>CM061062.1:139341695-140600193 GCA_030762895.1 Sophora flavescens
AGATCGAGTTGATTGAGAAGCTGCCCCCACCAACCACTGTAAAGGGGGTGAGGAGTTTTTTAGGGCATGCCGGGTTCTACCGGAGATTCATCAAAGACTTCTCCAAAATCGCAAGGCCGCTTTGCGACCTTCTTGTGAAGGATGTATCCTTTGATTTTAATGATTCTTGTTTAAATGCCTTCACTGTTTTGAAAAATATGCTTGTCACCGCACCCATAATCACTGCACCTAATTGGAATTTGCCATTTGAAATCATGTGTGATGCTAGTGATTATGCGGTGGGGGCTGTTTTGGGGCAGAGGGTGGAGAAATTAGCTCATGTCATTTATTATGCAAGTAAAGTTTTGAATGAGGCACAAGCTAATTACTCCACCACTGAAAAAGAGCTACTTGCTGTGGTGTTTGCTTTGGATAAGTTTAGATCCTACATCGTGGGGTCTAAGATTGTGGTTTTCACTGATCATGCGGCCATAAAACACTTGATGACAAAACAAGAGGCCAAACCTAGATTAATGCGGTGGATTCTTCTTTTGCAGGAATTTGACGTAGAGATTAAGGACAGGAAAGGATCCGAGAATGGTGTGGCGGACCACTTATCTAGGTTGGTCAATCCCAACACCAAGGAGGAGTCGTTAGACATCATGGAAGAATTTCCTGATGAAAAGCTGTTAGCACTTATTGAAAATTCCCCTCCTTGGTTCGCGGACATGGCCAACTTCAAATCTTCAAATGTGGTTCCGCAAGATTGGACTCGTCAACAAAGGAAAAAGTTCATCTCGGATGCAAAGTACTATATGTGGGAGGACCCATATCTTTTCAAGCAATGCTCATACGGGATCTTAAGGAGGTGCATTCCCCATGACCAGATCGGAAACGTATTGTGGCATTGTCATAGCTCAGATTATGGTGGGCACTATGGGGGAAAGAAGACCGCAGAAAAAATTCTTCAGAGCGGGTTTTATTGGCCAACGCTTTTCAAGGATGCCCGTACCTTTGTTGAGAACTGTGATCGGTGCCAAAGAGTTGGCAATATCTCTAAGCGGCATGAACTTCCCTTGAATTGCATGCTTGAAGTAGAGCTCTTTGATGTATGGGGGATAGATTTCATGGGGCCATTCCCACCCTCCTTCTCTTACCAATACATTCTGGTAGCTGTGGACTATGTGTCGAAGTGGGTAGAGGCAATCCCGACAATTACGGATGATGCGCGAGTAGTCATGGAATTCCTAAGGCGCAATATCTTCTCGAGGTTTAGGGTCCCTAGAGTGTTGATTAGTGATGGGGGATCCCACTTTTGCAACAATCCATTGCACAAGCTTCTTGAGAAGTATGGGATCAAGCATAGAGTCGCTACTCCTTATCATCCCCAAACAAATGGGCAAGCGGAGGTATCCAACCGTGAGTTGAAGCGTATCCTTGAAAAAATCGTCAACTCCTCATGGAAGGACTGGTCAAAGAAATTGGATGATGCTTTATGGGCTTATAGGACAGCGTTCAAGACGCCAATTGGAAGGTCTCCCAACAACTTGGTGTTTGGAAAGGCATGCCACCTACCGGTGGAGTTGGAAGAGAAGTCTTATTGGGCAATTCGGGAGCTCAACTTTGACTTGACGAAAGCCGGTGAGAAGAGGCTTTTGGATCTGAATGAGTTGTCCGAGATCCGCATGCAAGCTTATGAAAATGCTAGAATCTACAAGGAGCGGACTAAGGCATGGCATGACAAACACATCTTGCCTAGAAGGTTTGAGCCCGGACAAATGGTACTCCTTTATAATTCAAGGTTGAGGCTCTTTCCTGGAAAGCTGAAATCGAGGTGGTCAGGACCATTCAAGATCCTACAAGTCTTCCCATACGGAGCAGTGGAATTGGAAGGGGCTTCCGGCAACTTCAAGGTGAATGGGCAAAGGCTAAAGCATTATCATGGGGAATCGGTCCCAATTGGCAAGCAAGTGCTTTATCTGGATTAACCCTCTGGGGTGACTTGAGTCAGGCTCGGGACGTTAAACAAGCGCTACTTGGGAGGCAACCCAAGCTAGGTATCCCTCTCCTCTCTTAACTTTTGTTTTCTTTTTCTTTTTGTTTTTGTTTTTGTTGTCACTCTTGAATAATTTGAGAAGATCAAGAGTTGTTGTATGAATGTCGTGTCGGCAAGCTTGTTGGTTTCTAATTAAATTGAGCACAGATTGCATGAATTATTTTGATCATTGATGATTTCCCCCTAGGCTCTGAAATTAGAAAATTGATCCCCACTTAAAAATTGAAAACTGAACTTTGAGAATTTTATTGTGATTACTTGATTTATGATAAGTTTGGGGTGAGGGGGTGCACACACTAGGAATCGTATCTCGGTCAAACGATTTGCAAACTGTCCAGGTGAGGATTTGAGCCTCCAACTTTGTTTTTGATTGTGTGAATCACTGTTAAGTTGCACTTCCCCGGATTTGCTTGAATCTCTTCATGGTTTGCATGTTTATGTGTTGCATCAAATGATTTAGGCAATTTTCTTTGAATTAACTACTTGGCCATAAATTGAACCAACCTTGATGAATGATCCCTAGTTAGCCACATTGAACCTTGAAGCCTATTGTTCTTGATGACCTTACATCACAAGCCATTAACTCAGAAAAACCATGATTTTCCCCTATCCTAGGATTTAGGAGAGTATGGAATTTTAGCTTTGTGAGTGTTGTTGTGGAACTAAGTTTGGGGTGGCTACAAGTTCATGAATCATAGTTGAGAAAAAGAAAAACGGAAGTAAGGGCCGAAGGCTTGAGAAGAAAAAAAAATAAAATAAAAAAAAATAAAAAAAATGAGTGATGAAAAGCATTGAATAAATGCCAAAAGGGCAAAGAAAAATAAATATAAAAAGGAAGAGGTGTGTAGCCACCAAATGCAAGGAAGAGAATAATATGAGAGTAAATTCAATTGTTGTGATATTAGTTTCATGCTCTCATTGATCCTAGGGACTTAGCCTCTATCCTTTGAATATCTTACCTTGAGCCAGGCCTCATTACAACCTTTAAAAGACCTTCTGATGTTGCATGCATGTTTTCGTGGGAACCAATTTTGAGATGAAAATCAAATTCATGGGAAGTGCTCTTGATAAGTGAAATTGAGTGAAAAAGTTGAAAGCCTAGACGAATTTGAGCGAATGAGTGAAATTTTACATACCCTTGTGAGGAAGGCAATTGTTTGGAATTGGTGATCTTCTTTTTGTGTGTGACTCTGAACCTCAACTTAGATTAATGATTGCATGAATGATGAAGTTCTCAAAAGTTTAAAGTAAATGAATGTGGGGATTACGTTAATATATGGGGGGAGATCATTGGAGAAAAACTGTTTTGAGTGCATAAAATTTGTGCGAAATCGATTGGTTCCATTAGGCTTGCCAAGTCTTGAGTCGTTTTTGAGTTTTAAGCTTGCTTGGGGACAAGCAAGGTTTAAGTTTGGGGTGTTTTGATAAGCCTCTGGCTTATATAGTTTTATGACTAGATGAACTAGGGTTTATGTGCCAATTAGTCGAGTTCACTCTCGTTTTCGCCCAAATTTTGCCTTGTTTTATTCCTAAGTTGGACTTTGACTCGTTTTGCGTCTTTTGTGTAGTTTTTAGCTTATTTTGGATAGAATTATGCTTTTGGTGGTTTTTTGTGTTTTCAGGTCAATAAAGTGAAGCTCCGGGAGTCAAGGAAAGCCAAGAAATAGTGGGAATTGCAATTCTGGAGACACTCGCCCCGCGAGTGTACTCTCGCCTCGCGAGACTGAAGGTCAACAAAGCAGCAAAAGTCATCATTTCTGGATCGCCCCGCGAGTGTATTCTCGCCTTGCGAGAGTCTGAAGACCAGCAAGACAGAGACTATCACGGCAAAGCCGTGATTAAAGTCACGGCTGTGACAAATTGAGGTTTGAAGACTCGCCCCGCGAGAGACAGCTCGCCTCGCGAGAGAATGAAGACTTGGAAGTCAGAGACCATCACGGCCTAGCCGTGATGAAGGTCACAGCCTAGAATTGCATCTCGCCCCGTGAAAGCATCTCGCCCCGCGAGAGTTTGAAAACCCTGGAAGACAGAGGCCATCACGGCCTAGCCGTGATGAAGGTCACGGCTGTGACAGATTGGGGTTTGAAGACTCGCCCCGCGAATACAAGCTCGCCTCGCGAAAATCCAAAATTTGAAGCGCGCCAATGCTTAATTTCGCGTCGCGAGAGTAAGCTCGCCCCGCGAGCGGGCGAGAAACAGAATCCTTATTTAAAGGCTGTTTCAGATCAGAATTAGGTATCAAGTTGTTAGCCACTGTTTAGATCAGAATAGTAGTGCGAATCCTTGTTTCTGGAGCTGCGTCTCCCTTCTCTTCTCTTTTCTTCTTTTAGTTTATTAGTATGGAGATTATTGCCGATTGTTTGTGCGTCGTCACGGGCATGAGGAACTAATCCCCTCGTCTAGGGGATCGATGAAGCCACCCATGGCTGTGTAGTGTTCATATGATGTATGTGTTTCTCCCATTCTCTCAATAAATGTTTTCCAATTCTGATATTATTGTGTTGATCATATGCTAGCGTGATTAACTAGTTAAACGTGTTAAGGCCAACCGGCGATTCGCGTTTTAGAACTTGAATTGGGATCACTAATTGAATATTGCACGACAGTGGGTAGGAGATTAGTGCAACCACGTAGGGAACAAGAATTAACAGAATTCGAGGATTAGGATTATGAGACTTGGTGAGTAATTAATCCTAATCGTTGAATACGTCCTATTGCGCACGGCTGTGAATCTAGGAGAAATTGGGGGTCTCGGTTGACATTGTAATTGAACCTAGGGAGGAATACATAATCATTTGGGTACTATGCATGATTGGGTAGGTGGAATTGAAACCCTAGATATTTTAATTTCTGAATTTAATCACCTTAGCTTAATTCAATTTCTTATTTGAATTGCGATCTTAATCTCCCCTCTCACAACAACTTTCTTCGCTTAACTAAACCTATCGAATTTCTCGTGAATTGGAAGCCCAATCCTTGTGTTCGACCTCGGTAAATTCTTACCGTGTTTTTATTACTTGCGACGACCCGGTACACTTGCCGGCGTCACAACACATACCTACACAGTCTCAGGATCCCTCTCATCCGGGTGTGTAATCGGTTCATTCATGTGTCCCTCCGCCTAGAAGCATGCCAAGAGCCGCTCCTTGTCCGTGCCTTCTTGCACCGACGACCACTCCCCGCCCTCGTCGGCACCCGGGTGTTACATGCCCACCAGCTTCCGCTTGGTTCGTCCCCGAACCACACCGTACTAGGAGAGGTGCCGCTCTGATACCATTTGTAACATCCCTGGCTACTTTATGGGTTGAAGATTATCCCCACAAACCAACACGGTTCTTTTCAGCGTGCTTTGTCCTCACTCACATGCTTCCTGGAAGGACTTCCCAGGAGGTCACCCATCCCAGAATTGCTCCAAGTCAAGCACGCTTAACTATGGAGTTCTTAAGTGATGGGCTCCCGAAAAGAAGATGCATCTTGCTAGTATAGGTAGTAACAATCAATTCATATAAGCATTCCTCAACTGTATAGTCCCATACCTACACAGTCTCAGGATCCCTCTCATTCGGGTGTGTAATCGGTTCATTCATGTGTCCCTCCGCCTAGAAGTCTGCCAAGAGTCGCTCCTTGTCCATGCCTTCTTGCACCGGTGACCACTCCCCGCCCTCGTCGGCACCCGGGTGTTACAAATGACTCTTGGGGATTTGCATTTGAGTTTCTATACATTCCATTAAAGAAACTTTTTTATCTGTGTGGCTTTGTTTTAGCTTCGTGTATTAAATTGTTTATGAAAAGATTTTCAAAAAGTTAAGAAACACAATTCAATCTCCTTCATGTGTTTCACTGTGTCAATTTCACCCTTGTCATGTTTCACACATATTTTCCCTAAAATATATCTTACATAACATATCATAAACAAAGTATCCATAAAGAAACATAGTATCCATGCTTGAATTGTACATCTCAATAATTTAATGAAGAAAAACAAATAAGGATACAATGAAAAAGCTCATAACAAAAATGAGTTGTCATTGTTACTAATAAGAAGACAATAAAAAACACATAAAAAGTCTGATATTCCTAGTTGAACTATCATTGCTACCTCAATTTGTGAGACAACATTTGCCTTAGTTATGCATACCATTTAGTGGAGCTTGAATTGTATTGAGACTCACTTCATTCTTTAAAATATATCAATCATTTACCATCAAAATAAGGAACATTTATAAGGAGTCCTAGATTATTTTTATTCATTAAATACTTTGCACACCATGACATGGAAAAAAAAAACATAATTATCCATATGGGATTGATAAAGATGGCATTTCCTTCATGAAAAGTCAAATGTAAAAGGATATATGTCATTATAGAATTGTAAATTTTGTACTAACCGCTTAAAAACTTCTATCATGCAATAAATAACAAGGTTTGTAAAACCGGATCGATCATTGAACCGGTAAAGTTACCGATTCAATGTTCAATTGTCCAACCGTGATGAACCGATATTCATTAAATAAATATTTTTTTAAAATTTAATACAATATATTTAATAATATTAAACAAAAAATAATAATATTCAAAATCCCATCACATTAAAAGCTAAGCTTCACTTAAAAATATCATAACTCATAACATAAAACATGCAAAATTACACATGAGAACAAATTAAATATGACACAACATCTAAAATTATTAAGCCGGATTTTTTTATTTTAAAATATTAAGCCCAAACAAATGTAAAAGTATATTAAAACAATTCTTCAAAAAGCCATACAGCATGTGACGTTGAGATCAAGTTGAACCAGCCCACTCATTTATGAGCATAGGCCTCGTGATTTTTTGTAAACATGTAACCAGTCCATTGCCATTTGGCCCGATATTTTACAATATGGATGGCAAAGAAAAATCGGCTTTTTTACCAACTGGGTTCTTTATAGAAATTATTTATCAGTTTAGGGTTATTCTGAAACTATTTATCAATGGGGGTCGTTTTGGACACGTGGCATATTTTATTTTTTTTCAATCTGACAGGTCAAAGGCGCCACTGCAGATGGCGCCTTTGAAGGCGCCATTGCAGATGGCGCCTACCCTTTTTTTAAAAAAAAAAAAAAAGACAAAAGGGAGGCGCCACTGCAAATGGCGCCTCCCCCTGCAGTGGCGCCTCCTGCAGTATACCACGTGGCACTGCAGGGGGCGTCCCCCCAGCCCCAACCAAAAATTGGACGCTTGCAATTTTAAAGGAACAACGCTACAATTTTAAAGGAACAACGCTACAAAAAAAATTATATTATAAGTATAGGGAGTAACAATGACAATAAAGTATCTATTTAAAACAACAAGAGGTAATAAAAAAAAATCCCGTAATAATGAGTAGCAAATAATATCACAGTAGGCATAAAAAAATAATATCAATAACAATTTACACCAATAAATATTCATCAATTATTACAGTAGTAAAAAAAATACCTTATAAGAATTAAAAGAAAGTCATCTGTAATTTTAAAGGAACAACGCGACAAAAAAAATTATACTATAACTATAGGGAGTAACAATGACATTAATGATAAAGTATCTATTTAAAACAACAAGAGGTAATAAAAAAAATCTCGTAATAATGACTAACAAATAATATCACAGTAGGCATAAAAAAATAATAGCAATAACAATTTACACCAATAAATATTCATCAATTATTACAGTAGTAAAAAAAAATTTACCTTATAAGAATTAAAAGAAAGTCATCTGTAATTTTAAAGGAACAACGCGACAAAAAAATTTATACTATAACTATAGGGAGTAACGATGACATTAATGATAAAGTATCTATTTAAAACAACAAGAGGTAATAAAAAAAATCTCGTAATAATTAGTAGCAAATAATATCACAGTAGGCATAAAAAAATAATAGCAATAACAATTTACACCAATACATATTCATCAATTATTACAGTAGTAAAAAAATTTTACCTTATAAGAATTAAAAGAAAGTCACCTGCAATTTTAAAGGAACAACGCGACAAAAAAAATTATACTATAAGTATAGGGAGTAACGATGACATTAATGATAAAGTATCTATTTAAAACAACAAGTGGCAATAAAAAAAAATCCCATAATAATGAGGATTCCGGGCTTATAGGACAGGAATTAGGAAGCGGTATTACCTATCTTAAATAATTTTTAATTAAAATATTATTTAATTTTAAATTTATTGTATTAGGGTAGAAAAAAATATAGTTGAAGGTAAACCAATCCTTGAAAAGAATAAAAGAAAATTGAGGGGCACGACCGGGTCTGGGAGTTGCATGGGCCCATGAACTGATCAGTCGTTGCATCATGCTATGCATAGATTTGCAGGATGCCAATGTGACAAATATTAATTAAAGAGTGGATGATTTATGATCTTGATTATTATAATGCATATTGATTTAAGAATTGCACACGAATTAACATGTATTATATTAATTATATATCATTAATTATCTTTAACTATATTTGTTATTTTATAAAATATAGTTTTGTTAATCATTGTCTTGGGGTAATAGTTAAGAAAATAAAAAAGGAATTTTTTTTATTGGAAAGCAAGGTTGAATTAATATAATTAAAAAATTGATTAGTGATCCATTTAACCGCCTATCATATACATGCAAGAATATAGAAAACTTAAAAATAAGATATATTTTACTATATATATTTTAAAATATATAATATCAATATTTTTTTTTATTGCCTCTTCACTACAAAAAAAAAAAAAACCTATTTAGCGACCGAAGATTTCGGTCGCTAAACATGATAATTCGGTTGCTATACTGTATAGCGACCGAATTAAGGGGGTAGCAGAAACCTGGTGGCTAAATGTTTAGCGACCGAACTTGTATTTTGGTCGCAAATTTACGACCGATATTTCGGTCGCAAATTTATATATTTCGGTCGCCGTATAGTTGGTCGCATGCTCAGCTCACCTAATTTGGTGACCGATATTCGGTCGCTATTTTGGTCGCAAATTTTGATTTTTTTTTTTTTAATTTTCCTGTAACTTAATCCTGCCGACCAAATATTGTTTTTCAACTATTACCCCATTGATTTTTAATTTCTGATATGAACAAAATACACCAATATTTTTTTTTAATAAATAGAAAACGTAAATATGATGTACTAACGATCCAAAACACCACAGTCAACATGATCAAGAAAACATATACATTAATTAACGCAAGTTTAATAATTGTTTATAAAAAAAAGTTTAATAAGTACTAATTAACTATCAAAACATAAAAATATACCACAATCAATAAGTACTAATCAAAATATCAAAACTCATCAATCTTCCAAAGGGATGAACATGTAGAAGGGAGAACCCCCAAGGTACTTAAACTTTGCCAATGCACCAGTGGACAACAAATACAACTCCCTGATACCATTTGTATATGTTGCAAAATATGGGCGATTATCATGGATTACTATATTCCCATTGAACAGATTTCTGCTTTTGTCTTCAATAGTCACAACACGCGGTATTTCTTGTCCCCAACGACGGTAGAATGATCGCGGGGTTGAAATCAAATCCTGCAAATACACAAGAACAATTTAGTAAATGATTAGTTTATGCCTTAACCATCATTACGTGAATCCGATCGTTATTCTTAAGTTGATGAGATACTGTACCTGGTCTATATGGATGGATGTCTCAAAACATTTAGTCAGATCCATTTTCTGATAAAACGATAAGGAAAACAAGTCATATGTCTAAACTTCATCAAGTGATAATAAGAAAAGATGGAAAGATCCATGTAGCATACTAGCATGTTAAAATAGAACAAAGAAATGCAACTTCACATGCAACTTTGCAGATTAGCAAACATAGTAGTTTTCAGGAAAGCAGATGCTTTTACGTCGTTTTGAAGGATGGTCATAGAGAGGACTTTTCCTACCGGAAGTGCCTAGATAACCTTGTAAGGATGGTCATCAACAACTATTTCTGGAAAGCTCCATTTCCTAGTGAAACAAATGAGTAGAAAACCAGAGTTGTTTTCATAATATTGTGTACAGAGCTGCTTTCTAATGTGAATAATGTTTTAATGATGACGGCACGTCATGCATGTGCCTAGCAAACTGTGCCTAGCCCTTCATTTTATCTAACCCTATACTTAATCCTTCATTATCTAAGAGACTCGCTTTTGTTGGCTTCAAGAAGAGACTTTCTTAAGCTCATGGACTTTAAATTAGTAAATGAATATTAACAACAACAAAGTCATGCCATTTACGAACTAATAACACTTTATCAATTCATTCCAATGCTTACAATGTAAATATATACAAATATGATTCCATAATCATTTCCAAACAAGTTATCAATAAATACATATCAAATTATTCTAATTACATTGATTCATTGTTATTGAAAGATTTTTATTTTAAAGAGAATAAACTATTCTTCATAGCAATCCAAATGTATGAACATGCTCAGATATAAGTATCAGCCTTCAATAAATTTACATCATCAAACAGAAAAGAGATAAGTAGAATTACCAAATAAATGAATCCAATTCAAAATGAGTGAAAAACTCTATTGGAATTACAGGCTACAATAATGTTTTTAGATCATTTCATACTCCAACAAAGAATATTTTTTTGTTTACAAAGAAGTGAACAAGAACTTGAAATCCCTAAAACCCTCTTTTGAAATTTTTGAAACAGATTCAGACAAGAACCAACAAATTCATGGATTCCAAACGAATCAAAATACAATACAATCAGACTGCATACACGTACAATACAATATGAAATTATTCACAAGCAAGTAAACAATTGCATCACGGAGGCTATAGATCTATTGTGAGATATTCCCCGAGGCAATATAACGTAACAATGAACAACCTTCAAAGACATAAATTCAGCCAAGATATGGAAAGATAAACAGGACCAGAAATTACAAATGCCATATTTAATAGAAAACACATCATTAACACAGGGGATAATCTTGTTCTTGAACATGTTAAACTAGAATGGTCTTCAAACAACCCCCTCGATTGGTCATTTGTTTGAACTATAGCCATGAACTATCCATGTTTGAAATTGTAGACACCTAGCACAAAACAAATTGAAAATCCATAGCACACATCCTCACTAACCAATTTAGATGCATTTCACAAAGCAGAATTGAATCTAAATCAAAGACTAAGATGCTGAAATGGAAGGTAATTTCACAGCTAAATCAACAAGAAGCAAACCAGAAGGGTTCTCAGATTAAATTTGAAACATTAAATTGGTACAGTTACACTAATCCTAGTTCTCACTGTTATCTTTATCTCATCACTTAAATATGCTAATGGATTCAAGTTTCACGGCCAATGCAGGTGGGTGCTTTGAGGCTTTAAAGTTTAAATTATACAACACGTCAATAATCAACAAAAAACCAAAACCTGTTTATGTTTCGCAGTCTCACAGGCAGCAATGGCATTCTGTGGCTCAAATAAACATCAATTCTAATCTCACAGTCTTGACTTTTGATATTTCAATGCATTCAAAAAAAAGTTACAAAAACAGATTTCATGTGCTTTCTCAATGAGAGCTTCCTAATCCTAATAGGAGTGATTAAATAATGACACATGAAAACAAATGATCATCACAACTCACAACTCACATGAAATACACAAGTAGCTCTTCTCAGTAGTAAGCAATAAAGCAATGAAATGCATACAATCCACAAAATTTTTGAAATGAAACAATGAAGCAAAATAAAAAATGATACATAGAGATTCCATGGTTACCTCAAGGCAGAGTAGGGAATGCACAAAATGAGGAGAGAAGAGGGTAGGAGGAGCTCTGCGCGTGGTGACCGGAGGTCTGCATGTTGGTAGCCGGAGTATTGGTCGAAGCACTGAAATGGAGGGAGGGGGAATTATAAAGAGAGCAGGAAGAGGGGAATGGAAGAGAGGAAGAGGGGAGGAAGAGATGGAAGAAGAGGAGGAGGAGGACGAAGGCTTACCGGAGATGGCGGTGGTGGTTCGCAATGCGGTGGTGGCGATGGTGACTGGCGGCCTGACGACGCGAGGGAGAGAAAAAGGGTGAGGGTGGAAGAGATGACAGAAATGAGGAAGAAGGGAAAGATTTCACGATTTTAGGGATTTATAATTTGGCGACCGAAATAATCGGTCGCCAATCACTTAAATACAAAATCAGTCGCTATATTCGGTCGCGGGATGAGTTAATTTGAAATTTGAATTCATAAATTTAGCGACGGATTTTTAAATCGATCGCTAACACGCGCGGTTTTAATTTTTTTACGCGTCGTTTAGCGACCGAATTAATATCGATCGCAAATGTAAATAAAATTTAACCATTGCATTTAATTCGGTCGTCATTTCGGTCGCTAAGAAGACATAAATTTCTGACTTTTAAGTTCCTTTATTTAGTGACTTAAATAACGACCGATAACCCTGCTACGCTGTATTTCGGTCGCTATTTCGATCGCAGTATTAACTCTAATCAGTTTTTCATGTAGATCCTACAATCGGTCGTCATTTCGGTCGCAAATAGCAACCGAAAATTTCAGTCACTATTTTCGGTCGCTAAACAACATTTTTTTTGTAGTGCTTGTTGTTTTAAAAAGATACTTTATCATTAATGTCATCGTTACTCCCTATACTTATAGTATAATTTTTTTTGTCGCGTTGTTTCTTTAAAATTGCAGGTGACTTTCTTTTAATTCTTATAAGGTAAAATTTTTTACTACTGTAATAATTGATGAATATTTATTGGTGTAAATTGTTATTGCTATTATTTTTTTATGCCTACTGTGATATTATTTGCTACTCATTATTACGGTATTTTTTTTATTGCCTCTTGTTGTTTTAAATAGATACTTTATCATTAATGTCATTGTTACTCCCTATACTTATAATATAAATTTTTTTGTAGCGTTGTTCCTTTAAAATTGCAGGCGTCCAATTTTTGGTTGGGGCTGGGGGGATGCCCCCTGCAGTGCCACGTGGTACACTGCGGGAGGCGCCACTGCAGGGGAAGGCGCCATTTGCAGTGGCGCCTCCCTTTTGTCTTTTTTTTTTTAAAGGGTAGGTGTCATCTACAGTGACGCCTTTGACCTGTCAGATTGAAAAAAAAAAATATTCCACGTGTCCAAAACGACCCCCCATTGATAAATAGTTTCAGAAGAACCCTAAACTGGTAAATAGTTTCTAAAAGGAACCCAGTTTGGTCAAAAAGCCAGAAAAACCCTAGCCGCGTGGTCTTGGTACTCATTTACAAATTGAATATTGAATTATCGGGGCTAGGGATTGACAGACAGAACACTGACTAAACCAAAACGAACATTCCAGTGCAGGGGAAAACCATGTGCCGCTCCCAACGGCCCCTTTCCAGACTTCTTCATCTCTCCCTCTCACACACCATCCTAGCCGCTCCGCCGCGCGCCGCTCCTAGCTCCTAGCTCCTAGCTCTGATCGTCTCATCTATGTGTGTCCTTTTCTTCTCCTCCTGCGGTTCTTTCTTTCAAGTTTTTCCTCCATCTTCTCTCTGAAAAAGGGATTTTTTCCAACCGGCCTACCGTTTTTACAAAAAAAAAAAAAAAAATAGGAACCGGTCCAGACAGGCTTCCAACCGATTTTCCTCAGTTTTATCGGTTTTGAACAGTTGAGTACGGTTTTTCCACTGGTTCCTGCAAGACCAATTCTGGGATTCAAATAAACCGACTTGGTGTCCGATTCCCGATCGGACCGACCCATTTTAACTACCTTGATAAATAGTAGTCATTAGTCAAATACTAACATGTCCAGTCGCAACTGCAAGAGTAATTTTCCTTTACCACATTTCTGTTTTAGAGGCCCCTAAAGCCCTACTTAACCATTTTGACACATCCCAACTTCTCTCTATCTCCTTTCTTTAGCATGCCAGCACAAACTACAGCCTTGTTTGTAGATTCATCAGAAATAAAAACCATCACAAATAACCTCTATTCATATTCAAGAAAAAACTCCCAAAATTCCAACATACCTAAGGTGAATAAAAAAAAGTGTATAGATTCAATTGTCTGTTGATAAAAAATAAAAGGAAGTACTAGCTCCTCAATTGTAAAGTGTATAGTTTCATACTCACCCAAATAATCCACCATGTGATGGTTTCCAGCCATAGTTAACCATTTCATCAAACAACTTTGTTGCATACTCGAAGGACCACAGAGAATGTCATGTTAAGACTTCAATTGTGAAATTCTCATTAACCATTTGATTTAAAGATTTGAGAAAGCAAGAGAGAGACTTTTTTTTTTTCCTTTCCTGAGATGCAGATCTTATCACGTTTTAAGGGAATGACATGGTACAAAGTTGAGTGAGGGGTTTGTAGTGTTGCATGCATATCATCTTCTACCAAAGGAAATTGGAGGCAGTATAGTGCTTCCACAAGCTAAACAAATCCTTACTCATAGATAGCATTAGTGTACTATTTCATTTTATTTTGTAATTAATTACTTCTGCACATTGTTATCTGATTATTACGTACTACAGTACACTAGCTGTATTTAAAATCTATAACTTACTAGAATTAGAAGACACATGTTACTTGGTTAGAGATGCCTCTGTACATGGTAACTCCTAGTTTCTAATTAACCATAGTTGTCGCTAAGAAACATTACCGAATAACATTAATAGTCAATCAGATATATATGTTCCTTTTCTCTCTCTCTCTCTCTCTCCTTTTCATTTTCGTTTTTGTTGCAAAGCCAAAATTGGCAAGTATTTGACATAAAATGGAGGACAACCACAAGGAGCAAAACTAACCGATGATACGCTGAGCTGTATGAGATGTGAATTAGATGGAAAAAGGAACAAGAATAGCCAATAGTTGGTTACAATCTGCACTTGCATTATTTCAGGGTTCCCAAGTGTTTGGCAGCCATGCATTTGTGCGTTCACCTTAACTTTACATCTGAGTCTTACACATAATAATAAATAAATAAAAAAGGAAAAAACAAAATAAATAAAATAGTCTAATTACACTTTTATTATTGTTTTTAGTTTTACCATTTTTTTTTTTTTGGTCTTTTTGGATTAGTTGTAGCAATATTTTCTTTTTTTTTATTTTAAATTGTGAATATTATATTGCTTTATGTCACCCTCACAAGCGAAATTAATAAACAAAAGAACGACATTATACCAAATTTTATCTTACATAATATTATGATAAAAACAAGGCACTGCCAAGTAAAATTAGGAGGAATAAAAGTGTAATTTAATCACATATATCACAGGATTAACATAGTATGTATAGTTAGTGTAGAAGACATCCACTAATATTTTGACATATATGATTTTATTTTAATAATTAAGAAATAAAAATAATGATTTATCAAGATATTATTAGATATAAAAAAATTTACACAAACTTTACATAAAAATTAAACTCTAAATTGTATTGATCTTAATTAACTCCTCTAATTAACATACTCCTATTCCTATCCAATAACACGATTCCTTAATTCACACAATTAATGTTGACTCTAAGGCTGGCTGTAATTGTAGTGAAAATGACAAAAAATGGTACCAACCCCCTAAAATTGGAGTGGAAACAAACACTACAAATAAGCATAATTTTAATTTTATCTATAAGATTAAAAAATGGTGAAAGAAAAACCATAATATTCCTATTATTACAGCATAACCCCACCACTCAACCCGAATTTTTTAAGAGCTTAATTGATATGTGTTGTTAGTATAATTTTTTATTTTTACATTATCAATTAACCACAAATCATGGTTTGAATTATTTTAAGATAATTAGAATAAAAAACAAAACATTTTTAATGATATGATGCGACAATTCATTATTGGTTGACAGTATAAACACTATTTACACTAACAGTATATTCCAACTAAATTTTTTTTTTCAAAAGCAAATAAAACAAGTGAAATAACATTTTTTTATCATGACATAGGTACGAAGTATTCCCCAATGTCGTTGATTATTAATTTCGATCGGGAAACATGACTGACTATCTTTAACAGGGTCTCTCCCCCAACCATATTTTTTCCATGACTTAAACTCGATACCTTATTTAAGGGATTCAAACCTAATTTCACTCCAACCAACGTAATGTTGGTAAATGGAATAACATTTGAACAAATATACTTTTATATATTTGTGGATTTAATTGGTATGAAGTACAATCATAAATTACCAAATCTTGTTAACCATTAGCTCTAAATTGAAATATAAACACAAACATTATTATTCTTAAACATAGGAGCTTTGGTATGCATTTGTGTGTCAAAGATTCCATTGATTTTTCCGGTCCACCACCATTCCACAATCATCTCTTTTTTCTCTTCCCCCTCCCCCACAAAGTCCTTTCCCCTTTTGCTTTAGCAACATTAATAATAGTTTATTAATTAATAATAAAGCCATAATGAATTTATAGAAAAATTATTAAAATTTGATGCTCTTTTTGTAACTATTCTGTTTCTCTCTCTCTCCTCCTTTTCCTCCTTCAAACAACACAATCATTTCATTTCATTTGCGTATTTTGGGATAAATATTTGAAAACACACAGAGACAGATATGTTACAGACAGACAACAACTGATTGGAACAAACAACATCAGCAGCAGCAAGGTAAGAAAGAGGGTTGGCTCAAATTTACGTTCCCAATTAATAGAGATCAATCAAAACCCAATTTTCAGGTTGGGTCGGGTTCGGGTATCGGATCCGCTTCTCTGATTCAACCGTTGTTGTTGTGGTGGTGGTGGCTGTGTTCTCTGCTCCCTATGTCGTTCTTTCTTGTTATATTCTCTTAATCATTTTTTGCTTCGTCTCAACTATTCATCAATCACTTTATAGGTAAACTCATTCATCAATCTCTCTCTTTTTCTGTGTTTTTTTATTCTGATTTTGATTTTTGTTTCTTTTACCTCGTTTGTTTGCCGATTTCAACGATTTTGAAACAATGTTGTTCGTTGCAATTCGTGAATTGGGTCTGATTTTTAATATCTTTTTGTCCCATTTTTACTTTTTTTTTTCATGTTGGAAGGAAACCGAGAAAAAAAAAAGATCTTTGTGTTTTTTAATTTTCTTTTGGAGTTGGGACTTTTGTTAAATGGAAAATAAGCAAAGTGGGTTATATATTTTTAAATTTATGGTTGAAACCATCGCGCATTGCCCTATGATTAATGTTCCTGCTTTGTTGAGGTTAGCAGATTAAACAAATTGCATCTCGGTTTATAAAGCACATCAAATGTTTTTATGGTTTAATTAATTTTGTTCTTCGTTTGCATGTCATTTAATGTTTCTTGAGCTGAAGTGGAGTTTCTGTATTTTGCATTATTCATAAAATTTTCAGAAAATTTGATCTTGCAGTTTAGGTGTCCCTAAAGCGAGGTCTGAATGGCTGGAATCGATGATAATGTCGCTCTGTCCGGCGATTGGGGTCCTCCAAGCCCGAGCCCAAGAACCCTCTTTTCTAGAATGCTAGGTGAAGATAATGTAACAAGATCAATGTCAGACCATTCTGGAAGTGATAGAACTGGGTTTCTCTTTCAGGGAACTCATGAACATGCTGAGACAGGGAAAGGAAACATAAAAGATAGTGCACAAGATGGTGATTCTGGTGGCCAATTGACTGACTCGAGTTTTATGACAGAGCAGAAATCAAACTCGCGGGCAGGTCTTGTTGAAAGAATGGCTGCTAGAGCTGGTTTTAATGCTCCAAGGTTGAATACAGATGGCTTTAGATCTAGTGACCTTTCACTTAATTCTGATGTTCAATCTCCTTACTTGACCATACCACCTGGTCTCAGTCCTACTACACTTTTAGATTCTCCAGTGTTCCTTGCAAATTCACTGGTGAGCTCTTATGTTTGAATACCAAGGAGGCACATTTCTATTGTAGTTTGTTTATTTGTTATTGAATTTTGTATTTGTTTTCTGAAGTTGCTTTACCTGCATGGTGTTGGTTGTGGAGGGATTTGTTTATTCTTTGATGAATGATGCTTGATGTAGAATTTTGATTGCTTCATGTACCCTCCTACTCCCTGAAAAGAAAAGGGGGAAATAATTGAAGGGATATAGGATAGATCCTAGATGCAGCTCAGTGCATGCTGCTACAAAGCACAAACCATTATCGCTCATGATACACGTCTGATAGGATAGACAACAATATGCACTGCTGTTAATTTAACTCTTTTGTTGGATGATCTGAGGATTCATTTGAGGTTATTTGTCCAATTTGAATAAGGGTTTTATTAGGTCATCTCAAGTTTTCCGTGATCTTGTCTGATTTCACTTCTAGAACTTTCTTGCTTGCACTTATTCCTTGTGCTTTTTCCCCCTTTCTCTAATCCCTCAACTTTCATTGGAGGCATTCTATTTGGTTAATATGATAGCTCATTTCTGGTATCCTAGTTTTAAACTATACTCTAGAATAGGTTCAGAAAATATCTTCTCATTGTGGCCATTTTCTTTTCTATATACTTTATGTAGCAGTAGTTGTGCATTCAAACATGTGTATATAATTATATCTAAACTGTATAGATGTACTTTATTTTTGAAGGAACTGGTAGGAACCTGTCCTCTTGGTATGTATCTATGCTTCAAATTCGAGTTGTTGTGTATCTTGTAGTGCTTCTCATGTTGTCTAACCTGGAAGCTATAAACTACATAGATTCATGCTTTTTTGCATGCCTTGCAATGACGCACTTTTTATACTCTTATATGTGGTGTCAAATAAATTTTTCTGCCAGAGCCACCAATAGTGGTCCATCTGCTGCTGTAGGAAACTGAAATCTGGTTCTATTGAAATTGTTCTGCCCCCTACTGAGTTATGAACCTGTCTAATTGCAGGCACAGCCTTCTCCAACAACTGGAAAGTTTCCATTCATCTCAAATGGCAACATAAGGTGTTCAGAATTATCATCTGATGCTCCTGAGAAACATAAAGATAGCCTGGACGATATCTATGCATCATCCTTTGCTTTCAAGCCAGCAATAGATTCAGGCTCCTCTTTTTATCATGGTGCTGGAAGAAAAGTAAGTATATTCTGAAAATCCTTTTTTACTGCTGGAGGTTTGGATATTTTGTTTTCAGAAGAGATACTTTTCCAATCAACTTAGTATAGCATATATACAGTCATCATGTGCTGTAACATTGTTATAAGTTTAAATATCTTCTGATGTACATAATATGGGCTGTGTAGTGAGTTGACAGCCATGTCAATGCAATGATACGTGGATCTGTGTTTTCTTTTTGATCATTTAGTCTGGGTCCTGTTTGCAGGTAAATCCAACTACAATTTCTCAACAATCTGTACCTGGTATTGAGGCCTCAGTTCAGTCAGAAAATTCTTTGCAATCTCAAAGTGTTGATGCAGTCAAAGTTCAAACTGAGAACAAGCCAGACTTTATCGAGTTGCCTCATCAAAAAGATAATGGAGTTAAATTTTTATCTGCTGATCAAAGGACGTTTGATACTGTTGGTGGTAACATTGAGCATTCTACACCACTTGAAGAGCAAGCAGATGAAGGAGATCAAAGAGGGAATGGAGACACAGTGGTTGCTGGTGTTGGTGGTGCACCATCTGAAGATGGATACAACTGGAGAAAATATGGCCAAAAGCAAGTTAAGGGCAGCGAGTATCCACGAAGTTACTATAAGTGTACACATCCAAACTGTCCAGTTAAGAAGAAAGTAGAACGATCTCACGAGGGCCACATAACAGAGATCATCTATAAGGGAGCGCACAACCATCCCAAACCTCCGCCAAATCGCCGGTCTGGCATAGGATCAGTCAACCCTCATACTGACATGCAAGTGGACAATCCTGAAAATGTTGAACCACAGGGTGGTGATGGTGACCTGGGCTGGGGTAATGTACAAAAGGGAAATATAGCTGGAGGTTCTAATTGGAAGCATGAAAACCTTGAAGTTACATCATCAGCAACTGCTGGCCCTGAATACTGCAACCAGTCCACCAATTTGCATACTCAAAATGGTACTCACCTTGATTCAGGAGATGCAGTGGATGTGTCTTCCACTTTTTCTAATGAAGAAGATGAAGACGATCGAGGCACTCATGGTAGTGTCTCATTAGGTTATGATGGGGAAGGAGATGAGTCTGAGTCTAAAAGAAGGTACTTGTCGTTGCTATATTTTTCTTAATTGGAAGAATAATATTTGTCTGATATTGAAATCAACAATTTATTTTCTCAGGAAACTAGAATCCTATGCAACAGAGCTGAGTGGAGCTACAAGAGCTATTCGTGAGCCTAGAGTTGTTGTACAGACTACCAGCGAGGTAGATATTCTTGATGATGGGTATCGGTGGCGGAAGTATGGTCAAAAAGTTGTTAAAGGAAACCCCAACCCAAGGTTTTCATTCTCTTCTTATCTGTTCTGTCATCTCTTTCTCTCTCTCTTCACAAATGTGCATGTACATTTGTGAATACACAGAATCTAGAGAAATATATTTTATTTTGTAAAGTTAATTGGGATGGCTTGATGCTGTTTTTTCTGCAGGAGTTACTACAAGTGCACCAACGCCGGCTGCACGGTGAGGAAGCATGTCGAGAGAGCTTCGCATGACCTTAAATCTGTGATCACTACTTACGAAGGAAAGCATAATCACGATGTTCCCGCTGCTCGTGCTAGCAGTCATGTGAATGCTACCGCTTCTGGTGCTGTTCCTGGGCAAGCTTCTGGTCTTCTTCAAACTCACATTCATAGACCTGAACCATCTCAAGTTCACAATGGCATTGGAAGGCTTGAGAGGCCTAACCTAGGCTCATTCAACCTACCTGGGAGGCAGCAGCTAGGACCTTCCCATGGCTTCTCTTTCGCTATGAATCAACCTTTCATGTCAAATATGGCAATGTCGGGATTGGGCCCGTGCAAGGAAAGCTTCCTGCCATGCCTGTTCATCCATTCTTGGCACAACAACGCCCTGCAAATGAAATGGGTTTTATGTTACCAAAGGGAGAACCAAATGTGGAACCTGTTCCTGATTGTGGCCTTAACCTGCCTAGTGGCTCATCAGTATATCAAGAAATTATGAGCCGCATGCCTCTTGGACCTCATATGTAACATTTTATTCCCTTATTCTTTAAAGAAAACTAATGTTTACATATTTATAATATACATATATACATATGTAATGCCCCGGCATACATAGGTGGACCTTTCGTTAGTCTGTCAATTGCTGTAATGTGTGACATTCTTCATCATATGTCAAAGATATATATAGTTTATTCTGCTGATTCATTGCATTCAAGGCGTGCAGGTAGCACAAGACTCGTCAACTACATGAGGAATTCTTGGGGGCTGATCAATTAGGGATTGCAATTTTACCCGTACCCGCGGATACCCGTGGATAAAATCCGCAACAGGCACGGGGCGGACAGTTAAACGGGTACCCGCGGGTAAAATAAATGGGTAATTTCAATATCCGTTTATAAACGGGGCGGGGGCGGGTATCACACTATCCGTGTCCGTGGATACCCGCACCCGTTACTTAAATTACTAAAATGCCTTTTATTATATATATATATGTAGTAATTGCTAAATGTATTTGATTATTTTTGTTAGTAACTTTTGTAGTTGGATAATGCTTTGATGCTTTCTTAACATCTATTTGTATGAACATGATTATTTTAAATTGAATTATACATATTTTAGCAATTTTTCAAGTAAAAAGAGTATATATTTTTTCTGAAAAAAATAACCCGCGGATATCCGCAAAACCCGTTGGATACCCGTCCGAAAGATACCCGTGTGGGTAACAGACGGGGACGGGTATGGATTTTACCCGACGGGTACGGGTACCCGTCCTGTTCCGTTGCCATCCCTATGATCAATAAATAATTGACGTCTCATATCATTTGAATTTGAGTTTTGAAAGAAAATTTATTATATTGAATCACTGTAATATTATTCAATCAGGTCTTGCAAACTTATAATCCCGTTATAAGTTTTACTACCTTAACAGTTTTCTTTTGCGAAAACAATAAAAATAAATTAAATACATTGTTGCTTAGTTTGCACAACTCAAAAACGGTTTGCTAGTCTTTCTAATTTTATTTATTTATTTTTTTACAAAGGAGGGTAGAGCCCACTATTGAACTAGCACATGATGGGGAAAGGAAATCGGCACCATCCTGAAGAAGTAGCTCCTCATAACCCGAAGGAGGGTCATCCAAATAGTGAAGGCCCATAGATAAGCTATGGATTTGGATCATCTCGTTTTATTCTCTCATGTAATGAGAGGGATAGACACAACCAAATTTGAATGGATTCTACTAACAAATTTGATTTTGTGTCTTTCTCTCTCATGAGAGAAAACATGAGAGAAGGAGAGGATCCAAATCCATAAGCTATCGGAATGATTTGTCAGCCAATCAGCTACCTTGTTGGCCTCCCAATGACCACGAGACTCTGATAGAACCAAGCCTATGAAGCGGGTGATGAATATTTCTCAACAGCGAAGAACACAAATGGCATGGAGGGTATGTACTTGTGACTAGCTGTATTGTCGAGAAAGAGTCACATTCAATCCAAACCTTATCCAAGTTCTTATCTCTTGCAAAATACATTAGTAACGGAAACCAAAACAATGACCCAAGAAAAAACAAAGGAAACTCAAAACATGGGTCTATGCCAGACAACTCTAGAAGCTTTCTTGCGGAGGGGTTGTGATAGAAGCATGGATGGCTTGAGTATGTGTAAAGAATCATATTCAGATCCATCTAAGTGCACTATTATTCGTGGGCTTATTAGACAACAATTAAGTCCAATTTTTATACTTATATTTTTAATTTTGGTAATATTTTTAGGATGAATTTTCTAATTGAACCTGTATACTTGATTTGGTCATATCTTGAGCTACGAATCTCCGATTGATGTATTGTTTGGTGCGTTGGAAAGCTTAGGTAATTATCTACAAATCATATCTCAGGCCTCTTGACCAAATTCGGCGAATATTTAGACAAGTTTGAGCTTCAAAGGAGTGTGTCTTTTGGCTTGCATGCCTAAAGTAACTCCTTCTTTATTAGTTATGTTTCATTTTAAGTATTCTCTTAAGTTTGGTAATAACTCCAATTATTGGAGTGTTATGCTTAAATAGTCACCTAATGGTTTATTACACCAATTAGTGGTATAGTTATTAGGGGGTTATAGAATAATGGAATCTTATGAGGACTTTGTGTAAGCCAAGAGTTGGCAGCCCCACTACTATTTGTACATGCCCCAAACATGATGAATAAACAACTTTGAGTTCATTTTGGATTGATTCCAATTGTGAGAGTGTTTTCTCTCTTGGGTTCTTCATTGAGTCAACCCTTGTTCTTATCAAGAATCCAAGATTCTTGTGGCGAACCTCACATTGGCTTATCAAATCCCCTTGGATTTGTGGCGCCTACCTCCCATTTCTCATCTTATCCAATTTTGTATTTCATCTTCTTCTATAATTTTGCTTGGTCACTCAAGGATAGATCCGAAAATATATATGTTCCTTGTTAGGATCATATCATTTGGTATCTAGAGCCATCCTTCCTAGAGTGACTTATGATTTTGTTTTTTCAATTTTTTTGTAAGTTTGAATTTTTCTTAGTGGGTTCTTCATGGAGTCACTAATGAAGAAAAATGATGCCAAGAAAATGGAGGATCTTTTCTATTCTAGATGCTATGTGAAGGACAAGATATGTAGCTTGGTCATTGATAGAAAAGGTTACATCAACCTAGCTAGTACCACCATGGCGCAAAAGTTGGGACTTCCTCTTCTAGAGCATCCACAACCGTATGTCATTTGGAGCATCCCGGAGTTTAGTGATTTTGGTGACGTGATGGTGAACAAACAAGTACGAGTACCGTTCCGGATTGGGAGATATGAAGACGACGTTTTATGTGATGTGGTGCCCATGGAAACGAAGCACTTGTTACTTGGGCGTCCATGGAGGATTGAACGACAAGCGAGATATGATGCCGACAACAACAAGTACTCATTTGTATTTAATAATCGCAAAATTACTCTTGGACCATTGTCACCAAAACAAGTGTATGAAGATCAAATATACTTGAAAGGAGAGAGTGAGATAAGAAGAATGAGTGAGAAGAAAATAAAAGAAGAGGGTTCAGTGGATGAGGAAAAAGAAGAATTAAAGAAAAAGGAAAATCTTGAGAGAAAGGAAGAGGGAAGGGAGAGTGGCAAAAGAAAAATAGAGAAAAACGAAAACCATGGTATAGAAGTTGAAGGAAAAGAAAGCAATGAGGGATATCTCATGAAAAATGAGAGCTTTGAGAGAAAAAGAAATGGAAGAGCCAATTTTCAAGCAAAAGGTGGAAAGAACAAAAGAAAGATGTTATTAGATAATCCACTAACTTTTGATGTAGGTTTGGATTTGAGGACAAATCACTTTCAAGAAGAGGGGAATGATAGAAGCATGGATGGCTTGAGTATGTGGAAAGAATCATATTCAGATCCATCTAAGTGCACTATTATTCGTGGGCTTATTAGACAACAATTAAGTCCAATTTTTATACTTATATTTTTAATTTTGGTAATATTTTTAGGATGAATTTTCTAATTGAACCCGTATACTTGATTTGGTCATATCTTGAGCTACGAATCTCCGATTGATGTATTGTTTGGTGCGTTGGAAAGCTTGGGTAATTATCTACAAATTATATCTCAGGCCTCTTGACCAAATTCGGCTTCTATCATAGTGAAAAACGGGCTGGAAGTTTGGTACGAATATTTAGACAAGTTTGAGCTTCAAAGGAGTGTGTCTTTTGGCTTGCATGCCTAAAGTAACTCCTTCTTTATTAGTTATGTTTCATTTTAAGTATTCTCTTAAGTTTGGTAATAACTCCAATTATTGGAGTGTTATGCTTAAATAGTCACCTAATGGTTTATTACACCAATTAGTGGTATAGTTATTAGGGGGTTATAGAATAATGGAATCTTATGAGGACTTTGTGTAAGCCAAGAGTTGGCAGCCCCACTACTATTTGTACATGCCCCAAACATGATGAATAAACAACTTTGAGTTCATTTTGGATTGATTCCAATTGTGAGAGTGTTTTCTCTCTTGGGTTCTTCATTGAGCCAACCCTTGTTCTTATCAAGAATCCAAGATTCTTGTGGCGAACCTCACATTGGCTTATCAAATCCCCTTGGATTTGTGGCGCCTACCTCCCATTTCTCATCTTATCCAATTTTGTATTTCATCTTCTTCTATAATTTTGCTTGGTCACTCAAGGATAGATCCGAAAATATATATGTTCCTTGTTAGGATCATATCAGGTTGATGGATGACCGGAGGAGGCATATCCATGACCAGCAGAGGAGAGTTCGAGCAAGCACCCATTTTTGGCAAGCAATCAAAGCTTTGGTTGCTTTCTCTTACACTATGTTTGGTTGGGTGAAGGAAGTTGAGAAGAGAGTATTTTTGGTATTGTTTGGTACGAAAGAAAAAAGAAAAAGGAAGAAGATAAAGAAAATGTATTATTATTTGAAAGACAAAAATACCCTTAATTAAAATAAAATAAATATATTGTACCAAAAAAGGATAATAAACAAAGACAGCACAAATGGAACAACAAAAAATACACTGTTTTCTGCCCTTTTCTTTGCAGATCTGAAGAGAAGAAAAACACCATGGGCTCCACCATTCTTTTTTCTATCTTGGCTTTTTTTCTTACATACCAAACGACCGAAATGTGAGTTTTCTTCGCTAACTCTCTCTTCACCCTCTATGTCGTCTCTATTTCATTGGCAACAAACAGAGAGCATTAGTGATGACAACCAAAGGATTAGGTTGTCTTGTTGATGATCTTTTGGTTGAATTTTATCAAGTTAATTTCGTGTAACCAAGTTGTAACAAAATTAAAGTGAAGAAAGAAATAAAATGGAAGAGAAATAGATGATGATGGTGCCACAAACTAGAGTTTGATAAGCTTATGATGTTCGCCACATGAATCTTGGATTGTTGATAAGAACAATTTGACTCAACTAAGAACCCAATAGACAATTCTCTCACAAAATGGAATTTGATCCAAAATGAACATCCAAGTTTCCATATACATGTGTTTAGGCATGATACATATAAGAATGGTGGCTGGCAACTTTTGGTTTACACTTTGTCTTCCCAAGATACCATAACCTCCCACATAACTAGTCTAATCATGCCACTAAATGACTCACTAAACCCTCCTTAACTCAGCCACTAATGGTGTGTTTATTATTCTATTTTCACCATTATGTGGCTGCTACACTTTACTTCTCATATTAAAAAGTGTAACTCCCTCATGATTAACAAAATACATAAAAGACTAATAAACTCGTATAAAATTCGTTCATAACTACCACCATTATTTTAACCATGATAGAAGCCGAATCTGGTCAAGAGGCATGAAATACATTTTGTAGGAAATTTCCTTAGCTTTCCAATGCACCAAAGAATGCATCAATTGGAGACACACAGCTCAAGATACAGACAAAACAAGTCATCTGGTTCACCACTAATGAAAATAAGATTTTCATCAAAATCCTTGAATTTCTTTTTGATCCATGGTCTTCATTGGGCTCATATCATTCATTGGGTTCTTAAATCTTCTTTTTAGAAATTTATTAAAACTAAAATTGTGTTCATTTGTATATGATATAAAGATAAATTTGTTTTCAAATTTACAGTTTAGGAAACCTAGGGTGTGAAAATCCTTGATGATGAATAAAAACGTGATTTGATATTTGGACTTCCTAGCTATTATTATTTGAATGTTTGCAAAGTGAACGAACTAACTGTTATTATCTCCCATTAATTTTAGGATTAATTATTGAGTTAGTTTCCTGAACTATTTGAGGGTTTTCAATTAGGTCCCTAAATTAAAAAAATTCTAATTAGATCCTTGAATTTATATAAAATTTTCAATTGGGTCGTTGAACTAAAATTTTTCTAATTGGGTCTCTGAACTTATATAAAATTTTCAATTAGGTCCCTAAAATAAAAAGTTGAATATATAAAATAAAAAATAATAAAATGATAGATGATGAAATTAAAAAAAAAATTGTTTGACATAATAATAAAATAACAAAAAATGATGATAAAGTATTTAAGAGACTAGACAGAACTCTATGTGATGCTTCTTGGAGAACCAGATTTGAGGAAGCTGTTGTATTAGTCCTGGCTACAACAAACTCAGATCACCATTCTCTCTTGATTAGGGTCAAGGGTACCCAACAACCATCACAAACAAACCTTTCAGGTTTGAGGCTGATCAAATATGAAAGGTTCCCAGAATTTCTTATGTCAATATGGAATTTGGATAATCATCTAATTCAGAATTTGCAGAACTTGGTTGGAAGTCTCCCTGCTTAGAATCAAAGTGTCTTTGGCAACATCCTATCAGATCTCTTATTTCATTTTATTATTATTATTTTAAATAATAAGTTTTTTCTCTCATATTTATCTTTTATCATTTTATTATTATGTCAAATAAATTTTTTTTTTTTAAATTTCATCATCTATCATTTTATTGCTTTTTATTTTTTATAATCACCATTTTACTTTAGAGACCTAATTGCAAATTATATTTAAGTTCAGGGACCTAATTAGAAACTTTTTAGTTCAGGGATCCAATTGAAAATTTTATACAAGTTCAGGGACCTAATTATAAATTTTTTTAATTCATGGATCTAATTGAAAATTCCTAAATAATTCACGGACTAACTTAATAATTAAACCTTAATTTTATTAAACTTATTCGTAGATTTCTTCATTCAAAACCTTTTAAAATCATTTTTATTCATGTATAAATTTTGTCAAGAAATTATGAAGTATATTGATCACAAACACCCAAAACAACAGTAGGGTTTTTTTTTTTTTTACAATAGCTAGAACTAGTTTGGAGTCTACATTCAATGAAAAATAAAAATGCAAAATTTACCTTATTAATATCACTGACATATGTGTGATATTAATGACAATTGACAACAATAATTACATTTCACTTTGAAATTTAACATCAATTTGATGAGGGGTGTTTCTTGAACACCAAAGTGTAGCCACACCGTATGGACACCATATTTTTCTTTCATTTTTTCAGTTTAATTGTATATTGCAAAGCCCAATAATAAAAAAGAAGAGTTATGATATTCTAACATCTGGGTTTGATATCAGGTGGACACCTTAATTAATCACATATAAATTTTTGGTTAATTAAGTTCATTATATGGTTAATGGGTCATTTGAAGCTTATTTTTCATAACTATGTAAATATTTGATTAATCACACGCAGATATCTGGTTAATTTAGTCCTTTATATAATTAATGGATCATCATGAATTAATCAAATATTTATACGTAATTAATCATATAATAAACTAAATTAACCAAATATTTATACCGATTAATCGATGTGTCAAAAGTTAATGTCAACTTTTGATGTTAAAATATCATTATTCAAAAAAAAAAACAAATTTTTATCATACTTGTACGGTGTAGTTGCCCCAAAAGTTGTTCAAATAACATTTCACAGTTTGATCATGTCAGTGAGTCCATGTTTCAACCAACTTGGCAAGTGCTCTTGTGGATGACCCAAATTCTCCAAGTGCAGCTATAGCCATGTCTCTCACCTTCAAGCTTCTCTCCCTCATCTCCTTCCCTTTCTCTGACTCCATCAACTCCCTCACCCTCCTCTCCACTTCTTCCCCACTCACAAACCCATCTCCTTCCCTTTGTTCCACCCCAACTGCCACCTTCATCTCACTCACCATCACGTGCCTATTCACGTGCTGCTCCGCATACAATGGCCACGCAATCATTGGCACCCCAGCAACAACCCCTTCCAACACCGAGTTCCAACCACAGTGACTCACAAACCCACCCACCGATTCACAACCCAGCACCTCCACTTGTGGGGCCCATGACCTCACCACCATACCCCTCTCTTTGGTTCTCTCCAAAAACCCACTTGGCAACACTGAACTCAAATCGAATTCACTTGTTGTGTCATGAACTTGCTTTGTTCCCTCATCATGTGTTGGCCTTTTCACAACCCACAGGAACCTTTGTCCACTCTTTTCCAGCCCATTAGCTATCTCCTTCAATTGCGTTACTGTGAATGCTCCACGGCTTCCGAAACACAAGTACACTACACTTCTACTAGGTTGTTTCTCCAACCATGACATGTAATTATCTGTTGCTACTACACCAGAGTTTAATAGAACAGAAATTATGCTTTTCTTATAAAAAAAAATATATTTCAATGCACCTCAATTGAAAAATTAGAATAATAAAGTAGTAAAGAAGTCATTTATCCATTCTGATCCCTTAACTTATTTTTTAATTCAGTATAACCCCTTAATTTTTAAAATATTCAATTTGGTCTCTTAACTTATTTTTTAGATTCAGTTTGGTCCCTTAACTTTTAAAAAGTTCAATTTATTCCCTTAATTTGTGTCTGTTGACTTGAGTTAATCATCTCTGTCAATGAGTCAATAATAGTGTTAACTTTTTTAGAATCGTGTTGAAACTCGCTAACAATTTAAAGGACCAGTTTGAATCTCGTTAACAATTTAAATGATCAATTTGAAACAAGTTAACAATTTAAAGAACCAATTTGAAACTCATTTAAAACATAATGAAGCAAATTGAAACTCATTTAACACTATTAATGACTTTATTGACGGAGATGACTAACTTGGATCATCAGAAATAAATTAAGGAATCAAACCGAATCTAAAAAATAGGTTAAGAGACCAAAATAATATTTTAGCCATGAATTTATTTTTTAAAATGAGTAAGTATGTATTAACTATTGATTAGATACCAAATAATCTAAGAATATATATACTATAAGTTAGTCACTTTCAAGACAATATTTCAGAGAGCTTTTTCCATTTAGTTATATTATTTGAAAACCTTTAAAGTAAAGTAACATAGTATCTAAATTATACCTCACTTAAATTTGTGTGTGCAATATTGAACATGTTAAGAAATCAAAAAATAGAAATATTTTATTGAAAATAGTAGTTTTTAGACTTTTAAAAAACTGATTACAAAACTTTGAATACAATACTTCTATATTTGATTCCTTAATGTATGCAATATTTAATAGGTTAAAAAAAATCTTAATTATGATATATTTATTTTAGTTTTCTATACGTGATAGCGACCGTGAAGTATAGTATTTATAATTTAATATTTGAGTTTAATTGATTTATACTATCGATATAAAGAAGTTTTATATTATCAACCAATAATAAATCATCACGTTATTAAAAATGTTGGGTTCTTGTCACCATAATCAATATCAATTAAACTCTTAATATTCATGGCGTAAAGAAAATAAATAACCCTAGTCTAGACATATAAGTTCACTCTTCTTTAAAAAAAAAAAAGAAAAGAAAAGAAAGAAAGAAAACTACATAATTATTCCAATTGAATCAGAAAGGCAAAAAATAAACAAATGTATATATAAAAATCTCACCTGAATGTTGTTTATCCGTTGGATCATTTGCCGCAGCAATCAACGGTCCGATGTAGTAAACAGGAGGTGATTCTTTCGGGTCAGGAAAACATTGACCTTCCTCTATAGCCTTGACAGCCACAGGTTCAAGCTCTTCGAACGAGTTGACTATGATTCCATTCGCTTTAGTCAGATGCGTGCAGAAATACAACATATCCCAGTAAGCATCATCGTCCCTATCAAGCAGAGGTTCCGGCATGTGAAACGCCTTCAACGGCGCGTTACCAGGGATCTGAAGCTCAATATCAAGATCCTTGAAGGACTCGTTTGTAATAATTTGGTCGTGGATCTTAGGGAAGTAACAGTATAATGCAAGAACCGCAGCTCCTGAAGTGAAGAAATAGTAAACCGGGATTCCCATTGATACCCCTATGGTCAGTGCTGATGTGCAGAACATGTCGATGATGAAGGACTTGATGGTTGAGGTTTGTGAGATTTGGGTGAGGGTGGAGCCCACGTTGGTGGCGTTGTTTCGGATGAATTGGAAGGCCGCGGCGGCGGGAGAGGTGGGAGTGGTGGAGGTGGTGGTGGCGGCGGAGAGGCGGGGGAGGCGGTGGAAGAAGATGGAAGGATGGGAAGTAGAGATGCGGTGGATGTAGGAGTCGATGGAGGGATGGTCGTAGAGATCTAGACCGGTGGTGAGGAGGATGGTGATATTGGAGGATTTGGTGTGGTGGTATTTTAGGAGCTGTTTGGCTAGTTCGACCATGGATATTATGTGGCCTATGCCTGGACTTGGATAGAGGACTATTGTTTCTTGCATCTTTGATGGAGGCTGGAGTGGAGAGTGGAGAAGTTTTGGTGGCTAGTAGCAGCTTCTCTTCGGTATTTGGTTTGAGAAACGAGAAGGGGAGATGGCAAGAATATAAAAACGCTTACAAGTTTTGTTGTGTTGTGGTTACCAAACGTTCTCACTCACTGGGATATAATTAGAAAGTAAGTCAAAGATAGTGAGGACCGAGGGTTAAGCGTCCCCAAACGAGCTACTGACAACTAGGGCCGCCCGTGGGTACAGCTGGGTTGGATTCAATGGATTTTGTTGGGTTGAGTTTGTAAAAAAAATTTGGGCATGGTTGGGTGGGTTCGGGTCCAATAAGAATACACGATTAAATTTTTTTGATCGGGTTGGATCGGATATGTGGGTTTATCCAGATAGAAAACGTGAAAAATGTCAAAAAATCATAAATAGACATGTTTAAAATTTTAAATTATATCAATAACAATAAATTAAAAGTCTAAAATCATCAACAACAACCATCAATTTAAAGTCTAAATTATTACAACGAAAGAGTAAAAATCATCAACACAAAACTAAGTAATATGAGTTGGGTTGGGTTAAGTGGGTTTTGAATTCTGAAACTCAATACCTAACTCATACTTTATAGGTTCTATGTGTTTTTACCCAATCCCAGGACCCAACATATTTTTAGGCCTAAAGCGAATTTTGATGTGAGATCTTTTATGTGTGAGAGAGTAACATATAAATCATGGACCTTACAAAACAAAATTAAAATAGATTAAAAATACATTAGTTACTCATATATGTTAAAAATAAATTAAAAATTCAATTTAACTCTTTTATTATACATTAAACAGTTAATAAAATAGTCTAGTCCTATAATCTAAAAAACATCTAAAGCTTTTGACCCAATTTTGATATTAAAGTATAAATTTAAGACCAAAATTATCATGCACCATATCCAAGTCCAACAATATAAGAATGGCTTGGTGGTTAAGGGTGAGGGACATAGGTGTTGGGAGGAATAAGGAGGGTAATGTTCAAACCCCACCCACCGACATTTAACACACTAACATTAAACTAACTTCGCACTATAAAAAAAAATCCAACAATAAATTTTTTGTCCAATGAGTTAGACGAAAAAAAAAGAAAGAAAGCCTTGAAATCTGGATCTGGAAAATGCCAAGGTTTATGTGCTAATTGATTCTGACACAAAAGAAATGGAGAAGAGGGATGGTAATTACTCAGTTTAGCATTTTCAATCATTTTGAAGCATACCAGGTCATCAATATCCCTATATCAATGAGACTCTCTAAAGATAAGCTAACATGGCATTGGGAGAGGGATGGTAATTACTCAGTGCGTTCGGCATACCACTTGCTTTATGAGGACAAGAACAGAAACCTTGCTGAATCATCTAATGCGAGAGGTCAGAGATTGTGGAAAGAAATATGGAAAACACCTATACCTAATTGTAACTGAAATTTCCTTTGGAGTCTAGCTAGGAACATTCTCCCAACAAGATGTAATTTGGGAAAGAAGGGTATGAAATTGGAGCTGTTGTGCTCTCTTTTCAATGTAGAGGAGGAAAGTCGGGATCATCTCTTCATGGTTCATGCACTGTCAGGCGACACGGATTCTATGGTTCAAATCACAAATGGGAATCCATGTACCACATCAGATGAATTAGCAAAGCAACTCTTAAGCATCACCCTTTGGAAGACTTGGAAAGCAAGAAACCAAATTGTGTTCAATATGGCAGGCTTCATCCAATTGATATTGTATGTTTCGATATTGGAGTTCATAGAGGAGTACAACAAAGCAAACAAAACTGGAATCAAAGCTGGAATTAGCCAACAGCTAGAAAATGGGAGCATTCGAATCCTGATACTATTAAGATTAACATTGATGCAGGCTGGTTTGAGAATGACACCACTGGCTGGGCCATGAAGATGAAGGGGCAGTCAGTTTTGCAATCTCCCCTACATTGGCAGAGGCTCTGGGACTTAGGTGGTGTCTCCAATGAGCAAAAGAACAAGAATTTGACATATTAATTATTGAAACTGATGTTGAAGTGGTAGTCAAGTGCCTCCACAGAAATACAAAGTTTAATGCTCCATCGTAGAAGTTGAGGAGCGGTACTCACTTATTTTTTGACTGGCGCAGGCGGTCCTTGGTTAAATTGAATAAAATTTTGAAAGTTGTAATCTGGTTTCCCAGACTGCTAACCGGTAATGATAGGGAATAAATAATTAAAAAATAAAAAATATTTATTGTTTTGTTGGCAGGGTTTTTTTGGTATCCAATTGTACCCTATTCATCGGGTACTCGTAAAAATTACACATAATGGGTAGGGTAATTATCCATTATACGGGTAATTATATTACTAATTACTAATATATATAATTTTAACTATAATACAAATTTTAAAATCAAAATTAATCTAAAAATTCTTAACTTTCTAAACCTAGTTGAATCTATATTTTCTTTTTGATTTTTTTTTGTTTTCTCATGGTATCCTTCACCCGCAACTGTGGAGACTAATCCCTCGAGCCGGGTAGGACCACAAAATATTTTGATAATATTTATTAGTATATTTAAAAGACATTTGAATCATTTTTTAATTATTATAACTTTCTTTTATTATTTATTGTTTTTCCACAGTTAAAGTGCGGGTAACGTGTGCGGATATGACTGCTTAGGTTCCTAGATGGTACGGGTAATGATACTAAAGTTATTATCCACAAGGGTATGAGTAATTTTTTTCAAACACGGGTATGATAGTACCCTACCCATTACCATCCCTAATTTTGTTCTGAACATTATCGAGAAACCCTAGAAAGCACTTTCTTTTTTTTTGGTAAAAATTTCTCATTAAACATATATAAGTAGTTATACTTTTACTAATTTATACAACTATTTTTTCTTTTACTCGTCAAAAATTAATATAAAAAAAAAGATAAATTTTTATTTGTTTTTTTGGATCAACTTGCTTTGCCATCACAAATTCATATTATTATCAAGAGTAATGATTCAAAGTGATCACTTAAATTTTTTAAGTGGGACATTTTGGTCTTTGGAAAAGAAAAGGACAATTTAGTTCCCTAAATTTCAAAACGGGGGACAATTTGGTCCTTACGGAGGGATCAGAACGTCCCTCATTATGAAATTTGAGGGACCAAATTATCCTTATTTTTTAGGGACCAAACTGTCCCACCTAAAATATTTGAGGAACCACTTTGGATCTTTAATTACTTTATTATCAATCTAATTTTTTCCAACCCTCCCATTGGAATATTTGCCTCGTAACAATATTTACAAACAACAATTACTTACTACCAAATTATATTCATTCCAACCACTGACCTTAACGAATTAGAACGACTCAACCTTAACATACCACCATTAACATTGTCAAACCAAGACTACCCCCTCAAAAACAATCAAGTATGTAAATACAATTGTCAGTACAAGCAAATTGATGTCTTCAGTCACAAACAACCAACCTGTAACACCATGCCAGTACATTTATTTATTTTCCTGTAATATCATAATGGACAAAAATCTTCTTTCCCATTTTTACTAAATAACAGTTATTTATTTGTAGATTTCTCTGCCAAATTAAATAAAGAGAGAGACAAATCTTCATGCCACTAACTTACACTATCAAAGATTATGCTTAAAGAATTTTTCCTACCAACATCCGATGGGTGAACCAAACGGACTCTGCTGCACATATGGCTAAAGCCGGCCACGGGTTATGTCAACAACAATGAAGATGCTGCTATATATGGAACGCAGAACATAACCGGGATCGACATAGCCATGCAAGATGACCAAGGTTTCTTTGTAGTAGCTAAATCTTTTTTCCCTTTCTACGGGCTTCCATACGCAGTCGGATAAGTGCTAGCCATTCTTATGGCAATCGAATGGCCTCAAACTTTTAACTTGGTCTTTTTGGAGCAGGAATCTAATTGCAAAACAGCAGTAGATAGGATCAACAATAAATTAAAACAAGATTATCTCTTCCATTGGGCCATTCATTGTGGAGTTTGCAGAAGCTCTTTTTGTTTCTTTAGAAGGTCATGCATTGAACCTGCTCACAATCTTGCTACGGTTACTACACTTTATGTTTCTTTTCATATATTGGCATTATTGCTATTCAAATAAAATAAGTATTTTTTTGCTAAATACAAAAAAATGGGTTTACTTGATAAACAATGACAGTGTGAAGGTTTTTTTACACTGTCAACTAATCAGAAATTGATAAATCATTATAAATCTTTGAGTCTTATCCTAACCACCTTAAAAATCATTCAAACCATGGTTCCTGATTGGTTGATAATATAAAAAAACTTTACACTAATAATGTACAGCAATTAAACTCAAAAAGTTATGTGTCCACCTATCTTAATAAATTATATAAGATTTATTCCCTAATATACTCAATATCAAAAAAAAATATAAATAATTGACTATATTGGCTACCTTATTTATATTTTGTTTATTTTTTTCGTAAGTCATCGTAAATATTTCTTAACTTATTTAACTAATTGTAAACAACTTATTTAAAATGAAACTTTTGGTTATTTATCTCATATGTTTTATTTTCGTGGCAAAAAAATCCAATTTCCTAATCCCACTGTTTTTATTCGCTAGACTAACTGCATAAAAAATAAATGCTACTTGATGATGGAGTATCGCTTTTGACCCGCTAGTTAACCGGTTGACCCTTTCAACAAGTATCCAATCATTCTTTAACTTATTCCAACCGGTTACAATCCATTAAATCCAAGAAATTAAATAATATATCAATGATTCTTGACGGTGGAATACCGCTCTTCCAAATTCTAAAGGGAGCATCTAAGACGTTGCTAGCTAGCTGCTATTGCTCCAATCATCCTTGACTGTAAGGAAATAATGTCTCGGATGCAAAATAGTAGAATGACTAGCATTATGAGGGAAGGAATGCTGCAGCACATGGACTAGGAGTAGCTAGAAGCCTAGGCTCTAGAGCATGGGTGGAAATTTACCAGACCCAATTTATCCCATCATCTGTAATGACTCCTTGTTTATCTATTGAATGTTAAGATTTTACTGTTAAAAAAAAACCATATAGTTGTCCTTTTTCATTTTTTTCTTTCACTCTATTTTCCACCATTCCCTACACCAACCGCGCTTAATAATTGAGTATCCAAAACGAAAAAGGATTAACTATGAATATTTGGAAAGCAATCAATTTAATACATGAATAACTGGTGCTACCTCACAAGAGGGATCATGGCTTCAAAAAAAATTCTAAAAGTTATTTTGTTTTCCAAAGTAAAATGGACTTTCCCGTCTCCAACAAAACACCTACAGCCTTCCCCCTAGTCGGTGAGGGAAGAATTAATTGATTAAATATACAAAAGTAAACAAGAAGCATATTGTAATAGTTAAGCTTAGTCAAATATCATGGTTTAAACTCATTTTATGTTTGAAGTTATGATATTTGAACCTAACATCATATTTGACATCATATATATAATCTTTATTTTTTGCTTAATTTTATGTTCTTTATATGCATATCTAAAAAAAATACATCAAAAAAAGCAAAGAAGCAGTGTATGATATCCCCATTTTAATATTCATAAAACATAATTCTTCTATTTCCCATTGTATTCAGTAGTCATTTGCTTCTTACGGAGTTACTTTACAAGCTGCAGTTTGCTAAATTACGCAAAAGAATCTCATGGTGATTTAGGATTGATTCTTCTCGTGAGGAATATTGGAAATATTTACTTTCTTATCAAATAACCACTTCTAGGACTAAAGTATACATGTAACTTGTATAGTCTCCCTTTTAACTCTTTCACAAGCAAACAAGGAGCTTGTCGCTACTGACTTACTATTTCTTTCACAACGGCAGGCAACCAAGAAGATTGATCCCAGAGTTAATGTCCAATTCTTTTCTGTCCTATTTTGATAGGCTAACTTCCGGTGGTTAATCTCTTTCCTGCACATAAAAATATACATCAACTCAAAAACTAAAATTGAAAGGAAATGAGAACAACTTAGCTACAATTGTTCTTATAAATTGTTCACAGATTGTGAATGATGAGATCATAAATTAGGTGGTCAGTATAACTTGAGAAAGGTAGATATAGTTCTCCAAGTAGCGGGTTCAAAATGCAAAGAAGCCTATATATGTAATTGATGGGGGACAACAATGTAATAGTGTAACACAATAACAAAGCAATATGCAGCGGAAATAAATCCTCCCAAACTTGCAAGAATCTGTGAGAAGCAACAACAAATACATGACAGCAAATAGAACAACACAAACATAAAAGAGACACCAAGATTTTAACGTGGAAAACCCCTTAAAGCAAGGGTAAAAACCACGGGTCGTCTAGATCAAAGAAATAGCTCCACTATGATCAAATAAGGGTACAAAAGAGTCTCCAACAAGTGCACAAACCGTGCTAACAATCAACCAAAACAACCAAGCACCAATGCTTACAAATGAGAAACAAGAAGATGAAATTTATCCCAAAAACATAGCTACTGTGTAAAGCCAATATCTCTCACTTCAGACCACTTCTTGAAAATCCGAACGGTGATAATGAAGAACCACACGCTCTGAACCTGTTGTATAAATTTCAGCCCGATCCAACGGTGAAGGAATCCTCTGTCATGATTTTACGGTGACTGTCTAATGGGTATGCGGGTTGGCTTTCTCTCCTCTCTTCTTTCTTGTTGGCTCCTATATTCTTACTAAAATGAGACATCTATGCAACCCTAATCTGACCTCTCACCACTTAAACAAGTGAGACAAAATGGGCTTACACATTTGGGCCTTTCTCCACATAGGAAGGGAGTCCAAAACCCAACAAATCTCCCCCTCACAACTATGTGGAGATAACCGCCAAACCGGCGATATCACAACAAGTTTCAAATTTCCCTCTTGGTAGTGCTTTAGTCATCATATCAGCACCATTATCATCAGTATGAACTTTATCCAACTCCAACATCTTAACATCCAAAGCATCATGTATCCAATGATACCTCACATCAATATGTTTGGACCTAGAATGAAAAGTTGGATTCTTACCAAGATGAATAGCACTCTGACTATCAACAAATAACAAATATTTGTCTTGAACAAAACCAAGCTCCTGCAAGAATTTCTTCAACCATAGCAACTCCTTGCATGCTTTGGTAATGGCAATGAACTCTGCTTCAGTAGTGGACAATGCTACACACTTCTGCAACTTAGAATGCCAAGCCACAGCTCCCCCTGCAAATCTAATCATATAGCCCGAAGTGGATTTCCTGGAATCAATGTCTCCAGCCATATCCAAGTCTGAGTACCCCACCAAAGTAGGCTTATCACCTCCAAAGCAAAGCTTCATACTAGCGATACCACAAAGATATCTCAAAGTCCATTTCACAGCATTCCAATGCTCTCTACCTGGATTAGACAAAAATCTACTGACTGTACCAACAACATGTGCTATATCTGGTCTTGTACATACCATTGCATACATCAAACTACCCACAGCAGATGCATAAGGAACCTGTTCCATATCTAATTTCTCTGCTTCATTTGAAGGACTTTGTTTAGCACTCAGCTTGAAATGAGTAGCAAGAGGAGTGCTTATTGCCTTGGCATTTTCCATCTGGAATCTCTGCAACACTCTTTTAACATGGTGTTCTTGTGATAACCATAGCTTCTTCTCCTTTCTGTCACGCATGATTCTTATACCAAGAATCTGTTTAGCAGCTCCCATGTCTTTCATGGAAAATGACTCGCCCAATTGCTTCTTTAACCTGTCAATCCTGGAAATATTTTTCCTAACAATAAGCATGTCATCAACATATAATAACGGATAATGAAGTCATCATTAGAAAACTTTCTAACAAAGACACAATTGTCAGAAGTAGTCTTCTTATATCCTTGGTCACACATAACAGACTCAAACTTCTTATACCACTGCCTCGGAGCCTGCTTCAAACCATATAGCCTTTTTCTCAACCTACACACATAGTCTTCCTTGCCTTCAACTTGAAAACCATCAGGTTGCTTCATGTAAATCTCTTCCTCCAAATTACCATGAAGGAAAGCTGTTTTCACATCCATTTGCTCTACCTCCAAATCAAGAGTAGCCGCCCAAACTCAACACGGTTCTAATGGATGACATCTTTACCACAGGCAAGAAAATCTCATTAAAATCAACACCACTTTCTTTGTGGAAGCCCTTCACCACTAATCGGCTTTATACCTCGGAGGCGTAGAGTTACTCTCATGTTTCACCCTATAAATCCACCTGTTTTCCAAGGCCCTCTTGCCTTTAGGCAACTTCACCAAATCATAAGTGTGATTATCATACAAGGATTTCATTTCATCCTGCATTGCATCCAGCCACTTTTGTTTGTCTTCACTCTCCATGGCCTCTCCAAAACACTCAGGTTCTCCCTCATCAGTCAAGGTTAGATACTCATCAGAATGATACCTTATAGATGGTTGTCTCTGCCTGTTAGATCTCCTGAGTTGGATTTGAGGTGGTTCGGGAGCATCACCAAGATTCTCATCCTGTGACATCTCATGTTCCTCTTCATCATCGTCACCTGGAACATCTAACTCATCTCCAAGCTGCTGATCATTAACATAATCATGTGGCTCGTCATTCTGAACATTACCAACAACAGTATCCGGATTATAAACAGGCAACCGAACTGGATCAACATCAAACAAGTTGCTATCATTCTTGGGTGTAGTCTTCTCCACCTTATCAATGTCTTCAATGGTTTGATCTTCCATGAACTCTACATTACAACTTCTAACAAGCTTTTTCTCAACAGGATCATCCAACTTTGTAACCAAATTCATCTTGACCATAATCGATGAAGATACACTGCTTTGTCTTTGCATCCAACTTGGATCTTTCATCCTTTGGAACATGCACAAAATCCTTGCAACCAAAGACTCTCAAGTGATCATACCTGACATTCTTGCCAAACCAAATTTTATCTGGTACCTCACTGTTCAAAGCAACTGCGGGACTGAGATTAATAACATGTACCGCTGTGTGTGCGATTGCCTCACCCCGATAATGCTTGGGCAACTTAGCTTCAGAAAGCATACATCTCACTCTCTCAATCAATGTCCTGTTTCATCCTCTCTGCTAAACCATTCAGCTGAGGAGTTTTAGGAGGAGTCTTTTTATGTGCAATACCTTGCTGCTTGCAATAGACATCAAAGGGTCCACAATACTCACCACCATTGTCAGTACGAACGCATTTCAGCTTCTTACCTGACTGTCTCTCAACCAAAGCCTGAAACTATTTGAACTTCTCCAGCACTTGGTCTTTTGTCTTCAAAGCATAGACCCATAGTTTCCTGGAACAATCATCAATAAAGGTAACAAAGTAGAGGGCACCACTAAAGGATTTTACCTTCAATGGGCCACACACATCAGAATGCACCAACTGAAGCAACTCTGACTTCCTTGAGGGAGGATGCTTCTTGAAGGATACTCTAGTCTGTTTACCAGCCATGTAATGAGAACACTTCTCCAACTTTGCACTCTTCAAACTCGGAAGCACATCCTTTTTAGGTAAGCAATTTAACCCTTTTTCACTGATATGACTAAGCCTTCGGTGCCACAAAGATGCCTCCATATCCACAACATTCACCTGCTTGTCTTTAGCAACCAAAGCTTTTGTCCAATACAGTTTAGAAATTTTATCCCCTCTAGCCACAACCAAGTTACCTTTGTTGAGTTTCCACTTTCTAGAACCAAAGTGATTATCATAACCACCCTCATCAAGCAATTGCACAAAGATCAAATTAAAGCGGACATCCGGAACATGTTTGACTCCTTTAAGCAACAACTGCATTCCCATGTTGGTTTGCAAGCAAACATCACCAACACCAATCACCTTAGACACACCATCATTACCCATCTTCAACACTCCAAAGTCACCTGAAGTACAAGATGTGAAGAACTCCATCCTCGGTGTAACATGAAATGTAGCACCACTATCAATTATCCACTTGCTCTCATCTGATACAAGATTAACCGACTGATGGTCACGGAGAATAACAAGATCATCACTAGTATCAGTAGTGACACGGTCATCATCATCACGATCCCTCTCTTTATGCTTACCCTTCTTGTCTTTGTTCTCCTTTTTCCACAGAAAACAATTCTTCTGTATCTGCCCTGTTTTGTGACAATAATGACACTCCACGTTCTTGTATCGACACTTGGACTTGCTCCTGCTTTTTTCTCTGACTTCTCCCCCTATTTTCAGTGACAAGCACCTCGGACTGAGATGAAGTACCCTGTACCTTCCTTCTCATCTCCTCATTAAGAACACTACCCTTTGCCATTTCCAAAGAAACAACACCATTAGGGGCTGAACTTGTGATAGAAACCTGAAATGTCTCCCAAGACTCTGGTAGAGATAACAATAGAAAGAGTCCCAAAAGCTCATCATCAAACTTGATACCCATTCCTGACATCTGATCAAGGAGCCTTTGAAATTCATTCAAGTGATCTGAAATGGAAGTCCCCTCCTTGTACCTCAAACTAGTAAATCTCTTTAGCAAGTACAATTTATTATTCCCTGATTTAGAGGCATACAAGGACTCTAACTTTGCCCACAAAGATTTTGCATGTGTCTCATTTGTAATGTGATTATAAACATTATCTTCTACAAATTGTCGAATAAAACCACACACCTGTTGATGTTCAAAATCCCATTCTTCATCCGAGCTTGGCATCCGGCCACGAGTAGCAAAAACAGGAAGATGCATATTCTTCACAAAGAGTAAATCTTTCATCTTGCCCTTCCACAAATGATAATTAGTGCCATTCAAACAGACCATCTTTGTATTTGCCTCCATCATTCAAGCAAGTCAAAATGCCCCAAGCCAAGTAGCTCTGATGCCACTCTGATGGGGGGAACAACAACGCAACAGTGTAACACAATAACAAAGCAATACGCAGCGGAAATAAATCCCCCCAAACTTGCAAGAATCTGTGAGGAGCAACACAAATATATGGCAGCAAATAGAACAACACAAACATAAAAGAGACACCAAGATTTTAACGTGGAAAACCCCTTAAAGCAAGGGTAAAAAATACGGGTCGTCCAGACCAAAGAAACAGCTCCACTATGATCAAATAAGGGTACAAAAGAGTCTCCAACAAGTGCACAAACCGTGCTAACAATCAACCAAAACAACCAAGCACCAATGCTTACAAATGAGAAACAAGAAGATGAAATTTACCCCAAAAATAGAGCTACTGTTCGAAGCCAATATCTCTCACTTCAGACCTCGTCTTCAAAATCCGAACGGTGCGAATGAAGAACCACACGTCCTGAACCTATTACAGAAATTTCAGCCTGATACAACGGTGAACGAATCCTCTGTCCCAATTTTACGGTGACTGTCTAGTGGGTATGCGGGTTGGCTTTCTCTCCTCTCTTCTCTCTTGTTGGCTGCTATATTCTTACTAAAATGAGACCTCTCTGCAACCCTAATCTAACCTTTCTCCATTTAAACAAGTGAGACAAAATGGACTTACTTATTTGGGCCTTTCTCTACATTTGAAGGGAGCCCAAAACCCAGCAGTAATAATACTTGCACAAAATTAAGTATGTTCCTATACATAATCATATGCATACATGGCTTGGGAGATACAAGAAACTATGATTTACTTTATTATAATGTAATTAATTAACAAGGAAGATAAAGATTTTGTTCAAGATTTGTAATGGAACACTAACTAACAACAAAGTAAGTCGATTACATTTGCAAATAGTTGAATTCTGTCATAAAACAGAACCTCGTGACTTGAAGATTGCTGAAAGTAGTCAATTACTTTTATCGGCAATCTATTACTTTGATTTAAAGCAAGATTTATGGATTTTTGATGAACAAAGTAGTCCACTATTTTTTTGGTAGTCTACTACTTTTATTAATTGTTGAAAAATATTATTTCGTTCAACAAAAACATTCCAAAAACTTATTTTGATGTATAGTAACTTGAAATCAATTTCCTAAATTGTTCTGAACATTTTTCTAAGTTTGAAACCTATTAAATTATTTCAAACTTATTTTTAACCCTTTTTAAAACCACTTGAGTCCACCCAAGAGCGCTTGGATGAGATGACACGAATCTCTTCCAGCTTAACCAGAGGTCTTGAGTTCGAATCCTGGCCCCGGGAATGCAATAGCGTTAAAACTCTTGAGGGAGAGCTTTTCCACCTTTGTGGTCCTACCCGGCTCGAGGGATTAGTCTCCACCCGATTGCGTGCGGAGGATACCACCGGAAAAAAAAACCACTTGAGTCCATTAGCTAATCAACTCGAAAACCTTACAAATATTTCTAAAACTATTTATTTCACTTTGTATAAGGAGTGACATGAGTGTTAGCCTCTCATCATCAAAATCTTTGAGTGTCACAAATTTTCCGGAAGCATGAACTTTGGCATCTCCAAGACCAAGAACAAAGACTTGATAGAGTATTCAAATAAGTATAAGGTGTTAGAAATTTATGTAAGTGTTCCGTCCAAAAAAACGTGATGAAATTTTGGAAGAAACTACTCACTCAACTCACTTTCTCTCACAATTTGGGTATTTCTTGTATTAAGCTTGACAGAACCAGAGTTTTGCTCCTACGCACTACAAGAAAATCATCTTTTAGCGTAGGCCAAAAGCCCAAGCTACAAGGAAAAAGCCCATGCTAATGGACATTTAGTGCCGGCTTTGCGTCGGTATCGTGGCCGACACTACAAAGCTGGACGCAACGTTTAGCCTCGGACATTGATGGCCGGTGCTAAAATTAGCGTCGGTCGAATCGACGCTAAATGGTGCAAAGACGATATAGGAAATGGACGACGCTAAATTAGCGTCGGTCTAAGCCTGCGCTTTGGCAGAGAAATTTAGTGTCGGCCTAGCCTTCGCTAAAGTTAGCGTCGGCCAGGCATTCACTAATTTGTTTTGCCAAAATGGAGGCTTTAGCGTCGGCCTAGCCTACGCTATTTTTGTTTTTTTGTTTGTATTTAATAACTGTATTATTATTACAAAACCTAGAAATATAAAATAAAAATATACTTAACATAGGCATTAAATGCCAAATCAGCATAACTAAAATAATATTTAAGACAAAGTACATATCAAAGCACAGACCCTGCCAAATAAAGCATAGAACCTGGCATATCATTGCAAAAAAACAAAACATAATAGACCGAACTCTGGTTTCTCCACTTAAGCTCCCCTCTTTGTAGACCACACTCAAAAACCATTATAAGATACTTCTATCTCAAAGATAGCTTGCATAATTGTTGATGAAACAAAACTGTATCTATTCGCACTAACACAATGTACATGTCAAAGTAAACGAACACACAACTTCAATGTACTTGAAAAGTAAATGAAAAATGTGTAAAGTAAATGAAAACAACATCTGCGAGGGACCATGTCATGATGCCTAATCTAAAGAATGGTCGTCAAGATCGCGATCATAATCAGCATGTGGACGATGCCGACTACTATGACGCTCTAAAGCTGTCATTCGTTCCATCATAGTTGAGACTGCCTGCTACGTAGCTGAGGCTGCCTCCTCCCTAGCTCTGGCTGCATCCTCCCTAGCTCTGGCAGCCTCCTCACGAAGTGCAACGACCTCCTCGGTCTCAAACCTATTACCATGACTATGAGATGCCCGAGACTCCTGAGTTAATGAAGACATACCACAGGGGACGTTCAAAGACAAGTCTGCAGTGTCGTAACATCGTCCCCAGGTCCTACCCCCAACAACATCCTGCCACAACTGAAACTTCCTCGCCCCATCCACCTCATGCATCCCATCCGTGGAGGTGTCACCAACCTGCGTTTGTAACTGCCTCAAACGCTCGCGATACTCTTCCTAACAAAGAATGCAAACAAATCTTATCAAGATGCATACTTTGATGATCAAGTTATATAAAAATGATGTATAAGACCAACTTAAATATGTTCTTTTTGAGCGGCTATCAACCCATTCACCAGAACTCTTCTGGTGGGTGGCCCTAAAGAACTCAGCAGGATCCACAAGCCCCTGACTGGTTTTAACCTATCCAAAAAGCCAACACATTAATTTACAAAGAAAATCAGCATATGATAATGGACTAAACAATGAGAATTGAGTAAATACATACCATGTCTAGTGCCACCTCAAGGTGAGCCCTGCGGCCTGTAGTGTGAACTGCCCCACCCTTTGCAGAAGCCCAGTTGATCTTATTTTGAGTTGATATCTTTTTGAAGGCATCACTCTGCCAATACTCAAGAAGACCAATCCATGCCTCATCCCCCATCCATTTAGATTGATTCCCCTTCTTCCTCTTCTTGTCGATGATGTCCGAAAGATGTTTTGCACATTTTTGCTCAAATACATTATAGATGGTGTCGTGATGACAAGGATCCCAAGAACCTTTTTCCCGCAAAAGAATAATTAATCAAAATAGTTAGTCAGATAAATAGGTATGCTTTTGTCAGTTAATTAGGAATATATATAAGCTCTTCACACGTGTTAACTTGAATAAAACGGTCAACTTGAGTTAATTAAACATAGGCTTAAAGGTAAACAACTTGAATAAAAAGCAAACTTTTTTTTATGAACAAATAAGAATTGTTTGAATATGAGGCTCATTTTAATGTGTTTAGAGATTCCTTATTCAACTTGCATATGATGATGGGAATATTTTGCTCCAATCTAACTAAGTCATCCATCCTCAATGTATTACAACATAGATCTTTGAAGAATCAACTTAATTCAGTTAGTGTTTTCCATACACATTCCGGCAAGGAACGAAAGGTAATTGGGAGTAAACACTCCATGAATACATGACAATCATGGCTTTTCATCCCATGCATCTTACCCTTGGAGACATATCGGCACACCTAGCAAGGTTTGAAGCATAGTCATCCGGCATTTTCGGTTCCCTAATCCATTTACACACTAACGTTGCGTCTTATGGTTACAATGTATACGTTGCCTTTGGCTTTCCCATCTTTCCATTAGGTAAGGGTTGCATCTCCAAGTCCCCGCGTGTACAGAACACAAATATATCTATTCTCTCCTTTTCATTGTCCTTTGTTTTACCCTTGACATTCATGACAGCAGTGTTAAGCACATTATCAAAGAAATTCGTCTCTATGTGCATCATATCAAGATTGTCTTAGTAACAAATTGTCCTTCCAGTATGGAAGATCCCAAAATATACTTTGTTTGGTCCAATTATGGTACCCACCACACCCTTGCAATCTGCCCCAACCAACCTCTGTCACTTTTGGGAAATCACGAACTAATTCCCAGATTTGTTGCCCTGTTAACATGTAAGGCGGACCATCTTTCTCATCCTTGTTTCCTGTAAAGCTCCTTTTACTTCTTCTGAAAGAATGATCTGCTAGCAGGAATCGACGATGACAATCGAACCACGAATTTTTTCCACCATATTTTAAGGTGAAAATCTTTGTGTCTTCCATACAATAAGGACATGCCAATTTACACTGTGTTCCCCATCCAAATAACAAACCATAGGCCGAAAAATCATTGATTGTCCATATTAAGCATGCTCTCATGATAAAGTTTTGTTTCATGGAGATATCGTAAGTCAAAACACCAAAACTCCACAACCATTGTAAATCAGCAATCAAGGGCTGCAAGTAAACATCTAACTTTGATTTTGGGTTAGATGGTCCAAGAATAATAAGTCAAGAACATGTATGGTTTGGTCATGCACATTTCAAGGGGGAGATTGTAAGGCGTAACTATGACCGGTCAACATGAGTATGGAGAAGTAGACGCTTGGATGTATGGTGTAAACCCATCAAAGACATAGACCAGTCTTACATTTCTTGGTTCACTGGTAAAATCTGGATAAACATCATCGAAGTGTTTCCATGCCTTCCCATCGGACGGATGGCACAGAACATTCGAACTCGCCTTATCTTCATGATGCCACCTCATTTAAGCCGCAGATTCCATTGATGCATACAGTCTTTGTAACCTGGGAATGGTTGGCAAATAAAACATTCTCTTCACCAGAACATTTTTGTGTTCTCCCATCCCTTTCCTTCGAGGAACAAACCTCACAGCTTGACAAAATTTGCACTCAGATAAGTTTCTATCTAATTTGTAATATAACATGCAACCATTTACACAACAATCAATCTTCTCAGTCTTTAACCCTAACTTAATCACGAACTTCGTTGCTTGGTAATGGTTCACGGGCATGCATTGTTTCTTAGTTTGCACAACTCAAAAACGGTTTGCTTGTCTTTCTAATTTACTTTTTTTTTTTACAAAGGAGGGTAAAGCCCACTATTGAACTAGCACATGATGGGGATAGGAAATCCCGGCACCATCCTGAAGAAGCAGCTCCTCATAACCCGAAGGAGGGTCATCCAAATAGTGAAAGCCCATAGATAAGTTATGGATTTGGATCATCTCGTTTTATTCTCTGATGTTATGAGAGAACGATAGACACAACCAAATTTGAATGGATCCTACCAACAAAAACAAATTTGATTTTGTGTCTTTCTCTCTCATGAGAGCAAACACGAGAGAAGGAGAGAATCCAAATCCATAAGCTATGGGAATGATTTGTCAGTCAATCAGCTACCTCTAGAAGCTTTCTTGCGGAGTGATGGATGATCGGAGGAGGCATATCCATGACCAGCAGAGGAGAGTTCGAGCAAGCACCCATTTTTGGCAAGTAATCAAAGCTTTGGTTGCTTTCTCTTACACTATGTTTGGTTGGGTGAAGGAAGTGAGAAGAGAGAAAAAGATGAGAAAGAGAATAGGGAGAGAGAAAAATGGTAGATTTTTGGTATTGTTTGGTATGAAAGAAAAAAGAAAGAGGAAGAAGAGAAAGAAAATGTATTATTATTTGAAGGACAAAAATACCCCTAATTAAAATAAAATAAATATATTGTACCAAAAAAGGACAATAAACAAAGACAGCATAAATGGAACAACAAAAAATACACTGTTTTATGCCCCTTTCTTTGCAGATCTGAAGAGAAGAAAAACACCATTGGCTCCACCGTTCTTTTTTCTATCTTGGCTCTTTTTCTTACATACCAAACGACCGAAATGTGAGTTTTCTTCGCTAACTCTCTCTTCACCCTCTATGTCGTCTCTATTTCATCGGCAACAAACAGAGCATTAGTGTATGCTTCAGATCTACTCTCCAATCCCTGTAAAGAAGTTCCTAAATCATCCACAAGCTTCCCTCATAACTATGAAAACGAGAGGCTTTCTTCTCAATCAAAGCTTCTCTAACATAATTTTATTAGGTGGCCATCTTCTCAATAAAAATTTAAGTTTTTTGCATCTTTGTTGTTGTGCATTTCATTGATTCGAATCTTTGTTTTTTTTTTCCCCCTAAAATTGAAATAAACAATATTAAGATTTTCTTAAATCTTCTTTTTAGAAATTTATTTAAACTAAAATTGTGTTCATTTGTATATCATAAAAAGATAATTTGTTTTCAAATTTACAGTTTAGGAAACCTAGGGTGTGAAAATCCTTGATGACGAATAAAAACGTGATTTGATATTTGGACTTCCTAGCTATTATTATTTGAATGTTTGCAAAGTGAACGAACTAACTGTTATTGTCTCCCATTAATTTTAGGATTAATTATTGAGTTAGTTTCCTGAACTATTTAAGAGTTTTCAATTAGGTCCCTAAATTAAAAAAATTCTAATTAGATCGTTGAATTTATATAAAATTTTTAATTGGGTCGTTGAACTAAAATTTTTCTAATTGGGTCTCTGAACTTATATAAAATTTTCAATTAGGTCCCTAAAGTAAAAAGTTGAATATATAAAATAAAAAATAATAAAATGATAGATGATGAAATTAAAAAAAAATTGTTTGACATAATAATAAAATAACAAAAAATGATGATAAAGTATTTAAGAGACTAGACAGAACTCTATGTGATGCTTCTTGGAGAACCAGATTTGAGGAAGCTGTTGTATTAGTCCTGGCTACAACAAACTCAGATCACCATCCTCTCTTGATTAGGGTCAAGGGTACCCAACAACCATCACAAACAAACCTTTCAGGTTTGAGGCTAATCAAACATGAAAGGTTCCCAGAATTTCTTATGTCAATATGAAATTTGGATAATCATCTAACTCAGGATTTACAGAACTTGGTTGGAAGTCTCCCTGCTTAGAGTCAAAGTGTCTTTGGCAACATCCTATCAGATCTCTTATTTCATTTTTATTTTATTTTTTAAATAATAAGTTTTTTCTCTCATATTCATCTTTTGTCATTTTATTATTATGTCAAACAAATTTTTTTCTTCTAAATTTCATAATCTATCATTTTATTACTTTTTATTTTTTATAGTCACCTTTTTACTTTAGGGACCTAATTGTAAATTATATTTAAGTTTAGGGACCTAATTGGAAACTTTTTAGTTTAGGGACCCAATTGAAAATTTTATACAAGTTCAAGGACCTAATTAGAATTTTTTTTAATTCATGGATCTAATTGAAAATTCCTAAATAATTCACGGACCAACTTAATAATTAAACCTTAATTTTATTAAACTTATTCGTAGATTTCTTCATACATAACCTTTTAAAATCATTTTTAATCATGTATAAATTTTGTGAAGAAATTATGAGGTATATTGATCACATACACCCAAAACAACAGTAGGTTTTTTTTTTTTTTACAATAGCTAGAAGTAGTTTGGAGTCTACATTTTCCCCCCTGCATCGATGAAAAATAAAAATGCAAAATTTACCTTACTAATATCAGTGACATAAGTGTGATATTAATGACAATTGACAACAATAATTACATTTCACTTTGAAATTTAACATCAATTTGATAAGGGGTGTTATTTGAACACCCAGTGTAACCACACCATACGAACACCATATTTTTCTTTCATTTTTTCAGTTTAATTGTATGTTGCAAAGCCCAATAATAAAAAAGAAACAATTTTTATCACAATTTGATCATGTCAGTGAGTCCATGTTTCAACCAACTTGGCAAGTGCTCTTGTGGATGACCCAAATTCTCCAAGTGCAGCTATAGCCATGTCTCTCACCTTCAAGCTTCTCTCCCTCATCTCCTTCCCTTTCTCTGACTCCATCAACTCCCTCACCCTCCTCTCCACTTCTTCCCCACTCACAAACCCATCTCCTTCCCTTTGTTCCACCCCAACTGCCACCTTCATCTCACTCACCATCACGTGCCTATTCACGTGCTGCTCCGCATACAATGGCCACGCAATCATTGGCACCCCAGCAACAACCCCTTCCAACACCGAGTTCCAACCACAGTGACTCACAAACCCACCCACCGATTCACAACCCAGCACCTCCACTTGTGGGGCCCATGACCTCACCACCATACCCCTCTCTTTGGTTCTCTCCAAAAACCCACTTGGCAACACTGAACTCAAATCGAATTCACTTGTTGTGTCATTAACTTGCTTTGTTCCCTCATCATGTGTTGGCCTTTTCACAACCCACAGGAACCTTTGTCCACTCTTTTCCAGCCCATTAGCTATCTCCTTCAATTGCGTTACTGTGAATGCTCCACGGCTTCCGAAACACAAGTACACTACACTTCTACTAGGTTGTTTCTCCAACCATGACATGTAATTATCTGTTGCTACTACACCTGGGTTTATTAGAACTTTTCTTAAAAATATATATATATTTCAATGTACCTCAATTGAAAAATTAGAATAATAAAGTAGTAAAAAAGTCACTTTTGGTCACTTAACTTATTTTTTAGATTCAGTGTAATCCCTTAACTTTTAAAATGTTCAATTTAGTCTCTTCACTTATTTTTTAGATTCAGTTTAGTCCCTTAACTTTTAAAATATTCAACTTATTCCCTTAATTTGTGTTTGTTGACTTGAGTTAGTCATCTCTGTCAATGAGTCGCTAACAGTGTTAACTTTTTTAGAACCGTGTTGAAACTCGCTAACAATTTAAATGACCAGTTTGAATCTCGTTAACAATTTAAAGGACCAATTTGAAACTCATTTAAAACATAATGGACCAAATTAAAACTCATTTAACACTATTAATGACTTTATCGACGGAGACGACTAATTTGGATCAACAGAGACAAATTAAGGGATCAAACCGAATCTAAAAAATGGGTTAAGGGACCAAAATGATATTTTAACCCATGAATTTATTTTTTAAAATGAGTAAGTAAATATGTATTAACTATTGATTAGATGCCAAATAATCTAAGAATATATATACTATTAGTTTTATCCGAATATATATATATATATATATATATATATATATATATATATATATATATATATATATATATATATATACTATTAGTTAGTGACTTTCAAGACAATATTTCAGAGAGCTTTCTCCATTTAGTAATATTATTTGAAAACCTTTAAAGTAAAGTAACATAGTATCTAAATTATACCTAACTTAAATTTGTGTGTGCAATATCGCACATGTTAATGAATCAAAAAATAAAAATATTTCATTGGAAAGAGTAGTTTTTAGACTTTTAAAAAATTGATTACAAAACTTTCAATACAACATTTCTATATTTAATTCCTTAACGTATGCAATATTGTACAGGTTAGAAAAAATCCTAGTTATAATATATTTATTTTAGTTTTCTATACGTGATACCCACGGTCAAGTTTAATTGATTTATTCTGTCGGTATAAAGAAGTTTTATACTGTCAATCAATCACGTTATTAAAAATCTTGGATTCTTATAAGGAGAATCAATTAAACTCTTAATATTCATGGCGTAAAGAAAATAAATAACCCTAGTCTAGACATATAAGTTCACTCTTCTTTTAAAAAAAAAAAAGAAAAGAAAAGAAAGAAAGAAAACTACATAATTATTCCAATTGAATCAGAAAGGCAAAATATAAACAAATGTATATATAAAAATCTCACCTGAATGTTGTTTATCCGTTGGATCATTTGCCTCAGCAATCAACGGTCCGATGTAGTAAACAGGAGGTGATTCTTTCGGGTCAGGAAAACATTGACCTTCCTCTATAGCCTTGACAGCCACAGGTTCAAGCTCTTCGAACGAGTTGACTATGATTCCATTCGCTTTAGTCAGATGCGTGCAGAAATACAACATATCCCAGTAAGCATCATCGTCCCTATCAAGCAGCGGTTCCGGCATGTGAAACGCCTTCAACGGCGCGTTACCAGGGATCTGAAGCTCAATATCAAGATCCTTGAAGGACTCGTTTGTAATAATTTGGTCGTGGATCTTAGGGAAGTAACAGTATAATGCAAGAACCGCAGCTCCTGAAGTGAAGAAATAGTAAACTGGGATTCCCATCGATACCCCTATGGTCAGTGCTGATGTGCAGAACATGTCGATGATGAAGGACTTGATGGTTGAGGTTTGTGAGATTTGGGTGAGGGTGGAGCCCACGTTGGTGGCGTTGTTTCGGATGAATTGGAAGACCGCGGCGCCGGGAGTGGTGGAGGTTACGGCGGCGAGGCGGGGTAGGCGGTGGAAGGAGATGGAAGGATGGGAAGTAGAGATGCGGTGGATGTAGGAGTCGATGGAGGGATGGTCGTAGAGACCGGTGGTGAGGAGGACGGTGATATTGGAGGATTTGTTGTTGTTGTTGTGTTTTAGGAGGTGTTTGGCTAGTTCAACCGTGGATATTATGTGGCCTATGCCTGGACTTGGATACAGGACTATTGTTTCTTGCATCTTTGATGGAGGCTGGAGAGGAAAGGGGGGAAGTTTTGGTGGCTAGTAGTAGTACTTTCTCTTTGGTGTTTGGTTTGCGTAGCAGAGAGGGGGAGATCGGAGATGGATGGCAACAAAACAAGGCTTGTTGACCAAAATGTTTTACAAACTATTTATCAATTTAATATGATGGTGAAATTACACGTGCTATATTTTATTTTATTTTTTGACTGGTTAAAGACCCCAATCAAATTGATGTCTATCATTATTTAAAAAAAAACACTATTCTACAACGTTACGTGGCGCAATGCATGAGAGGTGTCACTGTGGATGGTGCCTTCAAAGGCATACGGCTCAGTGACGCGCCTTCCATGCATTACGCCACGTGGCACTGCAGAGCTGTCCCCACTCCCCAAAACAAACACGTCAAACAGCCCCCCTCCCCCACCACCACCCTTATCACTCCCCCAAAGGCACCACTCCTCCTCTTATAAATAGATATCAGTAGGAAATTTTATTTATTATTTGTGATATTATTTACTACTTGTTATTAGGGTATTTTTTATTGTTACTTGTTATTTTAAATAGATACGTTATCATTAGTGTCATCTTTACTCCATATACTTATAGTATAATTTTTTTTTTGTAGCAGTATTCCTTTAAAATTGCAGGTAACTTTGTTTTAATTCCTCCAAGGTAAAATTTTTTTTTACTACTGTAATAATTGATGAATATTTATTGATGTAAATTGTTATTGCTATTATTTTTTTATGCCTCTTGTGATATTATTTGCTGCTTGTTATTAGGGTATTTATTTATGCCTTTTGTGATATTATTTACTACTTTCTTTTAATTATTAAGTTTATTTTTTTTATTATAATATAATAGTAATATTTTTTATTAGTGTCGGTATTTATTATTAGTAATTGGTAATTAATTTTATTTTGTAATATTATTATTATTAGAAATTGTGAATTTATGGGTTATTGTTATTATTTTAATTTTGCGGTAATAATGTTGTTATATTAATGTTATTTTTAAGTTTACATATTTAATATTAAATATGATGTTAATATTATTAATACCATTATTTGTATTTGTTGTTGTGTATTTTTTTTATTTTGTAAGTATCATTATTAGTATTAGTAAGTTATGTATTTGATATTATTGTAGGGCAGATGTCATGAGCCAAGTTGCAGCATTTGTGTACTCGAACGGGAGAGTCTTCGATGGACCAGAAGGAATTACATTTGAAGGGGACCAAGAAATTGTGCAAATAAAACATGGCATCCGATACGAGCGTTTGAGGGCAAAGATTCACTCGAAGTTGAGACTGCAACCAAATTAATCAGTTTCAAAAATTGTGACAACATATATGATATGTGGCAACCCGGCGAAATATATTCTTGTTGAAATTTCTGATGATCGAGATGTGGAGTGCATGCTGAATGGTTTAATCCAAAATCCCTGGATGTCAACACTTGAGTTGTACGTTGATGTTAATGTTGCGGGCACTTCCACATTCCCTGTGCCATCATTGGGTAGTAATTTCGAGCAACGAAATATGCCGGTAAACCTTGGGTCAAATGCAGATGATGAAGATTGGGTGAGCGAGATGGAGGTTGAGTTAGATGAAGATGATGATGAAGATGATATACCAACATCAGGTTCATCGGACACCGAGGAGGAGGTTGAACAGGGTTCCAACATTGTTCTGTCCGTATTGGCTTCACCTGGAATTGATGCAGATCCGATTTCATCAATGGCTCCTGGTGGTTTTGTTCCGCATCAATGTGGTTGGTTTCCTCCAACAATTAATAATTTTATTTTGCCATTATTATTAATAATTTTTATTTGTATAAACATTGTTATTTTTACTATAATGGGTAAATTATTCATTGTTACCTACTTATAGGTCAATCACATGGTGCATCCTTCAACTCATCCCCCCATTATAATTATATAAACTGGGACCATCCTGATCAGGAGATAGAATTTGAAGGCGTAGATGTTCCAGAATTGTGGAAAGTGGGTCAGGAATTGTATGTTGGCTTGCGATTTGATAATAAACATGCAGTTCAAATGGCTGTTAAACATTATTCCATGAATGTTCATCAGGATTTCAAAGTTGTGGAATCTAAACCAACCAAGTATTATGTCCAGTGCTCAAATCATTTGACAAGATGCCCATGGAGGCTGAAGGCTATCTTGTCGAAAAAGTCACTAAAGTGGGAGGTTACAAAGTGGGTGGTCAACATAATTATGTGAATCGGATGTTGTCGCAAGCCCACACAAAGCTGGATTTTAACTTCGTATGCTCATGCATACAAGGTACGATGATTATTAGTATGATATTTTTTTATTGTTAATTCCAATTGTAATCTAACTTTATATTTAAATCGACTTCCTAGGTATGGTCCAAGAAGCGCCAACGGTGACTATCGCTTTGATACGCGAAAGAATTCTAATTACTTACGGGTACAAGATATCTTATAGAAAAGCATGGAAAGCCAAACAAAAGGCCATAGTGAAGGTATTTGGAGATTGGGATGAATCATATGCCATGCTACCTAGATGGTTACAACATATGCAGTTGTTTTCACCAGATTCATTTTACAAGATCGAGACCAATCTATATGTGGTGGGCAACCGTGTGAACAACCAATATCGCAAGTTTCATCGTGTTCTCTGGACGTTTATACAATGCGGTGATGCATTTAATCACTACAAACCAATAATACAGGTTGATGGCACATTTCTGTATGGTAATTATCGTGGCACACTGTTGATTGCCACATCACAGGATGGAAACAATCATTTACTGCCGCTTGCTTTTGCTGTTGTGGAAGGAGAAACTTTAGATGCGTGGTCTTGGTTTTTGGGATTGATCCGGGAACATGTTACCAATAAGACCGATATATGTCTGATCTCCGATCGGCACCAAAGCATTAAATCGGTCGTTTCGAATCCTCACCTAGGTTGGCAGCCTCCAAATGCTTATCATGTATACTGTCTTCGACATATTGCCAATAATTTCAACTAGAGATTCAAGAATAAAAAGTTGAAGAAGGAACTGATGACTCTAGGTATGTCTTTTTCAAACTACATATTTTTTGTATTTATGCTTTCTTTAATAATATGGTGACCTAAATAAGTTAACGTTTTTGTATAGGGTACACCGCATGCAAGATAAACTTTGATCGGAAGCTTGAGAAATTCCGTGAAACGTCCTGAAATACAAAGGTGGATTGATGGCATTAGGAAGGAGAAATGGTCACTGGCTTATGATGATGGTGGTCGTCGATTTGGACATATGACAACCAATTTGTCTGAATGTGTGAATAAAATTTTAAAAGGTGCTGGGAATTTGCCAATCACCGCTTTGGTTAAGTGTTCATATGGTAGGATCGTCGAGTATTTTGTTCAGCGGGGTACGGAAGCGAGAGGCAAGCTCTTGATTAAGTTCGCCAAACATGAACTCTGGTTGACCCTCAGGAGTACTTAAGTAGTACAATCGCTCCATCCCATCAACCTACAGCAAGGTTAATAACTATTAACAATAATTTATCAAAATATAATTCAACCAAAAAACAATATGCTGGGAAACCAAAACGTTACCGAATATCCTGAGTGCACTTTCCCTGCCAACCCATCGACGTGTCCGACGCAAGTACCACCGCATATACTCTGATTGCTTATTTAGGAGACCAATCTGTGGTTGATTATGACAAATCACCTTAATGTGTCTATCATTCCAGAAACTAATGTCATTATCCAACATGAGTGCCCAATTCTCAGATTGTTTGCCCCTAAGTGATAGATCATGGCGATTTTCTGGTTGGGAAGGTTCATTGGGTATATGTTACTGCAGACCGAATTGACGCATCACACGATCTGGTTGAACCCACTCGACAATGTTGAAGCATATCAAAGGAAGAACAACCCTCCATCAGTACATGGCTTCTAGATAGACCATGGGTAGTGTTGGCATCATCATGTCGTCGTAGGGACATCAAATAATCTACCAACATGGAACAAAATAATGCAATTAAAGATAGAGACAACATAAATAATACAATACATTTCTAATTTTATTTAAATTGAAAAATTATACTTATATCGCAATGCTTCATTTTGTCAAATCGATCACGATAATTCGTCAGGTGGTGTATCTGCCTGTTATAAGTAACCCTTGAACGCCACCTATCATTGTTTAAAAAAAGGATTATCAGATCAAGTATAAGCTACAAACAATGATGGCATTACGAATTTTACATGCTACTTACCGTATACCGTATGGGGTACCAAAATCTCGTTGGTCAATCACGAGCTGCAGAGCAATGGCAGGCATCCTTTCCTATGCCCATATTTGAACCAACGACATGAACTCGCAAATCTCATTTTCATAATTTGTAGACTTGAACAACTCTCGATACAAGTAACCCAATACAGTCGAACCCCAGCTATACTGACATGTTACTTCAAAATTCTCTAATATTGGAAGATATCTCAGTGACACATGTGCATCGGAGGGATCCGGGAGCAATAGGTTTCCTATCAATCTGAGTATATACGCTCGTGTATATACAACCCTCCACCATTAATTATCCTCTCATTGAGAGAAGTGCCCAAAATGATCTTCCAGCCACTTCAACTTTATTCCTGAACCTTTCATGTCATAATTGTTAGGAACTCTGCCTAGCATTTCACCGACATATTGCTTCCAATGTATATGAGTTGCACCAATAACAGCGGGACCGTTAATGCGTAGTCCAGAGAATAGCAACATCCTGCAGTGTGATGGTGCATTCTCCCCACGGCATGTGAAAGGTATGTGTCTCGGGTCTCCATCACTCAATAAGTGCAGTAATCAAATTATGATCAAACTGGGTTATATTTACTTGGGCTACCCCCCAAGAAACCGGCTATTTGAAGATTATCTCTAACAGACTCTGAGAGATCCATAACAGCGGGATTAAATGCCAGTCCATGTCGAGCTCTAAGAACTCGATCGGGTAATCCATTCCATGCGTGCTAGGAAACATGTTTTTCTTGCTGGTTCAATAGTGAATCATCCACCGGGTCGGGGTTTACCAATCGTGCCCCTGATTGTGAGCTAGATGATGCCATATCTTTCACCTGACATTAAAAAAAAGTTATATTTATATAGATTATATAATAAAATCTATTAAGTTATATAATTAAGGAAAATTAAATATCAATTTAGCCCCAATAAATACTGACATTAATGATAATTTAATAACAATATATCTATTTAAAATAACAAGCAACAATAAAAAAATACCCTAATAACAAGTAGCAAATAATATCACAAGAGGCATAACAAAATAATAGCAATAACAATTTACATCAATAAATATTCATCAATTATTACAGTAGTAAAAAAAAATTTACCTTGTAAGAATTAAAAGAAAGTTACCTGCAATTTTAAAGGAACACTGCTACAAAAAAAATTATACTATAAGTATAGGGAGTAACGATGACTTTAATGATAATGTATCTATTTAAAATAACAAGCAACCATAAAAAAATACCCTAATAACAAGTAGCAAATAATATCACAAGAGACATAAAAAATAATAGCAATAACAATTTACACTAATAAATATTCATCAATTAGTACAGTAGTAAAAAAAAATTTTACCTTGTAAGAATTAAAAGAAAGTTACCAGTAATTTTAAAGGAACATTGACACAAAAAAAATTATACTATAAGTTTAGGGAGTAACAATGACATTAATGATAATATATCTATTTAAAATAACAAGAGGCATTTTACCTTGGAAGAATTAAAAGAAAGTTACCTGTAATTTTAAAGGAACACTGCTACAAAAAATTATACTATAAGTATAGGGAGTAACGATAACATTAATGATAACGTATCTATTTAAAATAACAAGCAAAAAAAAATACCCTAATAACAAGTAGCAAATAATATAACAAGTAATAAATAAATTTTTTTACTGATATCTATTTATAGGAGGAGGAGTGGTGTGTTGGGGAGGGGATAGGGGAACCGGTAATATGGGGGGACACCCTGCAGTGCCATGTGGCACAATGTAGGAGAGGCGTCACTACTGCGTCAGTCTGACTGATATCTTTGATTCATCAGAGGAAAAATAAAATAACATATGTCACATGTTCAAAAGAACCCCTAAATAATCGATAAATAGTTTTTAAAAGGAATCCATTTTAATAAAAAAAACCAAGAAAATAAAGATGCTTACAAGTTTTGTCGTGTTGTGGTTACCAAACGTTCTCACTGGGATTGAGAGTACCGGTAAGGCAAAGAAAGTCGCACCACTCCGCCATACAATCCTTAAACGGGTCTCACTGTTATATACTGTTCATTTTTTATTTATTATAATTTAAATATATTATCTCTTCGATTTAACGGTCTCTATAAAATTTTTAAATAAACAACGTGTTACCTCACGTTGATATATTTTATCAATAATTTATTTATTATATTATAACTATTTGATATATCAAATAATAAAATTATATGAACCATCAAATTGCCACGTCGAAGTACTCATTAAATATGTGTGGTGCTTCATCCTCTGATAATAATGGTACAAAAAGTTAAGCAGCGGTTCAGACCGAGTGTTGAAGTATTGTTCAGTTCTCACTTTTCATTTTCTTTCTTTCTGTCCTTTTTTTTTTCTAAATTATATTTTCAGTCTCTTATTTAATTTAAGGTTTCAATTTAATCAATTTTTTTTTAAAAGAGTCTTTTATTTTAAAAAATTATACTAACATGGTCCCCTTTTTTTTCTTCTGAAATTGTCCCTTGTTTTTTAAAAGTTAAATCAATATGGTCCTTTTTTTTATTCTGAAATAGTTCCTCTTTTATTTTTATTTTTTATTTTGAAATGGTCCCTTTTTTACAAAAGTTATACCAATGTCTTCATATTACAAAAAATAAAATAGTCCAAATTGAAACATAAAATAAAGATAATGGATCAAAACGGAATAAAAAAAATAAAAGAGAGTCCAAATTAAAATCTAAAATAAAAATAATGGACCAAAAATATACTTTAACATATATTTTTCTATTTTACCTTTAAACCAAACAAAACATTAGCAACAGAGGTAGATGAGAAAAAAATGGAAATGATTCAAATTTCTCTTAAAAAAGTGTACTCCCAACCTTAAGTTATAAGTGTATCAATTTAATTTCTAATAAATAATAATAAAAATATATAAAAAAATTGTTAAAAAAAATAGAACGATAACTATCCATTAATGAATCACCGTCTTAAAAGAAGATTCGAATAGTTGAAGTTACAATTTGATAACTCAACTTTCTTCTCCAAGTTAACACAAAATATTTTTTTAACTAGTATACGGTCAAAAGGAAATAAGCAATGTAATTTACACGATCAATTGTCCGGATAAAAAATCAAGTAAACCAAAAGTTTATATAATTTAGATGTATCCTATATTTTTCCTGTTTTTGAACATACGCTTATCATGTCTATTTATAGAAATAATTCTATCAAGCTTTCATAAAGTTTCCAACCTTCTGCCTCGAAGGTTGGTATGACCTTACTAGTTACTACCAAATGAATGCCCATATTCCATCCGTGGAATATGTATTTGAAATTATGTATTTCATATATTGATAAACGTTGTATTTAATTTTCCAACATAGATTTACTTTTTTTATTTATTAACTAGTGGACTCAGAACACTAATTAGTAAGACTTGTATTTTAATGGATTTTCTATCGTGTTACACAGGTTAAAAAACTCAAAAGAATAAATTCATATAAAAACATGTGTATTCTATACTTTCAAAAATAAAATGTTTAGTTTTTCAATAAATAGTTATTATTTATGGGTTCCTTAATCTGTGCAAGGTTGCATAGGATAGAAAAACCCATTTTAAATAGCATTAACCAACATTAAAAAAAAAAAGTCTTGATAACCAGTGCCCTAAGGATATTGGTTAAGGAATTCATGTATATAAAGTTTTATTAGAAATCACAAGTTTTCAAATTTAAATGTGTAGAATATATACACCATTTGCAATAAAAAGTTTTTATCTTTAATTCCTTAATCAATATTCTTAGAATACTGGTTAACATTATCAATTGAGGTTGGCGTGAGTGGTTAAAGATCTCTCGTCCCTTAAACAAGGTCTTGAGTTCAAGCCTTGGGTATGGAAAACACATAAGTTGGAAGGGATGTCATTCTTAGAGGTACCGAACAAACTCCCGTAAAAGATTAGTCCATATCTCAGATTGACAGTGGAATACTCCTCGAAGTAGATAGAAAAAAGAATACTCTTTAACATTTATACCAAAAAAAATCGGTGGTTAAGCACTGAAGCTGATTCAAAAAATCTAATGGTCATTGAAAGGTTGGTGTTAAACTGATTCTAACGTGTCCAATTTGAATGGCTAGTCACATTTTAAAAGACTAAAAACGTTGGCATTAAATACTATCATCGATCGATGGTTGCCATTATTTCAATGTTTCACACTAACGAGAGGCAAGTATTAAAAAGACTAAAGGTCCAATTTGGTCCCTGAGAAAAACAATCGGGTCTGAAATAGTCTCTATCCCAAAAAAAAACTATCCATTTAATCATTATGAATGTGTTTACCGCGACAGATTAGTCCATCTGTGAGTTGACCACCTTTGACCGCAGGTTACTTGCTGATGTGTCAGTATCCATTTCTCAGAAACCAAAACGCATGCCGTTTCTTTCCTTCTTCTTCCTCCAGCTTCGACATTTCTCCTCCCAGGGGAACTGAATTTCCTTCTTCTTCCTCCCAACCCTAGGACTTGTTCTCCCTCGCCATTATAAACATTCTTCTTCTCCTTCCCCTATCCGATCGCTACCCTCGGCACTGCGCACCATTTCCCTCATCAATTCTTATTGAATCCCTAATTTCTATTTTCCCCCCCTTCCATTGTTGGACCAGCATTAAAATGAGTTGGACGTCTAACAATGTGTCCAGCCGTGACTATAGTTGGAGTGCTTCCGCAAGCATTGTAACCCCAAAGTTCCCTCCTCCATGTTGCATTTGTAAGAGACCCTGTGTCATCAGCACTTCAAGAACACTGAAGAACCCAAACAGACCCTTCTATGGCTGCCCTTTATATAAGATAATGAATCCCTTACTTTAGTTCCATATTGGTTGGCCTGTCATCTTTACATTATTGCTAGTTTTGGTTGCAGGAGAAGAAACCACATTGTGGCACATTTGTGTGGGTGGTTATATATGAGGCGCAAATGGAACAAGAGAGACTTAAGGAGATGGAGATGGAGATGGAGATGGAGATGGGAGATGGGAGAATTCCTCAGGTGGAGATGGAAATAACCGAGATGAAAGCAAAGATGAATGAAATGCAAGTCAAGATGTTGCTTATATCCAAAGATGTTGTTTATCTCCAAAGATCATTTGGAGTTGTGATAGGGGTGGTCTTGGTTTTTGTTGCTATGGTTATGATATTTTATGTATGGAAGTAGTGTAAATGTCATGGAAAGTTAGTTTAGTATGTGGTTGTAATATTTGGGTGAAAAAGTTATGTAATCCATGCCTTTTGGCTTTTATAATGAAATGGAAATTTCTGTTTTTCTAAACAAAGTTGTAAAAGAGGTGAAAGGTAAATAATACCAACGAAATAACTCCAAAATGTACTTTTCATTCATATGCATTGTCAATTCATTACAAATATATCCTGTCATTGTCAAAATAACCTTATAATGTACCAAACAACAAGATAAAACACAAACCATTGTCATAAATAACTAGAACATATAACCTAGTAAACTACTGAAAACTCAAAAAAAGCACCAAATGTTCAAATGTATTCAATCTGTTGCTCAATTCCTTCTGCATTGTCACTTCAATCTTCATTTTTTCTTCTTGCCATTATCTTGCAGTGGTGGTGGTGGTGGTTTGTATCCAGGTGTTGGAATGAACTTGAATAGCCTCTCTGCAGTCCCACTACTTGCTGCTGCCAATGTCTCATTTGACACAATTCCCTCACCCTGAGCATATGTTGGAGCTCTGTATGGCCTAACCGGGAGGTGGTGGTGGTCGTATTGATTGTATTCCCACTGCTGATGAAGGACTTGGGGTGAAAGGGGGTAGAGTTAAACGTGGTCTAACTGTCCCACGTGGCCTGATAGGTGTTGGCCTTATAGCTGGTGGCAGCGGTGGTGTACTCTGATCACTCATTTCCTGAAATGAGACAGATCAAACCAGTGAGGAATTTTGAACATGTAAATATCGTGGGCCAAAATGGTCCCTTACAAAATGTTTAATGGGCCAAAATGGTCCCTTACAAAATTCATATGAGACAGATTAGTCTCTTGTGGAATTGCAGAGTCTGTAGTATGCGTTCCTTGAATGGGTTGTTGGTTTCCTTCTACTGGTTCCTAAGTCTGAAACAAAATAAATGTCATAAGAAAATTACACATGAATACAACCCAAAACTTTGTACACCTAGTTACCTGTGTTGCATTTTCTTCCTGAGGCTGTGATTGTGTCAATGGCACCTCTTCTTGTGCTGCATTTTCTATAGGCTTCTTTGAGGCTGTGATTGTGTCAATGGCACCTCTTCTCCACCTCATCTGGATCAACAAAGACTGCATCTTGCACACCTAGAACCGGATGCTCAAAATACAAGTGCATTGTGTAATACTCTCCAGCCTTGTACTCCATAGCAACCTCACACATGCGATTGATGTCATTGTCTCCCTCAACTGGTCTTAAGCTAGTCACAAAATCCTTACAACCCGGATGCATCCACCACATAGCCTTGAAGTCATAGTACCCCAAGTTCTTGAACATCACCACCAAATCAAAATAGTTGACTAAGTCAACATCAATTGGTGGCATGGGGTTGACCCTCCCATCAATGTATTTCAGTACCCCCATCCTGCCTTACCAGCTTTCCTCCATGGTGAAAGAAGAAGCGAATATGTGTAACCATCTGCAAACAAGAAACAAACAAACAACTCAGCAGAAGTAAAAGGGACACCCAACATATGGGCCCACACAAACGACACCCAAATGACACACACCCAACACATTGACAAAGGGACCACATTTGTATGTAAAATAAGCATTCAACAATCCAAAAATGGATAAACAATGAAGAAGGGACCACAGAAACATCAGACCCACCCATGCATGAGAAAGCCAAAATTAGTAATAACACAAACCCTAAACCCTAACACTCGATTCTCCACATTTCAAACACGAAAAACCCAAAAGCATAGAGATTAAGGAAGAATAAGAAACATTACCTTCAGAAATCGGATTGATTCACACGATTCTTCACCCTTGAGCTAGTTGGAAGACGCGAACCCCTTCACATCTTCTCCTTCGTGTGGTCTTTCTTTGCAGAGCAAATGTGAACGAAGCTGGAGGAAGAAGAAGGAAATTCAATTCCCCTGGGAGGAAGAAGAAGGAAGTTCAGTTCCCCTGGGAGGAGAAACGTCGAAGCTTGAAGAAGGAAATTCCGTTCCCCTGGGAGGAGAAACGTCGAAGCTGGAGGAAGAAGAAGGAAAGAAACGGCATGCGTTTTGGTTTATGAGAAATGGATACTGACACGTCAGCAAGTAACCTGCGGTCAAAGGTGGTCAACTCACAGATGGACTAATCTGTCCCGGTAAACACATTCATAAGGACTAAATGGATAGTTTTTTTGGATAGGGACTATTTCAGACCCGATTGTTTTTCTCATGGACCAAATTGGGCCTTTAGTCTATTAAAAAATATGGGCAAAGAAAAGAGTTACTCCCTCCATTTTTTTTCTTTGGTATTTTTAGTTACTTTCTTTTGTTTTAAAATAATGGATGTTTTAAAATAATTGATCAATTTTTTTTTCATGTATACCCTTATATAAAAGAAGTTGATTTGTCTTGAAAATACACAAAATCTTCCATGATGGTAGAAATAGTGGAGTGTGGAGTATTTATTTAGATTGGTAAATGCCATTGGAACTTGTAAACAATTAATGGTAGAAATAAGGGTATTTTGATATAAATATGCACAAATTAATGATTTCTTAATCTATGTGTAGTGCAACATCCTGGCTACTTTATGGGTTGACGACTGTCCCCACGAACCAACACGAGTCTTTTCAGCGTGCTTTGTCCTCACTCACATGCTTCCTGGTAAAACTTCCTAGGAGGTCACCCATTCCAGAATTTCTCCAAGTCAAGCACGCTTAACTGTGGAGTTCTTAAGTGATGGGCTACCGAAAAGAAGATGCATATTGTTAGTATAGGTAGTACCAATCAATTCATATAGGCCATCATCAACTGTATAGTCACATACCTACACAGTCTCAGGATCCCTCTCATTCCGGTGTGTAATCGGTTCATTCATGTGTCCCACCGCCTAGAAGCCTGCCAGGAGCCGCTCCTTGTACGTGCCTTCTTGCACCGGGGACCACTCCCCGCCCTCGTCAACCCCGGGTGTCACATGCCCACCAGCTTCCGCTTTTAGTATAAGTGCTTCTATGTGTGCCATGTTTGTTAGGAAGGTTTAGAGTGGGATAAGTGGGGTTTTTGAGTTGAAAATCCCTTCCTGGTACATGAGCATGACCGTGCTCATGTATCAGCACACTCGTGCTCAACAGTCAGGCGTGACTCACTGACACTAAGTGGAGCACGATCATGCTCAACAGGGAGCACGACCGTGCTCGGGTCAGAGTCTATATATAGGTAGTGAGTGTAACAGCCGTTTTTAGTTACGCTATTTAACCGGTTAAAATATAATTACACATATGATTAATTAGTTTATTTGGATGTTTGTTAATTTTGTTATGTGGTTTATTGGGTGCGTTAGCACTGATTTATTTCAGTGGATGCACACTTACTAGATAATAAGTTACATTATTGTCACTATTACTACCAGTACAGAAAAATATTTTAAATAATATGTTTAAGAGAAAAGCATTTTTATATTTTCATTCAATTTAATTTTAGAGTTGAAAATAAACTGGTTTGACCTTAATCGGAGATTAAATTTTGGACCGAGTATTTTCTTAGTTGATCAGTCCAACTATTAATCTTTACTCTAATTTGAATTTCGAAAACGTATATCTATCAATCTATATTTTTAGATTCCAAAAAGTAAAAACATGTTTATTTTAGGCTTAATATTTTATCACTCATTTTGTACTATTAACTAAACAATTTTTTTTATCTTGATATGATAAGTGTCCACGGCAATTACTATCAAAATGACACCTCCATCTTCTCTTTTTGCCGCATAAGTGGAGAGTAACACCTCTTGCTTGTCTATTTCATTGTGGCAAAATTGAATGATCCAAAGAAAGAAAGAATAAGAAAATTATACTATTTCATTGCCTATTTCATGCTTGCCTATTAATTATACTACTTAACGTTTCAGAAAGAAAGAATAAGAAAGTTGAATGAAAGAAAAATAATAAGAGAGAGAGACGTAGAAAGAAAAGAGAGAGGGGGGGCCGTGAGAGAGGGAAAAATTCCGGAGAGAGTTCCGGTCAATCCGTTCGTCCTATCAAAATTATGATTATACCGTTGTGATCCTCACAATGTCTACTTCATTATCCTATCTTTCTTTTCTTGATTAGGCTAAGGTAAGCCTATGTCATTTTTATGTCTAAATGCCGTCGGCGACGGTATTGAGGTTATCTTTCAATTCATTTATCGGTTTCCAATTCCGTCTTCAGATTTGGATTATACGTAACGTATGCTTCACAATGATGTGTTCAGGTAAATTTTTGGAGCCCCGGAGGGTGTAGAACTGTGCGTGGCAGATTTGAGGGAGTATAGGGAGTGTCCGTTTCGTTTCCCCAGAGCTAGCCTAAGACATTCCAGGTGGGGGAAAGAAATTATTTAACGTCGGAAACAGCGCGGTTACATTTAATTAGATAATGGTGTAGGGCGACCCAAACCCTACATGAGAGCGAGTAATGGACAATGTCTATACCACATTAGGGACTACTTAGTGGTACCGATGATGATATAGAAATTGTGCGTTTATCGTCATGTTTGACTGGTTGATGTGAAAGTAATACTTGTTTATACTTATTATATTTCTTATTATTATTATTATCATAATTATTATTTTAATATTACTACTGATGGGATGATAATTATTATTATTATTATTATTATTATTATTATTATTATTATTATTGTTGTTGTTGTTGTTGTTGTTGTCGTTGTGGTTATTATTATTATGATGATGATAGAATGAGTGTAATGATTGTGCTTAGAGGATTGAGTAAATCATAAGTTATATGAGACACGAGGATGTATTTGGGGATTGCATACTATATGAGATAGCAGTGCCTAACCGAGATAATTATCGTGATATGAGGATGAGATTGATGAGATGAGATTATTTTGAGGTTATCTATGAGATTATGATGACCGGTTAGGGCACTAGGGGGTGACCTGAAACATGGTCTATGATATGAGGGACCTGAAACATGGTCGAGTGGACCTGAAACATGGTCGATTGGGGTCTATGCCTTGGAGGGAAAATTCCCGGGGATAGGCTAACGCATGGGACCCGTCCAGAGATGTTTTCATTTTAGTCGCAGCTATAGTTCATGCATTGCATGAGCATCCTGGATTGTGGTCCAGAGGTGTGCACCGGGTTGTGCGTCTATAGTGCCATTGCTTTGCGTGGGCACTCTCCATCCACGGACGAGGGTGTGCGCCGGGGACTCTGGGACGTGTCGATTATATTGTTGTGATATCCGGATATGGCCGATACCTGAAGAGATTATTCATACAGCATTTGCATTGCATCATGATGGAGGGTAGAGGAAAGATTATAGATGTGGATTGAGGATGATTATGTTATATATATTTATACTGGGGAGACGGATGTTTAGTGTGCCGTTATTTAATTAAATGTTGCTAAACCATTTCCACGTTTGATGTTATATAGTTTCTTATCCCTATCTTCTCTATATTGCATATGTTCCGTTTTGTGATCGTGATGAGAAGAGCCTACAGAGATTCCAGCCATGGAGGAACTTGATGGGAATTCGTATGAACCTGACGTTGGAGGACGAGCAGTGGATCCTCATAGTTGAGTATAGAGTCTATGGCCAGAGCGTCTTGTCTTTTTAGAATGTTGTTTTTATTTTTTGTTTGATTATCAGTTTTGTACATTTTGGGGGGACTGACGGGATTCCCTCTACTGTACTGTATCAGGATTTGAGATGTATATATTATGTATGTATGTTATGTTTTAAATTTTTCCGCTGTTTTAATATATTCGCTTAAACGATAATAACGAAATTAGGTCTTAATATTTTGGGTTTTCTTTAATGGGACGTCGGGGCGTCTCATTTAGTGGTATCAGAGCAGTTCGGTTCTGAAACGGACTGTGAGCACTATGATTAGGGTGAATTGGCCATTTAGTTGAATCCACATCGGATAACAACTATGCTTAGAAGTTGGGTAATGAGTCTGACGCGACATCTCTATGGCATATAGTATTTATATTCCAGTTTTATATAGTATTATATGTCATATTGATGGGGGCTAATGATTTCTTTTAACAGGATCATGGCTCGCGGCCGAGGTCGAGGACGTGGCAGACGGGGTGGTGGTATAGCGATAGAGGGTGTAGAGGATGAGCCCCATCGGCCAGAGGCAGGGATTGGAGGTGGAGGAGAGTCCGCCGAGACTCTTCGGACTATCCGCGAGTTAGCATCCGTTCTATTGCAGCAGGCGCAGCAGAATGCTCAGAGGGTACAGAGAGAGGCAGAGCTACAGGAGTGGCATGATAGGAGGATAGCCGCCGATGCTGAGGACGCAGGATTGGCTACCTTTCTCAAAGGTAAGCCACCACAGTTTGGTGGAGAGTATGATCCAGAGCGAGCAGAGTGGTGGATTCAGGAGCTCGAGAAGATCTTTGATACCATGAGATGCAGAGATGATAGGAAGGTGACCTATGCCGCCTTCATGATGACCGGAGGGGCTGAGTCATGGTGGAGAGGCAAGAGGAGATTGTTAGAGGTCGAGGCGTACTCACGATTGGGAGCTGTTTCAGGTGTTTCTTTGAGAAGTACTTCCCGCGATTAGTTAGACACGAGAAGGAGAGAGAGTTCATGAGTCTCCAGCAGGGAGACAGTCTCATTGGTGATTACGCAGCCCAGATTGGAGGCCCCGATACGCTTTTCCGAGTACTACCGAGAGGTTTCCTGGATGAGGACCGGATGTGCGAGATTCGAGGAGGGTTTACGGCATGAGTTGAGGAGGGCTATAGTACCCTTGGATATTCCGAGCTTTCCCGAGATGGTGGAGAGGCCGGTGCTATTGAGAGCATGGACGGAGGCAGGCTGCGCAGAAGAGCAGACAACAACAGAGTGGGGGTCCTATCGTAGCAGTCGTCAGAGAGGAGAGGTGATGGAGGTTCTCGGTGGAGGAGAGGACCATACGTTAGACCAGGGACGAGCACTCGGACATCCTGTACCATCGGTACTGGTTACTGAGAGAGGCCAGCAGCAGAGGGCCCTGGTGTGTTTCGAATGTGGAGGCCCACATTATATCGTGGATTGTACAGATAGATCTGGTTGCTACATCCGTGGCAAACCAGGTCATTTTGCTAGGGATTGTAGACAGAGAGCGTCAAAGCAGCAGCCAGCCCCGTAGAGAGGAGCTGGTAGTTTCGAGGAGCCAAGTGGTTTCGGAGAAGGTGCTTTGGGAGAGGGGTTCCGGCGGGACGACGAGGGCAGTCGAGACCTCAGGCCACAGGGAGAGTGTTTACAGTGAGAGGATCTGAGTCCTCTCGATCTGCATATCTTATTCAAGGTATGTGTTTAATATCTGGCAGACTCTCGTCTGTGTTGTTTGATTCAGGCGCTACATGTAACACCCCGATTTTCGCTGCTTCGTAATATCGGTAATAAATATATAAACATATATATTTTTATCCGAGACTTATAAAATGATTTTGGACAAACCAAGGTCATTTCCATGTTATACTTATTTTCATAAGTTACGGGGAAGTTTTTGGGTTGAAAATTCGATGCGGCCCAGTTCTGCCGTTTTCTAGATTTTCACCGACGTAAAAAGTTTACTTGCTCGGAAGACCTAATTTTAAGTTGTGAACGAGATGAAAAATGTTTTTATCGTATTTGCTACGATACTGGAAGTTTTGAAAATTTTGGTAAAAAAATAAAATAATTTACGTTTTACGGGCGGAATATGTAATCGGGTAGACGACGGAGTGGATTTCGGAGTTTCTAAGAGCCGATAAAGAGTTTATCTTAGGATTTTGAGATGATTCATGGGGATGAATCATATTTTTAAGTCTAGAAGGTTTTTCAGGGTTAAAGTGAAAATTTGGGAATTTTACGCTTTAGTCCCTGAACTTTCTGTTAATTACCCTTTTGTCCCTGAGTTAGTTTCTAAGTTTTTTCAAGTGAATTGGGCTAGAATCCTTGTTCCAAATCCATAGAGAACCGTGGCTTTGAGGCCCAAATTCCTTACCCATGACTTAAGTTTCATAAAGCCCATTTGAAGCCATATAAGTTTCCTATGTCAACATAAGCTTTAAGCCTTTTTGGTGGGCCCCACAAAGATGAATTCAAGCCCAAATTCCCTAGGCCCATGCGCAATCCCAATATGGAGTTAAGGTTGCCCTCATCTTGGATGAGCAAAGAGCAAAGAACATTCTAGAAGTTTCTACTACATTCCACACCATTCTACATTCTTCCACATTATTCTACTATTGTTTCAAATCTTCTTCAACAAGCTAGGTTTTCCTAAGATATTTATGGCAAGAATTCAGTCAAAAGTCATCAAGATAAGACCACATTTATTGTGGCAAAAAGTCATCATGACAATTTAATGACAATTTGCAAACTAGTCCTTAAACTTATGGAATCTTTGCAAAATGGTCCCTATGAGTTATTTGCACTTTAATCCTTTGAAAAGCCACCTCCTTTCTACTTAGTCCTCAAAAGTGGCGCAGCCCACATGCCTATAAATACCCTTCCTCACCTTTCACTTAGTTTCTAATGCCATTTGTTCAAAAACCTAAAGTTCTTAAGTCTTTGAGTGTCAAGTTTGTGAAGAAAGTTCTTGGATCTTCACTTGTTTTTGATCTCCAAGAGGTGAATCATATTCTTCTTCTCTAATCATGTCTATTTTCTTCAATCAATTTCTTGATTCAAAGTTTATTTCATAGTTGTTCATCACTTTTAAGTTTCTAGATCTAGAACTTTGAAAATTCATAACTAATTCTAGAAAAATCCTTTTGACATGAAACCAATTGGTATGATCTTATAATCATCTCTATTTTCATCATCTAGAAGCATATTATCATGAGAAATTTCTTTCCCAAATTTCTGGTTTTGGCCGAAACCCTAGTTCTTGGAACTAGATGAGTTTTGGTCAAAGTTTTCCTTAATGATCTTGTTAATCAAACTCCTAGTATGTATGCCTTATAAATCCAAGTTGGTTTATTAAATTAAGAACCCTAGCCCTATGAACATGTTGAGGCCGAATCCTTGTATAAAAGAGTTAGGAAGTTTTGAGTTTGAAACTTAGTGGTTTAGTCACTAATCTATGATTTAGGTTAATTAAGGACCATTAATCTATGACTTAATCATGATTAGCAATTTTAAGGATTTTGAACCCTAAAAGTCAGCCCTAGGCCGAAACCTAATCCTCATGAATTAGGTATGTTGTGGTTTGATTTGATTGCAATTTGTTTGAAGGAATCAATCGGGTTGGTTTGACCTAAAGCCGACTGAGGGAACCTGGATTAAATCGGGAGGTTGTTTGAAAACGTTAGTTGAGTCTTCAAGAGGTAAGGGAGCTTACCTGAGGGATTTTCTCTATAACCATTTGCTTTTAGTGTGGCTTATATGATTTATATGTGGTTTGTGATTAATTGTTTATGTTGTTTATGATGTGTTGATTTTCTGTGTATCGGTGATTGATCTGCTCTGAATTATCTGCAGTAGTATATTATGTTGTTATGATGCATGATCTGCCTGGGGATATAATTATGATGATGTTGATGATGTTGTTGAATGTTGAATGTTGTTTGAGAGGCCTGACAGTGGTCAGTGCACAACCGATTAATGAGATAAAAGATTTAATAAGCTGTGAAAGTTATATTCAACGTTTTATGGGGAATGTTGGAATATAGTAGTAGAGGAAAATATGATTTTGGAAAAATAATGATTTTTGAGAAATATTATTAGTTTAATGATTTATTAGTGTAAAAGAAGTTTATGAGTCACGGTGAGAGCGTAACCGTGAAATTTGTTTTTGTACTGCTGATTTTTACAAAAGAAATTATGAAATATTATAAAAAGTGATTTTGTGAAATTAATATTCGAAAAGACCTTATTTATTATATATGAAAGTTATTTTAGAAGAAATGTCAAAGTTAGACTTAAAGACGTTTTCTTTGAAAATGCTAAACGACGGCAAGTTTCGAAATCATTTACGGCAAGAGTTTAAAAACAGCAGTACTTATGTTGAAAAGAGATTTAATTTGAATTGATTTATTAGAGTTGAAGTTTCAATAAAAAGAAGTTGTTGATGATTTGACGTTATTTTGGAAAAAAAATGTGTTTCCAAAGGAAAAGTGGATTTTTTTATGAATTGATGTTTTATAAACGAATTTCAAGTAGAAAGAATTTTTGGTAAATGAGTGTTACTTAATGATGTAAAAGAGATGAAAAAGAGATGAAAGATGTAAAACGAAGTAACAGATGTAAAACGAAGTAACAGATGTAAAACGATGAAAAAGATGTAGAAAGATGTAGAAAGATGTAAAACGAGGTAAAAGATGTAATATGATGTAAAAGATGTAAGACGATGTAAAAGATGTAAAAGATGTAATACGATGTGAAAGATGTAAAACGATGTAAAAAGATGTAAAAGATATAGAACTTAATAACCGAGACGTCGGGGTATTAAGGTTAGTTGTGTTGTAGACTAGGTATCTACTAAAAGAAGTTAACACATTGTAAGATGTTTTCTACTACCACGAACCTAAGACTGATTGCAAGGTCTAGGGGTTTCGTGATTGAGCACTCGGACTTTAAGGTCCTGTGTTGTTAATAAAAGATGTAAAGATGTTTCAAAAGTTGTTAAGTCGTAAGCTTTTGAGAGCTTTGACAAATAAAGATATAGCACAAAGAAAAGTGTTGAGAACAAAATGTTTTCTTGCATGCATTTGGCAGACGTGCCATGATTAAACGAGGGATTACCTTGCGGCGTCAGGGTATATCGTACAAAGATGTTCTCATTGTGCCCGGGGTTTGGACAATGAGGCCCCATCTCCGAGTGTTATCACTGTGCCACGATGTTGGATAGTGTGCGATGGGCGTGCCTGTGGCTGTATGCCTGTGGCAATTGAGTCTGATCAACTCATCACGAGGTTTACGAGGTTGGAGATATCTCATGAGATTAAGTATGAATGTTTAGATGATATATTGAAGTGTTCATGCATAGTTTTTCCAATGTTGATGTTTGGGGTGTGAAACCCATTGATAATGAGATATTATGATATGAATGAGTATGTTGTTATAGACATGTATATGTGTATGTGCCTTCTTTTGTGTTGCGCATTTAGTTATGGTGATGAATCCATATATTGGCGTCTCACCCTTACAAACATATCGAGAATCGTATGTAGGGGTATGGTATCTACAAGGAGATGAAGGTTCGTCTAGTTCGAGGCATGTCTTTGTTGCTGTTTTTAAGGGGTGTAGTGTTTGTTAGTTACGACCAGCGTAGGTACGATTATGTTATATTATGTTGTTAGAATTAAGCTGATGATGTTTTATGTGAGAAAACATATGAGGTAGTATAGTTAGAGGACTTATATACGTTATGTATTTAAGTGGGACTTGATACGTTGTTGTGGTTATGAGGTTAAAATAAGGAGGAAAAGGAAAATTTTTATCACCATATTTTGAAGAGATAACCGTTGAGAAAACATGATTTTCCGAAAGCAACCAGCAAATTAAGTTTTATTTCCGCAAACGGGTAACCATGTGATGACCCGAGATTAGGGTGTCGCACTACACATTCTTTTGTGTCCCATGAGTGATTAGATCATTTACATTTGCCCGTTTCTCAGCTACCATATACCTTGACAGTGTCCACCCCTACCAGTGATCCTTTGATCACTATGTCTGTTTGCTTACAGTGTCCTATAGTTGTTGAAAATAGGGCATTCCTAGTAGACCTCATCTGTTTGCCTATGCAGCAGATAGACGTTATTCTGGGCATGGATTGGCTTTCGGCTAACCATGTAGTGCTAGACTGTGCCCGAAAGACTTTATCTTTTATTGAGCCTTCTATCATAGTATCTTCCAATGAAGGAGCAACTATGAGGGGTTGCGGTTCTCAGCAGTATGTGATGCTTTTCTCTTTGGAAGCTAAGGAGACTTCGAGTATAGATTCTCTGCCTATTGCTAGAGAGTTTCCTGAGGTTTTCCCTCCTGATGTTCCTGGTTTTCCACCAGAGAGGGAGGTGGAGTTCGCTATAGATCTCATACCAGGGGCTGGACCTATTTCAGTAGCTCCTTATAGGATGTCACCAGTAGAGTTGGCAGAGTTGAAGAAACAGCTGGATGACATGATGAAGAAGGAATTCATCAGACCGAGCGTTTCGCCTTGGGGAGCACCGGTATTGTTTGTCAAGAAAAAGGACGGAAGTTCTAGGTTGTGCACAGATTATAAGCAGTTGAATAAAGTTACCATCAAGAACAAATATCCGTTGCCTAGGATAGATGATTTGATGGATCAGTTGAAAGGAACTTCGGTGTTTTCCAAGATAGACTTAAGATCATGATACCATCAGATTAGGGTGAAGAAGGAGGATGTACTTAAGACCGCTTTTAGGACAAGGTATGGACACTATGAATACCTAGTTATGCCTTTTGGTGTAACTAATGCTCCAGCGGTGTTCATGGATTACATGAACAGGATTTTTAGACCGTTCCTTGACAAGTTTGTTGTGGTGTTTATAGATGATATTCTTATCTATTCCCGTAGTCGGGAAGAACACGAGGAACACCTGAGAGTGGTGTTACAGGTGTTGAGAGATAGGCAGTTGTATGCTAAGCTATCCAAGTGTGAATTTTGGTTAGAGGAAGTACAGTTTCTAGGGCATGTAATCAACAAGAAAGGGATAGCAGTTGATCCAGTTAAGGTAGAGGCCGTGATTAAATGGGAGAGGCCTAAGTCAGTGAGTGAGGTGAGGAGTTTCCTAGGATTAGCCGGGTATTACAGGAGGTTCATTGAAGGTTTCTCGAAGATTGCGTTGCCTATGACGCAATTAACGAGAAAAGGTACGGCGTTTGTTTGGACAGAGAAGTGTGAAGAGAGCTTTCAGAAGCTAAAGGAGAAGTTGACTACGTCTCCTGTGCTAACGTTGCCAGATCCATTAGGACAGTTTGACGTATACTGTGACGCGTAATATCAAGGATTGGGTTGTGTTTTGATGCAAGAGGGAAGAGTTGTGGCTTATGCTTCCCGACAATTAAGAGTTCATGAAAGGAATTACCCAACCCATGATCTGGAGTTAGCAGCCATAGTGTTCTCATTAAAGATATGGCGACACTATCTCTATGGAGTTAAGTTTAATGTGTTTAGTGATCACAAGAGTTTAAAGTATTTGTTTGATCAGAAGGAGCTGAACATGAGACAACGTAGATGGATGGAATTCATTAAGGACTATGAGTTTGATCTTCAATACCATCCAGGGAAGGCTAATGTTGTGGCGGATGCACTAAGTCGGAAATCTTTGCACGTATCCGTAATGATGGTGAAAGAGATGGAGTTGCTTGAACAGTTTAGAGATTTGAACCTAGGTATGGATCTGATGGAGGATAGAATATGTTTAAGTACGATCACCATCAATAGTGAGTTTTTGAAGGACCTTAAGATTAAGCAGGGTCAGGATGAATATTTGGTAGATGTGGATCGAGGTATAGCTGAGGGTAAAGTTTCAGAGTTTAGGAGAGGATCAGATGGAGTGTTAAGGTTTAAGGATCGTATATGTGTGCCAGAGAACTTAGAGATTAGGAATATGATCTTAGAGGAGGCACATAAAAGTAAGCTGAGTTTCCACCCAGGAGCCACCAAGATGTACCAAGACTTGAAGAAGATGTTTTGGTGGCCAAGGATGAAGAAAGAAGTGGCGGAATATGTTCTATCATGTTTGGTATGTCAGAAAGCTAAGATAGAGCATCAAAAGCCCGCTGGGTTGTTGCAGTCCTTGGATATCCCAGAGTGGAAATGGGATAGTATAGCGATGGACTTTGTGGTCGGATTACCACGAACTCCGAACCACGAACTCCGAAGAGGTTTGATGCGATTTGGGTTATCATTGATAGGTTGACGAAGTGTGCTCACTTTTTACCTATTGGTGAAAGTTATAGTCTTGAAAGGTTGACCCAGATCTATATCAAGGAAGTAGTGAGGTTGCACGGTGTGCCGTCGAGTATTGTTTCCGACCGAGATCCTAGATTTACATCTAGATTTTGGAGACAGTTACACGATGCTTTGGGAACAAAGTTGAGGATGAGTTCTGCTTATCATCCTCAGACAGATGGACAGTCTGAGAGGACAATTCAATCATTAGAAGATCTTTTAAGAGCTTGTGTGTTGGAACATGTTGGCAGTTGGGATGAATTCCTACCATTGATTGAGTTCACATACAATAACAGTTTTCACAGTAGCATTGGGATGGCACCGTATGAGGCTCTGTATGGGAGAAAGTGTAGGACTCCATTATGTTGGTATGAGACTGGCGAGAGCCAAGTGTTGGGTCTTGATGTGGTACAGCAAATAATAGAACAAGTTAGGAAAATAAGAGAGAAAATGAAGGAAGTCCAAGATCGGCAGAGAAGCTACAGTAACAAGAGGAGGAGACCCTTAGAGTTCCAAGAAGGTGATCACGTGTTCTTGAGAGTCACTCCGAAGACCGGAATTGGCAGAGCTATAAAGTCTAGAAAACTCACCCCCCGATTCATTGGACCATTTCAGATTCTTCGACGAATTGGTCTAGTAGCTTACCAGATAGCTTTACTGCCTTACCTTTCCAACCTTCACAATGTCTTCCATGTTTCCCAGTTGAGAAAATATTACCCTAATTCTTCTCATGTACTTGAGCCTGAATCTATACAACTCCGAGAGAATCTAGAATATGAGGCTTTACCGGTTAAGATCGTAGATAGAAGGATTAAAGAACTCCGTGGTAGACAGATTCCTTTGGTTAAGGTCATTTGGGATGAGATTACTGGAGATGCTACATGGGAGCGTGTGGCGGATATACAGCAACAGTATCCACATCTTTTCGGAGGTACGTAAATTCCGAGGACGGAATTTCTTTTAAGAGGGGTAGTAATGTAACAGCCTTTTTTTAGTTACGCTATTTAACCGGTTAAAATATAATTACACATATGATTAATTAGTTTATTTGGATGTTTGTTAATTTTGTTATGTGGTTTATTGGGTGCGTTAGCACTGATTTATTTCAGTGGATGCACACTTACTAGATAATAAGTTACATTATTGTCACTATTACTACCAGTACAGAAAAATATTTTAAATAATATGTTTAAGAGAAAAGCATTTTTATATTTTCATTCAATTTAATTTTAGGTTGAAAATAAACTGGTTTGACCTTAATCGGAGATTAAATTTTGGACCGAGTATTTTCTTAGTTGATCAGTCCAACTATTAATCTTTACTCTAATTTGAATTTCGAAAACGTATATCTATCAATCTTTATTTTTAGATTCCAAAAAGTAAAAACATGTTTATTTTAGGCTTAATATTTTATCACTCATTTTGTACCTATTAACTAAACAATTTTTTTTTATCTTGATATGATAAGTGTCCACGGCAATTACTATCAAAATGACACCTCCATCTTCTCTTTTTGCCGCATAAGTGGAGAGTAACACCTCTTACTTGTCTATTTCATTGTGGCAAAATTGAATGATCCAAAGAAAGAAAGAATAAGAAAATTATACTATTTCATTGCCTATTTCATGCTTGCCTATTAATTATACTACTTAACGTTTCAGAAAGAAAGAATAAGAAAGTTGAATGAAAGAAAAATAATAAGAGAGAGAGAGAGACGTAGAAAGAAAAGAGAGAGGGGGGCCGTGAGAGAGGGAAAAATTCCGGAGAGAGTTCCGGTCAATCCGTTCGTCCTATCAAAATTCTGATTATACTGTTGTGATCCTCACAATGTCTACTTCATTATCCTATCTTTCTTTTCTTGATTAGGCTAAGGTAAGCCTATGTCCTTTTTATGTCTAAATGCCATCGGCGACGGTATTGAGGTTATCTTTCAATTCATTTATCGGTTTCTAATTCCGTCTTCAGATTTGGATTATACGTAACGTATGCTTCACAATGATGTGTTCAGGTAAATTTTTGGAGCCCCGGAGGGTGTAGAACTGTGCGTGGCAGATTTGAGGGAGTATAGGGAGTGTCCGTTTCGTTTCCCCAGAGCTAGCCTAAGACATTCCAGGTGGGGGAAAGAAATTATTTAACGTCGGAAACGGCGCGGTTACATTTAATTAGATAATGGTGTAGGGCGACCCAAACCCTACATGAGAGCGAGTAATGGACAATGTCTATACCACATTAGGGACTACTTAGTGGTACCGATGATGATATAGAAATTATGCGTTTATCGTCATATTTGACTGGTTGATGTGAAAGTAATACTTGTTTATACTTATTATATTTCTTATTATTATTATTATCATAATTATTATTTTAATATTACTACTGATGGGATGATAATTATTATTATTATTATTATTGTTGTTGTTGTTGTTGTCGTTGTGGTTATTATTATTATGATGATGATAGAATGAGTGTAATGATTGTGCTTAGAGGATTGAGTAAATCATAAGTTATATGAGACACGAGGATGTATTTGGGGATTGCATACTATATGAGATAGCAGTGCCTAACCGAGATAATTATCGTGATATGAGGATGAGATTGATGAGATGAGATGATTTTGAGGTTATCTATGAGATTATGATGACCGGTTAGGGCACTAGGGGGTGACCTGAAACATGGTCTATGATATGAGGGACCTGAAACATGGTCGAGTGGACCTGAAACATGGTCGATTGGGGTCTATGCCTTGGAGGGAAAATTCCCGGGGATAGGCTAACGGCAGACCGTCTAGAGATGTTTTCATTTTAGTCGCAGCTATAGTTCATGCATTGCATGAGCATCCTGGATTGTGGTCCAGAGGTGTGCACCGGGTTGTGCGTCTATAGTGCCATTGCTTTGCGTGGGCACTCTCCATCCGCGACGAGGGTGTGCGCCGGGGACTCGGGACGTGTCGATTATATTGTTGTGATATCCGGATATGGCCGATACCGAAGAGATTATTCATACAAAGTTTGCATTGCATCATGATGGAGGGTAGAGGAAAGATTATAGATGTGGATTGAGGATGATTATGTTATATATATTTATACTGGGGAGACGGATGTTTAGTGTGCCGTTATTTAATTAAATGTTGCTAAACCATTTCCACGTTTGATGTTATATAGTTTCTTATCCCTATCTTCTCTATATTGCATATGTTCCGTTTTGTGATCGTGATGAGAAGAGCCTACAGAGATTCCAGCCATGGAGGAACTTGATGGGAATTCGTATGAACCTGACGTTGGAGGACGAGCAGTGGATCCTCATAGTTGAGTATAGAGTCTATGGCCAGAGCGTCTTGTCTCTTTAGAATGTTGTTTTTATTTTCTGCTTGATTATCAGTTTTGTACATTTTGGGATCTGACTGACGGGATTCCCTCTACTGTATTGTATCAGGATTTGAGATGTATATATTATGTATGTATGTTATGTTTTAAATTTTTCCGTTGTTTTAATATATTCGCTTAAACGATAATAACGAAATTAGGTCTTAATATTTTGGGTTTTCTTTAATGGGACGTCGGGGCATCTCAGTGAGCAGCAAGGGTTACGAGTGAAACCCTCAAAATGGGCAGTTTAGGCAATCTTAAGTGTGACGACAGGCTCTCTCATTCTTCCCTTTGAACCCAATCTCTGTTTGGCGTTCTGTTCGTAGTTGACAAAGTACAATCACGCGTTAGTGCCAATTAGCAAAGGCAATGGTCTTTCCCTCTTCTGTTTCATTTTCTGTTTCATGAATTGGGAACTAATGGGTTAACCCTGTTTGTGTGGACCAAGACTTGGGATCGTTCGTCGAGCCGTTCGAGGGAACCAGTTTAGGAGCGTCGTCAATGTAACGAGAAATCTTCATACCAGGTATGGGGAGAAGAAATAGTATGAGTATCTAGGCATGGGGGTAGCGTAAGACGAAGGGTTCCCATAACCATTTCCCTTGATAACATGTTTATGTGTCTTAGACCTGTTTGCTATATGATGTTTATCTGTTTAAAATGTTAATGATTGGTATGACTATTGTTATTGATTTAATGTTATTATGAACATGTTAATGTGATGATGCCATGATTAAGTGTTCTATCATAATTGTGATATGTGATGTAATGGATGTTGTTTAGTATTATGAACGTGTGGCGTAAATACAATAAAACTGTTAAACAATATTAAAGGAGGTTGTTTCCCTATGTTCATAAGATTGAATCGTAGTAATGATAGGTGAGGTTATTGTTGATGGTTTTTGGCTAGACCTTAGGGATTGATCTTGAGTGATTAGGGACAATTAATGGAATGAGACTAAAGGACTAATTCCCCATTAATTCTTAAGACATGAACATTAATTTAATATTAAAGAAATTGATGAGTTATGGATTAGAAGGACCTTAAGATTGAATCTGAGAATGTCCCAAACAAGTGGCAATAGGATCCGTGACCCTTCTGCCCAGAACAGCAGGGCTCGTTTTCGAGCACGCTCGTGCTCTCATTCAAACCCAGAACTGGGCGCGCTGCTTGAGCACGCCCATGCTCAACAGTCAGCACGATCATGCTTCACTGTGAGCTCAGTACGACCGTGCTGAAGGGTGAGCACGTGCAAAACAGAAACCAGAATAGTGCTGAAGCAGGGGTTTCAGCCTAAATGCTCTAAAAGACTTAATAAAATACCAATGAAACATGAAGACCAAAGACAAGTGATAAGATTACTATACCTTGGTAGCCTAGTGGCCAAGGGGGCCTTGATGTATGATGGTCAAGGTGGTAATATCTAGTGCTTAATGACTAGAGTGTTAATGATGATGTGGTACATTGGTAGCCTAGTGGCCAGGGATCAAGGTGGTAACCTCTAGTACAGAACAACTAGAGTGTTTAATTAATGAATACGAAACGACAACGATGAATTGATGGTGTTAAAACTTGGGTAGCCTATGTGTCCAAGCGGAGGTGGAGATTATGCTGGTTGTGGTGTTGAGCATGCATTCACTCATCAGAGATGTTAGTGGAGGACTTTCAACATAAGGGAGGTTTTCCGTGAGTAAGACGATCTGGCCGTCTGTGGGACCTGGTATCCCCGCGGTGGCACATCCGTGAGTAAGGTTCGTCGGCTGTCCTAGGGGTCCAACCAAGATAAGTTGGATTGCCCTGCCGTTGGTGCTTATTGGCCAATGTGGAAATATAACCCTGAAGTTGACTTCCTGAGATAGATGGATCCAAGTGCATAACGGAGTAGTGGAGCAGAGTTGCATTGCATAGCATAAACGTTTATATTATGATGTTGATATGTTATATTGTTGTCTGTTATAACATGATTGTTTGATGTATGCTCGTCTTGCCAACTGCTTCCTTGCCGTTATATTCATATTCATGTTTCTTACTCCCTATCTCTATGTTTCTTGTTGTGGAATGTATCTTTTATGTAGAGGACGACGAGCAGCCAGTATAGGAGTGTCTCTGGGGAGCCGCGACTCTTTAGTTAGGATTTCCAATTTTTCAGTAGTTAGTTAGTTTGTTCAGTTTGTATCCGAGGTTGTTTTTCGGATTGGTTATACCAGCTCTGTATGTGACATCGGGGTTGGGTTTTCTTTATGTTATGTTTTATTTTTTCGCGTTTTGAGACTTGGTACAATGTGGTGTTTTCTACCCGTTGTTTGGTTTTAATTTTTAATAAATGATGCATGGTTACTTTATTTATTTATTTTATCTTTTAAATGCTTTAAATGTATGCGGGGTAGAGGGTGTCACATTTAGTAGTATCAGAGCAGTTCGGCCATGTCCGGACGTGGTATGAGTCTGTTGTGAGTCTGTTGTTTGCTCTTGTTTGAATTGTCTATAGTTGTTATAGACAATGATGCTATATGTTAGGAGTCGTAGCTCTTCCTGCTTTAAGTTCCCTGTATTTAACAAGTTGTCTTGGGCGTTTACAAGAACTTATGGCAGGAAGGGGAGGCAAGAACGACCAGGCTATCGCAGTTGCTTTGGTACTCCTTGCCAACGCGATCGGCCAGAACCAGAATGCCAACAACAGCGGGGGACTAGCTGAGTTTCAGGGTCTCGACAAGTTCCAGTAGAACAATCCGCCAGTTTTCAAGGGAGCTTACGATCCTAGGGGTGCCCTGTTGTGGATGAAGGAGACCGAGAAGATCTTCCGAGACATGGGATGCAACGATCAGTAGAAGGTCATCTTTGGGACTTTCATGATGACAGAGGAGGCCGAGCATTGGTGGGAGAACTGTCGTCAGCTCTTGCAGGCGGAGGATACTATGATCACATGGAATGTGTTCAAGGACAGATTTCTTGAGAAGTACTTCCCGGCAGACATCAAAGACAAGATGGAGATGGAATTTCCGGTGCTGAAGCAAGGCAACATGTCGGTAGGAGAGTATGCAGCTAAGTTTGAGGAGCTCGCCCGTCACTATACACTGTATCAATATATGGTGGATGACCGTTCCAAATACGTGAAGTTTGAGGATGGTCTACGTCCAGAGATCAAGCAGGCTATCAGCTACCAGGAGATCCTAGTCTTCCCAATTCTAGTAAACACGTGCAGGATCTATGAAGATGCTTGCAAGTCTGGAGGGTCAGCCTCCATGGGATCAGACAACCAGAGCAATAAGAGGAATGATCAGGGAAATAAGTGGAAGCCGCGTCTCGCTCCAGCTGGCAAGGACTTCAAGCGGTATGGCAAGAAGTCTCAGTTTTCTTCAGACCGGTCCAGGAGATGGGATTCTTCCGATTCCAGTCCTCTTCGTTGCGGTAAGTGTGGACAGAACCACTTCACTACCTAATGTAAGGAGACGGACATCATCTGCTTCAAGTGTGGCAAGCAGCCAACCGACTGAAGACCACGGGGAGAGTCTTTACTCTCAGTGGAGCTGAGGCCTCCGAATCGGAATATTTGATCCAAGGTATGTGCCTCATTAATAATGTTTGTTTAACTGTATTGTTCGATTCGGGTGCGACCCATGTGTTTGTGTCGTATGAATGTGCTAAGAGTCTTAAGTTGCCTGTGGCACTTCTTGAGTGTGATTTAGTTGTTGCCACACCCACGAATAAACTTGTTCTTACTTCTTATGCATGCAAGAATATTCCTATTACCATAGATGGTAGAGATTTTATCGTTGATCTTGTATGCTTACCTTTGAAAGACTTTAATGTCATTTTTGGCATGGACTGGTTATCTTCCAACCACGTCCTTCTGAATTGCTTTGACAAAACCATAGTCTTTGGAACTCCAGTGGAGTTTAGGGATCCTAGCTTTTTCTCTACCAACCAAGTTAAGGCTTCAATGAACGAAGGAGCCCAAGTGTACATGATGCTATCTTCCCTGGAAGTCGAGAACCCTCTTGATGTCGACCGCGTGCCTGTTGTGCGAGAATTTCCTGAAGTGTTCACGGGGGATGTTTACGAACTACCCCCAGAGAGAGATATGGAGTTTGCCATAGACTTAGTGCCTAGAACTGGGTCTATATCCATAGCACCTTATAGAATGTCTCCTCTAGAGCTAGCCAAGTTAAAGGAACAGTTAGAGGATCTGATGCAGAAGCAGTTCATCAGGCCCAGCGTATCCTTATAGGGAGCGCTAGTGTTGTTGGTGAAGAAGAAGGATGACAGTATGAGGTTGTGTGTCGACTATCGACAGCTCAACAAAGTGACCGTTAAGAATATGTATCCTCTCCCTAGGATTTATGATCTTATGGATCAGTTGATCGGGGCTTATGTTTTCTCGAAGATAGATTTGAGGTCAAGACACCATCAGATTCGGGTTAAGTCTGAGGACATCCCGAAGACAGTGTTTAGAACGCGATATGGTCACTATGAGTATTTAGTTATGCCCTTTGGTATGTCTAATGCTCCTGTTGTATTCATGGATTATATGAACAAGACCTTTCACCCTTACTTGGACAAGTTTGTGGTGATTTTCATAGATGACATCTTAGTGTACTCCAAGACTAAGGAGGAACATGAGGAACACTTGAGGCTTGTTTTGCAGACCCTTAAGGAGAAGCAGTTGTATGCTAAGTTGTCTAAGTGCGAGTTTTGGTTAAAAGAGGTGAGTTTCTTAGGTCACGTGATCTCTAAAGGTGGGATAGACGTGGACCCGGCTAAGGTTGAGATGGTGCTCCAGTGGGAAGCGCCAAAGTCAGTGACCGAGGTTAGAAGTTTCTTGGGTTTAGCAGGGTACTATAGGAGGTTTATAGAAGGCTTTTCTAAGTTATCTTTACCCTTGAACCGTCTCACAAATAAGGGACAGTTGTTCGTGTGGGACTCTAAGTGTGAGGAGAGTTTCCAAACCTTGAAGGATAGGTTAACATTAGCACCAGTTTTAGTTTTGCCCGATCCCTGTAGACCTTTCGTAGTGTATTGTGATGTATCGAAGCAAGGTTTAGGTGGAGTGTTGATGCAAGACGGTAAAGTAGTAACTTATGCTTCTAGGCATTTGAAAATCCACGAGAAGAACGACCCTACCCATGACCTAGAGTTAGGAATTGTGGGTTTGCCTTAAAAATTTGGAGGCATTACCTGTATGGAGCTAAGTTCGAGGTTTTTAGTAATCATAAGAGTTTGAAATATTTGTTTGATCAGAAAGATCTCAATATGAGACAACGTAGGTGGATGGATTTCTTAAAGGATTATGAGTTTGATCTGACCTACCACCCAGGAAAGGCCAATGTAGTGGCCGATGCTTTAAGTAGAAAACCCTTGCATGTCTCTACTTTAATGGTTAGGGAGATGGATCTGATCGAGGAGTTTAGAGACCTAAGTTTAGCTTGGGAAGTTACCCCTAAGAGCATTAGACTTGGAACCTTGAAGGTTACCAACAGTTTGATGGATCAAGTTAGAGAAGAACAAAAGTTAGATAAGTTTCTCTTAGTCCAGAGGGAGTTTCTTGCTCTAGGTAGAGGCCTTAGTTTTAAGGAAGGAAGTTCTGGAGCCTTGAGGTTCAAAGATAGAATATGTATACCAGACATCCCGGAGCTTAGGAAGTTGATCCTTGAAGAAGTACATAGGAGTGGTCTGAGAGTGCACCGAGGTGCCGCTAAGATGTATCAGGATTTAAAAAGGATGGTTTGGTTGCCTAGGATGAAGAAAGATGTGACTGAGTTTGTGTACGATTGTTTAGTGTGCCAAAAGGCTAAGATGGAACACCATAAGCCATCAGGAAAGTTGCAACCTTTGAGTATCCCAGAATGGAAATGGGACAGTATTGCCATGGATTTTGTGTCTGGACTCCCGAGGACTCCAACAGTTATGAAGCGATATGGGTTTTTGTGGATAGATTGACTAAGTCTGCCTATTTCATCTTGGTGAACATGGAATACCCTTTGGAAAATCTGACCAAGTTGTATATCAAAGAGATAGTCAGGTTACATGGTGTACCTTCTAGCATAGTATCAGACAGAGACCCGAGGTTTACCTCTAGGTTTTGGACTAGTTTGCATGAGGCCTTAGATACCAAGCTTAGGCTAAGTTCAGATTATCACCCGCAGACGTATGGTCAGTCTCAGAGAACCATCCAGTCCTTAGAGGACTTGCTTAGAGCTTGTGTGCTAGAACAGTCAGGCAGTTGGGACAAGTTTTTGCCCCTGATAGAATTCCAGGAAGGCGATCACGTATTCTTGAAAGTTACACCAACAACTTTGGTCGGTAGAGTGATGAAAGAGAAGAAACTTAATCCCAAATTTATTGGCCCTTACCAAATTCTTAAAAGAGTCGGTGAAGTTGCATACCAAATTGCAATGCCACCTTTCTTGTCTAAACTTCACAATGTTTTTCATGTGTCACAACATTGTAAGTACATTCATGACCCAAACCAACGTGAAAGTCCCCGACACGATTCAGTTAAAAGAGAATTTGACTTTCGAGGTACAACCCCTTCGAGTTGAGGATCGGAGGGTGAAGCAATTGAGGGGCAAAAAGATTCCTTTGGTTAAGATCGTTTGGAGTGGGGCAACTGAGGAAAGTGTTACATGAGAGCTAGAGAGCAAGATGATGGAGGCATACCCGCACCTCTTCATTCGAGGTACGTAGAAATTTCGAGGACTAAATTTTTATAAGAGGAGTGGAATTGTAACACCCCGTTTTCCGTATAAGTGCTTCGATGTGTGCCTTGTTTGTTAGGAGGGTTTAGAGTGGGCTATGTGGGGTTTTTGAGTTGAAAATCCCTTCCTGGTGCATGAGCACGACTATGCTCATGTATCAGCAAGCCCGTGCTTAAGGCTGCATGCGTCTCGTTGACGCTGATGTGAGCACGCCCGTGCTCATTAGGGAGCATGACCGTGCTCAGCAGTCAGGCGCGTCTCGTTGACGCTAAGTGGAGCACGACCGTGTTCAACAGGGAGCACGACCGTTCTCGGGTCAGAGTCTACATATAGACGGTGAGCAGCGAGGGTTACGAGTGAAACCTTCAAAACTGGCACTTTAGGAAATCCTAAGTGTGACGACAACCTCTCTCATTCTTCCCCTTTGAACCCAATCTCTGTTTGGTGTTCTGTTCGTAGTTGAGAGAGTACAATCACGCGCTAGTGCCAATTAGCAAAGGTAATGGTCTTTCCCTCTCCTGTTTCCTTTTCTGTTTCATGAATTGGGAACTAATGGGTTAACCCTGTTTGCGTCGACCAAGGCTTGGGATCGTTCGTCGAGCTATTCGAGGGAACAAATTTAGGAGCGTCGTCAGTGTAACGGGAAATCTTCATACCAGGTATGGGGAGAAGGAATAGTATGAGTATTTAGGCATGAGGGTAGCGTAAGACGAAGGGTTTCCAAAACCCTTTCCCTTGAAAACATGTTTATGTGTCTTAGGCCTATTTGTTATATGATGTTTATCTGTTTACAATGTTAATGATTGGCATGACTATTGTTATTGATTTAATGTTATTATGAACATGTTAATGTGATGATGCCATGATTAAGTGTTCTATATTAATTGTGATATGTGATGAATTGGCTGTTGTTTGGTGTTATGAACGTGTGGCGTAAATACAATAAAACTGTTAAACAATATTAAGGGAGGTTGTTTCCCTTTGTTCATAAGACTGAATCGTAATAATGAGAGGTGAGGTTATTGTTGATGGTTTTTGGGTAGACCTTAAGGATTGATCTTGAGTGATTAGGGACAATTAATGGAATGAGACTAAAGGACTAATTTCCCTTTATTTCGTAAGACATGAACATTAATTTAAAATTAACGAAACTGACGAGTTATGGATTAGAATGACCTTAGGATTGAATCTGAGAATGTCCCAAACAAGTGGCAATAGGGTCTGTGACCCTTCTGCCCAGAACAGCAGGGTGCGCATTCGAGCACGCCCGTGCTCCCATTCAAACCCAGAACTGGGCGCGCTGCTTGAGCACGCCCGTGCTCACTTGTGTAGAACAGAAACCAGAATAGTGCCGAAACAGAGGTTTCACCCTAAATTCTCTAAAAGACTTAATAAAATACCAACAAAACATGAAGACCAAAGACAAGTGATAAGATTACTGTACCTTGGTAGCCTAGTGATCAAGGGGGCCTTGATGCATTATGGTCAAGGTGGTAATCTCTAGATCTTAATGACTAGAGTGTTAATGATGATGTGGTACATTGGTAGCCTAATGGCCAAGGGGGCCCTGATGCTTGTTGATCAAGGTGGTAATCTCTAGTACAGAACAACTAGAGTGTTTAATTAATGAATACGAAACGACAACGATGAATTAATGGTGTTAAAACTTGGGTAGCCTATGTGTCCAAGCGGAGGTGGATATTATGCTGGTTGTGGTGTTGAGCATGCATTCACGCATCAGATATGTTAGTTGAGGACGTTCAACATAGGGGAGGTTGTCCGTGAGTAAGACGATCTGGTCGTCCGTGGGATCTGGTACCCCTGCGGTGGCGCATCCGTGAGTAAGGTGTGTCGGCTGTTCTAGGGGTCCAACCAAGGTAAGTTGGATTACCCCGGCGTTGGTGCTTATTGGCCAATGTGGAAATGTAACCCCGAAGTTGACTTCCTGAGATAGATGGATCCAAGTGCATAACGGAGTAGCGGAGCAGAGTTGCATTGCATAGCATAGCATAAACGTTTATATTATGATGTTGATATGTTATATTGTTGTCTGTTATAACATGATTGTTTGATATATTCTTGTCTTGCTGACTGCTTCCTTGCCGTTATATTCATATTCATGTTTCTTACTCCCTATCTCTATGTTTCTTGTTGTGGCATGTATCTTTTATGCAGAGGATGGTGAGCAGCCAGTTGAGGAGTGACTCTGAGCAGTCGCGACTCTTTAGTTAGGATTTCCAGTTTTTCAGTAGTTAGTTAGTTTGTTCAGTTTGTATCCGAGGTTGTTTTCCGTATTGGTTATACCAGCTCTGTATGTGACATTGGGGTTGGGTTTTCTTTATGTTATGTTTTATTTTTCGCGTTGAGACTTGACACAATGTGGTGTTCTCTACCTGTTGTTTGGTTTTAATTTTTAATAAATGATGCATGGTTACTTTATTTATTTATCTTATCTTTTAAATGCTTTAAATGTATGCGAGGTAGAGGGTGTCATATATAGAAACCTTAAAACACCAAAGAAAAAGAACGGAGGGAGTAATATTTAAGTGTTAAAATTTTAAAGGTTTGAATTAACATGTGATTAAAGTAAGCACTATGCTACAAACGACATTTAATAATGCTTTTGAGCGTTATCTATGTTAGCATGTTAGGTGTTGTCAAAGGTGCACCACTACACCACTTTGGTGGGTGGTGCACCACCCAAGTGGCTAAATCTGGAGCATCCAGATTGCCACTTGGGCTGTTTTGACTTTTCAACTTTTTTTAGTCAAACCCCCAATGTATTTGCAAAAAAGTACTAGTATTTTGTATATTTGTAATTTGTTTCAATTTTTTTAAACATGTCTTCTTCTTCTCTAGTTCTTCGATACTGTACAGCTTGAATGAAGGCATTTGTCCCTTTAAGACAAAAAGAAAGCCCAAATCTCTACTTAAAATATGTCTTAAAATATGCCCAGATCAAATGATTCATTATAGATCTATGCATTAAAATATATTCGATGATATTTATAATTTTTTCTGCTACTTCTCCTCCACCCCACTACCCCTAACACAACACTTCCACCACCAGATCTTGGCACTTGCAAGATCTCTCAACTGTTATGCGCAGTAATGGAGGGAGGCAGGTGGTTTAGCTGGTGCACCATGGGGGGCGCGTCTGAGTTCGTGGTGGGTGGAAACTGACCGCGTCTGGTGCGGTGGTTGGACGCGTGGGTCAGATCTGGCCGCATCTAGCAAAGATCTAGTCGCGTGGAGGAGCGGCGTCGCTGTGGCCTTGGCTGGCAGTTCTGAACGGCGGCCGTAGCAGTTCTTCTTGGATCTCAAAAGAAATGGGGTCAGAGGAGAAGAATGCACCACCGAACTGCTCCTCCACCGGACTAGCTACCATTACTTGAGTATTTAGGTTTTTTGACAGACTCGAGTTAGGTTAACAACCAAAAAATAAAAAACAAATAAATAAAGGCATAAATAATTAACAAGGTAATCTAAAAAAATGTTTTGTGCAAATACAACTAAATGAGTCCCTTGTATGAAAATACCAAACAAATACTATTATGATAGTTTGACCAATACAAAAGTGGTTGAAAAGTCAAATAAGCCAAGCAACAATCTAGATGGTCCAGATTTAGCCACTTGGGTAGTTCACCACTGCACCGCTTTGGTAGGTGGTGCACCATAACCTTCACCAAGGTTAGTAACTAATATAGTGATCTTCTAAAAAACACTATCTATTGTTGAACCTAAGATAGAACTTCTCCTAGGAAACACTACCTATTTTGCGCCTGAGTTAGGTGGATTCTAGCATGAAGTAGGTGTTTTAGTGGTATACCAGTATACCCCAAAAATATTTCATCTAGAATGATTTTTGACCATTAGATATAATAATTAAATAATTAATGATCCAGATTTATTGACCCAAAAAAAATTTGAAAACAAAAAAACTGCAAAAATACTATTTTGTCCTTCACCCCTCCCAGCTCCCCAACAACACATAACATAACCACTCACATTCAGAGAGAGATGTGGTGCCATGGCTTAGCCTTTCCGCCAAGCGACAATCGCTTCTGCATCCCCACCGCAACCCCGGTAACCCTCCGCCCAACCATACCCATTAACTACCCGACCCGAATCGCCACCGGGTTCGGGTCACTGAAGGCGAGAGTCGCCCTCAACGGCAGCAATGTTGCCTCCGAGGAGGCTCCTCAGGTGAGCTTTTACGAGCTCCTGGGAATACCGTTATTGGGATCGTTAAAGAAGATAAAGCAGGCGTACAAGCAGATGACCCGAAAGTACCACCCGGGCGTGTCGCCGTCGGGTCGGGTCGGGTCGAGGTTATACCCGTTGCTGATCGATGTGTTCCCCTTCTCAACCTCTGTCATATCTTGGTGGAAAGTACAAAGAAGGTGGCAATGGTTATACATATGTTTCTTATTGGATGGATTTGGATGTAAATAGTATAACACTTATTGTGCCTTGTTCTTGTTGGACCAATGAAGGTTACGTTAAGATTTTGCATCTTCTCATCCATCATTGTTTGATTAAAGCTTCTATCCATTTTATTACCCTCTAGTTTCATCGTTTTCTGGAGATGGGTTTAGTTTTCTGGAAGGTGGGGAAGAAGGGACAAGAGAGTTGGTGGTTGGAGAGGTTGAGGGCGGTGACGGCGACGACGGTGGGGGGTGGAGGTTGGACTGAAAGAGATAACTAAGGGTATAATTGGGTTTTCAAATAAAAAAAAGTGAAATAAAAAATTATTTAATGGTATATGGGTATACCACTAAAAACCTACTTCATGCTAGAATCCATCCTGAGATAACACTATCTATTAGTCCCCCACCCCCCCCCCCAAGCATTCAAATATATTGATCCAAAACCGTACTTGAACAAAAAAGATATGTCAATTCAGAGAGAACAACAAGAACAACAAGAGACTATTTGCCTAGTCAAAACCAATAAAGAATGAAAACGAAAATGCTAAAAAAGGACTGAAATTGTGTACTTAATTAAACAAAATAGATTGTTTATAAAAATTTACATAATCAATAAAGAATGGAAATAAAGATGCTAAGATAAACTTTACAAAATTTAACGCTATTCATTCTTTAATATTTTCTCAACTCTATTTTGATACCACTCTTCCTTGACTTCATTTAGCTAAGACTCTGAGTAAGTATCGTATTTGAAGCTAGTGAGGAATTGCGAAATAAAACATCAAAATAAATGAAGATGGAATGGAATTACATTTGAATGGTCAAATTTAAGAACATGATAAATATAAACTAGCTAGCTAAATTGCATATTGTCTCTCTTTTCATTTTTCCTTTTACTCTATTTTCCACCCTTCCCTACACCAAACATGCTTCATGATTGAATATCCAAAACGAAAAAAAAGGATTAACTATGAATATTTGCAAAGCAAACAACTTAATACATGAATAACTGGTGCTACCTCACAAGAGGGACCATGGCTTCAAAAAAAGTTCTGAAAAATAATTTGGTTTCCAAAGTAAATTGTACTTCCCGTCTCCAACAAAATACCTACAGCTTTTCCCCTATGCCGGCGTGTGAAGAATTAATTGATTAAATATTCAAAAGTAAACAATAAGCATATTGTAGTAGTTAAGCTTAGTCAAATTTCATGGTTTAAACTCAATTTCTATTTCGAGTTCTGTTATTTGACATCATATATATATATATATATATATATATATATATATATATCTATATTTCTCACTTATTTTTTTATATTCGTTATATAAAAAATAAAAAAAAAACCCATAAAAAAGTAATGGTGTCCCCATTTTGATATTCATAAACATAATTCTTCTATTTCCCATTGTATTCAGTAGTGTCATTTGCTTCTTACAGTTACTTTACAAGCTGCAGTGTGCTAAATTACGCAAAAGAATCTCAGGGTGATTTAGGATTGATTCTTACTAGTGAGGATTATCAAATAACCACTTTTAGGCACTAAAATATACATTTAACTTGTATAGTCTCACTTTTAACTCTTTCACAAGCAAACAAGGAGCTTGTTGCTACAACCTGACTTACTATTTCTTTCACAACTGCAACCAAGAAGCTTGATCCGAGTTAATGTCCATTTGTAGTTACCACAGCCAAATTCTTTTCTGTCCTATTTTGATAGGCTAACTTCCTGTGGTTAATCTCTTTCCTGCACATAAAAATATACATCAACCCAAAATAGTAAAATTGAAAGGAAAAGAAAACAACTCTGCTACAATAGTTCTTATTATGTTGTGAATGATGAGATAAAAAATTAGGTGGTCTCTATACTTGAGAAAGGTATATATATGTAACAATACTTGTGCAATTAAGTATGTTCCTAACTTCCTATACATAATCATGCACACATGGCTTGGGAAATACAAGAATCTATGATTTACTTTATTATATTATAATGTAATTAACAATTATTGGCAAGGAAAATAATTCTATAAATCTTGCAAAGGTCTATTTCTCATCTATCCCAACAAAGGAAATAGCAAAAGTCAATCATTCACGTCAAAACTTGGTCAATGCACAAAAATTGAACGAGTAAATTAAATTCTAGGGAGAAAAGGGATTTTTTTTTGAAAGACTTAAGTTTTTCAGATGAATCAAAAATTATCAAAGGCTTAGATATTAAAAAAAATCAAAAAACAAAACATCGAACGTTAAGTCAGTGTTGACATACACAGAAATATGCAGCACTTCAATATGCCCACCTAATCAACTTTCTAAATAAATTATCCAGTTTGCAGAAAACAATAAAACTAGTCACTGAGATAACGGGAAAGATCCAAAGGGCATAGCTACAATTATTTTATAAGCTACAAAGAGATACCAAGATTCAGTTTTGGGTAGGGAAGCAGATATTGTAGGATAATTAAGTATCGAATGTTAAGAGAAACCTGAGACAGTGCCAAAGTGCATTATAATGAAGAAGACCAACGATTCTTCGCTTCCTCTCTCTGCTGTGATCTCCACCATGTTTAACCACTGGCAATTGCTTAATGCCCCTGGCCTCCATCAACTCTTTGGCCATAGCCAAACTAGTATTTGGATAACAGGTTAAAAGTCCACGCTCTCGTCCACGATAGCTCATTCCTCGAGTACAAACAGAGGAAACGAGACATGTGTTTGCCTGCCAAAAATTCAAATTGTAATACCATTACAGGAGACTGGCAACAAGGGAGTATTTATTGACAGTATAAATAAGATTTTCAAGAATCAATTGATGACAAGTTTATCTTAGTAAGTATAGCAGGAGGATTCAGGCATGAATTTCATAAATGTAGTTGCTCGACACTACGTTTAAATTCCATTCACCCAAGCATTATAATGACTTTTTTTATATATAAAAAAGAAAAAGAAAAAAAGAACAGAAGCAATTCTATTCCTGCTGAACCTAAATCTTGAAGCAATTTGATTCAGTCCAATTTGATTTTAAAAATTATTACAGTTCCTGTCAAAAAATTTCTATTTTCCATTTTTCATTAATTCTAGACAAATAACTGTTTCGAAAACAATTCACAAACAGACACAGGACTCTTAAATATATAAAGAGCAAGGACACATTTCTACATACATCCAGAAGCCCTGAATCACTCTTAGAAGTATCATTCGACTTCTCGGGCAGACACCTTCTAATGTCACCATATGTCAATATTCCTTCTAGAAAATCATCTTCATCAACCACCAGCACACAATTCTGCTGGCTGTCATGAATGCATTTGATTGCATCTTTCAGGGTTACAGATGATAAAACCTTCAAATAGTTTTTGGACATGGCCTGAGAAACCTGATAAGAGGAATAACGACAATGATGAGGTTACAAAGTTAACCGATAAAGAAGATCAGAAGTCAACATCTGGCTGCAGAGTTAACAACAAGAGGAATGATGTCAATAATCAGAAGGAAATATGAAAAAGCATTTCCAACCTTAAGATTTTCCAGAAGCAGTTCCTCATCAACTGCTTCAAGATCAGCGGCATCATCAATAACACAGAGTTCTAAACCATCCACGTTATTGCCTTGTCTCCAGTCACCTTCATCATTATCTTCAGCATGTGAAACTGAAGAATATCCTCTTGCTGAGTTTCTTGTATCAGGCGTGTCACTCTCCCTCGTCTGGTTTGTCACTGAGGGAACCCATATTGCCAATCCAACAGCCCCCTGAGTGCAAGGTTTACAATTACATGAAATGTCAACATTGAACCTTAACAATTTTTACTAGAATAAAGCTAAAATGATGTGCAAAGTACAAGTTAGGGGAGATGGAAAAGCTGCATAACACGAAGCTTGAGGTTCAAGCCACAGGCTCTGGCTATTAGAAAATGCTACATGCATTTCAATGCCAAAGCAGTTGAAATACAAGTACTCCCTCCGTTTCTAAATATCTGTTGTTTAAGATAATTGCGCAAGGGTTAAGTAAGCTATTAAATGGTCTAGACTATAGGAAATTTTAACTGTATTTGACTAAACTACCCTTTTAAAAGATTCAAAATATTATCACTCCATTAATGCTCCCTCTTATTTCATTTAGTGGAGATACCAAGAGACAACGACGAAGTTGGGAAAAAATAATAAATCTTTGATTTTCTAAAACAACAGATAAATTGGTATGAAATAATCCTTCTAAGGTGACAAATATTTTGAAATAGAGGGGTTAATTTAGACAATTTATGAATTCAAAACTGCTTTAAAAGTTAATGCCATGCGCAGACAAAAATGGGGGCCATATATATTATGCACGTCCAACCAAGCTGAATATAAGAAACATGAAGATCATGCAAGAGAAAATAGTATTGTACGTTCTCTTTCAACTTCAGATCAAAACATTACGAAGCCATGGTGTCAGAGAAACAATTTTCTCCCGCCATGGCATAATATTGATATATGGCAACAATCAATGACAAAATGAAATCGTGTCATATTGCTAATCATCTTCTATAGTTCAATTGAAGAGAAAGAGCTTTACAATTGACTCATTTTGTAAGTCATAAGAACTAGCAGAACAGTGGAAAACTACAAACACGCATCAACGTGTGCATTTTTTTTTTTTTTTGTAAGAGAATTTTGTTGAAGGATTACCATGAGAGGAAGCAGTATCCTATAATCTTTTGTCAGCTCAAACAGAAGGAGAACTGAAGTCAAAGGAACTGAACAAACAGATGCTAATGTAGCAGCCATTCCAACCTGCAGCATAAGATAAACTAACTTGTGATTATCTGAATTTACATCAACCAAATCAGTCTTGATGTCAGCAGTGACATTCTATGACCTACATATTTCACAGTAAAGTCATCTTACCAGAGCATATGCCTGGGGTTGGGCAACAGCAGCATTCCCAGGAATTGCTGAATTGATAATTTCTGCAGCAAAGCCTCCAAATACAGCACCAACTGCAGCACCAATCATTAAACTCGGTGCATAAAGACCACCTACAAGCCCAGATCCCTTGCATAGGGCTGTCGCAATAACCTTAGCACCTGCCAATTGAGTCAGAAGCCATATTCCAGGAGCTGAAGCACTCTTTCCAGTATGTAGAATTTCTTCCACATTTGTGAAACCCCAATACAATATTCCAGGATATTTAAGAGCAATAATCCCAGCTCCTAAACCCCCTAAAGCAGGGCAGACCACATTAGGAAGGCCAAATCTCTCCTGGATAACCTCAAACAATTTGTTGAACCAAGCAACCAAACGACTCATGACCACACTTACAACACCACATAGCATTCCCAATATCAGGTATAAAGGTAGCTCTGCATGCAACATCAAGATGAAACATAAGACAACATGTGAATCACAGTTAGGATTTCTTATATTGAAACACAGAAAATGGATCATGGTTAAGATAAAGTGTCCCATACTACTTTTTAACAACTTATGCCTTTTCAATATTAAAACAGATAATCTTCAACTAAAAGTTTCAGGTATAGAGAAATGTGGTTAACAGGTGAATTAGGCTGTGAATAAAACTTTTTAGAAGACAAATGGCAGAATTTATTTAAAGAAAAAAAAATCCATCATTGAATTTTCAAGAATATCACCATTCACCAGAGGAATACAACATCTGAAGGAAATCAAGTCATTTGTATCTTGTCTAGTTATGACTATTGGCTTGACTCTCAAGCATCTTTTAATAGCAAGGAAAGAAACAATATTAAAACATACAACTATATGAGCCAAGAACCATTTATAATAACTTGGGCATCCCTTTCTCTATGAGTTAGCTTTTAGAGTGGAGTTAGGCTCAATTATTCTAAATGGTATCAGAGCCTACCACGATGTTGGGCCACCCGCAGATATCCAGTCCTGCAAATTCCACGCTCCAGACGTCAAGTCCTAGACGTGAGGGGGTGTATTAAGTGTCTAAATCCCACATCGGTTGAGTATATGATCCAAGAACCATTTATAATAACTTGGGCATCCTTTCCTCTATGAGCTAGCTTTTAGAGTGGAGTTAAGCCCAATTATTCTAACAACAACTAACATTTAAATACTTGATAGACGAGCTATACCATCTTTGACCTCCACGTGGCTGTTTGGCTTCCTTAGGCTGCGTTATGTTGTGTTCAACACTTGGATCTGATATTGTTTGACTCAACCTTGATGGGGAGAATGGGACTCATGATACATCTCGATTTATACTCCTATATCGATGTTTGTCAGGCTGTTCTTTTCACTAATGAATTATACCAGTGACTTCTCTTTCCACCAACGATAATTCGGCAGTAATTTCTTTCCCATGGATCATTCATACTAGTGGTGGCTTCTCTCCCATTGATGATCATTCCAATGGTAGCTTCTATTGGTTATGACTCACACCAGCCCGACTTTGTCCTAATTGCACTAGCCCCATCTCCTTCACAGATGTCCTGACCTCGTCGCAAACCTAGATGCAATGGTCCCGTCTCCATCCCATATCCATTTGTCTTGTCTCCATCCCAGAATCATTTGCTGCCGGATGCTGTCTCCATCTTAGAAGCAGTTGCTAGCTATTATCACATTGTTTGGCAAGTTATACATTTTCATGTAGTGTGTTCAATTCTAACAAGCTCAAGCTTAGGAAGCTTTAGTTTGATGGTGTGTTCTCTCTCCCTTCCTCATGTAGCCAAACCCCTCTCTTGTCTTCCACACTCCCTTGATGCCATGTCTGCAGCAGGTTGTTACAAGAGGTAACACTTCCTATGTTGCCTTACGTGGGACTCTAATCCCCTACCTAACCTTGCCAGCTCTTTTCTTCCTAAAATGCAGCTTACTCATCTTAGGGTATGTTGGATATTGTGATAGTGTTCAAGTATGAGTTAATGTTCTATAGGAAATAGCATCATAAGAAACAGCTAATTTTATTTTATTTTTTGAAAATTTAAGTTGTATTTATTCCTTCATTTGCATAAATATCAGCATACTGAGTGCAAATCACTATAGCGATTCAGTTATTTTTCAGTCTCAAGTTGGTACCAGAGCACCCTTGATCTTGGGCTTTGCCGACCCTTATTCGTCTCTCATCCAGTGCCATCAAGCCTGGATCTTCAGTCCATGCACCCTACAGTGTTAAAGGTGAGGCCACGAGGAGTCTCTGAAAGATCCAGTGGACCTTCCCTCTGAGCACCACTGCTGGAGGCCCTGTCACGTGCCACCTTCCTGTTATCGAAACGTTTCGCTGCACGTGCTATCCTGCTCGCCAGCACCCCGTGGTCCTCTTCAAGCGGTCAAAAGTCTCCTCATCCCACTCCCTCGACAACTCTCATGTCCTTGTCTCTCCATAATCAACGACTCTTGCATTCCTGTTTGTCTCTCAGGCCATTCCGACAGGGTTCCTAACAGATTTATAGCAGGTCCGCATACCACGGAAAGCTCTCTCTTCTAATGTTTGTTTCATGTGTTTCACTGATTCTGAGACAAGCAGTCAGTAAGATTTTGTTTTTATTATGCAACAGCTAGATATTTGTGGTGCATGTCTTTTGTAGTTTTAGTAATTACAGGATTTATCCGTAGAATTTGGAGCACTTCCTCATATGACAAATCAGAGGTTTGGAAGGAGCAAAGAAGATAACGATCTTTACCAGTATTCAACTCATGCTGTTATCTGGTGGCAATGGTTTGAGAGGAATGCCACAATTTTGTAGGATAATTTTTTCCTGCTACCTCTTTTGTGGCATCAAGTGGTCAGTAGCTTCATATTGGTGCTCTGTTAATGGCATATTTATAAATTTTTTAATTTCCAGAAAATTTTCTGAGCTGAACACATTAAATTTTTGGTTATTGACATGTATTAAGTTTCTGGATTACCAAATTACTCACTTTTTGAGAATAAAAATTGATTGGATAAAGACGAAATTAGATAAAATTCAGCAGAAAAAGTAAAGTACTCCTTTTTCATGTGGGGAAAACTGAGACAGCGATTGACTTGTACAAATACAATGAAAAGAAAATGAAAAAACATATCATAGATTCATAATGACAACTATGATGACAAACCTACACTGTATTTAATAACACAGCAAGGTTAAAGGAAAGTACCAGCAGCAGATTTCAGATCATATGCAGGCACCGTAAAGGCTGATTCAGTTCCCAGTAAAACATTTGATACAGTTGATGAGATAACAGAAGCCAATATAATCATGGCGGTTGTAAATGGGGGAGAATTCTCTGCACGAAGTGGCCTCAGCACAGTTTCAATGGCAAAGAAACAACCAGCAACTGCTGCATTGAAGCCTGAAAAAAGAAAAATTGAAACCTAAAAATCAGAAAGGAAATAACAATAACAATACTGAATAAACTCATTTCACATTCTTAAACCAACTAAGATCAGCAAGAAACACAATATTCATGTAAACTCTAGCAAAGCTAGGTTCCACAAAATGGATAGAAGAAAACAGTCCAGGACCTCAAATTTCACTCAAATGAGGTTTATTAAAATTCATATTAACAGTGGAACCCACTATATAGCAACTTATCCTTTTTTAGAATTAGGCCTTTTTAAGCATATTTTGTGGACCATTGGGTTTGCCCTGACACTTAAAATCATTTCCTTACCATTCACTTTTTAAGGCTTTGGGAGAAAGGGGAACAAGGCTTTGTGGAAGGGTGCTATCTTTCTAGTTGGGTGCATTTGACAATAATGAATTATTTTACTCGAGATTTTATCCAGCCAAGAATGTAATGTGTCTGATCTTTTATATGGGATAATGCTAGTGGTTTCTTTAGGGAGATGCTTTATGAGAATTATATGTCCCCTTTTTGCAAACTTCTGCTTAATGAATCCCTCCTTCTATTATATAAGAAAAAATAAAAATTATAAAGAAGGCAAAACAGAAGGAAGAATAGTCAGATCCTGCCCATAGGTTCTACAAAAACTTATGTGAAAACAGTCATTACCAAACTGATTCTCAGTTAGGCAATGTTATTGTGTATAATGCAAATGAAATGTAAATGCAAATGTACATGTAGAATTCTGTTAGAACAGTTATGATTGTTAGTATTCAGTTGATCCTCTGTAACTGCTCAAGGCAGTGTTCCTCCTCCCTATATAAACTACCTAGGGTCACTCTTGTAATGCAAGATTTACATTCAATACAATTCTAGTTTCATTCTCTTGGTTCTCTCTCAGATCAGTCTCTGATATTCAATAGGCAAGAATACATCTGGGATATGAAATCCCAAGGGATATGGGTATTAAAAGTCATAAGTAGGTAAACCATTTTGGGTTTTGTGGAAGAAACAAGTTTTAGTTTCAATAGCACTGTGCTTATGCCAAAGTTTCTTTAGTCTTCGTTTTGTTTGTTTGAGGCTGTTCTCTCTAGGAGGATTTCCTATCCTCTTTTGTACTTCTCTTCTTTCTCTAAAAAATTCTTGGATGCAAATTATATGCCAGAAATGATTGGAAAATGCTAAAGAGGAACCCCAAATCCAAGCACCAATAAAATGACCGGTAAGATGAGGATACTGAACTTGAATAAGAAAATATCCTTTTTTATTTAACTTGGGTTTTCTTTTCATCAGAGGTATTTCAGTAACTTCAGTTCAATTATTTAGAGCTGAGATATAGTAACTCAGCATCATTCTCTGGCTATGAAAAGGAAGAGTGAAAGAACAATTATACGAGTGTAACCTGGCAGGCATATGGTGAACCAAACAAAAATGAGAGTGATTTGCATGCAGCATGTACAAGTACTATTCTTTTGGTCAGACTCAAAAGTCAAAAATCATAATTCATAGAAAAGCGCAGACAAATCACAACATTTCATCAAGTAACCAAGAAAGGGACAATAAAATACATATTAAAAAAATTCTTAACCAATACCACATTAAGAAAAAGTCAAAAGACCCTTCCAGATAGTACCCAGACCTAAAATCATTATGGTAAGTTGCCCTTGTACAATTAGACAATCAGGTATAATGGCCTAAGCCCTATGCTTGACAGTGCAAGGCCAAAATTTTAATAATTATCCTTATAAATCCTCTCTATCAAGAGAGACTTGAACAAAAAGTCACCAATAAAGAGTTTCTTTCTTTAGTAACTTTTTATTGGTTAATCTATCATCAAAAAGTTTCAAGTAAATGACCAGAATATGGAATGAACAAACATCAAATGAGTTTTGACTTTTGAAAAGTGACTACCTGAAGAAATTCCAGCAGCTGCACCAGCTGCAACAAGTGCTATTTTTCTTTCTCTGTTATTTTCCATCATTAATGAAAATCCAGCGGCACAAGACTTTCCAATATCAACACTAGGACCTTCAGGACCCAAAGAACAGCCAGTACCTAAAGTAACTGCAGCCTGGATAGCCTTTATTGTTGGAAAGACTCCTGCAAGCAAATCAAAACCTTGTCTTTGAGAGGAACTGGACTGCTTTATTTGGTCCAGTATTTCCAGTAATCCGTGCATCATGCCAACAATGACTCCTCCAAAGACAGGTATCAAAAGGATTCGATGCCATGTATCAGCCAATCTCTGTAAACGAAGCCAAGCAGCACCCTCATTTGGAGTACCAGCCCAGGCCCATTCATGTATTAGATGCACCTAGATGATCAAATTTCAAAGTATATCAGATAAATTGTCTTCTTTAATGGGTTTGGTATTTGGTAAAGATCCTTATCTGAAAATATATTATGCACAGCCAGATAGCCCAAAACCAAATGATTTTAGTGGTTAACCATGTATAACAATTCAACAGATAAAAGACAAGCATCAAAGATTGATTTATGACAGCATAATTTTATGAATGCCCAAATTCCCAAGAGACAATAACATCGACAAATAAATTAAAAATTAAAAAAGAGCAAGAATGTACAGGTAGAACCATAGAAGTTATGAGAAAAAATACAATTATAAGAAGAATTATACAAGATATTGCTGTAGACAAGATTGGTAGTTGATATAGTTTCAGTCAGTTCTATTAATAATTTATGCAGAGTAGCCAAAGCTGTAGCATATTAAATTTATTATTGATGTTTCATGTTGGTGACAGATAGGCTGGCCACAGAACACGGATATTGTTAGGGCCCAGACCAATAGGAATAATTTTGTATGAGTTAGATTAGCTTAATCCAATAGGAAACAAGTCGAGACTCGCTCTTTACGCGACTCCGTTGCGAGTCTAGTGGACTGCCTTTCAAGAGCTAGCAGAGACGAAGGAAGGAATCCGATCTGCAGATGAAGCAGAAGTCAGCTTGCCTACTTTCTGAAGAAAAGAATTTACCAAAGGCTATTAATCTAGCTATCGAGTCACCCTAACAGAGAACTCTAACTGAACTTTCAAGCTTTCTTTGAATTCTGCTTCTTTTGCCGCTTTCGCGGTCAAAGTGCCTATGGTAGATTGATGTAACTGAGTTAGTTAATCAGATTGTAATAGAATTGTGGGACCTAGAGCATTTGCTTGGTGGAGGGGACAGGCCCCTTACAGTTATCTCCTTTGGAATGATACAACCATTCTTTCTCTCTTTCTCTCTTTCTCTCCTTCTTTTTCTTTCTATGTTCAGAATCTAGTTTAGGTTTCTAAGCACACAATAGGAAACAGTCCTAGGAGGTAGCTAACAACATGCCACAAGGCCAACAGGATGCATATCCAACAGGATGTCATTCTAGTCGATTGAAGAGCTCAAGACACTTACGCAGTTATGCCCTCGTCTTTTACTACACCAGACAAGATAAGTTATAACTATAGCATAAACTCGAGATTATCTAATTCCTAAAATCAGCCCCAATTTTTAACACTTGAGACAGCATTTCTAAGTTCTAACATTAGAGAAATTATTAAGTACTTTAAAAGAACTAGACCAGTCCAGTAAAAACATAACATATGGCAAACAACTATATAACAAAATTTAAACAAGATCTGGATCGTGGGGAGAGTATTACTCAAACCATTTTTCTTAAACATTTTAGTTTGTTCCGTCCAATGAAATCAATGTTCAAACATTTTATTCATGACAAAACCATTTTGATTTTAGAAGGTAGAACATCTAGCAGAACATCTAGCATCCATTATATGAAATTGAAAAAAATAAAAAAAACAACCAACAAAGAGCAACCAGTGATAGGAACAACCTGAAATCCATTACACCAAGCAACTGAAATATGTTCCTAAAGATTAAACAACAAAAAATTAAATTGGCATACCCCTTTATTGAAAGCAGCTACGAAGAGTCCAGTGGCGAGGCCAAGGAGGCAACCAATAAGGAGCAACGCCCATTCAGGAGGTGCACTGTCTCCAAGGACATCACCAGAAGAATCATCAACATGAAGATCCAAATGTGAGTGAGAACTATGATTATGATTATGATTATGATTATTATGACTACGATCTCTTTTATCTCTTTCTCTATCTCCATCTTTGTCTAAACGCTTGAAACTGTGACGGTGACCCGAGAGTCTAAGAAAATCCCTGAACCCTTTGCCGCTACCGCCGCCACCGCCGCCGCCACCGCCATTGACGAGTTCGGAGGCTTGAGCTTCCACGTCGCGCCCTGCATCTTCTGACGAGCCCAGAAGACGAATCTGATCGCTTTCCGACATTGAAAATTCTTCAGATTCCTTCAAAACCCATCAATGAAATGGCTTGAATTTCGAAACCCACCTCTTAGATTGCTTGAATTTCAAAACCCATTTTTCAAAAAAAATTATTTTTTTCCCGAAGGAATCAAGGGCTTGTTGTGATGAAAAATGATGATTCCAATGGATTTCTTTTGATGTTACTATCACATTGATCAAGTGGTGAAAAGCAAGGAACATGTAATGCAATAGTGGTAGACACGTTCCAAATCCAATCACTACCCTCCAATCAAATCAAAGCACCACCCGTTTTTCCTTCTTTCTTACTTCTCACAAGTCTAAATCAATCTTTCTCCTCTCCCAGCGAGCGTCTTGCTCTTTTCACAAATGCAAAAGGACCGAAAACGTGTTTCGGTCAAGTGAAATTCCATGAACTCAAATATGTTTTGAAATAATTTATGTAGCAAAAAAAAAAAAGGAAATAATTTGATGAAAGTCGTTAATAATAAAGTGATGCGTAATAGAGTAGAGTTTAAGGAGTGAATGGAGGAAAATTTCAAAGACGCCAATTTGAAGGGTATGAAAATGAGAAGAGAAGATTTAGATGGGATAAATTACTCACTTTATTACTAACCGCTCAACTTCATCCATCCAAATATAGCCAATGATTTTGCTCATATATGTGTCACTCATTTTGGTTTTATTAGTCTCTACAAAAAAAATTTAAATCAATCCCTATACGTGCATTACCAAATAGGTCCCTAACGTCAATCATCATTCCCCTGTCATATGTAATGGTCCTACGTGGACCTTTAACTTCCAAGTGTCAACCCCCCCCCCCCCCCCCCCCGCTCCCCCTTCCCCACGGAAAACCCAAAACAAACAATAGAGCCTCCTCCAACAGCTCAAACCAGCACACTGCCATGAAATCCAAAGCAACTAACATTAGCTATAGTCGTTCTCATGGTTCGAAGTTAGCGATTGTGGAGGGAAAGTGAGGAACTGAACCTCCTGGACTCCTCAAAATCTGAGTAGACGTTTTAGGAGATGTCCTAATTACAAGGTAAAGGAAACTTTTTTTTTCCTTGAAGATGCTGCAATTTTTGCTCGATGGGTTGCTTTTTACTTCAAAGTTTCTACAATTTTGACATTCTGGTTGTTATTGGCTTGAGCCTTAGAGTTGTGGATACTTTAAGTGGGTGGATGAAGGTGTTAATGATACTGCAAGGGAAGTGATGAAGAAACAACACAAGATGATTGGTCAATTTAAGAAAGAAGTGTGGTTGTACATATGCTTGTTGTGGTTTTCATGGGGACTTTTTCTTAGTGGTTGTTTTGTAATACCTCGTTTTCCCAAATAAGGTTAAGGACATGAATTAGTCATGTTTAAGAGTTGTATCATATTCCATATGTGTTGATAAGATTGTGATTTAAATTTGGGGAGAATCGGCCTTAGAGCAGTAAAAAAGTGAAGAAACGTGCGAAAACGAATCCTGACAGCAGCCAACGTTAGAGCGTGGAGTCATGCTTAAACATTGATCGTTAATGTTAAAGAGTGGGGTTGTTGGATGCTTGAGTGAGGACGAGGTGACGCGTGTTGTACACGTGTTAGCATGAATGGACGCGTAGCGGAAACGTGATAAAGCAGAAGCCACATTCTACCATGGAAGGAGCCCATGATAGAGCGTGGGCACACTAGAGTGTGCACCCTCAACAAGCTAGAGCATGGGCACCTGAGTGGTGAAAGATAAAAGTTGCATTTTACTTTTCACATGCCTCATTTTCATCTTCCTCCAGTTGAGATTTATAGAGGATTGAGAGAGGGAGGGTTTCTAGGGAGAGGAAGCTTGGTTGAGGGACATCCAAGCATTGTTTCGCAACTTTGACCACGTCGAGACGATCGTATCAAAATGTACGTCAAATTCACAATTCAACTAAGGTAAGCTCGAATCCCTAACACGGTGGCACGTCGGCAATGTCGACATTTACGTTCTTCGTGGTTTTCTCTCATTCTTCAAGCTTTTCATGCATCGATTATGGTTTTTGAGCAAGATTGGGGTTTATGACGATGCATGCATGTTGTTTGTGTTATTAGGGCAAAATTCGGAGCATTGAGGAGCTCCGTGGGGCGCTTGGAAGATTCTAAGGCGAAGAGGAACAAAGTGATTCGTAGCTTTCGTGGGTTCGAAGAAGTTCACGCTTATATACAAGATGTGGAGAAAGTAACTACGCTCGTCGGGGAGGCAAGAGTAGAATATTATATTTTTGTTGCCACTTAGGGTTTAGGCATTGTAGGCTTATCAACGTCAGGATCAATACCCTAGATTAGACAAATGATGTTGATTGGGGTTGTTTGATATGCATGATGATATGCTTGCCTTGTTAGTATATGATCGTATGTGTTATCTGGACAATCTGGCATGATTTTATGTGTTATTAAAAATGTTGGTATTGATCTGGTTGATGTATTGGTATATATATGTGGTTTGGGTTAACACTGTGATGGTACCTAGAGAGTATGGATATGATTGCTCCCCTTAAAATGCTTTACCAAAAGCAAGCAAGGCAAGAGCGGTTCGAAGTTTCCAGAGCCTTTTTCCAATGTAAACTAGTAGAGGGAAGCCCTGTGAGTCCTCATGTGCTTTAGATGATTGGGTACATTGACAATCTTGAGAGGCTGGGTTTTCGTTTGGGCCAAGAGTTGGCCACCTTACAATCATTGCCAGAGAGCTACATCTAGTTTGTTGTGAACTTCAATATAAATGATTTTGTCAAATCTTTTGCAGAACTGTTGAGCGTGTTGAGAACTGCTGAACATAACCTTAATAAAGGAAAGGGGAAAGGCAAAGGAAAGTCCAGCCTAGTACTTCTGGTTTGAAGCCCATGGGCGGGGTGGCTAAGGAAGGCACTTGCTTCGATTGCAGTCAGAGTGGATATTGGAAGAGAAACTGCCAGAAATTCCTTGAAGAGAGCAAGAAGAAAAAGGGAAGTGTCACTTCCACTTCAGGTATTTATGTTATTGAGGTTAATTTATCTACTTCAACATCATGGGTATTAGATACTAGAAGTGATTCTCTCATGTGTACAAATGTGCAGGGACTAAGAAGTAGCAGAAGATTGACTAAGGGCGAAGTCGACCTACGAGTGGGAAATGGAGCAATGGTTGCTGCTTTAGCCGTAGGGACTTATGTATTGACTTTGCCTTCTGGGCTTATTTTAGAACTTAATAATTGTTATTTTGTTTCTGTCATTAGTAAGAACATTATTTCTATTTCTTGTTTGGACAAGAAAAGTTTTGAAATGAAAATTAAGGACAGATATTATTCTCTTTATCTAGAAAATATTTTCTTTTCTAGGGCACCTATGAGTTATGGACTTTATATCCTTGATCTTGAAATGCCCATATATAACATAAATGTGAAAAGGATCAAACCTATTGAGTTGAATCCTTCAAATCTTTGGCATTGTCGTTTAGGCCATATAGGTGAGAACACATCTCCAAGCTCCATAAGGATGGACTCTTGGACTCATTCGATTATGAATCATTTGATGTATGCGAGTCTTGCTTGTTGGGGAAGATGACTAAGGCCCCATTTACCGGCTAAGGTGAAAGGGTCAGTGATCTTTTGGGCTTGATACATAGCGATGCATGGGGGCCCCTAAACAAGTCAGCTATTGTAACACCCTCTACCCCGCATACATATAAAGCATTAAAAGATAGGGTAAATTAAAATTAAACATCATTTATTGAAATAATCAAAACTAAGGTAAAAGGTACCACATCGTATCAAGTCTCAAAACACGGAAAAAGAAAACATAACATAACATAAACAAAACCCAACCCTTGATGTCATATACAGAGCTGGTATAACCAATCCTGAAAATATCCTAGGATACAAATTGAACCTCTAACTAACTACTGAAAACTGGAAATCCTAACTAATGAGTCGCGGCTCCTCGGAGTCACTCCTCAACTGGCAGCTTGCCGTCCTCTTCATAAAAGATACATGCCACAACAAGAAACATAGAGATAGGTGATGAGTATGATTTCACCTCATATTTCATTGACATTTTGCATGCATTTTCATATAGTTTAGGCATTTCTAATTTGATTTTGGTTAGTTTTTATCTTGGAACGGGTAAAACGTTTTGTGGTGTTGTTGTGTGGGAATTGAGGATTAAAATGCTCAAGATTAGCCATGATGGAGCTTGCATGAAGATAGGGGTTGAAAAGTGAAGAAAATGAGCCAAACAGAGCCCATCACGGCCCAGCCGTGACAGCCATCACGACCATGATGGAGTAAAGCTGAAAAGAAAGAATGGAAAAGTCAGAACTGGTCACGGTCGTGACATGCCAACTGAACCAGACCCTCACAGGCAGAACTGATCACGGCCTGGCCGTGATGGTGGTCACGGCCGTGAGAGACCAACCAGTGAAGCAACCTCCAAGGCAGAATCTGTCACGGCCAGGCCGTGATGGCCATCACGGCCGTGACGCGCAGTATATGGATTTTTAGAAACTGATTTGATCAGAATTAGTGATTGCTTGGGATTCAAGTTACCTTAATCTATAAATAGAGCACTTAGGCTCGAAAATAGAGAGACTTGGAGGGACTTTTGGGCTGCTACCCTTAGGCATAATTAGGATTCTTTTTATTCTTCTTCTTCTCCTCCTCCTCTCTTAGGTTTTCTTTCATGTTTTTGTCAATCAAGCTTGCCATCACAATGACCATGCTTGAGTAGTAGTTTTATTTCTAGGGATTGTGGCTATGCCCACGATCTGTTTTTATGTTATGAATTGATGTTTTCCCTTTGTTAATTTCGATTTCGCTTTCGATTTGATCTCTATCTCTTAAATTACTTGTGAATCTGGTGCGCACTTATTTGCATATCATAGATACTCTAAGGAGGAACCTAGCGGTGAACTTAGGTATTGGATCTATAGGAATCAAACTTAGGACTTAAATCACGAGAGTTAGAAGCGGTCCTTCGAGGATTCACGAATTGTCACAAAGCTTAAAGGGTTCAATCTAAATTCAATTACCACGAGAGTAGGGGTTGGTTTAACTGGGCACGGTTTTTGTAACTCGAGAGGGAGCATTAACTTATTAAGGATAAATTCATCTTCAAAGCAATTTTGATAATTAACAAGGGGTAGTCAATTTTGTAACATAAACAATCTTGTTGGTAACCTGATTCCTAGGAATCTTTTTAGATTTGAAAAAACCGTAATTGATTTACTTTCCTCTTTTGATTGATTGCATTCTTAAATATCTGATTTTCTAGTTAATCCTTATTTCAAAAAATCAAATCTTTTCAAAATCCCTTTTTTATATAGTCCAGTTTAATTGGTTTAATAATTAGTTGTTATTTGAGATCACAGTCTCTGTGTGATCGATCTTTTTATTACTTGGCCACGAATTCAAGCCGGAATCCACTCCATCAATAGGGAGTAAGAAACATGAATATGAATATAATGGCAAGGAAGCAGTTAGCAAGACGAGCATACATCAAACAATCATGTTATAGCAGGCACAATATAACATATCAATATCATCATACAAACGTGTATGCTATGCAATGCAAACTCTACTCCACTACTCCATTACTCCATTATGCACTTGGATCCATCTATCTCAAGAAGTCAACTTCGAAGTTATATTTCCACATTGGCCAATAAGCACCAACGCCGGAGCAATCCACCAAACCTTGGGTGGACCCCTAGGATAGCCAAAGCACCTTACTCTGTGCCACCACGGTTGTACATGATTCACTTGAATAGCCACGGATGGCCAGATCGCCTTACTCATGGACGACCTCCCCTATGTTGAACATCCTCCACTAACATCTCCGATGCGTGAATACATGCTCAACATAACACATACACACAACCACTATCTCCGCTTGGGCCCATAGGCTACCCAAGTTTTTAACACCATCAATGTTAGAACCAAAGTAGTTTTGGATTAAAATGATCTCTTAAGTTTTGATGTTAACAAAAAGGTTAAATTTGTATGGCAAAGTATTGTCAAAGATCTAACTTGCTTGTTATAAGTATACAGGGACTATTTGATTTATATGAGTCATAGGAACTTAAATTTAAAGTATGGAATCTATCAGATTCTATTTCAAACCTCTAGACCAGTCTACAACTCTTGGTAAAATTCGGAGTCTTTAGCTTTATGGTAGACGAGATCGTTAAAATAAGAATAGACGAGAACTTTAAATTAACTTAGGAAGACGCATTACTAAGTAGATGAGACATTGAAATATAACAAGTCCAAAGACTTGATAGACGGAGTAGTTTCACTATACGCCACGTCAGCAGACGAGCTCTTGAGTACAGCACGTCCATCTCTTGAAACTAGGCGAAAAGTCTGTAGACGCACTATCAGTAGATGAGCCCGTCTCACTGATAAGTAAATCTTGCACGTCCAAAGACCCGCGCGTCCACTAGTTTTAAAACGTCAACACGTCTAAGCTTAAGTGTATTTATTTCAAATGATTGCTTATTTAATTCAAAGAATATATGTCTTTCTACCCTTGCTGCTTCTATTGTATAAATTCTTTATCTCTTGGATAAAAGAACTCCGTACCATCGAAACCATAAACCTTTGTACTCTGTCAAACTACATTGTTGTAAAGATCAAGTCAAGTACAAAGATGGTAAGTCAGAAAGCAACCTTTGGTACAATAGAGAAGTGACAGTTCTACTTTGAGCATTCCTCTGATAATCAAAAACACTTCTCAGTGAAGCATATAAAGTTATCAGTCTCAACGGATCCAAGCAATTAATGCTAAGTCTAAACGGATACAATTTGAAGACCATTGAAGAAGATCAAGACAAAGAAGCACTTCGGCTATATAATACTCGAAGACCTTCAACAAGAAAAGAAGTAACACAAGCTCTGATATCATAGTGCAAAAACTCTTTTGAAATTGTAAAACAAGTTTACATGTAAATCTTGTTGATCTTAAACTTTCAAATCCTCATACACAGTGAGTTCTTAGATCAAAGTTATAAATCTCTTTGTTAGAGTTAGAGCCCGAAGAGGCTTGGTAGAGAAAGAATACTTGTTGCCTGAAGAGGTGTTGAATACTTGTAATCTATTTGGAGAATAGTGGATAAATCCTTCAGCTAGAACGGACTGGACGTAGCTCCTGGTTGGAAAAGAGTCAACCAGGATAAAACACTTGCATGAATCTTCTAAACCCTTATCTTTTACAGTTTTTGTTTATACTAACTGTGGGGTTCTGAATATGAGTTTATTAATTCTTCAAAAACGTTTTCCTATTTATGTGTTGTTTTTATTGTTTTTCTTGTAAAAGGTTTGAGAAAAGACTTTTTCAAAAATCTATTAAGAAACACAATTCAACCCCCCTTCTTGTGTTTCCGTGTGTCAACTTCAATCAACACCTCGACCACTCGGCTATCGAGGATTATCGTTATCTTTCGTATTCATTAATTAAACATTCTAGTTGTTATGTACTAGAGATTAACACCTTGACCATCAAGCATCAAGGTCCCCTTGGTCACTAGGCTACCAAGGTACCATATCATCATTAACACTCTAGCCATTAAGCACTATAGATTACCACCTTGACCATCATGCGTCAAGGCCCCTTTGGCCACTGGGCTACCAAGGTACAGAAATCTTATCACTTGTAATTGGTCTTCATGTTCCGTTGGTATTTTATCAAGTCTTTTAGAGCATTTGGGTGAAACCCCTGCCTCAGGTTCTGTTCTGTGTTATGTTCTGAATAGGTGAGCACGGTCGTGATGGCACATCTTTATGAGCAGGGATTCATGCCTAATTACTACTACTGGACCAGCCACGGTGAGAGATTGCCCCCGTTTCCGCCGGTTGTGGTGGACGATGCATACTATGGGGCTGGTGAGCATAGAGAAGACTACAATCCGTTCAAGCAGATGATTATGGATCATGTTGGCCCCGAAGTTGGTAGGGGCATTCAACGGGACTGTGTGATGGGGTCTCAACACATATAGGAGGATCCTAACCCAGAGTCACAAAGATTTTTTGACGTGTTGATAGCCGCACAAGCTCCTTTGTGGGATGGTTGTCAGGATTACTCTGAACTGTCGGCTTCTTTGATTGCTCTTAGCCTCAAGTCCGAAGGCAATATGACTGAACATGATTTTGATCGGTGGGTTCAATTTATGGGTGGGGCAATGCCGAGTGATAATCGAATGCCTAGAAATTTCTATCAAGCTAAGAAATTAGTGGCAAACTTGGGTCTAGGTGTTGAGAAGACTGAGTGCTTCCCGAATGGTTGCATGTTGTATCGTAATGAATATTTGGACGAGAGAGTTGATACTTGTAGATTTTGCAGCGCTGATTGTTACAAGATAAGAACTGATAGAAAGGGAGTTGTTAAAAAAACCCTTAAAGAAGATATGGTACTTCCCGATTACTCCTAGACTCCAAAGAATGTATTCTTTGATGGCCACTGCAGCTCACATGCGATGGCATGATAACAATCAAAGGGATTCTAGTGTGTTGTGTCATCCATCAGATGGAAAAGCATGGAAACATTTTGATAGGATGTATCCAGAGTTTTCCATAGAGTCTTAGAATGTCAGATTGGGGTTATGTACAGATGGATTTAATCCGTTCGGTCAATACGGTAAAGCTTACTCTTCCTGGCCAGTTACTATAACTCCATATAACCTTCCGCCTGGGATGTGCATGAAGAGGGAATTTATGTTCCTTACAATAATAATTCCTGGACCTTCGAATCCGAAAAGCAAGGTTGATGTGTACATGCAGCCTCTCATAGAGGAGTTGACCCATTTGTGGAATGTTAGAGTCCCAACATATGATGTGTCATTGAGGTAGAATTTTATACTGAAGGCAGCTTTGATGTGGAGAATCAATGACTTTCCGGCGTATGGGATGTTGTCGGGTTGGATGACTGCAGGTAGGACTGGTTGTCCTTGTTGTATGGGGCAGTCAAAGGCATTCACTCATACCCACAGTCGCGAGACTTCTTATTTTGATTGTCATAGTCAATTCCTCCCCAAGACCATCCTTATAGGAGGAATATAAATTCATTCAAAATGGGTCATGTTGAGAAAACTCGTCCGTCGCGACATTTAACTGGAGAAGAGATTTGGCAGATGGTTAGGACGTTCCCATTCATTCATGAATCTGGCGGAGAATAAATACCTGGTTATGGCACTGAACATAACTGGACAAAAAAAGTATCTTTTGGAGTTTGCCGTATTGGAAAACACATCTCATCCGACATAACATCGATGTCATGCACATTGAGCGAAATGTATTTATGAACGTGTTCGACACGGTGATGGATGTTAGTGGTAAGACAAAGGATACATATAAGGCTCGGTTAGATATAGCGGACATATGTAAAAGAAAATAGCTTGATTTGATGGACATTGGTGGTGGTAAGATGCGAAAAACAAAGGTAAAATATGTGTTGAGTAAACCCCAAAAGCTGTTTGTGAATGGGTTACACAACTAAAGTTACCAGACGGGTAAGCTTCGAACTTATCAAGATGTGTCAACTCTATGGAAGGAAAGTTGCATGTAATGAAAAGTCACGACTGTCATGTATTCATGAAACGATTGCTTCCAATTGCATTCTCATCGTTTCCGAATGATATTTGGAAGCCGCTTGTTGAGCTGAGTCAATTTTTCAGAGTCTTGACATCCACAACATTAAAGGTTGATCAACTAAAGGCTATGGAATGTGATATACCTGTTTTATTATGTAAATTGGTACAAATATTTCCTCCGAGCTTCTTCGATGTGATGGAACATCTTCCCATCCATTTACCATACAAGGCAAGAGTAGGTGGCCCGGTCCAATATCGTTGGATGTATCCCTTTGAGAGGTATATATCTTTTTTTAACTATAATCACAATGTTATTTAAATATTTATATTTATATATACATATATATCCATATATAATCATAAAATATTGATACATATCCTAGGTTCTTGCATTTGTTGAAAGCAAAGGTAAACAATAAGGCTCGGATAGAAGGTTCTATTTGTGAAGCGTATTTAGTTGAGGAGGCCTGATGAGCCTCTGTTTGACTGGTTTTATAACTAGTAAAGACCTTGGCTTTGTGCTTATTTTATATCATTTTCACCCAAATTAGACTTGATTGTCCTTAATTAGTATTTTGAGTCTGTAAAGTGTTTTTATGTTAATTTAGTTGATTTAGAGTTAAATAAAGTATTTATGTTATTTTCTGTTTTTTCAGGTTAATAAAATAAAATAAAATAAATCTGGAGCCACTCGCCCCGCGAAGGATCTCTCGCCCCGCGAGTATTGCAACTCTGAAAAGTCAGAGACGATCACGGCTTGCCCGTGTTGAAGATCACGGCTGTGGCAGCAGTTTTGAAGTTGAAGCGTTCGCCTCGCGAGCATCCATTCGCCTCGCGAGTCCGGAAGTCAGAATATAATTGCTGTCACTGGAACCTGAACTGGTCATGAAGATTGGGCCATAACTTGGGCTGTAGATGTCGGTTTGAACTGAAACCGGTGGCAAATGAAAGATCAAACAAAGAGGTTTAACTCTCATGAAGACCATTATTCCAAACAGAGCCGTTTTGAAGGGCTTTAATCCATGTGAAGTCAGAGACGTTTCAGCTGCCCTATGAGTTGAATGTGGACATAACTCCCTCATCTTAACTCATAATTAAGCAAATTAAGTGGCTTTGGAAAGCTAAGAGGCATAGGTTGAAGTTAATAAAAGGGCATTCAGATATTGAGAGATTTTATATAAATAGGAGTCATAGTTAGGCAGAGGAGGAGTCAATAGGAGTAGTGGTAGTTTCAATAGCTTATTTTCCTTTTCTTTTATTTTCTGCTTATGTTCAGAATGGAGAATTAATCTCCTATATTAATCTACTGTGATTGGTTTCTGTTAAGACTTGAGGTTTCTGTAATCCTGTTTCATTTTCTTTTCTCTTTTCAATGCCATGCTTTATATTTCTGTTTGCTTAATTCAGGAGTATATTGTGTTGTGTTGGTTTATCTCGGTGATATCATGTTCCTATAATTAATCGCGTTTGCTTAATTCGCGTGTGTTCGTTTCGTGTTCGCTTAGTTCACGAAGGGCTTAACCCCGTTTGCTTAATTCGGGAATAGGGACATATATTTGTAGTAGTGGTTTCGCTTGTAAATTGTTGCTACAACCGGGAGGGGATTAGAATCTGCTTAGGGTTGCATGAACCGATGATAGTTGGGAAACCGAGAAAAGATGGGTTAATCGCTTAGCTTATTTGGTAACTGCGCTTCTGTTTTCTTGCTTTGTTTTCTGTTTTGCTTCTTAATTTAGTTTTCAATCCAAAACCCCCAATTCGACTTTTTCTAACTTTTTTCATTAATAATAACAACAACTAAAGAGTCCTTGAGAGACGATCCGAGTTGTCGCTCTATACTACAAAATTTTGTAAACGCTCGTTCTTTTTGGCGCGTGGCGACAGCGCGGTCAAAAATTGGCGCCGTTGCCGGGGACTCTGGTTTGTTGTTATTAGCAGAAAATATTTGTAAAAAAAAAATTTTAAAATTTTTTTTTTTCGCTAATTAGTTCTGTCTGCTTTGTCTGGATGTTTGATTGCCATGGATAATTACATGTATGGATATTTGCCTAATGTTTATTATGAACCACCACCGTGCATGTATTATCCTAATTTTAGTGAGCCACCACCATACTATCCTAGCCAAGTGACCACCTCTGCACCTTCCGAACCTTCACAGAGCACCTTGGATGAGATTGCTTCAATGCTACAACAAATGGAAGAGAACAATCAACGGATGGCACAACAAGATTTTGAATATCAACAGAGGGATGGAGGCTCAATACCGGAGGGGACCAAGCTGAATCTCGGAAGTTGTGGGCTCTAATTGATCAAGTTACCGCCAACTCGGCTGCAATGCTAACTCCACAGCCCCTTGAGGAACATAAGGATTCACAGATGGTTATTCCTGAAAATACTTTTGATGATAATTCTGATGATAATACTTCTGTTACTGAATTATGTGTTGAATCCCCTGATCCTAATGCTTGTTATTGTGACGGAACTGCTTTGTGTGTTGAATGTTTTACATGTTTATACTTTTCAGGAAAAATAGAAAATGCGGATCGTTTTGCAGGTTTGTTCTGTTCAGGAAACTTAGATCAGGAGGATCAAGAGGACGTCTGCTCCCCCGTGCCTGAAGATAAAGAAGAACCTTTGGGAGTAGATGATTCAAGTAAAACAATTGAATGTGTTGAGAGTAATGGGGTGGATGCACTGTGTGAAGAATTCCCAGACATTCTAACTTTTTCTGATTCATTTTCTTGTAATATATGTACTAACTCTAACCTTTGTGTGGTGTGTGCTGAAATTTCTGCGTGTATAGCAGGTGAAAATTTTGTTAGTGCAGTGGATGAAGACATTGCAGAAGTTGAAGCAACACCAGTAACATTCTCTAACTGTTTACCACTTCCCCCTGAGGAACCAGCTCTGGATTTTGCACCCTGGCCAGTCCAAGAGGTTGAGCCCCGATTCTATTGGGAGGATTTCATTGAGAAAAAGGTCATCTGTGACCCGAGAGGTAGTGAGAAGTCCGCCGCACTGGGTGGAGTTATTATAATTGTCAAGTGCTCACCTCCACATCAAGGCTGCAAGTTAGGGAGGCATGGAATGAATTTCAGTCCTTTGGCTACCATGTGGGACTTATGTTACAGACAGTGGGATCCTGGTGGAACCGCCTCTGAATGAGTTTTCTTAACCCTTATCTCTTTTAATTTTCTTTTTCTTGCTTTATTTCTGTTTCGTTTTTAATAATGCTCCTGAATAATTTGAGAAGCTCAGGAGTTGTGTTGAGTCTAGTATGGGCAAGTTTATTGGATTTGATTAATTTTGCATAGATGAATTGCATGATAGTGTTGACTGTTTTCCCCCTAGGACTTGAAAAAAATTTTGAAAAATTGATCTCCATATGATTGAAAACTGAACTTTGAGATTTTGTTATGATGGCATGATTTATGATAAGTTTGGGGTGATAGGAAGCACACACTAGGGATAGAATCTCTGTCAAATAATTTGCATAAATGTCCAGGTGAGGTTTTGAGCCTCCAACATGTTTTAAACTGTGTGAAAATCACTTTCAAGTTGCACTTCCCTGGATTTGATTGAATCTCTTTTTGGTTTGCATGATTATGTGTTTGCTTCAAATGATTTAGGCATTTTCTTTGTAAATAGCTACTTAGCCTAAAAATAACCATTTCCTGATGCATGTTCCCTAGTTAACCCCATTGAGCCTATTAGCCTGATTAATTCTTGATAACCTAATGTTATAAGCCCAAAAATCTGGAAAACCATGTTAACCCGATCTTAGGATTAGGAGAGCATGTAATCTTAGAATGGGTGCAAGAAACCAAAGTTTGGGGTGGCTACCCGGTGCAATATGTTGTTTGGGATTGAGAAAAAAATTTATGTAAAAAAATAAAAAAATTGTGAAAAAAAAAATAAAAAAAAAAGAAAAGAAAAGAAAAACAGAAAAAAAAAAATAAAAAGTGCAAAAATGCCAAAAAGAAATAAAAAGGTTGTAGTCACCCAGAAGCATAAAGAAAAAAAAATTAAGAAAGGAACTTGAGTGAATTTCAAAGTGTAAAAATGTTTCATGCTCTCTAAGTTCCTAGGGTCTTCAGCCTAGTTCCTTTGTATATCCTACCCTTAGCCAGGCCCCATTACAACCCATAAAAGACCTTTTGATGTGCATGCATGTTTTCTGTGGGAATCATTTTGAGATGAAAATCAAATTTATGGGAAGTGCTCTTAAAAGTGAAATTGAGTGAATTGTTGATTGCCTGACAAAAATTGAGTGATGAGTGAACACAAATTTCCCTTGTGAGGAAGGCAGTTGTTTGATTTTGGTGATCTCCTTCTTGTGTGTAACTTGGATCCCCTGCTTAGATTGATGATTGTTTAAATAATGAAATTCTCAATTGTTTAGAATAAAAGATTTTGGGGATTGCTTTACTTGAAAGGGGGAACATTGAAGGAAAAATTGTTTTGTTAAATTGCTTGAAATCTGTGTAAAGTTGATTGAATCCTTAAGCTTGCCATGTTTTGCTGTGTCTTGAGTCTTTTTAAGTTTTTGAGTTTTAGTTTGCTTAGGGACAAGCAAAGTTTAAGTTTGGGGTATTTTGATGAGCCTCTGTTTGACTGGTTTTATAACTAGTAAAGACCTTGGCTTTGTGCTTATTTTATATCATTTTCACCCAAATTAGACTTGATTGTCCTTAATTAGTATTTTGAGTCTGTAAAGTGTTTTTATGTTAATTTAGTTGATTTAGAGTTAAATAAAGTATTTATGTTATTTTCTGTTTTTTCAGGTTAATAAAATAAAATAAAATAAATCTGGAGCCACTCGCCCCGCGAAGGATCTCTCGCCCCGCGAGTATTGCAACTCTGAAAAGTCAGAGACGATCACGGCTTGCCCGTGTTGAAGATCACGGCTGTGGCAGCAGTTTTGAAGTTGAAGCGTTCGCCTCGCGAGCATCCATTCGCCTCGCGAGTCCGGAAGTCAGAATATAATTGTTGTCACTGGAACCTGAACTGGTCATGAAGATTGGGCCATAACTTGGGCTGTAGATGTCGGTTTGAACTGAAACCGGTGGCAAATGAAAGATCAAACAAAGAGGTTTAACTCTCATGAAGACCATTATTCCAAACAGAGCCGTTTTGAAGGGCTTTAATCCATGTGAAGTCAGAGACGTTTCAGCTGCCCTATGAGTTGAATGTGGACATAACTCCCTCATCTTAACTCATAATTAAGCAAATTAAGTGGCTTTGGAAAGCTAAGAGGCATAGGTTGAAGTTAATAAAAGGGCATTCAGATATTGAGAGATTTTATATAAATAGGAGTCATAGTTAGGCAGAGGAGGAGTCAATAGGAGTAGTGGTAGTTTCAATAGCTTATTTTCCTTTTCTTTTATTTTCTGCTTATGTCTGTAATGGAGAATTAATCTCCTAGATTAATCTACTGTGATTGGTTTCTGTTAAGACTTGAGGTTTCTGTAATCCTGTTTCATTTTCTTTTCTCTTTTCAATGCCATGCTTTATATTTCTGTTTGCTTAATTCAGGAGTATATTGTGTTGTGTTGGTTTATCTCGGTGATATCATGTTCCTATAATTAATCGCGTTTGCTTAATTCGCGTGTGTTCGTTTCGTGTTCGCTTAGTTCACGAAGGGCTTAACCCCGTTTGCTTAATTCGGGAATAGGGACATATATTTGTAGTAGTGGTTTCGCTTGTAAATTGTTGCTACAACCGGGAGGGGATTAGAATCTGCTTAGGGTTGCATGAACCGATGATAGTTGGGAAACCGAGAACAGTAGGTTAATCGCTTAGCTTATTTGGTAACTGCTCTGTTTTCTTGCTTTGTTTTCTGTTTTGCTTCTTAATTTAGTTTTCAATCCAAAACCCCCAATTCTGACTTTTTCTAACTTTTTCTGTTAATAATAACAACAACTAAAGAGTCCTTGAGAGACGATCCGAGTTGTCTCTCTATACTACAAAATTTTGTAAACGCTCGTTCTTTTTGGCGCGTGGCGACAGCGCGGTCAAGGCCTCCACGTTTGCTTATTTTTATTATCCATCCTTAGAAACAAGGAGGACTAAAATCCCGCGCAATGTCGACAGTGGTGAAGGTTGTTCATATAATTATAACACATCAAGATTCACCATTATGCTTATATGTGTTAGTTCTGGCATATATATGTTTGATATTTATATATATGTATATATTATTGCATATGATAATATGTATATTAATATATGATTATTTGAATTAATATGAGATTGTGTCTCTTAATGTTTTATTTTATATGTTAATATATGATATGTGATTTTATTAATAATAAGTGATTAAATAGAGATATTGTATGATTTAGTATTTAAATAGAGATAGTTTTATTCTTAGATTTTAGCTCCTCAACTAATCAGATTTGAGTCCTTATAAATATAGGATCATCCTCTTTTTGTTTACATCTTAATATCTTATCATAATCTCATAAGGATCCTATCTAGGAATAACTACCAAATTTGTCAGAAACTTCCATCGAACATTTGACTATCTTAGATTCCGATTTAGGATTCGATCATTATACATTAATTTGTATATATTTCTCTGAGCTTTCAAACGACACCAAGAACGTCTCAATCGGAAACTTGTAGCTCATGTTATGGTCAAAATACCGAACTGTATACAGTTTGGGCTGAAATAGGAACCCGTTATGACCCAAACTCATATATATACCATTAGACTCGACCTAAACCTAGTTTACACGACCCCAACACTCAAAAAACTGCCTCCCTCCTTCCTCTTTGAATCCTTATGGTTTTTCTGCCTAAAACTCTCTCTAGGGAACCCGTTCTTGCACCGTTCTTCACTGTTTCTTGATAGGAGAACATTGCTATGAATAGGGGTTCGTTGTGCTTGATGTTTGGGACTTTAGAAAAGGTAAAATTTGTGCACCTTGCCCCTTGTGTTCTTTCTTTCAAGTTCTTGATCTTTTCCTTTTAATTTCTTGATCTTAGAGTTAAACCAAAGTGTCTCTTTGTCGTTCTTGAGGTTGTAGACAAGCGCTAGTGAGACAGGACCCAAGTGGATCTTCTTTCTCTCTTTTGAATCGTGATCTCTATTCCAGGTATGGGGAGAAGGGTAGTGTATTCATAGGCTTGGGGTTAGTGTAAAGTAAAGGGGTTCCCATAACCCCGTGTTGTTTTATGTGTATGAATGAATAACATGTTAAATTGTATTGTTTGGTGAAGGTATGTTCTTGGCTATTTTGGTATGTTATTTGTATGTGTTCCATGTTCATGACATGTTGTTAATATTTATCTTGGTTGCCTTAATATGAACATGATAGTATGATGATTGTCGTTGTTATTACGATGTTGGTTGTTGATGTTATCTTGGTTGTATAGTTGATGTTATGAGTGTTGAATTGATGGTTAAATGTTAAATACCTTAATTGGTTAAATTATATTCTAAAATGAGTTAGAGATCAATAGGTTTAAGCACCCTAAAAATTGGTTAAGGAACTGGGTTGAGACTCTGCCCAGAACAGTACTGTCGTGCATTGAGCACGACCGTGCTGAACAAGGAGCACGCCCGTGCTCCTAGTTTGAATTCTGGAAAATGGTCACGCAGTAAGCACGGCCGTGCAATTGAGCACGACCGTGCTTAAAAAGGAAGCACAACCGTGCCCCACTTAAGTGGCAGCACGCCTATGCTGGGGTTAAGCACGACCGTGCTCACCCCTCTGGACAGAATTTGAGATTAAGGACTTAAACAGGGGTTTTAACCCCAATCTTCCCCAACGACAAATGATGACTTAGTTAATTAATGATGAAGACTAGATAACTTAATTAAAGTTAATTCACATGGTTAAGCCGGTAACCGTTGGGTTACCGCAAGTTGTTTTAGCTGTACCTTGGTGCCTTATGGCCAATAGGGCCTTGACCCCCACGGTTTGGGTCTAAGGTGTTATTGATGTTGTACCTTAGGGACCGAGAGTTTGTCCCGAGGGGGGGGGGGGGGGGGGGGACCTTGACGCCACGGTTTGGGTCTAAGGTGTTGCAGTCGATTCTGCTGCGGTAGATTCCTCGGGTTAAAGGTGTTGTGGTAGATTCCGCTGCGGTCGATTCCGTTGATGTCTTCGGTCGATTCCGTTGGAGTTATGGAGGTGGTGGTTGTCCGTGGTCATTGTGTTACATACGCATTGCATCGGAGTTGTTGTTGTTGAGGGATGTTCGATATAGGGGAGGTCCTCCTAGAGTACGGCGATCTGGCCATCCACGGTTGGAGTCGATTCTTCTTGCGCCCTCGTGACGAGGCATCCGTTGGTTTGATGTGTTGGCTATCCAAGGAGTAAGTTCTCCGACGTTGAGTAGATTCTCAATGTGGATATGTAACTCTGAAGTTGTCCATCCCGAGTTTAGTGGATCCACATGCATTGTTGGTTTAGCGGAGTAGGACTGCATTGCACTGTATAGCATGCTTGATGTTGATGAGGTTGATGTATGTTTATACATGTTGTTGATATATGCTTACGTTGGTGCCATGCTTGTATGTTTTACTTTACTTCCCACCTCCTTGCTATTATGATTACATGATTCTTACTCCCCATTATTTGTTTGTTGTTTGGCCTGATTGGCACCTTGCAGAGGATGACGAGCAGCCCGGAGAGGAGTGACTCTGAGGAGTCGCTACTCATAGTTAAGACTTGTTTTTATGTTCAGTTAGTTAGTTTTCAGTTTGTATTCCGTGGATTTATTCCGGAACGATTATACCAGCTTTGTATGTGACATCGGGGTTGGGATAGGTTTATTTCTTTGCTATGTTAAATTGTTTTAAACTCGTTTTATTTTCTGCGATTTTGAGAACTAGTTCATTGGAATTTTCTACCCATGGATGGACGCTTTATTTTATCCAGTATGATCAAGACTAAATTTTATTAATTACTTATCTTAAAGCGCTTATAACATGCGGGGTAGAAGGATGTCACAATAATCCTCAGATATTGATTTTTAATCATCCTGGTCGATGCGTGTGGCGCATACAAAACATGTTGGTTGGATGAACGTGACCTCCAAGTTGCTGAGTTGTACGTGCTTCAAAATTGCGAAGAGGTCAAGCCATATATAGAGTAAGTCATTTATATATTGCAAGACTATATTTTTTTTATGGATATATATCCTTGTATGTAATTTGATGATATGCTTTCTTAATCCCACGAATGCAGAATATATAAGAATTTGCTAAGAGAGCTTAATGCCGACTTTTCGAAGTCGCAAATTCATCAAGAGATTGCCAACCATTTTTCAAAGTGGTTCAAAAAATACATAAGTTAATTACTAACTTATCCACGTTCTAATTTATCTGCATAACATGCTTTTTATATCAACAACTCTATTTGTTATTCATCATGTAGGTTCTAGATAAAGCTAACCAAATTAATGACCCCTTCTTGATAGCTTTGGCATGGGGTCCAAAAAGTAGGGTTCGAACATGTGAAACCTATATTATAAACGGGTATAAGTTCCACACAAGGTCATGGGGTCAAGGGATGAAATCTTCTAACTCTGGTGTTTGTGTGCATACAATCAACGGTGGATTAGAGGATGACTTTTATGGAATATTGATTGATATTATTGAATGAGAGTATTATGATCATCCTCACAAAACGCTAGTGTTGTTAAAATGTGAATGGTTCAATAATACTCTCAATAGGGGTATAAAAGTAGACAATAAGATTGGAACTGTGAGGTCAAGCGATCATGGAGATATCAAGTGTATGACCCGTTCATCCTTGCACAACAAGCGGATCAAGTTTATTACACACCGTATCCTCGAGGGACATCAAGATTGGTTGGGTGTTATTAAGATAAAGGCATGAAGTGCAATCACCGATAATGTAGTTAGTCAGGGAGAGACAGAGACTCCATATCAAGATGTTCATGAAATTAATAGAATTCAGATAAACTTGCAGTTTGAGCCGAAAGATTTTAATGATCTTGCAGATCCTGGGGTGTTGACGAGGTAGTTGACACTGTTTTACTAGATCAATATGAATTGAATGAATCTAGCGAGGATATTAAATACATATCATCTGATGATGAGGAGGGTGAAAGTGAATTTAGTGACCGAGACACCAACTAGGTAATTTGTCTATAAAAATACCATATTTGTGTTATTTGTTATTTAATTTGTTATTTGTTGTATAATTTACCATTTAATTAATTGCTACTATTCTTGGTTTTATTGTAAACATATGACGAACGACCCTGGTCGGGCACGTGGCAAAAGGTCTGTGACCCTTCTGCCCAGAACAGCAGGCACGCGCTTGAGCACGCCCTTGCTCAACGGGAAGCATGACTGTGCTCCCATTCAAACCCAGAATTGGGCGTACTGCTTGAGCACGCCTGTGCTCAACAGTCAGCACGACCGTGCTTGACTGTGAGCTCAGCACGACCGTGTTGAAGGGTGAGCACGCCCGTGCTCACTTGACCAGAACAAAACCAGAATGTTGAAATAAGGGTTTTCACCCCAAATGCTTAAAAGACTTAATAAAGTACCAACGAAACATGAAGACCAAAGACAAGTGAAGAGGTGATGTTTTAACTTGGTAACCGAGTGGCCTAGGGGACCTTGATGCTTAAAGGTCAAGGTGTTTAGCTCTAGTGCTCGGGAATCGTGGTGTTAATAACTAAAGTGATAAGATGTTGCACCTTGGTAGCCTAGTGTCCGCTCCAAGGGGGCCTTGATGCTTGATGGTCAAGGTGTTGAGCTCTGGTGCTTATGGCCAGGGTGTTGTTGATGTTTAAAAGACTTAACGATGAAATGTTAAATGATAATCCTCGATAGCCTACTGGTCGAGGTGTTGATGGTGTTAAAACTTGGGTAGCCTATGCGCACAAGTGAAGGTAGTGGTTGTGGTTGTGTGTTGTTTGCCATCCATTCACACATCGGAGACATTGATTAGAGGTTGTGCAACATAGGGGAGGTTGTCAGTGAGTAAGACGATCTGGCCATTCACGGCGATTCATTCGAGACTATGGGGTCATGTACAACCGCGATGGCGCACCCGTGAGTATGGTGTGTCAGTTATCTTAGGGGTCCACCCATGGTTGGTGGTCTGGCTCGGCGTTGGTGCTTTTTGGCCAATATGGAGATGTAACCCCAAAGTTGGCATCCTGAGTTAGTTTGGATCCAAGTGCATAGTAGAGGAGTGGAGCAGAACTGCATTGCATATCATACACGTTATATGATGATGAATGTCATGATATTGATGTTTGATATAACATGTTGGTTTGATGTATGCTTATCTTGCTAACTGCTCCGTTGCCGTTATATTCATATATATGTTTCTTACTCCCAATCTCTATGTTTCTTGTTTTGTGGCATGTATCTTTTATGCAGAGGTTGATGTGCAGCAATTTGAGGAGTGACTCTGAGGAGCCGCGGCTCGTAGATAGGATTTCCCGTTTTCAGTAGTTTGTTTGTTTGTTTCTGTTGTATCCAAGTTGTTTTATCGGATTGGTTATACCAGCTCTGTAATGTGACATCGGGGTTGGGTTCGTTTATGTTTATGTTCATGCTATGTTTCTGCCCGGTTTTTATTATTATGATATAATACGCATGTGTTCTTTTCCTTTTTATATTTGTGTTATCGCTTTTGAATGCATGCGGGGTAGAGGGTGTCACAAAGAGAGTCTAATACAGATAAAGTTCCATTAACTTACATGACTTAATTGAGCATGCAACAACAAAGATCACTAAATAAAAACAAATAGTTTAAAACACAAGCCAAAAGAAACGTACTTATTGGTCACCAATGTATTTTCCTTGAGTGAAATAGCCAAGGCCAAGCATTTGGAACTACCTTGTGGATGGTGTGGTTGATGAACACTTGAGCATCTTTATGTCGGTCATCTTCAACTTCAATCAAGAGCATTGTTGGCATTATCTTATATGCAAGAGCATCAATCAAGCATAACGATCATGTGTTAGGTATTACATCATATTCATGTTTGAAAACAAACACAAAGTCATTAAACCCACCAAGAAGTTGTAGAACTAAGTACCATGGATTAGAATCACAATAATAAATAAGCATAGTTTAACACAATCTATCTATTTCTATCTACTTGCTTGTAATTTTTCAGAAGATAAATTCTTAACATATGAACTTAAATTATGGAAGAAAGCTTAAATCTCTAACATGTAAGTAGTATCTTTGCACATTGCAAGTTGTAACAACAACTATCACAGGGTTCAATCCATGGGAATAACCCTCCCTACAATTCCCAAATCCACCAATGCCTCTAGCAAGGCAACACTTCCAGTCCCCAAATTTGACCACACCCCTGTTTTTAAATCCTCATTTTTTTTAGACAGAGAGAGGTTAATGATAGTCACAAATTTTAAAATATTATAGTTATACTTAAAGCAATCAATAGGATAATGATAGTCACATTCAATTGATAAAAGAAACACAAATGATTTTCAAATCAGATTTGACCCACTGATTTTCCTATCCATCTTTAGACTTCATCCCAATACAAATAAAATTGTATGAGTTATAAAAACAAAACAAAAAATACTAAATCAAGATAAAAGAAACACAAATGAGCCATAATTCCTGGTCTAATACTTACTGAGCTGTGAAAAATTTACACTCATTCCATGGCTTCCATGGCAAAAAGAAGAAGAGCTTCGAAAGACCCCTAAGAGTCCTAATCTTCCTTCTTCATATTGTTCAGAAGATCCCCCCTTCATCTCTCTCTCTCTCTCCCCCCTCTCTCTCCCTCCCCATTCTGCAGATAAAAAATGGCTCCAAATAAAAAGTAACTTAATTGCTTAAATTGTTTACATATGTTATTATTATTATTATTATTATTATTAATATTATTATTATTATTATTATTATTATTATCATCAATATTAATACTATAATATAATTGGGAACTCCACTTTTACTATTTTTGTAACAGTCAAAACTAAAGGTAGAGTTTGTCATGTTGTGGACTCTTTTAATATATATATATATATATATATATATATATATATATATATATATATATATATATATATATATATATATATATATATATATATATTCGAGTACTAACTAGAGTGTGTCGGGTTGTGGACTGTTTTTAAATGTTTTATCCATGAAAGGTAGTAAGACTACTATGTTCTTCTGTAAAGTTTATGGGTGTAAGACCCGAACCAATAATTTGACGAACCCGAAAATCTGAATCGAACCAATTAAATTGGTTCGTATATTTTTTGTTAGGATCTGAACTAAACCGAATCAAACCTGATGGTCATTGGTTCCGTTATCATATTCAAGAATTTTGGAAACGAAGCAATTACTAATATTAGTATAATATAATTATAGTATAAATAATTTTAGTATTTTGTTTCAATCAATAAAATATAATATAATTATATTTCAACATAAAAATAGCAATTACAATCGGGTTTGAATTAAATATTGTAATAATTTATTTTGCAATAAAATTTACCCGTACGTTGCACGGTACACTACACTAGTATAATTACAAATGCTAATATCCGACATATTGTGCAAGATGATTTCCATCGTGTTCGAGATGATGCCATTAGTCGGTGCGGGAGCTGTCTCCCGCCTTTGACAATGTCATTTTCTTAGAGGTGGTTGGTGAGAAAAATAAGAAGGGCCATGTATTTGGCCTCGGTCAGCCTAGGGGATCACTACGTGGCCACATCAAGCATCATGCGGACATTCCGATCATGGTCCCGACCTGCAATTTCAGAGAGGCCATCCCGAACATGAATGCTTGAACTTGCGACGAAGGATAATGAGATACATGAGTTGAGGGAGCACGCACAACAGCAGGACAGTCGTATTCGAGAGCAGGATAGTCGCATGGAGGAGCTATTTAGGTACTTGGGATTCCGACCTAGAAGTTCCGGATTTAGCGTCGCCCACGTCGAGGCTGCTATTGCGGATGCCACCGTTGTTACTTATGATGCTACTGCTGCTATTGAGGACGCTGGTGTCGTTGCCTCGGATGACTTTGTCATTAACCCACCCCCTCCACCCCCTCGTGATATAGATCTATGATTCATATTGACTATTAGATCTTTTTTTTGACAAACATATTGACTAGTAGATATTTGTATGATACATATTGACTATTAGATCTATGTATGATATATATCACATTTGACTATGACGTTAGTTTTTTGCTTTTCCATCTTTCATATATTTTATTTGAATTTTTATCGATTTATCTGCTTTAATATGATTCATATTTAATTTTATTTACTTTAAGTTTATGTTAGTTAATTTTATTTTAATTAATTCAACCTTTTTGGCTGGCATTAAAAAAAATCATTTTAGCGACCGAATTATTTGAACAAAATTTGCAAATATGACCGTTGGACTAAGCGGCCGATTTAGCGACCGCATTAGGGACCGAATTAGTGAGCGAATTCCTTGACCAGAAATTGAAAATATGACCATGGAACTCAGTGGCCGGATTAGCGACCGATTATTCGGTCGCTGAAATTAAAAATTCGGTCGTTGAAATTAGTCGTTTTAATGGTGTGACGACCAATATTAGTGACCAAATTGTCACCACTCTGCAACCGAATCGTTCCAAGGTTTCAGCAACCGTTTTAAATCGGTCGCTGACCTATTTAGCAACCTAAAAGCTTTATATAGCGACCGAATAATTCGGTCGCTAAAACCCTTTTTTTTTTTTTGTATTGATCCTCACTCAATACTAACATTAAGTCTTATGCACAAGGGGAACAACCTCCCTTAACACTGTTTAACAGGCTTAGTCTTTTACGTTAACGCGTCGCAACAACAGTCAATAACCAGTACATCATAATATCACAAATATGATAAACATCCAATCATGGCAACTCACATTATCACGTTCATAATAGTCAATGATTATAACAAGGCATTCATACCAACATCAATAATTAATAATCATACTAATACAAAGTTAACATCAATAGCAAATAGGCATACAACATGTTATCAAACATAAAGGGTTATGGGAACCCTTCATCTTACGTTACCCCCAAACCTACATACTCATACTATTCCTTCTCCCCATACCTGGTATGAAGATTCCTCCTTTAACCAATGAAAGCTCTACCGGTTCCCTCGTTTTGGCTCGATGAATCGTCTCAAGCCTTGTGTTAATTGGCACTAGTGTGTGATTGTCTCTCCCAAAGAGCAAGAACACAAAGAATAGTTTCGGTTCAAAGGGGAATAGTTGTTGGAACCAAAGTGGTTTTAGATTAAACAATCTCTAAGTTTTGACGCTAACAAAAGGATTAAATTTACTTGGCAAAGTGTTAGTTGAGATCTAACATGTGCTTTCCGTTATGCAGGAATATTTAAATATAACTAAAAGAAACATGGGATAAGTTTTCATTGAAAAATACGCGTCCACCCTTGTAGACGGACTGCTCAATATTTTGGTAAAGTTATTTATTTGTTTATTTGAGTAGACTGGTTTTCTTAAGTAGACGAGGCTCTAAATGCTTACTAGACGGAAATCAAAATAACTTCTTAGATACAGCAAGTCCAAAGACTTGATAGTAAACGTGTCTAGATTGCCACGTAAGCAGACGGAAGTAATTGGTAAAATTAAATGAACTTAAAAATAAAGTAATCAGGCAGACGAGCTTTATCTGCCACGTCACTAGACGGAGATCTTTATAACTCATTGAGGAATAGCAAGTCCAAAGAGTTGATAGACGAGAGGATATGCCACGTCATCGGACGAGCAAAATAAAATATTGACCAGACTTAGTCTCACATATAAGTAGACGAAGTTTTTCTTAGACGAGCTCCATTTTTGAATGAATTAATTGCAACCCGAATCTCTTGAATTTATTTCAAATGATTGATATTTATTTCAATAGAGTATGTGTTCTTCACTTTTGTCCTATCTGCTTTAATGTTTTACCTTATTGTAAAAGAAACATAGTACCATCAAGAAATATAAAAAGCAGAATCGTACAATGAGATACTGCAAAACGATTTGTACGATGACAACTTTATGGCTGAAAAAGCTGGATTGTACACAAAGGAGGAACAACAAGTTCTCAAGCTACAAATTCTCAGAGCAGTAAGCCTCCAATTTCATGCTACCTCAATAACCAAAGAGTACTATTTAGCTTGCCACCATCAAGCTATCAGTCACAATGGATATCATGCATTAAATTCTATCTCTAAATGGTATTATTCAAAATAACCGTTGAAGAAATACAATTGAAGAAGAAGGTCACTATAAATAGAAGACCTGAGATACTAAAGAACTACTCTGGACTGCACAACCTTGCTAGCTCAACTTCTGCCAATCGATAATCACCCATTCTAATATTCTTTCAAAAGCAAGAGTCAGTATTCCTTAGTTTGAATATTGTGAAAATATTCATCTGATCTTAAACTTTCATATCCTCACACATAGTGAGTTAAGAAGATCAAACATTAAAGCTCTTTGTTAGAGTTAGAGCCTAAAGAGGCTTGGTAAGAAAGAAATACTTGTAGTCTGGTGAGGTGTTGAATACTTGGTTGTAATCTATTTAGAAAATAGTGGAGAAAATCCTTCAAGTAGAAGGGACTGGACGTAGCTCTTGGTTGGAAGAGAGTGAGCCAGGATAAAACATCTAGTGTGATTCTTCTATCTCTTAACTCTTACAGCTTTATTTGTTTCTTACTAATAGAGGGGTTTTGATATTGCTTTTGTTAAAGCCTTTTAAAAAGGATCTATTTCTTTGTGCTTGCTTCTGTTTCTAATCTCCTTGTGTGCAAAAATTGTTTTAAAGGTTGTTTTCGAAAATTATTAACAAACATAATTCAACCCCCCTTCTTGTGTTTGCCTGTGTCAATTTCAGTTGGTATCAAAGCTCAGCCTCGAAAGGATTGAGCATCTAACAAGTGCTGAGGGAGTACGATCCAACAACCATGGATGCAGAAGGACAAGCTATCAACAGACCTCCTCTCTTTGATGGAACATATTATGACTACCGGAAAAAGAGAATGGTGGCCTTCTTAGATGCACAGAATGTAGATATTTGGGAGATGATTGAAACCGGCTACACTGAACCAAGAGATGAAGCTGGAGCTGCTGTTCATAGAGCCCAATGGACTCAAGAACAGAAAAAACAACATCAGCTGAATTTGAAGGCTAAGCACTATCTCATGTGTGCTACAACCAGATCTGAACATGACAAAGTTCACAGTTGCAATACTGCTAAAGAAATTTGGGATACTCTTGCCCTAGCTCATGAGGGTTCCTCACAAGTTAAGGAATCAAAGATCAGCATGCTGGTTCATCAGTATGAGCTGTTCAAGATGGGTGAATATGAAACAATAGACGAAATGTTTGGAAGATTCCAAAACATCACCAACAGTCTTAGATCTCTTGGAAAAGTTTATGAAAATAAAGATCATGTCAAAAAAATCCTAAGAAGTCTATCCAAGCAATGGAGACCCAAAGTAATTGCTATTCAGGAAGACAAAAACCTGAATATACTCTTTCTGGAAGAGCTTATTGGATCTCTCAAGGTTCATGAACTTGAACTTAATGAAGAAGAGAATTCTAGAAAAGGAAAATCTATTGCCCTAAAGGCAAAGAAAGCAAGTTCATCAAAAGTTCTCAAAGTCATCGAGTCATCAGATGAGTCTGAATCTTCTGATAATGATGAAGGATCAGATGATGATGAATTGTCCTTTATCTCCATAAAGATTCAACATATGTGGAGAAAGAAAGGTGGGTTCAGAAGGAAGCAACTCAACAAAAGGTTTTCCAAGGAGAAGTCAGACTCCAAGGAAAAAGGTCCCCCTTGTGCTTTGAATGCAAGAAACCTGGTCATTTCAAAGCTGGCTGCCTTGAGCTAAAGGATAAAAAGAAATTCTTCAAAAAGAAGAAAGGCTTAATGGCTACTTGGGAGGATCTTGATCTGTCTTCCTCAGATGAAGAAAATGAAGCTGAGGAAGAGGCAAATATCTGTCTTATGGCAGACACTGCATCAGAAAGTGAATAAACTGATGCTGAGATAATAGACTCTGACCCGTCCACTCTTCAAAATGATTTTGATGAATTGTTGCATGAGTCTTCTATACTATCACGAGAATATAAGAGTCTCAAAAGGAAGTTTTCTAAACTGACTAGAGAATATGATGGGGTCTGCACTGAGAAACAAAACCTTAAAAATGAAAATGACATACTAAAATCAGTGAATGTCAGTCTAGCTGACAAAATGGTGTGTGAACCTGATGTTTCTTGTGAAGTTGCATAACTGAAACAAGATGTAACATATCTAACAGATTCTCTGTCAAAGCTTGTAGGCGGCTCAGATAAGCTTAATCTCATTTTAAGGTACTCTAGGTCACCTCATGATAAATCTGGTCATGGTTATGATAAAGAGAAGCAAGATGCATCTCACAAAAAGTCAAAACCACTTACACAGCATAGATCTTCAAAAGTTACAAATAAATATGCCAAAGCTAAGTCTAGCTCGTCCAACACCTTTTGCAAAGTGTGTGGAAAAAGTGGGCATATTACATCTAGATGCATACACAATAAACATGCTAAGCATACTTATCCAGTAACAACTAACAAGAAAGGACCCAAGTTAGTTTGGGTACCTAAAAATAAGATAATACCTGTTGCAGATTTGCTTAACAACAGGAAGAAAACAGATGTCTTGGTATTTGGACAGTGGCTGCTCACGACACATGACAGGAGAAAGGTCTATGTTCCAAAACCTTAAGCCCAAAGATGGTGGCTGGGTCACATTTGGGGGAAATCAGAAAGGGAAAATCATTGGTATTGGTAAAATTGGTAAACATCATTTTCCCTCCATTGATAATGTTCTTTTAGTAAATGGCTTGAAGCACAATCTACTGAGCATAAGTCAATTATGTGACAGTGGATATGCAGTTGCTTTTAATAAGAACATGTGTACTGTCAAGAAAGATGATGGATCACTTTTATTCACTGCTAAAAGGTAAAACAATCTCTATAAGATTGACTTGGAGGACCTCTCAAATCAAAGTGTCTCATGCTTAGTATCCATTGAAGATGAGCGATGGATTTGGCACAAAAGTCTACGTCATGCAAGCTTGAAATTAATTTCAAAGCAAAACAAGCATAACCTCGTGAGAGGACTGCCAAACTTTAAGTTCAAATCTGTTGCTCTCTGTGATACATGTCAAAAGGGAAAACAAGTCAAAGGTTCTTTTGAATCTAAGAATGTTGTTAGTACCAATAGACCACTAGAGTTGCTACATCTTGATCTTTTTGGTCCAACAAGGACTGCCTCTGTCAGTGGTAAGAAATATGGTCTTGTCATAGTAGATGATTACACTAGATGGACATGGGATATGTTCCTAACTCACAAGGATGAGTCTTTTAAGGTCTTTTCTGTATTCTGCAAACGTGTACAGAATGAAAAAGGCATGTGTATCACTTCAATCAGAAGTGACCATGGGGGAGAGTTTGAAAATGAGCTATTTCATAAGCTCTATGAAGAAAGTGGTATCCTTCACAACTTCTCAATACCTAGAACACCACATCAAAATGGTGTGGTAGAGAGAAAGAACAGATCTCTTCAAGAGATGGCTAGGACTATGCTCAATGACAACTCTGTCCCTAGACACTTCTGGACTGAAGCTGTTAATACTGCCTGCTACATTCAGAACAGAATATACATTAGACCTATCCTGAATAAGACTCCTTATGAACCGTGGAAAGGACAAAAACCCAACATATCTTATTTTCACCCTTTTGGTTGTAAATGCTATATACTGAATACTAAAGATCAACTTGGTAAGTTTGATGCTAAAACAGATAATGGAATACTATTAGGATATTACAAAACATCTAAAGGCTTTAGAGTTTATAATTCTAGGACTCTAATAATAGAGGAAAGTATTCATGTCAAGTTTGATGACAAATAGCTTGATAAGAAATTATTAGAGCTAGATGAAGCTTTTGCAGATCTTGATCTAAACATTCCATGAGACTCACCAGAGATAAAAGTTGATGATCAAGCAGATGACCCCACTCAACAACCAGAAACTTTCACTTCTCAACATGATACAGTTCAAAAATCTTGGTACTTCAAGAATTATCATCCACAAGATCAGATCATTGGAAACCCCAATGACAAGCTAAGAACCAGATCAACCTTCAAAGAACAAGATATTTCTGCACTAGTCTTTGAGTTGGAACCAAAGACTGTGGATGAGGCTCTGCTAGATGATGGTTGGATTCTAGCTATGCAAGAAGAGCTCAATTAATTTGAAAGAAGAGATGTTTGGACACCGGTTCCCCTGCCCAAAGACAAATCAGTGATTGGAACAAAGTGGGTTTACAGAAACAAACTTGATGAAAATGGTAAGGTAATAAGAAACAAAGAAAGACTTGTTGCTCAAGGTTTCTCTCAAGAAGAAGGTATAGATTATACTGAAACTTTTGCACCTGTTGCTATATTAGAAGCTATTAGAATTCTACTTTCATTTGTTGTACATCATAGTATTATGCTTTTCAGATGGATGTTAAAAGTGGTTTTCTAAATGGGTTCATTAATGAACAAGTCTATGTTATGCAACCTCCAGGTTTTGAGCATGAAACCCATCCTGAACATGTATATAAGCTTAAGAAAGTTTTGTACAGTCTTAAGCAAGCTCCTAGAGCTTGGTATGACAGACTAAGCTCCTTTCTTATGAAAAATGGATTCAATAGAGGAAAGGTTGACACAACCTTATTTAGAAAATCCATTTAGTCTAATTTCATAGTTGTACAAATATATGTTGATGATATTATTTTTGGTGCAACTAATGAGTCTCTATGCAAGGAATTATCTAAGTTAATGCAGAAAGAATTTGAAATGAGCATGATGGGAGAACTCAAATTCTTCCTTGAACTTCAAGTAAAACAAACCTTGGACGAGGTGCTCATCCACCAAACTAAGTATACAAAAGAGCTTCTGAAGAAGTTTAATATGGATGATTGTAAGCCAATGAATACTCCTATGCACCCGACTTCCATACTGAACAAAGATGATAAAGAGAAAAAGGTAGAACAAAAGGTATATAGAGGTATACAAAGATGTATGTTTATGTGCTCGATTTCAATCCGATCCTAGAGAATCTCACTTATCAGCAGTTAAGAGAATTTTTAGATATTTAAAAGGTACTACTGATCTTGGTTTGTGCTTTAAGAAAAATGAAGATCACAGATTAGTTGGTTTCTGTGATGCTGACTATGCTGGAGATAGAATTGAAAGAAAAAGCACTAGTGGAGGATGTCACTTCATTGGAGCTAATCTTGTCTCATGGTCAAGTAAAAGACAAAGTACCATTACCTTATCAACTGCTGAAGCTAAGTATATATCAGCTGCAAGTTGCTGCTCACAGCTTCTCTGGATCAAACATCAATTGGAGGACTACAATGTGTTTGTAAGTAGTATTCCACTTATATGTGATAATACTACTGCAATAAATCTATATAAGAATCTAATTTTGCATTCTAGAGCTAAGCACATAGAGATTAAACATCATTTTATTAGGGATTATGTGCAAAAAAAGGTGTATTTGATATACAATTTGTTGATACTGACCATCAAAGGGCATCTATCTTTACTAAACCTCTTGCAGAGGACAGATTTACCTTTATTAGGAAGAATCTTAATATGATATGTGTGGATTAATTTAGGCGACCAACCTTGAGAAAAATTTGTTATGTTAATCTTGCGTCTACTACCTATGCACGTCTAATACCTTTTAATAATTGTGCATCTATTGCATGTTGTGTTGCACGTCCATATGACGCGTCCACCTTTGTTGGATACCGCATCCATTGTATAGTTTCAGACGAGTCCACATCTGCCTGTGTTTAAGTATATTTTTTAAAAATGCATTTATTTTGTCTCAATGACATATTTATCCTTTATTCTCTTTGCTGAGTCAGTACTTCCATCAATCCCATCAAGACTTTTTTATAGTTCCAAGTTACCAACGCCGTTTTATCCATAATGACATGTCATGGGATTCAAAATCTTTTAAAAGTAATCTTTTCCCTCTGAGAAAAACTTTGCACTTCCCTAACCTCTTTAGCTCTCTCTCTCTGCTTTCAAACCCTAAGCTCTCTGATCACCTAAAATAGCTTCTTCTTCAACCTTCAACGTGGACAAGCTCAACTTGGCAATTGAGCATCATTTCAACTTTGGAGTGTTGCAAGACTACAACTTAGACATAAGCAAGTATGTTAATGCAGCTGGGTGGGGAGGACTCTTCATAGAGAAATATCTGTCTTTCACAACCTGATTAGGGATTTCTGGAGGAATGTTTAAGTGACTGATGCTGACTTCTTCTCTACGGTGTTGAGAAAGAAGATTGTAGTCTCGGAGAAGACTATTGTTGATGCTATTTTATGTGCTCGGGAGGGTTTGGTTTTTACTGAGTCATGGGAAGATGATTTAGGTGGCTGAGACCATTAAAGTCTGTCTCATGAAAGAAGATACAGTCAGAACTCACACTTGGAAAGCTGTTGAAATGAAGGACATTGTTCACATCCTTCATCAGCTTCTTAATAAGGTGGTTCTTCATAAGGTTGGATCTAAAGACAACCTCTCCTTTTTGCACAAATTCTTCCTCTGCCATCTTCTCACCGAAACAAAGATCAATCTTCCAAGAATTCTATATGGAAGATTTAGAGATGCTGTGATGAACAAGAAAAGACTCCCAGCATTTCCCTATTGCCATCTTGTTTTTAAGATCTTCAAGGCTCAAGGAATTCATGAAATTCTTACTGCAAGGACTCCTGAGGAGCAAGCTAGGATCTTAACTGAAAAACCAATGTCGGTTGCAAACTTTGGTAAAATGAATATAGCTAATATGAATCTCAGTACCTATGATGCTACTGCAATGGTCAAAACTAAGGAGTTGATGAAAATGAAAGAGGAAATGGTGGAACAAAACACTGCTGAGGCTATGGAGCCAAAGAAGAATATCAAGAAAAAGACCATTGCAACAAGGAAGCCTGCCAAGAGACCAACTGGTGGCATTGTTATCAGGGAACCTTCTGATGCTCCTGTTGCAAAGAAGAGTTATATTCTCACACAATGAAGACGAGGAAGCTGATGAGGACAACATTATTATCAGTACAATCCTGGAGAAGCGTAAGACTTTTGTTGTCGCTGCTCGAGGCCGTTAAGCTCGTCTCAACAAAACCTAGAAGGCAACCATCAAGAAAAACCAAAACAACTAAGACTTCTAAGGTAACCATCTCTGCTAGTGATCCTGTTCAAATAGCAGTAGATGCCTTAGTGTCTAGTGTAGAAACTAGAGTTGATGATGTGCCTGTTGATGATGACATTGTTGTCTCCACTCCAGATGATGTGTACATTCCCACACCCCTTTCACCCTAACCAACACAATTATCCACTCCACAATTTCAACCTATTATCCCTACCGATGATCCCTGGATCAATCAACCAGATGATGGCATTTCCCATGGTGCTCCTTTCCCCAAACTCTTGAAAACCCTATTTCCCTTCACCCCAAATTATGTTCTTTATGATGGCAAATCTGAGGATTGGGCCAAGGTAAAAAGGGAATGGAGAGTTCTGTTTCACTCTCACCAACCTGAATCCGAACACATTCCCAACAGATGGTATCCTCTACCTGAGTATGAGGAAGAAGTCAGCCCACCTGTTGAACCCCTTTACCTACCTCATCCTGATTGTAAATTAATCAAAATTGTGCCTTCACAAATGTACAACAACTTAGGACCATTAGTCACTCACCTACCCCTAAACAAATCCCCCCCCCCCCCCCCCAAAGAAAAATTTACCCTAACCTTGTCAAAACTCCTCCTTTCATACCCCTCACCGATGGAGGTTAGAGGCACATTATACCTGTTTGGGAGACTGACCCCAATAGAAAAAATCTTCCTATCATCCCTGAGCAAAGAGCAAGATCCTCAAAGCATGTTCCCATGATCATGCTAAGGGACACAAAATGGGTATCCTTTGAGCATCCCACAGTCTATGGGAGAGCCTTTGATTTCGTCCTGGATCAGCTCATCTATGAAATGATGAAGTGGGAATTCAGTCATTTCAGAATTGATAGAGCCGCTCATTTTGTCCCTCCATCCTGGATGAGACATAGTGAAGCTACCAGAGTTGGAATCATGCCTTACAGAATCTGTCCAAGACTGCCGATGGTAGATCTGAATAAGGACAAGGATAAGAAAAACAGAAGATTCAAGTGAGTCATGCCTGAAGCTGAATCAGAATGCTTGATCTACATCAAGAAACTTTTGACTACTCAATGCTGGATTTCTTTTTGCATATTGAATCCATTGGGTTGATCAATGAACATCGTGTTGCAGATTTCTGGAAATATCATATTATTCACTCGCACAAGAGAGGCATCTTCCTCCTGGATCGAAGAAGAGAAGAAGGAAATTCCTAAGGTCAGATGGAAGTGTGGTATTTCAAATTTCAGGTATATGATCTATAAAGACCTTTGGGGACTTCCCATAAAGAGTAAAAAAGTGGAATTCATCTACCCCATCAGATGGGCAAAAGAAGTCTCAGTGATCCCTTCACCTACTTCAAAGCCTCTCGTAGATGAAACTGTTGTTGAAGAACTTGATCAAAATGCCACTACTGTTGGCTTATAAGAAACAACTGAATCCATTCACAATCAGAGCTCAACAGAAAAACACTCTTCTCAACCATTAGCCCTAGCTGTGATGCACCCTTCATATCATTCAAGAACATTAAGCACATTTCAAGAGTCTGCTGAAAGCTCAAGGCAACAGAGAAATTTTTTTGATGAAAGGGTTGGAAAATTATTTGAAGAAAAAGTTGAAAATATGACAGAAAATCATAGAAGAAGTCTCTTAGAGAGTCCAAGTTTCTATGGCTCCAACCTTAGAGGTTGTGATTAAAATGCTGGAATTCCTCATGGATTTCAAGAAAAGCAAGACTCAGAACCCTCCACCTCCACCACCTCCTCCTGCCTAACCTTAACCTTTTATCCTTCTTTTTATATAATGACAATGATGGTCCACTCCTTTTACCTTTTTGGCTGATGATAAAAAGGGGGAGAAAGGAAAGGAAAGGAAAGGAAAGATATATATATATATATATATATATATATATATATATATATATATATATATAAAGTCAGTTTTGAAAAGCTCATATTTGTTTGCATATGCATATTCTTTTCTACTTGCTAACTGCTCTGATACTTATGTTTGTGCTTTGATATCTGCTAACTATGCTTATTTATTCCTTCATATATACTCTAAGTATGATAAGCTGTTGCACCTATTTGTTAGCTTATATGCAGTTGTTTTTCATATGCTTTTTCTACTTAATTATTTGAATGCTTTGTCTTAGGGGGAGCCCTGCAAGCTCTCTTAGTTTTTGCTTTTCAAATTTAATTAGTTTTGTCATCATCAAAAAGGGGGAGATTGTTGGAACCAAAGTGGTTTTGGATTAAATAATCTTTAAGTTTTGATGCTAACAAAAGGATTAAATTTGCTTGGCAAAGTGTTAGTTGAGATCTAACATGTGCTTGATGTTATGCAGGAATATTTAAATATAAGTAAAAGAAACATGGGATAAGTTTTCATTGAAAAATACGTGTCCACCCTTGTAGACGGGCTGCTCAATATTTTGGTAAAGTTATTTATTTATTTCTTTGAGTAGACTGGTTTTCTTAAGTAGACGAGGCTCTAAATGCTTACAAGACAGAAATCAAAATAACTTCTTAGATACAGCAAGTCCAAAGACTTGATAGTAAACGTGTCTAGATTGCCACGTAAGTAGACTAAAGTAATTGGTAAAATTGAATGAACTTAAAAGTAAAGTAATATGGTAGACGAGCTCTATCTGCCACGTCACTAGACGGAGATCTTTATAACTCATTAAGGAATAGCAAGTCCAAAGAGTTGATAGACGAGAGGATATGCCACGTCATCGGACGAGCAAAATAAAATATTGAACAGACTTAGTCTCACATATAAGTAGACGAAGTTTTTCTTAGACAAGATCCATCTTTGAATGAATTAAATGCAATCCGAATCTCTTGAATTTATTTCAAATGATTGATATTTATTTCAATAGAATACGTGTTCTTCACTTGTGTCCTATCTGAATGTTTTACCTTGTTGTAAAAGAAACATAGTACCATCAAGAAATACAAAAATTAGAATCGTACAATGAGATACTGCAAAACGATCTGTACGATGACAACTTTATGGCTGAAAAAGCTGGATTGTACACAAAGGAGGAAAAACAAGTTCTCAAGCTGCAAATTCTCAGAGCAGTAAGCCTCCAATTTCATGCTACCTCGATAACCAAAGAGTACTATTTAGCTTGCCACCATCAAGCTATCAGTCACAACGGATATCATGCATTAAATGCTATCTCTAAACATGATTATTCAAAATAACCATTGAAGAAATACAAGTGAAGAAGAAGGTCACTATAAATAGAAGACCTAAGATACTAAAGAACTACTCTGGACTGCACAACCTTGCTAGCTCAACTTCTACCAATCGATAATCACTCATTCTATTATTCTTTCAAAAGCAAGAGTCAGTATTCCTTAGTTTGAATATTGTGAAAATATTCATCTGATATTAAACTTTCATATCCTCACACATAGTGAGTTAAGAAGATCAAACAGTTAATCTCTTTGTTAGAGTTAGAGCCTGAAGAGGCTTGGTAAGAAAGAAATACTTGTAGCTTGGAGAGGTGCTGAATACTTGGTTGTAATCTATTTGGAAAATAGTGGAGAAAATCCTTCAAGTAGAAGGGATTGAACGTAGCTCTTGGTTGGAAGAGAGTGAACCAGGATAAACTTCACTAGACCAGCAGTAGACAACACAAAATTCTCTTGATCTAAAAGAGATTGTAACTCCTGGTCTAAAAGCTGTTCTTGCCTAATCATTTCTCTAAGGTCACTGCAAATTTCCAGCCTGTTCAACTTCAAGCTTAGAGCACTAAGAGACACATTTAGATTCATGTCCTTGAACTCCTCTAACATATTCATTTCTCGGACCATCAAACTAGACACATGCAAGGTTTTCCTACTGAGTGCATCAGCCACCACATTGGCTTTCCCTTGATGGTACTTCAACTCAAAATCACAGTCCTTAAGGAATTCCATCCACCTCCTTTGCCTCATATTCAATTCCTTTTGGTCAAACAAATACTTAAGGCTCTTATGATCACTAAAAACCTCAAACTTTGCCCCATACAAATAGTGCCTCCAAATCTTAAGAGCAAAGACTACTACTGCTAACTCAAGGTCATGAGTAGGATAATTCACCTCATGTGTCCTAAGCTGCCTAGATGCATAAGCCACTACCTTGCCTTCCTGCATCAGCACACAACCTAAACCATTCTTAGAAGCGTCACAATATACCAAAAAACTCACTGAAGGATCCGGAATGGTTAAGACCGGTGATGACACCAATCTTCTCTTAAGCTCCTCAAAATTCTCTTCGCATTCCTTATCCCACTCAAAAGATTTCCCTTTCCTAGTCAACTTGGTGAGAGGTAAGCTAGTCTAGAGAACCCCTCTATGAACTTCCTATAGTAACCTGACAGTCCTAGGAAACTCCTCACTTCCGTCACTGACTTAGGTTGCTCCCATCCAAGCACTACATCAACCTTACTAGAGTCAACCGCTACACCACTCCTAGATATGGTATGTCCTAAAAACTTTACCTCATCAAGCCAAAATTCACACTTTTCTGGCTTTGCATATAGTTGTTCTTCCCTCAGAATCTGCAACACTAACCTCAAATGCTCCTCATGATCCTCTGGTGTCCTAGAGTATATCAAAATATCATCTATGAATACCACCACAAAGTTATCCAAGAACGGCCTAAAGATCCGATTCATGTAGTCCATGAAAACGGCTGGAGCATTGGTCACACCAAAGGGCATCACTACATACTCGTAGTGCCCATACCTTGTCCTAAAGGCTGTCTTAGGAATGTCCTCATTCTTGACTCTAATTTGATGGTATCCTGATCTTAGATCTATTTTGGAAAACACTGACGCTCCCCTCAGCTGTTCTAGGAGGTCATCTATCCTAGGCAAAGGGTATTTATTCTTGATGGTCACTTTGTTCAACTGCCTATAGTCAACACATAGCCTCATGCTCCCATCTTTCTTTTTCACCAGTAGGACAGGTGCTCCCCAAGGTGACACACTAGGCCTAATAAACCCCTTCCCTAGCATCTCCTCTAACTGTTTATTAAGCTCGCTCAACTCTAAAGGTGCCATTCTATAAGGCGCTACCGATACTGGTCCACTCCCTGGCACTAGATCTATGTTAAACTCAACTTCTCTATTCGGAGGCAAACTAGTGACATCCTTAGGGAAAACATCCTGGAACTCACACACCATAGGTATAGCCGTCACATCACTGTCAGCCTCTATCTTAGCAGAGAATAAGAGTATATATCCTTGAGCTCCCTCAACTAAGCACTTATGACAAGCAACAACAGAAACAATAGAACTGGGTACGGGAAAATCATTAGACATTGGATGTATAGGAACGAAGATAGTTCTATCAGAGCAATTTATGACAGCATGATTTGCAGACAACCAATCCATACCAAGAATGACATCTACCCCAGACATGGGCAGCCATATAATGATCAACAGAATAAGATACACCTTGGTACACTAAGGGACAGCTCAAGCAAGCAATAGAGGTAACAAGTTTATCATTTGCAGGAGTAGCAACACTCAAATCATATGGTAACTTAGAAACATACAAAGATAGATTTTTCACATAATCTAAAGATATAATGAATGAGTTGTTCCCGAATCGAACAATAGAGTAACTTTTCTCCGTCATTTGAGTTGAAGGAATTCAGCCTCCTTCGGATCTAAGCTGCCTCAGAATGATGGCGGGTTGTCCTTCTTGAATTCGGAAAGTCCCCACATGCTAAGGGTCCTAGGTTGCCACCACTCCATTAGTGATTGGCCTTCATTCCCATTCAGTTGACGGAGAGTCTCCACCCGCGCTTGCATGACTCTGGCTATACAAACCAAAGCTGACGTAAGTGCAACGTTCGTCCCTCGCCTATTAATCGCCATAAATCTGCTCACTACCAATGAAATACTGGGTTGATCAGGTCCAATATCCCAAAGAATAGCATGCAACATTTATAACTCTAACAAGCATCCTATGCGCCCAAGTTTTGTTTTATAAAAGCCCCAATGCCACAGTTCGATTTAGAATCGAACCGCTCTGATACCATAAATGTAACGTCCTTCGTTACAATAGTAACCCGAAATAGATTCACATAAAAAAATGTCTAAATAAAATTTTTCATAAATATAATTGTCTGAAAATACCTTAATGATTATTAAAGTAAAATAATGGTAATAAATCCTTATATAAATGTAATGAATTGCCTCAAAACCCGGGCGTCTACTAAAATAACCCAACGTAAAAAAAATAAAATAAACATGTCTAGCCACAAACGGCTCCTTATTCAAAATAAAATACTAACAAGCTAGATAATAAATGAGGAAAATCGCTAAGTCTTCAATCCTCTTCAGCTTCAGTGATGTCGTCCTCGTGATCTGAAAACAAAACTTTTAATGAGATATAATCCCAGTGAATAAAAATCAAGTTCTAAAAATATTTTCACAAATAGTGTTGTTCTCAGCCGGTGCGGTAGCCGGAAAAACATTCACGGTACCCGCTGATTTTCAATTTAATAAATATAATAAATCTTCGAAAATAATAACATATAAATTAATTCAATATCAATCAGTTAAATCACAACTCATAAAATCAACTACGGACGCATCTCATCACATTTAATCACATTCACCATGCAAGCTCTATGTAATACAACTCCATGAACATGACTCAGTGATTCCCAGAATCACTTGACTTGACTCTTTGGTTCCTAGAACCGGTGTGAATCCCAGATCCACTAAGGTCTATGAGCTCATATCCATGCAATGGCGTCCCACTGCCTTCCCCATCCCAGATGGAGGTATCTAATAATATTCCATCCCAGATGTGAATATTTTAATCATCTGATATCCCATCCCAGATGGTAATATCTCCATCCTATTCCCGGAATAGAATGTAGAACCGTCATCCCTTCCCGGAAGGTGATAACTAACTCATATACACTATGCAATATGTCATCCCAGATGACTACCAAAATTTTATCAAGCTCCATGGCATCAATTTCATGAACACTGTAACAGATTTATAACACAACTATCATGACAAATTAATATTGAATTTAATATGTTTATTATAATACCAATTTTCTAATGTAACCGGCTTTTAAACACAAGAATCCAAGCATGCAACAGGTGTTTCACCTGTTCACCACTACAACAACATTATTAACATAAGGTACAAAAAGTCTAGCGTGAAATTCAAAATAATTTGCATTCAAATGGCATTTACAATTTTATAAAAAGTAGATTAGATAAGCCAAAAGGACTAATTTAGTACATAATAGCTTAAACAGAAGCACGTACAGTATTGCCGCACAAAAAAATATATTCTTTGATCAATTATCAAAAGGTGAGATGTTTTAAGAATCTCAAAATCAAGAACCCTAACATATTTTACTATTTCAGAAAAGACAAAGTTACATGTAGAAGCCTCAAATTAATTGTACCATGAAAGTGTGAGAAAAGTTATTTTTACTCACCTTTTGCAGACCTCCAATGTGCTCTAAAAATTATGTATGATAAGGATTTGCGCTTCCCTAAAAATTCTTCTCCCGTTTGGTGGCGTTCTTGGATCTGTGTTGTTACAGCTGTACTGACAAAGAGTGGAAATACCTTCCTCTCGCCTCCTGTGCGGCGCTCCCCTTTCCTGTACTGTAGCCGGTGTGTGTGTGTATATATATATATATATATATATATTGCGCATTCAGGGTTTTGTTTTATTATTATTATTATTTTTAAAAGCTTGTGAGTCAGGCGCAAGTTATATATATATATATATATACTAATTCTCTTTTTTTTCTTATATTTATTTTAATTTAATATTTTTTTTCTATTCACTGACTAATTCAAATAAATTTTATACTAATAAATTCTCACCACTAAACATCTTAATCATATTTTATTTTTATTATATCATTATTATTTTTTTATTTTTTTATTTTTTGTATAACTTAATCCTTTTTTTTTCAAATTAATTATATTAGAATTTTAGGATGTTACAGGCCATCCATCTACGGGTGGTAAGTTGAACTTAGCCTAAGCTTGATATCTAAGGCCTCATGCAAACTAGTCCAAAACCTAGAGGTAAACTTCGGGTCTCTACCTGACACTATGTTAAAAGGCACACCATGTAACCTAACTATCTCTTTGATGTACAACCTGGTCAACTTTTCCAAAGGGTATTCCATATTCATAGGGATGAAATGGGCAGACTTAGTCAATCTATCCGTGACAACCCATATTGCTTCATAACCTGCTGGAGTCCTCGGGAGTCCAGATACAAAATCCATGGCAATACTGTCCCATTTCCATTTTGGGATACTTAAAGGCTGCAACTTTCCCGATGGCTTCTGGTGTTCTATCTTAGCCTTTTGGCACCTTAAACAAGCATACACAAACTCAGTCACATCTTTCTTCATCCTAGGCCACCAAAACATCCTCTTTAAATCCTGGTACATCTTAGTGGCACTTGGGTACACACTCAGTCCACTCATTTGCCCTTCTTCAAGGATCAACTTCCTAAGCTCCGGGACATCTGGTATACAAATTCTATCTTTGAACCTTAAAACTCCATCATTTTCGTCCTTAAAACTAAGGTCTCTACCTTGAGCAAGCAACTCCCTCTGGTCTAAGAGATACTTATCTACCTTTTGGCCTTCTCTAATCTCATCCATCAAACTGTTGGTAACCTTCAAGGTTCCAAGCCTAATGCTCTTAGGGGTAACTTCCCAAGTTAAACTTAGGTCTCTAAACTCCTCGATCAGATCCATCTTCCTAACCATCAAAGCGGAGACATGCAAGGTTTTTCTACTTAAAGCATCGGCCACTACATTGGCCTTTCCTGGGTGGTAGGTCAGATCAAACTCATAATCCTTTAAGAACTCCATCCACCTACGTTGCCTCATATTGAGCTCTTTCTGATGAAACAGATATTTCAAACTCTTATGATCACTAAAAACCTCAAACTTAGCTCCATACAAGTAATGCCTCCAGATCTTTAAGGCAAATATCACAACTCCTAACTCTAAATCATGGAAAGGGTAGTTCGTCTCGTGGATTCTCAACTGCCTAGAAGCGTAAGCTACTACCTTACCATCTTGCATCAACACTCCACCTAAACCTTTCTTCGATGCATCACAATACACTACGAAAGGTTTACTAGGATCGGGCAAAACCAAAATTAGTGCTGATGTTAACCTATCCTTCAAGGTTTGGAAACTCTCCTCACACTTAGAGTCCCACACAAACAACTGTCCCTTATTGGTGCGACAGGTTAAGGGTAAAGCTATCTTAGAAAAGCCTTCTATAAACCTCCTATAGTACCCTGCTAAACCCAAGAAACTTCTAACCTCGGTCACTGACTTTGGCGCTTCCCACTGGAGTACCGTCTCTACTTTAGCCGGGTCCACGACTATTCCACCTTAAGAAACTCATTTCTACTAACCAAAACTCGCACTTAGACAACTTAGCATACAACTGCTTCTCCTTAAGGATCTGTAAGACAACCCTCAAGTGCTTCTCATGTTCTTCCTTGGTCTTGGAGTACACTAAGATGTTATCTATGAAAACCACCACAAACTTATCCAAGTAAGGGTGAATGGTCTAGTTCATGTAATCCATTAACACAGTAGGAGCATTAGTCACACCAAAGGGCATAACTAAGTACTCATAGTGACCTTATCGCGCTCTAAACGCTGTCTTCGGGATGTCCTCGGACTTAACCCGAATCTGATGATATCCTGACCTCAAATCTATCTTCAAGAAAATACAAGCCCCGATTAACTGATCCATAAGATCATCAATCCTAGGGAGGGGATACCTATTCTTAACGGTCACCTTGTTGAGCCATCGATAGTCGACACACAACCTCATAATGCCATCTTTCTTCTTCACCAAGAACACTGGTGCTCCCCATGGGGATACGCTAGGCCTGAAGAACTCCTTCTGCATCAGATCCTCTAACTGTTCCTTTAACTTAGCTAGCTCTAGAGGAGACATTCTATAGGGTGCTATGGATATATGCCTAGTGCCAAGCACTCTGTCTATGGCAAACTCCACGTCTCTCTCTGGGGGTAGTTCGTTAACATCCCCTAGGAATACTTCAGGAAATTCTCGCACAACAGGCATGCTTCTAACATCAGGAGGGCTCTCGACTTCCAGCGAAGACAACATCATGTACACTTGGGCTTCTTCTTTCATCGAAGCTTTAACTTGGTTGGCAGAGAGAAAGCTCGGATCCCTAGACTCCACTAGAGTTCCAAAAACTATGGTTTTATTGAAGTAATTCAGAAGAACGTGGTTGGAAGATAATCCGTCCATGCTAAGAATAACATCAAGGTCTTTTAGAGGCAAGCATACAAGATCAACAATAAAGTCTCTACCATCTATGGTAATAAGAATATTCTTGCATGCGTCAGAAGTAAGGACAGGTTTATTCGTGGGTATGGCAACAACTAAATCACACTCAAGAAATGTCACAGGAAACTTAAGACTCTTAACACATTCATATGATACAAACGAGTGAGTCGTACCCAAATCAAACAATACAGCTAAACGAACTTTATTAATGAGGCGCATACCTTGGATCAAATCTTCAAATTCGGAGGCCTTGGCTCCATTGAGAGTAAAGACTCTCCCCGTGATCTTTAGTCGGTTGGCTTGAGGCTTTTGACCCTTGCTCGCACTTTGTGGTTCTGACCAGGGTTTACAAAACCGGACCGGACCGACCAGTTTAACCTGGAACCGGGACCTAGGCCGGTCTAGTTGGTCCTCAGAACCGGCCTTGCTTAAAACCGGTCTCAGAACCGTCGAACCGGTTCAAAACCTGTAAAATCGGTCATAACCGGTTGTGAACCGGTCTGAACCGGTTTCCTAAAAAAAATAAAAAAAAAATATAGTATAAAAGGATTTGGGTTATCCTAGCCAAAACTCAATTCTTTTATTTTCTAACATATGTGGGCTGGTTGTAGATTTTGGGTTAGTTTTCCCTATGAAGATGATTTTAACATATATCTTTATATTTATTTAGTTTAATTTCAAAATAAAAAAAAAATTTGCTTAATAATTTTAGTTGTTACGTTGTTTTTTTGTTTAATATTGTTATAAATATAATCTTAAAAATTAAAATAGTATTATTTAATTATAACCGGTTCAACCTCGGTTGGACCATTGAACCTCGAATCGCTGCCTTCACCGGTTCGATGGTCGGTCCGGTTTTGTAAACCTTGGTTCTGACTTTCCTCCCTCGTAGTTCCGGCTGATGCGGCCATGCTTGCCACACTTGAAGCAAATGATGTCTGTCTCCTTGTATTGGGTAGTGAAGTGGTTCTGTCCACACTTGCCGCACTGCAGAGGTATAGAATCGGAAGAATCCCATCTCCTGGACCTGTCTGAAGAAAACTGAGACTTCTTGCCATCTCGCTTGAAGTCCTTGCCAGCTGGAGCGAGACGCAACTTCCACCTGTTTCCTTGATCATTCCTCTTGTTGTTCTGGTTGTCTGATCCCTTGGAGGTTTACCCTCCATACTTGCAGGCATCTTCATAGATCCTGCACTTGTTCACTAAAACTAGAAAGACTCTGATTTCCTGGTAGCTGATAGGCTGCTTGATCTCTAGACGCAGACCATCCTCAAACTTCACGCATTTGGAACGATCGTCCGCTACATACTGATACAGTGTATAGTAATGGGCGAGCTCCTCAAACTTCGCCGCATACTCTCCTACCGACATGTTGCCCTGCATCAGTGCCAGAAATTCCATCTCCTTCTTATCCTTGATATATGCCAGAAGTACTTCTCGAGAAATCTGTCCTTGAACACAGTCCACGTGATCATAGTACCCTCCGCTTGCAGGCGTTGGCGACAATTCTCCCACCAGTGCTCAGCCTCCTCAGCCAGCATGAAAGTCCCAAAGATGATCTTCTGCTGGTCGTTGCACCCTATGGCTCAGAAGATCTTCTCGGTCTCCCTCATCCACAACAGGGCACCCTCAGGATCATAAGAACTTGTCGAGACCCTGGAAGTCAGTTGGTCCCCCATTGTTGTTGGTGTTCTGGTTCTGGCCTATCGTGTTGGCAAGGAGTGCCAAAGCATCTGTGATAGCCTGGTCGTTTCTGCCTCCTCTTCCTGCCATAAGTTCCTGTAAACGCCCAAGACAACTTATTAAATACAGGGAACTTCAAGTAGGAAAAGCTACGGCTTCTAACATAAAGCATCATTGTCTATAACAAGTATAGACAATTCAAACAAGAGCACACATCAGACTCACAACATACTCATACCACGTCCGGATAGGGCCGAACTGCTCTGATACCACTAAATGTGACACCCACTACCCCACATACATATAAAGCATTAAAAGATAGGGTAAATTAAAATAAAACATCATTTATTGAAATAAACAAAACTAAGGTAAAAGGTACCACATCTTATCAAGTCTCAAAACGCGGAAAAAGAAAACATAACATAACATAAACAAAACCCAACCCTTGATGTCACATACAGAGCTGGTATAAACAATCCAAAAAATATCCTTGGATACAAACTGAACCTCTAACTAACTATTGAAAACTGGAAATCCTAACTAATGAGTCTCGGCTCCTCGAAGTCACTCCTCAACTGGCTGCTCGACGTCTTCTACATAAAAGATACATACCACAACAAGAAACATAGAGATAGGAATAGGGAGTAAGAAACATGAATATGAATATAATGGCAATGGAGCAGTTAGCAAGACGAGCATATATCAAACAATCATGTTATAGCAGGCACAATATAACATATCAATATCATCATACAAACGTGTATGCTATGCAATGCAAACTCTACTCCACTACTCCATTATGCACTTGGATCCATCTATCTCAAGAAGTCAACTTCGGAGTTACATTTCCATGCCGGGGCAATCCACCAAACCTTGGGTGGACCCCTAGGATAGCCGATGCACCTTACTCACGGATGCGCCACACAGTTGTACATGATTCACTTGAATCACCGCGGATGCTCAGATCACCTTACTCACGGACGACCTCCCCTATGTTGAACATCCTCCACTAACATCTTCGATGCGTGAATGCATGCCCAACACAGCACATAAACACAACCACCACCTCCATTTGGACCCATAGGCTACCCAAGTTTTTAACACCATCAACACCTCGACCACTCGATTATCGAGGATTATCGTTATCTTTTGTATTCATTAATTAAACACTCTAGTTGTTATGTACTAGAGATCACCACCTTGACCATTAAGTATCAAGGCCCCCTTGGCGACTAGGCTACCAATGTACCATATCATCATTAACACTCTAGCCATTAAGCATTAGAGATTACCACCTTGACCATCATGCATCAAGGTTCCCTTGGCCACTAGGCTACCAAGGTACAAAAATCTTATCACTTGTATTTGGTCCTCATGTTCAGTTGGTATTTTATTAAGTCTTTTCGAGCATTTGGGGTGAAACCCCTGCCTCAGGCTCTATTCTGTGTTCTGTTCTGAATAGGTGAGCACGATCGTGCTCACCCCTCAGCACCGTCGTGCTGAGCTCACAATCAAGCACGCCCAATTCTGGGTTTGAATGGGAGCACGGGCGTGCTCCCTGTTGAGCACGGGCGTGCTCGAATGCGTGCCCAGATGTTCTGGGCAGAAGGGTCACATAGGATATTGCCGCTTGTTTGGGTCATTCCCAGATTTAATCCTAAGGCTCTTCTAATCCATAACTCATCAGTTTCGTTAAAATTGAATTAATGTACATGTCTTACAAATTAAAGGGGAATTAATCCTTTAGTTCCATTCCATTAATTGTCCCTAATCGCTCGAGATCAATCCATAGGGTCCTTGACTAAGCCATTGACATAATCCTCACTCATTACTAACATTCAGTCCTATGAACAAGCGGAACAACCTCCCTTAACATTGTTTAACAGGCTTAGTCTTTTACGTTAACGTGTCGCAACAACAGTCAACATCCAGTACATCATAATATCACAAATATGATAAACATCCAATCATGGCAACTCACATCATCATGTTGATAACAGTCAACGATTTATAACAAGGCATTCATACCAACATTAATAATTAATAATCATAACAATACAACAGTTAACATCAATAGCAAATAGGCCTATAGGCATACAACATGTTATCAAACATAAAGGGTTATGGGAACCCTTCGTCTTATGCTACTCCCAAGCCTACATACTCATACTATTCCTTCTCCCCATACCTGGTATGAAGATTCCTCCTTTAACCAACGAAAGCTCTACCGGTTCCCTCGGTTTGGCTAGATGAATCGTCTCAAGCCTTGCATTATTTGGCACTAGCGGGTGATTGTCTTTCCCAAAGAGCAAGAACACCAAGAACAGTTTGGGTTCAAAAGGGAAGAGAGGGAGAGGCTGCCGTCACACTTAGGGTTGCCTAACGTGCCAATTTGAGGGTTGTAACTCGTAACCCTCACAATCTGATGCCTATATAAAGAATCAGACCTGAGCACGGTCGTGCTTACTGTTGAGCACGGACGTGCTCCACTTATCGTCAACGAGACGTGCCTGACCGCTGAGCACAATCGTGCTGATATCAACGTCAACGAGGCGCATGCAGCCTTATGCACGGGCGTGCTGGATATGACCACGGTCGTGCTCATGTACCAGAAAGGGATTCTAAGGTTAAAACCCCACTTAGCCCACTCTAAACCTTCCTAACAAACAAGGCACCCACAAAAGCACTTATACGAAAAATGGGGTATTACTGCTACAGTGGTTATCCTTACTTCGTCACATTTACTAATGATTTCAGTAGATATGTATTTGTGTATCTTATGATAAACAAGTATGAAACCTTTGAAAAGTTGAAAGTGTTCAAGAATGAAGTGGAGAACCAACTTGGCAAAAGTATTAAGGCTATACGATCAGATCGTGGTGGAGAATACTTAAGCCATGAGTTTGATGACTATCTGAAAGAGTGTGGGATAGTGTCCTAACTCACACCTCTTGGAACACCACAATGGAATGGTGTGTCCGAAAGGATGAATCACACCTTGTTAGACATGGTATGATCCATGATGGGTCATTCAGACCTTTCTGACTCATTTTTAGGGTTTTTCTCTACTTATAGTTGCATTCACTTTTTTAACCGTGTTCCATCTAAGGCGGTTGAAAAGACTCCATATGAGATATGGATGGGCCAAAGGCCCCGTTTCTCATTTATGAGGATCTAGAGATGTCAAGTTTATGTGAAACGTCTTATGAAGACGGACAAACTTGGGTTCAAATTTGATAAGTGTATATTTGTGGGTTATCCTAAAGAAACCAAAGGATATTACTTCTACAACACTTCTGAGGACAAAGTGTGTGTCGCTAGGAATAGAGTGTTGCTTGAGAAGGAATACATCCGTAAAAGAGATAGTGGGAGGAATGTAGAACATAGAAAAATCCAAGTACCGCAAAATACCGAGCCACCTACAATGGAACAAGAACCGGTTCTACAAGATGTTATAGTTGCACCGTCGGTTCAAGTAACACAAGACTTGCGTAGGTATAACAGGACACGTCACCATCCTGAGAGATATGGACTTCTCCTTAATCAGGAAGGCGATATGTTTCTCATGGATCAAGATGAGCCTGTAACCTACCAAGAGGCCGTAATTGGCCCAGAATATGAGAAGTGGCTTGAGTCCATGGGATTTGAGATGGAATCCATGTACGCTAATCTAGTATAGACCTTGGTTGAGCCACCCGAAGAGGTAAAACACATAGGGCGCAAGTGGGTCTTCAAGAAGAAGACTGACATGGATGATAAAGTGAGCACCTTTAAGACGCGATTGGTTGCGAAAGTTTTCAATCAAATTAATGGTGTAGACTATGATGAGACTTTCTTCTTAGTAGTGATGCTTAAATTTGTTCGGATTCTACTTGCTATTGCTGCATACTATGACTATGAAATCTGGCAGATGGATGTCAAGACTGCATTTCTTAACAGGAATCTTCTCGAGGATGTGTACACGACACAACCCTCAGGTTGTGTCGATCCAAAGGATGCTGGAAATGTGTTTTAGTTGCAGAGATCCATTTACGAATTAAAGCAAGCTTCCAGAACCTAGAATTATCATTTTGATGAAGCTGTGAGACAGTTTGGATTCATCAAGAATGAAGGTGAACCTTTTGTGTACAAGAAGATTAGTCAGAGTGATATTGTCTTTCTCGTTTTGTATGAGGATGATATACTACTTACCAGAAATGATATCCCTACACTACAAAATATGAAAACATGGTTGACGAATTGTTTCTCAATGAAGGACTTAGGCGAAGCTTCCTACGTGTTAGGACTCATGATCTATAGAGATAGATCACCGAAATTGCTAGGACTTAGCTAGAGTACATATGTTGACAAAGTTCTTAGGCGCTTCAACATGCAGGATTCCAAGAAGGGTCTCCTACCTATGTCACATGGCATATATTTGTCAAAGGGACATTCTCCCACTACATCAGATGAGAGGGAACGCATGAGCAAGATTCCACATGCATCGGCAATAGGATCTATCATGTATGCCATGATTTGTACTAGACTAGATATCTCGTAAGCCTTGAGCATGACGACTGGGTACCAATCTGATCCCGGTAAAGGATACTGGATTGTAGTCAAGAATATCCTCAAGTACTTGAGAAGAAATAAGGATTCATTCTTGGTCTATGACGGTGGGGAAGAGCTCATTGTAAAGGGTTACACAAATGCTAATTTCCAAACCGATAAGGATGATTCCAGATCGCAGTCTGGATTCATGTTTTTCCTGAATGGTGGCGATGTTAGCTATAAGAGTTCAAAGCAGGAAACAGTTGTTGGCTCTACTACCGACGCCGAGTATATTGTTGTCTCCAATGTAGCCAAGGAGGCCGTTTGGATCATAAAATTCATAATTGAACATAGTTCCTAGCATTGTGGACCCGATTGACCTTTATTGTGATAATAATGGGGCAATCGTGCAAGCCAAGGATCCTATATCTCACCAGCGGTCTAAACATATACTTAGCCACTTCCATCCCATATGAGAGATTATCAACAGAGGAGATATGAAGATATGAAGAGTACCTACACTCGATAATGTCGCAGACCCACTGACCAAGCCTCTTGCTTAGCAGAAGCATGACGCTCATACTAGTTCAATGTGTATTAGATTAATGGTCGATTGACTCTAGTTCTAGTGGGAGACTGTTGGTGTCAGCCCTAGTGGTCAATCTGTATTAGTAGATTGACATTTTATATCATGACTTTGGATTATACATTTTATATATAATAAAGGCATTTTATTTATTATGTCATTTATATGTTTTAATAGCATAATAAAGTCCTTACAATAGGCAATTCATTTAATGAGACATTAACTACGAGACTTAATCGTGAGACCTCATTAAATAATAAGAACGCTATTCTAAAATATCTATAGTCGAGTATTATTGTCAATTAGGACGACAATAATAGAGACTACTGTGTGAGTAGATTGATGGCCACATCTCACAGGACATTTATTTGTGATATCAAGTCAACATACATGTATAAATATTAGGAAGTAACCTTTATATTGGATGACCCACTGTGAGAATACTTTATAATAGTTATGTAAGTATCATAAGTATTCTCATGCCGACCATAGGGAAGTAGTCCTTCGACTTGAAGTCACTACGATTCGTACATGAGGAGTTGTAGGCTTTAATGTGTTGGCCGTGGCAATCATCACCCGAGAGGGGGGGGGGGTGAATTGGGTTTTAAATTAAAATGAAATCTTTTTCAATAACTAAAAAAAAACCTTTAAAATATAAAATAAAATTCACAGCGGAAAAACAAATCTTTTCAAATTAAAGTGATTTGAAATGAACGCTTTGAAATTAAGGTACAATAAAGAAAACTCCGCAAATGATAAAGTGAGAGAGATAAAGAACAATAAAAACAAGTTGCAGAAATTAAAGAGATAAGGAAAGAGAGATGAACACAACGATATATCTTGGTTCGAACACAAACTACCCATGTGGCCTACATCCAGTCCCCAAGGCAAAACACCAAGGTTTTCCCTCAACACTAGCTTTTAAACAGGCTCAACTAGAAACCTTTACAATAGAGAGCACTCCTCACAGACCAGGATATCAAATCCCCCAATGAAATAGGCTAAAAAAGAATAACCCAAGAGATATCACCTTTCTTGTCAACCACAAGGAATATCACCTCCCTCGTGAACTTGGAAATCACATCCAAGAAACACTACAAGATATATCACCTGTCATGGAAACATGGTGTAGAAAAGAAGGGTTTGAGTCACACGACTCTTTCCAACAATATGCACTCTTAATAGTGTAGATGAAACAAGTTAAAGCACAAATACAAGAACGCCTATATGGTGTATAAAGCTCTCTCAATATAAAGTATGATCAAAATGTATAAGTGAGAGTGATTTAGAGAGAATAAAATGACATAGTTTCAACGCATATGTAAAAATGAGGATTCTTAATTCTGAAAGTTGCCTAAGATCCCTTTATATAGAAAATATGATTAGCCCAAGTAAATTAGGTCAAGCCCATTTTAAAACATATTTTATCGTGCAATAATCAATTATTTAAAATGTATAATCGATTATTTTAACTCAAATAACAAGGCGTTTCTTAAGACAGTTGCAGCATAATCGATTACACTAACCGGTTGTAGGTTCTCTGTTTAAAATCCTGCGAACTGAAATTGTATATAACCGATTATTATAATCGATTAGCAACTCTCTGCCTTGTAGTTCAAAATATCATAATCGATTCTAAAAGATGTATAATCGATTATTCAAGTTCAAATTCAAACTCAATGGATAAAATGTAATTGATGCTCATTAAAGCTCATTAAAGCCATTTAAGTTAATTAAAAACGTGTTCAGCTATAAATAATCGATTATGGTAATCTGTGCCACCTCAATGCCCAAGAAGTACCATAATTTTTCGAGATCTTTGGTCTAGAAGTGATGACAAAGTTGTTGTTTCAACTGTGATATGCCATGGTAGTCACTCCTTGTGATGACAATGTTGTCGACATGTACCATCAAATAGAAACACCCTCGAGCTGAATGATGATAAAAAATTGAGTGATCTGCCTCTTTCCATGTCATGCCAAACTGATGAACAACAATGCTAAACCAGCCAAATTAAGCTTGATGGGATTGCTTGAGGCAATACAGAGACTTGCGAAGGCAACAAACACGACCAAAAGACTCCCCCTAGCAAAAAATCCGTGAGGTTGCTCCATATATACCTCCTCAGTGAGATCACCATGGAGAAAAGTATGCTTGATATCCAGCTGATACAATGGCCAATAGTCCAAGCCAAAAATGCTAGTATACTCTTTCGCCTTCAAGCTGGCTTTAAGGAAATCTATCTGGCCATCTGGTCCCACTTTAACACTAAATATCCACCGACAACCAACAACAGACTTTCCAGATGAAAGAGAACAGGTCCCAGATACCACTTCTCTGAAGGGCACTCATTTTATCATCCATAGCTTGTCTCCACCTAAGATGAGATAGGGCGTCACTTGAAGTCTTAGGGAAAGAAACAGGATACAAAGAAGAAAGGCAAGCAAAAGGTGGTGGAGAAAGGTGGATAAAACTTACAGTAACATAATGAGTAGAAGGATTACGAGTGGAGCGTATACCTTTCCGGAGGGCAATCGGAAGATCAGGCTCAAGAGGCACAGTGTAAGGCATAATGAACCTTACCCAAATAAGAATAAATAGGTTCATCAATATGGCGAGGAGAAATGGCATTCAAGAGATTCTCGCAGGTTACATAAAGACGTTATGGGTCATTGGTGTAAAGAACATTGGCTTGCTCGCATTGCTCCCAAACGGCTCATAGGTGAGATGGCCACAAAAGATCTGCTTTGGAGAAGTGTGAATAATATATTTAATAATGCTACACAATTAAGCATCAACCTTTTTCCACGGAGGGCGGTCAACAACAGGTACATCATTAGCTTTCTTGGTCAAATGGTCAACATAGTCTTGTCCATTCAGCTAAAGCTTAATATCAGATGCACATGTGTCATAAGCAATGACAGGCACTAGCATAACTGGTGAAAACATGAGCGCCTGCCTTGGAGGAGTCCTTAGGAGTACTTTTAAGGAGCCAGACCCAATCATGAGTCAAAACAAAATGAAAGTAACTTAAATTAAAGGTACCTGAACAGTACAACACACATGGGCATTGCAAAACAGAGGTCCTTTGAGGAAGGTGATGGCATATCCAGAGGGAGGAGGCCTCGATGATTCTGACGCAAGAAACAACAACCGGAGTGGTGACCGGCGTTGGTGGAAGCGACATGCGTGCGTATGTGCATAGAGAGAGGGGACGCGCGTGCGGGCACATCAAGCGGCAGGGGCGATGTGGTCTGAACGGTCGAACAGATCGATAATCGATGATGCAATTGATGGGGTCAGCGGTCAAAAACATCGTCGAACGATGGCTGCTAGTGACCGACAGTGGCAGACGATGACTTAAGATAATTAACTGGACATGGTCTAAGGCTGGAAAGAGAAAACAATTGTAAAAGAGGCTGCAAAACCAAAAAAAAGGGAATATGGTTTTGTAGAAAGTTTTTTTTACTGATGGGTAGTAGATCCACCAGGTAGGCATGGATTAAGGTTGCCTCTTGTTAGGCTTTAGATACCTTGTTGAGATGAGAAAAAAAACAAGAGACTATTGGTATAATCTGTGTCTCAACTACACCATGGAGAATGTATTATATAGTGCTCTGAACAAATGAACATACAATCAAGGTAGTAATGAGTAATTATTATAGAATAACGTACAATATTAGGCTATCCTAATTACCTAACATTCCTATAATCAGAATATATTATTTACATAAATATCAACAACAAACATCAAGCATTGTTGACATAATGAAGTGTATAATCAATAATATAAACTCAAATTAAACAAGGGTGCCTAACTGTAATTCAACTTTGGTAAATATTAATGTGCATTTTCAGCACACTGTCAAATACATAGAAAACCAAATGGTCCATAGTACATAACAATACACTATTGGTTAGGGGTATCAAACAAAAACAACAAATGCACATAGGGGGTATCAGACAAGCAAACAAAGCAGATTCCACCACCTTTACAGTATTAAATCCCTAGTCCCAAATAAATCAAAATGATTAAGATTGTAGCCCTAATGCTGGGAGCTCTTTGACTCTTGGCTTGAGTGAGGCTGCTCCACGCCTCTCTGCAAGGCAGCTTGCTGCTGCTGCCGCCCTGTTAGACATTGTTAACCCTTCCTCTATCATGTTAATCTAGGTGGTGGTCCAATGAGAATTGCAGCTGCTGCAACAATTTGTGAGGGAGCATCAACCCCAATTTGTGAGGGAGCAGTAGCTTGTCTAGTGACTTACGCAACATGTAAATTAGATGTAACTGTTTGTGAGAGAGTAGCAGCACCAATCTGTGAACCAATTGCACCAGTTGTAGTAGAATCATGTGTTTATCTACCTTTACCTCTCCCTCTCCCTGTTGAAGCATGTGAACCTGTTTGTGCAGGGGTGGTTGCGTGTGAGAATGTTCTTCCTCTCCCAGGATCAGGTGAATTAGAGGTTAGAGGTACAATATTCTCACAAAGCTTCCTATTGTGACCGTACATGCCAGATTTTCAACAATGGATTGATGTGTTTTGCCTCCTAAGCTTGGTGGTAGGCCTCGGTTGCTTATCCCTTTCCCTTTTTCTAGCCTTCTTAGGCCTTCCAATCCTAGTAGTGCAGTTTAGAGGCTTTACAGGTGGAAGGCTCGTTTGCTGCCACAGTTGTTCATCATTAATCCAGTAACACTTATCCATATAATCATGTGGATCTTCTCTATTCAAAAAAATAGCTGCGACATCATGCCTGCGCATCCAAATTTAATACATTAGGTACACAGTTGAAGAAAACAGCAAAAGAAGATATATAAATATCTCAATTCTCAACAATACCTACAAGGTATTCCAGTGAAGCCCCAGAACCTACATACATAGATTCTCTTCTCCAAATCAAACTCAAATTGTGCTGGAAAATATTGTACCTCAAACTTCAAGCCTCTTGCCCAGGTTGCAGTCCACTTCCCAAAATCCAAGACCTTCTTATCAAGCATCCTCCCTCTGCACAACCCCCTTGTAGCCTAATGGCTTCAGAATGACAATGTTCTCTTGAAGGGACCACTCATCAAGATCACAATCATGGAGAGTCTATTTCAACCTTCCAACATATTGTGACCGCGACCCTTGCCTTTTGGTTGGAGTCTTAAAAAGATACCTCCATGGCATATACAAACCATGAACTTGGAAGGTGGGTTTACTAAAATCAAGTAATTTCCCACATTAACAAACAGCCACAAAATAGTAACATACTAAATAACCAACAACAAAATGTGAAAATCGTAGGGCAAATCAACAAATTAAGCAACAACATAATAAATCAACAACAAATCCTTAATCAACTCAGTAAAAAAAAAATCCTAATCCCAAACAACCCAGTAAACAAACCATTAAAAAAACGAATATAATAGGATTATAGATAATGTGGAAACAATAACTCAACCACGGGGTTCGAATTAGGCCATTCTTACTTGGAAGTGACGATGAAGTCATGGCACATAAATTCTTTTTATCTCTCTAATATGTTTTTCTCTGTAGAGGTAGGTGTTCTTCATGCAAAATGGAGAATGAAGTGAAAACAAAATGTTTTGTTCCACCCTTGATGAGATAGGATGGGGTTAACCCACTGTAAACCACGTAGTATCATGTTGGTGACACTTGGAAGTTAACGACTATTACAGACGACAGGGGAACGGTGCTTGACATCAGGGACCTTATTTTTTTTATTTCTTATACCCCTCACTTATGGTTCTAGTATTTTAATTTGTATGCCTTATTTGTATGGCAATTTGTATGCTTAATTTGAATGTTTAATTTGCATGCTTAATTTGTATGCTTTAATGTGTATGTTTGATTTGTTAATTTGAATGTGTAAATTGTATGCTTAATTTGTATTTCTGAGCAGACTTGTATGCTAAAGTTTATTTGTATGCTATGCTTTACGTATTTGAATGTGTAATTTGTATTCTTAAATGTATGCTTAATGTGTTTTGCCTCATACATTTATATGGCTTCGAGGTAATTTATATGCTTTATTTGTTATACAATACCACACAAGCTGGTAATTGGCACTCTCCCACACAAATGGTTAATTTTACAATTGATTGAACCGCTAGCCAAACAAACTGTTAATTTCACCAAGACTGTAACTTTTATGTTGCGGAAGAAAGAAACAACAAAAGGGTGTGCAGAAGATAGGCATCCGGGAAAAGTGTCAAGATTGGTTGAAATAGGTAAGGACTAAACATGCCGGTTTTTAGTAACTGGATCCAGTGAAGTTCGTCCGATTTTCATCCGGTTCGAGCGGTTTAAGTTGTTTTTCTCTGGTTCTTTAAGACCAGCATTATCTTTGCCTGAACTGAATCGTAGGTTGTTGAACCGATCGGTTTGGTTTGGTTTTCATAACATTGCAAAATTATTTGAGAATATGGTTTATGAAGAATTTAAACACTTAATGTGGTTGGCAATTATTGACTAAGGCTTCTTCATTGTTTCAATAATGGAACGATCTGGTCAAAACTTGCCTTTTACGTTAACACCACAAATAACAACACTTAACTGGGACTCAATAGGCTGTAAATCCCACCAATTCTGCACCAACATCAAGAGGTGGTGATGGAGCTCACCCCACTGAATAGGCAGCAACCGTAACTAAAGCTGTTGGAGCTGAACCTAATCCCCCTCTTCCAAAAGATACAAGGAAGAGGAAACAAAATGCGAGTGGTCCTCAGAGAACTTCTACTGCCTGGGACCACTTCATAAAATTACCTGAAAAAGAAGCAAAGGAACCAACTGCTCCATGTAAATATTGCAATAAAAAAATATTTGTGTGACAAAAAGTAACATGCATTTCATAAATGAATAATATATGTTGGAATGCATCTGCTGTGAGAAAAACGTCTAATGACGTGAATTAGTGACTCAGACTTTACATTGCAGTTTTCCAAAATGCATTTTAATTCAAAATGTTTTGTCTTTATTATTCTCAACTTCTCTTTTTGAAACCTCTCTCTTAAAAGAAAAACTCTTTTATCATAAACCCTTCACCGTTTCAAAAGTATCCTCTTTTCTCTCTCGTGCGAAAATCTTTTCGAAACCTTTCTCTTCTCTAAAACCAAAACCATGGCACCCAAAGGACCCTCAAAGAAACTTGCATGTGCTTCTGTTCGTCTTGGAATAAGTGTTGAAGACATCTCGATGATTGTTCCTGGAAGATTTGTAAAGATGAACAAAATCATCAAGGGTGGAATGAATGTGATGCCTGAATTGGAAGCATCACACTGGGTAAGATTCTTTGGTCTTCATGAACCTTAACTCACTCCTACTTCAAGAATTTTGGGAAAAGGCCGAAGAGAAAATGTCCCAATCTCATAACTCTAACAGGACACAATGCAATGGGAGACGTACCCTACTCCTTCTCTCTCAACAGTGGTGAGAAGGCAACTGGTTGTCCCAGACAAGGCTCTGCCTTCTCAGATGATTGGGAAGAAGAATTTGGTAAAGATACTGTCAACACGGTTCTGTATGGAACACCTAACCCTAGGAATAAGGCTACCTCCATGCTTATTCCAAAAGGAAGATTCCTTCATGTCCTGCTTATCAACTGCATTCTGTAACACCCTATTTTTCGTAAATAAACTTAATGCATTTATATATGTTATATATATGTTTGTATATGCTTGTTATATTTGTTTTTGATGCCTAAGTTCATGTTTGGGGAAGTTTAGCCTTAGAAAGGTTCAATCATTTTAGAGTCTTAGTAACATGTTTCACCGTTTTGGCCATATCTTGAGTTCTAGATGTCCGATTGAGGTAACCTTTGATGCGTTGAAAAGATAAGAAAATTATCTACAAGTATTATTTTATGTGTTTTGGCCAATTCGGCTTTTTAGTAGGCCTCATACTGAAATCTTTGTTCGCCCCGTGAACCGTGCAGATCTAGAAACGTGTTTTGGGCTATAATTAAGCCCAATTGTGCATAAACCGTCATTAACCTCCAAAACCATGACCTTAACCTAATGTTATATATCTAAACCACTCTAGATCAGCCTCCATTCCCTCTTTGAATTCCTAACCCTTTTCTCTCTAAAACTCTTCCTAGAGGATCAACCCGTGCACCGTTCTCCACCGTTCTTCGATTAGGGAACATCGTAGTAAACACGCGAGCAATTGTCATTGCTGTTTAGACTTTCAAACCAGGTAGAATTTGTGCACCTCGTCCCTCTTGATCTTTTCCTTTTGATTTCTTGATCTTAGAGTTGAATCAAGATGTTTCTTGTCATCCTTGAGGTAGTAGACAAGCGATCGTGAGATGGGATCTTAGCAGACTTTCTTCTCTTCCTTAGAATTTAAATCTTCATGCCAGGTATGGGGAGAGGGATAGTATGAACATGTAGGCATTGTGGGTAGGGTAAGATGAATGGTTAACCCATGACCCTATTGTTGCTATTTGGCTATTTGTTGTCTTGTTACATGTTTATCTGTGTTTGCTTATAATTGCAATGTTTATTCATGAATGCTTATGATGTTGTTATGTCATGGATGATAGTGTTGGTTGTTATGGTTGTTGAGATAAATGTTGATATCAGTAAATGTTTTTATGCTGTTATGCTATGAATGATGTTGTTATGCCATGCATGTAGTGTTGGTTGTTATGGTTGTTGGGATAAATGTTGATATCAATAAATGTTGTTATGCTGTTATGCCATGAATGATATTGTTATGCCATGGATGATAGTGTTGGTTGTTATGGTTGTTGAGATAAATGTTGATATTAATAAGACTCTAATTAAATAATAGGGCTTATTAATAATGGTAATAAGAAAGGTTAAAGATGATAATAATGATGTTTAAGAATTAAGGGATGTTTTCCGAATTTGCTCATAAGACATGAATATAGTAAGAGAGGCAAGGTTATGTTCAAAGGTTTAGTTAAAAAACCTAGGACTGGTTCATGAGTGTTATAGAAACATTATTAATGATGCTGGAATTAAAGGATTAATTCCCCATAATGATAAGATATGGAGATTAATTAAGAATAATGAAACTGAGGACTCATGGATAGTTAAAATCCAATTGAATTGATCTTTGAATTCCCTAGGAAACATAGCAAGGGTTCTTGAACCCTTTCTTCCCAGATCAGTATTGTCATTCTCTAACAAGCACGACCGTGCTCAATAGTCAGTACACCCATGCTCAACTTAAAGTTCAGCACGCCCGTTGATGACAACCAAATGGTGATGTTGCCTTGTTGGTGATCTATTTGGTTGAATTTTACCAATCACAAATCCAAGTCAGAATTGTGTTGTAATGACAAAGGAAGAAAATGTGAAAGTGGGTGGGGATTAGGGATAGGGATGGTATGGCGCCACAAACAAAGAGTTTGATAAGCCAAGGAAGTTCGCCACAAGAATCGTGGATTCTTGATAAGAACAAGATGGCTCAACCAAGAACCAAGAAGAACAAAATTCTCACAAATGGATTTCAATCCAAAATAACTTCAAAGTTGTTATTCATGTGTGAGGGGGCGTCTTACATATAGAGGAATGGCCTAAGATCAATCCTCCCATAATCAATACAATTTAATGCCAAAAGATCCCCTCCCTGATTATGTGGGATCACACTTGTTTCTCAAATTAAAAGTGTAATCCTCTCATAATCAATACAATTTAATGCAAAAGATTCCCTCCCTAATAAAACCAAACATTAAAAAGGCTAAAAACTTAAAGGAGTTAATTTTGGTATGCAAACCAAAAGATACCTCCAATTAAGCCTAAAATTCGAAATTTCATGAAACCAAGCTTATTACACTTTATTTAAAAGAAATAAACTAGAATATGGTAATATGGGAAGTGGACGTCCAAGCCCATCATGGGTCTTCAAGTTGGATGAGATAAGTAACCATTTTGTCCTCCACTCCATCAAGACTTCCATTTGGGCTTGTTTCCATCAAGGTTGACACTATTTGGTTCAGAACTTCTTGGGCTTTCTTGGCTCTTGCTCTCGTCTTAGACCCACCAAGTCCTTTTAGTACTCCTTGGTCCATGCTCCTTATTGGGCTCATATCATTCTTGATGACAAGTTGACTTGCCCCCCCTTGGCTCATATCATCCCCTCCTTCTTTGAGTGAATTCGACCTCGAATTGAAACAATCTTCATCACCAAAATTAGATATTGGCGGTCCATCTAAAGTATTCCTCACAATCACATTGGGTGCTTCAGACTTAAGTTCAAAATATATCTCAATAGGAGGTAAAGCAAGAGTGCGTGATTTGTTGAGCATCTTGGAATCCATGCAAGTTTCCAAACTATGGGGTACTTCCTTTGGGATTAAATCTTTAATTACATCGGTTGTCTTGCAAGCTTCCTTTGGAATCAAATCCTCAATTTCATTGAGTGTCTTGCAAGCTTCCTTTGGAGGAACAAACATGATTTCCTTCGAAAGAGAATCAACATAACTAGGTGAAGAATTGGGAATAGCATCAAAACAAGTATTCACGTTTTATTTTTCCTCCTCACTTTCTTTTTTGCTTTCACATTTTTCTTTTTCCTCATTCTTTTCCTCATTCACCGAACCCTCTTCCGTTATTTTTTCCTCACTCATTTGTTTTTTCTCACTCTCTCCTTTCAAGTGCATTTGATCTTCACACGCTTGTTTTGGTGACAGTGGTCTAAGAGTAATTTTGCGATTATTAAATACAAATGAGTACTTGTTGTTGTCGGCATCATATCTTGCTTGTCGTTCAACCCTCCAAGGACGGCCAAGTAACAAGTTCCTCGTTTCCATGGGCACCACATCACATAACACCTCATCTTCATATCTCCCAATCCGGAATGATACTCGTACTTGTTTGTTCACCATTACGTCACCGAGATCATTAAACTCCGGGATGCTCCAAATGACATACGGTTGTGGATGCTCTATAAGAGGAAGTCCTAACTTTTGCACCATGGTGGTACTAGCTAGGTTAACGTATCCCCTTCTATCAATGACCAAGCTACATATCTTGTCCTTCACATAGCATCTAGAATAGAAAAGATTCTCCCTTTGCTTGGCATCATTTTTCTTCATTAGTGACTCCATGAAGAACCCACTAAGAAAAAATTCAAACTTCCGGAAAAAGTCACTCTAGGAAGGATGGCTCCGATACCAAATGATATGATCCTAAAAAAGGAGCATGTAGATTTTCGGATCTATCCTTGAGTGACAACAAAAATTATAGAAGAAGATGAAATACAAAATTGGATAAGATGAGAAATGGGAGGTAGGCGCCACAAATCCAAGGGGATTTGATAAGCCAAGGTGAGGTTCGCCACAAGAATCGTGGCTTCTTGATAAGAACAAGGGCGGTTCAACCTAGAACCAAAGAGAAACAATATTCTCTCACAAATGGACTTAATCCAAATTGAACTCAAAGTTGTCATTCATGTGTTTAGGGGCGTCTTACATATAGAGAGCTGGCCTAAGATCACGCGTTAATTGGCCTAAAATCACTCATCTTGATTTTTCATTCCCCCTAATTATGTGGTGATTACACTTGTTTCTCATATTAAAAGTGTAATCCTCCCACAATCAATTACAATTTAATGCCAAAGATTCCTTCCCTAATTTACATAAAAGACTAATAATTTTAAAAGGAGTTACTTGTGGTATGCAAACCAAAAGATTCCTCCCAACTAAGCTACCAAATTCGTGTAATACTAAAAACAATATTTTCGTCATGATATAAGCCGAATCTGGTCAAGAGGCTTGAAATACGTTTTGTAGATAATCTCCTCATCTTTCCAACGCAGCAAAGAACGTATCAATCGGAGATTTGTAGCTCAAGATACAACCCAAACAAGAATACGGGTTCATTACAAACGAAAATAAAATTTTCATCAAAACTAATTTGGCCTTAAATTGGACATCATTCTTGGTTTGCATCACCCGTGCTCCCCTAGACAGAACAAAACGTAGAAAACAGAACAGGGGTGGTTCACCCCAATTTTTCCCAAAAATAACAATGATAGAAGACACCAAACGAAGTAAAGACAAGCTAGATAACTTAAAGATAATAATGTACCTTGGTAGCTGAGTAGCCAAGGGGGCCTTGATGCTTAATGGTCAAGGTGTTGAGCTCTAATGCTTATTGGCCAGAGTGTTAATAATTAAAGAGAAAAGATAATGTTGTACCTTGGTAGCCGAGTAGCCAAGGGTGCCTCGATAGCCGAGTGGTCGAGGTGTTGTTACTGTTGTACCTTGGTAGCCGAGTGGCCAAGAGGGCCTCGATGGCCGAGTGGTTGAGGTGTTGATCTGGTGCTTAAGGTCCAAAGTGTTAAAAAAAAATAAAGGATTAAAGACTAGAGATTAAAGATAACGTTGAACCTTGGTAGCCAAGTGGCCAAGGGGGCCTCGATAGCCGAGTGGTCGATGAGACGCCCCGAAGTCCCTTTAAAGAAATCCCAAATTATTAAGTCCTAATTCCGTTATTGTCGTTAAGCGAGTATATTAAAACAGCGAAAAATTTAAAACTTAAAATATATACAACATATATACATACATACATAACATATACACCTCAAGTCCTAATACAGTACAGTAGAGGGAATCCCATCAGTCAAATCCCAAAATGTACAAACTGCTAATCAAACAAAATAAAAACAACATCCTAAAGAGACAAGACGCGCTGGTCACAGACTCTGTACTTAACTATGAGGATCCACTGCTCGTCCTCCAACGTCTGGCTCATACAAGGTCCCATCAAGCTCCTCCATAGCCGGCTCCCCCGTAGGATCTTCTCATCACCATCACAAAGAGAAACATATCCAATATAGAAAAGATAGGGATAAGAAACCATATAACATTAAACGTGGAAAGGGTTTAGCAACATTTAAATAAATAACGGCACACTAAACATCCGTCTCCCAAGTATAAATATATGTAACACAATCATCCTCAATCCACATCTAGGATCTTTCATCTACCCTCCATCATGATGCAATGCAAATGCTGTATGAATAATCTCCTCAGGTATCGGCCATATCTGGATATCACAAAAATATAATCAACACGTCCCAGATTCCTCGGCGCACACCCTCGTCCGTGGATGGAGGGTGCCCACGCAAACCAATGTCACTATAGCTACACAACCCGGTGCACGCCTCTTGACCACAATCCAGGATGCTCATGCAATACATGAACTATAGCTGCGACTAAAATGAAATCATCTCTGGACGGTCCGCCGTTAGCCTATCCCCGGGAATTTTCCTTCCGAGGCATAGACCCCACTCGACCATGTTTCAGATCCACTCGACCATGTTTCAGGTCCCTCGTATCACAGACCATGTCTTAGGCTAGCTCTGGAGCAATGAAAAGAACACTCCCTATACTCCCTCAAATCTGACACGCACAGTTCTACACCCTCCGGGGCTCCAAAAATTCACCTGAACACATCATTGTGAAGCACACGTTACGTGTAACCCAAATCTGAAGACGGAACTGAAAACCGATAAATGAATTGAAAGATAACCTCACTACCGTCACCGACGACATTTCGGAATAAAAAGGACATGGGCTTACCTTAGCCAAGATGATAAAGGAAAGATAAGATAATGAAGTAGACGTCGCGAGGATCACAACGGTATAATCGGTTTCTCGATTGGACGAACAGATTGCTCGAAAATTACTCCGGAATTTTTCTCTCTCTCACGGCCTCTCTCTCTCTCTCTTTCTCTACGCTACCTCTTGGTTTTTCTTGCCTTTGGCATTAACTTTGTGTGAAAGAAAGTAAAACAAATTCAAAAAGAAAGGAAGCAAGAGATGTGGCGCATGGATGTTAATGAAATAAACTGATCATTGGCATGAATCAAAGAAAGGAAGGGCAACAAGAGGCGTGGCCTTTTGGTGGTCATGGACTGAACTTAACTTTGCATAAATTATGAAAGAAAAACAAGCAAGAAAACAAGGTCAGCCTAAAAGAAGTAGGAGGTGGTGTTAACTTAGTGAAATAATGGAGCCAAAATCACAAGTCCTTCACGATGGAAAATGGTGACTTGCCAAGGCTACTCACTAGGCTTAGAATTTGGCGTGAAGAAGGAAAGAATTCAAGAAGGAGGTGGAGCCCCAGAATTTTTTTTTTTGCCATAATTTGAAGAGGTGGAGGTGTCCTCCATGTATAACACCATGAGCTACTTGCTCACATATATATATATATATATATATATATATATATATATATATATATATATTTATTTTAGTTAATTTAAGATCTATATCTATGTCTAATTATCTTTTAATTTTGTTGATGATAAACCATCTTAATTAAGAAATTAAATTGAGGTGCTTGCCTAATGGAAATGTTGAGTTGCTTAAATTTTATTTTGAACTTGCATATGTGTTTGGATTCTTAAATAATTTTAGATTTATCTAATCCTCATTCCCATCTAATTAAAATATCTCATTTTTATTCACGAAAGATAGGATGTTATAGTCGAGGTGATGGTGATAAAACTTGGGTGGCCGAGTGACCCAAGCGGAGGTGGTGATTGTTGGTTGTGCGCTATGTTGCTCATTCATGCATTAGAGTAGTGGAGTAGCGCTGAATCGCATAACAAACCTTTTTTGGAATGATATAGATGATGTTAATATGTTGAGATGTTATATTGCTGATATGATGGATATGGTATGAATTTAATATGTTATGTTGTTATATATGCTATGTATATGTGAATATGTGATGCATGCTCATCTTGCTAACTGCTTCCATGCCATTATGTTTTATACATGTTTCTTACTCCCCGTCTTTTGTTGTTTGCTTTGCATGTATTTTATTTTTGGTTATGCAGAGGATGGTGAGCAGCTTGCTGAGGAGTGACTCTGAGGAGCCGCTACTCGTAGTTAGGAATTCTTTAGTTTATGTTGTTTATCCGAGATGTTTCGGACTATGGTTATACCAGTTCTATAATGTGACATCGAGGTTGGGTTTCATTATGTTTTCAGATATGTTTCTTTAAAACATGTTTTATTTTTCAGGTTTGAGAATTTATGTTACAATGCGGCAATCTCTGCCCGGTTTTTGTTATTATGATATATAATGCATGTGTTCTCTTTCTTTTATTTTTTTATCGCTCTTATGTGTTATGAATACATGTGGGGTAGTGGGTGTCACACGTTATGTCGAGGACAAGTGCTCGAGACAATGTCAACAAGATGGATAGGTTTGCCCTAATTCATCTTGAGTCTGAGTGAATGATCTGATCTTCAAGTACATGCTGAAGATGGTGAAGCCCCAAAACAGAACCTCTGACACATATGGGTTGTTGATTACCAAGCTGATGGATACCAGAGGTATTCAACTCACTGGCAAGGTTGATATGACTACTGCCATACATGAGAGGACCCATTCTCAGATGAAGCTGAGGAAACCAGGAAAGATTCCTGATTCTGATGAGGAAGGTAAAGGAAAGAAACCTTCAGAAGAGTCTGAAGAAGAAGCTGCTGAAAAGTCTGATGACTCAAGCTACTGAGGAGTCTGTACCTTTGGACCCCAAGGTCAGACCTAAACTTCATGTCAAGAGAAAGCTGGTCATCACAGTGGATTCTGATGATGATGATGACCAACCTATTTCTAAGGTTTTGAAAAAGGAAATAGTTAAGGGACAAGTTGCTACCCCTAAGAAGTATTTGAATAGGAAAGTTATAGCTGAGGCTACACCAGTCAGAAGGCCTACAAGCCTGTACAGGTCCCTGTGCAGATAAGTTCACCTGCTGTCTCACCAGTAAGGTTATATGAACCCTCACCTCCTTCACCTTTCAAGTACCCTCACCTTCTATCTCCTCCTCTACACCATCATCACACAACACTTCATACCAAATTACCGTTGGTGAAAACCTTCTTGCCCTTTTACTTAGAAGCTTTAATTTGAACCTCACTCCTGACAACACCTCACCAGAACCTCAATCATATCCCTCCCCAGATCACATATCTAATCACCACTCCTCACCATCTCCCTCACCATCACAGGAAAATCAAACACTTGTTCTTGTTGCACAACTATTTGACTCACTTATCTCACCCTCTATCAATACCCCTCTCACTTCAAACAACATCTCACAGAGGCATACCAAAAACCAATACCCCTCCATTCAGATACATTTCCCCTACCCCACAGCCAATTAACCTAATTAACCCTGACCTTTTAAGTTCAGATGATCTAAAGGCAACCAACAACCTCATTGTTGAACAGTGTCATGCATAAAGGTGAACCAAGCCTCCTGAAAATACAAGTCGAATCCCTCTTTGCTTGTATGGGGCGACACACAATTTTGAAGATCTGTCACGATAGAGGACCATCTGTGTAAGAAATAGAAGTTGGACCCTAAGTCCAAGAAGCCATTTGTTTGACTGGAAAGGAAATACAAGAAGCTGAAGTTTCCAAGATGGTCCACATCTTTTATGAGTCACCTTGAACCAAGAGTCTTTCAAGACCCTGCTCATCATTGCGGACTATCTTTGGTTGAGAAGCTTGAGACGCCAACAAACATAGACAGACTCTTATCTTATCAGATACAATGGATTGGCTATCTTGATGAAGAAAGAATAGAAGAAAGGCAACTCTACCCCTTCCAACCTACCTTCGTTTTCAGTCCTTTTCTTTTTATTTTACCTTTAAGTTTTTATGAAAACCATTTTTTGTTTATACTCTAAATTTTCCTATTTCTTCTGAAAATTTATTTGGTTTTTCACCAATATATCTCCTCTTATTTCTTACTTATCTATTTTTTAACTTACTTCTTTTAAAATTCCCTATTTGCAACCCTTTGGTTTGTTGCACCTAGTCTTTCCTTTGACCCTTTCTCTCCTTCCTTTAATCTTTGACATTACCTTAGTCTTTTCGATCAGTTACTCCCCATACCCGGCACTATATGGACCTCCTAAGCCATCAGATGCCACTTCTGAACTTGGTCCATCCACTTCACCTTTACATGCTGACTTCGCTGAATGGCATCCACTATCATTGGTATGGATCATGTTGTCATATCTGAAATCAGCAGTCTTCGTGAAACGATGGATAAGGTTGTGGATATGATTCAAAAGATCATTGAAAAGCAAAATCTTTGATTTTTATTTGTATTTTCTTTGAAAAGCAATGTATTTGTCAATGATGTTCTCTATCATTATATGATTACCCACTTCTTTATCTGCTTATTTCTCTTTTTGCTGATGACAAAGAAGGAGAAACATATTGGGTATGAAAAGAAAGTATCATGAACCTCTTGAATAATAGGTATGTATTTTTCAAATTTCTCACTTGGTTTCAAATTATGTTGTCTTGTGTGCTTGAATTTGACATCAAAGATTATAGCATGATTATCTATTTTTGGTCCGAATGTGACATGTTATCTCCATCAGAGAGTTGCTTTTATGTAGTTTTTTAAACGAAGGGTGCAAATTGTTTTGCTAATAGGAAAGTTGTTCTTTGCATTTCATTAATGTTATACAGTAATATGTACTAATGTTTCCAAGATTTTACCTTGTATTTTTCAATTGAATATTTTTTCATTTCCAAGTGGCCGCAAGTACTCATAAATAGATTTGAAGGATATGATATAATTTTAATCAACATTTATTGAGTTCTCTTGGTCAAGGTAGCTTGTTCTCTGGAAGTGTGGATAAACTTTTGTCATCCATGTTGTCCGTACACTTGAAAAAATCATAATGATATGTAAATGTAGTGTAAATATATATGATCTGTTCTCTTAAATGCTTTATGCATGGTGATTGTTAAGTATTGTTAACGTCGGTTTTTGGTTTTTGACCAAAATTCCTTTGTGACAAATAATTAGAGATCAAACGAGTGTGAGACCTACGAGTTATGAGGTAATCTCGTCAAGAATAGTTATGAACTGTCTGCCAAGTATGAATTTGACAATTTTAGTCAAATTAGGAATTACTGGCAAAGACTTAATACTAAGACAAGTATATAAGTTTGAAAATGGTGTACAGATTATTGTTAGTAATGAAACTTGACAATGAAACTACTTGTATTTGAAAAGGGAAATTTGAAATTTAAAAGAAGAATGTATTCTCTACGTAGAAAATAACTACCTAATTGAACTAAGTTTATAATGAAGAGAAACACAAGTTTTAAAAAGAAAGTTAAGCAAAGTAGGATCTAAGAACAAAAATTCAAAAGAAAGGTTGAAGAAAGCAAGATCTAAACAATATTACTTGCGGAAAGTAATATAACATAGATGAATAACTTGAAAGAAACACTGGAAATAATGAAGAACAAGTAGAGAACTTGAAGAACACAACCAGTATTGCACTGGGTTTTCATATTGAATTGAAATAAGATGGATGAAGGGAATACTTGAATGTTATCCGTTAATCTGCTGTGTGATCGAGATGTGTGGGATATGTATCAAGTAACCGACCTTAATTACATTGTGATTACTAGTATTTATAGGCAAATAAAATAACTACCTAGAAATAACTCCCTATCTAAATGACTGTCACATGTCTTTGGCAGTTCTCTTAAGTTTTATACTTAAACTGTTTTGTCAAGCAATTCCACTAACTGCTCAATGTCTTGAACCGCTCCATGTCAATTTCCTTATCTTCGACGGTTTGAACTGCTTGACAACTTTATTGGTACCTTTCGTCGGATTGGGGACTTAACCAATTTCTTCACTTTTCTATTTCTTTTGACGACTCTTTCTTCGACTAAGTCTGCCTTTATTATTTTGTCAGGAATTTGATTGTCGAATCTTTTCCTCTGTCGAACTGTATTTCCTTGTCAACCAAATATTTTCAATACTTAGAAAATTTTGGTTATCACTTCGATCCCTTCGTCAGCCCGTCGAAAAAACATCCGTAAAAAAACTCAAAATTTCACCCTTAACAAATGCCCCCCAAGTTCTTCTTTTTCGACAGCCTTGTCCGAAAGAATAGCAGAATTTGAATTTTCAAATCCTCAAAACATATTTTTAATTTTCGGTTTAACTTCGGTAATCAAATCTTATCGACTTAATCATATCCCCATTTGATAGGGATAATCATAACGTTGTAGCTGTCTTGGAAGTTGAGCCACCAACCCCAACTTTCTTTAAATTTCTATCACATCACTGCTCAGTCTTCTTCTCCATCTACTCGCTTCTTTTCTTTGTGAAAAATTTTATCTTTCACAAAGCTTCTTCATTCTTCATTATTCTGCTTACTGCTCATGGCGACTTCTTCCAAAACCTCTGCTTCAACACCTCAAACCTCGGTGGCTGCTCCTAGGGTGGTGGTTTATGACCCACTTTTGGATAAATCAGAGCTCTGGCGAAATTCTAAGGTAATCTATCCTGTTCATGACTCTTCCATTTCTCTGAACCCACCTGCTGCGTTCTTGGGTCCCCTTATTGCCCAGAACAAAATTCCTGATAATTTGAGGGGTTCCTTTCCTTGCAATAACCCTAACGAAGCTATCTTAGCTTCTTTTTCTTCACTTCCTATTCACGCATTTAAAAAGGGCGATAGGATTTTTAGGATGCCCCCTGCTACCAGATTTGATGCCTACGTTGGTTGGCTTAACCGTGTCCAAGCCCAGAAACGTGAGGTATGGAAAGAAGCTGGAATCTTTGAATTTATCCAACTTTCTCGTCATCTTAAATTGGTAGACTTTTCTTTAATTGGGGCATTAGTTTTATATTGGAATAAAACTACCAACAATTTCCATTTCCCATATGGAATGATGGGTCCAACTCTTTTCGATATGTCATCCATTACAGGACTTGGTCCAGACGGCCCTTCCATGCATACTCGTGTCGAGGTTAAGAGACAAATTGATGTCTACGTCCCGAGATGTTTTTTTTTCTAAATATGTCACAGATTTCAAAGGTAAAGAAAATGAACCGGTGACAGACACTGAGCATGTAGCCTTTTTATTCCTTTGGCTATGTGCTTATGTCTTTTGTAATAAATCTGCCATTTTGATCGCAGCTTATGTTCCTTTTGCCAACCTTCTTGCTACTGGCAAGAGGACAGCCCTAGGCCAGTGTGTTCTGGCCAATCTTTACGATAGTATGAGTATGTTGGTTGACACTGTCAGATTAAAAAAGAAAACCAACATAGGCGGTCCTCTTTGGCTTCTCCAATTATGGCTTCACGCCGTCTTAGAGCGTCGCCTTTCTTACAAGGTCCCTGCATAATTGTCAACAGACACTTATGGTTCTTATCTTTGCTATGTTTCTGTTGAATCTTTGTCAAAAGATGAAACTATTTAATTCAAAATTTATTTCAAAATTTTTCATTCTCTTTCGTCAACCTCTTCAAAAATCAATTTCACCCCTTTTGTTGACCGAAAATATGGTCCGGAGTGGTTCACTGAGCTGAGTACTACTGTGTCCAAATCCAATGAAACAATTTGGGCCAATTTTCTCTGTCAAAGAGTCATTTTTGTCGATAGTCCTGGTTTTAAAAACCATCGAATTTATCTTCATTAACCCAATACCACGGTTTGTCAGCTTGGTTTCTGTCAATCTATCCCCACTCCTTACTCATCAGACCCAGATGAGCACTTCATTGATGCCAAAGTATCAATATACGAAGATATCGTGGCCATCAGTGACAAAGATAAAGCTCTCATGGCCTCTTTACAACTTGTCCCATTTTCTACTTTTCATGGAGCAACTCAAAGTTTTCTTGACTGGTGGGATGACTATTACTCCAATTATCATCCAAGTCTAAAAGTCTGCCTGACTCGCATTATAGATGCTGCTGGTAATGGTGATGATTCTTCTATGCAAGAACAAGACCCAGCGTCAAAAACTCAAGGTGAACTTCAGAAAGAAATTCAAGCCTTTGAGAAATTTTACAAAATCAAGTGGAATCCCATGAGACCACAAGACATGGTTCGTCGTGTTAACAGTGTTTTAGCTAACGCCAAAAGGATGCACGATAACAAGGAATCCAAAAGACTTGCCCAATATTGGAAAATTCCAAATATGACCAAAGAATATTTTGACAGTTTAAAAGCTCCTTTTCCTGATCCTATGCCCATTCCTTGTGCTCCTTTTGGTATAGCTGGTTCACACCCAGGGAAGCCGACGAAGGGAGGTAACTTCACTTTCCTAGAGAGCGTAAGTGCTTATGTTGATCCTTTTGAAAAACCAAATCCAGTTACCTTCGCTCATCGGTTTCTTCAATCAAATGATGACTTTTTATTCCTTTCATGCATGTTAACTTACAACCCAGGTAACTATTTGTCACTTACGTATAAAGGTTTCGTCTCTTGTCCACTAACGATCCACTTATTTATGTTTTCTTTGACAGTTATCCCTCTTGACAAACCTCTTCCTGGCAAATCTAAAGTTGTTATATCAGCAGGAGAGATGCTTGAAGATGATTCAGATGAGGAGGAAGATTTGATCCCTGCGAAGACCAAGCCTGCCAAGAAAGGATCAAAAGTTCCCATGTCTAAGACAACAAAAGGGACAAGAAAGAGAAAAGAAAAAAATCTAATCTCTAATTTACTTTCCAAGAAATCAAGATATGTCAAGAGTTCTTCTATCTCAGCAGATTCTGATGCTGCCAAGACCTTATCCAAACCAAAATGCACCATTACTGGTTCATCCAACAATTCCCCTTCTGATCAGTCCAATGTATAGCTTTGATCCTTATGACTGGTTTGTCGGATTAAAATAGATTCAGATATAATCTCTAAATTTCTTTTCCATTTTTTAACAGAAAAAGAAAACTGTCCTTCCTACATAGGAAGAAGATGTGGATGTTGATTTGGTGTCTTCGAACTCCCATATGGTATATTTTTCATTATCCTATCATCCTCCATATATATTATATTTGTGTCTCACCCTTTCTCTTTTATCAGGAAGAAACTTCCTGAGGTGAGGACTCATTGACCATCCGGGAAATTGCCAGTGAGAATGGTGATCCAACAATTCCTTCCGATCCAGAGGTATAAGACAATTTATTTGTCCCCTCCCTTTATTCAATTATTCTAGTTCTGGTTCATTGATTTTCTTACCTTTACAGGTTGAAAAGATTTAGAGCAGTTGGCTCTTGAGGGTGATGTTCTGACAACAAATTCTTCAGACCCTAAATTCACTCAGGAACTGCCCCCCACTTCTCAACAATCTGAACCGACTCTTCAAATTCTAACTTCTACAGCTAGCGAGCCAGCTGGAGCTGCTGTCATGATTGAGATTTCAGATGAAGATATTGATATGGAGGCCTTACTGGCTGAAACAATTCCTGTCGTTCTTCCTCCACCTCCAATTAGGCCTCCAACTATTAAATCTCCCGAACCCAAACCAGCTCTTCACTTTAATACTTGGATTAACATGCTGGTTGAAGTTAGTAGGAACGAATGAACTTTTTCTGCCAACTCTTCATCAACTCAACCTGACTCTAGCGATTCTCGAGTCATCAATCTCATGCATGATCTGAGAACTCTTCTTGACAACTCTTCCAGTACTCTCTGTTCTGATGTTAATGTTCGACAAGAACTGTCAAGACTGATTAAAGAAATCACCCCTCTTCATTCTAACCTTCCTTTGCCTAGCCGCACTCACTTCCTCTCAATCCACAAATTTTGGGAGCGGTTCTCTGGCAAATTAGAGAAGATGTCTTCTGTCATTCCTTCCTATGAAGATGAGGAAAAGATTAAGGACAATCTTCTAGCCAAGTTCTAGGATTTAGAGGCTTCCAAACAAAAAGAGCTTGATCTTATCTCGACAGGAACTCAGACTAAAAACTCCATCCTGGACTACCGAAAAAAGTTATTGGCAGAGATTGAATTGACAGACCGACAGTGTGCCAAGTTTGATAAGGCTCTGGAGAAAAGCAAAGACAAAGTCAAAGCCATTGATGACGAATCTGTCCAACTTGGCCAAAGAGCTGAAACTGTAGTTGGCAAACTTCGTGCTTTATAGCCCGAATATGATGCTGCCATTGCCATCAAGGCCGATCTTACATTTGCCTGGGATCAATTGTCTTTTGACATTGGCTCAGACAAAGTTTGATCTGTTGTAATTTTCTTTCTTTCTACCTAATTTTGTAATTTTGACACTTATTTTGTCATTCTTTTAATGAAAATGACTCTTGGTCTACTTTCACATTTATTTAATTCCAACTGTTAGTTCCAATAAATTTCGTAACTTACCCATACCAACTTACCGTTAATCCTGGTAAGTTTCAAAACATTGGTGAACCCGCTACATTTAATTTTTTGTCTCTCCAGACCACTTATAAATAGCAAGGTTTGCTTCTCACAACCTATATGCCATTGAACATTTGTGATTTTACATCAAACATGTTCCCATCAATGACCTTATTTTTCTTACTATTTCCATGGGAGCCTGGCCTTATAACCTTTGACTCTCAGATTCAAGGTCTTTGTCTTGATGGTCATTATGTTCGTAAAGATCAGTAACCAACGTAATGGGCACGGTAGAGATCAACAACCAACGTAACTACTAGAGCTGACTACCGCTGCCCACCTCTAGTTAGAGCAGACTTGAAACAGAATGTGTGCACCTGTTTCCAGTTCCATCATCTTCTTCTCGGAGGGCGGTTATCTCTCTTGGTGTTGTCTTTGCTACACCATAAGCAACAACCACCTTCTGGGTTAAATGATGGTGAGATCTACTCGTGTCAGATTTTCTTTACATTCTGTGCACCCTCGATATATGAAGCAGACGAAACCTCATCAAATGGGAATGAAACCTCAACAAATTAGGTTGCGCTGCTGCATTATCGAAGAGTGAAGGATAAAAGTCTGCCAATCTTATCAGAGTTTATAACTCTTAGTTATTTTAGGAATAAGTTCGTTTTGATTGATTATTTGTACTCTTGACAAACAATGAATAATTTAGATTGACAATCTGTACTTTTGGCAATGTATGGTTGTTTTGCCAAGTTAGTGAATAAAATATTCTTATTTCTTTTTTACTCGTTGTCAATTTTTACTTCCAGCATTGTCGGTTGATATTTCTTTAAATACTTGCCATTAATTGAACTAATTCCTAGGCCCGTATTGACATCGACAAGTGCATACGCATTCCCAAAAAATGATTTAGAAATCTTAAGTGGTCCTTCCAATTTTGGTGACCATTTACCGAACTCTCAACAACTTTTATCCATAGGCAAAATGACTTTCCATACTAAGTCATTTAATTTGAATAATTTAAACTTCACTCGATTATTGTAGAATTTTGCAATTCTTTCTTTCTGTCGAATTAAGTTCTCCAACGCAATCAACCTTTCATCACTTAATTCGTCTAATTCATCCAACATTGCATCCCAATATTGGTCGACAGGCAAGTCATCTTGTCTTTGAATACGAATTGACTGAAGATTGATTTCGACCAGTAATCTGAGGATCATGTCCATATACTAACCTGTATGGTGAGGTTCCTGTCGATTGTCTGGGTGAATTCCTATATGCCCATAGTATTTGGTCAAGAGTGTTATGCCAGTTCTTAGGTTGTCGACCCACATGCTTTTTAATAAGACAATAATAATCTTATTTATGGCCTCAACTTGGCCATTAGCTTGTGTATAGTACGGAGTAGATGTGAGCATCTTTATATACCTAGAGTTGGCATATTCTATGATTTTCTTCCCGGTAAAAACTGATCCCTGATCAGTTGTCAAGGTTTACAATATTCCAAACCGACAAATAATATGATTTTCAATAAAATCAATCACATCTTGTTGGGTGACTTCTTTGAGGCAAACCGCTTCCACCTACTTGGTAAAATAATCGACTCCAACTAAAATGAATTGATGTCCTTTTGATGAAGACGGGTGTATTTGGCCAATTAAATCCAAAGCCCATCCTCAGAATGGCCATGGTTTTACTATAGAGTGCAATTCAGTGGCCGGAACATTCTGTATGTGGCCATGTTTCTGACATTGCTGACAAGACTTGGCGGACAAAATGCAGTCCCTAACCATAGTTGGCCCCACATATGCCTTCATGGACTTCTGACAAAGCCAAACAAGCATCTTGCTCACTTAGGCACTTATGTAAGGTTCCATCGACATACCTTCTATATAATATTCCACCTTGCATAGTATAATTCAATGCTCTATTTTTATTCTTCTATCTGCATTTTGACTTGGATTTTCCAAATACTCTATTATTGGCAACCTCCAATCATTGGGCAAAATTATGTCATTGACCAATACATCTCTTTCTTCTAATGGATATAATAATTCCCTAATTTCCATTAGATCTAACAAAGTCTTTTGGGATATCTTGTATCCTAAAACTATTTGAGCTAACTCATTAGCCTCTTGATTTAGCTACCTGGGGATATATTTGACAATTATGTCATCGAATTTTCTCATTAACTTACTTGCTATAATACAATATTTTGTCAAGTTGTAGCTGACACGCTTGTATTCTTGAGTAAGTTGCTTAATAACTAACTGAGAATCCCCAAAGATATGCACATTTCGTGCTTTCATCTCCACTAGTATCTTTAATCCGACAATCAAAGCCTCATACTCAGCTTCATTGTTAGAACATGGATACTTAAGTTCAAACATGAACTTAGTAGGAGTTCCTTGTGGAGTCATGATTAAGACTCCTACTCCACTACCTCCTTGATGCCTTGACCCATCAAAGTAAAGTTTCCAGGGTTGTAAACTGACAAAGTTTATTTCTGGCACATCCAATCCTGGATGTTCTACCAAGAAGTTGACAATTGCCTGACCTTTGACAGCTTTGGCTGGCACATATTGTAAAGAATATTCCGACAAAGCAATGGTCCATTTACCAATACGTCCATTAAGGACTGGTTTTGACAACATATACTTTATTACATCAGTTTTGGAAATAACCAACACATTACAAGGCATCATATAATATTTAAGTTTAGTACAAGAGAAATACAATGCTAGACATAATTTCTCTATAGCACTATATCTTTTCTCAGCATCGTTGAGAACTCTACTTAGATAATAGACAACCCTTTCGACATTGTCATAGTCATCCTGGGCCAATAGACATCCTATAGTATTTTCGGATGCTGATATGTACAACTTTACCGGTCGACGAGGCACATCAAGCATCATGACCGGTGGATTGACTAAATATTGCTTGATCTGGTCGAAAGCTTCTTGATGACAAGATTCCCATACAAAACCTTGTTCTGCTTTTAACTTGACCAATAGTGCAAATACTCTTGTTCTTCCCGAAAAATTTGATATAAACCTCCGCAGAAAGTTTACCTTTCCTAGGAAGGACTGCAATTCCTTCTTATTTGTCGGTGTTGCGGCTTCCATAACTTCTTTGGCTTTATTTTTGTCCACTTTGATTCCTTTCTTATGAACTAAAAAGCCCAAGAATTTGGCAGCCGATACTCCGAAGCTACATTTCTCTGGGTTCATTTTGAGGTTGTGTCTTCTCATCCTTTCAAACCCTTGCTTCAGGTGCTCTAGGTGATCGTATTTAGTTTTTGACTTGACAACCACATCATCAATATATACTTCTATAAATTTCCCAATCACATCATGGAAGATAGTATTTATTGCTCGCTGGTAGGTGGTTCCTGCATTCTTCAAACCGAAAGGCATGACAATCCATTCATATGTCCCTATTGCCTTCTGGACACTTGAAGGCAGTCTTTGACACATCTTCTTCGGCTATAAAGATTTGATTATAACCTGCATGGCCATCCATACAACTTAAAATTTCATTTCCTGACACTGAGTCGACAAGCATGTCGGCTATTGGCATTGGAAATTCATCTTTAGGGGTAGTAATATTTAGATTTCTAAAATCTATTCATACCCTCATTTTACCATTCTTTTTAATAACAGGAACTACGTTAGAAAGCCATTCGACATACCTGGTTGTTCAAATGAACTTTGCTTTAAGCAGTCTCTCTACTTCCCCTTTGATTTTATGCACCACCTCTGGGGAAAATCTTCTGCTCGCCTGTTTGACAGGTTTGCAACCCTCCCTGAGTGGTAACCGGTGTTCGACAAGATCCCTGCTTAAACCAAGCATTTCATCGTAGTCCTATGCGAAGCAATCTTTATAATCTGTAATTAGTCTGACAAGTTTTTGTTTGTAATCCTCTGGTAGAAAAGCACTCACCAAGATAGGCCTTTTCTTTTCTTTCGTCCCTAAGTTTATTTCTTCCAGGGGATCTTCTACTTCCATATTTTGCTTAACTTCGACTCCCCTTTCAAAACCTAAAGGGCCATCGTCAATGATACAATCCGCTAACACACTTTCTGAAGTGTGTACTTCTTTGTCGGCCAGATATGCCGACAATCTTCTCAGTTGTATTTCAAGATTCATTGTCGGAATTCAACCGAGTCTTGTCGGCCTCGTCCTTTAACTTAACACCGAATTAGATGAGAAGGCTTGCTTCCAATGCATCCTTGTTAATGACCCCTTCGTTGGCAGTTATAGGTCTGACGTTTGGTGAATATACCTTGAAATCAACATGTGATTACTGAGCATAGCAAGCACTGTCATCTGCCTCCATGATTTCTACCTGATCTTGCGCATTCCATAAGATTACTTTCTGATGCACTGTTGACGGAACTGCTCTTATGGCGTGAATCCAATCCCTGCCAAGTAATATGTTGTAGCTTGACTTGGCTGGAATTATTACAAACAATGTCATCCTTTCGACAGTGCCAACCTGTATATTTAACAAAATGACGCCATCTGACAGAGAAGTTTTGCCACTGAAGTCAGTGACAACCATATCTGTCGGAATTAAATCCGACTGATCCTTCCCTAGCTTTTTGAACATTGCTCTTGGCATCAGGTTCACAGTAGCTCCCCCGTCAATTAAAACCATGTTTGTAGGTCTTCCATCTATTATGTCCTTTACATTTAAAGGCCTCAAACGGTTTCTTTGCTCATCGGTGGGCTTCTCAAACTGGGCTACACTATCGAATACGGTAACCAAGTTCTCTTGAACGTACATCCAAAAATCGCCTGGGTCTCTACCATTGTTAACGACATCATCATCGTCGTCAGAGAAATAAACTTCAAGATATCCCTTATATTATCTTTGGAATGAATGAAATCAATCCTATCTTCATTTCCATCCTTGGTTCCATTATAACTTCATTCTCTGGATCCTCATCCAAAAATGCACCTCCAACCATTCTGCAATGATTTCTTTTTAAATAATTCTCATCATCTGATCCTGACCTATCTGACAGAGGTCGGGCTATTCCTGTGCCACAGTTATCCAGTGCCTCGATGATATCAGCTAGATCTTCATTCTCGCTATCCATGTCCATGTCTTTGATGATGTTTATGTTATCATTCGGATCATTCAGTGCTTCGATGACAGCATCGAACAACAATTCTTATTTGGTTAAATCACACTCAGGCCTGAATGTTGCCAATTATTGTTTTCCCATTCTCGCCTCAAACTCTTTCTCAAGTCCTGCAACCTTTTCCATATCTGCCAGTCCGATAGACCATTTGCCAGTGGATCTTATTGGTGGTGATGCCTGCTTTAAAGCCTTCTTCTTTTCTGTGAAAACCTGTGATGTAGGCTTATCTTGACTGGCTTGATTAATGGGCCCCATCACATCAACTTCCACAGGATGGGTCACTATCATGCTTTTCATTTTGGCATCTCCACTCTTGTCAGCTTTGTTGTCAGCCACTGCTACTAGACAACCAGTATCCTGTGAAGGCATTTCCTTTATGGTGATGCCCTCTTGCTTGGTAAGCTTCCTCTTTTGTGCCTGTCGGAGCCTTTGTAGCCTCCTCTTTTGACTCTTAGACATAGCCAGCTGACTTGACGATCCTAACAAACCAGGTCCTGTCGTTTGAGTGTTTTGAAATAGTTGCCCCCTTCGGTAATCGTCATTCCAGAAGGATGGATTATGAATATTAAAATTATTTTTTCTAACCCATTTCTGCCTTCTTGATTCGGGGTAGCAGGCCATAGCAGAATTTCTTACCCATCGATCCACTGTTACGTTGGACGGGGGTTTCCTGGTCCTGACAGAATTGAACCCTCCATCGACAGGCATGTTACTTCCTGCTGATTCTCTGACTGGCACTTCAAGCCAACCTCCAGTGTTATTTCGTCTAGGTCTTGTCGGATATGTATGTTGTTGACGACTACATGTCTGCATGTTGATAGTATGCATATCAATTCTGTGCACACTATTAGACCCAGTAGGGTTATTCGAGTGTGAGAACCTGCCCTGAGTATTTCCGTCATGAGACTCGGTTCTATCTTGTGAGTGATATGACGGTGTTTTCTGTGCCCTAGCCGTCTTGGCAGCAGCATCGTCATAAAATCCTTTACATTTTGGGCAAACTTTGATAATACCACCAGATTTCTTGCGTGTCGTGAATTCGACAAGTGGTTCCCCTGGCTTCGGACAGATATCAAATGAATCCGTCAGGTCCATCTGGATATTCTGTCCAGCTCTTATATTGACCATGCCTGTTCCCATAGGGACTTGGCGGTCAGTTTTATTAACTTCAAGGCCGAACGGTTCTGTGTCAATCTTCATGTCTGGTTTCTTGTCTAAAAACTTTAATCTTCCCTCTGTCAAACCTTTCTGAATTATATCCCTGAAATGCATACGGTCGTTAGTTACATGACCAAAAGTATTATGAAACTTGCAATATTTCCGATCTTTTATTTCATGGGTTTTCAATAGCCTATGATCCTCTGACAACTTTAACTGCTTATCTTTGAGCAGTATGTCAAATATTTGGTTGGCTTTGGTCACGTCAAATGTATACACTTTCTTATTGATGAAAGGAATCATTTCTCTGGCCCTTGCAGGCCTTAAGGCTTGACATGTATAAGGGGGACCGGTTTCAATTCAACATAGTCTACCTCATATTCTTCAGAATTAAGGTCCTCTTCGTCGGAATCACTACATCTGACAAAATTAATCTTTTCTCTTTTGAGGAATTTCCTCTGCTTGAAAACCTTTTCGGTCTTCAGTTGTTCAATTTGTCGGACCTTGTCACCTAACTGGGGAAGATCAATTAAGTGTTGGTTGACCAATTTCTTCCTAATATAGTAATCTAATCCCCCGGCAGCGATCTTCACTATCTCTGCCTCAGGGATAGGGGTGAAGCAACGACACCTCATTTGATGGAATCGGGCAAGGTAATCTTCGACATATTCGTTATTCATTCTTTTAATACTGAATAAGTCTGTCAACCCAATTTTTAAATCACCCCTAAAAAATTGATCATAAAAGCTCCTCTCTAATTGATTCTATGAATGTATGGAATTAGGTATTAGAGTTGAAAACCAAGAAAATGCATTCTTAGTTAATGAACTAGGAAAGAACTTCATTTGTAGTTCCTCCTCTAAAGCCAAATCTCCTAATTCGATTATATATCGGGCAATGTGCTCGATGGTTAATTCTCCACTTTCGCCCGTAGAATTTTGACAATTTGGGTATTTTGTATCCTCGAGGCATTTCTGCCTGTTGGACCCAGTCAGGAAATGCCGATGCAAAAAATGGCTGATTGGCATAACCTATGTTAAAACCAAACATATTCAATGATTGTTCGACAACTTGGTTAAAATTCTGGTTTAGAACATTTTGACGAAGCGCTCCAAGAGCACCCTGGTTTATGACAAAGTCTTCGTCTTCCTCTAGTTGTAGAATGTGTACATTTCCACGTCTCGGAGGGACTCGATGATGGGACTGTGGCCACTCATCGTCTTGTTCGGATGCGTCAAGTTGGATAACTTGTGGTTGTTCAACCTGTGGTTGGTTATTCTGACCTTGGCTGACATTCCTATTGACATTTCTAATGGTATTTCTATCGGCATTTTGGTTATCGTTTGGGGCTAACACGCCCAAGGCTCTATTTAACCTACATATCTCGTTTGTCAATGTCATGCATGCATTATTTGTGTTTTCCATTAATGGCGTAATCACTGTACCCATTTGCTAAGTAAATGTATTCACCATGTCAAAGTTACTATAGTCAATTTGTTGTCGAACATTGGCTAATGTAGCCTCTGATAGACCAACAATATTTTGCGGGGGTTGTCTAAGTGGGGATGCTTGTGATCTTACTACTGGGCGCTCTTGTTGAGTATGGTCATCACCACTGACCCTGTTATCCCATTCTCTCGACTGGGGATTTGCCCCCCGGTCGACGGCCCTGCCTGTCCAGATGTATGGGCGGCCGTCGTTACTCCATTTGGATATGGTATGTATGCAAATGGGGTATTTGGGTTGACCATGGTCGAGCCGTAGGGCATTCCATACAAAGGTTGTGGCAGAGGTTGCGTAGACCCTCTTGGGTTTGAATTCACAACACTTAGTGGAGACAATCCAATAGTTGGCGGACTTATTTGTTGTACAACTGGGGAAGTTGGTGACGGGAGTGTTCCTTGGCCAACTTCGTCAAACCTATTGACAACTTGAGCATAGGAAACGCCTCTTCTCGCCACTAAACTATTAGTGCTATTATTTCCTGCATCAGTAGCGTTAGCCATGGTTGTAGGAATATTATCAACTAGTGCAACAGTGGTTATAGGATTAGCACCCACCGTTGACACAACGACGTTAATGCTGACTACGCCTGCATTACTTGCACTACTCATATTCACAGAGTTTTGGGAATTAGATGACGATTGAATCACTTTCCCACTCCGTAAACACATTCAATGAATTTGTATGTGAGAGTTTGTGACACTTATACGAGTTACTCTGAACTCGTCCCACCGGGCGTGCCAATTTGTTAACGTCGGTTTTTGGTTTCTGACCACAATTCCTTCGTGACAAATAATTAGAGATCAAACGAGTGTGAGACCTACGAGTTATGCGGTAATCTCGTCAAGAATAGTTATGAACTGTCTGCCAAGTATGAATTTGACAATTTTAGTCAAATTAGGAATTACTGGCAAAGACTTAATAATAAGACAAGTATATAAGTTTGAAAATGGTGTACAGATTATTGTCAGTAATGAAACTTGACAATGAAACTACTTGTATTTGAAAAGGGAAATTTGAAATTTAAAAGAAGAATGTATTCTCTACGTAGAAAATAACTACCTGATTGAACTAAGTTTATAATGAAGAGAAACACAAGTTTTAAAAAGAAAGTTAAGCAAAGTAGGATCTAAGAACAAAACTTCAAAAGAAAGGTTGAAGAAAGAAAGATCTAAACAATATTACTTGCGGAAAGTAAAAGAACATAGATGAATAACTTGAAAGAAACACTGGAAATAATGAAGAATAAGTAGAGAACTTGAAGAACACAACCAGTATTGCACTGGGTTTTCATATTGAATTGAAATAAGATGGGTGGAGGGAATACTTGAATGTTATCCGTCAATATGCTGTGTGATCGAGATGTATAGGATATGTATCAAGTAACCGACCTTTATTACAGTGTGATTACTAGTATTTATAGGCAAATAAAATAACTACCTAGAAATAACTCCCTATCTAAATGACTGCCACATGTCTTTGGCAGTTCTCTTAAGTTTTATACTTAAACTGTTTTGTCAAGAAATTCCACTAACTGCTCAATGTCTTGAACCGCTCCGTGTCAATTTGCTTATCTTCGATGGTTTGAACTGCTTGACAACTTGTATTGGTACCTTTCGTCGGATTGGGGACTTAACCAATTTCTTCACTTTTCTATTTCTTTTAACGACTCTTCCTTCGACTAAGTCTTCCTTTATTATTTTGTCAGGAATTTGATTGTCGAATCTTTTCTTCTGTCGAACTGTATTTCCTTGTCAACCAAATATTTTCAATACTTAGAAAATTGTGGTTATCACTTCGATCCCTTCGTCAGCCCGTCAAAAAAACATCCGTCAAAAAACTCAAAATTTCACCCTTAACAAGTATATAAAGTCAAAGCTATGTTTTGAACTCCTTGTTGAAGTTGGTTCTGCTGTATTTCACTCAAAAATCTTTTTTGTTTGTTGCAATAGATTTATCTCCACAAACCTTTGTAGAAGGAAACAATTACAAGAGTATAATTGAGATAATAACTATCTGCAGGAATGGATTTGGTGGAAACCCTATGAATTGGTGGAACATGTAGATGCTGTGATGATTCTTGGGAACGAATTAGTCACGTATGTTTCATTATTAGCATTTCTTCTCTTAATTGTGCTTGTTGCATTCTTTGTACTGTAATGGAGAAAGCTACAATTGAAGACTGTATATGACCTTGAGAAGGGACACTATATTGTTAAACATGTACCTAGATGATTATGTTATGTCTCTCTTGAATTTGTTATGTTGATCATGAGTTTTGTTCTTGTTGATTAGTGAGTGTTGTTTTTATTAATCAAGAGTTTAACATGATTATTGTTGTCCTATCAGCTCAATAGAGAAGGTGTTTTGCTCATGGCTTGGATTCAAGGTTGGCAAAGGATCTTCCTTTTGAATTCTGATTATTAGAAATTAGAATCATTAGAAGCTTCTATACATTAGGAGCATTGCCACCCACAACCACAAATATTATCAAATTGATTATGCCAATTTCTTTATTTTACTGGTTTTCTGCCTGATTTCATTTTAAACTTAGCAAGAGAAATCGTTGCATCTTTTTACTAAAATTGTTAAGTATATGCCAATCCAACTCTTTTCTATGCATGGATATGAAGTAGTCTTTCAATAATCTATGTGGCATGTTAAGTGGACATGATCGTTTGTGGGGGTGAGGTAGCTCAACTGGTTTGAGCTAATGGTATAAGGAGTTGAAAGAGTTGGAGGTCTAGAGTTTAGACCCGGCAAAGGAGAAAAACTAACATAAAATCTAGCATATTAACATTTGCCTATTAAAATAAAATGGACATGATCTTTTAAGTGCATACAAATGATACAATGTAGTGACTAAGCCAAACAATTCATTTCAATGATTTCATGATAAGCCCAATAATTCATTTCATGTTAAGTGCATGGACTAATTCCAATAATCATTACAGTGACTTTAACATAGGCCTTCATGTTGTATTAAAAAATAGGCAAAACAACAAAAAAACACTCAGAAAAATGATTGGGCCAAAAATGTGATTTGGCCCAATATTGGCCCAACCTACTGGACCCAACTAAGTCACCCACTAAACCCGTCAACTTGCTACCCGCCAAACTCAAGGTAACAAGCGGACAAAATTGGGCCACACTAAATACTCCTCGGATAGGGTTGACTTGGTGATTTTGGACCCAAACTCATCCGCTGTCCACCCTTACAAAAACGGGCTTAAATTTTCCCACCTCCCTTATTATTACTATCACCTCTCTCCCTCAATTTCTTCACCAAAATACCATTCCTTTTGTCCCAACCTACCTCCATCATAGCTAGTTTTATGTAGCAATGATAAGTTTGAAAAGAAAGCAGAACCTTTGGACCATATAGAGCTGAAGAAGGCACCCCATTTACCTCGTTGTTTGGAGTTGGGAACACGTGGCAGCGTCAGAGACGAGGGAGGGTGGGAGGATCACGAGAGAATGGAATGGCGGCATCGACTCGACGGAGAAGAGGAGGAGATTGCCTCTGCAGCGACTGAGGTGGTGGTTCGGTGCCAATATCGACAGTCGACGGTGGCGGCTGGTTCTGGTTCGGAGGCCTGCGGCGATAAACAGATCTAGATGGACAGGCGCGGCGAGCTCGTGGCAGTGGTGGTCGGTGATGGATGGTCCGATTTGGGTCCAGATGGATGGACGTGTGGTGGAGGTCTTGTGCGATGGGGCTCATGGCAGTGGTGGTTGGTGATGGGTGGTTCAGTTCCTGAAGGGGAAGGGGAAGGATATTTTGGTGATGAAATTCAGAGAGGGGGTTGGGCATCCAAAAATGTGAGGTATTAAAATTAAAGCCCTACAAAAACATTTAATTAAACCTAACAATAATATACAACAATGATCAAATTGAAAAAATTGTAACTGTAGGTGCGTTTGATTCATATTGAGGTACAAGACAAGGAGAACAGTACAAGACAAACCTGTAAGATACTCGACAACTTTATGTCTTGGTTGATGTTTGATGAACAATGGACATGACAAACAAAATAATGTTAAATTTACTCCTTTATGATAATATATATAATAAGTATTATATATATAATATATAAAATAATTTTATAAATATATATATATATATATATATATATTATATGTAACACACGTAAAGTAAACGTATGAATGAGAGAAATGATCTTATATAATATATTATATGTAACATATATACACACACGTAAAATTATGTGAGAGAGGAGGGGAAGAAAGATATAAATATATATATATATATTTTTTTTTTTCAAATCAAACGCAGTTATAAACTAAATTGATCTTTTTTTGTCGATGAGAGACTACTCTGAAAACTAGCGTGAAATAGGCAAAAAAAAAAAAGCACAGGTGAAAAAAAAATTAACATTAAATGAATTCGTAAAAAATATTAAATAAAGATTAAAAAAAACTCTAAAATAGAGAGAAATGGGTGAGTCTGCAACTCTGCATAGTCGATGATCAAGATGTTCTATTCAATTTCATTCTGTTAGTTGATGCTGGAACATATCATGATCGTAATGTTCTCTAACCTAGTCTTTCTGCCTCATGTCCATCACCAACTACTAACACCACTACCCACCAGCTGCTAGTCCACCACTAATTACCAAAATCCCCTTATTCCCTGAAACCCTCACCATTTCAATTTTCCCTTTTCCCTCAAAATTCCCAACCAATTCAACTATCAATTGTTATTTATTATTATTATTATTATTGTTCCAACCCAACAATTACAAGAACCATAGTCCTGAACTTGATTCATAGTATTGGTAATTGGTATTTTGGTACCTCTCACTTTATTAGATCCCTTTCTTGTAATCTCAATTATTTACCAAACCAGCAATTAGTATACTCCTTCTATGGCTCATCAATTGAGCGAGTAGTGATTCACTTCATTTTATTTTTATTTTTCTCTCTTTTTTTGAATTAAACCACCATGCACCCTCGCCAACGCAGTCCTAGAGGCTTTTATGCCTCCGATTACCGCCATCTAAATCGCGATACTGGTTTTGTCAGAGGCCATCTTAACCCCAAATCTTTCTCTCAGCCGCCGCCACCGCCTCCGCCGCCACTGCCACTGCCACCGTCCTCATCTCGCAGAGGCGGCGGCGTTACTGGTACTGGTGGGGATGTTTTTGTGGAAGCCGGTCGTCTTGCTACTGAATATTTGGTTTCTCAGGGGGTGTTGCCGCCCAATGTGCTGTCCTTGAAATGGCAGAATCATAGTGGTGGTGTTGGTGGTTTCAAGAAGCAAGGGGAAATAACGGTGGAGGGCGGCGGTCGGACCTCCGCGCTTGCGCGGTTGGGAACTACGATTGATGGGCCGTCCGGGAGGAGGAAATCGGGTTTTGATGAGTTTGGGCAAAAGGGTAGGAGGAGGGGAAGTTTTAGGAGCAATAGTTTGGATTGGGGTCGTGAATTTAGAAGGAATGGGTCATGGTCTGATAGGTATAGAGGTAATTTGGATATCAAGGATGATGGTGATGATGATAGTGTTACTAGACAGCAAGATGAGGAGCAACAAGTTGGTGTTGGTGTTGATGTTGTTGGTGGTGGTGGTGTTGATGATGTTGGTGTTAGTGTTGTTGTTGGTGGTGGTGTTGATGATGATTTGCAGAAACCAAATTCGAATGAAATTGTGCCAAAAAGTGATGATGGCAATGATTTGGATGCTAAGGCGGATAAGGATCGCGTTTCTGGTGAATTGTTGGACTTAAAAGAAAATTCTTCTGGTGAAGAAAAAGATACACATGATATGGAGATGGGATTTGTCAAGAGTGCCAATGATTTGGAGAATGTGAGTGATGAAGTTAAGGAGGTAAAGGACGGTGCTTGTGATGATGATATCGAGAAATTGAGTATCTCGAAGAATTTATCTATGCAGTCCAGTGATCAGGAGGATAATAGCTCCAGCAGGGTTGTCACTGATTTACTTTCACTTTGCAAATCTGTTAAGGTGCCTACCAGGATGCGCACTTCGCGGACAAACAAGTATTTGAAAGCCGATCATCATCAGAACAATGGTGAGGAAAATATTCAGGATATAGAGAGTCTTCAAGGACCCGAAGTCTTGGCTGATAATGAGTCTGTTAAAGAGCCATCCTCAGCTGATATGCTATCTGACAAAACTTACGATTTAGAACATATTGACTCAGATATTGCTAAGGTAGAACCTGTCCTTGCTGCTCAGAATACGAAAGAATTAGATACTGCATGTAATGTTGAGGAAGTTCAAATTATTGGATCTCAATCTGGTCAAGATAGAGGTTATATGCATGATAACAGTCAAGAGTCTAGTGTTTCACTACCAGAGTATGGAAGTTGCAGCTCCATGACTGAGGAAAGGGGTGAAAAACGTGCTGCGGAAGCTGACGACATCAGGGAGGATACCAAAAGACTGAGAGAGTGGATTCCCGCCCTTGCCCCAAGGACTGAGGAGTACTTTCTGCATAACAACCGAATTGGAATGAAAGAGAATCCAGGGGAAGATGAAATTTCACCTATGGACAAAGTGACCATGACTTCTGATCAGGGGAGCCTAATGAGCAGCTCTCAGTTCACACAAGGTGGAGATAAATCATTTCTTCAGGGTTCAGAGGAGAAACAATCATTGCCGAGTTCGTTTAGAACTTGTGATCTGAATCTCATTGAAGCATCTGAAGTACATGAAAATCATGTGGATCATCCAATTCTTATTTATCCTCCTGCTACTAAGACAAAGAAAGCTGTACCGGTTGATATAGATCTGTCCATGAGTCACGCTAGTGTATCAGGGAAATTCACTACTCATACAACAAGTGGCAAAGAGATTGAAGTAATTGATCTAGAAAATGATTCCATTCAAGAAGAAAAGTCAGTCGACAATATGGAGAGAAAGTATTGTTTTTTTCATGCTTTATTTTAGTTTTGTTAAATGTTTTTATCCTATACCCCAATTATTGTGTTTACTAGGACCTAATTGATCTAGTTATCATTCTTTCTTCCAATTTCATAGTGAAAAAAATCAGCTGCAGCATATAAGTTTGAAGATCCTTCATCTACCTTGCAGCTCTCTTACTAATCAGTTGTGATTCAAATTTACAGGACAGATACTATGTTTCAAGGCCTTGAGGGTTTTTCCAACCATGCTCAAAATACTACTGATATACATGATGTTCAGGATGGATATGGGCTAATGATATCAGAGTTGCTTGGGACAGATTTCCCCAGCTGTTCGTCAGTACCCAGCGACATAAATTCTGTTGTTCACAATGAAATGGGCCTTCATAATGGAACGGTACTGATGCTAGCTTATTGATATAGAATTTGATACTTGATACATGTCCTTTTGATATAACTTTTGCAGACTTGATGTTTACTGCATGTGTTTCTAATCTATAATGAAATGGGCCTGCCAACTTATTCAGCTGCATTTTCTTTGGCCAGATAAGATAAGTATTAATAACCATAGTTGATTGTCACATAATTCATTCTTTTATTTCAGGGGCCACTTGCTGAGGATGATTCTATATATATGTCGCTGGGAGAAATGGCGCTAGGAGAAATACCACTAAGTATGCCAGATTTTAATTAGTAGTTTGTTTTTTATTTGTTAAAAGTACCTGTGATTCATGTAAGCTGATTTTCAATGCTGCAGTTATGGGTGATTGGGTAGTTTACCGCACTAGTACATCACTTGACTTTTGAGGTTGTTGAGATAGTAGATGTTCTATTTATTTGTTGTATATAGTTGTACTATTAAACTAAAGAATGTGCATAGCCTTTTCTTTTTTAAATAACACTAAGAAACACACTGCTAGACACTTGCCTATGGGTTCTCTCTAAAGATCTTTTTATCTCTCAAAAATCAAAATTGTATTAGGAGATGGGGGTGTAGGGAGAAACCCCAAACTTTTTTTCTTATGTGCTCCTTCCAGCAGTTCTGTTTCTCTTGCTATGCATTCCTAACATGTTGGTTGTGAACCACTCCAGCCCACCATTCAGACTGTTAGAGTACACAGTAAGAGGGTGCAACACTGTACCACTGCCCTTGGCTGTTAGAATAGTTGTTAGAGTGCCTAACTGAATCAGTTACTCAGTTAGTGCAACTAGTGTTAGTAGTGAATTGTATATATAGCTATCGTGTACTCAGAAGAAACCAATGAATGAAAACCACAGAATCTAAAGATTCTCTCTGGCTTTCTATTCTCTGCACTTTATTTTTCTTAACATGGTATCGGAGCTAGGTGAAGCATCCATGGCTTCCCCTTGGTGGCAGCAAACTCTCCAAAGAGGGGGCTGATTACTTCTCGGATGCCTCCCTCTATAGGTCCATTGTAGGTGCCCTACAATATGCGACCATTACAAGGCCCGAAATATCCTATGCAGTTAATAAAGTCTGCCAATTTATGCCTCAGCCTCTTGAAACACACTGGACTGCGGTCAAGAGAATTCTCAGGTGCCTAAAGGGTACCCTGTATCATGGCTTACACCTGCAGCCCACATCTACTGCCTATCCGTTGATAATTACTGGCTTTTCTGATGCTGATTGGGCATCGGATCCTAATGATAGACACTCTACATCAGGATCCTGCATCTTCCTAGGTCCAAATCTGGCCTCTTGGTGGGCAAAGAAGCAAACAGTCGTTGCTCGGTCAAGCACGGAGGCTGAATATCGCAGCCTAGCTGCCACTGCTGCTGAAGTTGTTTGGGTCCAATCTCTTCTCCATGAGCTGCATGTAAAACTCCCCTCTCCAGTCATCTACTGTGATAATATGAGCACGGTTACTCTCTCTCACAACCCCATCCTTCATGATCGCACCAAACACATGGAGCTGGACTTGTTTTTTGTTCGGGAAAAGGTGTTCAGTAAACAGCTCCAAGTTCTGCACATTCCTTCTGAAGAGCAAAGTGCTGATATTCTTACCAAGGCCCTGTCCCCTACCAGGTTTTTGTATCTAAGGGACAAGCTCAAGGTGCTTGACCTTCATTCACTGGCTCAACCACCTTGAGCTTGAGGGGGGTGTGTTAGAGTACACGGTAAGAGGGTACAGTGTTGCACACTGTACCACTGTAGTTGTTAGAGTGCCTAACTGAATCAGTTACTCAGTTAGTGCAACTAGTGATAGTAGTGAATTGTATATATAGCTATTGTGTACTCACAGAAGTAAGCAATGAATGAAAACCACAGAATCTAAAGATTCTCTCTGACTTTCTATTCTCTGCACTTTATTTTTCTTAACACAGACCGCCACCCTTTGATCAACCAGTCCGCCCAACCTTGCTGCCATCCACCTTGCCATGCACTGCTACAACATGCCAGCCCTGTCACCTGATGTTGGCATGTGACACAATCATCTCCCATGATATCTCCAGACTTGTTGCTGTGCAGGATATTGCTTTGTTTCTTGCACGTGAATTGTTACCTCATGATGCCAGCTGTCTAGACCTGCCTTAATACATTCACAATGTCAAGTACTGCTGTCTCTTTTTCCTACAGCAGGACTTTTTTGCCTCTGTGGTTTCTAGATCGCTTATTATTACTACTGAGCCGCTCTTTGACCTTAATTACCTATATTAGGAATCCTTTGTTCAGCTGTGGTTTGCAGGACATGGGTATTCTGAGTATCTAACCAAGAATATTGTTGGTTTCCTGATGCTGACCTGCCCTCTTGGCAGAGGATTGGTGATCAGTTGTGTAGCTTATTGTGGATGACCGTTGATATCAAATTGTTATGTGAGTTATGGGAGAAGGTTGAGACCTTAGACATAATGATACTCGATGCTTTTACTTGGTCATTCTGTTTCACCTGCGTAAGTTTGATTAGGATATGTCTGCTTATTTGGGCTAGGTTTAGGCTGTCATGGCAATGCTTGCTGAGCTGATACTAAAGCTTAGAATGAACAGCACAACAACCTGTTCATGTTTCTCACATGTGCAGGGTTGCCAATTTATTTAGATCCAATTAACCATTAGATTCTGGCCGATCCTGCCATTACCTTTATTAGAAATACAATAAAGCTATTCACATGTCTTCTCCTAACAACTTTAGCTTTTGGGAGAGTTGATTCATGACATGATAGCATAGCCTCTATGGCAGAGTGTTCTAAAGTTCAATCCTGGCCAACCTCATTCTTCTAAATAAAAGTTGAATTTCAGCACATTGTAAAAGATTCGGTGCATTGTCAACACTTCAAGCCCATAGGGCTCGTGTGTGAGTGACATGTCAGAAATATAATAACGCCATTCATATTCCTTCACATAAAAGTTTTTTTGACAATCTCTATGGAGGATATTTTCACTCACTTAGTACATGTCTTTTCTTCACCTGTGCCTGCTACTGTGCATCCTGCTACTAATTCATCTATTCTTGCTTCCCTGTCTTCTGAATTGAGTAATTGTCTAGGGAGAGAAATGCTAGGAAACACACACTTTCCAACACACTTCCTCCTATTGGTTGAAAATCATGTGGGTCCTACAAAATTCAAGTGGGACCCACATGAATTAATGGGACCCACATGAATTTCAACCAATAGGAGGGAGTGTGTTGGAAAATGTGTGTTAGAGAGAGTGTTGCTAGCACTCCTCGTCTAGGGAATAGTGGCTGTGTATAGGTAATCATCAGTGTCTTAAGTGCACCTTCTGTCACAGGTTTGGCCACACTCTTGACTTTTGCTTCTGGCTAAATGGCAATCCACCATGAGCTTCCAATATTGTTAAAATCATGTTAATGAATGGGCTGCTTCCCCTTTTGAACTGATTCATACTGGTGTCTGCGGTCCTAATTGAGTTGCTTCTTTTTGGAATTTTAGTAGACATTTAGTGATGCTTATTCTCATTGCACCTTGTTATTCTTAATGAAAATTTCTAAGTTGTGTTCTATATTTTAATCCTTTTATACCAATATTCACAATCAATTTAGTACCTCTATATATCTTTCCAATCAGTTTCCTTATATCTGGGATAGGCGTGTTCTATACATTATGATGCATGGGCTTGGATGTATTGCTATAGTAGTTTTTTCTCTACTCAGGTAGACTTTATCTTCTGTTTTGAATCTTTTGTGTGGCAAAATGATGGCCATGTGTTGAAACATACCTCATTAAGGAAGAAGGAAATTGGGAAGGGCTGTATATGATTTATGGAGCCTGCATTATTTTTAGGATTATTTTCTTGTGTATAGTTGTAACAAGCTTAAAGCTTAGTAAACTTTAGTTTGATGGGGAGTTTTAAGAAATATCTTTAGAATATCATATGCTGTCGAATTAATTATTCCTTTAATTAAGGAGCAACTGTGGGAGTTGTTTTCTTATTTGATTAGGGTTAGGAGTCTTATTATATTAGCAGCCTTGGGCTTATACTTGTAGTACTAAACTAGTACTTGACCTAATTACCAGTATATAGGCCCATTAGCTTAGTAATTTGTATCTCATAATCTCATTCTGAGAATCCTTTCTCTCTTTTCCTCCTTCCATATCTTAACCCTATAAATTCAACAACTATAATTGGAAGGGGTTAGTTTGAGAACTGGATCATATAAATATCTCTGCTGCATGTTCTTGGTGAGGGAGGTAAGGGTGTGTGGGTGTATTAGCACATGGCTGGATAAGCACATGCCTTGGATTGTTACCTGTTGCATGTTCAGTACCCAAGACTTACAACAACAGCAGCAGCAGCAACCAAAGCCTTTTCCCACTAGGTGGGGTTAGTGGCACAGAAACAGATAGAGAATCCACTCTCTAATTTTCACAAAGAGAAACTCACAATTTTTATAAACTTCAAGATGATAATACAAGGAATGCTTGGCCCTATTTATAGCAATCCTAGAGGCCTTAGATACAACTATAAGTAAGCTAGAAATACTGAAATGTAATGAGAATGCAAGAAATGAAAATGTCAAAAATAGTGGCTAGGTGGTTGAAGGTTGAGAGTAATGGCTATGGTTGATGTAGGGGGGACTTGTAGATAATATTGGGGGGGGCTCTGGATCATGCATCTGTATCGGTTAGCTACATGGATCTAACAACACCATTTTATTATGTTAGAATATCTAGAGAGTATCTCATAATATCTTTATTGCATCTTAAGAATAATTAAAGTATCTTAAATGATCTCTCGGGAGTTATTTACTATTTATTATATTCTCTGATTTATTTCTTTATTTTAATTTGGATTAGGAGTCTAGTATTAGTATAAATAGGACTATTGGGTTGGTATTTTGTATCAAATCACATCAAGTCAATATCAATCTCGATCTCCTATTCATTAGCTTATTTCCCTCTTTTTCTCGATCTCTACCTAAACTGCACAATTCCAACATGTTCTGCCAAAAAAAGGACCCCAGAACTGAAACTAAGATAATTGATTTTTGCAACTTCTATGTGATGCATCAACTTATATAATTATGGACAATGATATAAAATATTACGGTGCATATTCCTGTAATGGGTTTAATATGTTTCTAAGTACCTAATTGCTTTTTGTACAGGCTTTTTGCGATCCTGGGAGCAGCCACCATCACAGGATTATCAGAAACCTTTTTGATCTGGTGTCACTCAAATACTCTCAGGAGACATTATCTAGTGGTATGCTTATAATAGTCAGCAGGGTCTTCTGTTGAGCTCTCAGTAGTTTTATATACAAGTGAAATGATGCTTTGGATTTTATTTTCTTCATTTTATAAATTGTCTCCTGTTTGGAATTTTATGAGCGGAATTCTGTCCTTTCTAATGTTCGTAGTCTTTTTCTAATGTCCCTGTGTAACCTATATGCCATTTAGATTATTTTAGCTATATATATATATATATGTATGTACATATATATACATATATATATATATATATAAACTCTTCGTGATACAATTTACAAGGCTAAGGAAATGGAAGCTATTTCCTAGACAGCAATTCCTATGAAGGCTAGATACATTTATCGTGTGATAAGTGAGATACATGAGTTGCATCTTGCATGTGGTTATTGTCAACTTCTCTTCAACCTGGAGCATATAGCCATATATATCGTATGTGCCAAGATTGTTACAAGTAAAACCAACTCGAGTCCCTCATAAGGATTTAGTGAATGTATCTTCCAATTGTTCGTTAGAGTTGACTGGCTGTCGTGATCTTGCCTGAAAGAACTTTTTCTCTGACATAATGACAGTCATTTCTATATCTCCTTTTGTGAAAGACTGGCTTAGAAGCAATATGTAGAGTAGCTTGGTTATCATAAGTTAATTTTATTTCCTTGTCATTTCCCAATTTCCTTGAAAGAGGGCCTACTGCTTCCAATTTTTTTTCATGTTTTACCAAGGAGCCATTCTGTGGGGAAGAGAAATCCAGGGAATGGAGATAAGGATATTGAAAATGTACCCCATTTTAAGAAAGTGATAGGGTAAAAAAGCGAATAAACAATGCTATTTATCTTAATATTTTATTTATAATTTATATTGAATCAATATTTATATTTTTGTTTGTGATATGACTGATGACACACTGATAATTATTGATTCATCAACAAATTACCCCTTCTAAGTTAAGGTCAGAGTTTAATAAATGGTGTTAGATTACAAGAGTAAAGGCCCGTTTTGATCCCTCAAATTTTCCGAGGACCCATTTTTGTCCTTGAAAATAAAAAATGCATCATTTAGTCCCCCAAATTTATTTCTGTGAGACATTTTGGTTCCTCCGTCAGTCAACCCGTCTTTGACCTCTGTTAAGTGGCCTAGGTGTTAGTTCATTAAATTTTTTGACCCATTTTAGCCCCTTCATTTTTTTGGGTGATCCATTTTAGTCCCTGGAAAAGTGATCATGACCCAAAATGGGCCGACCTCTTTTATGTACAACCATGCACAAGAATGACCTCTTTTTTGCACAACCAAAATGAACCAAATGCAACACAATGAACCAAATCCACCAGAATAGTTAACAATGAAACAAATGTAATATTGAAATTAACGGTGGTTGAGAAATTATATGCTTTAGCTCAGTTCCTTTATTCTGGTTGTTCAAAATAAAGGTCATTCTTGTGTATGGTTGTACATAAAAGAGATCATTCTGGTAGTCTTATTGGGTCACAATAACTTTTCTAGGGACTAAAATGGGTCAGTAAATAAAAAATGAGGGACTAAAATAGGTCAATTTTTTTAATTAATTGACACCTAGGCCGCTTAACATTCCAGATCAGCAAGTTAATGGAGGTCAAAGTCGATGGAAGGACCAAACTGTCTCACGGAAGTAAATTTGGGGACTAAATGGTACCCTTTTTTATTTTCAGGGACCAAAAATGGGTCCTCGAAAAATTTGAGGGACCATGATGATCTTTTACTCTAGATTAAATGTCTAATACTCTTAAATAGTAGTTTTGTCTTTTGTGAATTTCACAGGTTCCTCTCCCACAAAAGAACCATGTGATCCTCAGAAACTGTTGGACAATTTCCTGCGAGTTATTTCCCAAAACTGATTCCCTTCCTTATTCTAAGTCTACCCTCTTCACAGCAAAACTTCTAGTATTCTTTAACTTGCAAACAAGAGGAGTATTATGTTGCATGCAAAAAGTAGGAACTAGGAAGTTCTCCGATACCATATTAATGCAAGTGTAGAGGTAGTTTGCTTGTGTAAAATAAAAGTCTCCGCAATTGGTGTATGAAATACTTACCTAGGATCTACTGCAAAGAGATGCAACATAAAGCTGGTTTACGGAGACAGCTGGTACTTTTATAAATAGTCACAAATTTGTCATTCTTACGATGTTTGTTTTATGTTACTTTAAGCGAAAAATGCTAGTAACACTTAACTTTATGTATCCGGCTTCTCTCCATCAATTGGCTGTCCGGCGGTTCTCTCCAGCACTCATCTGAATCCTACATTTAATCCAATGACCAAAATAAAAAAACAACAATTTACATATTTTAATTATTAATTAAATATTTTAAACATTAAAAACTTAAGAAAAAATAAACATCAAAATCCCTAATCCCCTTCCCCCTCACACCCCTCATTAACATCACCGCCCTTGCCCACCGCCGGCCACCGAACGTCGCCGGCATCGCTTCCATCAACCTTGCACCGCCGTTACCCTCCTGTCATCCATCTTACCTTTCGCGGCGATGCCTCGTTGGTTCCCTTTTCCTTTGTGGAACAGTTTCAAAAAAATGCAAATCTGGAAAATTGAAAAATTGAAGCTAGGGTCTTGCTATGAAAACAATGGAAATAGAAGTATAAAGGAGAGTTTCTTGAGGAGAATCCATTACAGGAGGTTGTCGAACTATCTTGTACTCGTTGTTGTTCATGTGATGGAACCAAATTCATCAAGATGAGCTGGGATTGATGGTGATGAGTGAGGATGATGAGGGTGGGGGGTTGGTTCAGTGTGAATCAGAGGCCATGATATCCATGAGAAGCAGCAGCGACGACAGTAGAGGTCACGTCAGCCATGAGAACACTAGTGCAAAATATGCTTTTAACATCGGAGTTTCCACATCGGTTTCCATAAAACCGATGTGTAAAACGAGGCGGTGGCACTTTTGAAATTAAAAGCAAAGAATTCCACATCGGTTTCAAAAATAACCGATGTGTTAATATTTTTCACATCGGTTATTTGTTAACCGATGTCTAAAATTAAAACAAAAAAATTTAAAATTTAAAAATTGTATCTTTCCACATCGGTTCCTAATGAACCAATGTTTTATTTATATTATCCACATCGGTTTATTTGTAACCGATGTAATAAATTAAAAAACTGAAATTTTAATTAAATTAAATCGTAAGCTCTACATCGGTTATTTTTAAACCGATGTGAAATATGGATAACCACATCGGTTTTTTCTAAACCGATGTGTAATATTTGACAAAACCCTACCTTTTGTCATTCCCTCCATCTGTCCCGCGCCCTCTTCCATTCCTTTTTGTTTTGTGCTCGTGACTTTCTTCCCTAACTCTCTCACCGCTCTATGCTCCCCAGTCTTTAGTTTCGAAAACCCTAAAACACAAGACACTCCTCTCTTTCTCACATTGAAGCAATCCTTCCCTCTAGCGGCTCTCTTTATTCCTTCACGCAAGCTCCCTCATCTCCTCTCGCTAACGCGTGGCTCCGTAACATTTTTGGTCTCCAAAACCGCCTCTCATTCTCACCGCGAAGTTCACTCCTCTCCAGCCTCCAAGCTCCTTCGTTCCTTCAATCCTCTCCGCTTTGCGACTGCCTCCTTCCCACCATTGTTGAAGACGGTGGTAAAGACGATTGTGACAAGCCTCGTTAAGGTTATCTTCATCTCCTTTTTTTAAATCAGCTTCTGGGTTTTTTATTTCAAGCTTGATTTTGTATGTTTAGGGTTTCTTCTTTTTGGGTTTCTATTTCTGCTATTATTTATCATTTAAGAAAAAGATTTTTCTACGAAAATCAGCTTGTGAAGTTTGTGTCTTGAGTCCTTGTTCTGTGTATATCTATATATATACATAAATATAATATACTTGCATGTGTTGTTCTGTGTGTGAAGTGTTATAAAGTGTGAATCTGTGTCTAATCCACCATAGTGGAAATGGCTCCAAGACTGGATTTTTCCAATTGGTGGACAAAGGATACACAAAAAGGAACACCAGTGGTGGTATCACGCGTCACGTAGTGATGCCTCACACGCGCTAGGCCGTGACGGATTCTGCCTTGAGGTTGCTTCACTAGTTGGTCCGGTCACGGCGCGTGACCACCATCACGGCTAGGCCGTGATCAGTTCTGCTCGTGAGGTCTCGGGTTCGGTTGGCATGTCACGGCCGTGATGGACATCACAGGATGGCCGTGACCAGCTTCCGACTTTTCCATTCTTTCTTTTCAGCTCTACTCTATCATGGTCGTGATGGTCATCACGGCTAGGCCGTGATGGGCTCTGTTTGGCTCATTTTCTTCGCTTTTCAAGCCCCATCTTCATGCAAGCTACATAATTAGTAAAGCCTTAGTTTCCCGTTTGAGATGCAATACTAATGAGCACACGTGTACGTGCTTAATGTACCGCTCATTGTGTTGGATCTTGAATTGTCCAAAGTTGGACAGTTTGGGAAAAAACTTTTTCTTAATTCAGTTAAAATAGTTATTCATTGATTCTAATATTATATACTTGATGAAAGTTCGGATTGATACATTTCCTTTCGTTCTCCGGGTGCATACTTTATCGTGGTGGATGTCATCACGTTCAAGTCGTGTACGTCGGAGACCGAAGGGAAATGCTGTCGAAATTTTGTCGAGTATGAGCATGAGAGTTAAGGACTAACTGTTAACCGAATGTTGAAAAAGTTTCTTCTCGAATGGGATAGGGCCATACCCTATCATAAGAAGTGGTTGATGAATATGTTGGACTAAGTACGAAGTTATTGGTTTAGTCATGGATCGCGGTTGGATGAATGCTAGACGGACAAGTGATGAGTATGAGAATGGAGTAGAATATTTTCTACAGTTTGCAAAAACAAATGCTCCTGATAGTGGTAACGGAAGGTTTTATTGTCCTTGTGTTAACTGTTTGAATGAGAGACGACTAGGAGCTGAGGAGATACGTGATCATCTTATTTGTGAGGGGATTTGCTAGAGTTATACAACATGGATATGTCATGGTGAATCGTTAGACAGGCCGAGGGTGTCGGATAGAGAGGAAGTTGATGACGTGGAAATGGACGATGGACTAGAGGACATGATCCGTGATGTTGGGCAAGAGTCTTTTCGACGCGCACATGTGTATGATACTTTGTGCAGTGATGCGGAAGTGGCTTTGTATCCGGGGTGCACTAATTTCACACGGTTGTCAGCGGTGTTAAGATTGTTCAATGTGAAGGCGAGAAATGGGTGGAGCGATAAAAGCTTTACCGAATTGTTTGAGTTGTTGAAAGACATGCTTCCAGAAGGTGATGCAAACCAAGAATGATGTCCAATTTAAGGCCAAATTAGTTTTGATGAAAATTTTATTTTCGTTTGTAATGAACCCGTATTCTTGTTTGGGCTGTATCTTGAGCTACAAATCTCCGATTGATACGTTCTTTGATGCGTTGGAAATCTGAGGAGATTATCTACAAATCGTATTTCAAGCCTCTTGACCAGATTCGGCTTATATCATGACGAAAATATTGTTTTTATTTTTACACGAATTTGGAAGCTTAGTTGGGAGGAATCTTTTGGCTTGCATGCCTCAAGTAACTCCTTTAAATTTTTAGCCTTTTTAATGTTTTGTTTTATTAGGGAGGGAATCTTTGGCATTAAATTGTAATTGATTATGGGAGGATTACACTTTTAATATGAGAAGCAAGTGTAATCACCACATAATTAGGGGGGGAATGAAAAGTCAAGATGAGTGATTTTAGGCCAATTAACGTGTGATCTTAGGCCAGCTCTCTATATGTAAGACGCCCCTAAACACATGAATGATAACTTTGAGTTCAATTTGGATTAAGTCCATTGTGAGAGAATATTGTTTCTCTTTGGTTCTTGGTTGAACCATCCTTGTTCTTATCAAGAATCCAAGATTCTTGTGGCGAACCTCACCTTGGCTTATCAAATCCCCTTGGATTTGTGGTGCCTACCACCCATTTTTCATCTTATCCAATTTTGTATTTCTTCTTCTTCTATAATTTTGTTGTCACTCAAGGATAGATCCGAAAATTTATATGCTCCTTCTTAGGATCACATCATTTGGTATCTAGAGCCATCCTTCCTAGAGTGACTTTTGATTTTGATTTTCAATTTTTACGGAAGTTTGAATTTTTTTTCTTAGTGGGTTCTTCATGGAGTCACTAATGAAGAAAAATGATGCCAAGCAAAGGGAGAATCTTTTCTATTCTAGATGCTATGTGAAGGACAAGATATGTAGCTTGGTCATTGATAGAAGGGGATACGTTAACCTAGCTAGTACCACCATGGTGGAAAAATTAGGACTTCCTCTTATAGAGCATCCACAACCATATGTCATTTGGAGCATCCGGAGTTTAGTGATCTCGGTGACGTAATGGTGAACAAACAAGTATGAGTATCATTCCGGATTGGGAGATATGAAGACGAGGTGTTATGTGATGTGGTGCCCATGGAAATGAGGCACTTGTTACTTGGCCGTCCTTGGAGGGTTGAACGACAAGCGAGATATGATGCCGACAACAACAAGTACTCATTTGTATTTAATAATCGCAAAATTACTCTTAGACCACTGTCACCAAAACAAGTGTGTGAAGATCAAATGCACTTGAAAGGAGAGAGTGAGAAAAAACAAATGAGTGAGAAAAAATAACGGAAGAGGGTTCGGTGAATGAGGAAAAGAATGAGGAAAAAGAAAAATGTGAAAGCAAAAAGAAAGTGAGGAGGAAAAAGAAAACGTGAATACTTGTCTTGATGCTATTCCTAATTCTTCACCTAGTTGTGTTGATTCTCTTTGAAGGAAATCGAGTTTATTCCTCCAAAGGAAGCTTGCATAACATTCAATGAAATTGAAGATTTGATTCCAAAGGAAGCTTGCAAGACAACCGATGTAATTAAAGATTTAATCCCAAAGGAAGTACCCCATGTTTTGGAAACATGCATGGCCTCCCAAAGGTATGTTGTTCATTTGATTCAGAATCACAACAATCTTGAGGAATGTGTTGGGATGTTGATTGTACAAGATGGAAATGTGTTATGCCTACTTGCTACATCTGATGATTTCTATCAATTTCCATTCGATCCCGGAGGATAAAGAAGACTCCTTAAGGCAATAAATTCGAGGTCGAATGCTCTTCAAGAGGGAGGGAATGATGCAAACCAAGAATGATGTCCAATTTAAGGCCAAATTAGTTTTGATGAAAATTTTATTTTCGTTTGTAATGAACACGTATTCTTGTTTGGGCTGTATCTTGAGCTACAAATCTCTGATTGATACGTTCTTTGATTCGTTGGAAATCTGAGGAGATTATCTACAAATCGTATTTCAAGCCTCTTGACCAGATTCGGCTTATATCATGACGAAAATATTGTTTTTATTTTTACACGAATTTGGAAGCTTAGTTGGGAGGAATCTTTTGGCTTGCATGCCTCAAGTAACTCCTTTAAATTTTTAGCCTTTTTAATGTTTTGTTTTATTAGGGAGGGAATCTTTGGCATTAAATTGTAATTGATTATGGGAGGATTACACTTTTAATATGAGAAGCAAGTGTAATCACCACATAATTAGGGGGGGAATGAAAAGTCAAGATGAGTGATTTTAGGCCAATTAACGCGTGATCTTAGGCCAGCTCTCTATATGTAAGACGCCCCTAAACACATGAATGATAACTTTGAGTTCAATTTGGATTAAGACCATTGTGAGAGAATATTGTTTCTCTTTGGTTCTTGGTTGAACCACCCTTGTTCTTATCAAGAATCTAAGATTCTTGTGGCGAACCTCACATTGGCTTATCAAATCCCCTTGGATTTGTGGCGCCTACCACCCATTTCTCATCTTATCCAATTTTGTATTTCTTCTTCTTCTATAATTTTGTTGTCACTCAAGGATAGATCCGAAAATTTATATGCTCCTTCTTAGGATCACATCATTTGGTATCTAGAGCCATCCTTCCTAGAGTGACTTTTGATTTTGATTTTCAATTTTTACGGAAGTTTGAATTTTTTTTCTTAGTGGGTTCTTCATGGAGTCACTAATGAAGAAAAATGATGCCAAGCAAAGGGAGAATCTTTTCTATTCTAGATGCTATGTGAAGGACAATATATGTAGCTTGGTCATTGATAGAAGGGGATACGTTAACCTAGCTAGTACCACCATGGTGGAAAAATTAGGACTTCCTCTTATAGAGCATCCACAACCATATGTCATGTGGAGCATCCGGAGTTTAGTGATCTCGGTGACGTAATGGTGAACAAACAAGTATGAGTATCATTCGGATTGGGAGATATGAAGACGAGGTGTTATGTGATGTGGTGCCCATGGAAATGAGGCACTTGTTACTTGGCCGTCCTTGGAGGGTTGAACGACAAGCGAGATATGATGCCGACAACAACAAGTACTCATTTGTATTTAATAATCGCAAAATTACTCTTAGACCACTGTCACCAAAACAAGTGTGTGAAGATCAAATGCACTTGAAAGGAGAGAGTGAGAAAAAACAAATGAGTGAGAAAAAATAACGGAAGAGGGTTCGGTGAATGAGGAAAAGAATGAGGAAAAAGAAAAATGTGAAAGCAAAAAAGAAAGTGAGGAGGAAAAAGAAAACGTGAATACTTGTCTTGATGCTATTCCTAATTCTTCACCTAGTTGTGTTGATTCTCTTTCGAAGGAAATCGAGTTTGTTCCTCCAAAGGAAGCTTGCATAACATTCAATGAAATTGAAGATTTGATTCCAAAGGAAGCTTGCAAGACAACCGATGTAATTAAAGATTTAATCCCAAAGGAAGTACCCCATGTTTTGGAAACATGCATGGCCTCCCAAAGGTATGTTGTTCATTTGATTGAATCACAACAATCTTGAGGAATGTGTTGGGATGTTGATTGTACAAGATGGAAATGTGTTATGCCTACTTGCTACATCTGATGATTTCTATCAATTTCCATTCGATCCCGGAGGATAAAGAAGACTCCTTAAGGCAATAAATTCGAGGTCGAATGCTCTTCAAGAGGGAGGGAATGATGCAAACCAAGAATGATGTCCAATTTAAGGCCAAATTAGTTTTGATGAAAATTTTATTTTCGTTTGTAATGAACCCGTATTCTTGTTTGGGCTGTATCTTGAGCTACAAATCTCCGATTGATACGTTCTTTGATACGTTGGAAATCTGAGGAGATTATCTACAAATCGTATTTCAAGCCTCTTGACCAGATTCGAACTTATATCATGACGAAAATATTGTTTTTATTTTTACACGAATTTGGAAGCTTAGTTGGGAGGAATCTTTTGGCTTGCATGCCTCAAGTAACTCCTTTAAATTTTTAGCCTTTTTAATGTTTTGTTTTATTAGGGAGGGAATCTTTGGCATTAAATTGTAATTGATTATGGGAGGATTACACTTTTAATATGAGAAGCAAGTGTAATCACCACATAATTAGGGGGGGAATGAAAAGTCAAGATGAGTGATTTTAGGCCAATTAACGCGTGATCTTAGGCCAGCTCTCTATATGTAAGATGCCCCTAAACACATGAATGATAACTTTGAGTTCAATTTGGATTAAGACCATTGTGAGAGAATATTGTTTCTCTTTGGTTCTTGGTTGAACCACCCTTGTTCTTATCAAGAATCCAAGATTCTTGTGGCGAACCTCACCTTGGCTTATCAAATCCCCTTGGATTTGTGGCGCCTACCACCCATTTCTCATCTTATCCAATTTTGTATTTCTTCTTCTTCTATAATTTTAATGTCACTCAAGGATAGATCCGAAAATTTATATGTTCCTTCTTAGGATCACATCAGAAGGCAACACATTGCCATCTCGAAACTATAAGGCGAAGAAGATATTGTGTCCGATGGGTATGGAGTATAAGAAAATACATGCTTGCCCCAATGATTGCATATTGTACAGGAAAGAGTTTGAAGAGATGCACGAGTGCCCCAGGTGTGGGGTATCACGCTACAAAGTGAAGGATGGTGATTCTAGTTGTGATGTGGTCACCAAAGGTCCTCCTGCGAAGGTGTTATGGTATCTTCCCGTGATTCCGCGGTTCAAGCGATTGTTTGCTAATGTAAATGACGCAAACAACATTAGATGGCATGTAGATGAGAGGAAGTGTGATGGACAGCTTCGGCATCCGGCCGATACTTTGCAATGGAAGAGAATTGATAGTTTGTTTCCGGATTTTGGCAATGAGCCCAGAAACCTCAGGCTTGGAATTGCTACCGATGGAATGAATCCATATGGAAACTTAAGTAGTATTCATAGTTCATGGCCTGTTCTCCTGGTAATTTACAACCTGTCTCCTTGGTTGTGCATGAAGCGCAAATACATTATGTTAAGTATGGTGATTTCGGGTCCTAAACAGCCAGGAAATGATATTGATGTTTATCTCGAGTCCCTTGATTGAAGACTTGAGAATGTTGTGGGATGAAAGGCGTTGATGTGATCGGCGGGTATTGCCGTGAGACATTCGGATTGCGTGCCATGTTATTTTGCACCATCAATGACTTTCCAGCATACGGGAACCTGTGTGGGTATAGTGTTATGGGGCATAAAGCATGTCCAATATGTGAAGAAGGCACATGTTACCATCAACTGCAACATGGAAGGAAGACGGTTCACCTTGGGCATCAGAGATTTCTCCGACGTAATCATCCTTATCGTAGATTGAGAAAAGCTTTCCATGGACTTCCGAAGAATGAAATTGCTCCGGTGGCCTTGACTGGAGAGCAAGTTTATGAAAGGGTGAACAACACTAATGTTATCTATGGGACGACCCAGAAGAAGGCTACCGAGAAGAAAATATGGAATAAGGGGTCGATCTTCTTTGATCTTCCATACTGGTGCAAGCTTGATGTAAGACATTGTATTGATGTGATGCATGTGGAGAAAAATGTGTGTGACAGTTTAATCGGAACGCTTCTCAACATTCAAGGCAAGACAAAGGATGGTGTGAATGCTCGTATGGATCTAGTTGCGATGGGTATACGAGAGCAGTTAGCTCCACTTAAAGTGGGGGATAAGAAGACTTATTTGCCCCCAGCATGTCATACTTTATCAAAAAAAAGAGAAAAGAAGTTTCTGTGAATGTCTACGGGGAGTCAAAGTGCCACAGGGTTACTCTTCAAATATCAAAAGACTTGTCTCAATGAAAGATCTCAAATTAGTTGGCTTAAAGTCTCATGATTGTCATGTCTTGATGCAACAACTACTACCGGTGGCCATTCGTGACATATTGCCTAAAAAAGTCAGACATGCCATTACTAGGTTATGCTTATTCTTCAATGCTATATGTAGCAAGGTCATTGACACTAAAAAGTTGGATGACTTGGAAAATGAGGCAGCCATTATCTTGTGCCAATTGGAGATGTATTTTCCACCTTCATTTTTTGACATCATGGTTCATTTGATTGTTCATCTAGTGAGGGAGATTAGATTGTACGGCCCCGTTTATTTAAGGTGGATGTACCCGGTTGAGCGATACATGAAGATCTTGAAAGGATATATGAAGAATCCACACCGTCCCGAAGCATCTATTGTTGAAAGGTATGTTGCAGAAGAAGCTATTGAGTTTTGTACAGACTACATGTCAGAAGCGGAACCTGTAGGGCTTCCGAAGTCTCGTCACGAAGGAAGATATGATGGTAAGGGTACACGAGGTATCACTGTTAAGAGCATGGATCGGGAGGAAGTTCTTCAAGCACATTTGTATATATTGAATAACACTGATGATGTTGAACCATACTTATGTCAGCATAAAAGCATCATCAATGAAACATACCCTAGAATGAATGAAAAATGGTGTTTGAACAAGCATAACAAGATTTTCTTGAACTGGTTTAAAGAAAAAATTGCAAAGGATGGCATTGCTTCTGATACATTAAAATGGCTAGCACAGGGGCCTAACTTTGATGTCATATGCAGTTGTTTTAATTATCTGAAATCTATTAGATATACTTTGATTAATGTTTATTTTGTCATGGTAGTTCTATTAATGCAAACCACATGTTGCGTGGTGAAAGGCGTCGGGCTATTAGATGGATTATTCCTAGTGTAAGATATTTATTAGTTCAAATGAATCAAATGCAGTGGGTATAATTATTGATTTCTATTTAATTCCTCATATTCTAATTGGGTTTCATTTGTACGTAGTCACGTATACAACGTGGATCATGAAAATGTGGATACTATGTGATGCAGTGGATGTTGGTAATTATCTCCTCCAGGATCACTGAAAGATGGCATGAGGTAAATGTTAATTGATAACAATTAGAAGTAACAGTTATAGATTCATTATATGTTTTATGTTAGTTTATTAATTACTTAAAAGATATAATCTTTTGTCCAATTAAACTTGCAGATATTCAACAATCCAACTCCATTATCTGATTCCGACATCAACAACATAAGGAGGAGTTGGGCAACTTTCTTTCTTGAAGTGTACCAACCATAGTTTGTATATATATATATATATATATATATATATATATAGTTAGTTAGTTAGTTAGTTAGTTAGTTTAAAAACTTATCATGTACTAGCTATAGTGTACTTTTAACTGATCATATGTATTTTGATATGAAATCATAATATATAATATATCATGTAGCTTTTTGGTTTCTAACTATCTTTGTTGTCTGAATGTAATTGAACGTACATATGTATTGTTCGTAATAAATTCAGTATATATTAATTGTGTTTTTGTTGTACAAAAGTGATTGTTGAGAATATTTAGAGTATGTTATTCTGGTATTGATCTGCATTATTACTGAAACAGGGGAAAGGAATGATAGAAATGTAAATAACAGTTTCAAAAAAAAAATTAGACTTTCCACATCAGTTTTACAGAAAACCGATGTGAAAAGTGAAATTTCCACATCGGTTTTATTAAAACCGATGTGTAAAGTCTAATTTCCACATCGGTTTTCTGTAAAACCGATGTGGAAAGTGATATTTCCAATAGTTTACCAATTGACAAATGAACTTTCCACATCGGTTTATTTAAAAACCGCTGTTAAAAATGTACTTTAAACATCGGTTTTAAAACCGATGTGAAAGTGGCAATAAACCACATCGGTCTTTTCAACATCAGTTTGAAAACTGATGTGAAAGCCAAAAATAACCGATGTGGAATCCATTTTCTGCACCAGTGGAAGGAGCGGTTGGGCAGCAACGATGGCACAAAAATGAAGGAGAAGGGGACCAATGAGGCGCGCACTGAAGGGGAAGATGAACGGCGGGGAGGGTGACGACGCGGTGCAAGGTCGATGGAGGCGGCGCGGGCAGCGTTCGGTGGCCGGCGGTGGGCAATGGGTGGTGATGTTAATGAAGGGTGTGAGGGGGAAGGGGATTAGGGATTTTGATGTTTAATTTTTTTTTCTCAAGTTTTTAATGTTTAAAATATTTAATTAAGAATTAAAATATGTAAATTGATGCTTTTTTATTTTGGTCATTGGATCAAATGTAGGGTCCAGATCAGTGCTGGAGGGAACTGCTGGACAGCCCGTTGATGAAGAGAAGCCGGATCCTAACTTTATATCAGCATAATTTTCACCATCTAATTTTAACACGTTATGATTTTACTACCTCTACCAAACATTACTCACTTGCAAGATTCTAAAAGGTGGTTTTAGAAAAACAAATGCTTAATGTCTATTTTTTATCCGTATATGCATCTGGTATTTTGGTGTCATGTAACTACTTAATCTTTGTCAAAAATATTCGCTTCATTTGCCGCATGACAAACACCAAAATTGGCCGCTATTCGACAAATACAAGTTCCGATTAAATGGAGTTTTGTCCCTGAAACTCGCACAATTCATAATTCTGTGTGCTGGAAATGCTTCTGTTATGGTCAAACATGATTTTGTCAAATACCTTTGATGTTTGGCTTCTATGGTAATAAAGTGATTATAGCCTCAAAATCATGTTGATCTTGAAGTTGAAATTCATACCTTTCACGTTGGATCCAAAAATTGATTCAACAATTTATGACTTGATAGGTAATGTTGAGTCAATAAATTGTTGTTTTGGATTCAACGACTCAAGAGGTGGTGTTGGGGGGGGTGGGGGGGAGGGGGGGGGGGGGTTGAATTGAGTCTTCAAAGAAAATATTTTCCTCTTAAAATTTTTCACAAAGCTTTATAAATCAGAGTTACAGATTTGTGTTCTCAGGATCTTTTATAAAATCGATGAAGGGTTTTACAAAAATCTTGAATAGAAGGTGATGAGGATAAGAAAGATTAATAACGAATAGGTTCAGGTTCAATAACTCAGTAATAATAAAATACAGTTTATACAGATCAATACCAGAAATTATATTTGAACTTTAAACATCAAAGTTGCAGGTTCTTGATTCATAAACAGAAAGTAAAGGAGTTTGAGTTTAGAGATACTACACCACCAGATTTATCCGGGTTCAGTCACCTCCAATGTGACCTACATCCAGTCCCCACTCCACCTGTGGGATTTCACACACTAACACACAAGCTTTGTCAGGTAGCTTGAAAAACCTTTACACCACAGAGCACTCATTCACCTCGAGATACCACATTCTTGTGAAGAGCCTCAATGTTCAACCTTAGGGATACCTCACCCTAATCACTCAGAGAGACTCCCTCTCTCTTTACAATCAAAAGTAAAACAAAAATTGATTCCTAACTCTCAATAGTCAGATAAACAAATTGAAGCACTTATGAGTATTGAAACACTCTTTTCACAATAAACTCAAGGAAGATGATGAATGATATGCGTATCGTATTTGATATGTTATTCGTTCTGTGTAATACGTAAAAAGTGTTCATTTGATCCATCTTTATATAGAAAACAAGTTATAGTCATTGGGATCAATCAAAACAGATTTGGATCTGAATTAACAGAATTTGTTTTCTTGATTCTCGTTCTTGAGATAAGATTCTGATAGTTCTTATAGAATTCGCGTCCATAAAATAACGAGTCCATTTGGAAAAATAGTTGCATCCATCTTACAAAAATAGCCACGTCCATTTGCCACCTCAGCAGACGGGAGTACTAACACAAAGTAATTGGACGTGCTCCAACTAGTAGACGAGCGCTTGTATTACTTTAGTAGACGAGCGCTTATATCACGCACTTCTGTCACTTTAGTAGACGTGCGCTTGTGTCATTTTAGTAGACGTGTGCTTCTGTCACTTTCTTGGACGCTAGCTTTTACCACTGTTGGACGAGCGCTTATATTATTCCAGTGTTGGACAAGCGCTTCTATTATTATTTCCAAAAATCATTTTCATTAACGAAAACTTATTCCTTTTAATGCAGGTTATGAAAAATGATTTTCTTCATGCATATTTCTTAATTGAGCTATTTGTGAATAAGAGATTTCATCTCTTACAAATCATCTAAGACTTAACACTAATTTCTTCGTTTAAGCTCTTGTCTTGATGATTCCTTGATCTTCGTCCTTGCTCTTTGATTCCTCCAAGTTCTTCATTGAATATTCTCCTTTGATTGCTCACTGAACTTGTTAAATATTGCTCGATATCTGTCTTTACAATTTGACACTCAACACTTGCATACACATTAAGTTGTATTTGTCATATATCAAAATCTCTCTGTCATTGAGTCTAACATAAATCACTTTTTTTTATTAAGATATTCAAATATAAATCACTTCACTTTCAACTCACTTTTAACCAAAATCAATTTTACAAAATAAAAAAATTATTCAAAAGCTCATCCAAACACATATTCCTTGGTTCAAAATCTTCTAAAAATATTTACACAAGCAAGCAATTATGGTTTTCACAGCATGAAATTTCTAGTATTCATATGGTCTAAACACTCTACCCACCCCTTACAATTTAACAAAAAAGAAAAACAAACCTTGGAGCTCTCAAAGGTCAGAGGGTATATAGTGTCAGTCTTGACTCTTGAGGGGCAAAAACACCCAAAACTAGAAGATAATGCCTTACATTATATGGCCCATTGCGACCTATTCCAATTGAAAAAAGAAAAGACATTGAGGAAATGTTATTAAACAATTTTATTCACCACTCGTCTTCCTGGTTTCCATAAATATTCCTCAATCATTGATCAATTTGAAGTTGTAGATTCATTCACGTGAAGATGGTGTTGTAGAAAATCTCAGCTAAATTGCCTTAATTGGATTTTAATTCACGATCTATTTTATTAGGAGAATAACATAATTTCAATTAAAGATCAACATATTGAGCTTACTACTAAACTTTCCATTGGCAGTATCATTTTTTCACTTACATTACACCAAAACCCTCTTAACAAGAAGTACATTCCCACAGTTAATTTCTCTTATTAATAAGGCAGGTAAGGAACATTAATACATTACACTTCCACTACAAGTAGCATATTCTATGATGTGTAGTCTAACAGTGATAGAGAATACACTTGATGAAGCAAAGCAAACATACTCATATCTTACTTCTCATTCTAACCAATCTTGCCAAAGTCCCTTGGGCAGCCAAGGTCTGGGCATGGTTATGGCCAAGCATCACAGTTCTGATACTGATACATGTTCTGCAAAGCTCCTTACCACTGTCTAGATGCCCCCCTCTGGCTAGCAACTTTGCTCTAGTCTCAAGTAGTGTTGCCTTCAATAAGGTGACATCCTGCCACACATATTCATCCACTTTTTGCCTCCTTTGCAACCTTCTTTTCCAACAAATTGAGTCATTGGACCAATCTTGGATTTGAGAGACAAAGGACTTCTCAACTTCCTCCAGTGCATTGGTGCACACCTTTAAGAGCTCCAAAGCTGAATTGCATCTTGAGAAAGTTGTGAAAGCCTGGATTGCAAGGGGGAGAGCAGTTCTTTTGATGTACAGAACCATGTCAATTGCCTTTAGCTGCACAAGTGGGGGCTCAGATTTGAACCCAAACACAAGGAAAGCTGATGCCCATAAATGATCTTTTACATGGTTACCCATTTTTCTTACTCCTTGAACTGCAGCCTTGGCATATTCCAAACCACCTTTTCTTCTTGCAAATGCCTGTGTTATGGGATGGAACTGGAGCCAACATCCATCATGATGATTGGCCCTTCTAGCCAGTCCCATTTTCACAAGAAGCATTGCTGAATCTTCTTCATTCTTCCATGTCTGTGATGATAAACAACTTGATGTTAGGCTAAGACATTCGGTCCACTTCTTGAGGCGGTTTTCGACCATAGGGATACCATTTGCTGCATTGACCAACAAACTGGCTGAAATGGGAGCTGGAGAATACCATCCACTGACAAGAAGCATTCTTACAGCCAGAAGGTTCCCTTTAGCTTTAGTTTTCTCCAAAGTTCCCAAACAAAAAAGGAGTGTCTTCATGAGGAAAGGATTGCTCTTGCACCATTGTTCTTCTGCAATGCTCATATAACAAGAGTTTGATTCTTCATTGAGTGGTACCTGGTTTATGGCCTCAAAGAGATCAGAGGGACCAATTGCAAGTTCAGACAACAATGAACCAATCATCCATAAACAAAAGCTTAACCTTCCAAGTTTCTCATTGAATTTTTCAAGGAACTCCATCTCTTCTGTTGGATACTCTTTCTTTTTTCTTCCTCTAATAAGAACCATTGCATCAGATAATGGCAATGGTGGAAGCTGAATAGTATCATAGTTCATTACTTTGGACAACCTAGTAGTAATAATCACATGTGTCCCTCCTGTGTTTCTTGGTATCAAGTCATATAGATCCTTCCCTTCCCACCATTCCTCTTCAGTCTCAAGATTATCAATTATAAGTAAGTAAGGTGTCTCACCAAACAACTCCCTCTTGATTCTCTTGAATGCTTCAAATTCTTGCTCCTCAAAGCTACGCATTCTACCCCTTTCCATCTCAGAATCAGCACCAATATCCAAACCCAAATTGAGAGACAAGTTCAATATGTTCTGCCTGAGATACCGAGCTTCACCTCCAACCCAAAACACCATTTTGTACCTCTGGTAATATCTGTGAGCAAATTCCAATGCCAGCTCAGACTTCCCAATCCCAGAAACCCCATTAATGCAAATCACACTGCTACTCTTATAGTTTCCACTCTTTGATTTCTTATTCTTCAACCGCTTCAACGAATTGTTTCCCATGATTGGTTCAACCCAAGCCTCTAAAGTTGGTTCTTTACTCTTCCCAATCTCTAGACTAATATACCTCCCACCTTTGCTTATCACCAATTCACTTTCCTCATCTGCAAGGCCTTCAGATTGCCCACTGCCACTTGCTTCTCCTTTCATGACGGCCGCACAATGATCGTGTACTTGTTCCAGACAATTCCCGCGTCCAAAAAGAAGACCTTCAATCTCCACAATCTCCTTTTCTCTTCCAACAAAGTATGTATTCCTTGGGAAAGGTAAATTCTCAAATCCTTGCATATTGTCCTTCAGGTCAGCTTTCTTCCTACCAAGTTTTGCTCTTAAAATAGCAGCAGCTTTTGTTATGCAGCTTCTCCAACTACCATCATTAGCCTCTAGATTGAATTCATTGCACTTCATGATTCCATCAATTGCTTCTTTACATTCTTTATCAATTGAGTTGCAGTTAAGAAGAGCCATAATCTCAGCAGGTCCGGTGTCAAATAAGAGAGGAATCAAGTTTTTCTTTTGAGCAAAGAATCTAAGCTCTTCCATGCTTAGGTGGTTGAGGAAGCTGGAACTTGTGACAACCACCATCCCGAATGGCACCGAGCAAATGACACTATCAGCAATCTCATGACTCTGACTATCCGAATACTTGGCTCTATCAGCAAGCAAGCAATCAATCCCTTGAAGCTCAAGCTCAGACTTAAGCCACTTGCAGAATCTCAGCAGATTGGGATTTTGGCCATGGAAGCCAATGTAAACATCACAGCTTCTGAGTTTGGCATTGGAAACAGGGGAAACAGGGCCTTTTGCAAAGGAAATTCTAGGGACTGGAAATGTGAATGAGATCCGTGGAGCTGCTGCTTCAGGGACTGGAACACATGTAACATATTTGAGTGTTGTATCAGCAGTGTCATCAGAAAATTCAAATTGATCAGAAGGGGGAGTGTAGGAACTGCTCGGAATGTCTTCCGGGGTGGAAGGATGAGTGATGGTTGTTGTTGTTGTTGTTGTTGTTGTTGGTGGTGGTGGTGGTGGTGGTTGGTTTTCTGAAGTAGACCCATCTGGGGGCTTTGAGATTGTGGCCCTTGGAGATATATATGGTGACTGCAATGCTGAAACAAATGCTGATGAAGGTGGAGACACAAGAGGAGAACCATAAGGTGATGATTCTATGGAGTTTTTTATGTTTGGTGAAGGTAAATTTGAATTTTCTAAACTCTCTTCACCATGTTTGGTGCTACTTGCAATCTTAATTGTGAGTGTGCTAGAAATTGCAGGGTTGGTTGCATTGATGCCTAAGTTGTCTTCTCTTTCACTTTCCATGAATAATAGCTCTTCAAAGATGGCTACCAATGCAGTTCTAGTGGCCTTCTGGCTAGATCTCATAGATACACATGATAGAATATAGATTACTCTACAACATTTATTTCTTAATTAGCAATAGCCTCCTCTAATGTTTATGTGGGACATAGTTAGTAGCATGTCTTCAAAAAAAAACCATTATTTGCTGCAAGGAAACAGAAGACCTGAACACTGTCTGTGTGGCTCTCTGACCATGACCCTACAGCTGTTGCCTGGTGCAGCAAAGATGATGAATGCAATGCAAGGCAATAATGAAGAACTCAAAAACATAAGAGGGTCTGCATGTGGTGCACAGACTTTAGGCTTGGCTTTTAGTAATCTGAAGCTGTGTACTATATTTCAACAATGGCACTTGCACAGCTAGTACTGATGTGGCTTGAGTTGTGAAGCATCTAGCTATGTGATTGAATGGGAATGTTGGCAGATGTGTGTTTCAGCTTCAAGTTTCTTTCTTGCTACTGTTGTGAAAAGGAACAGTCATGAATGTCTGCAGAGAAAACCAAGAAAACATATTCTGAAAAATCTGTAAGTAACTATTAGAGAGTCTCACATCACAAGACCAACCTTATCTGATGATGATGATGCTAATACTTATGAAAACCATTGAAATCACCTCAGCTTTCTGCCATTTTAAGCTGAAAGAAATGTGAAAAATAAATAAATGTAAACACCCTTTTCTTCTCTAGCTCTGCTTCAACTTCAGGGTACCCTTTGAAAGGTAGGGAAAAGAATGGCCTTCCTGACTCTCTAGTTTTATGCGATTGTTACTGTAAGGTGACGTTTGGTTGAGTTTATTTAAGCTCCTTTTGACTTATCTGATGTCATAAACTCTTATGCAGTGTGTTTGGCAAAGCTTATAAAAATAACTTATGATATCCTATAAGGAGTTTTTGACTTATTTTCATAAGTCACTGGGAGAAGCTTATGGAATTATCATAAGAGCTTATGCACTAAACATCCTCTTCGTATTTTTCACTATTGAATTCTCTCATGCCCCTTTCTTTCTTTTTCTTTTTTTAAGCGCTTATGGCATAAGCTCTCATGCGATAAGGTCTTATATGATAAGCTCTTAATTAAGTTGTTTATCCAAACGTACCCTGAATAAAAAATCGAGTGACTTTAAAAAAAAAAAAAGAGATAGAGGATTGGGATCCTTCAGAGTATTAAACTCCTGATTACCCTCTCTCTCTCTGCTCCAGTAGTAGCTAGCTGTGCAGGGAATCTAACGTGCAGGTTGATTCTCCAAGGTTTGAATTGAACATATTATATTGATTTCTATGCGAAAACAAATGGACATATAATATTAAATAAACACGTAAAAGCAAGTATGGTGTCTCTATCAAAAAAATAGAAAAGCAAGTATGGTGTAGTATTTCAATAGTGATTTCAATATTAATAGTTTAATACACTCTAGGGCAATTTTCGTTTTGTCTTATGTGCTTGGCCTTGCATTCTCTCATCCGTTGTTGTAAATGAAAATATTAAAAAGTTATCGTTGGCACAAAGGGCAAATACCAAATATTTTTTAAATGTTAAATATTTAAAAAAATATTAAGACTGTTTCGCAAGTTCAAAAAACAAATTTATACCTTATTTGAATAGTTTATAAGCTTGTTTGATCAAATAAAGGTCTTTGACAAACAAGTTTATCTTATTAACTTATCACTTTCTTTCATAAGCTGTTTTATTTAGCTTATAACTTATTAATTTTTTCTCATTTTTATCTGTGTTATTTTAATGAAATTTCTATTTTATCTTGCTCTTACCTCATAAAATAAAATTTATATAAAAAAATATAAACATGTCATTTTATTTATATTATTTAATAAAAATATATTAAAATAATGTAATAACGTCATTTTATATCATTTTATGTTTATGTTAGTTTAACTACTAATTTTACCAAAGGTTTAAAATTTAGTCAGTTAGTTTTTCAACTATCAACTATCAGCTATAAGTTTTCAACTAAAACTTAGTTTCTCAACTATAAGCTATTTTATCGGCTATTTTTACATAATTCTTTGAGGTATATTTTGATACTTGGTCGGTATAAAGTCCATATACTGATAATATTTGAGTTTAATTCTTATGTATTCTGATTGTAAAAAAATTTATACTATTAATCAATTATAAATTATTATATTATTTAAAATTTTTAATTTCATTATAATCATTTTAAAAAGTCACATATAAAATAAACCCTAATTAGTTGATAGTGGATTTTTTTTAAGGTAACCACTAACCAACTCATAAGAATTTACTGTTTTTTGGTTAAAATAATGTTTTAGTACCTATACGTGTCACTCATTTTTAAATTAGTCCCTATACAAAAAATATTTTTATATTAGTCCCTACACGTGCAACTGTTACCAAATAGGTCCCTGATGTTTAGCGGCCGTTAACGACCGTTAATGACGATCATTAAGTTGGTCCTTACATGTGTCACTCATTTTTAAATTGGTCCCTACATGTGTCACTCATTTTTAAACAAATGCCGGTGCCCCCAATTGGTCCTTATATGTGTCACTCATTTTTAAATTAGTCCCTACATGTTTCACTCATTTTTAAATCGAAAGATTCCTTCTCTCACCTCCTCCATCTTCTCTCACCCTCTCTCAACTCTTCCTTTCCCCAAATTGCCCCCGATTGTGTCCTAGCAGCCGCAATCTTCCGATTGACCCACACTGGCAACCTATGGTGAGGTTTCGCGGCGATTCAGGATCGCTCCAGCTGAGACGTGCCACGCGTTCTTCGTGGTTTGCAAAGCCGGTACTGAAAAATTGGTGCATTTGTTCGAACCAGTATCAGTGCAGGAGGGTTGTTATGGAGAGCACAACAGCTTGCAAGCAAGCCTGTTGGAATCTTCAACAGCACTGGATTACACTCACTCGGTTGGTTCATCATGGAATGATATTTGTTCCGATCGGATATGAAAGTTGGTTAAAATTCCAACTGAGGGATTTCAGTAGGCTTGCCTGCAAGCTGGTGTATTCAATATCCACTATGTGAGTGTAATCCAGTGTTGTAGAAGATTCTAGTAGGCTCGCCTGCAAGCTGTTGTGTTCTCCATAACAACCCTCCTAGAATCGGTACGAAGCTCGAACAAATGCCCCAATTTTTCAGTAACAGCTTTGCAAACCATGAAGAACGCACGGCACGCCTCGGCTGGAGTAATCCCGAATCACCACGAAACCTTGCCGTAGGGATCGATTTAAAAATGAGTGACACATGTAGAGACCAATTTGAAAATGAGTGACACATATAAGGACCAATCGGGGACACCAACATTTGTTTAAAAATGAGTGACACATGTAGGAACCAATTTAAAAATGAGTGACATATATAGGGACCAACTTAATGATCGCCATTAACGACTATTAAATTGTAGGGACCTATTTGATAACGGTTACACGTATAGCGACAAATATAACAATATTTTTTATATAAAAACTAATTTAAAAATAATCGTACAGGAACTAAAATAGTATTTTAATTTTTTTTTTTTAAGAAATGAAACAAATGTTCGTACCATTATAGTAGTTGTGTAGGGCAACTATCTGTGCATCATCTGAATTCTGAGTTTCTGACACAGTTTGAAGCCATCTGCACCGGAAATTGCACCAAAGACCAGCGCACCTGAAGTAAATAGTCCAATGGATTTTTTTTTCTTCAAAATTTAAGAAATATATATCAATTTTTATATATATTAAATATTAATTTTTAATATTATTTTTATTAATCATTGTCATTAATTATAGACTATCAAATATTAATTAAAATTAGAAGCGGTGATTTTAGAAATTTATATGAGTATTGATTACAATTAACCCGTTCCAATATATTTCCTCGATCTTTATATTTTAGGATTTCGTTTCTTATATTGTGGATCGGAGGGAGTAATAAATAAATAGAAAATTTGTTTCATAAATATATTATCAATGATAATTTTGAAAGATTTAATTTTAATACATTATTATTTTCATTCAATTATATTATCAAATCATTAATAATATTTAATTTTTGTTATCAATATATAAAAGCTATACATATTATAATATATGATTAATTGATAATATAAAAAAATTATATATTAAAATTTAATTCAATTTTTAAATAGCTAATTATTAACTAATAGTCTAATATATGAATGCTAATTATTCTATTTAATTTGAACGCTAAATTTTTGTAAGAATTTTTCGTAACAAATTTTGTTTTTATTCTCGTATTTTTTGAGTGGTGTTATTTATACAAATTAATCTCTTATGAAAAAACAACACTCATTTTTAGATGATTTTGTTAGAAGATGGGGTATGGTCTGTAACAAAGAAGAAAAGAACAAGTGACATGCGCACCCTCCAAGGCGTGTAAGAACACTAGGCTTTAGGTTCGATTCGCCCCCACCAATCTCTCCTCGTAGATTGGATGCAACAGGTATAACCGGTGAATCCCCTTCAGGATACAATGGAGAACCTTGGTTTGGTTTATACACCCTAAACTAAGCATATCGTCAATGGCATTTTACAGAATAATAGTTTCATTAATTCTCTCTGCGCATTAATGGAAGAAAGGAAGTGATTTGGCTTGCAGAAATTTAGCCAATTTTCAGACATCATTCTGCATGCACAAGTGGTTCTATTTATAGACCAACTTATGCCTCTTGGTGAATGAAATAACCTTTCATGTATTTGAAAGAATGATTGCAACCTTTCATGAATGTACACTTGATGAATGAATACATTTAATCATTAAAAAACACATATATTAGGAAAGATTTGAAAGTCATGAAGAGACACACTTATTTGTGTCCTTCAACATATTTCCAACTTGGTGGCTTGGACTTCCATTATTTTGGAAATCCCTCACAATCCCCCACCATTTTCAAAATAAACCCAAATCCCATTATTCCGGAAATCGCATGCTTTCAGACAAAGGTATCTTGGGGATTTGAACCTTTGCTTAGTAAGTCATGGTTGCACCCATCCCCAAATAAAGTGGTAGACAAACTTTGAACCAAATATTCATTAGAACAAGTGTTCAAGACTTACACATGAAATCTCGGTACCATTGAACGACGTGGTAGTGTGACATGTTTGGTAAGGCCTTGTGTCGTGTATCCTTTTCATGAGAGCTTACAGAGTCAAGCCCCACTTCACTCTCATATAGGTGGACTTTACCAAAAGCACCCCCATAAGTTGGGCACCTCAGCACATATATGCTATAGGTCCATTAAGAGCAAAAGCTCACCCTTTTCCTTTTGTCCTTATGGTATCCAAGTACTTTTAAACCTTGGGATGTATCTATTCGTCAAGTACTTGCAATCACTCTCATAGTGTACTTTGGCCACATTGAACTCAAGACTTGATGCTATTCAAGTGTGAGTTGGGTTTCCACCATTGGTGATCATGTAGATATGGGCTTGATTCCTATCCCTAATGATGTTTTCCACATCATATCACTTGTCAGTCCTTTTGTCGAAGGATGAAAGATTTCTTTCCGTCTTATAAAGACCCTAGATATTACTCCATTTGCAATTAGTTCCTTAACATAACTATGTCTTAGTCCAATGTTCCTGGACTTTCCATTATAAATTTGGTTGTATGCCCCTTGATAGTGTTGACTGACTATCCCATTGTATGGATACTGACGTCATTAAAATTGGTATCTCATACAACATTTTTCTATGCCATTTAATCTCAATGTTAAATGCTGCCAATGTTATGAATTCTATAGTCGTGGTGGAACCAGCAATGCCGACTTATTTCTTGAAACCCCAAGAAATGACACCCCCACCAGTTGTCAAGACTCAACTACTGCTCGTTAAAGCATGATCTTCTTGTATAAGTCACCCAACTGGCATCAGTGTAACCTTCTAATACCGAAGGATACCCCTTATAGTTTGAACTATAGTTCTTGTCCCCACAAGTATTTCAATACTCCTGGACAACATGCCAATGGTCTTTTCTTGGATTACTTGTATACCTACTTAGTCTCCTATAACATATGCAATGTTTGACCGGGTACGTGTCATGGCATACATAAACATCCAATTACTTTTGAGTATTCAAGTTGTGCTACTAGATTACCTTTATTTAGTACTAAATTAATGCTATGATCTTAGGGAGTAGTGATAGGTTTACAATCAAGGTGATTAAATTTCTTTAATACCTTTCCTAAATGGTGAGATTGGGTTAAACCTACATTCTCACAATTTCTTATTATTCTAATTCCTAGAATCAAATCAGCTACCCCCTAAGTCTTTCATGCCAAAATTTCTAGATTCTTAGTTTTTCTACCGCATCTAGGTCAGTACTAAAATTCAACATATATATCATCAACAAACAAACAAATCATGACACCTTTTCCATTATGGAATTTACTATAAACACACTTGCCAGATTCATTCATTTAATATTCACTATCTAGCACAACTTGATGAGACTTTTGATGTCATGTCTTAGGAGCCTTTTCTTGTCCATACTATGACTTTTTCAATTGACACACTTTCTTTTCTAGACTATTAACCACAAACCCTTCAGATTGTGTCATACACACCTCTTCATCTAATTCCCTATTTAGGAATGGTATTTTCACATCCAATCAATGGATGACAAACTTATAGATGGATCCAAGTGCTAATAGCACTCTAATTGGGGCAATTCTTGCCACAGGTGCATATATATATATATATATATATATATATATATATATATATCAAAATAGTCTATTCCCTCATTTTGTGTAAATCCCTGTGACAACTAGTCTTCCCTTGAACTTTTCAATGGTTCCATTTATAATAATTTTTCCTTTCAAAAATCCTTTTACAACCTATTGGTTTATGGCCGCGCTGTAGCCGCGCGCCAAAAAGAACGAGCGATTATTAAAATAATGTAGTATAGAGCGACAACTCGGATCGTCTCTCAAGGACTCTTTAGTTGTTGTTATTATTAACAGAAAAAGTTAGAAAAAGTCAGAATTGGGGGTTTTGGATTGAAAACTAAATTAAGAAGCAAAACAGAAAACAAAGCAAGAAAACAGAAGGCGATTTACCAAATAAGCTAAGCGATTAACCTACTGTTCTCGGTTTCCCAACTATCATCGGTTCATGCAACCCTAAGCAGATTCTAATCCCCTCCCGGTTGTAGCAACAATTAACAAACGAAAACCGCTACTACAGATGTATGTTCCTATTCCCGAAATAACAAACGGGGTTAAGCTCTCATGAACAAACGAACATGAATGAACACACACGAAATAACAAACGCGATTATATATAGGAACATTACATCACCGAAATGAAACAATACCATACTATATATTCCTGAAATAACAAACAGAAATATAAAGCATGTCATTGAAAAGAGAAAAGGAAATGAAAGAGGAATCACTGAACCTCAAGTGTTAACAGAAACCAATCACAATAGATTAATCTAGGAGACTAGTTCTCCGTTACAAAAGTAAAACACAAAAGAAAAGAAATAAACTACTGAAAACTACTACTACTGTCTACCAAAGATTAGCCAAAACTGGCTAACTCTGATTAACTTCTTCAGTTCAGCCTAAAACTGCTTTATATACACGTTTCTGGAATCCAAGTCCTCGCGAGGCGAATAACATGAAAGGTCTGCAACTCTTTGTCTTCTCGCGAGGCGAGCATAGCTTCGCGAGGCGAACGCTTCAAATTCCCAACACGCCCAAACCTTGATCGTTTCTGACTTTTCATGGTTGGATGACTCGCGAGGCGAGCCATTTCTTCGCGGGGCGAACCAGAGACTTTGCATTTTCTTGGAACAGTCAGCTTCGGGGTCGCGAGGCGAGCAGTATTCTCGCGGGGCGAGAAACTCCAGAATTATTCCTTTTTATTTACCTGAAAATAGAAAGTAAAAGTAAATACTTTATTCACTCTAAATCAACTAAATTAACTTAAAAACAATTTACAGACTCAAAATATTACTTAAGGACAATCAAGTCTAAATTGGGTAAAATTGATATAAAATAAGCACAAAGCCAAGGTCTTTACTAGTTATAAAACCAGTCAAACAGAGGCTCATCAGTTTAGAACCAGGTGGGAGGTCTACTAATTTCCACATTTTATTCCCCATTTACTGAGTCCATTTCTTCTTGTATAGCTTCCTCCCAGAAAGCGACAACTTGAGACTTTATTGCCTCTTCAAATGTCTATGGATCACTTTTTGTATAATAATAGATTGGTCCATAACTGTCTATGGACTCTCTTGTTCATTCAACAAGGAATATGAAAAGCTTGGTCTCTACATTTTCTCTTTTCTATCTCTCTAACTTCTCCTAAGTTATGAACTCTCCAAAGTATCTTTATTAGATACATTGTTATCCGGATTATGTGCATTACTATGAACATTATCATGTGACTTGGAATTGAGTTAAACCTATTTCCTTCTGTCATGTTGACTAACGGACATGAACGTTGACCTTGTCTGGTCCGTCGAAATTGGGGACCAAATTGAATATTGAAAAACAATTTGGGAACCATTATTTTGGAGTCAACGTCAATGTCCATTAGTCAACTTGATAGAATGACTCGATTGAATAAGTTTTAGGAATTTAGGGACCAAAAGGAACATTTTAAAAATTTGGGATCAAATTAAACATTGAAAAACAATTTGGGGACAAAAATATAATTTACCTTTTTTTTTTATTAAATTATTCGGTATCTTACAAATGGCTATATCATTTTTAGTTGGACATCTCACATGTTACCTGGACAGCGAATTCAAATTTGTTTTAAAAACTCTCTAACTTTTGTCTTTTAATTATAGACCCAAAACGACCTACTTGAAAAAAAATAATATATAAACCTGTTTAACTTGTTTTTTTATTTATTCGGAGGTACGTTTTTGAAAAAAACAAAACTCAAAACGTTATAGTTTGTTTGAAAAAAAATTAATTTTAGGTACTCTTCAATCATTAACCTCTTTTCATCCACAATTTGAAAAAGATAAATAGCATTATTCATACCTAAAGCACAGACACCTCAAGTGTTGGAACCATAATGGTTATGGTTAGATAATCTTTTAACTTTTGATGTTAACAAAAAGATTAAATTTCTATAATAAAATTAAGTTATGAACTAACTTGTCTACTCCAATGTGCAGGTTTGTTTTAATTATCACTAGATGAGGAAACTAGTCTAAAGTTCCTTTGAGAAAGTCTAATAGCACCATTTAAATTGTTATTTAAATTGTTTACACTTTGTTTCTTGGTAAGAGACATAGTACCATCGTTTACACAAATGCTTTGTATCCCGACATAAGTTGCTGTAAAGTTGACTAAAGTACAAAGAAAAAAAGACAAAAGGTAATTTTCGGGTACAACAAAGAAGTGACAGAACCATTTCGAGCTTTCTGATAACCAATAGTGTTTTCTGAAGATCACATAACAAGTTATCAGACTAGTCGGATCCTAGCAGTTAATGCTATCTTTAAACAAATATTTGTTGAAGACAGTTGAAGAAGAAAGAATTCAAGCTGAAGCCCTTCTATAAATACTGGACGATCCTAGTAAAGAAGGTTACGGTTACGAAAACTACCACAAGCTCTAACATTCGAAAGTGCCCAAACTCTCTTAAATCTTCACTCAATTGTTTTGTAATCTTTTGATCTTAATCTTTCATACCATCACACATAGTGAGCTATTAGATCAATCCTTTTATCTCTTAAGCTAGAGAGAGCCTGAAGAGGCTTGACTGAAAAAAAATACTTGTTTGTCTGAAGAGCTGTTGAATACTTGTGAGTTTATAAGCCCGAAGAGGCAAGTGAAAGAATACTTGTAAAGCTATTGGATTATAATGGAGAAAACTTTCAAGTAGAAGAGACTGGACGTAGCTCCTGGTTGGAAGAGAGTAAACCATGATAAAATCACTTGTGTGAATCTTCTATATCCCTATCTCTTTATAGTTTTCGTTTATACTAGCTGTACAGATTTGATTTTGAGTTTGTTAACTTTTTGTAAAAGGTTTTTCAAAAGAATTTTGAAAAATCTATTAAGAAACACAGTTCAACCTCTATCTTATGTTTTCTTGTGTCAACTTCATGAAGCACTCCCACTTTTTGAACTGCTGGTCGCATTCACGAGCGTTTCATTCTAAGGAGGTCTAGTCGCTTTAGAAGTGTTGTCACAAGTGGTGTTCGACTGTTCGGCATCGTCATTCTTGTTGTTTTAACGGTCACATGTCGTTGCAAAAGCGGTTGTTTCCAAGTAGGGTTTTGAACATAACGAACTAGGGAAGTTTAGGTGCGTATATACTCATTTCGTCATGGAGGAGGTCGTTGCGTTTGAAACCCCACTTAGAAATTTTTATTCACTGCATTCAAAGGCATGCTTTCCTCGTTGGTGATAACACCCGTTTCTGCAACGACCATGCAATCTTTGAAGCAATGAGGATGATGTTTCCAAACACCACTCGCGACTGTACCTCCCCTCAATGAAACACTGCAAAGCGAATGCGAGGTGCTTAGGGTATGGATGGTGCTCTAATACTTTCAAATTGTGTATGAAAGAGGGTGAATGCTAGAAGGGGATCTAAAACTAAAATTTTGCAAATCAACTCTTAATGTTTTGAGATTTTTGGATAATTTTTTTTTATTAAAAAAAAACCAAAGGTGTATTATGTGCAAGTCGTATGATAATAATTAACTGTTTCATTGACAGAACATTTTATTTGCTTTTCTTACACCTGCTGCAAAGTTTAAGGGGTTAATTATAGTATTTTAAAGTTAAGGTTTAATTCACATATAGATTATAATTGAAGGACATCAAATTTAAGTGAGGTGTCATAGGTTAAATATTTATTATAATATTTTATTGCAATACATTTTCAGTGTAAAAAATAATCATCTTCAAAGTTTCTATATGTAATTGATTGATAATATAAAAAAATGGATTTAGTTGATATACATAGTTAACATCATTGTAAAAAGTTGATATAATGTCAAACATTCATAAATTGGACTATTATAAAAAATATTTGACTCTTATTATAACTAACTTAAAATTCACATATATCATTATTTAAGATTTGTGACTGATTGATAGTATACGAATTTTAAACTAAGAATATATGCCAGTTAAACTTAATTTTTTTTTTATAAATCGAACAAAATTAATTGGTATAAAATTTTTCTAGCAACACAATAATTCAACCGACATCAAATCTATCTATATTTCTTTTTTTTTTTATTGATATCATTTTTTAACATTTATTACTAGATTTTGTAACTTATCCTACCGTCTCATATTTTTTCGATCTACTTCGAGGAGTATTCCATCGTCAACTTGAGAGGGGACTAATCTCCCGTGGGGGTTTGTTCGACACCTCTATGGGTGACATCCCTCCCAGCTGAGGTTTTTTTTCATACCCAAGGCTCGAATCCCGAGACCTTGATTAAAGGGACGAGAGGCCTTTAACCACTCACGCCAACCTCAGTTGGTTCCTACTGTCTCATATGACTGTTGGAACAAGAAGCTCACAATGCTTCACACACTCACACTAACACAATAGAGAAATTGAGAAAGAATAGAGAAAGAAGATAGAGAGAAATTTATTAACACTTTCACACTCTAATTCACGTTCACTTCACTTATGCACACTTGCACTTTCTCTCTACATTTGTTCACTTTCACATCACACTTAGTCTATTTATAGACTTACACATACACTAACTAACTCTCCTAATAACTCTCTAACTAATCACTTTAGTTATAACAAACTAATCACATTTTAACAAACTCCTAACAACTAACTAATTTGGATTATCTCCAACACACCCCCTTAATTCAAATTAGCTAAAAACAAAATACAAAACACAATTTTACACCCAAATTTGCATTTCTATAATGCATTCATTATTAACACTAACACACACATATATCCTCCTGGGTCCCATATCAATCTCATATTAGCCCATTTTCTGTCATTGTAACACGTTTGGGCTTGACCCATTAACACAAAATCTTCTCCCACTTTCTGAAATGCACATTGATGAACTTCAAGAACTTGGGCTTGGCCCATTAGGTCAAAATCTGGACCTAATTTTCGAAATTCCAAATCTGCCCTTGCATCTATCATCTTCTCCCTCTCAATGGTCCCTTGCATCATCTCCTCAGCCCCCTTCACTTTCTCTTCTATCTCAGCCTCAACAATCAGCCGCTTCTTCTCATCACAGCACCACGTACAACCCATTCCTTCTTCCATTCGCGGTTTCCTGGTCCATGCCCCTACCATCATCTTCTTCCCTGCGACAGCAACACTCAGCCGCTTCACGTTCCTCACACTACACCACAGCGGTTCTGAAGATGTTAGCGGCAGCGGCGACCTGACTGGATGTTCCATCTCCAAGCCCTTCGATGGCGGCTCTGGTGGCGGTTGATGCGATGCTTCCGGCGACATCTCCGCCTCCATCTCAGTCGCGAGTGCCCCTTCCATCGTCGCCTGAGCATCTCGATCCGGCGGTTCGCTTGGCCTGTTCGAAACCCACAACTCCGTCTTCACCGGCAGCGGCGGCGCGTTCGCCTCGCACTTCGGAACCACCCACGACGGCTTCTTCTCCGACGCACCAACTGCTCTTGTCGTCGCTGCGTAAGGGTCCCGGTCCGACGGTTCAATCCTCTCTGCCTGAACCTCCGTCGTCGCCTCCGGCGACCTCAACTCATACCCTTCTGTCACACCAACTCTCTTCGTCACCCAAGCATCTCGGTCTGACGGCTTCGGCTCCAGAGGTTTGATCGAACCTCCCTTCTTCGCCATGGTTCTAACGATTTGTGGATGCACTCCGAACGTCATCTCTGCCCTGGCCTTTCCGAGCACAATCTGCACTTTACTCTCGTTGTTCTTCGCCTCCGGTGGTAGCGACGGCGTGTTCGCCTCGCTCCTCGGAACTTCCCTTTCAGCACTTGCTTGAACCATCTCTGCTACAGTACCATCTTCTCCCAAAGACTTCTCATCACCCTCTGTCAAGAAACTTGCGTCCAACAGCTTCATGACGGCACTGCAGTTCTCAATTGCAAGCACCTCCTCAGTCTTCTTTTGGGTTTGCCGGTCTGCCACCATCACTTCTCTTGTCTTCATCAATCCCAGTCCTTTGCTTTCAGCTGCTTCCATCTCCTCTTTCTCTCTGTCGATCTTGGCAATTTTCTTTACAACATCTTTGGATTGGGACAGAGAATGCTCACAAAGTGTTTGATGGAATGACCCAATCAACACAACATTCGGGTTTCTTTTCTTCATCACAAGAAGAAGAGCTTCCTTTTCTGAATTTTCAGCACGATCAGTTCTCTTGATCTCTGTCACTGGCTGATTGTTGATTTCTGCCCCTTCAATCCGTGTCTTTAACACTTCTCTCTCTGCTGCTGTTAGTGCCTCTGTTCTTTCTTTCTTTCTTGTCACACATTCTTTCATCACCTCCATAGACTTTGTGCAAGATATTCCATGCTCCTTTGGCTGTGTTGGCAGCAATAATCTTCTCAAGAATCCCTTCATCCATACATTGATGAAGAATCAAGAGAGCTTTGTAATCTCTCTTTTTGGAAGCTGATATGATCCTAACAAGGAACATATATATTTTCGGATCTATCCTTGAGTGACCAAGAAAAATTATAGAAGAAGATGAAATACAAAATTGGATAAGATGAGAAATGGGAGGTAGGCGCCACAAATCCAAGGGGATTTGATAAGCCAATGTGAGGTTCGCCACAAGAATCTTGGATTCTTGATAAGAACAAGGGTTGGCTCAATGAAGAACCCAAGAGAGAAAACACTCTCACAATTGGAATCAATCCAAAATGAACTCAAAGTTGTTTTTTCATGTGGTATTGCAATGATACATATACAAGGATGGCTGCCCACTTTTGGGTTGCCTTGTCTCTCAATATTCCATAACCTACACCTAATAACTCACATAACTCACCAACTCAATGACACTAAAAACATTCACTAACTCCCACTACCATGCATTTACCACATTAATTGATAAATGCATTTACTAATACATTTATGCATAAACATGATAATAAATTCCCACTAGCCATTATTATGACTAAGAGCACTACTAGGAAGCATTTAGTGAGGCTAGGAGAATACAAAAGATCATCTTAAAATTCAGCCCAAAAAATAATACGAAAATTATAAATAAAAATTATAAAAATATAATAATCTAAATATGCTTCTTTCCACATGCTCAAGCCATCCATGTTCCTATCATTCCCCTCTTCTTGAAAGCGATTTGTCCTCAAATCCAAACCTGCATTAAAAGTCAGTGGATTATCTAATAAAATTTTGCTTTTGTGCTTTCCACTGTTTGCTTGATAATTAGCTCTTCCATCCCTTTTTCTCTCATAATTCTTTTTTTTCACGAGATATCTCTCATTTTTCTCTTTTTCTTCATCTTTTATCTCATGGTTCTCCTCTTCTTCTCTCTCATGGGTTTCTTTTTTCTTTAATTCTTCTTTTTCCTCCTGGCGTTCTTTTTTCTCTTCTTCTTTTTCACCACTCTCCATTTCCTCTTCTTTTATCTCATGAGTTTCCTTTTTCTTTACTTCTTCTTTTTCCTCATCCACCGAACCCTCTTCTTTTATTTTCTTCTCACTCATTCTTCTTCTCTCACTCTCTCCTTTCAAGTACATTTGATCTTCATACACTTGTTTTGGTGGCAATGGTCCAAGAGTAATTTTGTGATTATTAAATACAAATGAGTACTTGTTGTTGTCGGCATCATATCTCGTTTGTCGTTCAATCCTCCATGGACGCCCAAGTAACAAGTGCTTCGTTTCCATGGGCACCACATCACATAAAACGTCATCTTCATATCTCCCAATCCGGAATGGCACTCGTACTTGTTTGTTCACCATCACGTCACCAAAATCACTAAACTCCGGGATGCTCCAAATGACATACGGTTGAGGATGCTCTAGAAGAGGAAGTCCTAACTTTTGCACCATGGTGGTACTAGCTAGGTTGACGTATCCCTTTCTATCAATGACCAAGCTACATATCTTGTCCTTCACATAGCATCTAGAATAGAAAAGATTCTCCCTTTGCTTGGCATCAATTTTCTTCATTAGCGACTCCATGAAGAACCCACTAAAAAAAAGAAAAATTCAAACTTATGGAAAAATTGAAAAACAAAATCAAAAGTCACTCTAGGAAGGATGGCTCTAGATACCAAATGATATGATCCTAACAAGGAACATATATATTTTCGGATCTATCCTTGAGTGACCAAACAGAATTATAGAAGATGAAATACAAAATTGGATAAGATGAGAAATGGGAGGTAGGCGCCACAAATCCAAGGGGATTTGATAAGCCAATGTGAGGTTCGCCACAAGAATCTTGGATTCTTGATAAGAACAAGGGTTGGCTCAATGAAGAACCCAAGAGAGAAAACACTCTCACAATTGGAATCAATCCAAAATGAACTCAAAGTTATCATTCATCATGTAATAGGTGTGTACATATAGCATAGGGAAGTAAAAACCAAAGGTCATCATAAGATGACATAAACTCCTAATAACTAGACATAACTCTCCACTATGTGGTTATTAAAAGAATATAACTATCCTACTTAAGAAAATAATAAAAGTGGTTCCATAACTTCTAAAGGAGTTACCTAGGCATGCAAGCCAAAGGTTGCTCTCCTTTGTAAGTTCCAAAAACGTGCCAGCCACCATTCATAATGGGCCTTGCTCATTCATCAAGCTTGGTGTAGCCCAATTAACATATAACTCATTTAAGGTCCAAGAATTCGTATTAAACTTGCAGCCCGTTTTTCACCATGATAGAAGCCGAATTTGGTCAAGAGGCCTGAGATATGATTTGTAGATAATTCCCTAAGATTTCCAACGCACCAAAGAATGTATCAATCGGAGATTCGTAGCTCAAGATATGACCAATTCAAGCATACGGGTTCACCACAATGAAAATAAAATTTTCATCAAAATATTAATTTGGCCTCAAATTGGACATCATCCTTGGTTTGCATCAGAAGCACAATCTTCCACACCTTGCATTCCCTCTTGCACAATTTCTAGCACCTCATAGAAATCAAAGATCACATGCATCTTCACAACCCAATGATTGAAGTTCTTGCTATCAAGAACTGGTAATGGGATTTCAAAATCCCCACTCACAATCTCTTCAATCTGCACCTCCATGGACCCATCACAAGTCCCTAATCTTGTAGCTCTAGATACCATTTGTTGGAACAAGAAGCTCACAATGCTTCACACACTCATACTAACACAATAGAGAAATTGAGAAAGAATAGAGAAAGAAGATAGAGAGAAATTTATTAACACTTTCACACTCTAATTCACGTTCACTTCACTTATGCACACTTGCACTTTCTCTCTACACTTGTTCACTTTCACATCACACTTAGTCTATTTATAGACTTACACATACACTAACTAACTCTCCTAATAACTCTCTAACTAATCACTTTAGTTATAACAAACTAATCACATTTTAACAAACTCCTAACAACTAACTAATTTGGATTATCTCCAACAATGACATCGTTTTACAAAATTAAATATTTTTATTTCATAATGATTATTTATCATAAGATTAATTTCTATGTGGTGTTATTATAATTTTTTTACACTTGCAAGTTACATATGATAATATTTTTACATATTAACATTATTATTATCTCTCTCTTTTATATATTGAGTGGAGGCTCAAACCGATCCTTGACAAAAGAACACAGTGACATTTTGATCCCTAAGAAATAAAAAATATCGGTTTGGTCCTCAACAATCTAAAATGCAGGTTAACATAGTCATTCTTAGAACAATTTTTAGGGACATTTTAGTCTTATCATATATTATTTTGACCAGCATTTTACATCCTAGAGGACCCATTTGGTATTTTCTATTTCTGAGGACAAAAATATCACCTTATTTTTTTTGTCAAATACCAGTTTAGGCCTTTATTCTTATATATTAAAATAAAAGCATAATGTGAAAATATCAATGCATGTCACTATAATTTTTTCTACTAACGATATATACTACTCCCTCTTGACTCAATTATAAACAAAAAAATACCTATATTTTTTAGACTTAAATATAAGCAAAATCTAATCAACTTAACTCTATTTAATGTAAATATTCCAAAAATCAAAAAAATTAATCAATGCAAACCAATTCTCCCTTTACTTCTTCAAGAACATTACATATTCTTAAGACAATTAAAGGATGGCTTAATAATTATAATATATTTTTTTATATAAACCAAGATAATTAAATTATATTAACTAACTTCCTTATTAAATATAACATTAATTATTTTTATTTATAATTGAATTCGAAAGTAGTACTTTAATTCATTTATTATTATCATTAATTTTATAAAAAAATTGTAACTAATACGCACTTCATGAACCTGTGGCTGTAATCCAGGTAGTGCTCGACATGATATGAAATGAGAATGGGTCACCATCTCCACGTGGCCCACGTTGCTAGTTGTCTGTGTTTTCATCAGACCAACTGATGATCTAATAAACTATGTAATGTAAATAGCAATTTTTTTTTTGGAACAATGTAATGTAAATAGCACTAGATACTCTCATTTTCTTCTCTATTTTTTTTCATTATCTAAACTTTTTCTCTGTCGTTTTTTTTTTGAAAGATGAGTATATTTTTTCTCTCGTTAAACAAAATAAAAACAAGTTTTAATGATTACATATAATTAATTTGATTTCATATCTTTCTTTCTTTAACATTAGATAAACAAATAAGATTTAGGTATAATTTCAGGTACTAACTTTCAATGATAACAAGACATTTATAATAACTCGGGTAATAATTGTTACATATATTCTGTTGCAGTTGAAAAGTATCAATTAATATATCTATATTTTTTTTTTGAAGAGATACCTACGGAATTATACCTTAGTTTTATCAAAAAATAAAAAATAAAAGGAAACATCCAAATCCAACGTAATATAATAACAAAATATAATATAATAATAATCTATATAATATTTATTATTATTTATTTTTAAACAAATATATAATTGAAATTTCCATTCCGTTCCCTTGATTCCTTCTCACTTCTCAGCCTATAAAACTGCAAATCCATAAAATTCCCAAATTTTAGGTTTTCTTTGTCCAATACACGGGCTTCATTTATGAAGGTGATTACTCTAATCATAGATCCTCTTCTCTTTCTCTCTTACTCATTCAAGTTTTTGATTATTCATTTATTCATTCATTTCTATATACTTTCCGTTGTGTTTTTGTTTTTCAATATGTGCTTGTCTTTTTCTTGATTTTCAAGTTCTTGGATTCTCATTTGATTTATTGCTTCAACTGCAATTCAGTTCAATTAATTTTTCATGTGCCTAAATGGGTTTTGATCTTTATGCCCAGATTTAGCAAAAGGGTTGAAATTGGTTATGGATTTGGGAAGTGAATCTGTGGAAGAAAATGAAGTCAATCATGATGGAAATGAAAACGGGGCTAAGGATGACGGTTCTTTTGGTAATGAGAAATTTGGGTTGGGCGTTGATGGAAATTTGGATGCCTACAACATGTTGAAACCTGATCAAAAGGGAACGGTTGATGCAGTGGGTAGTGAAGAAGCTGTGAATTCAAAAGGGACACCAAAAAAAGGGGTTGGATTGAGGAAATGGAAGAGAATTAGGAGGAGTGTTGTTAAGGATCCGAATTCGAGCGCTGATTCGAGTAAAATATTGAAGCGGGGTTTGTCTGGCAATGCCAATTTGAATGAAAACCAACCTTTTCAGCGTGATGCTAGGGGAAAAAGTGAAGGGTCTTCGAATATGTTTGGAAATGTTGGGTTTTCTGATGGCTTTGCGATCCATGGTTCTAGTTCAGATTCTAGATATGCACTTGGATCTGGTTTTGTTGTTGGTACTGATTCCGAGAATAGTGAGGATCGGAGTAGCAAGTCTTCTACGGCGGCTAGTGAGCCAAGGTTAAGGTATGAGAAAAGCCATAGCAGGAGTGTAAATTCAAAGAATTTAGCTAACTCGGCTCAACGGGTTCAACATGGTAAGGGACGCATTGAAAGCAATAAGAAACCTGGAGGAGGTGGAAGAGTCAAAATGGAGAAGGAAAATTCTCTTTCCAGTATGGAGTCTGATTCAAGAAGCTCCAACTTTAAGCAAGGTATCTTTGTTACTAGTAATGGAAAACACAGTGGTAGACCAAATGATTATGATGGAGGTAACGGTGTTGAAGCTCACACTAATGAACATTTCAACGAGGGAGTTCAAGCTGGTTATGGTAATGAAAAACTGGGAGAAGATGAAGATCTTCTAGAAGAGAATTTAGCTAGAAATTTGCCTTGGGACGTTACAGAAGAAAAAAGTGATAACAACCAATCTCCAACCATTGAAGATACACTATTTGAGTCTATCAGTGGTCTTCAGGCTGTCCAGGAGGCACTTGAAAAAGGTTCGTCCATCTTGTTTCTGATAAGTTGGATATTCCTATGAATCTTTTATGCAGCTTGCCAATTCGTGAGATTGATATATTTGTTGGTTTTATAATCCTTGGGAAAATTTATGTAACATATATGACCTTATTAGTAGTTTCTTATCCATTGAATTCTGCTGCTATATTCACTTAAACTGTCAATACAGCTGCTAACGTGACAGGTACCGGTTCATGAACGACCTAATATATATTGGTTTGGTTTGACCCCCAGCTGTTTAAACTCTATGATTTTTTATTTTGCTAAGCCAAACCAAACCTTTGATTGGTTCTGTTTAATCAGTTTGGTTTGGTTCCTTCAGCACCCCTACATCTAGAGTGTCTTATTGAATAAACGAGTTTGTTTCTTGAAAGAAAACAAAATTATCTTTATATGTCATACCTAAATGATAAGTAGCCTATGGGTGAGAGTATATGGTGGGCTAAACTGGGCACAACATAATTCTCGGTATTTGTGGAAAGCCATGAAATGATTAATATTCTGTTTCCTTATACCTATTCTGCTGTTCTTTGGAACTGCTATTAAATTTCTTTTTTATTTTATAACATTCAAATCTGGTGGCGTAAATGTCTAGTCTAGTCTCTCTTGGAAACATTCTTGGTTAATCCGATAATTCAACCATATTAGTTAGATATAAAACTGTTGTCTTGCATATGTAGATCTATGCTGGGTGATGGATACAATGACAAATGGAGAATGAGCCTCTTGGAAACTTTCTCCTGCACTTGATTTCTCTATATTGAATGTTAAAGATTGTAACTGTCTCATATGCCATTAAGGATTGGTGTATTGTTGCATTTGGATTTGCATGTAAGTTGTTGAGATTATATTTAATTCAAGAGGTCCACCAGGACAAACCCCCAGTACAGTTATCATACATTGCATTGATCAAACATCAATACATGCTGGCATTGACCTTTTCCCAGAGGGTTGACTGTCTTATAGTCAAGTGTCTTGATTTGGAGCCTATCATAGTCAAGTGTCTTGATTTGCAATCTATCATAGTTGATGTATTTGACGTGTTTTGAGTGGTTTTAAATCTCTCTTTGTGAAGTTTAATGAATGGTTCTTCAATTGAATCTCATCCTTATTGAGAAATCCAGATACTTAGATAGCTAAATGAATGGAATATGAAATATTGAAGTATAATCCATCTGTCACTAGGAACTCATTGGATGATTTGTTTAGTATTTTCCATTAAATTGATACTACAAGTGTACCTGCATATTGTAATGTTATTGTAGTGATCTCGTCATCCTTTCATAAACTTGTACAATTAGGAGCTCCAAAACTTTACTCTTGGTTCACCATGTACTTGCATGTTTTATAAGGGTTGGGTTATGGTGCACCACCCATATTTTACACCACCCACTACACCACCCATGTGGCAAATTTTGGGCCAATCAAATTGCCACATAGGTTGGTCAAAATTTCAAACTTTCTAGTTGTATTATACTGTAGTCAAACTATATGAATACAGTATATTGTAGTATAATATATGTGTTTTTTGTATTTTCAAATTTAACTCATATTAAAATAATGTTTTTTGATTAAAAAAACAGATTATATTACAAAATATTATTGACAACGAACATTATTTTAATTCATATTAAAATATTATTTTGCAATATAATCATTTTTTTAATAAAAAACATTATTTTAATATGGGTTAAATTTGTGAATACAAAAAGTACATATACTATATTATAATATATTGTATTCATATATTTGACTACAGTAGAAATACAACTAGAAAGTTTGAAATTTTGACCAAACCCATGAAGCAATTTGATTGGTCCAAAATTTGCCACATATGGGTGGTACAAAATATGGGTGATACACCTTAGCCCAACCCGTTTTATAAAGCTTTAATATTTATTTTAGTAGGACCATACATAGTTTATTGTTTCTCTGTTTTCTATTCAGTTTTTTCTTGTTTGGCTTGGTACTGTAAGATTGTATGTTGGTTACTTTTCCTTATGCTGCCGTTCATGGATCTATGGTTACTTAGAGATTATATGAATCCTTGATCAGCTATTTCTTCTTGGTCGGTTGGTCCTAATTTCAGTTGGTTGGCTGAGGGAAATCATTTTAAAACATGACCTGAGCCAGCAATAGGAAACACAAATCGGGGAGATTGGTTACTGACATTTTAAATTAATTTCTACAATTTTACTTGCTTACCCTGTCTGGGTTATTACTTATTGGAACCGAATATGATATTTTCGACTTATTATCATATCATTATTTTAAATTTATAGATTACTTAAAGAATCTAAAAGAGCTTATATATTCTATAAAATATAAACATTTCTTTTAGCTATTTTGAGTTGGCTTGTTAATGCTGATAGTAGTTGATTTCCATACTTTTGAGAGAAAAAGGAACAAATTTTTGTATTATTATTATGCTGAAGTTCCTTCTTTTCTGTAAGATTGGTCTTTAATGGAAGAATCAAGTATGGCTTGTGCCATTGCTGATCACCAATCTCTGTGTCCTCTTGCAGAAGTCATGAAATTCAGGGAGATTGGGATTGAAGTCTCACCAGATGATGACTCAGCCAAGTGCAGCAGTGGATCTGCTGGCGTGACTGCTGTTGATCAAGGACTTCATAATTCATGCTTATCTGGTCAATCTGGTTCAGAAGAAATCAAACAAAATGCTTCATGTTACTTGGAATTTCAGGTATCGAGCCTGACACAAAATGTAAATATTTTGGAAAGCAAGTTGGGGGAATTACAGGGCATGCTTGCTCTGAAGGATTCCAGGATTGCTGAACTTGAAACAGCCCTGGGTAATGTTAAGTTTCCTAAGGAAGAATCTGCTAGCACCGTAGGTTTATCGGAGAAAGAACTGGAGTTTGAGCTTGAGGACCTCTTTAGGCAAAAGATTGAAGCTGAGGTTGAATACCTAGCCATCAAAAAGGTGATGAAGAACTTGAAGGATGGGGCAGGTTTTCAACTTACATTATTGGAGGAGCAAGAAAAACTGTCTGAAAATCAAGCGCAGGTTCTTAACAAGGTCATAGAGGCAGAGAGTAAGGCTTCATTGTTGAAGAACAAAGCAGAAGAGCTTGAAAAATATTGTGGTGATAGTATAATAGTTGAGGAGTCTTTTGTGCTGCAGAAAAGAGTATGTAAGGTGACATTTTGTCTTTTCCTACAGTTCATGTTGTTACTCTTGTTTTTTTGGCTTTTTGTGTCACAGTTATGGCTCGATTCTGGGGTGGTTGTACCCACATAAGTGCAAAATTAGGTTCATTTGTGCAATCTCGAAAGTTTCTTTGGTGATATTTGAATGTAAAATTTCGTTGTTTTATAAAGAACTGACCCTTCTTTCCCTGGGTAGGTAGAGAGCGTGCATTTGGTCTCCTTGATTTAATATCATTTTGTGCACAGCCGTACCTCATTGTAACTCTGGCTTGACAGTTATGTTAGGAGTCTTTTTTTTAAAGATCGTTTGCCTGTTTTAAAATACTGGATGTTGTATGGTAAAAATAGTTGATAAACTTGCCTATAGGTGATAAATTAATTTTTAGATAAAAACTTATAGATGATATCTGAAAAGTTAGAGATCTGTTTGCTTTATTTCCAGTTTCTCGTTTTCAGAAATAATTACAAAATTGTCATCTTATTTTCATTCCGTTTCCTGTTTTTAGAAATCTGTATAGGAAACACTGAATTTTTTTTTTCCTATTTTCACTGTTTCCTTTACAAATCTTTGAAAATAAGAAATATAATGAAAACAAGGTGATAATTTTGTAATTATATTTTTGAAAACAGAAAATGAAAACAGAAATCTAAAAACAAAGCAAACAAGTCGATTGAATTTGAAACGTTTGATGAAATTAGCAGTTAAACTAGTTTATAAATGTAAATGATATAAAATGATATATTTAAGATATGTAGTAAACTGAAAATTTCATTAAATTATTTAGGATAAAAATAAGAAAAGGTTAATAAGTTATTAGCTATAAGTCATAAACTAAATAAAATATACGAAGAAAAGTTATAAATTAATGAGTTAAATTTGTTTATTAAATATATATATTTTCGTTAAAACAAGATTATAAATTAATAAAAAAAAGCTACCAAAGTGGGTTAATTATAACTAAAGTGCCTAGATTCCGGGTTAACGAGCTTCTAGCCAACGAAAGGATTGGTATTTCATTTTTGATATATCCAAGGCAATTTATGGTGCGTCATGTGGATATATGCTAGATGGTTTTTTTTTTTTTTTTGACTAAGCTAGATGGTTGACTGGTCCATTCTTTGCATCGGAAATAGTGATCAGTTGTATAACAATAATGCTAAATGGACACATTTTGGTGGACATCATACGGTACATTGTATGAACAGTCTTGCCACGTGTGATCACATCAGAAATGTGATCATTGTCTTGTCTTGATCAGAAGCACATTTTTGTTTTTTTAAACTTCAATTTTTTTTATAAATAATTTTTTTGACTAAGTATGTGTCAATATCTGGTGAACATGGTACAAATATCTGGTGAATTCACCACATATTTGAAGGCATTCACCAGATAATTGAACTATGTTCACCAGATAATCTAAGGCATCCACAACCCAATTTTAGTATAGGCATTCACCACATATTCGAAGGCATTCACCAGATAATTGAACTATGTTCACCAGATAATCTAAGGCATCCACAACCCAATTTTAGTATAGGCATTCACCACATATTCGAAGGCATTCACCAGATAAGTGAACTACGTTCACCAAATAATCTAAGGCATCCAAAACTTGGTTTTAGTATGGGCATTCACCAGATATTCGAAGGCACTCACCAGATAATTGAACTACGTTCACCAGATAATCTAAGGCATCTAAAACTTGGTTTTAGTATGGGCATTCACCACATATTCGAAGGCATTCACCAGATAATTGAACTACGTTCACCAGATAATCTAAGGCATCCAAAACTTGGTTTTAGTATGGGCATTCACCATATATTTGAAGGCATTCACCAGATAATTGAACTACGTTCACCAGATAATCTAAGGCATCCAAAACTTGGTTTTAGTATGGGCATTCACCACATATTTGAAGGCATTCACCAGATATTTGTACCCCGTTCACCAGATATTGACACATACTTAATCAAAAAATTTATTTACAAAAAAATTTAAATTAAAAAAAAAGTGCTACAGTGCCGCACAGTGCAGCTACAGTGCCGCACTGTGCGGCACTGTTCATACGGTGTACCGTATGTTGTCCCATTTTCTGTGTCAGTTTAGCATAACTGATTGTATAATGGTGAACAATAATGCTAATTGAACACGCTTCATGGACTGTTGACGAATAGTATACTGTATGATATTGTAGTTGTATTCTACGATATTGTAACGGGTTTTTTTTTTTAAAAATAATTTAATTTTTTCTATAAATAATTTTTTTGATTAAGTATGTGTAAATATCTGGTGAATCAGGTACAAATATCTGGTGAATTCAGTTCATTATCTGGTGAATGGGTTTTTTTGAGAAATGATTTTTTTGATTAAGTATGGGCAAATATATGATGAATCCGATATAAATATTTGGTGACTTCAGTTCATTATCTGGTGACTATGTTTTTTTTAGAAATAATTTTTTTGGTTAAGTATGTGCAAATATATGGTGAATCAGGTATAAATATCTGGCGAATTCAGTTCATTATCTAGTGAATGTGTTTTTTTTTATAAATAATTTTTTTGGTTAAGTATGTGTAAATATCTGGTGAATGAGTTTTTTTGAGAAATAAATTTTTTGATTAAGTATGTGCAAATATATGGTGAATCAGGTATAAATATCTGGTGAATTCAGTTCATTATTTGGTGAATGGGTTTTTTTTTATAAATAAATTTTTTGGTTAAGTATGTGCAAATATCTGGTGAATCATGTACAAATATCTTGTGAATTCAGTTCATTATCAGGTGAATGGGTTTTTTTAAAAATAAAATTTTTATTTTTTTAAAAAAGTCAAAATTTAAGGAAAAAAAAAAGTGCTGCTACAGTAGCGCTACATTGCGCTACTGTAGCAGTGTCGCGTATGATGTCGAAAATTGTGTGTCAAATTAGCATGCCTCAATGGTGAAACATCTACGTGATGTGTAGTACTAAAAATGAGGATTTCCTTCAAAATTCTTATTGTATATAATTTGAGACATTCCGATGTCCCACTAAAAAAAATCTTAATTAATTAAGTCTTAATCCGTAATTAACATTAACACGATTATTACAGGCGAAAATATATACTGGTTTGAAAGTGGAAAATTAAAACGTTTAACACGAATCATGTGCAATGGTAAACACACCATACATATATACATAATACATATACATCTGTCGTCTGAGTACAAGTTGTCCCAATAGAGGGACTGTAGCCTACATAAACTATATAGACTCTGGAACATAAAATACATACATCAAATGATACAGAGAAAGTCCCAGAAATACCCGACCCGCCTCTCAAAATACATCAAAATACAAAATAAGCTCATAGAGACTCACAACCTAACTGGCGCGTCCGACCAAGCTATATCACAGACGATATGGGCACCTGGAGCTACCTTCTCCCTCTCCATAGTGGCGTCGGTAGACTCTCCTATACCGGGTCCTCGCTACTCATAACCGACTTGTCGCTACTCATAACGATGCGACAACGAAGATAACGATGCATTGTCTGCATGCTACGCTGCCTCCGACCCCTCTGCACCATACCGACTGTAAGATGTCGAAACGGTTCTTAATCAAGAGGGGTAGGGGAGTGAATTGACATTTTTAAAACTTTTCAAAAACAATGTTTAAGTTCCTTTTTTCAAATGGAGTAGCAAGATAGTAAACTTTCCTTAAAGCTCAAGCAAGAAACAATTGCAATACCAATTCAAGAATACAATTAAAGAAAGATATTCAATTGTATAAGCTAAGAGATAGTATCATACAACAATCATGCACTAGAGTATCATAAGCATAGAAAATAAAGAATCATGCATACGATAATAAAGATTGCAAGAAAGTAAAAGGGATAGAGAAAGTGACACAAGTATTTTACTGGTTCGAATCACAACCTGAGTGGCCTACGTCCAGTCCCCAAGAATCCTCTTGGAGAAATTCACTATGACAAAGTTTTTACAAGAGATACCATACTCCTTACAAAAGTTACTCTCCTCTAGTAGGATACCTCACCCAATAGAACCACACTCTCAAGAGACACCTCACTCTTGAAAACTTGTTGGATACCTCACCAATAACTCACACACAAGAGATGCCACACTCTTGCACCTTGTTGGATACAACACCAACAATCACCACAAGAGATACCACACTCTTGCCAAAAAGGGATGCCTCACCCTTACTTTGAAGGATACCTCACCAACAAAGGTTTTTCTCTAATAGCCACTTTGAAGGATACCTCACCAACAAAGGTTTATGGCCCTCAAGAGATACCCCACCCTTGAGAACCTTGGAATCCACACTCCCAATACAAAACTCAGAAAACAAATTGAGTAGAAGAGAAAATCCTAGCACAAACACTTGTGCATCAAAGCTTGTAAGCTTCTAGATCACTTGTAACAAAGGTTGAGTAGATGACTTGCTATTTTGGCATTATAACAGTATATTTTTGAATATGATTTCGTTGCCAAAACTCTTAAACACATACCCTTTATATAGACTTCAATTGGAACTGAAAAACTGAAGTTTTGTTGAATTTTAGGGCGAGTATTCGAATACTCTTACAGGGTATTCGAGTACTCCCTGTAACAACCCAACAAACTTAACAGAATGGGTAGTATTCGAATACTCACAGGGGTATTCGAATACTCCCTTCAAAAATTGCCAAATTGCATTTGCAATGGCATACATGAGTTGGTATTTGAATACTTTAGAAGGAATTTCGAGTTTTCCTTAAAGTAGACCAATATACAACTATGTAAGTGATTACTTATACCTTAAAAACATTTTTCACCATTTGGCATTTGATAATAGCTCTAATTGATTTCTATTTTTAGGTTTAGCATTATTATCTTGTTAATTTTGTTAAGCCATCTAACCAAACTCAGTTACTTATGACTTACATCAAAACCCTAGAAAAGTAAACATAACATCAAAATGATTACAACATTTTCAATCAACATGATCATCATCAAAACACATTTCATATCTTCATTCTTGACCATGGGTAGAGATGTTCTTCACGGAAGCATACTTGAGACTTGAATCTCATCATCATCTACACCGATGTGACTCCTCGCCTCTGAGCGGTCCACCATGTTCCACATATCGTCAGGGAACTCTCACTGATGAGGTGGAAACCACATCTCTGGAAAAGGTAACCTCTGCAAGATCCGATATGAGTCGTCCAAGTGAAAGTAAGCACCATCTCCCATCCGCATATAGAAGCTCACCAGGCCGACGTACGTCATGAAGAATTGTGAATGGTTGACCTGCCATCCATGATCGTCATCGTAGACAATCTCAACATCTCCGAGTATCGGGACCCTGGGTGGGATCGTCTGGAGATAATGCCTCGGCTAGTATCCCAGGTCCACTGCAGTCGCCGTCCTGCTGGCACTGCTCATCTAACCAAAATACATACAGAAAAACATAGAGGGAAAGAGGGAGATAAGCAACGCTGATATAATCATAAAATGGGGATGGGGACACATAGAGTAAATAATCGTACACACACACACACACACACACACACACACACACAAAATAAGTAATAACCAACCATCTTCCGAGTCACACCAACATAGTGCATCCTCGAAGTTTACTCTCAAATCAATCCTCTAAGGAGTCCCACTCCTATGCATGTCGGTCGATATCTCTCATCTGGGTTTCAATCCTGAGACATTCTCTTTACCGAGCCTCACTTCTCAGAGAACATCAGTTAGTTTGTCCAGGTAACCCTTCTGCTCGCCGTGACCCATAAGAGTGCATCCCTCTATGAGCTCCATTAGACGTCTTCGGGTCGCCTCAGAACGTTCACCTGCGATGTGGATACTCAGGGTAAATTAGGGAAAACCAGGATATACCGGGGTACACGACACACTAGGAGCTACTTATTGGTCACTGTGAGCCTCCTGAGTCCAGTTCGTACATCCCCAAGGTCTCTTCACAGACCGACCCCTCTGTAATCCATACTCGCACTCGAGTACAACTAACCTCATATGGCTTCCAGTCATACGACTCGTTACTTTGGCAAAATACAACGCAACAACCATAACTATGGTTAACACCGGAACCTTCTTACACATTCACACTCTCACAACGGATGCCCATACATCCCCGACCTCGAAGCCATAGTCTCAAGGAATTACCACGGTGTTAACCCTCAACTCAACCATACAGACAGATATTCATCACAACATCAACCCATTATCAATCCTCATAACAAACATAAAATAATCATATAATCATGTTCAACATGTTAAATATATCAGAGATCACATATAGTCATGAATCAGTCATATAGTAGAGCAGCAGACAATCCAGACAACCTCAACCAGTATAATATTGAAAACCTAGGGTTTCAGGCTTACAGTCGATAAACCTACAACCACTAAACCCGAGACAACATTAAAATATTATTTTATTAGGGTTTAACTGTTGTCGATTATTCGACATCCTAGTAGGTGTGGGGAACCCTACACACATGCATATATAATTATTTTTCCACGTTTACCTCCCCGACGATGTCGGTTACTTTCTCCCCACCTTGGCTTATCTGGTACACTTGCTGAAGCTTAGAGACACGCCCCCCTTCAATCTCAGCCACTATTATGTACACTCAAGGGCTCCTCGATGCTCCAAAATTTGCCCTAACACATGGACAGAGTCCCGACAATGTCATAAATCCTAATCTTGCAACAAATTTTCAAACAGAACTAGAATCGAAAAAGAAGGAAATGACAATGTCGATGTGTCGATGCGTTAGGGGTTCGGATATTACCTCAGTCGTATCGAAGAATCAATGGTTGATACTTGTAGTACTCATTGTCCTGATCACAACGGTGTAATCAGAATCGCGATCGGACGAACGGATTTTCTTCGGCAACGATTTCTCTCTCTAACTCTTCTTTTCTCTCTATACTTCTAGCTCTCTGGTCTGAGTTTCGAAAATATGAATTTTCTTCAAGTTTCATCTCTTAAAATAATTAAGGGGGACATTCAGCACTGCACACGCTTGAGCACCGGGTCTCCCACGCTCAAGCGTGCCCACGGTCAAGCGCTGGGTTCTCCCACGCTTGAGCATGGCCCCTTGATAGCCACGTCTCTGCCATGCGTCGAAAAAGCAGTCCACGCATCCACTTCTCAGCATGCTCAAGCAACCAATACCCAACTCTTGAGTGTGCCCATGCTTGAACGTTGGGTCGTCCAACGTTCGAGCGTGGCCCTTGTTGTCGGTATCCACCTTTAGCGCGTTTCGTCGCGTTCTGAGCTCGTTTAAAGTCTGATTGACATCAAATTTGAAACATAAGCTCATCAACACCTAAGGAATAAGATTAAGCCTTCAAACATACCTAATCCCTTCCTTAAACATGAATCGAGAAAACGGGGTGTTACATAATTACTTTCAAATCTTTTTTTAGAAGTGTTTTCCCATCGATAAAAATTGTACACCAATGAAAATGTAATCAAATATATTTTGTTATTATATATTTTAAAATTATGTCAATTTTAATGTATATCAATAAAATGTAAATAATTTTAAATTAATGTGGAATTTAACATATATGATTATATAGTAAGAGTTTTCAATTCAAAGTTTGATTTTATAAGAAATTTTTTTAATAAAATTTTATTCACGAGTATAAAATGATTATATTTATATAATTGGTATGTATTATTAGTGTTAAAATGGCTTGAACCTTTCCTATCTGTTATGTCAGTTATGAGTTTCTATAACTTGTTAGAATTCTGTTAAGTTAGTTAAGTGTGTGCAGTTGTAACTAACTTAGAATCCTCAGCTCTCAACTCTTAATTTTTAGATCCATTGCATACTAAATATACAAGTATGCTGTATCAAAGTAGCGTATGTGAAATCTGATTCTGTAGTCAATTGAGAGAGTGCAATCTGTGAGGATCAGAGCATCTGTAATCTTGTGCAAGTTCTTAGTGAAGTTTTACTCCTTCTGCCCATGGGTGGATGTAGCCAAATTGGTGAACCACCCACGTTATACCTTTGTGTTCTTGAGTGTGTTGTGTATGTGTTCTTTCATATTAGTTTGTATGCAATTTCTCAATCAAGCACAACAAACTGGTATCTAGAGCTAGGCCAGATCAATCTTTTCCGCGTCTGAAATCAGGAATCAGAAATAAAGAAATAACTCATGTCGGGTGATCAAGATTCAAGCAAGAAGATGGCTAGCACTATCAAGATTGAGAAATTCAATGGAAGAAATGGCTTCAATCTCCGGCGCATTAAGATGCGTGCTTTACTCAAGGATCAAGGAGCTTGGGCTCCTCTCTCAGGGCAAGGTGGCAAGGCTGCAAAAGATGCCACACTGCAACAGGAAGAAAAGGCACACTCCCTGATACTTCTCTCCCTATCTGATGAAGTCTTGTATGAGGTCTCTGAAGAAACTACAGCTGCTGGCCTATGGCTCAAACTTGAGAAGTTGTACATGACAAAATCTCTATGCAACAAGCTGCTGCTCAAAAGAAGACTGTTTGGTCTTCGAATGAAAGAAGGTACACATATTAAGGGCCATCTTGATGAGCTAAACTCTATTTTGTTAGAACTTAGAGATATTAATGTAAAGATGGATGATGAAGACATTGCTATGATTCTGTTAGCCTCTTTACCACCCTCATTCGAAAACTTTGTTAGTTCTTTTAGTGTTGGTAAAGACAGCATCACATTAGAAGAAGTAAAGTCTAACGTGTTTTCAAGAGAGTTAAGGCTTAGAGCATCTTCTAACAATGATGATAGCAACGCTGCTGGTTTGGTAACTTCTAATCCTACAAAACCTCATAATAAGAAAAATGGAAAATGGAAGAAGAACACCAAGATACATGTAACTACTGTAAAGAACCATGCCATTGGAAGAAGGACTGTCCCAAGAAGAAAAGGAAAGAATCAGTTGTAGCCACAGTACAAAATGACTCTTCATCTGAATCTGAGTTAGTTCTATCAATTGTTGATGCACACCAACATCAAGCTGATCAATGGGTTCTAGACTCGGGTTGTTCTTATCATATATGTCCTCACAGAAGTTGGTTTGTGACTAATGATGAGAAATCAAGAGGAAATGTCCTAATGGGAAATATTGCACCTTGCAAGACTGTTGGTATTGGCTCCATACAACTCAGGATGCATGATGGTGTTGTAAGGACATTGACCAGTGTCAAACATGTCCCATAACTCAAGAGAAATTTAATTTCTGTAGGAGCCTTGGACACAAAAGGCTTCACATGCTGTGTTGAAGGTGGAGTGATGAAAATTAGGAAGAGTGGCGAATCAGTGGTCATGCAAGGAACTAAACAAGGAAACCTGTACATCCTTCAAGGCTCCACTGTAACAGGTTCTGTCTCATCAGTTTGATGGCGAGAATAAACTCTCTGATAATAATTCTCTGTGGCATACGAGATTGGGTCATATGAGTGAAAAGGGACTTGATATTCTAAGCAAGCAAGGGCTTGTTGGAAGCCACAAGATAGAACCCCTCAAATTCTATGAACATTGTGTTGTTGGGAAGTAGCACGGAATAAAATTCCCTAAAGCAGTCCACACCACCAAAGCAACCTTGGATTACATCCATTCAGATTGCTGGGGACCTTCTAAAGTTCCCTCTTTAGGAGGAGCTAGATAATTTCTTTCAATCATTGATGATTATTTAAGAATGACTTGGATTTTCATAATGAAGCAAAAATCAGAGGCCTTTAAATACTTTAAGCAATGGAAAGTATTGATAGAGAATCAAGTAGGAAGGAAAGTAAAGAGACTCAACTGATAATGGTTTAGAGTTTTGTTCAGAAGAATTCAAGGAATTCTGCAAAGATGAAGGCATAGCTAGACAATACACTGTCAGAAACACTCCCTAGCAAAATGGTGTAGCTGAAAGGATGAATATGACACTACTGGAAAGAGCTAGATGCATGCTGTCAAATTCTGGTTTAGGCAGAAACTTTTGGGCAGAAGCTATCACTACAACATGCTATCTAGTGAATAGATCTCCATCCACTGCCATTGATCTGAAAACTCCTTTTGAGGTATGGACTCACAAACATGTTGATTAGTCAATGTTAAAGGTGTTTGGATGTCCTGCTTACTATCATGTTAATGAGGGTAAGCTTGAGCCTAGATCGAAAAAGGGAATTTTTTGTAGGATATGGTGATGGAATTAAGGGATTCAGGATATGGTCACCATCAGAAAGAAAGGTGATCATGAGTAGAGATGTCATCTTTGATGAGATCTCTCTACTACATGCTAAGGCTGATTCATAAGATTCAAGCAAGCACAATTTAATTCCCAAGCAGGTGGAGTTGGAAGGAACTCCAATCAGAAGTCAAGATGAACATCAGGAACCAACAACTAGTGGAGAATCTGGTCAAATCATTCCCAGGTAGATTGAGACAGTAGCAGCAAGAAAGTCTCTTAGGAATATAAAACCTCCTGAGAGATATGGTTTTGAAGACATGGTTTCTTATTGTCTCCATATAGCTGAAGATGTTGATTCTGTTGAACCAGCCAATTATCATGAAGCAATCACATGTTCTGAATCAAATCAATGGATTACTGCCATGCATGAAGAAATGGAATCTTTACAGAAGAACAATACATGGCAGCTAGTCAAGCTACCCGAAGGCAGAAGAATAGTTGGATGTAAATGGATATTCAAGAAGAAGCAGGGACTATCAAGTAATGATCCCATTAGATACAAGACTAGTCTTGTAGCTAAAGGTTTTAGTCAGAAAGAAGGTGTAGACTACAATGAGATATTCTCACCTGTAGTAAGACACACTTCAATTAGAGTCCTCCTTGCCCTTGTAGCTAACTTGGACATGGAATTGGAACAACTAGATGTAAAAACAACTTTTCTACATGGAGAATTGGAAGAGAATATATTGATGAAACAACCATAAGGCTTTGAGATACATGAAGAAAAGGAGCTTGTGTGCAAACTGAAAAGATCCCTCTATGGATTGAAACAATCTCCAAGGTAGTGGTACAAGAGGTTTGATCAATTCATGATCTCTCATGGATATAATAGAAGTCCTTATGATTCTTGTGTATATCACAGAATGGTGGAGGATGGTTCATACATATATCTACTGCTCTATGTAGATGATATGCTTATTGCATCATCTGACAAAGTTGAAATTCAGAAACTCAAGTCACTCCTCTGTTCTGAGTTTGAGATGAAAGATATGGGAGCTACTGAAAAGAATTTGGGCATGGAAATCTATAGAGATAGAGCTCAGAAAAGGTTATTCTTGTGTTAAAAGGATTACCTTCAGATAGTCCTACATAGGTTTGGCATGACAAATACAAAACCTGTTTATACACCTTTGACCTCAAGTATACACTTATCTGAAGTTCATGGTACACAATCAGACACAAAAGGAATATATGGCTCGATTACCCTATGCAAGTGCTGTTGGGAGTCTTATGTATGCAATGGTATGCACAATACCAGACTTAGCACAAGCTGTTAGGGTTGTAAGCAGATATATGGGTAGACCAGGAAAGGAACACTGGCAAGTAGTTAAGAGGATTTTCAGGTATCTCAAGGGAACAGTTGATATTGGACTTATGTATGGAATTAACACCTCATGTACTCTTGCAGGATTCTCAGATTCTGACTATGCTGCAGACTTATACACTAGAAGGTCCATAACAGGGTATGCTTTCACTATTGGAAGCTCCTTGGTTAGTTGGAAAGCCACACTACAACACACATTAGCACTCAATACCACAGAGGCATAATATATGACCTTAACAGAAGTTGCTAAAGAGGGAATTTGGTTAAAAGGACTCATCAGTGACCTTGGATTCCCTCAAGATAAGATCATAATATTCTGTGACAGTTTAAGTGCTGTTGACTTGGCAAAGGATCAAGTCCATCATGAAAGAACCAAACATATTGATGTAAGGTTCCATTTCATCAGAACAGAAAAGAGAATCGAGATTCAGAAAGTTGATACAAAGGAAAATCCAGCAGATATGTTTACCAAACCAGTTCCCAAAAGCAAAATCATGCATTTTTTGGATTTGCTCAATGTAGATTACTGGAAATAACAACAATGAGATGACAGTAAAAGAGGAGTAACAACTAAGCTAAGCATCGGGTGAAGGAAGGTCTCAATCCAAGGTGGAGAATTGTTAAAATGGCTTGAACCTTTCCTCTCTGTTATGTCAGTTATGAGTTTCTATAACTAGCTAGAAATCTGTTAAGTTAGTTAGGTGTGTGCAGCTGTAACTAACTTAGAATCCTCAACTTTCAACACTTAATTTTTAGATCCATTACATACTATATGTACAAGTATGCTGTATCAAAGTAGTGTGTGTGAAATCTGATTCTGTAATCAATTGAGAGAGTGCAATCTGTGAGGAACAAAACATCTGTAATCTTATACAAGTTCTTAGTGAAGTTTTACTCCTTCTGCCTGTGGGTGGATGTTGCCAAATTGCTGAACCACCCAAGCTATATCTTTGTGTTCTTGAGTGTGTTGTGTATGTGTTCTTTCATATCAGTTTGTATGCAATTTCTCAATCAAGCATAACAATTAGTGTAAATAAATTTTTGCATTTTCAATCAATCATCACATCATTAAAAATATTTGACTCTTATCACAATACTTAAAGTCACATATGATGATTTGTTATTGATTGACAATATAAATTTTTTTACCCTAAAAGTGTTTCAAAATTAAACACACACACACACACACACACACATATATATATATATATATATATATATGTATATACATATATTTTTATAAAAGTAGCATGCAAAAGCATCACGATGAAAGTTGCCATCCTGATGAACATGATTTTGACATATTATTTAACCCTAATACTTGCTGTTTTAAACACCATTTGAGCTTAATTGATGGGTCTTGGATGCATTTCATGACTTTGAGCCTAAATTGGGCCTAATTGTATTTTTCAGCATAATTGTCATCCTGACATTACTTCTGTATTGGTAGCATAACTTTGGCTGTAGATATTGGAAAATTGTGATTCTAATTTTTTAGGAAATCTAAGAAAAATATCTACAACTTTCATGCAGATCTCAAGGTCCAATTCGGAGGATAAAAGGGTCAAATATGGGATGAAAGTGTGACCAGATGTGTTGTTGCGTGAAACTGAACAGAGATCATTGTTTGGGCCATAACTTGAGTTGTAGAGGTCGTATGCACTCGAGACAAACACCATTTTGAAGATGACACATTAGGCTACAACTTTCATGCAGATAACTTAGCCAAATTATATCTCTTGGAAGATGTAAATTGATTTGGAAAGTGAGTTTCGGATCCCGAAGTATGCTGAAGTAAATTGGGCCTAACTCACTCATTTGAGGTCCAATTGGAGCAATTTTGGTGGCCACTTGTTCTGGGCCAATGGGACACGTTTGGCATTAGTTAATTTTTTAATTTAGGGTGTTTTATAATGAGAAACAGGGCAGAACACTGCAACCACGAAATTGGAGAGCTTTCTCCTCTTCTTGGTTATTTTTCTAGGTTTTCAAGTTCTTTCTTGTAATTTTCTTTTCCTAGTTGTTCCTCCATATTAATGGAGGGCTAAACTCTCTTAATCAATCCTTGGGTGTAGACATTATTGATGTTTGATTTATGAAACCTTAATATATTTGGTTTGTTCATGGTTAATTTCGTTTTTCATTGTTTTTCCTCTTTTTCATTCTTGATTATTTGCTTGTTTGCTTAAATGAATTGGAATCTTGAATGTTTGTGTTAGTGGCTTCATTAACTCATTTTTAAAGAGGGAAAAATCAGATTCTAGGTTATGTGTTGAAGGTGTTTGATGAATTGCCTAGCTTGGTTAATTTTGGTTCTTAAGTTTAATCTTGGTTGGATGTTTGCGTAATTCATTTACCTTGATTAATCTTCATTCTAGAATTGTTTCTAGTAGAGAAATTGTGGATTATGGTTAGGCTTACTACCTTAATTCAAAACCAAGGATGAAATTAACATGATGTTTGTTTGTTGTTAAGGATTGATTAAACCCCGATAATTGTTACCCCATGGATTGGTTGTTTTAAACCTTTGTTTCTAGCTTAAATAGTTTTTGTTTTTGTTTAATTTTAGTAACAAACCTGCAAACCCCCCTAAAACTTTTAATTTGCTTGCTTAACTTTGATTGAATTTCTGAGTTGGTCCTTTGAGAGATGATTCGGCTTGACACCCTTGCTACAAGTAGGGTTGTAATTCGATTATATTAATTTCGGTGGGTTCGACGTCCTGCCAAAATTTTGGCACCGTTGCCGGGGACCATACTTAGTAATTTGATCATTTTAGTTGTAGTTTTATTTATTTACTAACTTGTTTGTTCACTGTTTTGTTGTTTAGAACAGTTTTGCATTTTTACAGGTTATAGGAAGTTATCTAGGTACTTGAACTATAATAGTTTGAGCTGATCTTTGGTACTCAAAGAACATCCTACGATGGAGCATATACATGATAAGATAGCTTCCTTGGTGCCACAAATGGCGGCACAATCCCAACAAACGATAGACCAAATTCTTGAATTCCAAAAGATGACAGAAGCAAGCATTCAAAATTTGGCTACTCAAATTGGCCACATTGCCTCTGCCTTGACTGCATTGCAATCATAACAACTCCTTCTAGAGCATTCGTATTCACACATAGATACTCTTGACAATACTTCTTTTGATCATAATTTTGATAATATTGTTGAGAATACTATTGTTGATGAACTTTGTGTTGAATTTCTAGATATTCAAGCTTTTCCTGATTCTGTCTATTGTACTTCATGTGTTGATTGTAATGGATTTGCTTTGTGTGCAGCGTGTGCTGAAATTTCATCCTTTTTGGGGGTATGAGGAGCAAAAAGTGCATGTGGAGCTTGAGATAAATGAGATTGTGGATCATCTGGACATGCTACCCATTAATGATGGTGATCATGTCATGGAGGGTGATGCAGGATATGAAGATTGTGTAAAAGAAGTACTGCCTGCACAAGCACCTAAACCACTTCCCTCCTATTGGCAACCATCCGAAATGGAGAAGCAACCACTTCTGCTTGAGGCAAACACTAAAGCTTTCATGGTTGATAAAATTGTTTCAAGCAATTTGGTGAGAAGTTTTCAAAGCAAGCATTGGAGAAGTGCTTTAGCCACCACGAGACTTGTTGCACTCTATAAGGCTATTTCTCCCCCTTTCTATTTTATTTTTCATGTCCTCTATGTGAATGAATTTGTTCTTGTTCTTAATTTTAATATGTTCTACATTGAGGACAATGTAGATTTCAAGTGTGGGGGAGATATATTATGTCTTGATGTTTTTAAATTGTGTTGTCCTTGTTGGAATTAGTTGGACGGTGTGGACGGTGCGGACGGTGTTCCTAGGATTTAGCTTATCATTCATTTCCTTGTAAATTGTATTTACTATTGAGTGTATATATATATATATCAAAGTATGATGAATAAAATACTCAAGCATTTCACAAACACTTGTCTAAATTATCTACAAGTTATTCAATATGGTATCAAGAGCAGGTTCATTTGTCCCTTGAAGGTTTCTGCCTCTGGTTCAGCAGAAATCTTGTACCGTCAACCTTTATCCTTTTACGAAGTCTTCTGCCTCTGGTTCAACTGTCCTTCAACCTTCCTCTATTTTTCAAACAACACTGTCCTAACCAAACAACATCTCTCAAGATCAAAAGTCATTCCGAAAGTCACTGTCTCGACCAACCCAGTCTCCACCATCGTTGGAAATAGCCTCAGAAGTCTCCGATCGGCCTTCCCACCAAGCGACGTCGTCAGATAAAATGCCATGCGCCGCCACGCGCATCCACGTGCCGTCACGCACTTCCACGCGCCGCCGTCTTCTGGGTGGGTGTAACTCATGCGCCACACTCCGGTCGCCGGAAAAACACCGCGACCACCTAGAACCGTTCGCCTTGACCTCCTCTGTCTGTCTAGCTGGTCAAAATTCACTTTTTCTGTTGTTTGGAAAGTGGGTCTCTTGCCTTTAGTCTCCTCTGATTTTTTGGTTCCTGTTATTGGTTGTTGCTTGCCGCCGCTGGTCTCTCTACAATCTCAGGTGTTAAGGCAGCCTCTCTGCCTGTTTTGGCTCGAATGGGTCGTCCTCAATGCACATATTGCAAGTGAATGGGTCACACATAATACTTGTTACTCTCTTCATGGGTTTCCTCAAAAATCAGTCAATGCTGAAATGTTCAAGAAAAAATTTTCCGAAGCCGAGTACCGAGAGTATCTCCAATTGAAAGCTGCCCATCAATCTCATGGGTCTCATCCACTTTGGTGTTCATGACTCCACAGCCTTCATATCTCAATCCGGTAACAATCAAAATCTTTGGATAATTGATTCAGGTGCCTTTGATCATATTGCTGGTAATCGTTCTTTATTCTCCTACATATCTTCTCCTAAATTTCCTCACTTCATTACTCTTGCGGATGGTTCTAAGGTCAGCGCCAAAGGAATCAGTCATGTTTCAGTCACTCCTTCTATAACTTTAAAATCTGTTTTGTTTATACCTGGTTGCCCTTTTAATTTGATCTCCCTTAGTCAACTTACTGGCTCTCTAAACTGCTCAGTAACTTTTGATGTTGGTTCTTTTACTATACAGGAACGTGGTACGGGTCGGATGATTGGCGTACGACATGAATCACATGGTCTTTATTACCTCCAATCAGCTCCTTCTGTAAGTTGTACTGCAGTCGATTCTCCAAATCTTCTTCATGAACGATTGGGCCATCCAAGTTTGTCAAAATTAAAGCAAATGGTTCCGAATCTTGCAAAAATGTCATCATTGAACTGTGAGTCGTGTCAACTAGGCAAGCATGTTCGCTCTTCCTTTCCCAGGAAAGTTGAAAGCCGAGTTGATTCTCCGTTTTCAGTTATCCATTCAATATATGGGGACCAAGTCGTGTGTTTTCTAATGGTTTCCGATATTTCGATACCTTTATTGATGAGTTCTCTCGGTGCACTTGGGTTTTCTTAATGAAAGAATGATCTGAACTTTCATCTATTCTCACCACTTTCGTTAATGAGGTCAAAACCCAATTTGGTAAGACAATCAAAATCCTTAGAAGTGATAATGCAAAGGAATACTTTTCTCCTGCTCTTTCTTCCTTTTTGTCATCACAGGGCATTCTCCATCAATCCAGTTGTCCTCATACCCCTCAACAGAATGGCATAGCTAAAAGGAAGAATAGACATCTTGTTGAAACTGCTCGGATCAATCTCAAAGGTCACCCATCATATATCATCGTCATCCACGAGTTCTTAATACAGAATTGGAAGGCACTGAAAGACCAGCTGAATCATGTCCTACTCCAGCAGATGACCCTACTACGGACTTACCTGAAGGAAACGTTGACTTGCCCAATGCTCTTAGGAAAGGTACTCGGTCTACTCAAAATCCTCATCCTATTTATAACTTCTTAAGTTACCATTGTCTCTCTCATTCTTATTATTCTTTTGTGTCATCTATATCTTCCGTTTCCATTCCTAAAAATGTTTGTGAGGCACTTGATCATCCAGGATGGCGACAAGCCATGATTGATGAAATGCAGGCTTTGGACCATAATGGTACTTGGGACTTGACTCCTCTTCCTCCGGGAAAGAAACCCGTTGGCTGTCGATGGGTATATGCTATTAAAGTTGGGGCCAATGGACAGATCGATCGGCTCAAAGCCCGGTTTGTAGCCAAAGGTTACTCTCAGATTTATGGACTTGATTATGGAGATACTTTCTCCCCTGTGGCCAAAATCACTTCTGTTCGAATATTTCTTGCCATGGCTGCCATCTGCCATTGGCCATTATATCAGTTGGATATTAAAAATGCATTTCTTCATGGAGAGTTAGAAGAGGAGATTTATATGGAGCAACCTCCTGGATTTGTTGCTCAGGGGGAGTCCGGTTTGGTTTGCAGGCTACGACGATCTCTCTATTGGCTGAAACAGTCTCCACGAGCTTGGTTTGGAAAATTCAGTTCAGTTATTCAAGCTTTTGGAATGAAACGTAGTGAAGCAGATCATTCAGTCTTTTATTGCTATACCTCTCCAAATAGACGCGTTTACTTGGTGGTCTATGTAGATGATATAGTCATCACAGGAAATGATCAGGTGAAAATTTCTCAGCTGAAGGAACATTTATGTAGCCATTTTCAGACCAAGGACTTGGGGAAATTGAAATATTTTCTTGGAATTGAAGTTGCTCAGTCAAAGAATGGGATTATCATCTCACTGAGGAAGTATGCATTAGACATACTTAAAGAAACTGGTATGTTAGATTGTCGACCAGTTGATAGTCCCATGGATTCGAATCAAAAATTGCTACCCAACCAGGGGGAGCATTATTTTGATCCTGAAAGGTATCGGAGATTGGTTGGGAAGCTCATTGGTCGCGCTGTCGCGCACGCGCCAAAAAAGGACGAGCGGGTTTAAAACTGTAGTATAGTGCGACAACTCAGATGTCGTCTCTCAAGGACTCTGAGAATATTACCTTTCACAAAAATCAGTTTTGGGGGGGGTTTGGATTGGAGTGCAAATAAGAAACAAACAAAACAGAGCAATCAAAAACAAGGCAGTTGAAAAGAGGTTATCAATTATCAAACAACGATTAATCTCATCAAGAATTCCCAACTATCCTTGGTTAATGTAATCCCAAGCCCTAAGCAGATTCTAATCCCCTTCCAGTTACAGTAACAACTAACAACGTAATTGCTACTATGGATGCAAATTCCTATTCCCGAAATAACAAACGGGAGTAAGCTCTCATGATCAAACGATCATGAATGAACACACGCGAATTAACAAACGCGATTATGTATAGGAAATTAACATCATCGAAACAAATCAATACAATATTACACACTCACGAAATAACAAACAGAAATATATAATATGGTATTGAAAAGGGAAAAGCAATTAAAATAGGGATTACATAACCTCAAGTATATAGGATCCTCAAACAGTAGACTAATCCTAGGACTTAGTGCTCCATGGCAAAAACGAAATCGCAGAGAAAAATGTATATCAGAAAGTTGCAGTAGCAAAAGTCTCTACAAAATGTTCAGAACAGCCTTTTATACAAATTCAGAATTCAGAGGGCTCGCGAGGCGAACAAACATTCGCGAGGCGAATTTCATGAACTGTCAGCAACCCTTGGCATTCTCGCGAGGCGAAGTGTTGCTCGCGAGGCGAGACTCTTCAGCTTCAAAACTGCCACGGCCATGACCTTCAACACGGGCAAGCCGTGATCGTCTCTGACTTTTTCAGGTTTGGAAGACTCGTGGGGCGAGACCTTCTTCGCGAGGCGAACCAGAGACTTAGCAATTTCTTGGAACAGTCAGGCTTCGGGGTCGCGTGGCGAGCATGGCTTTCGCGGGGCGAGACCCCTGTTTCCTTATTCTCTTGACTTTCACTTAACCTGAAAACAAAGAAATAACTATAAGTGTATTATTTAACTCCAAACTAGCTAAATTAACTTAAAACTACTCTAGAGACTCAAAACCTTGCTTGAGGACAATCTAATCTAATTTGGGTGAAAATACGATATAATTTGCACAAAACCCTGGTCATACTAGCTATAAAACTAGATGAGCCAGAGGCTTATCAAAATACCCCAAACTTAAACTTTGCTTGTCCCCAAGCAAACTAAGACTCAAAAATCAAAAAGACTCAGGACCTGGCAAGCTTAAAAGATTCAACCAACATTGCACAAATTCAAGCAACTTCAAAAACAATTTTTCTTCATTGTTTCCCCCTTTCCAAACAGAGCAATCCCCACATTCATTTATTCCAAACAATTGAGAGTTTCATCATGAAAACAATCAGAAATCTAAGCAGGGAATCTAAGTCACACACAAGAGGGAGATCACCAAATCCAAACAACTGCCTTCCTCACAAGGGCATTATTTGTTCACTCAGTCACTCAGTTTATGTCAGGCTAACAACTTGCACTCAGTTTCACTTTTCAAGTACACTTCCCAAAAATTTGATTTTCATCTCAAAATGGTTCCCACAGAAAACATGCAAGCAACATCAAAAGGTCTTTTATGGGTTGTAAGGGGGCCTGGCTAAGGGTAGGATATACAAAAGGAACTAAGCTGAAGACCCTAGGAACTAAGAGAGCATGAACTATATTTACACCTTGAAATTCACTCAAGTTCCTTTCTTTATATTTTTCTTTACACTTCTGGGTGGCTACAGCCCTTTTTATTTCTTTTTGGCATTTTTGTATTTATTTTTTTTTATTTTTTTTTATTTTATTTTTTTTTCTTCTTCTTCTCCTTTTTTTTTTCCTTCTCTTTTTTTTTTCAATTTTTCTTTTTCTTTTTCCTAATCCCAAACAACACATTGCACCTTGCAGCCACCCCAAACTTTAGTTTCTTGCACCCATTCTAAGATTACATGCTCTCCTAATCCTAAGATCGGGTTAACATGGTTTTCCAGATTTTAGGGCTTATAACATTAGGTTATCAAGAATTAACAGGCTAATAGGCTCAAAAAGGGCTAACTAGGGAACATGCATTAGGAATTGGTTTATTCAGGCCAAGTAGCTATTTACAAAGAAACTGCCTAAATCATTTGCTACACACATATAATCATGCAAACCAAAAAGAGATTCAATCAAATCCAGGGAAGTGCAACTTGAAAGCGATTTTCACACAGTTTAAAACATGTTGGAGGCTCAAAACCTCACCTGGACATTCATGCAAATTGTTTGAAAGAGATACTATCCCTTGTGTGTGCTCCTTATCACCCCAAACTTATCATTCATCATGCCATCATAACAAAATCCCAAAGTTCAGTTTTCAATTTCACATGAGAATCACATTTCAAAAACAAAAAAAAATCAAAAAATTCTTTCAGCCTAGGGGGAATCATTACATATCAATCATGCAAGCAATCTGTGCAACATCAATCAAAATCTAACAAACTTGCCAACTAAAACTTAACACACAAATGCTCCTGAGCTTCTCAGATTATTCAGGAGCTTTATTCAAAGAAAAGAAAACTTTATTCAAAGAAAAGAAAAACTACAACTAATTCCCTCCCCCACACTTAAAACATGCATTGTCCCCAATGAACAACAGAATTATAAGATCATAGTGAGGGAAAGGAAAAGAGTACTCCCTGATCAAGTGCAGTGTAAGCGGGAGCTGTCACCTGGATCCCATTCCTTGCGCCTAAGTCCAAAGAGGTAGAGAGGGGCCTCCTGGTGCTGCTTCATCTTCTTCATGTTTCTCATCCACTTTGCACCGACAATTTCATCACTCCGCTAAACATGCAGCAATCTCAAGACAAAACCACAAAACGGTTAGCGTTAGTACAATCAAGAAAAGAAAGAATATCATCACAGCCAGAATTAAGTGGAAAATTAGAAAACAAGTTCTCATGGGTGTCTTCAATAGTCTCAGATATCAGCTCAATGTGGAATACAGAGTGCTCTTCCGCTGGATGTTTCATGGCATCAAATATGTTAAACTTTGCAACTATATCCCCAAACTTCATAGACATGGTCCCATCACCCACATCAATGTTAGTCTTGGCTGTCTTCATGAATGGCCGGCCCAGGATGATTGGTGATTTACTGGAGTGTGTCTCGCCTGCCATGTCCAAGATGTAGAAATCAGCTGGGAAGATCAGATCATCAACTTGCACTAGTACATCTTCCACCATTCCCATGGGGCGGGCACAGGTCCTGTTGGCCAACTGAATGGTGATACCTGTGTACTTCAAAGGACCAAGATCCGGTTTATTAAAGATGGAGGTAGGCATGACATTGATAGATGCTCCCAAGTCCAACATGCAGTTTTCAAACTTCTTGTCCCCAATAGTGCATGGGATAGTGAAGGTGCCTGGATCCTTGCACTTCGGTGGCGATGCTCGGGTGAAAGCAACAACTCTTTCTGGCTTAGGCTGGATAAGCGCTGAGACATTTCTTCCCAAGTCAATCCTCTCATTAGTCTTCATCTTCCTCTTGTTGGTGCATAGGTCCTTGAGAAATTTTACATATCTGGGCACTTGCTTGATCACATCCAACAGAGGGATATTAACACCCACCTTTCTTAAAACATCAAGAATTTCCTTCTCTTTATCTTCACCACCACTCTTCAAATTTTTCTGTAATCTGTGTGGGAACGGAATGGGTGGTCTATACACTCTCTCGCTTTCAACTTCAACCACAGTTCAGGAGTAACTTCAACAAGAGGCTCGGGGTAGCCTTCATAGTTTCTTCATTCTTTCCGAAGTAGCCTCAACAACTTTTCCGGACCTCGAGATATAGAACTCACATTGGGGTTGGAGGCATTAGGATTGATCACCGGTCTTTGGCCGGGCACTGGGTTGTTCTTAGACCTTGCTATATATTATAAAAGTCTGAAGCCATCTGTCCAATCTGTGTATGCAATGCCTGAATACTCGCATCCGTTCTCTGCTGAAATTGTGCCTGTGAGGCCTGGAACTGTGCCTGGAACTGTCCCATCTGCTGCTGGAAAAGTGTAGTCATTTGTGCATTCAATTGTGAAGTTATTTGCTTGCACATATCATCAACTGACGGTCCGGACGGTGCAGAAGTGGTCACTGGAGGATTCTGAGGTGCCATCGGTTGTTGGGATGAGTTCCCATACCGCAGATTAGGGTGATTACTCCAGCTGGGATGGTACCTATTTGTTGAAAGATCTGGAATGCTGTATCTGCTCTGGTTATTGCCCTGATTATACGGATGAACTGCAAAGGCTTGAGGTGATTCAGTAATTGATCCTCCTTGCAGAATAGGACAAGCTTCATATGGGTGCTCAGTAGAACTACACATGCCACACAATACCGCAGGCTGCACCCTATCCATTGCCAATTTCTCTACCAAGGAAGTGAGCTCATCAATTCTATCATCACGGTCATGGCTGGAAGAAGAAGTGCGGATCTCATGTACACCTCTAGTCTCAACAGAATTTCTTCTTGTAGTGAATTGCTGGGAATTTAATGACATGTTCTCAATGAGTTGCTTGGCAGCAGATGGAGTCTTGTCAACCAATGCTCCCCCACTAGCAGCATCCAAAATATTCCTATCCATAGGCTGCAATCCTTCATAAAAATATTGGATGAGGAGCTGTTCAGAAATTTGGTGTTGGGGGCAACTAGATGTCAACTGCTTGAACCTCTCCCAATACTCAGCTAGCGACTCATTTCCTTGCCTTATTCCACAGATTTCTTTCCTAATTGCAGCGGCTCCGGAGGCAGGAAAATATTTCTCCAGGAAGAGCTTCTTCAAGTCGTTCCATGTGGTAATGGAATTCGGCGCAAGGTATAAAAGCCAATCTTTTGCAGCTCCCTGGAGTGAGAATGGAAAAGCCTTTAACTTGATATGATCCTCAGTTACTCCTTCTCGCCTCAAAGTTGTGGAGCGGACAACTTGGAACTCCTTCAAGTGCTTGTGTGGATCTTCACCGCAAGACCATTAAATCTAGGCAACAAATGGATTAGCCCAGATTTTTAACTCAAAAGGGGTGTCAGACACCAGGATAAGCAATGCACAAACCATTGTAATTCACATCAGGGGGCAGCAAGCTGCCTCAAAGTCCTTTGGTCTCCCATATTTTCAAAAGCAGTTTTAAAATTGGAATCACTACTAGTGCTGGCCCGAAATTCCCTACGGAGTGTGTGCAATGTTCTTTCAATTTCCGTGTCAAAATCACACAGTTCAGGGCAATGAGATCTAGCAAATGCACCAATTCAAAACAGAACAGAAAATAAAATAAAGAAAATAAAATAAAATAAAAACAAATAGCGAAAAATAACAACTCGAGTCCCTCGAAACGGCGCCAATTTTTGTGTCGTATTGTCACGCACGCGCCAAAAAAGGACGAGCGGGTTTAAAATCGTAGTATAGTGCGACAACTCGGATGTCGTCTCTCATGGTCTCTGAGAATATTACCTTTCACAAAAATCTGTTTTGGGGGGGGTTTGGATTGGAGTGCAAATAAGAAACAAACAAAACAGAGCAATCAAAAACAAGGCAGTTGAAAAGAGGTTATCAATTATCAAACAACGATTAATCTCATCATCAAGAATTCCCAACTATCCTTGGTTAATGTAATCCCAAGCCCTAAGCAGATTCTAATCCCCTTCCAGTTACAGTAACAACTAACAACGTAATTGCTACTATGGATGCAAATTCCTATTCCCGAAATAACAAACGGGAGTAAGCTCTCATGATCAAACGATCATGAATGAACACACGCGAATTAACAAACGCGATTATGTATAGGAAATTAACATCACTGAAACAAATCAATACAATATTACACACTCCTGAAATAACAAACAGAAATATATAATATGGTATTGAAAAGGGAAAAGCAATTAAAATAGGGATTACATAACCTCAAGTATATAGGATCCTCAAACAGTAGACTAATCCTAGGACTTAGTGCTCCATGGCAAAAACGAAATCGCAGAGAAAAATGTATATTAGAAAGTTGGAGTAGCAAAAATCTCTACAAAATGTTCAGAACAGCCTTTTATACAAATTCAGAATTCAGAGGGCTCGCGAGGCGAACAAACATTCGCGAGGCGAATTTCATGAACTGTCAGCAACCCTTGGCATTCTCGCGAGGCGAAGTGTTGCTCGCGAGGCGAGACTCTTCAGCTTCAAAACTGCCACGGCCATGACCTTCAACACGGGCAAGCCGTGATCGTCTCTGACTTTTTCAGGTTTGGAAGACTCGCGGGGCGAGACCTTCTTCGCGAGGCGACCCAGAGACTTAGCAATTTCTTGGAACAGTCAGGCTTCGGGGTCGCGTGGCGAGCGTGTCCTTCGCGGGGCGAGACCCCTGTTTCCTTATTCTCTTGACTTTCACTTAACCTGAAAACAAAGAAATAACTATAAGTGTATTATTTAACTCCAAACTAGCTAAATTAACTTAAAACTACTCTAGAGACTCAAAACCTTGCTTGAGGACAATCTAATCTAATTTGGGTGAAAATACGATATAATTTGCACAAAACCCTGGTCATACTAGCTATAAAACTAGATGAGCCAGAGGCTAATCACTCATCTATCTCACTATTACAAGGCCAGATATTTCCTTTACAGTGGGAGTGGTGAGTCAATTCATGCAGTCTCCTCATAATGATCACTGAGATGCAGTAATTCGAATTCTGAGTGTTGACGGATCTAGGCAAGTATACCTAGTCGTACAAGTAATACGGTGGTGAGACCGTTTTATCGTTCCCACGAGGACTGTGACAAGTACTAGCACGTACCGAATCAATTACTATCTAAGAGGATATTTGGATTGAAGGGGGCTCAATACTAAATACCAAGCCAAATCAGATTCAAAACCTAAAATAAACAAATTAACAAGAAAAGTTCTTTGAGAATTTCTGTCGAACACTTGGAAGGCAGTTAAAAGAATTCTTAAAATCTATGAACGATGTTGGGATTAGGTTCACTAAACTTCATCCCCATGCAATGAAATGACTAATAAACAGTTTCTACTTCAATTATGACAATCAATCCACTAGATTACTCAAGCCCCGATTCCTCGGATGACAAGAGCCTAAATCCACTAATAGACCCTAATTCCTTAGGTGGCCTAGATTAATGAATTTGCATGATGATTAGGGATTACACGATTGCTAATAAATCTAAATCCATTCCTAGATACAAGGTTTACTAGGTGGTTGATTTCAGTTCTCGTTCTAATACGAATTTTCCAATTGCATACCAAAACAATAATCAAGTCATGGGGGTGCTAGCCACAACAAGCATTAGGCATAGAAATCAATCACTCATAAGGAAGCAAAAATTGTATTACAAGATCAAGTCAAATACATGGGTAATTCAGAAATAGCTACACCTAACCCCAACAATGGGGGTTTAGCTAGGCCGTGACCGCTTCTGTCTCCACCAATTGGTCTGTCACAGCCGTGACAGATTCTGCCTAGGAGGGTTCTGACTCAATTAACATGTCACGACCGTGATGGGCGTCATGGCTAGGCCGTGACAACTTCTGAATTTTGCATTCTTTCTTCTCAATTATTGCTCGATCACGGCCGCGATAGTCATCACGGCTAGGCCGTGATGGGCTCTGCCTGGGTCATTTTTTTCACTTTTCAAGCTCTTTCTTCATCCAAGCTCCATCATGGCTAATATTGAGCAATTTTCCTTAGATTCCTGCAAAACAACACCAAGAAACCGCCTCACCCGTTCCAAGGTAAAAACTAATAAAAATCAAACTAATCATGCCTAAACTATATGAAAATGCATGAAAAAATGTACATGAAATATGATGCAAAATCACACTATCAAATCACCCCAAGCTTATTCAATTGCTTGTCCTCAAGCAATCACTAAGGCTAGAAGAGATAAATAATCAAAGCATGGATAGTGAACCAAGAACCAGTGTAAACAATCCAAGTAACAGGCATTTCAAATAATTCAGCAAGAGACAATCAATATCAAGTCCAATTAGAGCTTAGGTTTTCTAAATTCATATTCTCACTGATTCGGGTACTCTTTCTCACCTGAAGATCACCCCAATCTTGTTCATTTGCTTGGCTCTCTTTCTCACCTCACTCAAGTGTTTAGGGATATATGACAATTCACTCCATTTTCCTCAAGGAATGAATTCTACCATAAGCTTGACTATCAACCAAATATCTACTTTATTAATGAAAACAATTAAGAATCAAGAGGTCTTTTGCCTTGGTTGTAATGGGGCCATAGGATTAATCGTTTGGTGGGGAAATCAATAAAATGACATTTTCAAAAAGGCTAAACAAAATATCAAGCATTGCAAAACATGACACCTTCTAAAATACCTTTTTGGGTTTCGATTCCTTTTTCCACCTTTCTTTCTTTGTTTTCATTTTATTTCTCACTTTCTTTTGTCATCCCCTTCTCTATATATATTTCTTTTTCTTTTTCTAATTTTTCTCTTTTTTTTTTTTCATTTGGAGAAGGGGAGATTTTCAGTCCAAGAGAAATATTTTCTGAATTTCTCGTTCCATACTTTTTTCAACTACCTTTTTACCCTTTTGTGTAATACTTTAGAAGGTCTCCTATCAAGCATCATTTATCAAAATAATTCAAGGTACCAAGAAAAGTATTTTATTCTTTCAGGCTCAAAATTGGGCAACTAAGGGGTAGCATTTAGTCAATCAAAGCTTAGAAGGCCGGAAAAATACCTAGTGCCTCAATCATTTTCAAAAATGTTCTCAAAATTTTTTAAGCTTCAAAACAGTTTCAAGTCAAGTTCTAGAGAAATGCAATCCAAGAGGAATAAAACACTCTATCACAAAGAATGGGGTAGATTTAGTGAGTACCCCTTTTTGGCTCAAAATCTCACATGCTTAGTCAGAAGGAATTGCATGAAAATTGGGTCAAGGCCGTGATGCTTATCACGGGCAGGCCGTGATGCATTCTGGTTCATAGGGGTAGCCTGTCACGGCCGTGACCTCCATCACGGCTAGGCCGTGATGCTCTCTGGTCTTCAGGGCTCTCCCATTCAATTCTGGCTCATCACGGCCGTGACCAGTGTCACGGCCTGGGCGTGATGGTTGCTGACTTTGTTGTATCTGCCCTTTTCCTTCCTCCTTACCCTGAAAACACTTAACCAAACTATTAATTTATGTTCTTTTTCCTCTTGATCTTCTCAAATTATTCAAGAGGAAAAAATCAAAAACAAAAGGAAAATGAAAAGAAAACTTGGGTTGCCTCCCAATAAGCGCTTCTTTAACGTCACTAGCTTGACGGGTAGGTGACCTCAAGGATCATGAAGGCGCACAGCTGAGATCAATCTCTCGATGTCACCACCCAAGTAGGCCTTGAGCCTTTGGCCATTGACTTTGAAGGTCCTTTTTGAAGTAGGATCCTCCACTTCTACAGCTCCATGAGGTGAAACTTCCTTGACAATGAACGGTCCCGACCACTTAGACTTCAACTTGCCCGGAAACAATCTCAGCCGGGAATTGAATAATAGAACTTGTTGTCCCAGCTGAAATGTTTTCATCACGATCTTCTTGTCATGGTAGGTCTTGACTCGTTGCTTGTAAATGGCTGCATTCTCATATGCATTACGGTGCATTTCCTCTAATTCATGCAGCTGATTGACTCTTTTCTCACCCGCCAGAGTGGCATCAAAATTCAAGAACTTCAATGCCCAAAAGGCTCGATGCTCCAACTCTACGGGTAGATGACATGCCCTCCCATAGACCATCTGAAACGGAGATAACCCCACAGAAGTTTTCAGTGCAGTCCGGTAAGCCCACAAGGCATCGTCAAGCTTCCTTGCCCAATCTCTTCTTGAAACGGCCACAATCTTTTCCAGAATTTTCTTAATCTCTCGGTTGGAGACCTCCGCTTGCCCATTTGTTTGCGGATGATATAGGGATGCCACCTTATGCCTCACATCATATTTGCTCAACACATTTCTCAGTTGTGAGTTGCAAAAGTGAGATCCTCCATCACTTATAAGGACCCTTGGGACACCGAACCGGGCAAAGATGTTCTTCTTGATGAATTTAATCACTGTCTGGGCATCATTCTTCTATGTTGCAATGGCCTCCATCCATTTGGAAACATAGTCCACCGCCACCAAGATATATTGATTGGAGAATGAAGGTGGAAGTGGACCCATAAAGTCTATGCCCCAGCAATCAAATACCTCAACCTCCAAAATGTTCTGCAGTGGCATCTCATCCCTTTTTGAAATGTTCCCGGTCCTTTGGCACTTGTCACAACTCTTCACATGATTGAAAAAGGCCTTGAAGATTGAGGGCCAAAAGAGCCCAGATTGGAGGACCTTTGCAGCTGTCCTATCCCCATTGTAATGTCCACCATATGGCGAGTTATGACAATGCCACAAAATTTTCCTTGCTTCCTCTTGACTAACGCACCTCCTCCATAAGCCATCCGGTCCAACCTTGAACAGAAATGGGTCATCCCACATGAAATGGTTGGCATCCCGAAAAAATTTCTTCTTTTGTTGCCAAGTGAGGTGCTCTGGAACAATATTGACTGCCTTGAAATTTGCCATGTCGGCAAACCATGGTCTTTCATGCACCAGAAGTAAAGCCTCATTCAGGAACTCATCCCGAATGTCCTTCTCTTTTGCAGCCACCTCTTCATTCACCAACTGGGACAAGTGGTCAGCCACCACATTCTCGCTGCCCTTTTTGTCCTTGATGACTAAGTCAAACTCTTGCAACAATAGAATCCACCTTATGAGTCTTGGTTTAGAATCTAACTTAGTCAAAAAATATTTAATTGCAGCATGATCAGTAAAAACAGTGACTTGTGAACCAATTAAGTAGGAACGAAATTTTTCCAATGCAAACACTATGGCTAGCAACTCTTTTTCGGTTGTTGCATAATTTACTTGGTTCTCATTGAGAACCTTGCTAGCATAGTGAATGACATGGAAAATTTTTTCCCTCCGCTGTCCCAAAACTGCCCCAACTGCGTAGTCACTGGCATCACACATTAATTCAAATGGTGACTCCCAGTTGGGTGCAACAAGAATGGGAGCGGTGATCAACTTTTCTTTCAAAACCTGAAAAGAGGTAAGACAAGCAGTATCAAACACAAATGGAGTGTCCTTGTTCAAAAGGCTACACAACGGCTTGGCTATCTTTGAAAAGTCCTTGATGAACCGCCGGTAAAACCCTGCATGCCCAAGGAAACTCCTCACACCCTTTACATTCACTGGTGGAGGTAGTTTCTCAATCACATCAATTTTGGATTTATCCACTTCGATCCCCTTAGCTGAAATTTTGTGCCCAAGCACAATGCCTTCCTGCACTATAAAATGACACTTCTCCCAGTTTAAGAATAAATTGGTGTCCGTGCACCTCTTTAACACAGCAGCAAGGTTAGACAAGCAATTATCATAAGATGAACCGAAAACAGAAAAATCATCCATGAAAACTTCAATGTATTTTTCTACCATATCAGAGAAAATGGAAAGCATGCACCTTTGAAATGTCGCAGGCGCATTACAAAGACCAAAATGCATCTTCCGATAGGCAAAAACTCCAAAAGGGCATGTGAATGCAGTTTTCTCTTGGTCTTCCGGGTTAACCGCAATTTGGTTATAACCCGAATAACCATTCAAGAAACAATAGTAAGCTTGCCTGACCAACCTCTCCAACATCTGGTCCATGAATGGAAGTGGGAAGTGATCCTTCCTAGTAGCTTGATTAAGCTTCCGGTAATCTATACACATTCGCCAACCGGTGACCGTTCTAGTTGGGATCAACTCATTCTTCTCGTTGTGCACGACGGTCATGCCACCTTTCTTTGGAACCACTTGTACCGGACTCACCCAAGCACTATCGGAAATCGGATAGATCATTCTGGCTTCAAGGAGTTTCCGCACCTCCTTCCTTACCACTTATTTCATTGTAGGATTGAGCCTCCTCTGCGGCTGGACCACCGGTTTAAATTCAGCCTCCATCATGATCTTGTGCATACAAAACGTGGGGCTAATACCTTTCAAATCTGAGATGGACCATCCAATAGCTGTTTTATGCTCTCGAAGCACCCTTACAAGTTTCTCCTCTTCCAATTTGGACAATACATTGCTCACTATGACAGGGTCTTCATCATTCTCACCAAGAAATACATACTTCAAGTGGGGAGGTAGAGGCTTGAGCTCCAACTCGAGCTTCTCTTGGACTTCATCCTTCTTGAGCTCTTCCTTCTTAGTGTTGACAGCAAGTTGCTTGGGTTGAGATTCCAGATCACACAAACAGTATTCTATTTCCTTCTCCTCTTCCTCATCAAGATTTTCAATAGAATTCACAATTACCTTCTCAAGAGTAGAGGAATGGTGCTACTGTGCAAAGGCTTCTTTAGCCACTACTTCCACAAGGTCCATGCGGAAACAATTCTCTTCATCACTCGGGCGATGCATAGATTCAAATACATTAAAAGTGACCTCTTCATCTTGCACTATGAGTCGAAGTTGGCCCTTTTGTACATCTATCAAAGCACGGCCAGTTGCTAGAAAAGGTCTCCCCAATATAAGTGGAACTTCTGCATCCTCCTCCATGTCTAGTATCACAAAATCCGCTGGGAAGATAAACTTGTCCACTTTAACCAAGACATATTCCAAAATACCATAAGGACGCTTGATTGATCTGTCTGCTAGTTGCAATGCCATCCTTGTTGGCTTCACCTCACCACCTCCAAGTTTGTTCAAAATTGAAAGCGACATCAAATTGATACTCGCTCCCAAGTCACACAAGGCCTTCCCAATAGAAACACTCCCAATAGTGCAAGGGATTGTAAAACTACCAGGATCTTTAAGCTTTGGAGGTAGCTTCCTTTGAAGTATTGCACTACACTCTTCCTCAAGGCAACGATCTCACCTTCTTTGAACTTTCTTTTCTTCGTGAGCAACTCCTTCATGAACTTTGCATAAATGGGCATCTGCTCTAGTGCTTCAGCAAAGGGTATGTTAATCTGTAGCCTCTTGAAGATGTCAAGAAACTTGGCAAACTGCTCTTCCTTCTCCTTTTTCTTGCTCAAATGAGGATATGACAACTTCACATAAGAGGGGATCTCTTGAGGCTTGTCTCCATCTTTCAAAATCTGACTTTTATTCCTCCTCAAAATCGAATTCTCATCCACTAGCTTCCCCCTCTTGTCTTTTTCACTTTCTTTTTCTTCCTCCTCTACTACAACCTCTTTGCCTTTTTCTTTATTCAAATCAGATTTTTCAGCAATCACCTCTGTTTTTTCATCAAGTCTCTGATTTTTCACCAAAGGCTCACCACTCCCTTCCTCAAGGCTTTTACCACTCCTCAAAACAATAGCCTTACAATGCTCTTTAGGAATAGTTTGAGTATTACTTGAAAAACTGCTGCTAGATTGCTCCGCTAGTTGCTTTGCAATTTGTCCAACTTGAACCTCCAAATTATTTATAGAAGCATCGGTGTTTTTCTGGTTTGATATGGACATTTGCATGAACTGATTGAGAGTGTTCTCCAAGATAGAAGTCCGGTCTTGAGTTGGTTGTGTAGGAAGAGGCTTGCTTGCTTGACCGGCATCTTGTTTCCAACCAAAATTTGCTTGATTCCTCCACCTTTGGTTGTAGTTGTTAGGGTATTGGTTGTTGCCTTGACGCCCATAGTTTCCCATATAATTGGCTTCCTCATGGGAACTAGGTGTTGCCTCACATCTTCCATTATCATGATCACCTCCACAAAAATCACATCTCATTACCTGTTGATGTGGCATGGTTGTCCCTTGAACAGTTTGGAGTTGTTGTCGGAGTTGAGCTAGTTGCTTGGTGATGGACTCCAGTTGTTGTGTCATGAGCTTATTCTGAGCCAAAAGTGCAGTTTGTGAATCTAACTCCAACACTCCCCTTCTTGATGTGGGACCCCGATCATGATGCATCAAATAGTCATTAGATGCCATAGCCTCTATCAAAATCAGTGCTTCCTCCGCTGTCTTTGTGTTCATGGACCCTCCAGCTGAGGCATCCAACATATACCTGGTTGACGGTCTCAATCCATTGCAAAATGTTTGCATTTGGGTATGATCGTCAAACCCATGATTTGGGCATCTTCGGAGTAATTCCTTGAACCTTTCCCAGGTGTCATGAAGGGTCTCACCTTCTTGTTGAGCAAAGCTTATGATATCACCCCTTGTCTTTACAAATCTTGAGGTGGGGAAGAATCTTGCCAGAAATTTTGCCTCTAAGTCATCCCATGTAGTGATGCTCCCCCTTGGTTGAGATTGGAGCCAAGCCTTGGCCCTATCCCTTAGAGAGAAGGGAAATGCCCTTAGGCGAATTGCATCCTCAAAGGCACCATTGTGCTTCATAGTATCATATATCTCAATGAAGTTGGAGATATGACTATTAGGATCCTCCTTTTCTAACCCGGCAAATTGATTTTGTGAAACCAAATTCAAGAGAGCTGGCTTGATTTCAAAATTGTTGCAGTTAATTGGGGGCCTCACTATGCTAGTGACATGCCGATTGACATTTGTGTTGCCGTAGTCCCCAAGTGTCCTCCGTGGTGGAGCACCTTCACCATTGTCTGCCATTCTGAGTCTTTCTTGATGAACTTGAGAGGTGGAAGTCTCTTGTTCTTCTTTTTGTTGTTCTAACAGTTTCTGCTCTCTTGCTTGCCTCCGATTTTCCCTAGATGTTCTTTCGATTTCAGGATCGTAGAGGACTTGGTCAGCCGAGATAGTACCTCGCATGCACAAACAGTCTAGCAACCAAGAGTGTTACTAGTAAATGACAGCACACAAAAACAGCAAACAAACCAGAAAAAAAAAAATGACAGCAAAACAAAACAGAAAAATGTGACAGCAAACAGATTATAACAATTTTTTTTTTTGCTTAAATTAATAACCGAAATGGGTATGCTAATATTGAAACACAATCCCCGGCAACGGCGCCAAAAACTTGTTGACGGATATAGGCAAGTATACCTAGTCGTACAAGTAATACGGTGGTGATACCGTTTTATCGTTCCCACGAGGACTGTGACAAGTACTAGCATGTACCGAATCAATTACTATCTAAGCGGATATTTGGATTGAAGGGGGCACAATACTAAATACCAAGCCAAATCAGATTCAAAACCTAAAATAAACAAATTAACAAGAAAAGTTCTTTGAGAATTTTTGTCGAACACTTGGAAGGCAGTTAAAAGAATTCTTCAAATCTATGAACGATGTTGGGATTAGGTTCACTAAACTTCATTCCCATGCAATGAAATGACTTATAAACAGTTTCTACTTCAATTATGACAATCAATCCACTAGATTACTCAAGTCCCGATTCCTCGGATGACAAGAGCCTAAATCCACTAATAGACCCTAATTCCTTAGGTGGCCTAGATTAATGAATTTTCATGATGATTAGGGATTACACGATTGCTAATAAACCTAAATCCATTCCTAGATACAAGGTTTACTAGGTGGTTGATTTCAGTTCTCGTTCTAATACGAATTTTCCAATTGCATACCAAAACAATAATCAAGTCATGGGGGTGCTAGCCACAACAAGCATTAGGCATAGAAATCAATCACTCATAAGGAAGCAAAAATTGAATTACAAGATCAAGTCAAATACATGGGTAATTCAGAAATAGCTACACCTAACCCCAACAACGGGGGTTTAGCTACTCATGATCATAGCCAAAACCACAGAAATAGAGATGAAAAAGAGAAGAGACTCCATGGAATCCTTGTGCAGCTGCCCCTGGTTCAGAGAGAGTGGTTGAGGGTTTCAAAAACTGGTTCCTTCGCTTTCGCCCGTGCCTTTTGATAAATCAGGATTCGCGTCATGACCGTGATGGCCATCACGGCCAGGCCGTGACGGCCATCACGGCCCGGCCGTGACGCTTTCTGCGTTGGGCGCGCTTTCAAAATATGTTTGTCACGGCCGTGACACTCATCACGTCTAGGCCGTGACCGCTTCTGTCTCCACCAATTGGTCTGTCACGGCCGTGATGGGCATCACGGCTAGGCCGTGACAGATTCTGCCTAGGAGGGATCTGACTCAATTAATATGTCACGGCCGTGATGGGCGTCACGGCTAGGCCGTGACAGCTTCTGACTTTTGCATTCTTTCTTCTCAATTATTGCTCGATCACGGCCGTGATAGTCATCACGGCTAGGCCGTGATGGGCTTTGCCTGGGTCATTTTCTTCACTTTTAAAGCTTTGTCTTCATCCAAGATCCATCATGGCTAATCTTGAGCAATTTTCCTTAGATTCCTGCAAAACAACACCAAGAAACCGTCTCACCCGTTCCAAGGTAAAAACTAATAAAAATCAAACTAATTATGCCTAAACTATATGAAAATGCATGCAAAAATGTACATGAAATATGATGCAAAATCACACTATCACTGAGATACATTAAAAAGACTCCAGGACAAGGACTACTTTATGAAGACAAAGGAAGCACTCAAATAGTTGGATTTTGCGATGCAGATTAGGCAGGATCACCCATTGATAGGCGTTCCACTTCAGGGTATTGTGTGTCGATTGGAGGAAATCTTGTCTCGTGGAAGAGTAAGAAACAAAATGTTGTTGCAAGTTCTAGTGCAGAGGCTGAATATAGAGCTATGGCTGTAGCCACGTGTGAGCTCATTTGGATTAAACAACTTCTTGAGGAATTGAAGTTTGGAGATACTCAACAAATGAAGTTATGTTGTGATAACCAGGAAGCTCTCCATATAGCTTCCAATCCATTATTCCATGAGAGAACTAAACCTATTGAGATCGATTGTCATTTTATTCGAGAAAAAGTCCTTTCTAAAGAAGTTGTCACCGAATCTGTTAGCTCTAATGATCAACTGGTAGACGTCTTTACAAAATCTCTAAGAGGACCGAGAATTCAGAATATTTGTTCCAAGCTTGGAGCATTTGATTTGTATGCTCCAACTTGAGGGGGAGTGTTAGAATTAGTTGGGTGGTGTGGATGGTGTGGACTGTGCCGATGGTGGGGACGGTGTTCCTAGGATTTAGCTTATCATTCAGTTCCTTGTAAATTGTAAATTGTATTTACTATTAAGTGTATATATATATCAAAGTATGATGAATAAAATACTCAAGCATTTCACAAACACTTGTCTAAACTATCTCCAAGTTATTCAATAGTCCTAAACTTTGTTGGCATCTTTTTCTTTTGTTATTTATGTTATTTTTCTATGTTTTAAAAACGAAACGTAAAAAATTTGTTGTTTTCTATTTTTATTTTGTTGCATTGAATAAAACATTGTTTTAGTTGTTGTTTAGGGTGTTGCTGCTGTTGTTTTTACTGTTTTCTATTTTTTTTGTCTTGTTGTTTTTCCGTTTTGTTGTTTTTTTTAGTGCCGTTTTTCTGTTTTGAAAAAAAGAAAAAAATGGAATAAATGGTTTTTAATTTCCACATGGAGTTTTTAGAGTTGTGAGAGTTGTGAGTTTGAGTCAATTGAAGTGAAAAGAGTTATGACATAAGTGATTGAATTGCCTTTCTTTTTTATTTTGATAAGTTTGGTGATGAACATTGAATTGATAGATTTAGTTTGATAGAAATATACCTTTGTGAGATTTTGAGCCTATACATTCTCTTCATTCTTGTGTTATTTTCATTCATGGATTTGGTTGTTCTAGAACTAGCTTTGATTCTTTTTGAAGCCACATTGTACATGCACATGCACATGTTAATATGATGAAGGCATTTTTGTTCTCTTTAGCCACTTAGCCAAATAGCTAACCTTGCATGTCTCTCATTTGATTAACCCCCTTGGGCCTTTTTGACCATTCTTTATTTTTGAGCTCATTACAAGCCTAAGTGAAAAACCATGTTTCTACCTTACCTTAGAGAATGTGAGAACATTAGAGAAGCTTTTGAACAATTAAGTGTGGAGGAAATTGATCTTTGTTATGCAAGTGTTGATGAAAAGAAAAGAAAAAAAAAGGTGTATAGTTACCCAAAAAAAAAAAAAAGACAAAAGAAAAAAAGTATCATAGATATGTTACGTTGAAAAAGAAAAAAAATTTATAGAAAAGAAAAAAAAGAAAGAAAAGAGAAATAAATTCAAGGGAAGGAAGGAAGTTGATACAAGAATTGCTTGATTTTGGGTATATATGTTGATATTTGAATTTTGCTAATGTTCTTGCATTCTCTTTGGTCTGAACTTGTCACATCCATTCTATTCCATTCCTTTACCTTGGCTACATTACAACCTTGAATAAAGTCCTTTTGATTTCCGTGTGCATGTGCATGAGTGGTGGAGATTGAGAAGATATGCAAGCTTATGGTAGTGCCACTTTTCATGGATTGAATTGAGTGAAACACTTACCATCTAAACACTCGAGGGATTGAGAGTATGACTTGTGAGGTTCTATCATTCTTTGTCTATACTTTCAATGGAATTTGCCTTTCTTGTTGGATGAAGAAGGAAATAATTTGTTTCATGAGTGTTGTGATTTCTTGAATCTTTGGTTGATCTTTTTACTTACACATTCTTGCACTCTCAAAAATATTTTGGAAGTGAATCCTTGTCTGTTGTCCCTTGTCCATTGCTTTGATTTATTTTGATTTTACTCGGGACGAGCAAAAAGCTAAGTGTGGGGGTATTTGATGAACATGATTTTTAAATATTATTTAACCCTCATACTTGCTGTTTTAAACACCATTCGAGCTTAATTGATGGGTCTTGGGTGTATTTAATGACTTTGGGCCTAAACTGGGCCCAATTGTATTTTTCAGCATAATTGGCATCCTGAAATTGCTTCTGTATTTGGAGCATAACTTTGGCTGTAGATATTGGAACATTATGATTCTAATTTTTTAGGAAAGTTAAGGAAAATATGTACAACTTTCATGCAGATCTCGAGGTCCAATTCAGAGGATAAAAGGGTCAAATCTAGGCTGAAAGTGTGACCAGAGGTGCTGTTGCATGAAACTGAACAGAGAGCATTGTTTGGGCCAAAACGTGAGTTGTAGAGGTCGTATGCACCCGAGACCAACACTATTTTGAATATGGCACATTAGGCTCCAACTTTCATGAAGATCACTTAGCCAAATTATGTCGTTTGGATGATGTAAATTGATTTGGAAAGTGAGTTTCGGATCCTGAAGTATGCTGAAGTAAGTTGGGCCTAAGTCACTCATTTGAGGTCTAATTGTAGCAATTTTGGTGGCCACTTGAAGTTGGGCCAATGGGACACGTTTGGAATTAGTTAATTTGTTAATTTAGGATGTTTTATAAGGAGAAACAGGGCAGAACACTGCAGCCACGAAATTGGAGAGCTTTCTCCCTTTCTTGGTCATTTTTCTAGGTTTTCAAGTTCTTTCTTGTATTTTTCTTTTCCTAGTTGTTCCTCCATATTAATGGAGGGATAAACTCTCTTAATCAATCCTTGGGTGTAGACATTATTGAGGTTTGATTTATGAAACCTTAATCTATTTGGTTTGTTCATGGTTAATTTCGTTTTTCATTGTCTTTCCTCTCTTTCATTCTTGATTCTTTGCTTGTTTGCTTACATGAATTAGAATCTTGAATATATGTGTTAGTGACTTCATTAACTCATTTTTAAAGAGGGAAAAAAAAAAAAAAAAATCAGATTCTAGGTTATGCATTGAAGGTGTTTGATGAATTGCCTAGCTTGGTTAATTTTGGTTCTTAAGTTTAATCTTGGTTGGATGTTTGCGTAATTCATTTACCTTGATTAATATTCATTCTAGAAGCGTTTCTAGTAGGTAAATTGTGGATTATGGTTAGGCTTACTAACTTAATTCAAAACCAAGGACGAAATTAACATGATGTTTGTTGGTGGTTAAGGATTGATTAAACCCCGAATATTGTTGAACCCCATGGATTGGTTGTTTTTAAACCTTTGTTTCTAGTTTAAATAGTTTTTGTTTTTGTTTAATTTTAGTAACAAACCTGTAAACCCCCCAAACCTTTTAATTTGCTTGCTTAACTTTGATTGAATTTCTGAGTTGGTCATTTGAGAGACGATTCGGGTTGACACCCTTGCTACAAGTAGGGTTGTAATTCGATTGTATTAATTTTGGTGGGTTCGGCACCCTGTCATATCCCAACCAGGTTGGCACCACAACTCTAACCAATCATTTGCAGCACACTAGGATTTTATTAATGAATCAACAAAATGAAGACAAAAAAATACATGGGGGGACATTAGGCCAAAACCCATGCAGAAAATATCAATATAAAAAAATCATCTAAATCTGTAATTAGGGAGCCCTAGCCTATTACAACTAAAATCTTCCGTAATAAAAGAATGAATCAAATCCCACCAAGTAAAACCGGGATGATGAATACCATAATTAGCTAGCTTATCTGAACAAGAGTTCCCTTGTCTAAAAATGTGAGTTACTTGAAGATTAAACCCTTTAGATAACACCATACAATTTTTCTATCTAGATTGCAGCCTCCAAGGAACAACTTCCCAAGATTTGAAAGCTTTAACAACAAGCAATGAATCTGTCTCTAACCAAACTCTCTGCCAACCTCTTTTTCTAGTTATCTCAGTAGCATACATTACTGCAGAAATTTCAGCAACAAGAGAAGTGGTTGAACCAAGATTACAAGAAAAGCATCCAATGATAGCAGTATGATTACCTCGAAATATGCCTCCAGAAGCAGCAGGTCCATGACAACCATTTGCAACACCATCAACATTACACTTAATCCAATTTGGTGAATGGGAGTCCAACATAAGAGTTTGTAATTCAAAAGGGGTTGAAACATGGGGACCTGCTGTCACCATTTTTATTCTTGATGGTGGCAGAAGGTTTAATCGGATTGATGAGAAATGCGGTATCTCTTGGCAAGTTTTCTGGTTTAAGGTTGGTAATGTTGGACCAAGATAGTGTCAATTCTGCAATATCCGGATAATACTATTCTGGGTGGTGAAGCCAATTAGGAAAATATTTGGGTGATGAAATTGGTTTTGAGATGTTTTGAGGTGGTTTCTGGTCTTAAAGTAAATTTTAAAAAAACCAGAGTGATAGGCTTAAACTTGGATGATACATTTATCAACGGGGCAACAGAATTCTTAAACGGCAAAATAGGAGCTGTGCCATTCAGATATCTTGGGTTACCAATTGGAGCGAATTCAAAAAGTTTAACAACTTGGGAACCGATAATAGGGGCTATGGAGAGAAAACTGGCAATGTGGAAAGGGAGGCATCTATCTTTGGGTGGAAGGGTAACCTTAATTAAGGCTGTCTTGAATAGTTTACCAATTTATTTTCTCTCCTTGAGAATTCCTCGGAAAGTACTAAAAATCTTAATCAGAATTCAGAGGAACTTTCTGTGGGGTGGTACATGTGATAAGAAGAAAATCGCTTGGGTGAGTTGGGGTGTGGTGTGTAGGCCGTGTGAAGAAGGTTGGTTTAGTAATTAAGAATATAGACTGGTTTAATTTGGCATTATTGGCAAAATAGAGATGGAGAATACTTAAGTAAGATCATGGGTTGTGGAGAGAGGTTCTTCAGTCTAGATATGGGGTTAAGGAGAAAGGTCGGGCTGATTTAAATGTAAGCTTAGGTCTGAAAAATGGGTCACCATGGTTGTAACACCCTGTTTTCTTTACTATTTTAAATAACATAAATGTGGATGAATATGTTTATATATTTATTTGAGTGTTAGAAAATTATTTTAAATAAACGGAGTTGGTCATTTAATTCTACTTAAACGTAGAAAGCTACGATTAAAATTAATGTTGAAACGACGGGCGAATCCCGGCCGCTATTTCTACTCGATGATATTTATACTGATTAGGAGATCTAATTTTAACTCATGAACGAAAAACTTAAAATTTTTATTTTATTTCCTACGATTGTGTATTTTAAGAATTATTTCATTAAAAGTGAAATAATTTATCTTTTACGGACGAAATATGTAATCGGGTAAACGGCGGGGCGAACGACGGAGTTTCCAAGAGCAGATAAAGGAGTTATCTTAGAATTTTGGATGATTCATGATGACGAGTCACAATGTGAACACATTAAATGTTGCACATGGTCATCATTACAAACTATTATGAATTTGCACCTAAGTCCTTGAAGAAGTCACCTCCTTTCCACTTAATCCCTCCCTTGGAAGCAGCCCTCTCTCTCTCTATATATATAGACCATCACACTTTGTTTTCTTCCTATTACAAGTTTAACACAAAAACACCAAAGTTCATAAGTCTTAGAATCATTGTGTGAAGCAAGTCATTGGTTCTTTACTTGTTTTTGGATCTTCAAGAGGTAAATCATCTTCTCCTTTCCTAATCATGTTTATGTTCTTCAATAAGTTTTAAGATTCAAAGCTTTATTCATCTAGGTTTTTCACTTTTAAGTTTCTAGATCTAGAACTTTGAAAATCCATAACAAATTCTAGAAGAATCCCATGATGTTGAAATCACTTGCTATGTTCTTGTAATCATGTGTATTGTATATATCTAAGAGCATGTGATGATAAAAAATTTCCTTCCTATTTAACTTGAGTTGGCCGAACCTATAGAGAAAGGATCCATGGAGTTTTGTTTTTGTTTTCTTTCATGTATTATCATGTATTCAATATGACATGTAGGATACCATGCCTAAATCCATGTTAGACAATCAAAATGAAATTTCTAACCATAAGTTCATGTGATGGCCGAATCATAGAGGAAGAGTTTTGATGGAGTTTTGTTCATTGTTTTGATGTATGATCATGTCTTTCAACATACATACATGTACACTTGTTAAATCCTCATTGGTTCATGAAACTACAAACCCTTACCCTAGGATTTATTGATGGCCGACCTTGAGACTTGGAGGATCAGGATGATTTTAATTTCCTAATCTTGTTGTTTAGTCTTAATCCATTGTCTTAAGTATGTTAGAAACCTTAATCCATGACTCAGGAGACTTTTGGAATTGGTTAAGCCACTAAACCCTAGTAAGCCGTGACCTATATAGGTTTATTTAGTGATGTTTTGGTTGTTTGATTAAGGGATTGATTGGTCGTGTGTTGAAGGTTAACTGTGTTTACGGCGTACGAGGATTTCCGACACCCGGCTAGTGATAAGCCTCTGGCTCATCTAGTTTTATGGCTAGTATGACCAGGGTTTTGTGCAAATTATATCCTATTTTCACCCAAATTAGATTAGATTGTCCTCAAGCAAGGTTTTGAGTCTCTAAGGTAGTTTTAGGTTAATTTAGCTAGTTTTGAGTCAAATAATGCACTTATAGCTATTTCTTTGTTTTCAGGTTAAGTAGAAGTTGAGAGAATAAAGAAACAGGGGATTCGCCTCGCGAGAGTTTTTCTCGCCTCGCGAACCTGAAAGCCAGCAGAACAGTGAAAATGACATCCTCTCTGGTTCGCCCGAAACAAGCACTCGCCTCGCGACCCTGAAGGATGACTGTTCCAGAAATATGCAAGCTCTCGGGGTTGCCTCGCGAATAACTTCTTCGCCTCGCGATAATGGAAGTCAGAAAGCATCACGGTTGGCCCCTGATGTTCATAACGGGCGTAATAAGAAGACTCTTCAGTTCTTCGTCCCGCGATCCGTTGTTCGCCTCGCGAGAATGCCAAGGGTTGCTGACTCTTCACAATATTCGCCTCGCGAATTAGGGCTCGCCTCGCGAGTGGGTTGAATTTCTGAATAATTATAAAAGGCTGTTCTGGATAGATTGGAAGGATTTTGGCTTCTCCATAGTTTTACATAATTTCTGTGTTTTTCGTTATTGTCATGGAGAACTAATTTCGAAGATTAATCTACTGTATGAGAATTCCATATACTTGAGGTTTTGTAATTCCTACTTTACTTGCTTTTCCCTTTTTAATACCATATTATACATTTTTGTTTGTTATTTCAGGAGTGTATAGTGTTGTATTGATTCATTTCAGTGATGTCATGTTCCTATACTTAATCGCGTTTGTTATTTCGCGTGTGTTCATTCATGTTCGTTAGTTCATGAGGGATTAACCCCGTTTGTTATTTCGGGAATATGAACATATATCCGTAGTAGCGATTTCGTTGTTAATTGTTGCTACAACCGAAAGGGGATTAGAATCTGCTTAGGGCTTGGAATTACATGAACCAATGATAGTTGGGAATTCGAGAACAGTAGATTAATCGTTGTTTGCTATTTGATAATCTCTTTAAACGCCTCGCTTTTAATTGCTTTGTTTTGCTTGTTACTTATTTTCATTCAAATCCAAACCCCCCCCCAAACTGATTTTTGTGAAAAATAACATTTTAAGAGTCCTTGTGAGACGACATCCGAGTTGTCGCCCTAAACTACAGTTTTAAAACCCGCTCGTTCTTTTTGGCGCGTGCGCGACAGCGCGACCAAAAATTGGCGCCGTTGCTGGGGACTCTTATTTGTTATTTTTGCATTTTTTTCTTTTCTTTTCTTTTTCTTTTATTTTCGTTTTTGTTTTGAATTGGTCAGGCTACTAGGTCTAATTGCCCTGAATTGTGTGATTTTGACCCGAAATTGAAAGAACACTGCACACACCCGTAGAGAATTTCGGGCTAGCACTAGTAGTGATTCTAATTCTAAAACTGTTTTTGAAAACATGGGAGACCAAAGGACATTAAGACAGCTTTTGCCCCCTGATGTTAACTATAATGGATTGTGTATTTCATATCCTGGTGTCGATACTCCTTTTGAACTAAAATCTGGTTTCATTCACTTGTTGCCAAAGTTTAATGGTCTTGCAGGTGAGGATCCACACAAGCACTTGAAGGAATTCCAAGTTGTCTCCGCTCCACAACCTCGAGATCGGAGGAGTAATCGAGGATAGCATCAAGTCGAAAGCTTTTCCGTTCTCACTCCAGGGAGCTGCAAAGGATTGGCTATTATATCTTGAGCCAAACTCTATCACCACCGGAATGATTTGAAGAGGGTTTTCTTAGAAAGATATTTTCCCGCTTCAAGAGTCACGTCAATAAGGAAAGAAATATGTGGCATCGTGGCAAGGGAATGAGTCGTTGGCTGAATATTGGGAAAGATTCAAGCATTTGGTATCCAGGTTGCTCCCAAAGATCGGATTTCGAACAACTTCTTATCCAAGATTTTTTATGAAGGATTACTCGCCGATGGATAGGAATCTTTTGGATGCCGCTAGTGGGGGAGCGCTTGTTGATAAAACCCCAGCTGCTACCAAGCAACTAATTGAGAATATGTCATTGAATTCCCAGCAGTTTACTACCAGAAGAAATTCAGTTGAGACAAGAGGTGTGCATGAGGTCCATAGTTCCCCTTCCAACCAGGCCCTTGAGAATAGAATGGATGAGCTAACTTCTTTTGTAAGGCAATTGGCAATAGATAGGGTTCAGCCTGCAAGGTTGTGTAGCATATGCAATTCTCCTGAGCACCCATATGATGCATGCCCCGTCTAGAGAGAAGAATTCGTTAGTGAAGCGCCTCAAGCTTATGCAGTAAATCCCTATAATGAAGGAAATAGTCAGAATCGGTACAGCACTCCAGACCTCTCCACTAATAGGTACCATCCCAACTGGAGGAATCATCCTAATCTGCGGTATGGGAACTCATCCCAACAACAACCGATGGCAGCACCACAGAATCCTCCTCAAGTGACCACTTCTGCACCTTCTGGACCTTCACTAGAGGACCTGTTCAAACAAATGACTTCACAAATAACTGCACAAATTGGACAGCTCCAGGCCTCACAGACACAATATCAGCAGCGAACAGATGCCGGCATTCAAAATTTAGAGACACATGTTAGACAACTGGCCTCCTCCATAAATAACATACAGCAAACTCAAAGAACAACCCAGCTGCCGGCACAACCAGTGATAAATCCCAATGCCTCCAACCCTAATGTGAGTGCCATTTCTCTGAGATCTGGAAGAGTTGTTGAGGCCACATCTGGAAAGGATGAAGAAATTATTGAGGTAACTCCTGAGCCTACTGTTGAAGTTGAAATTGAGAAAGTGCACTGAGACCACCAATCCCCTTCCCACACAGAGTTCAGAAAAATAAGAAGATTGGTGGTGAAGACAAGGAAAGGGAGATTTTAGATGTGTTCAGAAAAGTGGCTGTGAATATTCCCCTTCTAGATGTGATCAAGCAGGTGCCCAAGTATGCAAAATTTCTCAAGGATCTATGCACCAACAAGAGGAAGTTGAAGAATAATGAAAGAGTTGATTTGGGAAGAAATGTTTCAGCTCTTATCCAGTCCAAGCTCGCACTGAAAGAGTTCTTTGTTATAGCCCCTACTCGGCATTACCACGAAGTGCAAGGATCCTGGCACATTTACTATTCCATGCACTATTGGGGACAAGAAATTTGAAAATTGCATGCTTTGGATTTGGGAGCATCCATAAATGTCATGCCTACCTCCATCTTTAATAACCTTGATCTTGGTCCCTTGCAGATATCTGTGTCTTACCATCCAGTTGGCCAACAGACCCGATTACGCCCATGGGAATGGTAGAAGATGTTCGGTGCAAGTTGATGAGCTGATTTTCCTCGCCGACTTCTACATCCTAGACATGGCAGGAGAAACACATTCCAAAGAGATCATCTATAATCACGGCGCACCCATTCATGAAGACAGCCAAGACTAAGATTGATGTGAATGATGGGACTATGTCTATGGAGTTTGGCGATATTGTGGCAAAGTTCAACATCTTTGATGCTATGAAACACCCACTGGAGGAGCACTCGGTTTTCCAATTAGAGTTGCTTGCTGAGATCATTGATGATAACCATGAGGACCTAGTTTCCGATTTTCCTTTTATTTATGGTTTTGATGATTTATATTCATGCACTAACTGTACTAACACTAACCCGTGTGCTGTTTGTGCTGAGTTTCTTGATTCAACTTTGCAGGGTGATAGTGATAGTGAGAGTGAAGATGTCTGTTCTGCAGGAGTCTTTGACATCATGGCTACTCCCAATGTACCATCCGTTGAGCAGCCACCGTCCCTAGAGCTCAAGCCACTTCCTGGGAACTTGAAGTATGCCTACCTGGAGACGAATGAAAAACTTCCAGTCATCATTTCCTCCAGCCTTGACTCTGACCAGGAAGCAAAACTATTGGAGGTTCTGAAGAAGCACAAGAAGGCTATTGGGTGGACCTTAGCTGACATTCCAGGAATTAGCCCCTCCAGATGTATGCACAGAATTCTATTGGAGGATGGGGCTAAACCAGCAAGGCAGGCCCAAAGGCGGCTAAACCCATTGATTCTGGATGTGGTGAAGAAAGAGGTGACTAAACTTCTGCAGGCAAGTATTAAATACCCCATCTCTGATAGTACTTGGGTAAGTCCGGTGCAAGTTGTACCAAAGAAGTCCGGTCTCACAGTAGTTAGGAATGATTATAATGAGCTTGTACCTACTAGAGTCCGAAATAGTCAAGTAGTCAGTATAGATTATAGGAAGTTGAACCAGGCCACCATAAAGGATCATTTTCCTTTCCGCTCATAGATCGAATCTTGGATCTACTGGCTGGTAAATCTCATTCTGCTTTCTTGATGGCTTTTCCGGGTATTTCCCGGATCCGTATTGCCCCCGAGGATCGAGAAAAAGACCACTTTCACGTGCCCCTTCGATACGTTTGCCTATAGGAGGATGCCATTTGGCCTTTGTAATGCTCCTGGCACCTTCCAAAGTTGCATGCTTAGCATTTTTACTGAATTCATTGAAAATTGCATGGAGGTGTTCATGGATGACTTCACTGTGTATGGCTCCTCATTTGATGCATGTCCGCATAGTCCGAGTTTAGTTCTACAAAGATGCATTGAGACTGATCTGATTTTGAACTATGAAAAATGTCACTTTATGGTAGAACAGGGGATTGTTTTGGGTCATGTTATTTCTAAAGAGGGTATTTCAGTAGATCCTGCAAAAATTGATGTGATTTCTTCATTGCCTTATCCATCTTGCATACGCGAGATCCGTTCTTTTCTTGGCCATGCAGGTTTCTACAGGCGCTTTATTAAAGACTTCAGCAAGATAGCTCTGCCATTGTCAAACCTGCTGAAGAATGATGCCATATTCCATTTTGATGAAAATTGCAAGAAGGCATTTGAATACCTGAAAAGAGCATTGACCTCTACCCCCATAATCCAGCCCCCAGACTAGATACTCCCTTTTGAACTCATGTGTGATGCTTCCAATTTTGCTGTGGGAGCGGTTCTGGCACAAAGGGTGGGCAAGTCTGCCCATGTAATTCATTATGCTTCTAGGACATTAGATGCTGCACAATCAAATTACACCACCACTGAGAAAGAACTGCTTAGTCGTTGTATTTGCACTTGATAAGTTTAGGTCATATTTGCTAGGTTCTAGGGGTTATTGTTTTCACCGACCATGCAGACTCAAAGTACTTAAAGAAACCAGAAGCTAAGCCAAGACTGATCCGGTGGATGCTTTTGCTCCAAGAATTCAATGTGGAGATAAAAGATAAGAGTGGAGCTGAAAATTTGGAAGCCGATCACTTGAGCCGAATAGCAAGGGATGAGGATCCTTCTCCCATCCAAGATGATTTCCCTGATGAGAGGCTACTACATCTGTATGGGTTAACCCCCTGGTTTGCTGACATAGTTAACTTTCTTGTTGCTGGTGTTGTTCCTGCAGGTACAAGTAGATCCAAGTTCCACAAGCTCAAGAGCGATGCAAAGTACTATGTGTGGGATGATCCGTACCTTTGGAAGTTTTGCAGTGATAAGGTTATTCGGAGGTGTGTCCCCGATCATGAGACAGAGTCCATCTTACATTTCTCACATGCCTCTCAAGTAGGAGGACATTTTGGACCTCAGAGGACAGCAAGAAAAGTCCTGGATTCTGGGTTCTACTGGCCCACAATTTTTAGAGATGCCTATGAGGTTTACAGGAATTGCAAGGAATGTCAAACAACAGGCCCTGCCATCACTCGCAGGAGTGAGATGCCTCAGCAGCCCATGCTTTTTTGTGAGGTTTTTGATGTGTGGGGGATTGATTTCATGGGTCATTTCCCTCCTTCTTTTGGTTTTCTGTATATTCTTTTGGCTGTTGACTATGTTTCAAAGTGGGTGGAAGCAATCCCCACTAGGACTAACGATGCTAAAGTTGTTTCCAAATTTGTTAGGTCCAACATTTTTTGCAGGTTTGGCATACCTATGGCTATCATCAGTGACCAGGGCACTCACTTGCGCAATGTAACCATGGAAGCCTTACTCAGAAAATATGGGGTTGTGCATAGAGTTTCCACTGCTTATCATCCCCAGACCAATGGCCAGGCTGAGATATCAAACAGGGAGATCAAGCAAATACTAGAGAAGATGGTGCAGTCGAATAGAAAGGAATGGAGCCACCGTCTGGAAGACGCACTGTGGGCTCAGAGGACCGCTTTCAAGACGCCTATAGGAATGTCCCCCTTCAGGCTTGTATTTGGTAAGGCATGTCACCTCCCGGTGGAAGTTGAGCACCGTGCATATTGGGCAGTCAAGTGCTGTAACATGGACATGAAGAAAGCTGGTGTTGAAAGGAAACTACAGTTGCAGCAACTTGAGGAGCTTAGGCTAGAAGCCTATGAAAGCTCCAGGATTTATAAAGAGAAAACAAAACTGTTTCATGATAGGAGGATTGCTAGGAAATAATTTTTTGTGGGCCAGACAGTCTTACTGTTTAATTCCTGCCTGAAATTGATAGCTGGGAAACTTAGGTCCAAATGGGATGGCCCCTTTGTTGTTACTAACGTTTTTCCTTATGGTGCGGTAGAGATTACACGTGCAGGTACCCACAAGCCCTTCAAGGTTAACGGGCAGAGGCTGAAGCCATTCCATGGTGTGGATGCTGGTGTTCCTGTGGATGCTAATGTTGAGGAGCTCTCCTTGGAAGCTCCCACCTACACTGCCACCTGATCAGGGAGTACCCTTTCCTTTCCCTCACTCTGATTTTATAGTTCTTTTGTTCATTGGGGACAATGTATGTTTTAAGTGTGGGGGAGGGAACTAGTTGTAGTTTTTGTTTTGTTTTGTTTGGTTTTTTTCCTTTTCTTTTAATAAAGCTCCTGAATAATTTGAGAAGCTCAGGAGTTGTGTTGAGTCTTTTGTTGGCAAGTTTGATGGATTTTGCACAGATTGATTGCATGATTTATGTGATGATTCCCCCTAGGCTGAAATTTTTTTTGTTTGTGATCCCCATGTGAAATTGAAAACTAAACTTTGAGATTTTGTTGTGATGGCATGATTTATGATAAGTTTGGGGTGATAGGAAGCACACACCAGGGATAGAATCTCTGTCAAACAATTTGCATGAATGTCCAGGTGAGGTTTTGAGCCTCCAACATGTTTTTGACTGTGTGAGAATCACTTTTGATTGCACTTTCCTGAATTTGCTTGAATCTCTTTTTGGTTTGCATGATTATATGTTTGCTTCAGATGATTTAGGCATTTTCTTTGTAAATAACTACGTAGCCCAAAAATAACCCATCCCTAATGCATGTTTCCTTAGTTAGCCCCATTGAGCCTGATTAGCTGTTAATTCTTGATAACCTAATGTTATAAGCTAAAATCTGGAAAACCATGTTGACCCGATCTTAGGATTAGGAGAGCATGGAATCTTAGAAAGAGAATGGGTGCAAGAAACTAAGTTTGGGGTGGCTGCAAGGTGTAATATGTTGTTTTTCGTTAAAAAAAAAGAGAAAAAAAAGAAAAGTGTAAAAATGTTAAAAAATAAAAGTATTAGAAAAAAAAGAGGCTGTAGCCACCCAAGGCAAGTGAAGAATGAAAAAAGGAACTTGAGTTTAATTTCAAAGTGTAAAAAGCTCATGCTCTCTTAGTTCCTAGGGTCTTCAGCCTAATTCCTTTGTATATCCTACCCTTAGCCAGGCCCCATTACAACCCATAAAAGACCTTTTGATGTTGCTTGCATGTTTTCTGTGTTAATCATTTGGAGATGAAAATCAAATATATGGGAAGTGTTCTTGAAAAGTGAAACTGAGTGCAATGTTAATAGCCTGACACAAACTGAGCGATTGAGTGAAGACTAAATGCCCTTGTGAGGAAGGCTGTTGTTTGAATTTGGTGATCTCCCTCTTGTGTGTAACTTGGATCCCCTGCTTAGATTGATGATTGTTTGAATGATGAAATTCTCAATTGTTTAGAATGAATGATTGTGGGGATTGCTTTGCTTGAGAGGGGGAGGGGGGGACATTGAAGAAAATTGTTTTGATGTATTGCTTAAATTTGTGCAAGGTTGATTGAATCTTTTAAGCTTGCCAGGTCTTGAGTCTTTTTGTTTTTTGAGTTGTAGTTTGCTTGGGGACAAGCAAAGTTTAAGTTTGGGGTATTTTGATAAGCCTCTAGCTCATCTAGTTTTATGACTAGTATGACCAGGGTTTTGTGCAAATTATATCCTATTTTCACCCAAATTAGATTAGATTGTCCTCAAGCAAGGTTTTGAGTCTCTAAGGTAGTTTTAGGTTAATTTAGCCAGTTTTGAGTCAAATAATGCACTTATAGCTATTTCTTTGTTTTCAAGTTAAGTAGAAGTTGAGAGAATAAAGAAACAGGGGATTCGCCCGCGAGAGTTTTCTCGCCTCGCGAACTCGAAAGCCACAATGAATGTGAAAATGACATCCTCTCTCGGTTCGCCCACGCGAAGACACCTCGCCTCGCGACCTCGAAGGATGACTGTTCCAGGAAATATGCAAGCTCTCGGTCGCCTCGCGAATAACTCTTCGCCTCGCGATAATGGAAGTCAGAAAGCATCACGGTTGGCCCCTGATGTTCATAACGGGCGTAATAAGAAGACTATTCAGTTCTTCGCCCCGCGATCCGTTGTTCGCCTCGCGAGAATGCCAAGGGTTGCTGACTCTTCACAATATTCGCCTCGCGAGTGGGCTGAATTTCTGAATAATTATAAAAGGCTGTTCTGGACAGATTGGAAGGATTTTGGCTTCTCCATAGTTTTACATAATTTCTGTGTTTTTCGTTATTGTCATGGAGAACCAATTTCGTAGATTAATCTACTGTATGAGAATTCCATATACTTGAGGTTTTGTAATTCCTACTTTACTTGCTTTTCCCTTTTCAATACCATATTATACATTTCTGTTTGTTATTTCAGGAGTGTATAGTGTTGTATTGATTCATTTCGGTGATGTCATGTTCCTATACTTAATCGCGTTTGTTATTTCGCATGTGTTCATTCATGTTCGTTAGTTCATGAGGGCTTAACCCCGTTTGTTATTTCGGGAATTGGAACATATATCCGTAGTAGCGATTTCGTTGTTAATTGTTGCTACAACCGAAAGGGGATTAGAATCTGCTTAGGGCTTGGAATTACATGAACCAATGATAGTTGGGAATTCGAGAACGATGATTAATTGTTGTTTGCTATTTGATAATCTCTTTAAACGGCCCTGTTTTAATTTTTTTGTTTTGCTTGTTACTTATTTGCATTCAAATCCAACCCCCCCCCCCCCCCCCAAACTGATTTTTGTGAAAAATAACATTTTAAGAGTCCTTGTGAGACGACATCCGAGTTGTCGCCCTAAACTACATTTTTAAAACCCGCTCGTTCTTTTTGGCGTCTTGCGCGACAAATACGACCAACTAGTTATTACTTTTTCACCGAGGAACTTTGAGAGGTAAGAGGGGTTACCTGACGGGTTATTCGGATGGCCACATGTTCTTGTTTATGGTCTGTATAATTTTATTTATGTGTTTGGGGTGTTTTCAGTTTATTTTATTCGACTATGTGTGTTTATAGCTGTAATTTATTTATCTGTTTTTAATTTATTTAATTATCTGTAGTTATTTATTATATTACCGTGATGCATAATCTGCCTGTAATATATTAATGATGATGATGTTGGATGTTGTTTGTGAAGCCTGATAATGGTCAGTGCCCAACCGATTAATAAGATAAAAGCGTTAATAAGCGGTATAAATTATATTAAATGTTTTTATGGGGAAAATGTTGATATATAATATTTATGGAAAATATTATTTGGGAAAATAATAAGTATTTGAGAAATATTATTATTTTAATGATTTATTAATAAAAATTGATTTATGAGTCATAGAGAGGGCGTAACCGTGAAAATATTTTACTCACGTGCTAGTAGCTACATAATATATTTCGCAATATTATAAAATGTGGTTCTGTGAAATTTATCTGCGAAAATAATTTAACCGTGATTTTAAAAAAATGGTTGAGTCAAAAAAGCTAAGTTTTGGCTTTAAATTGGTTTAAAATGATGTAACGACGACAATTTGGAAAATCGACGATGGCAAGTATTTTAGAGACGGCAACGCGTATTTTTGGTGAACTTCAAATCTCTGTGACCCTCTTTTCTGAAAATGATATTTTCGGTAACCGGTGTTTTATGACGGAATTTACCCATATAATAAGTTTTCCAGAAATCAAGTTTTGAGTTGAACATGATTTTAAAGATTTTAGAACTTAATAGCCAGAGCGTCGGGATGTTAAGGTTATGTGCATTGTGGACTTAATGTCTACTGTGTACAAGAGGTATACTGTGCATTAAAGAGGAGTTTAATGATGTTTTCTATCACCACGAACTTAAGACTGATTGCAAGGTCTAAAGGTTTCGTGATTGAGCACTCGGATTGTGAAATCATGTGTTGTTAATAATGTTTTAAAGACTTTTTGAGTTGAAGATGGTCGAATGTTTTGTGTACATCGACAAAAGAACATTATTCACAAAGAGAAAAGACGAGAATAAAATGTTTTACATGCATTTAAGAAGACGTGCTTTCAAATTGAGTTGAGCATGGCACCTTAATGGTATACATGTAGTTAATCATGATATCGAGAGGATATTCATGTCATTGTACCTTGTGTGGACAATGAGGACCAATTGTGTTAACGGCCACAGTACCTTGTGTGGAAAGTAATGCATGGTCTTGAGAGTGCCTTTATGGCAACAGAGTTTGATCAACTCTGCATGTTGTTGATATCTCCGGGAGATTAGGTAAAATGTTAGAGAACGATTATTGAAGTGTATCATGCATATTTTAAAATGACGACGTTTGGGTGTGAATCCCTTTGAGATGCTATGATGTGTGATACCTTACTTGTGAGAGTTTAACTGATATGGATATATATACGTATACATATGTTTTGTTGTGTCGTGCATGTGGTTCTCGCGTTATGACTCAAATGTCGGTTTCTCACTTTTGCATGTTTTCTTTCCGTTCTCTACTCGTGTTATGATCTCTTTGTCAAAAAACGAGTGATTAGAAGAAAAGCGTAGTTAGGGCACGACAACTCGAGTATCGTATCTTAAGGACTCTTGGATTATTATTAACCTACAAATCGATTTTTTTTTTTTTTGGGGGGGTTTAGATTCAATGAGAGAAGAATTGATTAAGAAAACAGTGCAATTAAGTGGTTATCAATAAGCTGGAACGATTAATCTACTGTTTTGGGTTCCCAACTATCATTGATTCACATAAATTCAAGCCCTAAGCGGAGTTCTAATCTCTTTTCGATTGTAGCAGCAATTAGACAAGCGCAATTGACACTACGAGATACATGTTCCTAATTTCGAATTAAGCAAACGGATTGAAGCTCTCGTGAATTAAGCAAACCACGACAAACATACGCGAATTAAGCAAACGCGATCAAGGTATAGGAACATAGAATCATCGAAATGAATCAATACTTATTCTATACAACTTAAATTAAGCAAACAAGGCATATAGCATAATATTGAAAGAGATAAGCAGTTTGATTGGGAATTAAGGAACCTCAAGTGTCGGCGGAAACCGATTACAGCAGACTAATCCCTGGTGATTAGTTCTCCATCACAACATAATACAAACCCTTGGAATAAATTGTAAATCGTGAAAATTCTCTCTGTTTTGCGTCTGTCCTGGCGCCTTTTTATAGATTAGGATTCGTGTCACGGCCGTGATGGCCATCACGGCCATGCCGTGACACATTTTGCCAAGGGCGCGCATTCAAATTCCAGTCCGTCACGGCCGTGAACCCCATCACGGCCAGGCCGTGATCAGTTCTGTCCATGGGTGTTGATCTGTCACGGCCGTGACCTCCATCACAGCCGGGCCGTGACCTCCATCACGGCCGGGCCGTGATCAATTCTGTTCTTCAGGGTTCTCTCATCACGCCCGTGATGGTTATCACGGCTGGGCCGTGATGCTTTCTGACTTTCAGGGGTAGCTCATCACGGCTGTGACCAGTGGTCACTAGGCCGCGTGATGGTCGCTTTAGGGAGTCCTTCCCCTTTTTGCTCTTCTTATTAGCCTGAAAATATGAAATAGCGGTAAATGCTTTATTTGACTCAAAATTAACTAAAATGTCCTAAAACTACTTAAGAGACTCAAAATGTTGCTTGAGGACAATTAAATCCAAATTCGGGTGAAAATGAGATTAAACTCGAGTAATTAGTGCAAAAGCCATGGTCTTACTAGTTATAAAACTAGACAGGCAGATGCTTATAAAAATACCCCAAACTTAAACTTTGCTTGTCCCCAAGCAAACTAAAACTCAAAAAGACTCAAACTTGGCAAGCTTAAAGAATTCAACCAATTTCGCACAAATTTCGTGCAATTTTAACAAAACAATTTTTCTTCAATGTTTTCCCCCTTTGCAACAATGTAATCCCCACATTCGATTACTTTAAACAATTGAGGAATTCCATCATTCATGCAATCGATGTCTGAGTTGAGGTTCCAAGTTACACACAAAAGGGAGATCACCGATTTCAAACAATTACCTTCCTCACAAGGGCATTTAATATTTCACTCATTCGCTCAATTTGTCTAGGCTGTCAACTTTTCACTCAATTTCACATTTCAAGAGCACTTCCCATGAATTTGATTTCCATATCAAAATAGTTCCCACGAAAACATGAATGTAACATCAAAAGGTCTTTTAAAGGTTGTAATGGGGCTGGCTAAGGGTAGGATTATTCAAAGGTACTAGGCTTTACATCCCTAGGAATTAAGAGAGCATGAAACTTGTACACCATTATTCTCACTCTAATTCCTTTTTCCATTTTTTCTTTTGGCGCTTTGGGTGGCTACAACCTTTTTCTTGCTAAGCTTTTTGTTTTTGCCCCGTCTTTTGGCAATTTATTTTTGATCTTGGCTTCAACCATTATTTTTTTCAACCGAATGACATATCAAACCTTGTAGCCACCCCAAACCTACTTTCTTACAACCCTTCTCTTGCTAAGCTTCCATGCTCTCCTAATCCTAAGATTGGGTTAACATGGTTTTTCAGATTTTGGGCTTATAACATAAGGTCATCAAGAAACAATAGGCTTATTAGGCTCAATGTGGCTAACTAGGGAACATGCATTAGGGATGGTTCTTTTTAGGCAAAGTAGTTATTTCAAAGAAAATTGCCGAATCATTTGATGCAACCACATAAGCATGCAAACCGTGAAGAGATTCAAGCAAATCAGGAAAGTGAACTTAAAAGTGATTCACACAATTAAAAACATGTTGGAGGCTCAAATCCTCACTGGACATTTTTTTGCAAATTGTTTGACCGAGATTCAATCCTTAGTATGTGCATCCCTTCACCCCAAACTTATCATAAATCATGCAATCACAATAGAATATCTCAAAGTTCAATTTTCAATTTTTCACATGGGGATCAATTTTCAATTTTCAAAACCTAGGGGAAATCATCAACAATCAACAAATATCATGCAATCAATCTATTCTAGATTTAATTAGAATCCATCAAGCTCACCGACACAAGAGCTCACACACATAAGACTCAAAGCAAAGCAAAGATAATTAAAAAGAAAAAAGGTTTATAAAAACTCATGAAGGCGGTTCCACCGGATCCCACTTTGCAGCGTGATACGGCAGTTAACTCAAAGTGCAATATGATCCTCCGGATCCCATGGCATGCCAACATAAGTATGAAAGTGAGCGCTTGACAATCATGGTGACCTCTGCCAAGTGCGGCAGGACTTCTCACTCCTCTTGGGTCAAAGATGACCTCCTTGTCAACAAAGTCTTCCCAATAAAAATGGGGTTCAACCTCTTGGGTGACCCGCAGTGCCTTCATAGTTAAAGACTCAAATTCCAAATTCTCAGGCAGAGGCTTGAACTCCATCGTTGGCTGCTTCACAGTGGGAGGTGGCAAACAAGTAGAGAGGATCACTGGTGCTGCTTTGGCTTCTGTACAATCTGCATTCACTGAGTCACCAAATCCATTACCTTCCAAATATGCAGAAATCTCAGCACAAACCACACAAGTATATTTCCCATCACAATCGACACATGCATAGGAATTAATAGAATCATCTAATTCCAAAGTTCTTCATCATCCTCAAGCATGGTGAAGTAGATGTCCTCCTGATCCTCATTTTCTATATTTCTTGGCTGAACCGGGCCCTCAACCCCATGTGTCCTATGTTCCATATGGACGTTTTGCTCCTCATACCCTGAAAAGGATGAAATTTCAACACAAAGTTCATCAATAATAGTATTCTCGACATCATTATCAAAATTATGCTCAAAAGAAGTATTGTCAAGAATATCTTTTTGTGAATCTGGATGCTCTTCAAGGAGATGTTTTTATTGCAGTGTAGCCAATGCGGAGGCAATGTGGCCAATTTGAGTGGCCAAATTCTGAAGACTTGCTTCTGTCCTCTGTTGGAATTCAAGAGTGTGTTCTGCCATTTGTTGCACCAATTCTTCCAGGTGGTCTGGGTGGTGTGGGGTCGTGGCTGATATTGATCTTTGGCTTATTGTCAATTGATGCACCAAGGAAGCTAACTCATCCAAGCTGCCATATTCTCCACCATGTTGGCCAGAATAGAAAAGTTGCATCTCATTCACTCCAATCATGCCAGAATCACTACTAAACTCATAATCACCAGTAAAGTCATCATAATATATGGATGATGGCTCATAATCAATATTCAATTTTTTTTAAAGATGAAAACCAGTCCAAAAAAAAAGAATTTAATTCACATGGCTAATAAAAATCAAGAGTTCCGACAGCACGGCGCCAATTTGATCATTGTCGCTTCAATGTCAAAAACAGTTGATTAGAAAACTATAGTTAGGGCACAACAACCCGATTATCGTATCTCAAGGACTCTTGTATTATTATTAACCTACAAATCTATTTTTTTTTTTGGGGAGTTAGATTCAATGAGAGAAGAATTGATTAAGAAAACGATTGCAATTAAGTGGTTATCAATAGTCGGAGCGATTAATCTATTATTTCAAGGTCCCAACTATCATTGATTCACATAAAGTCCCTGCCCTAAGCGGATTCTAATATATTTTCGATTGTAGCAGCAATTAGACAAGCGCAATTGACACTACGAGATATATGTTCCTAATTTCCGAATTAAGCAAATGGATTGAAGCTCTCGTGAATTAAGCAAACATGACAAACACACGCGAATTAAGCAAACGCGATCAAGGTATAGGAACATAGAATCATCGAAATTAATCAATACTTATTCATACAACTTGAATTAAGCAAACAAGGCATATAACATAATATTGAAAGAGATAAGCGGTTTGATTGGGAATTATGGAGCCTCAAGTGTCAGTGGAAACCAATTACAACAGACAGACTAATCCCCTGGTGATTAGTTATCCATCACAAACATAATACAAACCCTTGGAATAAATTGTGAAACAGTGAAAATTCTCTCTGTTTTGCGTCTGCCACTGGTGCCTTTTTATAGATCGGGATTGCGTCCACGTGTGATGGCCGTGACACATTTGCCAAGGGCGCGCATTCAAATTCCGATCCTTCACGGGTAGTGATGCCTATCACGGCCAGGCAGTGATCATTTACGTCCATGGGTGCTGATCTGTCGCAGCGTGACCTCCATCACGCGGGCGTGATCAATTCTGTTTTTCGGGGTTCTCTCATCACGTCGTGATGGTTATCACAGCTGAGCCATGATGCTTCGACTTCGGGGTAGCTCATCACGGCGTGACGAGTGTCACCACTTTGCGGTGATGACTTACGCTTTAGGTGTCGCTTCCACTTTTGCTCTTCTTATTAACCTGAAAATATGAAATAGCGGTAAATGCTTTATTTGACTCAAAATCAACTAAAATGTCCTTAAACTACTTAAGAGACTCAAAATGTTGCTTGAGGACAATTAAATCCAAATTCGAGTAGCGAGATTAAACTCGAGTAATTAGTGCAAAATCCATGGTCTTACTAGTTATAAAACTAGACGAGCGGAGGCTTTATCATGTTATATTTTACTGCGATTAGATGGATCAAAAGATCCCCTCGGCCCATCGGCGGTTGAGGACGATCATGTTTGATCGGGCCTATCTTTGGTGCATGGGAGATAAATCCGGGGCTTTGGCGCCACATACTATGAGTTTTTAGCCTCTTCTGCCAGCCACTTTCGGGTCCTATCCTAGCCAAATTACTTCCCAAGTAATCCATCGATAAATTGTGAAAACTCATCAAAAACTCATCTCTATTCTCTTGTTCTTAACTTCATGAGAAAATCCTACATTGTGCATCTCTAGATTGCAATAAAATGCCTTTATCAATGTTGGATATATATCGCTCTTTGTTTGGAGAAATCACTCAATTTATATTCTTCAAGAATCTTGTGAAAAGTGAAACCATTTTTCTCCAAAGTATTTAAAATCCACGGTTCTTGCTTCATGGGTATCCCTTTGCTTAAAGTCATTCTTGTAAAGCATAATGTATTCTTCATCGAGAGAAAAACCTTTTTAGTAACTCTATTTCAAGCATTGAGATCATCATCCTCTTCTTCTTCATCTTGCCTTTTTCCTCTTCTTTTGCTCAACCTTCTTCTTGGGTCCTTCCTTTGCCACATTCTTCTTCATTTCTTTCTTCTTTGGTGCCGGTTTAGATGCCTCACCCACCTTTTCTTTTCCTTTTGCTTCCTTTTTCTTAGCAGGTTCCTTGATTTTTAGCTTTTATTGCCTTTGAGAGGTTTGGGTTTTTCCAATTTCTTTCCTCTTATGGCATGAAGGTGTGGCTATGGGGGAAATTTGTTGAGGTATGGAGGATTGGGTTGAAGATGATGATGTGGAGTTGGAGGGAACAAGTGTTGAAGTTTCAGTTTGCTTAACTTGTGCCATTGTAGTGAATTTCGAGCTCTTCTAGGGTTTTGAGTATTGAAAATATGATTTGGAATTGTGAAAGATTTGGAGGGAATCGATGTACAAAGTAGCAGGATTTGAATTTTGAAGTCTGTCAATCGATGTTGCAATCGATGTATAACCTTAGTCAGAGAGTTCCTAGTTCTGAATCTTGAACTCAGTCGATGTGTAAATCGATGTATAAGCTATGTCAGAGAGTCCAATAATAACAGTATACACTCAATCGATGTAAACATCAATGTATAGGGCAAGTCAGTGAGTCCCAAGTTTTGGAAACTCCACTCAATCGATGTAGACATCAATGTATAGGGCACATCAGGGAGTCCCAAGTTTTGAAAACTCCACTCAATTGATGATACAATCGATTTATATATAGGGTTATCAATTTTAACCCAAGTAAATCGATGTACCAATCGATACATAAGCTCTTCCAGGGAGCAGTGTTTATTGATTTATGGATTCAATCGATGTAGCAATCGATTTATAGCAAATTAGTTTGAGTTTTTCTGATTTTCATAGCAGGTAAATCGATGTTGGAATCGATGTATAAAGACTTCCAAAAAGTCATGTTTTCTGATTTTGTCTAACAATCGATGTGCTAGTGTTTCTAAGCCTAAAAAGCTTTAACCAATCGATGTAATAATCGATGTAGAGGTACTAAAATCAGATTTCTAGTTTTATACATAGATTGAACAATCTGTGTACTAGCTTTGAGGTTTTGGCTTTAGCTTAAGCTTATCAATTTTCAAATCGATGCACAGAGATCAAATATCAAACAATCAGTAATTCAATCATACAAAACATCAACCATAGGTTGGATAAATTATTCCCATTCTCTTCCTTTGTAATAGAAGCTTTCCTTAGCCAATGGTTTAGTGAAATATCATCTAATTACTTAGATGTATCAACAGATTCAATAACTATATCTCCACTTTGTATATGATCCCTTATGAAATGATGTCTTATTTCAATATGTTTAGTTCTAGAATGTGTAACACCGTGCTTTTTCATTTAAGTGCTTTTATTTAAGTTGTTTGGTTAGTTGAGGGCTTAGTGGATTTTGGTTCAAAAGTCCCTTTACGGTGGTTGAGCATGCCCGGTGCTTGAAGGCTGAAGTGTGTTTCAACTTTTAAGTTGAGCACGGCCAGTGTTCTCAACAGTGCGCACGCCTTCTTCTCATGACTGGACGCGGCTCGTGGCGCTAAGTCAAGCACGCCCGTGCTCAGTCCTGTGCCTTTATAAACAGAATTGTGGCCGAGGTTTACGTCATAAACCCTATTGTGACAACAACACCACCATAGTGCTGCGGCAACCCCCTCCTTCCCTAATTTTCTCTAAACCCATTGCTTTGTTGGAGTTTTGGAGACTTGTGGGAACATCTAGTTCATCGATGTTGATCGCTTATGGACTGGTTATCTTCTAACCATGTCCTTTTGAACTATTTTGATAAAACCTTGATTTTGGAACTCTGAGGAGTCTAAGAATCAGAGGCTTTTCTCTCTGCCAACCAAGTAAAAGCTTAGATGAAAGCAGCCCAAGTGTTCATGATGTTGTCTTCCCGGAAGTTGAGTGCCCTCCGATGTTGGAAGTGTGCCTGTTATGCGGGAGTTTCTGAAGTGTTCCGGGAGACGTTTATGAACTACCCCCTGAAAGAGATGTGGAGTTCACCATAGGTTTAGTACACTGGATGCGGGCCAATTTCCATAGCACTTTATAGGATGTCTCCTCTAGAGCTAGCCAAGTTGAAGGAACAATTAGAAGATCCGATCCAAAAGCGGTTTATTAGGCGTAGCGTATCCCCATGGGAGCGCCGGATGTTGCTAGTGAAGAAAAAGGATGGTAGTACGAGGTTGTGTGTCAACTTATCGACAGCTCAAACAAGGTGACCATTAAGAAAAGGTATCCCTCCCTAGGATTGATGATCTTATGGACCGATTGATCGGAGCTGGTGTCCTTTCGAAGAAAGATTTGAGGTCGGTACCATAGATTGGGGTTAAGTCTGAAGACACCTCGAAGATAGCATTTAGAATGCGATATGCTCACTATGAGTACTTGGTTATGCCGCCGGTGTGACCAATGCTCCTCGATCTTCATGGACTACATGAACAAGACCTTTCACCCGTACTTGGATAAGTTTGTGGTGGTCTTTATAGATGACATCTTAGTGTACTCTAAGACTAAGGAGGAACATGAGGAGCACTTGAGGGTTGTCTTTCGGACCACTTAAGGAGAAGCGATTGTATGCCAAGATGTCTAGCTGTGAGTTTTGGTTAAAGAGGTTAGTTTCTTAGGTCACGTGATCTCAAAAGGTGGGATAACCATGGACCCGACTAAGGTTGAGACGGTGCTCCAATGGGAAGCGCCAAAGTTAGTGACAGAGATTAGGAGTTTCTTGGGTTTAGCAGGGTATTATAGGCGGTTTATAGAAGGTTTCTCTAAGATAGCTTTACCCTTAACCCATCTCACCAAAAAGGACAGCTGTTTGTGTGGCACTCTAAGTGTGAAGAGAGTTTCCAAACCCTTAAGAATAGGTTAACATCAACACCAATTTTAGTGTTGCCGGATCAAGTAAACCTTTCATAGTGTATTAGCGATGCATCGAAGCAAGGTTTAGGTGGAGTGTTGATGCAACATGGTAAGGTAGTAGCTCATGCTTCTAGGCAGTTGAAAACCCATGAGACGAACTACCCTACCCATGACCTAGAGTTAGGAGTTGTGGTATTTGCCTTAAAGATTTGGAGGCATTACCTGTATGGAGCGAAGTTTGAGGTCTCTAGTGATCACAAGAGTCTGAAGTATCTCTTTGAATAAAAGGAGATGAATATGAGGCAACGTAGGTGGATGGAGTTTTTAGAGGATTATGAGTTTGATCTAACCTACCACCCAAGAAAGGCCAATGTAGTGGCCGATGCCTTAAGTAGAAAAACCTTGCACATCTCCACTTTGATGATTCGGGAGATGGATCTAATTGAGGAGTTTAGAGACCTGAGTTTAGCTTGGGAAGTTACCCCTAAGAGCATTAGGCTTGGAAACTTGAAGGTTACCAATAGTTTGATGGATCAGGCTAGAGAGGGTCAGAAGTTAGACCGGTATCTCTTAGACCAACGTGAGTTGCTTGCGCAGGGTAGATACTTTAGTTTTAAGGAAGGAAGCAATGGTGTCTTGAGATTCAAGGATAGAGTCTGTATACCAGACGTCCCGGAGCTTAGAAAGTTGATCCTTAAAGAAGGACATAGGAGTGGACTGAGTGTGCACCTAGGTGCCACTAAGATGTATCAGGATCTTAAGAGAATATTTTGGTGGCCTATGGTGAAGAAAGATGTGGCTGAGTTTGTATATGCTTGTTTAGTGTGCCAAAAGGTTAAGATAGAACACCAAAAACCATCAGGTAAGTTACAGCCGTTAAGTATCCCAGAATGGAAGTGGGACAGTATTTCCATGGATTTTGTGTCTGGACTCCCTAGGACTCCAGCTAGTTTTGAAGCTATATGGCTTGTTGTGAATAGACTGACTAAGTCCGCCCATTTCATCCCGATGAACATGGAATACTCTTTGGAAAAGTTGGCTAAGCTGTACATCAGGGAAATAGTTAGGCTACATGGTGTACCTTCTAGCATAGTTTCAGATAGAGACCCGAGGTTTACCTCTAGGTTTTGGAACAGTTTGCATGAGGCGTTAGGTACCAAGCTTAGACTTAGTTCAGCGCATCACCCACAGACTGATGGTCAGTCTGAGAGAACCATCCAGCCTTAGAGGACTTGCTTAGAGCTTGTGTACTAGAGCAGTCGTGTAGTTGGGACAAGTTTTTACCCCTGATAGAGTTCACCTACAATAATAGTTTCCATTCCAGTATTGGGATGACACCTTATGAAGCTCTTTACGGGAGGAGATGTAGGACACCCTTGTGTTGGAGTGAACCTGGTGATAGTGTTGTACTAGGACCTAAAGTGGTGCAAGAAACCACTGAGAAAGTAAGGATGATTCAGGAAAAGTTGAAAGTGGCACAGAATAGGAAGAAGAGCTACCATGAAAAAAGGAGGAAGGCGCTTGAATTCCAGGAAGGTGATCATGTATTCTTGAGAGTTACTCCGACAACTGGGGTTGGTAGAGTGATGAAGGCGAAGAAACTTACTCCTAGATTCATAGGTCCTTACCAAATCCTAAAAAGAGTCGGTGAAGTCGCCTACCAAATAGCCTTACCATCGTTCTTGTCCAACCTTTATAGTGTTTTCCATGTGTCTCAACTCAGAAAGTATGTTCATGACCCTAGCCACGTGATAGTCCTCGATGCCATACAGTTAAAAGAGAACCTGACTTTTGAGGTGTTACCCCTTCGAGTCTAGGATAGGAGGGTGAAGCAGCTAAGAGGCAAGGAAATTCCTTTGGTCAAAGTCGTTTGGAGTGGGGCTCTTGAGGAAAGTGCTACATGGGAGCCTGGAAAGCAAGATGATGGAGTCTTACCGCACCTTTTCAACCAAGGTTAGTAGAAATTTTGAGGACGAAATTTTTATAAGGGGGTGGAATTGTAACAACCTGATTTTTCGTTTAAGTGCTTTTATTTAAGTTGTTTGGTTAGTTGAGGGCTTAGTGGGATTTTGGTTCAAAATTCCTTTCGGTGGTTGAGCACGCCCGTGTTTCAACTTTTAAGTTGACTAAGACCATGCTCGGCAAGTGAGCACGCCCCGTTCTCACTGATTGGACGTGCCTCGTAGGCACTAAGTCTAGCACACCGTGATCAAGGAGGAGCACGGCCAGTGCTCCAGTTTGTGCCTTTATAAAACGGTGATCGAGGGTTTACGTCATAAACCCTATTGTAATGACAACAACCACCCTAGTGCAGCAGTAACCCCTACCTTCCCTATTTTCTCTAAACCCATTGCTTTGTTGGAGTTGTGGGGACTTGTGGGAACGTCTAGTTCGTCAGTGTTGATCGCTATAGGTAACGGTTCCTTCCCTTTGAGTTTCCTTTTCTGTTATTTGGAATTGGAAACTAATTGGTTGAAGTTCTTGTTTGACCAAGGCTTAGAGAGTTAATTGAGCCGCTTAAGGGAACGTGACCGGTTCATCGTTTAGCGTCTTTGTTGGGAATCTTCAATCCAGGTATGGGAGAAGAATAGTGTATACACTAGGCTAGGGGAGTAGCGTAAGATGAGGGGGTTCTCATAGCCCCGCTTTATTGTTGCTATAATGGTATTGATGCCATGATCTGCCTGGTTGTATGATTGAATTGTTTATATGGTTAATTGGATTAATTGGTATGCCTATTTGTTATAATTGTTGAGTTGTTCATGATATGGTATGCCTATTGAATTGTCATGTGCCATGAGTTTGGTATGAATGCGTATGTTATGGATGTTGTTGTTATGATATGGATTATGTTGAATGTTGGTTGGTGATGTTGTTAACACATTAAAAATGTTAATAAGACTCTAATTGGTTTAATTAGGACTCTTAGTTAACATAGGAATTAAGGGATTAATTTCCCGATGCTTCATAAGATATGAACCAGCGTTAGTGATGGGTGAGGTTTCATGCTTAGAATGTTTTAGTTAAGACCTTTGGATCGATTTGAGAGAATTAGGAGCCTAAACTCCAAGAACACGTTGAATTCTGCTGAATAGTATGGCTGCCCGGAGCACTGGCCGTCTTTGAGCAGGAGCATGACCGTGCTCCCGGTTAAATTCTGGAAGGCAGGCGGCGTGTATTGAGCACGGCAGTGCAGAGACGGTGAGCACGGCCAGTGCTCCACTTAAGTGACACAACGGCACCGTGCTAGGGTGAGCACGCCGTGCTCCCCCTCGGTCGAAATTGAAACTAATGAATTAAAGGGGTGTTTCACTCCGATTAACCCCCCAAACGAAGTAATAATACACTAATCAAATGAAAACAAGTTAGATAATCTAATTTAAAGACTAATTAAGATGACCAAGAGCAATAAGTGGTTAGCGGATACCCGGTGGGTTCCGCACGTTATTAGCCTTTGGGGCTTTTTGCCAAAGTGGCCTCGATGCTTTATGGTCAAGGTGTTGTTATGTTGTACCTTGGTGCTTTTTGGCTAAGGGGGCCTTGACCCCACGGTTTGGGTCTAAGGTGTTGATATCGATGATGGTGGTAAGTCTTGGGTACTTTTGGACCAAGCAAAGGAGGTGGTTGCCTTGTGTGTTGTTGTGCTCACGCATTCATACGTTGGAGTTGATTAGTGGGAATGTTCAACATAGGGAGGTCGTCCTAGTTATGATGATCTGGCCCAAGTCTCGGGTGGTTCACCCATGGTTTGGTGAATCGTGTGCCCCCAAGGTGGCATATCCCATTATGATACATCGGTATCCAAGCGGTTCCTCCATGGTTTTGGGAACTGCGGTGTTGGTGTTTTTTGGACAATACGGATATGTAACTCAAGTTGACTTCCTGAGATAGTTGGATCCACATGCATAATGGAGTAGCGGAGTAGTGTTGCACTGCATAGCATATGTTGGTTGAGTTGATATGTTGGTTCAGTTGATATGTTGATGTGATTGTTTATATATTGATGTTATATGTTGTGTATTGCTATGCCATGCTATGATGTATGTTCATCTTGCTTACTACTTCCATGCCATTGTGTTTACATGATTTCTTACTCCCTGTTTTCCTGTTTTCTATCGTTGCATATATCACTTGTGCAGAGGACGATGAGCAGCCAATAGAGGAGTGTCTCTGAAGAGCCGCGACTCTAGTTAGGATGCTTAGTTATAGTTGTTAGTTTTGTTTATTGGTTTTCAGTTTGTTTCCGTGATGTATCCGGATTTTGGTTATACCAGCTCTGTATGTTGAGATGTGAAACCTTTTATCCAAGTTTTATTTTAATCAAATAAATGCTTGTTTTTATATTTCCTCTTTTAAGTAAATGTTTTATATTAACGTGCAGGGTAGAAGGGTGTTAGAGAATGCATTATAGGATTCTTAGTTAGCTTTATAGCACTAGTATTGTCACATTTGATTGGCACTTTCTCTAAGAGAACACCATAGTCAATGAGTTGTTTCAACCAAAGGATTCGTTCACAACAGCTACCTGCTGTAACATCTTCTACTTCAGTAGTTGACAAAGCCATACTTGTTTGTTTCTTACTAAACCAAGAAACTAGTGAGTTCCTAGTAAGTGGCAGGTTCCACTAGTACTCTTCCTATCCAACTTGTATCCAAAGAAAGTCAGAGTCAAAGTATCCTATAAGATTACAAGTTGAACCCTTAGCATACCATAAACCCATTTCTCTAGTTTCTAGAAAATATTTCACGATTCTCTTTACAATTGTTAAGTGAGATTCCTTAGGGTTGGATTGATATCTTACACACATGCAAGCACTAAACATTATATCAGGCCTACTAGCTGCTAGGTAAAGTAAGGAGCCAATCATACCTCTGTACTTGGATATGTCTACAATTTTACCTTTTTCATCCTTATCCAAGTAACATGATGGACTCATTGGATTTGCCATTTCCTTTGCATTCTCCATACCAAACTTCTTCAATATTTCCTTGCAGTACTTTGCTTTGCTTATGAAGGTCCCATCATCACGTTGTTTGATTTGAAGTCCCAAGAAGCAAGTGAGTTCTCCCATCTTGGACATCTCAAACTCATTTTGCATCAACTTAGCAAATTCCTTACACAGTGAATCATTAGTAGTACCAAATATAATATCACCAACATGTACTTATTCTTGTATAAACCTATTAAGGAATTCACTTTTAACATTCATTTGATATAACTTGAAATTCATGATACATGCATATGCTAGCAACATTCTAATAGCTTCTAATCTAGTCACAGGTGCATAAGTCTCATCATAATCTATTCCTTCTTCTTGATTATAGCCTTTGGCTACTAATCTAGCCTTATTCCTTACTATGATACCATTTTCATCAAGTTTATTCCTAAACACCCATTTTGTACCAATTATTTGTTTATCCTTGGGTTTTGGAACGAGTTCCCAAACTTTATTTCTTTCAATCGACTAAGTTCTTCTTGCATTGCCATAATCCAGTTTTCATCAACTATTTCATCATCTATAGTTTTAGGTTCAATTTGAGATACAAAGGCCATGTTGTTACATGCATTTCTCAAAGAGTGTCTAGTAGTTACCCCTTTGGATATTTCACCAATAATGTTGTGTGGGGGGTGATTCCTTGCAATTCTCCACTCCTTAGGTAGTTCCTCATATTGTCCCTCTACTGGATTCTCTATAACTCCTTCCACTTTTGCATTGTCTTGCTTTTCTTCAAGTTGCGTTTCTTCCATGGTTTATGTAACATCATCAATAATATCCTTTCCCAACCTTTTGGGGTTAGTTTCATCAAATGTAACATGTACAAATTCTTCTCTTGTTTGAGTTCTTCTATCGTAAACTCTAAAAGCTTTACTAGATAAAGAATAGCCTAGGAAAATACCATCATCATATTTAGGAAGAAATTTACCTAGAATACCCTTTCCATTATTTAGCACAAAACATATACAACCAAAGACATGAAAGTGAGAAATATTTGATTTTCTACCCTTATACAACTTATATGGAGTTTTCTTCAATATTGGTCTAATCAAAACTTTGTTTAGTACATAGCAAGCTGTACTAACAACATCTGCCTAAAAGTATTTTGGCACATTAGAGTCATTCAACATGGTTCTAGCAATCTCCTAAAGAGATCTATTTTTCCTTTCAACTACTCCATTTTGTTGTGGAGTTCTAGGTGCTGAAAAGTTGTGTTGTATACCATGTTCATCATAGAAATTGTTAAATTCCTCATTTTGGAGTTCACCTCCATGATCACTCCTTATAGATACAATTTTCATGTCTTTCTCATTTTGTACAAGCTTAGCCAATTTCTTAAAAGCAGAAAAGGCTTCATTTTTATGTGCTAAGAAATATGTCCAAGTATATCTAGAGAAATCATCAACAATCACAAGAGCATAAAGATTTCCATCAAAAATTTTTGTTCTAGAAGGACCAAAAAGATCCACATGCAACAATTGTAAAGGTCTACTAGTTGAAACAATGTTTTTAGCTTTGAAAGAAGTTTTCACTTGTTTTCCTTTTTGACAAGTATCACATAAACCATCTTTCACAAACTTCTTCTTAGGTAATCCTATTACAAGTTCTTTGGAAATCAATTTGTTCAAGTGATCCATGTGAATATGAGCTATTCTCATATGCCATAGCCAATTTTCTTCTTTTTTTGAAATTAAACAACATACATCATTAGAAGATAAATTGTCTAGATCTAGCTGTTGAGTCACCGGCAAGTGTACCGGGTTGTCGTAAGTAATAAAACACGGTAAGTAATTACCGAGGTCGGACATAGGGATCGGGCTACCAATTCTACCAAATTGCAAGGAGTTCGATACGTTTGACCAAGTAAACGCAAGTGGTTGTGGAGAGAGAGAAAATAGGATCGCAATTCAAATCGACAAATCAAATAAAGATATGGTATTAAAATCTGGAATTAAACATCTAAGGTCACAAATCCACCTACCCAATCATGCATAGTACCCAAGTGATGAAGATCCTCTCCCTAAGTTCAATTGCAATGTCAACCAGGACCCCCAAATTCTCTTAATTACACTCTCGTGCTCAATAGGACGTATTCAACAATTGATTTAATTATTTACTAGGTCTCATAACCCAATCATCAAACTCTATTAAATCTTGTTCCCTATAAGGTTGCACTGATCTCCTACTCACTCTCGTGCAATATTCAATCAATGATCCCAATTCAAGTTCTAAACGCGAATTGCCTATTAAGCCTCATCACGTTAACTAGTCAATCATGCATGCTTATGATCAATGCAATAAATTCAGAATTGGAAAACATGAATTGAGATAAAGGAGAGAAACATACATCACATTGAACTACACCGTCATGGGTGGTTTCATTGATCCCTTAGACAAGGGGATTAGTTCCTCATGCTTGTAACAACGAACAAACAATTGGAATTCATCATAATTGTACAATAGAAAAAGAAAATAGGGAGACGCAGCTCCAGAGAATCTCCAAAATGACCTAAAACAAGTGGTTAACAAAAGGTTCCCAATCTGACCTAAAACAACCTATAAATAGGGGTTCTGTTCGCGCCCGCCGCGGGCGAGCAAGCTCTCGCGAGGCGAAATTCAATTTTGGCTCCATCCTGATTTGAATGCTCGCGAGGCGAGATGGTGATTCGCGAGGCGAGACAGAGAGGGTGACATTTCTGGCATAGTCAGGACTTCAGGATTCGCGAGGCGAGATGGGATTCGCGAGGTGAGACAGAGAGGGTGACTGTTGCTGTTCAGGCTTGTCTTCAGTCTAGCGAGGTGAGATCCTGTTTCGCGAGTCGAAACTTCCAGCACTGCTTTTCCACTGTTTTCTTCATTGCCTTGAATCCAAGAGCTTCACTTTTATACTAAAAGAATAAAAGATTACGTAAGCGTAATTCTACTCAAAATAAACTAAAAACTAGTAAAAATGCATTAAACAAATCAAAATCTAACTTAGGAACAAAACAAGGCCAATTTGGGAGATTAGCGAGGTTGACTCACCCAATTAGGCACAAAATCCACCCCGTCTCTAGATGGAAACTAGATGAGCCGGAGAGGCTTATCACTAGCATATAGATGTTATTCACTCTATTTCCAATCAACTTCATGTTCTTATCATATCTAGATTCAATCATACACATGTTTAAGTTAAAGTCTACCTTATACCCTTTGTCACAAAGTTGAATTATGCTTAGAAGGTTATGCTTGAGCCCTTTAATATAGAGAAATTCTTCAATTTGAGTTGCTGGACATTTTACAATAGTGCCAACACCAAGTATTCTTCCTTTGTTGTTGTCACCATATGTTACATTTCCACCTTGTTTGGAAGTAAAGGAAGTGAATTTTGTGATGTCTCCAGTCATGTGTTTGGAGCAGCTACTATCTAAATACCAACTTGAGCTATTGGCCTTCAAACACACCTACAAAACAGATTTTAGCCATTTGTCTTAGGTACCCAATTTTGTTGGGTCCTTTGGTGTTAGTCATGACATAAGTTTCCTTAGGAACCCATATTTGTTTGACATTCATCCTTGAAGGATTTCTAAAATAACATGTAGAAGCAGTGTGTCCTTTTCTTGCACAATAGAAACATTTAACAAAAGGACTAGTAGAGGACTTAGGTGCAACAAAGAGTTTTTTAAAAGCTTTTTCATGCATTGCTGGTTGGTAACCTATGCCAACTTTATCATATTCTCCCTTTTGTTGTCCTAATGTGGTATTTAGGTTATCTCTTTCCATTGTGAATTTAGAGAGAGTGCTTTTCAGTTTTTCTACCTCTTTTTCCATAATATTGTAATTAGAGCATGTAGAGCTAGATGCATTTAGCCTACTGTTTTTAGCTTCTAATTCCTTATTCTTAATTTGAAGTGATGCATAATCACTACATTGTTTAGCAATTAATTTCCTAGATGACATTAATTTCTTAGCAATTTTCCGATATTCACAATGTAATTCATCAAAAGCATCTTGTAGTTCATCATAAGTAGGGGGAAGATCATTTACCTCATCTTCATTTTCATTGTCACTTTGATGACTAGTCACAAGACAAAGATTTGCCTCTTCTTCCTCAGATTCTTCAGAGGAATCCATGTCATTTTCCTCCCATGCTATGTATGCTCTTCCTGGCTTTTTATTCTTCTTGTCTTTGGACTCATAGTTGTCATGTTTGTCATTCTTTTGAAGCTTTGGACATTCATTCTTGAAATGTCTATGTTTGACATATTCATAGCATTTCACATTTGAATTTTATCCTTTTGAGAAATTCTTTTTGGAAAAGAAGTTTGAGGGCTTTTTGTTGAAGGTTTTCTTCTTTTTAGAAACCTTTTGAATTTTCTGACAAGCAGTCCCATATCTTCTTCTGAATCTTCATCCTCTTCAACTTCTTCATCTTCATCACTACAAGGACTTTTTCGGAGATCTATGCTTTTAGTGATCAACCTTTCTTCTTTTTCTCCTTCTCTTCATGATCATTTAACCTATGAAGCTCCATCTCATGTTCTTTGAGCTTTCCAAACAGTGTAGCAATGCTCATAATTTCTAAATCTCTTGATTCAGCTATAACAGTGGTCTTTGTTTGCCATTCTCTTGTCAAGCATCTCATGACTTTGTTGATTTGTTGTTCATCTGAAATAGTCTTTCCAACTCCATTTAGTTTATTCATAATATGGGTGAATCTTCTCTGCATATCATTGATATCTTCATATTTCTTCATGTGAAAGAGTTCATACTCATGCATGAGTGAGTTCATTCTTGCTCTCTTCACATCACTTGTCCCTTCATGAGTAATTTGCAGCATATCCCACATTTGCTTTGCTTTCTTACAATTAGAGACCTTGAAAAATTCATCATAACTCAAAGCATCAGTTATAATATTTTTCGCTTTAGCATTATAGCCTACTTTTTTCTTGTCCTCACCATCCCACTTAGCTCTAGGCTTATTTGTCTTGGTGCCATTTGGATCAAGAGTGTGAGGGATGTATGGACCATTCTCAACAGCATCTAATACATCAAGACCACTTGCCTCAAGGAATATCAACTTTCTTTCTTTCCAATACATATAGGCATTGCCATTGAATGCAGGGGGTCTTGATAGAGAAGCCCCTTCTCCCAAGATGTCATTTGTAGCCATCATCTTAAGTTGTTAAGCCTTACACAAGAGTGAAAGCTCTGATAGCACTTGTAGTTGTGGCCTCTAGATACTCAGGAGGGGGGCGGGGGGGTTGAATTGAGTATAGGTGATTTTTGAATACTTTTCTCTTTTATGAAAAAACAGAAACTTTTCTAAACGTTTTGAAAAATTTTGTCAACCAACTAACCAAAACAAGTTTTTGCCAAAGTAATTGATTGAAGACTTTGTTCTTTACCAAGAAATATAGATGAAGAGATTGATTTCAGATATTTAACATTCACAGGTTATTCCTTAACAATTTCCTAAACATACATTCATCAATTAAAGCAATTAAAAGAGTTAAGGGATAGAGAGAAATGCAAACCGATATTTTATCCTGGTTCAGCTACCTCCTTTGATAACCTACATCCAGGTCCCCACAATTAGTGTGAGTTTTGTCCACTAAATCAAAATCAATTACAAGATCCTTAACAAGCTTCAACTCCTAAGTTCCTTATACCCAATTGATGACTTTTCAGTCAAAGCAATCTTGAAATTCCCAAGAGTCGCTTCTACCCTTGTCAAACCACCAAGAGTCCCTTCTACTCTTGATACACACAGAGAGAACACCTTCTCTCTAATCTTCCTTTTGAAGTACGAAAAGATTTTGATTTTGATTCTAAGAAATCAAGTATTACAAATTGAAGCTCTAATAGAAATATTCAAGTATTCTCAATGAATTTCGTGTCTAATCTCAGTATTGAATGAATTGTTATTCAGAAAGTATTTTCCCATGCCTTTATATAATAGTATATCAAAATATATCCGTTGGGCACACTTCATAAGTCAGTTAAGATCAACACAAACTTTCTTGAAAAATTTAGTTATCAGTCAATCGGTTGTGTAATCGATATATTAAACAAAGTTTCCATTTTTATAACTGAATACATCGATTGCTCAATCGATTGGTTTCTTGGAAATTCTTGTTCTTGACCAATAGTGTACATCAATTGTGTTCTTGAGAAACATAAGCATTCTTAACCCGGAAGTCTTTACATCGATTGGTCAATTGATTGCATAATCATTTTCAAAAGTCTTTGCCTTCGTTTGTGCTTATGCATCGATGTATCAATCAATTGTTCTATCATTTTCCAAAGACTTTACTTCTGTTCTGTGTATGCATCGATGTACTAATCGATTGGATGCATATTCAAAAAGTGTTGGCTTCTGTTTAGCATTATGCATCGATGTACTAATCGATTGGATGCATATTCAAAAAGTGTTGGATTTTGTTTAGCCTTATGCATCGATGTATCAATCGATTGTATGCTTCTTTCAAAAAGTGTTAGCTTCTGTTTCACCTTATACATCGATTGTGCAATCGATTTACAGAAGCTTGTTTTGCATACTAATCAAGTTAGTCAGAATCAATCGATGTATACATTGATGTATAGCATTTATACATTGATGAAAGAATAGGTTTTCATTAAAAGTTAGTTAATTAACAGAAAGTACATCGATGTACACCTAGATGTACAGAACTTTCAATTAATTCTTTTTCATTCTAACTTCATTTTAATTTATGAAAACCATTTTGATTTGTTTTTAAGAGAGCTATTTCACAAAGAGAAACATAAATATTTCTTTACATCAAAATCTAATTTTGCTTGAGATGCATTGTGATTCAACTTTGAGATTCTTCATCTTCAAGCATTCGTTCATGATCCTTCTTTTTCTCCTTTGATCCTTTGCATCCTTTACCTTGTACTAATGATATCTTGTACAAACATTTAAGATTGGAAAGTAGTTAGTGAATCAACGTGTAATTCTAGTTAGTTTGGTCATTAATCAAAACACAATAGGGTCATTATCCACAAACTCTCCCTTTTGATTGATGACAAACTTACCATACTTTATATGTTCAATAATAAAAATATATAGGAAGTAAATGATATATCAGAGTTCATAATGCAGCAGTGGTTTTATTTTTACTCCCCCTATCTAAGTGACAGTTCTTAAACATTTTGCATCATGAATTAAGATCAGTTCAGATAGTATGGTACCGTTTTTCTTCTCCCCCTTTGTCATTATCAAAAAGAAATTATGGGAGATGTAAATCATATATACAAGGTACATACTAAAGAAATATTCATTTAGAAACAAAGTTCATTCATTCATTCATGTGAGAGATTACAATTCATTGATATGATCAAAGATATGGGTCAAAATAGCAAAACAACCATCCTAACATCAAAAAACAAACACTAAGAGACCTTAAAAACTAAGCATCTTCATTGTTCCTTGGCTCTTCAGGGTGTTGTGTAGGCTCAGCTGCTTGAACATCAGGATTTTCTTCTTCCTCTAGTGCATTCTCAATAGCAGCACCAGCAACTTGCCTTGCCACAACATCTTTAGAAGTTGGAGTTACTTCTAGAGGTGGAGGTGCAGTGATGTGGATGCCTAAATGTTGATGTATAGTGGCCATCCGCCCTTCAAGAGTATTGATCTTTAGACTCATGTAGTCTAAAGTCCTCTTGATCATCAAGTTTTGCTTGTTTTGGCTTTAAACTTCAATCATCTTGATCAGTCTATCCATCTTTGTGTTCATCTCATTGTTTTCCATTGGAGCTCTTGGCTCATCTCCAGCTACTCTTACCTATTCTCCATCAGTATTTTTAGCAAGCTTCATCTTGCTTATTGTGCCTTCACCAAGCTTGTGAGTCAGTTGCCTTGCTTGGAACCTTTCCTCGTGTTCCATTGAGACTCCAAAGTTCTCAAGCAACTTTACTACCAAACCAGGGTAAGGCAAAGTAGTTCCACTGATTTTACAATCAACCATCTGCCTCACAACAATGTAGCTTTAGGTGAGCTGTTTCTTCTCAATCATTGCCCACAACATCAGAATGTCATTGTTCTATAACACAGCATGGTTACCTGACCTAGGCAACAATATCCTACTTAACACATATTGCAGCAGCCTGTGCTGAACATGCATTGAGCTGATGTTGATCAGTCTTCCATCTTGTGGTGATTGGGTTTACAAACCCAAGTGCTTGAAGATGTATGATACTGAGCCAACTCGCACAGATGGAGCATCCTTTTCTCAGGCCTTTCTTGCTGCCGGTTCCTCCGAGATGATGGCCATACTTGAGAGTATTCTTGCGGAGGTTCGGGTGAACACCATGGAGATATGGGCTAACTCTACTGCTATTCGTGAGCTTTCATTGGAAGTCATATCCTTGAAGCATAAGGTTACTGCAACGGAGGCAAGTCCGTTACGAGCAGCCCCACAGACTCAAGAGGACTTTGACAGTAGCAGCACGGATGACGATGATGGTGGTGGTGATGATGGTAGCGGTGGTGGAGATGTTGGAGATGATGAGTACTATTTTTAGTACTAATTTCATTACTTTTATGATGTTTACTATTATATTTTGGATGACAATATACCTTTTTATTTCCTGGCATTTTTGCTTCCGCATATACTTTACTCTATATTACAATGTTCTCTGGATGATTTTATAATTTTTGCATGCCATGGTAGTATTATGTTCATATTATGATTATTCATATTTATGGATACATGCCATGTTATATTATCTTTCTTTTCCCTCTTTTTGATAATGCCAAAAGGGGGAGAGTTATATGATTGCATGCGTAAGGGGGAGCGGATTTTAAATGTATGCATAGAGTAAGGGGGAGTAGAGCAAATAATACTCTGATATTATATATATATATATACATAGCTCTAACCTTGCACTTTTAGAAAATCCCTCCTGAGATTTTTGTCATGATAAAAAAGGGTGAGTTTGTGGATATATGCATTGACATGTACAACTCTTTTGATGAATGACAAAAAGGGAAAGTCACAAAAGGACTTACTTGCAAAAAATACGAAAAGAAAGAACTTTCAATACAAGTCGGGTTAAAAGAATTTTTCCTTATATGTATTGTTTGTTTAGATTTTTATGTAAGTGATATAAAGGCTCTTAAAATTAATTTAATGACACACACACACACACACAAAATCGGTTCTCAAATAAGAAACTTGAAAGGCATCTAATTGGTTTTTATTGAAAATATTATTTAGCCTTCAAAGTTCTTCAAAAATCAATTTCTTCGAGGAATAATCGATAATGGTAATCGATTATACAGCTTATAACTATGCTTAAATGAGTCTTAAATTACTAGAGCTGTTGTCTTTTGAAATTCAAATTTTCAACTGGTATAATCGATTATGGTAATCGATTATGCATATTTTTAACATATTTTAAACTCAGCATAAATGCCTTTAATTTCCTTTAATTGTTATTAATTATCTTTAAGCTGTTGAGTTTGAATTTTGAAATAGTATAATCGATTGTGGGTTTCCCAAAATCGATTATTGGCCTTAAATAAAAAAGTCAGAGAGTTCATAATCCATTAGTATAATCGATTATGCTTAAATGATTGGTCTTTGAGATTTAAACCGAGAACAAGTAATCGATTAGAATAATCGATTATGTCTTATTGTTTTAAATGCGCTTTGTGATTTTACATTAAATAATCGATTATGTGTTTTGGATAATCGATTATTGCTGAGAAAAAAAATATGTTTTGAAGAGATTTTGACCGAAGCTTCAATGATTTATAAAAAGGGTCTCCTTGAGAGAATAACAAGCCGAAACATTCTGAATATTTTCTAACTCTCTCTCATAGTCTCTTAATCTTACACTTGCAAAGTTAATTGTTGAGAGCCTTACACACCACATAGGTGTTTGTTTGATTGAGCTTCAATTTGTATTCATCCTTTTTACGTTTGAGTGCTTCTCGTTTGTAATGTCTTTCTGAAGTTTTAGTGAGTGTAATCTCACAAAAACGTTTTTGAGGCGCTTGCACAAGGGAAAGTATATCCTGAGATTTGTGTAAGGGTTCTCTGAATTGTAAAGGTTCTAGTTGATCATTTTAAAAACTAGAGTTGATTGAAAACCCTTGGTGGTATTGCCTTGGGGACTGGACGTAGGCCACATCGGTAGTTGTGACCGAACCAGGATATATCGTTGTGTTCATCTTCTCATCCCTTATCTTTTTATTTCTGCCTTTATCTTTTGCTTAAACAATTTTATTTGCACGTGACATTTATCAACCGCTTTTCAAAGTGTCTTAAAAGGAAATTTATTTTTTTAAATAAAAAATGGCATGTAAAGGGATCACTATAATACAAGACATCCCAACTAGGTTGGCACCTCAAGCATTATCCATCATTTGCAGCATACCATGATTTATTCAATAAAGAAAAAAGAAAAGGAATACAAAAATCATGAGCGGGACATCAACCTGACTCATGAAAAGTCTATCTAAATCTAAAGTTTGGAATCCAAACCAATTTCTAAAAAATTCATCAAAAAGGAAGCTTGGAACGGAATTCCACCAAGTCAAACAACAAATCCTAATATCGTGATTAGCTAATAAGTTTGCACAAGTATTGCCTTCCATGAATACATGGGAAAAAATAAAATGCATCTTCCTAGTCAAAGCCAACATGTTTATCCACCTATTTCTTAAGGACCAAGGAACAATTGAAGGAGATGAAAAAGCCCTGATCACCAAAGTTGAGTCACACTCTAGCCATAGATGATGCCAGCCTCTATTATAAGCTATTTCCACTGCAACCATTGCTCCCATTAATTCATCATTGAGGGTAAAGGAAACTCCTAGATTCATAGCAAAACAACCAACAGTAGCTGATGCCATATCTCTGAATATCCCACCACAAGCAGACATACCTGGAGCTCCTTGAGCTGATTCATCTGTGTTACATTTAAAGCAATTGAAGCTTGGAGCTTTCCAAACTACCTCCATGATGACTGGAGCCTTATGCAATACTGGAGAAACTGAGAAAGCAGCCAGCACAGATCTGTCAGCAGCTGAGTTAAAGGAATGACCCTTAGAGAGTGATCCTGTCAATGAAATAGTTGACTTTGCCAAGGCAATTGCAGCCCGGGAGGATATTTGCTTTCCTTCAAATCTTGATTGGTTTCTACTGAACCAAATGTACCAAAATACATTACCAATTCCTGAGAGCACTATATCTCTGACCTGAGGGCTTCTTTGCTGTTCCAGAAGAGATAAAATAGTTAGCATAGAGTTGCAACATATACTTTCAGACAAACAGCTAGCCAACCAGTTCCGAAGGGCATTTGTAAAGCTACATTGGAAGATGTGATTTGTAGTTTCATAGGCTTTGAAGCATAAGCAACAGATGGAAACCACATAGCACCCCTTACTCCTCAAAACAACATCTTTAGGAAGCTTATTGTGAATTATTCTCCACATTAGAAGTGATCTAGATGGTGGAAGGGCCATGCTCTAGATCTGTTTTCCCCAATCAACCTCAGCACCATGATGAACCAGATGATCATATGCAATTTTCAAAGTGAGGTCACCTGTATTTGAAGCATTCCAGATTTGCAAGTGTGGAGCAGGATCAATAGGAATAACATACTGCTCTAGTTCAGTAGCAAGAGCACTAGATTTCTGAGTGATAAAATCAGGAATGCACAGTCTACCATTAGCAATGAAATCTTTAACTTCAACTTGAAGGAGATACTGAACCGATAAAGGTATGTTCAGAAAATCCACCACAGGTTTACTTAGCCATTTATCGCACCAGAAATTAGTTGAGGAACAATCTCCAATGTGCCATTTGCTGTTTGCAAGAACAATATCAGTATAAGGCCTTAAGCCCTGCCAGATAGAGGAAGCAATATGAATGTTGGTATATTTGTTTTGAACCAGCAACCTAGACCTCAAAAGGCTGAACCACTGATTAGTATAAGTTACCAATTCCTAAGTTAACTTGAGAAGAGCATCCTTATTTATGTTTTTGATTGATCTGAGTCCCAAACCACCTGAAACCTTGGGGTAGCAGACCACAGAACATGCTGCTGATGCAACATTCCTCGTCAGGATACATCCATACCATATGAAATTGCTAAGCCATCTATCAATCAGCTTAATAAGTGAAACATGCCAAACATAGACATGAAAGGAATGGAGAAGCATGCTATGAATCACAGATTGGACTAATTGGACCCTTCCTATAATAGAAAGCAAAGCACCTTTTCAAGTTGTTAACTTTGATTTGATTTTATCAGCTAGAGGTTGCAAATGAACCTTTCTTGGTTTGCCTTTAAAGATAGGGACACCAAGATAGTTGAACGGAAGATGCCCAACTCCAAAGCCAAGAATACTCACAATTCTTAGAAATCTGTTGGATGAGATTGAGCCATTGTAAACCTTGGACTTTACTTTGCTAATGCATTGTCCTGAAGATTCACTATATCTATCAAATATTGCCATTAGGTTCTCAATGTTCCTTTTGCTCCCTTTGCAGAAAATTAGCAAATCATCTGCATAAAAGACATGAGTAGGAACAGTATACCCTCTAGGACTAGACATTGGAAGAAATTTTCCCTGATGTACCATTAAAGAGATTGATCTACTCAAGTCTTCCTCATCTAAGCAAAAGAGAAAGGGGAGAAATGGGGTCTCCCTGCCTCACACCCCTCTTGCAAGAAAAGAATCCTACAACATGACCATTGACAAGGATTGATATCTTTGCTGAGTGAAGAATTGATTCTATCCATTTGCAGAAAACAACATCAAAACCCAAAGCCTCTAGAGTTCTCAACAGAAAAGACCATTCCAAAGTGTCAATAGCTTTCCTGATGTCAATCTTCATAGCTACATTACCCCCAAAGAACTTTTTATCAAGTAAGTTAACTGCTTCTGATGCCACACATATACAATCAGTGATGCTTCTCCCTCTAAGAAAGCCCTTTTGGTGATTACAAATGAGCAAAGGAGTAATATTATAAGTCTTTCAGCAAGGATTTTAGTTATTATCTTGAATTGGTAGTTTGCCAATACAATTGGCCTATACTGAGAAATAGATTCAGCATTGGGAGACTTAGGTATAAGAACCACATTGTTTGAATTCATGGTTGGGGGAAGCCACCATTGCCTGAAGAATTGTGAAACTGCATTATAAACATCATTGCCTACCACATCCCAATATTCCTGAAAAAATATCCACTAAACCCATCTGGGATAGGGACACCATTGGCCTTCTTGCCAAACACTGGATTCTTGACCTCCTCCCAAGTAGGCATACTTGTAAGCATCTTGTTGTCCACTTCAGAGACCACTGGACTAATAACCTCATTGATCAATCCATTATCAAAACATGAATTAGGACTAGCAAAGAGATCCTTGTAATAGGCTAGTATATGATCTTCAATGTCTTGTTGATTTTCTAACATGACCTCTCCATTTTTTAGTATGTGATTCTTTTAGAAGCATACATCACTTTGGCTAGCTTATGGAAATATGTTGTATTTCTGTCTCCACAAGTGTGCCAATCTATCCTTGACTTCTCCATCTATAACAATTCCTAAGCTTGGAGAGCTTTATTGAGTTCCAACTGAGAAACTTCCTCTTGGATCAACAAATCATCAAAAGCAACTTGATTAGAAAGCTCCTCTTGGACAGAATTGAGATTTTGCATAGTCAATTCAACCATTTTATGAACATCACCAAAATTGTCTTTATTCCAGGCCTTAAGCACAACCTTTAAGTTTCTCAATTTCTGAGAAAGCACAGTGAGAGGGCATCCATTGACTTCTTGCTTCCAACTGTTAGCAATGACATAATGACAATCTTCATGAGTTGACCACATTCTTTGGAATTTAAAGGAGGAGCTGAAAGTTGGGATGTTGTTCTAGAGTTTCAGTCGGATTGGATGATGATCAGAATTTGATCTTGGCAAGGTGCAGCAAGTAGAACTTCCCCAATGAGAGATCTAAGCATCATTACAGATCATCCCATCCAGTCTTCTTTCAGTACTTGCAAGACCTCTCTCCTTCTGTTTGTCCATATGAATTCAGCTCCAATGGTTGGAAGATAAATGTTGAATTCATCACAAGCAATCCTAGGGGGAAATCTGCTACCCTTATGCTCATGAGCACCAACAATTGAATTTAAATCTCCTATGTAACACCATGGTCCATTATAACTATGACTTAGCTGAATCAAATCATTCCAAAGAGACCTTCTTGCAGTATAATATGTAGCAGCATATACAACACAAATAAAACAACTGGTTTACCCAAAAAATTGAAAAAATAACATGTTGAACAAAGGAGACCAAAACCTTAGGAGCTAAAGAGGAAGAACGTATACACCAAAGATTAGGAATAAAAGGATTCCTATCATTCCAATAAAACACCTTTAAATGCAACTTAGACTATAATGAACTAGGAAAGTTGCATAAGTCCATTCAAGGTTCTGCAATTAAGATAATATCAGGCCTATTTTTGAAAATTAAATTCTTTAAAACTAACCTTGTATCTTGGTTAGCTATTCCTCTAGCATTCCAAAAGAGGACTTTCATTTAGACATGAATGAGAGGCCTGCTTTGGACCTGGTGTTTCTGACCATTGCTTGGTTGGCTTTGCCATTTTGTTTCTTCTTAAGCTTTTCAATCAGTGACTTGGAAAGGACCTTGGTATAACCATCCTCACCTTCCATGTATTTTCCTGCATTGTTTTCAGCATTTTTGACAATATGTAGGACATCTGCATCAGTAGTCTCCTCTCTATTACCATCATTTTGCTCCCAAAATCTTCCAACAATAGAGAGATCTTTTTGCACTTGAGGGCGAAAGACTACAGGTGTTTGGATGTTTTTCCCACTTATGGTACCTCCAATACTACCTGACATCTCAACATGTCCACCTAAGGCAGTGATTGGAGTTTCTGGCAACATACTCTGAACAATTTCATGTCCATTATCTCCATCAACATGCTCATCCATGTTTTCCTTATCCGCTAAGTCAACCAAGGTCTCATCATAAACTGTCTCCATAGAGTCATTATCATAAACATAATTTCCCTGAGACATTGCCGAACTATCAACCCTGGCATCTTCATTGAAAGCCAATAGATCAGTTCTTCTTCCTGCTCCAGAGCCTGAATTGACCTCCACTACTATATCTGGACCATACACAGGATCCATTATAGAAACTGATGGATGCTTCAAATTCTGAAATTGTTGCTCATGCTTATGCTCATTCTCATGAGAGCAACCTACACCACCTTATTGAGAATCATCATGATCATCAACTAAAACTGCTTTCCCTTTTAAGAGAGGATCTTTATGCATCCCAATTCTAGCAGCATTGTGTTGAGTTTCTAATTGGTCATTATTTTTCAAAGAGTTCCCCAAAGGATCACCTTCTTTATCAATATTGATGCATTTATCTTTGTTTTTAGGAACATAAACTTTCCTATGCTTAACCACTTCATCCTTGTCTGGCTTGGTCTTAGGTTTCCTATTGGTTTTGAAGCAATTAGTCAGAGAGTGTCCAATAATTCGGCAGGCTGAACAGAACTCAGGCAATCTTTCATATTCCAAACCAATAAAGAATGTAAAATCATCTCTTTCCACCATGATTTTGGATCTCAAATTGGTTTTAAGATCCAAATCGACTAGGACCCTTGCAAAGTGCCTGAAGGTCTTTTTACTTATTGCCTCATCAAGACATATTGGAACCCCTATGCCACCAACAATAGCAAAGAGAATTTTGGGGCGCCAATACTCTTGAGGAATTCCATAAAATCTCACCCAAACTTGCACATTCGTGTTCTTCAATGAGTAAGGGTTAAAGTCCTTTGTCCAAGAAAAGAGCCTTAGACTTCCAAAGCCAAGATTCCATAGCCCAATCGCCAACACTCTTCTCAGATCATCCAGTGATGAGAAGGAGAATTCATAAAAACCCTTTCCCAATGAGATTATGTGCCATGGCCCGATTTGGTTGCAGAGATCTTGTAGCTTGCATCGCAAGTCATTGACCTTCATTGGAATATTGCCTTTCAATAACATTAATCTTCCATGAAGATGGTTCTTGCTACTCTCAAGACCAGTCGAGTATTCATCCTTAGGTATTTTTATAGTAAGCTCATCGGCCGTGATGCATGGTTTTGGGAGTTGGCTTAATGGGACTGAGCAAGAATTGCTGAGGGCTTGAGCAAAGGATTTCGATTGAATCTTTATTTTTGGATTGGAAGCAGGTTTAGAGGGGGGAAGTAGGATTGATGAACAATAATTCAGGAAATAAGATACCATGGGGACAATTTGGAGTTGTTCCATGGCTGTGAAGAAAGCTTAAGGCGCAAGAAACAAACCCTAGCAGAGAAAACTAGGTCATCGCAAGGCCATGTAGGAAAATTATTTTAATTTGTTAAAGTTTTTGACAAACACAGTTCACACACAATTCACCCCCCTCTTGTGTTTGGAGTCACTTGTCAACAACATGCGATAGATGAGCAGCTCCAGCCGGACGGGGACGACATTAGGATAGGATTACTAGTTTTGTGGCCCTACCTACAGAGGATCTATCCCAGTATCCCAATCCTCGGGGATGTTGAGATAGTCTACCATGATGACCGTGGGTGGTAGGATGACCACTCACAGTTCTTTATGATGTTGGTGTAAGCCCTAATGGCCAATCTATTTTGAATAGATCGTCATTTGTATCATTAATTTGATCATATATTTGATATATGAATAAGGCATTCATTTATTATGTTATTAGTTTATAGCATAATAAAGTCCTTAGGCAGTTCATTCAATGAGATATTAAGTATGTGACTTAATCACGAGACCTCATTGAATAATAGAACGCTGTTCTTAAATATTTGTAGTCGAGCATTATCGTTAATTAGGACAACAATAATACATAGAGACTATTGTGTGAGTAGACTGATGACCACACAAGTCATGGATATGTGATATCAAGTCAGCACATAGTATAAATATTAGGAGTAAGATTTATACCGGATGACCCACTATGAGAATACTTCATAATAGTCATGTAAGTGTCATAAGTATTCTCATGGCGACCATAGTAAAGTAATCCTTCGACTTGAAGTCACTACGATTCCTACATTAGGAGTTGTAGGCTTTAATGCTATCAAACGTCACACGTAACAGGGTGATCATAAAGGTAATTATTGGACTTGCAATAAATCATGTTGATGAATGTCATGGGCCCTTCGATAGAGTGAGACGTGAAATATGCGTGGCCCCGCGGAAATGGGCCAATATGTGATATGTGACTTGTTTGTGATTACACGTCTACTCAGGGATCGAGGAATAAATAATTGAACATAAAAAGGATGACACTCTTATGCCTTGTGTTCAATTAAGACATATGGACGAAGGGACATTTACTGCACGGTAAATTTTGGTCGTAATAAGGCTAAAATCGGATCACCGATACTATCGCTAATTGGGTAGTAATGATGCATTGCTAGATGCCGCTCATTATTTATAATATTTAATAATATTACCAACTTAGTGGGAGCCTATAGGGTCACACGCATAGAGAAAGCGCAGAGCAATTATATTAATTAAATATGATTTAATTAATATAAGGACAATTGAGCTGATAGTGTACAAAGCCCAAAAGGGTAAGCAATTAGGTCAAAGGGAGCTGCCAGCTTATAAATAGGCTACTACTCTCCCCTCTAACCTAGTCTTGCTAAAAGTTCCTCCCCGTAGCCATCAGCTAGCACAAGACGCATAGCTTCGACGACTGTTTGCTCACGTAGACTAAGTAGAGGTGCCGCCCATTCGTGGTACTAGTGATCCAAGTGAAAAACCACGCTACAAGAGGTAAACACAGTAACCCTTATGTGATTTATGTTTGTAATGTGCGTCCATGAGAATTGTTTTCTTCCGCCTTGAGATTTTATTTTTAAAAGAGGATAATCTCATGAAAACCCAACACATGATGTATATCAGCCTTATTAGCTTCTACATGCGTATTGGCGAGGGTCCTTATTTTCATACGGGCGGCTTGTACCGCACACCTCAGAGACTATTTCCTGGAGATGTGGTTTCCACCTTGTCATAGGGAGTTCGCTGACGATATGTGGAACATGGTGGATTGATCAGAGGCGAGGAGTCATATAGGCATTGTAACACCCCGTTTTCTCCATTCTTGTTTAAGGAAGAGATTAGGCATATTTAAGGGCTTGATCTTATTCCTTAGGTGTTGATGAGTATATATTTCAAATTTGATGTCAATCGGATTTCAAACGAGCTCGGAACAAGAAGAAACGTGCGAAGTCAACATGGTTCACCAGAAGTCAGCGCTCAACGTGGGGAATTGGCGCTCAGCGTGGGCGCTTGTACCTAACACGCTATTTCTTCTTCTCCACACACCTTGTATGAAAACTTGTCACTTTAAGCACGAACCAGAACTGGGTTAGAGAGACAGGAGAGCTTTCTAGTGAGAGAAACCTCAGATTCCGGGAGATTCGTTCATCCGTTTTTGATTCCGACTTCGGATATGCATTCAGGGCCACCAGCACGTCAAGTACATACCTTCAATTCATGAAACCGTGGAGGTAATGCTCGAGTCCCTAACTCGTCGACACGTCGACATTGTCATTTACATTGTTATGTGAATCTTGCTTCGATTCTGGCTTTTTCTATGAAACTGTTGCAAGATTAAGGTTTGTGACATTATCGGGACTCTGTCCATGTGTTTAGGACTAATTTCGGAGCACCGGGGAGTTATTTGGGACACGAGGCAGCAACTAGTTGGTTAGGAGGGCGTGGATTTTGAGGCTCTATCATGCCATGGAGGCAAGTGTAGTATTGTATATTATGTTGTATGTGTAAGGTGCCCCATACCCTAGTAGTTGTCGAGTAGCTTGCGATAATTAAATCCCTATTGAAACTGATTTTAAAACTGTATATGGGATTTAGTTATGGAATGCTTATTGATGTTAGGATTGTATATCGTTTTAGGTGCATATGCTAAGGTTGTCTGTTTTATTGTTTATTGCCGTTGATGGTTTTGCTACTGGTTGACGTGTTCTGATTGTTATTTATGCATGATGATGTTTGATGGTAGGTTAGTTAATTATGTTAAGTTATTATTGATGCTAAGGATGATGATATTATGATGTTGGCATTGATTCCGTTGAGGTTGTCTGGATTGTCTGTTTGTGCTGATGGAAACCCTAGTTGACACCTAAGGGTACGCTGTCGAGTTAATGATGAGAATGATTCTGAAAACGGTATATGGGTACCGAGTTGAGATTGTGGAGTCAATTTAATGATGTGAATGGATTTTTAAAGCGGTATATGGGTACCGAGTTAAGATTGTGGATGTCGAGTGCATCGCAATGCGTGTAAGTGAGTAACAGTACCGGTGTCAACTTAGGTTATGTCACATTGCATTTTACCAAGTGGCGGGCCGTATGACTGGGAGTCATACGAGGTTAGTTGTACTCGAGTGCGAATACAGATTACGGAGGGGCCTGTCGATGAAGGGACCTTGGGGATGTACGAACTGGACTCGCTGGGCTCATAATGACTATTAGGTAGCTCCTGATGTGTCGTGTTCCAGTATAGCTTGGTTTTCTCGACTTTACCCTGAGTATCCACGTCACAGGTGGATGTTCTGAGACGACCCAGACACCCCTATTGGAATTGAAGCTCATAGGGGGTGCACTCTTTGTTGGTGTGGCTTCAAACACTCAAGAAGGGGGGTGGATTGAGTTATCTATCTCTTTTCCCACTTAAAACTTTTCTAAAAACTTTCCAAGACTTTGCCACAGGATCTATGTGATGAGTGTGATTCCACCTCATCTTTGTCCATCATTTTGCATGCATTTTCATGTAGTTAGGCATATTTTTATTAGATTTTAGGTTAATTTTCCTTTGGAACGGGTAAGGCGGTTTTCGTGTGTTGTTTTGCAGATATAAAGGGTAAATTGCTCAAGATCAACCATGATGAAGTTTGGATGAAGATGGAGCTTTAAAACTGAAGAAAATGAGCCAAACAGAGCCCATCACGGCTGATATGATCCTAACATGGAACATATATATTTTCGGATCTATCCTTGAGTGACTACCAAAATATGAAGAAGAAGAAATAGGAAAATGGATGAAGGTAAGGAATGGTATGTAGGCGCCACAAATCCAAGGGGATTTGATAAGCCAATGTGAGGTTCGCCACAAGAATCTTGGATTCTTGATAAGAACAAGGGTTGGCTCAATGAAGAACCCAAGATAGAAAACACTCTCACAATTGGAATCAATCCAAAATGAACTCAAAGTTATCATTCATCATGTAATAGGTGTGTACATATAGCATAGGGAAGTAAAAACCAAAGGTCATCATAAGATGACATAAACTCCTAATAACTAGACATAACTCTCCACTAAGTGGTTATTAAAAGAATATAACTATCCTACTTAAGAAAATAATAAAAGTGGTTCCATAACTTCTAAAGGAGTTACCTAGGCATGCAAGCCAAAGGTTGCTCTCCTTTGTAAGTTCCAAAAACGTGCCAGCCACCATTCATAATGGGACTTGCTCATTCATCAAGCTTAGTGTAGCCCAATTAACATATAACTTATTTAAGGTCCAAGAATTCGTATTAAACTTGCAGCCCGTTTTTCACCATGATAGAAGCCGAATTTGGTCAAGAGGCCTGAGATATGATTTGTAGATAATTCCCTAAGCTTTCCAACGCATCAAAGAATGCATCAATCGGAGATTCGTAGCTCAAGATCTGACTAAATCAAGCATACGGGTTAACCACAATGAAAATAAAATTTTCATCAAAAATATTAATTTGGCCTCAGATTGGACATCATCCTTGGTTTGCATCAACGGCCTAGCCGTGATGCCCATCACGGCCATGATCGAGCAAAAACTGAAAAAGAAGAAAGGCTGAAGTCAGAGTCTGTCACGGCCTGGCCGTGATAGCCATCACGGCCGTGACCCAAAACCACCACAAGTCAGAGCACATCACGGCCCAGCCGTGAAATTCTTCACGGCCATAACAGAGGGCTTGCGTCGCGAGCATCATTCTCGCCCCGCGAGAGACCGGATTTTGCAAAGCAACCAGAGGCAGAGACCGTCACGGCCTGGCCGTGATGGCCATCACGGCCGTGACCCGTATTACTTGGACCTGAAGAAACCGAAATAGATCAGATTTTGAGTTGGTTTGGGACTCTAACTTCCCCATTTCTATAAATATGGACCAAGGCATCAGATACAGGGGGGGATCATCCATAACAACTAGGACTCTAGGCTTAGATCTCTCTTCTCCTCTTCTCTTCTCTTCTCTGATTTTTGTATTTTCATGTTATTTATAATCATGCTTGTCATCTCCATGGCAAGGCGTGAGTAGTAGCATAGTTTCTAGGGATTAGGGCTCTGCCCAAGTTTGTTTATGATGTAAATTTGATGTAAACTCTTTGTTAATTACGATTTGCTTTAGATCTGATTTCTAGTGTGTTATTCACTCATAAATTTCGGCAACCGCTTATTTGCGTGACGTAGATGTTCTAAGGAGGAACCTAGCGGTGAACTTAGGATTTCTAGGGTATTCCACTCGTAAAGCCCGGCGGAAGTTGGTTTGTGAGATGTGGATGATCTAAGGAGGAACCTAGCGGTGAACTTAGGTTATTTGCATGACTGAGACATATCAAGGAGGAACCTAGCGGTGAACTTGGGTGTCGGACCTATAGAAGTCAGACTTGGGACTGAAATCACGAGAGTTAGAAGCCGTCCCTCGAGGAGCAACGAGTTGTCACGGAACGCAAAGGGTCCAATCTGGGATCGACTACCACGAGTAGTAGGGTCGGGTCAATTGGGCACGGCTTTTGTAACCCGAGAGGGAGCTTAAGCTATTAGAGGATAAACTCGCCTTCAAGGCAATTTCGGTAATCAACCAAGGTAAATCAGATTAGCAACATAAACAACCTCAAAGGTAACCCAAATCCCTAGGAATTCGTTTAAATCGAAAACCCCAAAAACATTTGTTTTTTTTTGTTTGTTTATCATTTCAATTTCAAATTCAAACATTTTTCAAAACCCTTTACAAAGTCCAGATTCACTCAATTCGAAAACCGATTGCAATTCGAGAACACAGTCTCTGTGGGTTCGATATCTTTTATTACTTGACGGCAATCCGGTACACTTGCCGGAATCGCACGAGCGCGTTGACTTACACGACATCAAGTTTTTGGCGCCGTTGCCGGGGACTGTGCCTTTTCGAATTTCAATTAGTTTTTAAATTGATTTTATGGACCCTTTTCTTTTTATTTGATTTTTGTTTCTGAAATATAAAAAAAAAATCAAAAATTTCTTTTCCTTCTATTGTATCCATCTCTCTGTGAGTTATATGCAAAGATCCCTAAGTCTTGGGAGCCTTAGTGAGATTGATCCGGAGATCGAGAGGACCTTCCACAGACGTAGAAGAATACAAAGAGAGGGAGAAAGGTTGAGTCCCGTTCCACTCATGGCGAATCAACCGGATACAAAGCCTTTGAAGGACTACGTAGCCCCAAATGCGAGAGGCTTGCGAACTGGGATTGCAAGGCCAGAGATTGAGGCGGAAAACTATACCATACCGCCCATGCTAATCAACATGATTAGGCAACATCAATTCGGAGGATTGCCTTCGGAGGACCCGACTGATCACATAGAAACATTCTTAGAGTTCACCGACGCAATCAGGATTAATGGAGCCTCAGTCGATGTTGTGCGTTTGAGATTGTTCCCCTCATCTCTCACTGGAAAAGCGAAGGCCTGGCTAAAGCAAATCCCCGCTAACACTTTGACTACTTGGGACCAATTGGAGCAGGCGTTCTTGGAGAAATTCTTCCCTCCATCCAAGACGGTCTACATAAGAACCCAGATCACCGGCTTCTTCCAGAAAGACGGAGAATCATTATCAGAAGCTTGGGATCATTACAAGGGACTGCTGGAGTCGTGCCCACATCACGGACTCGAGAGGTGGTTAATAGTGCACACCTTCTATAACGGATTGGACTACTCGTCGAAGGTGTCACTAGATTCTGCAGCCGGTGGAGCATTTATGAATAGGCCTCTCACTGAGGCATTCAACATCATCGAGAATGTCGCCACCAACTACCACCAATGGGGATCCGAAAGAGGTAATAACCCGAACAAGATTTCGGGGGGTAAGTTTGAAGTAAGTAGCATTGATCTGATTATGTCTAAATTTGACTCACTAAATAAAAGATTAGATAAGATTGAAAGAGCTAATGTGAGTGCAATAGGTGCTACTAACCTTGTTTGTGAGATTTGTGGAATGCAGGGACATGACATGATGGGATGCCCACATGGATCCGGCGCTTCGGGTGAGCAAGTGAACTCTTGTAACAACTACTATGATACGAACCCGAAGCTGCCCAACTATGCTCCCCCAAATCCCTACAACCAAAGAAGAAACAACCCTTACCTCTCCTACGGCAACTACAGCAACACGCTTAATCATGAGTTCCAAGAGGGTCAAGGTAATAAGAGAGCAGCACCGGGGTATCCTCAGGTACAAAGATCTAAACTCGAGACTTTATTTGAAAGTTTTGTCGAAACTCAGACAAAACAGAATGAGGAGTTTAGACAACAAGGAAGGGCAGTGAGTGAGGCAATAAAGGATCTAGCATCTAAGGTAGACAACTTAGCAACTCATAACAAGATGCTAGAAAACCAGATTGCCCAACAAGCCAGCACGTACTCGAGACCTAAGGGTACATTCCCGGGGCAACCCGAAGCAAATCCCAATGAGCATTGCAATGTCATACACTTGAGGGATGATAAGCTTGGGGTGGGGGTAGCTGAAATGGAGGTGGAACCGGAGGAGGACACGAGCGAAAAAGAAGAGCCAGAACCGAAATATGTCCCTCCACCACCGTACCAACCCCCGATACCTTTCCCACAAAGGTTGGTCAGGAAAAAGCAAGTAGATGTGGAGACTAAAATGCCTACTAAACTGAAAGACCCAGGTAGTTTCTCCATCGCTTGCTCGATTGAACAAGTGCAAATAAACCCAGCCTTATGTGACTTAGGGGCTAGCACGAGCTTGATGTCCCTCACTATCATGGAAAGGTTGGGAAGCAAAGAGTTGAGACCATTCAAATTCCCCTTACAAATTGCGGATGGCTCAACTAGGACTCCTCTAGGCATACTAGAGAATGTTCCTGTAAAGGTAGGGAAAATTCTCATCCCTACCGACTTCCTGGTATTGGACATGAAAGGGAATTCTAAATTCCCCATCATTTTAGGAAGGCCATTCTTGGCAACCGCTGGAGCATTAATAGACGTAAGGAATGGCAAACTCTCTCTAAATGTAGAGGAAGGTAGGGTAAATTTTCAGTTGACTAACTCTTGTAACAACCCTCCTTTTGAGAGCCATGTGTGCAGAATTGATGTAAAGACTCCAGCGGTAGAGAAAGAACTTAACATGGAAGCAACTTCGAAGATATGCAAGGCTAATGATGCACCCAGCAGTGATGGAGTTGGAGTTGCTGTCCATGCAGAAACAAAACTGCCGCCAGGAGGAAGGAAGGCTAGGAAACTCCGAGAGAAAAGAGCGAAACGGAAGCATTATCGGCCGTATGAGCAGAAACGGCTTTTTGAAGGAGTTCCTTGGAAGAGAAGTGTGCCTGCACTTCTACGCCCAGCTGACCCCGGTTGATTTAAGGAAGTATGGTCAAGCTTAAGACCATAAATAAGCGCTTCTTGGGAGGCAACCCAAGTTTTCTTTCCCTTTTTCCTTTTGTTTTTGATTTAACCTCTTGAATAATTTGAGAAGATCAAGAGGCAAAAATATCATTAATAGGGTTGTCTAGTGTTTTCAGGTTGAGAAAGAGAAGAAGAGCATAAAAAGATAAAGTCAGAGGCCATCACGCCCTGGCCGTGACAGTGGTCACGGCCGTGATAAACTAAACAAGAGCACAGAAAGGATCACGGCCTAGCCGTGACAACCATCACGGGCGTGATGAGTAGGATGCCAAGGTCAGAGAGCATCACGGCCTAGCCGTGATGTAGACCACGGCCGTGACAGGGCAACTCCTGAGGACAGAATTGATCACGGCCTAGCCGTGATGAGCCTCACGGCCGTGATAAAATTTCCACCCAAGTTTTGACTGGAATGTGAGTCAACACCCGCTACCGACTCGGTAAGTTGTTCCAATTTTTCTCCTCTCTCCGACTTGATTATTTACATTGGAGACAATGTAAGTAATCAAGCTTGGGGTAGGGGTATTTATTTTTGCATTTGCATTGTTGCATTCATATTGCATTCTCATAGGCATAGATCGGTATGATCACATTCTCTAGATTGCCCCTCACTTAGAACATGCATCCGATTGTGAGAACTTGGAGCCAAATGAATTGAGATAGTGAATTTTGAACCCAATTTTTCATTATTCTTGTGATATGGCTAAAAATAAAAGTTCTTGAGATAGTCATTTGATAGTTGATAATTAGCATGTGGTTCCTTAAACTTGTGTACCTCACTGATTTTTGAACTACTAAATGTAAGATTTTGAGCCAAAAAGGGGGTATTCTCTAAATCTACCCCATTTCTTGTGATAGAGTGATTTAATTCCTCATGGACTGTATTTTCTAGAACTTGACTTGAAACCATTTCAAAACTTAAAAATTTCTGAAAACAATTTTTGGAAATGATTGAGGCACTAGGTATTTTTCCGGCCTCCCGAGCTTTGAATGATAAATGCTACCCCTTAGTTGCCCAATTTTGAGCCTAAAGAAAAAAAAAATACTTTTCTTGGTACCTTGAATTGCTTTGATACATAATGCTTGGTATGGCACCTTTTAAAGTATTACAAAAAGGGCAAAATGGTAGTTGGAAAAAGAATGGGATGAAAGTATTTCTCTTGAGCTAAAAAGCTCCCCTTCTCCAAACAAATAAAAATAAAATAAACAAAAAAAATGGAGAAGGGGAAAGTGAGAAATGAAAAGAAAAAGAAAAAGAAAAAAAAAATAATAGAAGGAAGAAAGGTGGACAAGTAAATCAAAGCCCCCAAAAGGTATTTTAGAAGGTGTCATACTTTGTAATGTTTGATAATCTGTCTAGCCTTCTTGAAATTCCCTTTCCTTGATTTTCCCACCTTACAATAAATCCCAAGGCCACATTACAACCAAAGGAAAAGACCTCTTGATTCTTAAGTGTTTTCATAAATAAAGTAGAGATTTGGTTAATAGTCAAGCCTATGGTAAAATACTTTCCTTGAGGAAATGGAGTGAATTGTCATAAACCCTAAAACACTTGAGTGAGGAAAGACGAGTGCCCAAATCAGTGAGAACATGAACTTGAAAAAAACCTAAGCTTCTAATTGGACTAGAACTTGATTATCTCTTGAGTGCTTATTAAAAATGCCTATTACTTGGATTAGCTTCTAGGGTTCTTAGTTCACTATCCATGCTCTGAATGATTTATATCTTATGGCCTGAGTAATTGCTTGAGGACAAGCAAAGTTTTAAGCTTGGGGTGATTTGATGAGTGTGATTCCACCTCATCTTTGTCCATCATTTTGCATGCATTTTCATGTAGTTTAGGCATATTTTTATTAGATTTTAGGTTAATTTTCCTTTGGAACGGGTAAGGCGGTTTTCGTGTGTTGTTTTGCAGATATAAAGGGTAAATTGCTCAAGATCAACCATGATGAAGTTTGGATGAAGATGGAGCTTTAAAACTGAAGAAAATGAGCCAAACAGAGCCCATCACGGCCTAGCCGTGATGCCCATCACGGCCATGATCGAGCAAAACTGAAAAAGAAGAAAGGCTGAAGTCAGAGTCTGTCACGGCCTGGCCGTGATAGCCATCACGGCCGTGACCCAAAACCACCACAAGTCAGAGCACATCACGGCCCAGCCGTAAAATTCTTCACGGCCATAACAGAGGGCTCGCGTCGCGAGCATCATTCTCGCCCCGCGAGAGACCGGATTTTGCAAAGCAACCAGAGGCAGAGACCGTCACGGCCTGGCCGTGATGGCCATCACGGCCGTGACCCGTATTACTTGGACTTGAAGAAACCGAAATAGATCAGATTTTGAGTTGGTTTGGGACTCTAACTTCCCCATTTCTATAAATATGGACCAAGGCATCAGATACAGGGGGGGATCATCCATAACAACTAGGACTCTAGGCTTAGATCTCTCTTCTCCTCTTCTCTTCTCTTCTCTGATTTTTGTATTTTCATGTTATTTATAATCATGCTTGTCATCTCCATGGCAAGGCGTGAGTAGTAGCATAGTTTCTAGGGATTAGGGCTCTGCCCAAGTTTGTTTATGATGTAAATTTGATGTAAACTCTTTGTTAATTACGATTTGCTTTAGATCTGATTTCTAGTGTGTTATTCACTCATAAATTTCGGCAACCGCTTATTTGCGTGACGTAGATGTTCTAAGGAGGAACCTAGCGGTGAACTTAGGATTTCTAGGGTATTCCACTCGTAAAGCCCGGCGGAAGTTGGTTTGTGAGATGTGGATGATCTAAGGAGGAACCTAGCGGTGAACTTAGGTTATTTGCATGACTGAGACATATCAAGGAGGAACCTAGCGGTGAACTTGGGTGTCGGACCTATAGAAGTCAGACTTGGGACTGAAATCACGAGAGTTAGAAGCCGTCCCTCGAGGAGCAACGAGTTGTCACGGAACGCAAAAGGGTCCAATCGGGATCGACTACCACGAGAGTAGGGGTCGGGTCAATTGGGCACGGCTTTTGTAACCCGAGAGGGAGCTTAAGCTATTAGAGGATAAACTCGCCTTCAAGGCAATTTCGGTAATCAACCAAGGTAAATCAGATTAGCAACATAAACAACCTCAAAGGTAACCCAAATCCCTAGGAATTCGTTTAAATCGAAAACCCCAAAAACATTTGTTTTTTTTTGTTTGTTTATCATTTCAATTTCAAATTCAAACATTTTTCAAAACCCTTTACAAAGTCCAGATTCACTCAATTCGAAAACCGATTGCAATTCGAGAACACAGTCTCTGTGGGTTCGATATCTTTTATTACTTGACGGCAATCCGGTACACTTGCCGGAATCGCACGAGCGCGTTGACTTACGCGACATCACTATGTAAAACAGAAAAAGGGTTTTCACAAATATTGAATTGATAAAGAGGATATGAAGATTCAGGAAAAAAATTAACACAATTCAGACTAAGTCCTAAACTTAACAAAACAGATTTTCCAGAATTCAATTCACTGTGACTTACATCCAGTCCCAACTCCACATGTGAGATTTCACACACTACACAACAAGCTTTACTCAGGTGCTTGAAAAACCTTTCACACCAAAGACCACTTTTCCACCTTGGGATATCATACCCTTATGAAAAAGCCTCAATCAATTGTTCTTTCTAACTTTAGGGATGCCTCACCCTAATCACACACAGAGAGATTCCCCACTCTCTTACAATCAAATATTGAAACAAAGATTTGATCTAAACTCTCAAAATGTCAGATTACACAATTTGAAGCACTATGAGAAGAGCACTCTCTTTTTCACAATATAGCTCAATGAAGAAGATGAAATTTTCGAATTGATCTTTCATAATGTAATTGATATATTATAAAGTGTTCTTTCAATCCCAATTTATATAGAAAATAAATTTCAAACACTGGGATCCATTGAAAACAAATTTGGACTGATAACTGAATCAGTTATTCAGTTTCATGTTTCTTGAACATAGGTTGAGTACATGGATGTATTAGCCAAGATTCATACTGGTAACTATCGTACACCTGTGTAGTACGTGGCTGCACGTGTTTTTCAAAATCTGTTCTTGGTTTAACAACCAGTACACCCATTGAGTACATCTATGTATTAATGAACATCAGATACTTAAAAAACTTAAATACGCACGTACATAGATTATGTACATGGCTGTCTTCTGTTAACCTTTCAATAACAGATCTGATTTCATAAACATAGAGGTGTAGTACATATATTTACTGAATATCAAAATTCACTTGTTCAATTTGTCAGTTCCAAAAGTGATATACACCCATTGACACATGGCTGTACTGACAAAGAATTTTGTTAATTTCCAAAAATCATTTTCTTTATAAAAATTATTCCTTTTAATGCATGATATGAAAATGATTATATTTACGCGTCTTCAAAGAGCTATCAATGATTAAGAGTGGCTTTACCTTACAATCATCCAAGACTTAAAAACTAATTTTCCTTTGAGCTTTGTCTTGATGATTCCTTGATCCTTGTCTTTGCTTGTTGCTCTTTGAATACTTCAAGTTCTTCTTTGTATATTCCTCTTGAATTGCTCATTTAACTTGACATTCTTAGCTTGATACCTATCTTTGAAATTGGATACCAAAAACACTTACACACACATTACATGATATGTTTGTCATACATCAAAATCACTTGTATATTGAGTCTTACAAACTCCCCTTTTGATTACGACAAACCTTTTAAACAAATTATAAAATCAGATTGTTGTGTAGCAGAAGCTAAGTGTTTTTATTTTAAAAGAAAATTATTTCATGGTATCAGAGCAAATACATTTTCAGAAGAATTGATAATGAATCATATGATTCCCCCTCAATATGTGAACTCCCCCTTGGTATATGCATTTCAGATTATTCTAATTTGTCATTATCTTTCTCTAAATTTCATACATTTTCCACCCCTTTTGGCATTATAAAGAAGGTAAGTGATCCAAAAATTTAAAAACAACAGAGAAGATAGTAATTGAAGCATAACATAGCATATTAAGGAGTACATAAAATAGTCCAGAGGGATAAAGAGAATAAATACAAACCAGAATTTAAAAAAAAACATAATAGACCAAGGCATTTACCCTTTCAAACAGATGACAGAATAGAGTTCTAAAACCTAAAAGTCCTAAAACTATATGTTTGCTTGGTCTTGGGTTGATGGTTCAACAGGGTGTTTTTCATGTTGTTCTGCTTCTTCTACAGTAGCTCTTCCAATGTTTGCAATTTCTTCATTTTCTGGAATCTCAGCAGAAGGTACAGGATTTGGAGGTTTAATTCCCAACACAGTTTGAATTGAAGCAACTTTGGTTTCTAGATTGAACATCCTCACATTCAGATTAGCTATTGCTTTCATTTGCACAAGATGTTGCTTAGTTTGTTTTCCATCCATATTCCTCAGCATATTAAGCATTTGTTGAACAAACCCAAGAGGAGCATTTCCTTGTGCACCAGAAGATCCAGCTGCATTTTGTACTTCATTTCCATCTTTCCTAACCCATTTTTCATCAACTTTCTGTAGTTTCATCTTGCTCACTATAACTTCATCAAACTTGTGAGTCACTCTTCTAGCAAGTTTCTTTTAGTCTCCATCCAAAGAAACATTGAAATGACCAAAAATCTTGCATAATAATCCAAGATATACAAGAACCATCTTGTTCTTCTTGAATTCCATCATATGTGCAACAACACAAAATCCCCAACTAATTTGCTTACTATTCAACATTGCCCACATCAGCATCATGTCATTGTTTTGCAAGATTGAATGATTTCCACCTCTTGGAATCTAAATTCTACACACATCATAGTGTAGAACCCTATTCTCAAAACTCATAACACTTGTATAAGTGATTCTACCTTCAGGCTCTTCAGCTGTCACTAGGCTTTTTCCTACTTCAGCTTGGTCATACTCATTATACCACTCAGCATTAGGACTAGTTCTAGCAATACTGGGTCCAGAATAGGGTAGGTTAGCAAAGTTACTAAACTCCTATAAGGTCACCCTAATCTTAACTCTTTTCACTTCGAAACTTATTCCACTTGCATTCATCTCAAAGTTGGAGTGAATGACCTTAATTAGAAAAGGGTAGTAATCAAACTTGATTTCAAGAAAATCTTTTACCTTTTGATTGATAAGAGTTTTGGTAAACTCAAAATCATTCTCTTCAAAGTATTTAAAATCCATTATCCTAGGTTGAAGAATTTCTCTATCCTTAAAGCTTTGTTTAAATAATTCCTTTTGTTCATCACTAGAGAAATACCTTTGTAGATAAGCATCTTCATCCATTAATGAAGGAGAAGCAGTCTTCTTTTCTTTCCTTTTTCCTTACAATTTTCCACTTGCTTCCTCTTCTTTTCCACATTCTTGGAGGGTGAAGGTCTAAGATTCTTGGTTCGTGCCATTTTAGGATTTAGATTTGGAAGAGAGATGGCTAAACTTAGGTCTACTAGGGTTTCGGAGAAGATGATATTTAGAGAAAAGTTTCAGAAATTTGATTTCACTTTAGGCGCACATGGATGTTATATAGATTTCGCATACAGAGGTGTTATACACCCATATATTTATGAATGTTTATTATGAACTTCCTGTGAAGCTTCTCAATTATCGTACATGCCTGTAGTACACCCATGTATACTTATGCCATACAGGAATGTGTTTCAGAGTTTTGCATACACCCATGTATAGCAGGGATGTACAAAACTAAAACATAGGGTATTCCATTCCTAAACCTCAATACAGCCATTGATGACACCCATGTATGAATCAAAATTTAGATGTTCATACACGTACATGGGTTCAGTACATAGGTGTATTGGATCAATTTGTTTTAAATTGAAACTACTACAAATCAAGCAATGATAAAGCATATTCACACATGGATACAAACACACAAACACTTTAATAGTGATTAGATATAGGATTGATCAATTATTCCCAATTCTTTTCTAATGAAAAAGAAACTTTCCTTGTTCAAAGGTTTAGTGAAAATACCAGCAAGTTGCATAGTAGTATCAATATATTCAATCATAAATTCTCCAGTTTGAGCATGATCTCTAATAAAGTGATGCCTAATTTCTATGTGTTTGGTTGTAGAGTGCATTATGGGATTCTTAGTTAGGTTAATTGCACTTGTGTTGTCACATCTAATGGGTGCTTGGTTTAGTTGTACACCATAATCAACTAATTATTGTTTCATCCATAAAACATGTGCACAACAACTACCTGCTGCCACATATTCAGCCTCAGTAGTGGATAGAGCCACGGTAGATTGCTTCTTACTAAACAATGATACTAATGAATTACCTAGTAAAAGGCAAGTTCCACTTGTACTCTTCCTATCTAGTTTACAACCAGCAAAGTCTGAGTCTGAGTAACCTATTAAAGTACATGTAGCTCCCTTAGGATACCATAGTCCCATGTCTTTTGTTCCTAACAGATATTTAATTATCCTTTTTACAGCTGTTAAGTGTGATTCTTTATGATTTGCTTGATACCTTGCTCATCCTTGTCCAATTAGCAGGAAGTACTCATTTCCTTTGCTTTTTCCATGCCAAACTTCTTGATCAACTCTTTGCAGCACTTTGTTTGGCTAATGAAGATTCCATTTTCAGTTTACTTTATTTGAAGTCCAAGGAAAAAGTTCAGCTCACCCATCATGGACATTTCAAATTCACTCTGCACAGGACTTGCAAACTCGTTGCACAAATTCTCATTAGTATCACCAAATATGGTATCATCAACATATATTTGTACAACTAATATATCGTGTGCCTTTTTCTTAGTGAATAAATTTGTGTCAACTTTACATCTTTTAAAGCCTTTTTCAATGAGAAAATTACTTAACCTTTCATTCCAAGCTCTAGGGGCTTGCTTTAAGCCATACAATGCTTTAGACAGTTTATAGACATGGTTAGGCAATTCATTGTTCTCAAAACCAGTTGGTTGACTAACATATACTCCTTCTTGTATAAATCCATTCAAGAAAGCACTCTTAACATCCATTTGATACAATTTAAATCCCATTATGCATGCATATTGTGACACCATCTACCCCGCATGCATTTAAAAAGCGATAACATAGATGGAATATTCAATTTTTAAAACTAAGATAAACACATGCATATCATTTATTATGAAAAGTAAACCTACGGGTAAAGGACACCACATTGTAACAAGATCTCATAACGCGAAAATAAAAATAGTTTTAAAATGAAACATAACTAGAAACATAACAATATACATAGAGTATAGAAACATAACAACATCCAACGTATCACAATCATATCATATCATATCAACATTATATGCTATGTGATTCAGCGCTACTCCACTATGCACTTGGATCCAATCTATCTCAGAATGTCAACTTCGGAGTTACATATCCACATTGGTCAATAAGCACCAACACCGGGGCAGTTCACCTTGCCTTGGTTGGACCCTTGGATAGCCGACACACCTTACTCCCGGATGCGCCACCACGGGTGTACATGATTCCCTTTCGGACGAATCACCGCGGACGGCCAGATCATCTTACTCTCGGACGACCTCCCCTATGTTGAATATCCCCCACTAACATCTCCGATGCGTGAATGCATGATCATTACAACGCACAATCGCAACCACCACCTCCGCTTGGGCCACTAGGCTACCCAAGTTTTATCACCATCAACACCTCGACCACTTGGCTATCGAGGATCAACGTTATATTTTCATCATTTAATCTTTTAACACTCTGGCCATTAAGCACCAAAGATTACCACCTCGACCACTCGGCTATCGAGGTCCCCCTTGGCCACTAGGCTTCCAAGGTACAACATCATCTTTAATTAACACTCTGGCCATTAAGCACCAGAGATTACCACCTTGACCATCATGCATCAAGGCCCCCTTGGCCACTCGGCTACCAAGGTACAACATCTTATCACTTGTCTTTGGTCTTCAAAGTTCGTTTGGTGTCTTATTATATCTTTTACTTCTTTGGGGTGAAACACCCCTGTTTCAGCTTTCTGCGTTCTGTTCTGGACAGGTGAGCATGGGCGTGCTCCCCCTTCAGCACGGGTGTGCTGGCATTTTAGTCAAGCACGTGCGTGCTAACTATCAAGCACGGCTATGAGTGGGTAGCGTGACCTTTTTGAATTTCAAACTGGAGCACGGATGTGCTCCTTATTAAGCACGACATGCTAACTGGAGCATGACCGTACTGGTGTGGGCAAAAAGGGTTAGAAACCCTTGCCAAACCTCTTGGGGTAATTCATGGATTGAACCTATTGACTTTTACTAAGTCTTTGATCATCAGTTTCATTGTTCTTAATTATTCTTCAAGTCTTATAACTAAGGGGAATTAATCCTTTAATTCCATTTCATTATTAAGATCCCTAAACGCTCGTGAATCAATCCCTAGGGTCTAGCCAAGGACCATCAAACATTAACCCCACCTCTCATTACTACGATTCAAGTCTTATTAGCAAAATAGGAAGCATCGCTTAGTCATTAATGGTTTCAATGTCTTATTAACGTCTTCGTCATTATTCACTTCACAACACCATCCAAACAGCCAATAACAACATTCATTCATGACTTGAATAAAAAAATATCATTAATTCATAAAACAACATCATCATGATCAGTTTGCAATTTAAAGCATGCCAACACTAAGGAATCATCATTAATAATCATATAACAACAGTTAACATGTAATCAAATAGCAAACAAATAGGGTCATGGGTTAACCCTTCATCTTATGTGACACCCTTCTACCTCGAGTCCAGTTTTACATCCCCAAGATCTCATCACAGACCGGCCCCACCGTAATCCGTACTCGCACTCGAGTACAACTAACCTTGTACGACTCCCAGTCATACGGCTCGTCATCTTGGCAAAATGCAGTGCAACAAACATCACAATAGTTAACACCGGAACCTTATCCATTTATACTCTCATAGTGGATGCCCATACATCTCCGTCCTCAAAGCCGCAGTCTCAAGGCATTACCACGGTGTTAACCCTCAACTTATCCGTACAGACATATATTCATTTACTAACCAATCAATCATTACGTCTCATATACAAACACAAAATAATCATATAATCATACCCAACATGTTAATTATATCAGATACGATAAAATATCATATAAAATCAAGCAGCACATCAACATTCAACACAGACAACCTTAATCAGTATCAAATCAGTAACTTGGAGTTGATAAACCTACAACCGCTAAACCCATCAGAACATTAAAATATTACTTGATTAGGGTTTAGCCATTGTTGATTATTCGAGATCCTAGTAGGGTCTGGGGTACCCTACACACATACATATATAATTATTATTCTACGCTTGCCTCCTCGACGATGTCAGTTACTTTCTCCCCACCTTACTGACTTGCACGCTCTCCCGTAAAAGCTTTGAATGCTTCCACTCTACTGAAACGAACCTCGGCATGCTTTCCAACGACATCGACAAATCTTCCACCATCCATACCAATACATCCATCTTTCCATTTTCATCCCGATTACACGTACGGGTATCATAATTTACTAGAAACACAAATACCAACAGAATCAACACCAGGGTTCCAATAGATTTGAATCAAGAGATGGAATCAAAGGAAAAACTTACGAGAACAACGGCTGGACTTAGGGGAAGTCGGATTCAAGAGTGAGCTCAAGAATCCAAGGGAAATGTACCCAAAACGGGTTATTGTGTGAGCTCTATATCTCCAGCTACAAACCTTCAATTACAAAATTGAATGGTGACAACGTAGAACTACTTGTCCTTAACCTCGAATGGTCGTTCTATGGTGACAGGTTAGAAGTTACACGGGTTGAGTTTCTCATCATCCAGGTTCACATTGAGAGCTGAATATCTCCAACTATGGACATGGTTTCGAAATCCTGACCGTTGGATATGAAAAGCTACACTTCTTGAACATTCATATAAAGTTTTAGAATGATACAACGGTGTAAGAGTATATGGTGATGATGTTTATGTGACAACTCCAACAAAGCTCTCCAAACCCTCAACAATGGCTTCACTTTTTCTTTCACATTTCCTTCTCTTGCTCTTAGCTCGCGAAAATGATGAAGTTTGAGCACTTTTGACTTGTCTAACTTGGGTTAGATTTTAGTTTTCTTGACGTAGTGCATGTTAGCCATGTGTCAATATCTTAGGCAAGTTAGGAAATTAGTGGGCTAGGTGTCCTTTAGCTAAGTTTAGTGGAATACAAGTGTCCCTCTTGGTGGCAGCCCCATCCATGCACCTTCCCTCTTAGTGACATGTGTCCAATTGTGACACGTCCCATCCACACATGTTGCTTGCGTGTTGTTCCGCTTAGACAATAGGGTGTTTTCTTCCGCATTATCTGCGTAACCTCTTCTTTGGAATATTTTGCTGTATTATTTTAGGCTACTCCTAAAACTTGTTGTACTCATGCCCGACCTAATTTCAATATTCCAACTCTCAATTAATTAATTATCTGACCAATTAATCTCTCGATTTGCGTTTGTTTGCGATTCGGACTCGTATCAACTTCGATTCTCCTTAAACTTGAAACACAAGAAAACTAATACCAAAGGAACATGATTAAATCTTTAATTATACTTAGTATTTTCCTTAAACCCTAATCAAGAAATCGAGGTGTTACATTACTACCGCCCTTAAAATAAATTTCGTCCTAGAAATTTAAATTAAGTTACCTCATGCAAAAAGATGCGGATTGTAACAGCCTGATTTTAATTATATTGTTCAACCAGTTTAAATATAATTAATTATATTTTAATCTGAAAGTTAGAAAGTGTTTTTAAATAAAATAAAATCATATTCATAGTCTACTTTATGGTAGAAGGTTACGGTAAAATTTTGGGTTGAAAATTCAGATGAAAACCGCTCTGTGTTTTCACTAACAGTAAAAGTTTACTGAGAAGAAAACCTAATTTTTACACATGAAAGAAATAGTTAGTGTTTTTGTCGTGTTTCCAATGACTTTAGTAATTTTGGAAATTTTAAGTTCGGAATTAAAATATAATATTTAATCCGGGCGAAATACGATCAGGAACTTGAACCAGATACTCAATGGAACAGATTAGGGAGCTAAAAGGGTTGAAGTGACTTGTTGAAAAGTAGGAAATGATGATGGGAGTCTCTAGTCACATCCTAAAAAAGGGTCATGATTACACTTTTTTGAAAATAATGTATTTTACTCCAAAAATCACTTTTTTCCACACATTTGATCCAAACACTCTATAAGCCAAACTTGGAGCCCAAGTCCCTCATTTTCTCCCCTCAATTTCGTGCTCTCTCTCTCTATCCTCTATAAAAACACTTCTTCTTCATTTCCTCAGTTTCTACTTCATAAACACATAAACTCCATTTTTGAAGCTTCAAAAGCTTCAAGTGCTTTCAAGTGAAAACTTGCCAAGATCATCATCAATCCTTCTTCTACTTTCTCATCTTAGGTAACATAATCATCTCCTTTCTTTCCCGAGCTTTTATTCTTCATTTTCATGGTTTTCATTTCTAGATCTAGAACTTCAAAAATTCATAGAAAATTGTAGAAAAATCCTAAAAATGTGAAACCAATTTCTATGATCTAGTTATGATCTCTACTCTCATTATCCAGGAGCTTTTGATCAAAAACATTTTCCTTCCTATAAAACCCTAGTTGTCCGAATCTAGAGAGAAAAATGGGTATGATGTTTTTATGTCTTTTCTAAATTCTAACACTTGATTCATACTCTTTAATACCTTTATGATCTTAATCTAGAAGCTTAAATTCAACAAAGTTTTCTATCCTAAATTCCATGTATGGGCCGAACCTATGTAAGAAAGAGAAGTTGATGTTTTGTTGTTATTTTTGAAAGTTAATGCTTGATTTGAACTGTCTAATACTTGTATTGTCTAAATCCAAGATCTTGAATTCAACAAAGTTTTCTAACCTATTTTTTTTTTACATAGGGCCGAAACCCTAACATAAAAGGGGTGGAAGGTTTTTGATTGATTTGTGAAATCTAATGATTGATTCATACTTTTTAATGAGAGTAGAGATCATAACTACTGAGTTTATCTTTCCATTGAGAACCTTTTATTGATAAGAAGGAAATGAGCACATTTCGTCAATCTATCAATTATAACCCAGATTGCATCATACTTCTTCTGTGTCTTCGATAAACCAGATACAAAGTCCATTGCAATACTGTCCCATTAAATTCTGGGATGTCCAAATATTGCAATAATACCGCTGGCTTTTGGTGCTCAATCTTTGCTTTCTGACACACCAAGCAGGATTGTACATATTCTACAACTTCCTTTTTCATTCCAGGCAACTAGAACATTTTCCTCAAATCTTGATACATCCTTATGGCACCTGGATGGAAACTCAACTTACTTTTGTGTGCCTCCTCAAGAATCAGATTCTTAATTTCTTTATCTTCAGGCACACAGATTCTCTCCCCAAACTTTATGATTCCGTTAGTACCACTCTTAAACTCTACCATCTTACCTTCTTCTATCATCTTGTTAACCTTTTGGAGATACAGATTTTTAGCTTGCTTCTTCCAGACTAAGTCTAGGAATCCACTTGTGATAGTGACCATTCCTAAACTCATCTTCTTATGGGATAATTCCATTATCCCAAGATTGAGATCCCTAAATTATTCGATCAACTCGAACTCCTTAACCATCATAGCAGACACTTGCAAAGATTTCTGACTTAATGTGCCTGCTACGACGTTCGCTTTTCCTGGATGATATTGGAGATCGAACTCATAATCCTTTATAAATTCCATCCATCTCCGTTGTCTCATTTTTAGCTCCTTTTGATCGAACAGGTATCTTAAACTCTTGTGATCGCTGTAAACTGTGAATTTAGCACTATACAAATAGTGTCTCCATATCTTCAATGCAAACACTATTGCGGCTAACTTGAGATCATAGGTTGGGTAGTTACGCTCATGTACTCTTAACTGCCTTGAGGTATAAGCTACTACTTTCTTTTCTTGCACGAGCACACAACCCAAGCCTTGATGTGATGCGTCGCAGTGCACATAAAATGGTGCTAATAGATCTGGCAAGACTAATACAGGAGATGTTGTAAGCCTCCTCTTCAACTCCTGGAAACTAGCCTCACACTTGTTTGTCCACTCAAACACTTTACTTTTTCTTATTAACTGCGCCATCGGCAACACAATCTTTGAGAATCCTTCTATGAACCTTCTATAGTAACCTACCAGTCCAAGGAAACTTCTGACTTCGCCGACTGATTTTGGACGTTCCTAATTCACAACTGCTTCAACTTTGGCAGGATCCACAGCTATCCCATCTTTGTTTATAACACGCCCAATAAATTGTCGGTCCTTAAGCACTTGAAGTACAACTAGAAGATGCTTGGTATGTTCTTCTCTACTCGAGGAGTAGATTAGAATGTCGTCGATAAACACAACGACAAACTTGTCAAGGTATGGTTTGAAGATTCGATTCATATATTCCATGAATATAGCAGGAGCATTAGTTACACCAAATGGCATAACCAGATACTCGTAGTGACCATACCGACTCCTAAAAGCAGTCTTCGGTATATAATCTTCCTTTACTCGATCGATGGTATCCAGGACTAAGATCTATCTTAGAGAACACAGATCGCTCCCGCAATCGATCCATAAGATCGTCAATCCTTGGCAATGGATACTTATTCTTCACTGTTGCCTTATTCAGTTGGCGATAATCAACACATAACCTTGAGTTACCATCCTTCTTCTTCTAAAAAAGAACTGGTGCTCCCCATGGTGAGACACTTGGTCGGATAAATTCCTTTTTCAACATGTCATCTAACTGTTTCTTCAGCTCTGTCGATTCTGATGGGGACATTCGATATGGAGCTATTGATATCCGTCCGATCCCTGGTACGGGATCGATTGAAAACTCTATCTCTCTTCTAGGTGGCAACCTCTGGAAACTCGCAAACAACAGGCAGCACATTCGACTTAGGAGACTCCTTTCCTTCCAAGGAAAACAACACCATGCAATCTTTCGATCGTCTTTCCCGAGTTACTATCATTGACAGGCTATAATCCAGATCGCTCCGAGAAACGAAGGGTTTTGTTTTAACAGTCTAAAATTACATGATTGACCGAAAGTCAGTCCATGTGATAACTCTTTTTATGAAGAGTTATTTAGCTCCTTTTCTCTATTAATTGTTGCTATCTTTGAGGTTTTGAGTCTTGATTTTGGTAGGAAATGTTGTTTTGTAAATATTTGTGTGAAGCATTGTAAATATCTGCATTTTGCTCTTGAATGCTCCATCATTGTCTCAAAATTTATGTGTCTGCTTATGCAGTGAAATTGCCGAAGCATGGGAGAAGCATGGGTGAATAAACTACTGGTTGTTGCAGCAGGGATTGCTTCCCAGTGGCTCTGCACTAAAGGACAGATCTAACAAGGACACGTTTCCTCTCTCCTCAGAGGCACTGGCGTGACCACTTTTAAGGAAGCACACGCGCCTAGGGATCTGATTTTCCCACTTTTAAGGAATTGGGCTAGGTTTATTTTATTATTACTTTTGTTGCTGGCCCAGAATCGGATGAAAGATAATAGGGCACTATATAAGCATTTAGGGAAACCCTAGTTGGACACACTTTGATTTTATTGCACAGTTACTCTGTCCTTTCTTGGAGGTTGTGCTCTTCGACTTCTCCACCTAGCTTTAGGTATGCAAATATAATGAATGCTTAGCTGAGTAATGCAATGACTATGTTCTTCATCTTCGTTTATTATGTGCTTATTGTTATTTAATTAAGAGTGATCAACTTAATTAGATATTTAGCTTGCATGGTTTAGAAAAATTAAGTAAGTGAAAATTGATAAAGGATAGAGGTTAAATCATAAATTGGAATATTAAATGATGTTGGATAGGATAGGAATAGTTATTCAGGCCTCTAAACTAGTTGGAACATGCTTTATTATAAAGAGGGTGGTGTAATTATTCTGAATTTAGGAATAAAACACAGTTAATGATCCTAACCCTTAAGTGTTGGAAAACATACTTTTATTTCCCGGAGTTAGATGCTAGAGCATTGTCAGAGCATAATACAAGCTAAGTAGGATTGATTCTGTAGCATACCTAGAGCTATTTCACTCCATTTTTGACAACATTTTCCCTTTGCCGTTTGAAGTTCCCTTTCATTGTTTACTTTTCAGTTTTATTTATTTTACATGCACACCAACCACTATTTTTGGTTACCATTTCTAACTCCTAGAACATATAATCTGATTTGGAATTTACTGCACCATTATAATCCCTGTGGGAATGTTGAACGAAATCTAGGCAAGTATACCTAGTCGTACAAGTAATACGGTGGTGAGACCGGTTATCGTATCCACAGGGATCGGTTGCCAAATACCAATTCACAAATCAAACAACTATCTAGACTAAACTGTGAATCAAGAGAAATCAAAACAGAAAAAATAAAGCAATAAAATATATTTTTTTGTCTTTTTGGGAACTTTTGACAAACACTTGGAGTGTAGAAAGAGGTGTTGGGATTAAATTTCACTAAACCTTAGCCTCATGCAATACCAAGACCACCAATCCAGTTTATACATTCAATTATTAAAATCAACCCACGAAATTACTCAAGCCCTGATTCCTCAGATGACAAGAGCCTAAATCCACTAATAGACCCTAATTCCTTAGGTGGCCTAGATTAATGAATTTGCATTAAAATTAAGGATTACGCGATTACTAATAAACCAAACCCCATTCCTAGATGCGAGGTTTACTAGGTGAATAATTCCAGATCAAGAATCGATAAGAACGTCCCCATTGCAAATCAATTCTCAAAATCATTTCATGGGTAGCTAAACCACAAAAAGCATTAAGCAAAGGAATTAAACACTAATAGAGAAACATAAACATAGATTAATGAATCAAAGCAAGTACATGAGTTTCAGTTTGGCTACATCTAATCCCAACAACAGGGATTTAGCTACTCATAATGAAAGAGAAAGCCAAAACCAGAATAGTAGAAACAAGGGAGAGAAGAAACTCCATGGAAGATTTCCACTGCCGTCACCGCAGCCCCTGGTTCAGAGCAAAACGTCCACTTTTTGTGTTCCAAGGTCGTCCTATGGTAAAAGTGCTCCTAGGTTAAAAGTCCCTATTTTTTGTGTGTAGCCGTGTCTGTCTACTTGGGTTTGATGGCGCTGCTGTGGCTAAATATATTCAGCTGCGCAAGAGCCAAGAGAAAATCCCCTTTAATTTGCAATTCTCCTCTTTATTTTATCTGATTATGGTCAAGCATTTATTTCCAAATCACAAGAGAATCTCAATTATGTGGGCCCTTGCCACAATTTGCTCCACGTTGATTTTGTCTTCAATTACAAGTTCAATCACAATTCCCGTGCACAAATTGCTCCACGCTGATTTTGTCAATTGCATAAGTGATGGAGTCAATTATTCTTTCTATTTATTTGGACGTGGACCAATTATTGCAAATTGCAATTCATGTTTTGCTTAATGTGGATGCAAGCCAAATCTCCAAGTATCACGTTAACATTAATTTGGCAAAGCCAAATTACTTTTTCCATATTCAATACCATCTACGTGGGACCCATGATGCCTTGAAGTTGAAATCAATTTCCCCATCCAAACTTTTGTTCTTCTTGCTGTACCATGGAGAAACAGATTTAATTAACATTGTTCCTCTTGACATCTTGTTCTTTTCTTTCTTGAATTTCATAAGTCATGCTCCTTTATTTTTGATATCTTCACTTTCCAAGCTCTATCATGGCTCATTTTGGTCATCTTATCTTTAATTTCTGCAAAACAACACCACAACACCGCCTTACCCGTTCCAAGGTAAAAACTAACTAAAATCAATTTAAATATGCCTAAACTATATGAAAATGCATGCAAAAATGTACATAAAATATGATGTGAAATCACACTATCAAATCACCCCAAGCTTATTCATTTACTTGTCCTCAAGAAATCACTAAGGCCAGAAGAGATAAATAACCAGAGCATAGATAGTGAATCAAGAACCCGAGTAGAAACTAATCCAAGTAACATGCATTTTCAAATAATTCACCAAGAGATAATCAATATCAAGTCCAATTAGAAGCTTAGGTTTCTTAGACTCATATTCTAACTGATTCGGGCACTCTTTCTCACCTCACTCAAGTGTTTAAGGATATATGACAATTCGCTCAGGTTCCTCAATGAATGAATTCTACCATAAGCTTGACTATTAACCAAATCTCTACTTTATTAATGAAAACAAGTAAGAATCAAGAGGTCTTTTACTTTGGATGTAACGGGGCCATGGGATTAATCGTTAGGTGGGGAAATCAAGAAAAGGAAATTTCAAAAGGGCTAAACAAAATCATCAAGCATTGTAAAGCATGACACCTTCTAAAATACATTTTTGGGTTTCGATTCACTTTTGCCACCTTTCTTTCTTTCCTTTTTCTTTTATTTCTCACTTTTATTTTTGTCATCCCCTTCTCCATATATTTATTTTTCTTTTTTCTTCTATTTTTTTTTTATTTGGAGAAGGGGAGATTTTCAGCTCAAGAGAAATATTTTTCTGATTTTCTCATCCCATACTTTTTCAGACTACCATTTTACCCTTTTGTGCAATACTTTAGAAGGTCCCTTATCAAGCATATTCATCAAAGTAATTCAAGGTACCAAGAAAAGTATTTTATTCTTTTTAGGCTCAAAATTGGGCAACTAAGGGGTAGTATTTAGTCATTCAAAGCTCAGAAGGCCGGAAAAATACCTATTGCCTCAATCATTTTCAAAAATGTTTTCAAAAATTTTTAAGCTTCAAAACAGTTTCAAGTCAAGTTCTAGAGAATACCATCTATGAGGAATACACACTCTATCACAAAGAATGGGGTAGATTTAAATGAGTACCCCTTTTGGGCTCAAAATCTCACATTTTAGTAGTTCAAAAATCAGTGAGAAACACGAATCTATGGAACCACATGCTAATTATCAACTGTCATAGATCATCTCAAGAATTTTTATTTGTAGCCTTATCACAAGAATAAAAAATTGGGTTCAAGAATTCACTATCTCAATTTATTTGGCACTGAGTTCTCACAATTGGATGCATAAACTAAACAAGGGGCAATCGAATCATGTGATCATGCAAAGCTATGCCTATATGAATGCAACATGCAAAATGCACAAGTATGCAAAATACCCCCACCCCAAGCTTAAGAACTTACATTGTCCCCAATGTAAATAATCAAGTTGGAGAGAGGAGAAAAATTGGAATAACTCACCAAGGCGGTAGCGGGTTTGGCTCACATGGCTAGTCAAAGAGAGGCCGGAAATTGTGTCATGGCCGTGATGCACGTCACGGGCAGGCCGTGATCAATTCTGGTCCAAAGGAAGAAGCCTGTCACGGCCGTGACCTTCATCACGGCTAGGCCGTGATGCTCTATGATCTTCAGGGTCCTCCCATCACGCCCGTGATGGATATCATGGCTGGGCCGTGATCCTTTCTGGTCTTCATGGTTGGCTCATCACGGCCGTGACCAGTGTCACGGCCTGGGCGTGATGGCTGCTGACTTTGCTTTTTCCTTGTCCTTTTTGCTTCTCCTTCCTTCTTTTCCTGAAATCACTTGGCAAATCTCAATTTATTATTTTTCCTCTTGATCTTCTCAAATTATTCAAGAGTTAAATTCAAAAACAAAAACTAACTACAGAGAAGGGTTAAGAAAACTTGGGTTGCCTCCCAATAAGCGCTTCTTTAACGTCACTAGCTTGATTGCTTAGGATCCTCCTCCCGGATCCCATGGTCTATGGAGTGGCGATTGCAGAAGTAATATGACTCTATCCACAATTCCACCTAGCCAGTGTGTGAAAACTCCATTGACCTCTACAATTATGAACTCACTTCCTCTCGGGTCAAATGGTGTTTTCACGAGGAAGTAGACAAGTGGAAGGGACCAACTTTGCAGTGTCCACACATGCATGTAAGCCGACATATTTGTTAAATGCAGCAAATTCAGCAAGCATGGTGGAGTCCACTACCACTTCATCTACATTTTGAACTATCCCCAAAACCAGATTTTGCTCCAATTGTGCTGCTTGTGACTCTGGTACTAACTGTTTGCAAATTTCTTCAACTTGCATTTTGAAGTTTTGCATCAGATCTTCGATACAGTTACAATTGGCTCTTCTTTGGCCTCAGAGGCGGATAGCTCCTGGGAATATTGTTCTAGAGCAACTTTCAAGGGTGTTTGCTCATTCCATTCCCATTCCTCAATTTCCCAAGGATTTGAGGAAGGTAATTCCTCTTTTTGTGACTCGTCTAATTCTGCTTCATGTGGCTCTATGGGAATAAAACATGGTGGTGGAGGTGGTAAATACGAGCAAAAGGTTTCCCAATCCTCATTGGAGAAATTATATACAAGCCTACCCGTGACAGGATTAACTTGTGCTGGAACAACATGATTCAGCAAATCTATGAAATCTCCCAAACTCAAGTTGTCCTCCAAAGTGTGACTTGAGGCTTCCTCATCAGGTGGATAATAATAATTGTCCATGAATTGCATCCACCTTGCAAAAATAGAACTCAAAAGAAAAGATCAAATATATACAGAAAAAATAAAAAAATAAAAAGTCTAAATTAGTTTCCCTCTTTGTTACTAATGATATTGGTAAAACGGATCCCCGGCAACGGCGCCAAAACCTTGTTGAACGAAATCTAGGCTAGTATACCTAGTCGTACAAGTAATACGGTGGTGAGACCGGTTATCGTATCCACAGGGATCGGTTGCCAAATACCAATTCGCAAATCAAACAACTATCTAGACTAAACTGTGAATCAAGAGAAATCAAAACAGAAAAAATAAAGCAATAAAATATTTTTTTTTTGTCTTTTTGGGAACTTTTGACAAACACTTGGAGTGTAGAAAGAGGTGTTGGGATTAAATTTCACTAAACCTTAGCCTCATGCAATACCAAGACCACCAATCCAGTTTATGCATTCAATTATTAAAATCAACCCATGAAATTACTCAAGCCCTGATTCCTCAGATGACAAGAGCCTAAATCCACTAATAGACCCTAATTCCTTAGGTGGCCTAGATTAATGAATTTGCATTAAAATTAAGGATTACACGATTACTAATAAACCAAACCCCATTCCTAGATGCGAGGTTTACTAGGTGAATAATTCCAGATCAAGAATCGATAAGAACGTCCCCATTGTAAATCAATTCTCAAAATCATTTCATGGGTAGCTAAACCACAAAAAGCATTAAGCAAAGGAATTAAACACTAATAGAGAAACATAAACATAGATTAATGAATCAAAGCAAGTACATGAGTTTCAGTTTGGCTACATCTAATCCCAACAACAGGGATTTAGCTACTCATAATGAAAGAGAAAGCCAAAACCAGAATAGTAGAAACAAGGGAGAGAAGAAACTCCATGGAAGATTTCCACTCCGTCACCGCAGCCCCCGTTCGAGCAAAACGTCCCCTTTTTGTGTTCCAAGGTCGCCCTATTGTAAAAGTGCTCCTAGTTTAAAAGTCCCTATTTTTGCGTGTGAGCCGTGTCTGTCTACTTGGGTTTGATGGCGCTGCTTTGTGGCTAAATATATTCAGTCACGCAAGAACCAAGAGAAAATCCCCTTTAATTTGCAATTCTCCTCTTGATTTTATCTGATTATGGTCAAGCATTTATTTCCAAATCACAAGAGAATCTCAATTATGTGGGCCCTTGCCACAATTTGCTCCACGTTGATTTTGTCTTCAATTACAAGTTCAATCACAATTCCCGTGCACAAATTGCTCCACGCTGATTTTGTCAATTGCATAAGTGATGGAGTCAATTATTCTTTCTATTTATTTGGACGTGGACCAATTATTGCAAATTGCAATTCATGTTTTGCTTAATGTGGATGCAAGCCAAATCTCCAAGTATCACGTTAACATTAATTTGGCAAAGCCAAATTACTTTTTCCATATTCAATACCATCTACGTGGGACCCATGATGCCTTGAAGTTGAAATCAATTTCCCCATCCAAACTTTTGTTCTTGCTGTACCATGGAGAAACAGATTTAATTAACATTGTTCCTCTTGACATCTTGTTCTTTTCTTTCTTGAATTTCATAAGTCATGCTCCTTTATTTTTGATATCTTCACTTTCCAAGCTCTATCATGGCTCATTTTGGGCATCTTATCTTTAATTTCTGTTAAACAACACCACAACATCGCCTTACCCGTTCCAAGGTAAAAACTAACTAAAATCAATTTAAATATGCCTAAACTATATGAAAATGCATGCAAAAATGTACATAAAATATGATGTGAAATCACACTATCAAATCACCCCAAGCTTATTCATTTGCTTGTCCTCAAGCAATCACTAAGGGCAGAAGAGATAAATAACCATAGCATAGATAGTGAACCAAGAACCCGAGTAGAAACTAATCCAAGTAACATGCATTTTCAAATAATTCACCAAGAGATAATCAATTTCAAGTGAAATTAGAAGCTTAGGTTTCTTAGACTCATATTCTAACTGATTCGGGCACTCTTTCTCACCTCACTCAAGTGTTTAAGGATATATGACAATTCGCTCAGGTTCCTCAATGAATGAATTCTATCATAAGCTTGACTATTAACCAAATCTCTACTTTATTAGTGAAAACAATTAAGAATCAAGAGGTCTTTTACTTTGGATGTAACGGGGCCATGGGATTAATCGTTAGGTGGGGAAATCAAGAAAAGGAAATTTCAAAAGGGCTAAACAAAATCATCAAGCATTGTAAAGCATGATGAGACGGAGGTGGAACGGTAGACAGCATCCACAACATCAAGTTCAGCATCAAGATCATCGGGTTCTTCATTAGTTCTCATAGTTGGACAGTCCACATGACACCATATCCCATTTATTTTCTTAATTTTCATAGAGGCAAGATGAGAAGGATCAAACTCACTGATAACTAGGTGACGCGTAGATAGAGCGTCAACTCCAAAAAAATCCAGAAAATGCACTGATGAGAACAACATAAGGGATATCACCTTTTGGTTTAGACTTGCATTTCAGTAGGCGCTCACTAAACAACCAGGGCCAATTCAACTTAATTTTGTTTCTAAGACAGAACATTAGAAGGATATCCTCCTCCAATAAAATAGCATAGTTACCCTTTCTAAGGTAAATAATTTTCACAATGGCAAAGTGGAGGAGGCTCCCCTCATAAGTCAGCAAACCAACAGGGGGTTTACGAGGAAAATGAGCCATAGGCTCTTTCAGATATGGTGCTAAAGCAGCATGCCTATCATAGAAGCTAAAGAGTCAGGGTTCTTAGGTTTTACCTGAACCCCTTGATATTGAAGACCGGCAACTTGCAGCCATGTCTCTTAGGTGATTTCAATCTGCTGATGAACAACTGTGGAAACCAGAGAACCATTTTTTCCCCTCTCTAAGCTAAACAAGAATGCCTTAACCAAATCAGAAGAGTAGTTGTTCTTTAGAGAAACAAAAGTAGTGAGTTCTTGTTCCTCAACCAGTTTTTGAAACTGAAAACCCTCATCAGAGAAATATTGGCAATTCATCCAGTGAGGAGGAATACAGTGACGAGGACCGTATGAGTGAAAGAAACTTTAAAAGTTTGCATCAGATTCAAACCAGTGGGAGATATCGATCTTCTCACGAATGGTGTGTGCATCTTCTTTTGAGATTTGTGAATATAGAGGCTCTTCAATTGTATGGGATCCTAAGGTGACTGACCAGGGCCTGTTTGAGGTTGCTTCCCACGATTTGAGGACATTCCTGCTGCTGCCATCATGCGCTGCTGCGTTGACGAGGAGTGGAGGTCGGGGAAGGTGTGGCTGAGTCAGTTTGTCGGGTTCTTGGGCGTTTGGAAGCCATGGGAGTAGAAGGAAGGAGATGTGGCTTCGGTTTCAAAAGAGGACACGCAATTTGCAGAGGAAGACCCGAACCAAGTGAAGCGAACCAGAGAACTTGAAAGCTGTGATGGATCCAAGAAGATGGGTTACGATTTGGGGAGGAAGATGAGTCGCGGATTTCTATAGAGCAATCGCAAGGAAGGAGGATGTTTTGAAGCTCAAACCGTGTTCTATTGATGGATGTAAGAGATAGATGATGTTAATGAAGTGAAAAGGAGCTTTGACTTCACTTGGCCATGGTGAAGAAATGAGAACCAAACCAGAGGAAAGATGGAGAAAAACGCGAAATGAGGTAAAAGACGGATTTTAGAAATTTCAGATCTGAAAAGTAATCGATAACTTTATAAGTAATCGATTACTTCCTTAAAGAACACGTGTTGACTAGAAAGTAATCGGTTACTTTTAAAGTATTCGATTACTTCTTAAAAAAATATTATAATTATTTTTTATTTTTAAAAATCTGAAATCTTTTGAAATTTTTTGAAAAGTAATCGATTACTTAAAATGTAGTCGATTACTTTTGTTCCAGAATTTTTTTTTGAAAATTTTGAAAATTTGAAAGTCACATGAATATCCAGAACATCAAATATATGCATATATACACACAATAAAGGGATATAGAATTATTTGAGACTAGGATCATCAATTATTTAAATTTCTTTACGGATATAAAAGAAATTTTCCCTAGCTAAAGGTTTAGTAAAAATATCCGCTAGTTGTCTATTAGTCTCTACAAATTCCAGTACACAATCCCTTTTTTTTGTATGTGATCTCTAATGAAGTGGTGCCGGATTTCTAGGTGTTTGGTTCTAGAATGTTGGATAGTATTTTTAGAAATATTTATTGCACTTGTATTATCACATCTAATGGGTATGTTTGTTAGTTTAATACCATAGTCTAAAAGTTGTGGTTGCATCCAAAGAATTTGAGCGCAACAACTACCGGCGGCTATATACTGGGCCGCGGTGGTTGATAAGGCTACACAAACTTGTTTTTTGCTAAACCAAGAAACAAGTGAGTGACCAAAAATGTGACAAGTGCCACTTGTGCTTTTCCTATCTAATTTACATCCGGTAAAATCGGCATCGGAATATCCAATTAAGGTACAACTAGAACCTTTAGGATACCATAACCCCACATTTATTGATTCAGCTAAATATTTTAAATTTCTTTTAACTGCTGTTAAATGTGATTCCTTGGGGTTTGCTTGGTAACGAGCACACATACATACACTAAACATAATATCGGGTCTACTTACGATCAAATATAAAAGAGATCCGATCATACCTCGATATTTGGTTATTTCTATGACATTACCACCTTCATCTTTATCTAGATAGCATGATGTTCCCATTGGTGTTGTGGCATGATTTGCACTTTCCATTCCAAAGCGTTTAATAAACTCCTTGCAATATTTTACTTGATTGATGAATATCCCACTAGGAGTTTGCTTTATTTACAATCCAAGGAAGAAGGTTAATTCCCACATCATTGACATTTCGAATTCGCTTTGCATTAATTTGAAAAATTCTCTACACCAGCTATCGTTATTGGCACCAAAAATAATATCATCAACGTATATTTGTACAATCAAGATATCTTTGTTTTTCTTTTTAATGAGGAGTGTTGTGTCAACCTTCCCTCTATTAAAATCTTTTTCAAGTAAAAATTTACTAAGTCTCTCATTCCAAGCTCTTGGAGCTTGTTTTAAACCATAGAGAGCCTTTTTGAGTTTATAAACATGATTTAGGTTTTCAAAATTTTCAAAACCAGGGGGTTGAGCAACATACACTTCTTCATTAATCAAGCCATTTAAAAAAGTGCTTTTAACATCCATTTGAAATAATTGGAAGTCCATGAAACATGCAAATGAAAGTAAAAGACGTATAGCTTCCAACCTAGCAACCGAGGCATAGTTTTCGTCATAGTCAATTCCTTCTTCTTGATTGTAGCCTTTAGCCACTAACCTAGCTTCGTTTCTAACTATTATGCCATTTTCATCAAGTTTATTGCGAAAGACCCATTTAGTTCCTATTATTTGTTTATCATTGGGTCTAGGGACTAATTCCCAAACTTGATTTCTAGTGAATTGGTTTAATTTTTCATTCATAGCTATTAGCCATTGCTCATCTAGAATGACATCATCTATTGATTTGGGCTCAAATTGAGAAACGAAAGACATGCAATTACACAACTCCCTTAGAGAAGACCTTGTTGTAACTCCCTTTGATATATCTCCAATTATATTATTAATTGGATGGTTTTTGGCAAATCTGCATTCTTTGAGAAGTCCTTGATTTGATTCTTCAATTGTTGATTCTTGGTTTGGTACTTCATCATCATCCGATTGTTCCACTCCATAAGGATTATGAGGAATATCTACAAAATCATCAATAATACCTTTCCCATCCTTTTGGGAACATCTCATCAAAGGTAACATGAATAGACTCTTCAACAATCATAGTTCTTTTATTAAAGACTCTAATTGATAATGCATAGCCTAAGAAAATTCCTTCATCCGCCTTGGCATCAAACTTGCCAAGATTGTCTTTACCATTATTCAAAATAAAGCATTTGCATCCAAAAAAATGTAAGTGAGCTATGTTGGGTTTTCTTCCTTTATATAACTCATAGGAAGTCTTTTTAATTATTTGTCTCATTAGAACCCTATTATTTACATAGCAAGCGATGTTAACCGAATCGGCCCAAAAATACTTTGGTAAATTTGATTCATTTAACATGGTTCTTGCTAATTCTTATAGTGACCTATTTTTCCTCTCAACAACACCATTTTGTTGAAGGGTTCTAGGGGTCGAAAAATTATGAGTAATACCATGCTTATCACAATTTTTTTCAAAAATATGATTTTCAAACTCACCTCCATGGTCACTTCTAACACATGCAATTTTTAGATCCTTTTGATTTTGAATTTGTTTAGCTAATTTTCTAAAGGCATGAAAAGCATTATTTTTATGTGCAAGAAAAAGAGTCCATGTAAACCTTGAAAAATCATCAACAATCAGAAGTGCATAATAATTTCCGCCTAAACTCATTGTTCTAGATGGTCCAAATAAATCCATATGCAATAGTTGTAGTGGTCTATTAGTAGAGACTATATTCTTTGATTTAAAGCTAGTTTTAACTTGCTTACCCTTTTGGCAAGCATCAGATAAGCCTTCTTTTTGAAACTTGATTTTAGGGAGACCTATAACTAAGTCTTTAGAAATTAGTTTGTTAAGATGTTCCATTTGAATGTGTGCTACCCTTCTATGCCATAACCAAGCTTATCATTTTTACTCAACAAGCATTGAATATTATTATTGATGTCACCTAGGTCTAGCATATAAATGTTGTTAATTCTTTTTCCAACAAATTTAATTTAATTATCATGCAAACATTCAATCATGCAACATTTACTATCAAACAAAACCTTATAACCCTTATCACAAAGTTGGCTTATACTAAGTAAATTATGCTTTAAACCATCTACTAAAAGAACATTTTCAATGGTAGTAGACTTGTTTCCTATCTTACCAATACCAAGAATTTTACCTCTATTGTTATCACCATATGTTACATGACCATTTTGCTTTGGGGAAAGATGAATGAACTTGAAATGTCTCCCGTAATATGATTGGAGCACCCACTATCAAGATACCATTCTTTTCCTTGGGTCTTCAAGCAATCCTACAAAACAAGTTTAGTTCTTAGGTACCCAATCTTGTTTGGGTCTTTGAATATTAGTCTTGGGAACCATATTTTTAGGAACCCGCATCATCCTGGCTTTCACAATACCAATTCTTTTAATATAGCATCTAGGAGAAATATGATCGTGTTTACAAAAATAATGACATATTACTTTATTTCTTGCATTTTCACTAGATGGAACAAATATTGTTGATTGTATTTCTTTCTCAACATAGGAATTATAGCCTAGACCGGTTTTTACTAAAGGTGATTTTTGATTACCAAGCAAGGTATTTATATTTATTTTTTCAATTATAAAACATAGCAAGAGTGTTTCTTAGGTCCTTATTCTCATTTTCAAGATGCATACATTGATCACACTTTGAGGAAATAGGTTTTTCATTTCTAGAACTATCATGCATCAAGGTCATAGAATTAATTTCTAATTTCAAGTCATTTATCTCCTTAGCTAATTTTATTTTATCATTTTCATGCATATAGATTATTGACTTTTGTTTGGTTACCTTTCTAGAATGTTCTATAGATTCCTCAGGTAATTCTTCAAAGGCTAATTGCAATTCATCCTAATTGAAAGATAATGCAAATTCATCATCACTTACCTCTTGGTCATCCTTTTGACTTGCCATCAAGCAAAGATATGAAACTTCATCATCCGTGCAATCACCACTTGATGAGCTAATGTCGTTGTCCTCCCATGCAATGTATGCTCTTCTCCCTTTCTTTTCCTTCTTAGGCCTCTTGTCACCTTTATCTTTATTTTGGAGAGTAGGACATTCGAATTTGATGTGCCTGGGCTTTCCACATTCATAGCATAGAGGTGTTGATGATGGTGCATCTTTCTTGGTAGGTTTCTTGGAATTGTTGTACCTTTTCCAATTTCCTTTGTTTTTGAGGAACTTGCCAAATCTCCATACTAGTAGGTTGATTTCCTCATTCACTTGGTCCTCATCATTGGTGTCAATGCTTTCTTTGTCACTTTCATCTCTCTTGGAGGAAGAAGCCATAAGTGATATTCCTTTGCCCTTTTTATCCACTTCTTCATTCTCTTTGAGCCTTGTTAGCTCCTTGAGCTTTCTAAACAAAGTTGCTAGAGATATTGTTGTTAGATCCCTAGACTACATGATAGCCATTACCTTTGGTTGCCATTCTCTACTAAGACACCTAAGTACCTTAGTCATAAGATCTTCATTAGTGAAAGTTTTCTCAAAAGAAGGCAATTGATTCACAATAAGTTGAAAATGAATTTGCACATCATTTATGGATTCATCATGTTTAATTCTAAACAACTCATATTGATGCATCAAGGTGTTAATTTTTTATCTTTTCACCTCACTTGTTCCTTCATGGGTCACTTGTAAAGTGTCCCAAATTTCTTTTGCACTCTTGCAATTAGAAATGCGAAAGAATTCATCAATTGACAAAGTGGTGGTGAGGATATTCTTAGCTTCAAAGTCAAGTTGAACTTTTTGATTTTCATCTTTAGTCCACAGACTTTTGGATTTGTTTCCCTCTTCATCTCCAACACCATGTTTGGGGACGAAGGGACCATTTTCAATAATTTCCCATAAGTCTATGTCTATTCTTTCAATAAAAATTTTCAACCTTGCCTTCCAATAAGGATATCCCTCACCATCAAAGATTGGATGAGAGGTGGTAGAAATGTGTTTATGTTTCCTACTTGAGTCAAGTGCCATTTTCAAAAAAAAATCTTGAGAACGATTAAGCCTTAATCAAGACCCTAGCTCTGATACCAATTGTTGAAATAAAAAGGCACCTCAAGAGGGGGGTGAATTGAGGTTTGAAAAACTCTTAGAAAATCTTAATTTGTTACAAAAAATTTTTGCCTCTCTTTTAATGATGCATCAAATAGATCAAATAAAAGAGAGAATAATAAGAAACAAGAACAATATGGAATTTTGCAAGAATATTTCCACAATTCAAGAATTTAACACATGAACAATATGGAATATATCACCAATATCATAAAGCACATAGCCAATTTCAATGTTTTTTTATAAATAAAAGGCTAGGCATGCAAAGGCATCACAATAGAGAAAGGCATCCCAACTAGGTTGGCACCCCAGACCCTACCAATCATCTGCAGCACACCTAAAAGATATTATTAGTATAAAATAGAGTTACAAGGAGAAAGCATGGGGGGACTAGGCCAAGACCCATGGAGAACTATCTAAACCTGAACTGAGGTAACCCCAGTTTATCATGATAGAAATCAGACTTAACAAAATCTGGAAAAGTCTCCCACCAAGTGTAACTAGAACTAGTAGCACCAAAGGAAGCTAACTTATCGGCACAATGGTTACCCTCTCTGAAAATATGAGTAAAGATTAAATTCAACTGATCACCAATCTTCATGCAATTTCTCCATCTGCCTCTGATTTTCCAAGGGACTAAAAAGTGAGATTTAGTTGAAGCAACGACCGAAGTAGAGTCGCACTCAAACCAAATGTTTTTCCAACCTTTCTTGGAGGTCAACTCTATGGCAAGCATGACAGCACTAAGCTCAGCATGGAAAATAGTTGTAATACCAACATAGGAGGAGAAACAATCAAAGGAATCCCCTAGGGAGTTTCTGAAAATGCCACCAGCACCAGCATGGCCAGGATATCCCTTAGTAGCCCCATCAGTGTTGCACTTTAACCAACCAAAGGAGGGAGGAAACCAATCTACTTGTTTAATAGTAGGAGCTTTAGGAGCATGAGTTGTTATGGCAAAGCCTTTTAGCACCTGAAACTCTGCAATTGAATTGAACATATGGCCTTTTGATAAGGGACCAGCTAAAGAGGTTTGAGCCAGGGTCATAGTGCAGGCTGATCTCCAACTAATGTTGACATTACTAAATCTTCTTTGGTTCCTGCAAAACCAGATGGACCAAATTGTGTTAAGAATCGCTGCAACGTACATGTCCTTCAATTGCGGGTTGCACTTAGCATCACAAACTTGCAGAACATCCAAGGCTGAGTTGTAGTTAATTGAGCAGTTTAACTTACTTTGCAGCCACAACCATGTTTGGACAGCAAATTGGCATTCAAAGAATAGATGCTGAGAGGATTCATCGTGAATGCCACAAAGACAACACATAGAAACAGACACACAGCCTCTAACTTCATGATTTTCATCTGTAGGAAGCTTTCCATGGATCAACCTCCACACCAGGAAAGACCTAGAAGGAGGAACTGATCATGACCAAATCAATTTGCCCCAATGCTTGCATTGACCATGAGGATGGTGGAAGTCATAAGCCTCCTTGAAAGACATCAAACCAGAATCATTACCACACCAAACAGGCTGATCACAGTCCACATAAAGGGGCAACTGAGTGTTTTTGATTATGCGGAGCAGGTTCGGGACAATATCAAAAAGAGCTTGAGGGAAGCTCCAGTGATCATTGATGATGAAATCACTGACAGTAGCCTACAACGATTTTGCAACCGAATCAGGAATGTGAAGAATATCAGCCAAGGTTTTGTCCAGCCTCTAATCATTCCAGAAATTTATGCTTTTTCCATCTCCCAAAATCCAAGTTGTATTATCCTTAATAGTAGATAAGTGATATTTTACAGCAGGGATAATGGAAGATCTGATATGATAGGTAACAGGGACATTGTTCCTAATAAATCTGGACCTTAAAAAGGATGACCATTGACTGTCCAAGTACAAAATCTCCCAACTAAGTTTCAAAACAGCAGCCCTGTTAATAGATGCAACTGATTTAAGGCCAAGACCCCCATCACAAGTTGGAGAACAAACATTTTTCCAAGCCACAGTAACAATTTTCCTCGTATCAACATCAACCGACCACACAAAGTTTCTAATCCAACCATCCACTATTTTTAACAAGGCTGCAGGCCATTGATAGACATGGAAGCTATAGGATAACATACCTGTGATGACTGAGTTGACTAGTTGGACCCTTCCCATAATAGAGAGGAGAAAACGCTTCCAAGAAGATAACTTTGCTCTTATCCTATCTGCAATCGGCTTCAGGTGCACCACTCTTGGCTTACCCTTAAAGATCGGGATCCCAAGATAGGTGAAAGGAAAAGTACCAGGGCCAAAACCAAGAATTTCAGAAATTGCAACTGATCTACTAGGGGTCATTTCACTATTGTAAAATTTACATTTGTCTAACCCAAGCAATTGGCCAGATATGTCCCCATACTCCTTGAAGAAGCCTATGAGAGTTCTAAGATTCCTTTTGGTACCCTTACAGAAGACAAGAATGTCATCTGCATACAGTAAATGGCTTGGAGTTTGGAAACCTCTAGGTCCAAACATAGGAGCTAAAAAATTGTGATTGACAAGATAGGATAGGCCTCTAATCAAAACATCCTCAGCGAGACAGAATAAGAGGGGAGAGAGAGGGTCACCTTGCCTCACCCCTCTTTTACAAGATAAGTAACCCACAAGCTTACCATTCACAGCAAAAGACAGCTTAGCAGATTCCAAGATAACCTTTATCCAATCGCAGAACTTTTTGTCAAAAACAAAGGCAGCAAGAACATTTAGCAAAAAGCCCCAATCTAAGGTGTCAAAGGCCTTTTTAATATCAAACTTCATGGCTAAGTTCCCCCCAAAAGTTCTAGAATCCAGCATATTAGAAGCTTCAGAGGCAATGCAAATGCAATCAAAGATGTGCCTACCTTTTATAAAACCTCTTTGCTGATCTGATATGACCTTTGGGGCAATGTGAGATAGTCTATCAGCCAAGACCTTTGTAATGATCTTAAACTGAAAATTAGCTAAAGCAATTGGCCTATAGTTTTCAATCCTATCAGCACCAGGAAATTTAGGAATAAGAGAAACAATGTTAGAGTTCATTCCTGGTAAAATCCAACTCTGCTTAAAGAATTGCAGCACAGATCTGTACACATCTTCTGCGATTACACCCCAAAAAGTCTTGTAGAAAATTCCACCAAAACCATCGGGACCAGGAGCACCTGAAGCGTTCATTGAAAAAATGGCAGATTTCACTTCATCCATTAAGGGCAGAGCAGTGAGCATATTATTATCATCCAGAGAGACTATCGAAGGAATGAATTTAGAGATCCAATCATTTGCGGTGCAGCAATTTTCAGAGGCATACAATGAAGTATAGAAGTCAAGAACATGGTTTTCAATCTGCTGTCTATCAACCAGAACTCAATCACCCTGCTTTAGCATAGTCATTTGCTTTAAAGCATTTCTGATTTTGGCAATCTTATGGAAGTAAGACGTGTTTCTATCCCCATGGATGAACCAATCAACTTTAGCTTTTTGTTTCCAGAAGGCTTCCTCATAAGAGAGGGCTTGTTGAAGATCTAATTGAGCTTTGACTTCGGCTTCATGAAGCTCATCCGAGTAGCCTGCAATATCGATTTCTTGCTAAATTTGATCCACCAGAGCAAGAGTTTTGTTAACATTTTCATGGACATTCCCAAAAACATTCCTATTCCACTCCTTAAAAGCTACCTTTAGAGCTTTTAATTTCTGAAAGAGGACATACATAGGACAACCAGTAAACTGTTTAGACCAAACATCTTACACAAGTTTTAGACAACCCGGGTGATCAATCCACATTTGTTGGAATCGGAAAGGAGCAGGGAACTTGCTTACATCTTAATCGAGGATCATAAATAGGGGGAAGTGATCAAAGAACATCCTAGTCAAAGTGCCACATGAGGAGTTGTCCCAAAAATTTATCCAAGAGTCATTGCAAATGGACCTGTCAAGCCTTTTTTCTGAGTGATGCCTGCCAATTCTGTTGTTAGTCCAAGTCAGTTCAGCACCCTTAGTTTGGAGATGCAGCAAGTTATTGCTGTTAGACCAATGCCTAAAATCATCACAGGAGATTCTAGATGGGCTACCACCCCCCTTTTGTTCATGAGCTCCTAAAGTTGCGTTAAAGTCACAAATGAACAACCAAGGACTCGGATTTTTTCTTTGCAAATCTGTTAGATCAGACCAAAGCTGCTTTCTCTGAATATATGATGTGGAAGCATAAATTGAAGCAATAAAAACAGGCTTATTGTTAATCAGAATTGAAAAAGCACAAAACTGAGAAGAAGATGTAATAACGGAAGGGGTAAAGGACCTATCACAAGCACACCATAAATTTGGAAGTAGAGACTTCTTGAATTAACCATAAAAGGTTGCATACCCGTTTGATTCCAAAAGGAGTTTGGGAACTGAGCAATTGGAATCCAAGGCTCGGCTAAGAAAATGAAGTCAGGCTTGTTAGAATTCTAAAGCTTCTTCAGAAACAGCCTAGAGTTTTCATTGGCTAGGCCTCTAACATTCCAAAACAAGAGCTTCATTAAGCACCTTTAGAGAGAGCACCCTTTTGCCGGGTGTTATAATCATCCACTTTAATGGGCTTCCTCTTTCGCTGTCTTAGTTTTTGCCTCAGTTTTTTCTTCTTGGATTTAGATAAAACTGCTGTATACTCAGTATCCAGACTGCCATCCACATTCATGGCCATTGGAGATTTCGAAGTGGTCTCAATTTCCTCCTCCTCTTCTACCTGATCAGCCCAGAATTTGCCCATTATTTCCAAGTCTCTAGTCACTCTAGGAGGCAAAGAAGACATAACTCCAACTGTACTTGCAGAGTCTGGACTTGCAGGGATTTCAAATTACAAGCTAGCATCAACAGTAGATGAGGACTCATCAGCATATAATACTGGTTTGCTTCTATTAAGGCCTGAGACCCCTCCACATAAAATATCAGGAGCAGACTTGGCTTCATTAGCATAAGTGTAAAATTGGATGAACAAAATAGGCTCAGAATTAGCCATGGGACTTTGAGGCTTTCCTGATCCATTCTTGACTGCAGAAACAGTCATTTCAACAACAGCAGCAGTTCCTTGTCTACCATTCAAGGCATTCTGAACTTTGCTAGTTTGACCCTGATGCAAAACTCTAGGACTATGATCTGCCAAAGGTGTCTTCCCTTTGATTTTACTAGAGTCCACCAAGTCATTATGATCATTATTTTTGTCAACGAGCGTATTATGCATACCATTCCGCATGGGAGAGTCTGAGATAGATTCCAACACGTAAGGAACATCATTAGGCAGGAAATCCCCCTGCTATTATTTGTCTCTAGCACCTCCTCAGTCTCTATAACCGCATTGAGCATAACGGTAGCAGGAGCAGTAATAGGTTGCACAATCCTCTGATGGTCCTCATTCTAGCTGGGATCAATAATAAATCCATTCTTGTCAGAAACACCATTAACCATGTTGAGATCAGCATTAACAACATTATCCATAATGTCATTGTCCATTTCTTGAGCAGGACGTCTAGAGTCTATGTCAGGTAAGGATTTATTAACAGCAGCATTAACATTTACAGTCTTCTTTGGAACATAACATTGAACCACTGGAGGATTACCTTTTTTCGGGGCAGATTGATTCTTGCAGGCCTGGGCAGCCTTCTTGGTTCAATTATCAACATAGTGGCCGATGGTTTGACAGAAGTGACAAAAGTTAGGGATTTTCTCATATTCCACTGTCACATAGAAAGAGAAACCGTCCCTTTCTACCATTATCTCAGTAGGGAGGCTCGATGGTAGATCAAGACTACCAAGATTCTAGCGTAATGGCCATACATCCTCCTGCGAGTCATGTCATCAATGGAGATAGGAGTTCTAAGTCCAGAAGCTATTTCAAATAGAATTATCGGTCTCCAATACTCTTGGGGCAAATCATGCAGCCTTATCCAACATTGAGAGTGTGTATGCTTTTTGTTTTTTGGGTTGAAATCAGTCGTCCATTGAGATAACCTAAGCAGCCCTGGCTTGAGGTTCCAAGTGCCTACAGACCAAACACTCCTAAGGGCTTCTAGTGTTGAGAAACCAAATTCAAAATACCCTTTACCATGGGAGGTCAGATGCCATTGGCCTATCGGTCTCCAAAGAGTTGCTAACTTATCACGCAAGTCATTATACTTCATGGGTTTATCCCCTTTAGATAGGAGCAAGCAGCCATGTAGGTTTAGTTTGCAGGCATCAACGCCTTTGTGATACGCTTCCTCCGACATCTTGATGGACACGGCATCACCTATCCTGCAAGGTTTTGGAAGTTGACAAAGAGAAACATCCAGAGAGTTGCTCAAGGCTTGAGCAAAGGATATGCGATGGATAGGAGCAGCATGGCGAGAAGGAGAGGGGGGGGGGGGTGCGGGCGGCTAGGAAGCCCCAAGGACATATTGTTGACGGCTCCGCAGCCATGGATGCAAGCAAAGACCCTAGGAGTTGACGTGCAGCGAAAACCCTAGCAGAGCCATCGCAAGGAGCAAAAATTGAAGAGATAAAGGGAAGAGGAATCATACCAAAGATTTATACTGGTTCGAACACAACCTGAGTGTTCTACATCCAGTCTTCAAGCATACACTTGAGTATTACCACTATACTTCAAAAAATTGCACATTTTTTTTCAAGTGTACAAACATAAAGGATTCCCCACCTTTATCCTAACTTGAGATTCCCCACTGAAGAAACTAGGCACGTAAGGATACCCCACCTTAGATGCAAATTGGGATATCCCACCCAATTCTAAAAATAGCAATTACAAATCAATTAGTGCTATCAAAACTATTACACTTTAAAGATGCATCACTTCTAAAAAGCATTAACGATAAAAAATTAGAAAGTAGAAGAAGAAGGCTCAAGTAATCAAATTGACAGCATAACATTATAGCAAACTTCAAAAAATTTCGTCTTTTATCATTTCTAAAAAGTGCCTTTATAGAGAGAGTGAAATGGAAAATTCTGTTTTTCTGTTTCACTAAAAGTAATCGATTACTATCAAAAGTAATCGATTACTTTTCTATAACAACCCAAAAGTAGTCGATTACTTTCAAAAGTAATCGATTACTTTTTACCAGAAAAGCAAGATTGCAAACAAACAAGTGGTAATCGATTACTTTTCGGTAACAACCCAAAAGTTGTCGATTACTTTCAAAATTAAATCGATTACTTTTTGCTAGAAAAGCAAGATTGCAAAGAAAGCACGTGGTAATCAATTACTTCCAAAAGTAATCGATTACTTTACTAAAAAATCATGTTTTTCCTTCAAAACTCTTTGCAAAACATATTCCATTTAATTTTAAACATTCTCTATATTTTTTTAAGTCATTTTGATGTTTTAAAACCTTTTAAAAATATTTTTCTTGAGCCAACTACTAAAACATCTAATTTTTAGATCATGCATCAAAATAATAAAATTATTACAAGTCTTCGTAAGTTGGAAATGTGTCTTTGGTGCTCATCCTCAAAACTCCTTGTTGAGTAGCTTTGGAAGCGCGTTTGGAAGATTCACATCTACATTATTCAGATGAAGAACTTTTATAATGGTGTTTTACCTAGTTCAACAATGATACTAGATGCCTCAGCTGGAGGCAGTCTTCTCACTAAACCTTATAATGAAGCTCATGCTCTGATAGAGGGAATAGCAGCTAACAGTTGTCAGTGGCCAACAACTAGACAAGGTTATGGAAAAACCAATGTTGTAGCAGGAGCCTATGAAGTGAGTGAAGTCTCTGCACTATCAGCTCATATGACATCCCTAACTAATCTGGTAAGGGGATTGACTGTGGCAACTCAAGGAACTCCTCAGTACCACCCATAATGACTGAAGAAATGGTGAATGAACAGATTTATAAGGCAGATCATCTGTTAGAAAACTGCTCCTCAAGTCCTGCATCAATTAACTATGTAGGGAACAATAACTACAGAGGCAACAACTCATATGGCAATTCAGGATGGCAGCCATCGCAGCATCAAAACTTGAAATACTCCAACTACAGTAACACACTGAATCCACCCCCTGGATACAACCAGCAGCAACAGCCTAGGCATCAGCATCCACAAGGTTAGCAGAAAGCTCCATAACCATATCTAGAATCCATATTGAAGGCATTCATGATAGAAACAAAAGCAGGAATGAGAAACTTAGTGACTCAAGTGGGATAGCTGGCTAGTGCAATCAATTCAAGGCAAGGTGGTACATTAACTGCATCAACAGAAGATCCTAAAGCCTAAACTTCAGGAGGAGGAAAAGAACAATGCAAGGTAATCCATTTGAGAAGTGGTAAAGATGTGGAAGTAGCTCAGCCAAAGAAGAAATAGAAGGTGCAAGGCTCAGAACCTGAGAAGGAAACAACTAGAGAAGAAGATGCTACATCAGAGCAACCTGCAGTGATTGAGAAAGAACCCGATGTTGCAGCATCCCCTACTTTAGCCAAGCTGATTCCAGAAAGACCTCATCCACCTTTCCCTTAGAGTTTGAAGAAGGCACACCAAGAAAAGCAGTTCAATAAGTTCCTGGACGTGCTGAAGCAACTCCATATCAACATACCCTTGGTAGAGGCTCTGCAACAAATGCCCAATTACACAAAGTTCATGAAAGATGTACTAACTAAGAAGAGAAGATTGGGAGAATTTGAAATTGTAGCCATGACTAAAGAGTGCAGTATGATGCTGCAAAAAAAAGTGCCAAGGAAGATGAAAGATCCTGGAAGTTTCACCATACCTTGTTCCATTGGATATACTTACTGTGGTAAAGCCTTATGTGACTTATGAGCAAGTATCAACCTTTTGCCCATGTCAATTTTCAAGAATCTGGGGATTGGAGAAGCTCGGCCTATTTCTGTCACACTCCAGCTAGCTGATAGATCTATTGCTTATCAAGAGGGGAAGATTGAAGATGTATTGATCATGGTTGACAAATTTTTGTTTCCTGTGGACTTCATCATTTGGGACTTTGAAGCAGATAGGGAAGTTCCTATTATTCTTGGGAGACCATTTTTGGCAACAAGGAAGACTTTAATTGATGTGCAGAAAGGAGAACTCACAATGAGGGTGAATGATCAGTAGGTCACTTTTAATGTTTTCAATGCCTTAAAGTATCTAGATGAATGAATGGAGGAATGCTCCTTCATAGAATCATTTGATAAGTTGGTGCAGCAGCAATTCCTGAAGAATCTGTCTGACTATGGTGATGCTGCAACATCAGTGGAAGCTGAAAACCCCTCTGATGAAGAAGTTGGAGAATCCTTAGACTGTAAGGTTTTTCAACATGTGTGGACCAAAAAATATGAATCATTGGAGATAACTGATGATACTTTTAAAGGTAACATTCCTTCCATTTTTAAACCTCCTTCTCTTGAACTGAAAAAATTACCCAGTCATTTGAAATATGCTTACCTTGGTGATAATGATACTGTACCTGTGATATAATATCTACTTCACTGAACTGTTTCCAAGAGGAACAATTGTTAACAGCTCTGAAAAGGCACAAAAATGCAATAGGTTGGCAAATAGCATATATCAGGGGGATTAGTCCATCATTATGCATGCACAAAATTCTCTTGGAGGAAGGTTCAAAGAATAACATTGAAAGTCAAAGAAGATTGAATCCCATCATGAAGGAGGTGGTTAAGAAGGAAATCATTAAATGACTGGATGCAGGGATTATCTATCCTATTTCAAACATTGTGTGGGTAAGTCCAATCCAGTGTGTGCCTAAAAAGGGGGGGAGTAATTGTCATCACCATTGAAAAGAATGAGATAATCCCCATTAGAACTATGACTGGTTGGAGGATCTTCATGGATTACAGGAAGTTGAACAAAGCCACAAGAGAAGGTCATTTCCCCTTGCCATTCCACAAGTGGAAAATAGGTAATAAACAGGCAAGGTTAACGTCTGTTAAGTAAAACTTAGACGTTAAAAAGGAGGCGGTGGAAGTTCTGTAATTACCAGGTTCATTTAAATGACTTTTTACGTCACTTGTTTAAACAATTGACGTAAAAAGTGACACGGTTCACCTTTTATGTCAGTTGTTTAAACAACTGACGTTAAAAGGTCATCTTTTAAGTCAGTTGTATAAACAACTGACGTAAACGATGAACTTTTAATGTCAGTTGTATAAACAACTGACGTAAAAAGTGGAATCAAATTAGAAAGTATATGTTACACATAAACCAGCGCGCCTTCCTTCTTCACCCTACACTTTCACTACTCTCTGCCTCTCTTTTGCCCTAACCCTTGTCAAGCACCGTGACCGCGACCGAGGTATTCTCCACTACCACCGCTACGAGTTCTTATCCGCCATCACTGGGACAATATTCTCTGGTGAGTCATTTTCTCCCGTCTCTTCTCTCCTCTATTCTCTCTTCTCTCTCATCTTCTATCTCATTTAAGGGGTGCTTTTCTTTCTCATTTAAGGTTCTCCTTCACTCTCCTTCACGACTGAGCCCTAACAGAATCCACTCTCCTTCACCACTAAGCCCTAACAGAAGCGGACGTATTCTCTGGTAGTGCCCTAACTTTGTGAACTGTGTGAAAATATGTCAGAGTCTTTATCTCCATTTCTTCTTTCTGATAAATGGTTTGTAAATAGCAATGTTGAAATAGTGATGTGGTATAAGTTGTGTTATTGAGTTCATCTCTGTTATATGTATGGAGGGTATTTTGTTGATAACTTGTATTTTATGGAGTTTGATAATGGTGATAGGGAATTTTGATTTGTTAAGGTTCATAAAACCAGTAGGAAAACCATGTGTTTGAAATGATGCCTAGACTCTGATAAGTTATTTTCAGCACTTTACATATGTCTTCTAAAGAGACTAATCTATTGTTAAAAAATTTCAAAACATGGTTGATAGTTCGAGAATATATGCAAAAATTTCACTAAAGAGAGGGATAGGAACCTCATTTTTTATGGAATGCTAAATAGTAACGGAATGTTCTATTATCCTTGTGTCAAGTGTTTGAATACGAGGAAATGTATTTATCTATTTATCTTTATCTTTAGTTATCCATGTTAAAAAAACATATTTTAATATTTACCGTTTCTGAATAGGCATACACATGGATCACTCGGACCCGCATGTACGGGAGGACACTATGAGGCGCGGGACACTATGGGGCCTACGCATGGGGACTATGCCTGATGATACTGTAAGTTTACATGTTATATACTATCTTTACTATTTATTTATAATGTAAGTTTAAGTTCTTTGTATATTCTTTATTTATCCTTGTTATACATAACCCTCTAATTTAACATTTTTTTGACCAAACAGACATCACAGTCTCGGAGGAAACGTGGTAGAGGAGCCACGTCATTGAAGAAGTTAGAGAAGGATAGGCAAAGTGGTCAGCCTCTTGAGGTGTCCTTTGATGCTAAATGAAAGCCCCAGGGCCCCCGTGCTAGAGAATTTAAATCGTGGGTGGTTCTACAAACCAAGCAGCACGTTAGCATCCTATACAACCATTGGAATGACGTTCCATAGAACGTGAAGGATTAGATTTGGGAGGCTATCATGGTATTTTACTTTTACATTCTTTTGATGTACATTATTAAATAATTATTTGAGTTCTAATTCATCCTGTTTGTTATGTATTTAATGTGTAGATAGCTTGGACCGTGCCATATGACGAGCATCATCGGGCAAAATGGCTCTCATTGGGGGCAAGGCGCTGGAGTGGGTTCAAGCATGATCATACTATGCACTATGTATCTGGGAAGAAGAAACTTGATAAGATTTTCTTGGATTACCCCTGGATTGATAGGGAGATGTGGGGTAAATTTGTTAGCATTCGACATGGGGACACATTTCAGGTTACTTGATGAAGTTAATTTATTTATGCTTCTTAGAGATCATTTAAGTAACGAAATTAAATGTATTTAACTCTATTAATTATGTGTTTTTGTTTAAATAGGCTAAGGCGAAGATGGGTAGGCCGAATCAAGCTAAGAACGTCCACACCCACACCTTGTCTCAGGGTGGGTACGCCACTAGGATTGATGAGATGATGACGGAGAAGCTTAGGGTGAAGCTGGAGGAGCTGGCTGTGAGGATAGTAGCTGGAGAGGTGCTTGAGGGCACACCTCTTGATCCTCCGTCTCCTATCCCGTGCGAGGACGTTTGGTTGGTCAGCCGAATGACAAAGTGATCAGCCTCTGGCTCGACTAGTTTTTAACTAGTAAGACCATATGTTTTATTCCAGTTTAATCTCGTTTTCGCCCAAATTTGGATGTAATTGTCCTCAAGCAACATTCTGAGTCTCTTAAGTATTTTTAGGTTAATTTAGTTGATTTTGAGTCGAATAAAGCACTTACTGCTAATTCTTGTTTTCAGGTTAATAAAGAGAAGCAATTCTGGAATTATTCGCCCCGCGAGAGGCTACTTGCCTCGCGAGCCTGAAGCCTTACTGTGCCAGAACTGTCATCCTCTCTGTCTCGCCTCGCGAATCACAGCCTCGCCTCGCGAGAAATCCAAACCCTGAAGGACAAAGACCATCACGGCCTAGCCATGATAAAGGTCACGGTTGTGACAGATTGGAATTTGAAGTCTCGCCCCGCGAATCACTGTCTCGCCATGCGAGAACTCAATTTTTAACTCGCGCCAATCATAACATTCGCGTCGCGAGAGGCTGCTTGCCTCGCGAGCGCGCGAAGAGTCTGAAGCTATAAATTGCTGTTTAGGGCAGATTGCAAAAAAATCTCGAATCATCTTCTTTTCCTTTTAGATTAGACGGCTACGAATCAGGTTTTTGTTATATTTGTAATGGAGAAATAACTCCCTTGGGCTGATCTGCTGTAATCGGTTTGCATTGCCATTTGAGGTTCTATCAATTCCCAATTTAATTGTTTTTCCCTTTCAATATTTTTCCTATACGTCTTGTTTGCTTAATTTAGGATAGTATAGGATGAGTCTTGATTTATTTCGATGATTGTGTGTTCCTATACTTAATCGCGTTTGCTTAATTCGCGTGTGTTCATTCGTGTTTGCTTAATTCATGAGAGCTTCACCCCGTTTGCTTAATTCGGGAATTAGGAACATACGTCTCGTAGTGCCGGTTTCGCTTGTTAATTGTCGCTACAATTGAAAAGAGGTCAGAATCCGCTTAGGGCTTGGATTTATATGAACCATTGATAGTGGGAAACCGAGAGCAGTAGATTAGTCGTTTCAATTATTGACAATCACCTATTTGAATTATTTTCTTAACTGTTTTCTAAATTTAATTTTAATTCCAAAACCCCCCCAAAACTGACTTTTCTGTTAACAACAACCCAAGAGTACTTGTGAGACGATACTCGAGTTGTCTCTCCCTAACTACATATTTTTCCAAACCGCTCGCTTTTTGACGCGCGTGCGACAGCGTGTCACAAAGAAAGGCTATTTTAAAGCTGAAGCCACTCGCGATGTGGCAGATAAGATTGTAAGTAACTACCTATATGCATTTATAGTTGATATTTTTTATGGTTGATATTTTTAAGGAACCCCTTTCTCTTACACGTTCTTTCAATTATTCATTGTAGATGGAGCTTAAGGAAAAATGCTCCCAGGGCTCATTCGTCCCTTCTGGACACCGGGACATATTGGTCACTGCTCTAGGCAAGGACGACAATCCTAGTCGGGTGATCGATGTTCCAGAGATGGTGGGCATAAAAGAATATTATGGCAAGTCTACTTCACGAAGGCGGGTTGTCGATGAGGCTGCCCTTACCGAAACCATTACATAAAAGTTCATTTCCGACCCTGCCATTACAGACCAGCTGATGAGCCGTTTCTTATCCAACCCATATTTCAAGCAGGTGCTTTTTAGGGAGCTTGCCTCCGTGGGTTCCCTGGACACCGCGGGAGCTTCCAACCCTTCACTTGTGATCACAAAAGAGAGCTATAATAGGACACATGTGGATGTGGGTGAGTTGGTAGAGAGGGAGCGGGAGTTGGAGGTCCGACGCCGTGAGCTTGAGTGTGAAGCGAAACGACGAGAGTTTGAGCTGGCGCAGCGGGAGCTCGAGTTGGCACGGAAGGTATAAATTCATTATTAATGTCCAAAATTTTCAATTAATTACTTATGTTTTTTTAATTATCAACAACTTATGTACCCGATTTATTTAATATTGAAGGCAAAGGCGGGTAAGATTTCTCTCATGACTCGGTTGTTCTCGATTGGTGAGGATTATGCGCCCGTGCTTTTTCAACGGGAGTTGGAGCATGATGGTTGGTTGGCACGCCCACTTCATGTGCATGAGCTTTGATTTATATTTAGTGGTGACAATATTGGGTATTTTTACAATGATGGCCAGCAACTATCCACCGCGGTTGTGAGTCTTTGGTCGACGTAGGTATGCTTTATAATTTTATAATGAATTCAATTTATATATTTTATTTGAATTTTATGATTTACTATATTCATATTGTAGGCATCTCCATCGACTTTAACTCGAGAGGGGTGACAACCTATTCGGCTTCTTAGAGCCCTACTCCCTTCAGCCTGAATTCTTTGACAATAAAAAAGAAGTCACAGCGTACTTAACAAGATTACTGGGAGGTGATGATCGCAAGGAACTATATCTGGCACCGCACATAATGAAATACCATTGGCAGTTGCTCGTAATTCATCTGCCAGTCATACTGTCATCTTCCTATGCTCTCTCCACGAGGACCCGCCACGGGAGGTGGTGGAACCTATCAATAGGCGAGTAATTAATCTTCTAATTAATTTAAGTTTTAACATTTGTTTTTATTTAAAAAACATGATGAATTGGTTTACTGGCATGAATATTCTGTTTATGATAGTGCGCTCACGACTTGTAGTTTGAGTTGTGCCAACGAGAGGAGTAGGACTCCTAAGTCTAAAGGAAATCCTGATTGGATTATCCTCAAGGTTGGTAGTTTGTTAAATAGTATACAATATTAGAATTACTAATTACTAATTACTAATTCCAAATATATATGTTTATTTAACTGACATTAAATTTCATTTCTTTCGTAGTCTCGATATCAGCTAGATTGTTGGTCGTGTGAATATTATGTGATGCAACACATGCTGAACATAGCCTCTGCATCTATTACGGAAGGATGGAAGAGGGTAATAATACTTAATTAAACCAATTATTTAACTATATATTATAGTTTTCATTTTCATTGCATTAATTAATGTTACCGTCATTTATTTGAACGCGTGCAGGCTTTTAACAGCGACCAATCTCCTCTAAACAAAAAAGAGTTCAAAGACTTGAGGACGCGGTTTGCAGAATTTTTCTTCAACTATGCTAAAGAGAAAGGATTGCCTGCAAGTATACCTCAGGAGTATATAGAAGAAGTGTAGTTAGTAATTAGTATAGAAACTTGTATGTAGGTGTGTAGTAATTAGTATGTTTTTTATCCCCCCATTTGTTCCTTATTTTGTATATATATACATTTATTTTATTAATGAAATTTAGGTGAAATATTGGACTGTTACTAGACTCATTTCTTGGATCGGATTGTTTATCGAATACGAGGGGATAGGTGGGGAAGAGATATATTGTAACAAAATTTTTATTAAAAAAAACAAAGCCTTTAACGCCGGTTGTTTAGTACAACTTTACGTCGGTTGAATGAAACAATTGACGTTAAAAGTGTACTTTTAACATCAATTTTGTAATCAACCGTCGGTTTTGAACTGACGTAAAAAGTTACACTTTTAACGTCTGCTCCAATGACGTCAGGATTTTTCAGATGTCAAAAATCAATTTTGACTGACGTAAAAAGCACTTGCTGCACTAGTGTTCATTGATCAGATGTTGGACAGATTAGCTGGAAAGGATTATTATTGTTTTCTGGATGGCTATTCAGGGTATAACCAGATTACTATAGCACCAGAAGATCAGGAGAAAACAACTTTCACTTGTCCTTATGGCACATTTGCTTTCAGAAGAATGGCATTTGGACTGTGTAATGCTCCAACAACCTTCCAAAGATGTATGATGGATGTGTTCTTAGATATGATTGAGAAATCCATGGAAGTGTTTATGGATGATTTTTCAGTCTTTGAAGAAGCATTCCAAAGTTGTTTGTCGAACCTGGAGCAGATACTTGACAGATGTGAGAAAACCAATCTTGTATTGAACTGGGAGAAGTGTCACTTCATGGTAACAGAAGGAATTGTGCTGGGACATATAATCTCCAGAAATGATATTGAGGTGGATAAGGCAAAGGTTGAAGTTATTGAAAAGCTACCACCCCCCACATCAGTGAAATGAATTAGAAGCTTCTTGGGCCATGCTGGTTTCTACAAAAGATTTATCAAGGACTTTTCCAAGATCTCTAAGCCACTGTGTCAGTTGCTGGAGCATGTTAGAGCTTTTGAATTCACAGCTGAATGTTTGTAGGCATTTGAACTTTTAAAGAATGCCCTCATCTCTGCACCTATCATTGTTCCACCTGATTGGGAGAAGCCTTTTGAACTCATGTGTGATGCAAGTGACATTGTTGTAGGAGCAGTATTGGGACAAAGGTACAACAAGGTGCTTCACCCTGTCTATTATGCAAGTCCTTGATTGATGCTCAAATCAACTATACAACCACAGAGAAGGAATCACTGGCTATAGTGTTTGCCTTTGATAAGTTTAGATCCTATCTTTTTGGAACAAAAGTGGTAGTCTATACTGACCACTCAGCCACCAAATACTTGATTGACAAGAAGGATGCTAAACCCAGGCTCATCAGATGGGTGCTCTTGCTCCAAGAATTTGACTTGGAAATTAGAGATAAGAAGGGGGTGGAGAATCAGGTAGTCACTAGTGCAGAAAAGGGATTCTACATCGGAGTTTACACATCGGTTTAGTAGAAACCGATGTGTAAAACGAGGCGGTGGCATTTTTGAAATTAAAACGAAAGTATTACACATCGGTTTAGAGACACATCGGTTATTTATAACCGATGTGTAAAATTAAAATAAAAAAAAATTAAAACTCGGAATTTTTAACATTCAACATCGGTTCTTTTTGAACCGATGTGTAAAATGGTGAGTAACCACATCGGTTTTTATATAACCGATGTATAAAATTATAAAGAAAAAAAATAGAAATTTAGATTTTACTTTTACACATCGGTTTTTATTAACCGATGTATAAAATTTAAAAGAAAAAATCATATTTTAAAAGTTTAATGTTTACACATCGGTTTTGTCATAACCGATGTGTATAAGATGTTTAACACATCGGTTTTCCTAATAACCGATGTGTAATAGTCCCAATTTTTCTATTTCCCTCCTTGTGTTTTGCGCCCTCATTCTTCAGTTTCTGAACGTACCCTAAAACACAACACTCCCTCCCTCTGCTAACGCGCGGCTTGTTCCTGTTCTGCGTTGTCACTGCTTTTCCATCTCTCTCACTGCACTCACATCCGCGAGCTACCCTAGTTTGAAGAGCGCCATTTTTGCTCGTCCCTCCTCCTCCCTCAGGTATGCGTCTCTCTCTCTCTCTCATTCTCTCTCTTTCTTTCTCTTTCTCTCTCTCGCTCCCTTCTTTACGTCGCGGCTTCTTCCGGTAACTCCCAGGTCCTTTTTCCCTTTTCAATCGTAGACAAAGAAGACCACTGCGACTGCGAGCCTTCATTTTCTGCTTCGTAAGAGAACCACTGAGAACGATCATCCGCGAGCTACCCTCGTTTGCGTGAAGAGCGCCATTTTTGCTCGTCCCTCCTCCTCCCTCAGGTATATATTTGTTTCTTGTTTAGAAAAGTTATGAACTTTGACCACCATCACGGCTAGGCCGTGATCAGTTCTGCCTGTGAGGGTCTGGTACAGCTGACATGTCACGGCCGTGATAGGTTCTGCCTTGGAGGTTGCTTCACTGGTTGGTCTGTCACGGCCGTGACCACCATCACGGCTAGGCCGTGATCAGTTCTGCCTGTGAGGGTCTGGTACAGCTGACATGTCACGGCCGTGATGGGCATCACGGGATGGCCGTGACCAGTTCTGACTTTTCCATTCTTTCTTTTAAGCTATACTCGATCACGGCCATGATGGCTTTCAAGGCTAGGCCGTGAAGGGCTCTGTTTGGCTAATTTTCTTCACTTTTCAAGCCCCATCTTCATGCAAGCTACATAAATAGTAAAGCCTTAGTTTCCCGTTTGAGATGCAATACTAATGAGCGTACGTGTACGTGCTTAATGTACCGCTCATTGTGTTGGATCTTGAATTGTCCAAAGTTGGACAGTTTGGGAAAAAACTTTTTCTTAATTCAGTTAAAATAGTTATTCATTGGTTCTAATGTTATATACTTGATGAAAGTTCGGATTGATACATTTCCTTTCGTTCTCCGGGTGCATACTTTATCGTGGTGGATGACATCGCGTTCAAGTAGTGTACGTCGGAGACCGCGGGGAAATGCTGCCGAAATTTTGTCGAGTATGAGCATGAGAGTTAAGGACTAACTGTTGACCGAATGTTGGAAAAGTTTCTTCTCGAATGGGATAGGGCCATACCCTGTCATAAGAAGTGGTTGATGAATATGTTGGACTAAGTACGAAGGTATTGGTTTAGTCATGGATCGCGGTTGGATGAATGCTAGATGGACAAGTGATGAGTATGAGAATGGAGTGGAAGATTTTCTACAGTTTGCAAAAACAAATGCTCCTGATAGTGGTAACGGAAGGTTTTATTGTCCTTGTGTTAACTGTTTGAATGAGAGACGACTAGAAGCTGAGGAGATACGTGATCATCTTATTTGTGAGGGGATTTGCAAGAGTTATACAACATGGATATGCCATGGTGAATCGTTAGACAGGCCGAGGGTGTCGGATAGAGAGGAAGTTGATGACGTGGAAATGGACGATGGACTAGAGGACATGATCCGTGATGTTGGGCAAGAGTCTTTTCGGCGCGCACATGTGTATGATACTTTGTGCAGTGATGCGCAAGTGGCTTTGTATCCGGGGTGCACTAATTTCACACGGTTGTCAGCGGTGTTAAGATTGTTCAATGTGAAGGCGAGAAATGGGTGGAGCGATAAAAGCTTTACCGAATTGCTTGAGCTGTTGAAAGAAATGCTTCCAGAAGGCAACACATTGCCATCTCGAAACTATGAGGCGAAGAAGATATTGTGTCCGATGGGTATGGAGTATAAGAAAATACACGCTTGTCCCAATGATTGCATATTGTACAGGAAAGAGTTTGAAGAGATGCACGAGTGCCCCAGGTGTGGGGTATCACGCTACAAAGTGAAGGATGGTGATTCTAGTTGTGATGTGGTCACCAAAGGTCCTCCTGCGAAGGTGTTATGGTATCTTCCCGTGATTCCGCGGTTCAAGCGATTGTTTGCTAATGTAAATGACGCAAAGAACATTAGGTGGCATGCAGATGACAGGAAGTGTGATGACAACCAAATGGCGAGGTTGCCTTTGATGATCTTTTTGGTTGAATTTTACCAATTACAAATCCAAGTCAGAATTGAGTTGTATCATAAAAGGAATAAAATATGAAAATGGTGAAGATTAGAGATGGTGATGGCGCCACAAACTAGAGAGTTTGATAAGCCAAGTGAGGTTCGCCACAAGAATCGTGGATTCTTGATAAGAACAAGGTGGCTCAACCAAGAACCAAAGAGAGACAATTCCCTCACGAATGGATATAATCCAAATTCAACATCCAAGTTGTTTATTCATGTGTTTAGGCATGTTACATATAGGGGTGTGGCTGCCAACATTTGGCTTCACCCTTTGTCTTCCCAATGATTCCATAACCCCCACATAACTAGCCTATTCATGACTTACTAAACTCACACTTAACTCAACCACTTAATAGTGACTTATCACCTTCTCTCTATCATTATGTAGCAGCCACACTTATTTCTCAAATTAAAAGTGTAACTCCCACATAATTAACAAAACATAAAAAAGGCTAAAAACTTAAAGGAGTTATTATTGGTATGCAAACCAACAAGATTCCTCCCACTATGCACCCAAATTCGAAATTCTTCATAAAACCCAAGTTTATTGCACTTTATTTAATAGAAAAAAACTAGAAAATGATAATATGGGAAGTGGACGTCCAAGCCCATCATGGGTCTTCAAGTTGGATGAGATAAGTAACCATTTTGTCCTCCACTCCATCAAGACTTGAACTTGGGCTTGTTTCCATCAAGGTTGACACTATTTGGTTTAGAACTTCTTGGGCTTTCTTGGCTCTTGCTCTTGTCTTAGACCCACCGAGTCCTTTTAGTGCTCCTTGGTCCATACTCCTTATTGGGCTCATATCATTCTTGATGACAAGTTGACTTGCCCCCCCTTGGCTCATATCAAAGTGTGATGGACAGCTTTGCCATCCGGCCGATTCTTTGCAATGGAAGAGAATTGATAGTTTGTTTCCGAATTTCGGCAATGAGCCCAGAAACCTCAGGCTTGGACTTGCTACCGATGGAATGAATCCATATGGAAACTTAAGTAGTATTCATAGTTCATGGCCTGTTCTCCTTGTAATTTACAACCTGTCTCCTTGGTTGTGCATGAAGCGCAAATACATTATGTTAAGTATGATGATTTCGGGTCCTAAACAGCCAGGAAATGATATTGATGTTTATCTGAGTCCCTTGATTGAAGACTTGAGAATGATGTGGGATGAAGGCGTTGATGTGATCGACGGGTATTGCCGTGAGACATTCAGATTACGTGCCATGTTATTTTGCACCATCAATGACTTTCCAGCATACGGGAACCTGTGTGGGTATAGTGTTAAGGGGCATAAAGCATGTCCAATATGTGAAGAAGGCACATGTTACCATCAACTGCAACATGGAAGGAAGACGGTCTACCTTGGGCATCGGAGATTTCTCCGACGTAATCATCCTTATCGTAGATTGAGGAAAGCTTTCAATGGACTTCCTGGAGAATGAAATTGCTCCGGTGGCCTTGACTTGGAGAGCAAGTTTATGAAAGGGTGAACAACACTAATGTTATCTATGGGAAGACCCAGAAGAAGGCTACAGAGAAGAAAATATGGAAGAAGAGGTCGATCTTCTTTGATCTTCCATACTGGTGCAAGCTTGATGTAAGACATTGTATTGATGTGATGCATGTAGAGAAAAATGTGTGTGACAGTTTAATCGAAACGCTTCTCAACATTCAAGGCAAGACAAAGGATGGTGTGAATGCTCGCCTGGATCTAGTTGCGATGGGTATACGAGAGCAGTTAGCTCCACTTAAAGTGGGGGATAAGAAGACTTATTTGCCCCCAAAGATGTCATACTTTATCAAAAAAAGAGAAAAGAAGTTTCGTGGAATGTCTACGGGAGTCAAAGTGCCACAGGGTTACTCTTCAAATATCAGAAGACTTGTCTCAATGAAAGATCTCAAATTAGTTGGCTTAAAGTCTCATGATTGTCATGTCTTGATGCAACAACTACTACCGGTGGCCATTCGTGACATATTGCCTAAAAAAGTCAGACATGCCATTACTAGGTTATGCTTATTCTTCAATGCTATATGTAGCAAGGTCATTGACACTAAAAATTTGGATGAGTTGGAAAATGAGGCAGCCATTGTATTGTGCCAATTGGAGATGTATTTTCCACCTTCATTTTTTGACATCATGGTTCATTTGATTGTTCATCTAGTGAGGGAGATTAGATTGTGCGGTCCCGTTTATTTGAGGTGGATGTACCCGGTTGAGCAATACATGAAGATCCTGAAAGGATATATGAAAAATCCACACCGTCCCGAAGCATCTATTGTTCAAAGGTATGTTGCAGAAGAAGCTATTGAGTTTTGTACGGACTACATGTCGGAAGCGGAACTCGTAGGGCTTCCAAGTCTCGTCACGAAGGAAGATATGATGGTAAGGGTACACGAGGTATCACCGTTAAGAGCATGGATCGGGAGGAAGTGCTTCAAGCACATTTGTATATATTGAATAACACCGATGAGGTTGAACCATACTTATGTGAGCATAAAAGCATTATCAATGAAACTTACCCTAGAATGAATGAAAAATGGTGTTTGAACAAGCATAACAAGACTTTCTTGAACTGGTTTAAAGAAAAAATTGCAAAGGATGGTATCGCTTCACTACATTAAAATGGCTAGCACAGGGGCCTAACTTTGATGTCATATGCTGGAGTGGGTACGATATCAATAAGTTTTCCTTCTATACAAAGTCCCAGGGATGACAAAAGTACTATGCAAAACAATTGGGGTTATGGTCGTCATTGAGTCCATGCATTTCTCTAGTTCGAAAGATAAAAACCCTGTTATGGCATCGGTTTCATACTTTGGAATCATTGAAGAGATATGGGAGGTTGATTACACGAAGTTTAGAGTACCTGTTTTTAAATGTCAAGGGTCGACAAGAACAATGGTGTGCAAACCGATGAGTTAGGATTCAAATTGGTGGACCTTAGTAAGGTAGGTAATAAAGAGGAACCTTTCATCATGGCATCCCAAGCAAAACAAGTGTTTTATATCCGTGATCCTTCTAACAAAAGGTGGTCAGTGGTTCTCCAGGGAAAAAACATGTATAACGGTAGTGAGGGAAATCACGATTCAACTCTTGATATTTCTGATACTCCTTCTTTCTCAACACGAGTGCCTAATTTCAATGAGTAAAATGAAGTGGATGATGTACATGCTACTCGTAATGATCACCAAGAAGGGTTATGGGAGAACTTTACTAATTGACCACAAAGTAAGTTTAGTTTGATATTACCATCAAGTTTGGCATATTATGTGTTTACGTTGATATTTATAAGTTATGTTTATGTACGTTGATCGATATTTATAAGTTATGTTTGATATTTATCCTGACATACTAACAAGTTTTTTTTTGTTTTGTGTTTAAACAGTATACATGGCTGATCATGAGGATACATCTCCTTCATGCAGCGGGTCGAGACCCCGTCTACCGGTAGAAAGGGTAGACGTGCCACTCGGATGAGGCATTTGACTGCCAACCGTGGGTCAAATCGGAGGATAAGCGTCGGTTTTGATGATAACCTCAAACCTATTGGGCCAATGGAAGATCAGTTTGCCGTTTTGTGGCGACCCTTGCTAGGAACAGGCCTAGTATACTCATTGATAGGTGGAGAGATGTACCGCGGGACGTGAAGGAGCAGATATGGGAGAGTATTCTGGTATCTATACTTCTACGTCCTGTGTTTGTCTGTATCTACTTTATTTTTATCTTAATAATATCATACAGTAATTCGTTGATTCTTTTGGTCTTAATGTAGTTGACATTTGACATACCGGATACATACGCTATGAAGAAGCGTTTGCTGAAGTATGCTGGAGAGCGTTGGAGGGGTTTTAAGGCCGACACCGGCGGATACTATATATTCGGTCCAAAAAGTAAAAAGAACCCACTTGAGGTGTATCCGTTTCTTGACAACGCGACGTGGCATCGCTATGTTCAGATCCTACGTGATCCCAGATTGCAGGTTAACTTATTTGATTTGTCTCTAAATTTATGTAATTGCATTAATTTCATTTACTTATTTAATTTAATTGTCTTTTATTTATAACAGGAGAAGAGGAAAAAGGGGCAAGAAAACCAAAGCAAGAATGTCTACCCCCATGTCATGTCTCGTGGGGGATATAAAAAGCTTGTTAAGAAAATGGTTGAAGAGGAAAAGAAAGCACGTCGTGAGGCAAGATCTCAGGCGGATCCTAATGCTGAAAATCTTCCAGAGGTTGTTGATCCACCTCCACCCCCACGCCATCGTTCATGGAAGAGGGGCCGACAAAGAAAAACGGGACAATATACATCCGAGGAGGCCCGCCAAGTAGCTGAGAGGATTGTAAGTATAGTTTGTTGTAATTGTCATTTTAAGATTGTTACCGAATTGTAATGTGACCTGATATTTTTATGTGATAGGATGCCTTGGATGATCAGCTAACCCAAGGAACCTTTGTTCCTAGAGGACGCAATGATATCTTATCTATCGCCATCGGTAAAACCAGACCACCCGGCCGTGTCATTGGTGTTGGATGGGGAGTCGGCATTCGCCAATACCATGGTTCATCTTCACACCAATGCCACAGGGATTCGGTTGCGGATAGAGCACAACTAAAACAGGAGATTGCAACCGAGCTTGACAGGAGATGGCCGAGCGGTTTGCCCAAACAGATGGCAATATTTACTTCTTTGTCCCAGAGATGATGACAGGTGTCCAACCCTCTCCTGTCCAACCCTCTGTCCATGTGAGCACTAAGGGCTCATGTGATCCTCCTCATCATCCCGAAAATGATGATGATGCTCGCGATGATGATGATGATGATGATGATGATGATGATGATGACGACCGACGATAGGTGTGAGCTGTATGTTGATGATCATCATCATCATCGCCGCTAGTGGCATTGGGTAGGGCATATAATAAGTTAGGTAATACCATACACCATCGGTTATTACCGGATGATCATCCGAGGGTGTCTGTTGAGATTATTCGAGATGCTTGATGCTCGAGTCCCCGTGCCCACCGAGGAGGTTCAAACAAGTGGGTCGGGCCCCTGTAACTTCATCCTCTGGCCAAGAAGACTGGTCAACTTTCTTGTTGCATCTGAGGTATTCGGTTAGTTGTGTTTTTCTATATTCATAGTTGAAATATATTTATTATTGTTTAAAGATAATGCTTTATTTGTATTTGTTATAGGATGTTGGAAATGATATTGTGCCTAAAAGGTCGGATCTAGGAAGACCGAGAGATGTCCGCTCCTGTCAAGGTATTCATTTGACCATTTAGTTCATAACGAATTAAATAACTTAATTATCCGTGATTACTAACATATATCTATGTTGTTTAGGGGATCGACAAAGGGGCACCTGGCCATGGTGATGTTTTCAAAGATCTTGCTATACAAAGTTGTCACCATGGAGGATGATGCAGCATTGGTAACGTTGGAACATGATGCCACCCGGTGAGTCAGTATATACCAAAGAAAGAACTTATGGAGATGGCACTCAATAAAGAAATGGCCAGTTCTGCACACATATCGTTTTGGTGCACGTAAGTACATTTTATTTATAAGTTAAGTACGTAATTAATTTTAAAATACAATGATAATTAACATGTTTTTCCAATATATTAGGTATCTGCATCGTATGTTAGTCGATCAGGGTAACCTCGCCCTTTATGGGTTCATTGACCCCATGTTCATTCAGGGTGATGTTCTCGTAGCATCGGAAGACCCGGTCACTACCATACGTGATATACTTGCCCGAGACGATCATCAATTCTATCTTGCGCCTTATCTCAATAAGTAAGTACCGGTTATTAATTTAAGTATAACTATATATGACTTACAGTCACTAATTGTTCCGCAAATACAGCAAGCATTGGCAACTGTTGCTCTTGTACCCAAGAATGAACGTCGTGGTCTTCTTCGCCGGCGAATCAACTGAAGACGATCATCGAAACGTAAGCGTTAAAATACTTTATAATCAGTAATGCAGTTGTTTTAATTATCTGAAATCTATTATATATACTTTAATTAATGTTTTTGTCATGATAGGTCTATTAATGCATCCCACATGCAGCGTGGTGAAAGACGTACTCGGGCTATCAGATGGATTATTCCCAGCGTAAGATATTTATTAATTCAAATGCATCAAATGCAGTGGGTACAATAATTGATTTCTATTTTATTTAATTCCTCATATTCTAATTGGGTTTCATTTGTACGTAGTCACGTATACAACGTGGGTCATGGGAATGTGGCTACTATGTAATGCAGTGGATGTTGGAAATTATCTCCTCCGGGATCACTGAAAGATGGAGTGAGGTAAATGTTAATTGACACAATTAGAAGTAATAGTATAGATTCGTTATATGTTTTATGTTAGTTTATTACTTAAAAGATATAATCTTTTGTCCAATTAAACTTGCAGATATTCAACAATCCATCTCCATTGTCCGATTCGACATCAACATCATAAAGAGGCGTTGGGCAACTTTCTTTCTTGAAGTGTACCACCCATAGTTTGTATATATGTAGTTAGTTTAAAAAACTTATCATATACTAGCAATATAGAACGAACCTTTGACTCATGATATGTATTAGTGCTCGTGTCCGGTTCAATTCTTCTTCTCTCGTGTTTTGATGTAGCTTTGATAAAGTGTTGTTTTCATTCATTCGAAATTAATTAGGCCTGATGCCCTCTGTTTTCAGATTCTGTGCTCACTAGTCATTTGATGAAATGTCAGTATTTTTAACCATATGTGTAAGAGCTAATTGGCTGTGCTAAGAAAATTGAATGAAGTATGTTTTGCTTTTGAATGATTGTGTCAAAACTGGTTTGGTGTTCTGTTGTTGTTTCTTGTTTGATCAGGGTACTGCTGGTTTGTTTATTGATCTGCATTAGTGAAACAGGAATGATTGAAATGTAAATAATAGATTAAAAAAAATGAGATTTTACACATCGGTTCTCAATAACCGATGTGTATATTTAACTTTCTACATCGGTTTTGCCTAAAACCGATGTGTAAATTTAACTTTACACATCGGTTCTATAGAAAACCGATGTAGAAATTCAATTTTACACATCGATTTTAAGCAAAACCGATGTAGAAAGTTAAATTTACAACTGCTTATCAATTGCTAAATTAATTTTACACATCGGTTAGTATAAAACCGATGTTTAAAATATACTTTACACATCGGTTTTAAAACCGATGTGTAAAGTGGCAATAAACCACATCGGTCGTTTCCACATCAGTTTCAAAACCGATGTGGAAAGCCAAAAATAACCGACGTGGAATCCCTTTTGTGCACTAGTGAGTTGATCACCTTTCAAGATTACTAGAGGATGTTGCAGCATCCAAGGGAACGGTCATTGATGAATCCTTCCTTGATGAATAACTGCTTGCAATGCAAGATGCTACATCACCTTGGTATGCTGATCTGGTCAACTTTTTGGTCAGTGGTGTGGTTCCTCCAGATATGAATTCTCAACAAAAGAGGAGATTTTTCCATCAAGCAAAAAAATATGTTTGGGCTGAGTCATACCTATACAAGATGTGCCCAGACAATTTGAATAGAAGATGTGCTGCAGATGAAGAATTCCAGGATATACTAACTCAGTGCCACGCTGCAGCATATGGCAGACACTTTGGTGGCATGAGAACTGCTGCCAAGGTGCTCCAATCAGGTTTATTCTAGTCCACTCTATTTAGAGATGCACATGAATTTGTGAAACACTATGATAGGTGCCAAAGGGTAGGGAATGTGTCTAACAAAGATGAAATGCCCCTCAATAGTATTTTAGAAATTGAACTTTTTTATGTGTGGGGTATTGACTTTATGGGACCATTTCCCCTTCCTTTGGCAACCTCTACATTCTGGTGGTAGTTGATTATGTGTCTAAATGGGTGGAGGTTGTGGCAACAATCAAAAATGATGCTAGGGTGGTAACAAAGTTTTTACAAAAAAATATTTTTTCTAGATTTGGAAACCCTATAGCTATTATTAATGATGAAGGTACCCATTTTTACAATCAAGTTTTCTCAAAACTACTTGCAAAATATGGGGTTAAGCATAAAGTAGCCACAGCATGCCATCCCCAAACTAATGGTCAACTTGAGTTATATAACAGGGAAATCAAAAGAATTCTGGAAAAGATGATCAACCCAAGTAGGAAGGATTGGTCTTCACATCTGGATGAAGCCATATGGGCTTATAGGACTGCATTCAAGACTCCTTTGGGGATGTCCCCATATAGACTAGTGTATGGGAAAGCTTGCCATATACCCTTGGAGTTGCAGCACAAGGCTTTTTGGGCAATAAAGAAACTAAATTTTGATATTCATTCTACTGGAGCAGCATGCATGCTGCAACTTAATGAATTAGAAGAACACAAACTGTTTTCCTATGAAAATGCTGAAGCATACAAGGCAAAAACTAAAGCTTGGCATGATAAGAAGATCCATCACAGATCTTTTCATAAAGGAGAACAAGTGCTGCTGTTCAATTCAAGGCTGAAGCTTTTTCCAGGTAAGCTAAAGTCAAGGTGGTCTGGTCCATTCCAAGTTGTGAAAGTCTATCCACATGGAGCTGTTGATTTCATAGATACTGCAAGTGGCAGGGAATTCAAGGTTAATGGCCAGAGAATCAAGCATTATTTTGGTGAGTCTGTGGACAGAATGAAGGTCACCACCACCCTTGATGACACAATGATGTTGCAACATGGTCTGGCTGAGGACTTGATAAACCAAGTGCTTAAGGGAGGCATCCCATAAATAAAGAATACTCAGTTTGTTCGATAATAAAGCAGCAGTGGAGAAATGAAATAAGTCATGCTGCAGCATAAGCAAGTTAATGGGTTGCTCTGGATCACTGCTGTATCTTGCTCCGTAAATGCTACAAACAGAAATGGGAAAAATCTCTTGGATAAGGACCAACTGTTAACAAAAGCGCGAGGTGGCGGACCAGCTAAGGTTTTGTCTGTTATGGGAAAAGTTTACGTTGGACACTTTTAAATTGTTTTTAAAAAAAAGGTTTAATGATAACGGGATGTGGAGAGAGAAGATCATGTTCTCCCATGATCAACTCCCAACCACATGATCTGCTTTTCTCTCTCTCCTTTATTCCCCTCTTTCCCACGTCTGCCACCATCGGTACCCAATCCATCCCTCCCTCCTGACACATTAAATAACCCAAACCTCTTTCTTCCACTCACTCACTACACTCTCATAAACCTTTTCTTCTCCTCCCTCAAACCGTGAAACCCTATCACCCAAAATCTTCCCTTTCTTCTCTAACCCAACAAACATACCCACCATGACTACTAAAAAAGGAAGCCGTGTGAAACATAGAGCTGTTAAAAACACTGCCCCCGCCTCTGCCACTCCGAACGAAACCCTAACCACCTGGATTGGTGAGGGGGCGCAAGAAAAATATGAGAAAGAACCCCTCAGCCGTAACCTCCACCAAGAAAAGGTGTTCAAATATGGAAAGGGGGTGAACTGGGGGTTGCTGCCAAAACTGGTGGAGGTAATAGAGGCACACCAGTGGAAAACCTTTGCTGAGCATAAAGATGGTTTCTGTACCCAAATGGTAAGGGAGTTTTACGCGAATATTGCTTCTGATGCCCATACCTTTATGGTGATCAGAGGGGGTAAAGTATCTTTCTAAGCCAAAACCATTAATCAACATCTAGGGCTTGATAAGGTGGAGAATGAGTACCAACAAATCTTGAAAGCTGCAACAGCAACTAAGCTGCAGTAGATGAAGAAGGATTTCGCCCTTCCTGACGCAGAATTCGTACAGCAAGCTGAAAGCCAACTCAAGCTACCTCGATCCATGCTGCAGCCTCTGGCTAAGGTTTGGTACCATTTCCTCATAAACTCCCTCTCCCTTACTGCTCATCTGGAGACAGTGGACAAAGAACGCCTAGTTCTAATCCACTGTATCATGAACAAAAATTAAATCAATGTGGGGGAGATACTAAAGAATCAGATCTCCATCTATGCCATGAAGCATCAAGGTAACCTAATCCTCCCCTGTCTTATCACTGAACTGTGTATGGAGCAAGGAATAGAGTACAACCCTTAAGAAGGGCTAGAGCAAAACAAGGGCCCCATTGATATGAACTGCATCTTGAGGATGTAATCTAACTCAGAAAAAGCCAGTGCGAGTGGAAGCAAACCTCCTAAATCAGGCACCCCAGAGCAGTCGGATCGCTCTGGGATGCTAGAGCATAAAGTTGATCAACTAACCACCATGCTACAACAACACATGCAGAAGGAGCAAGCTTTCTGGAAATTCTACTTTTGTAAATGTCAGTGGGAGAAGTAGACAATCAAGATCAATAATTGGAAGCTTGAGACTCCTATCCCCAAGTTCCCCCAAGAAATTCTACCCCCCCCCCCCCCCCCTTCCCTTGAAGAAGATATCCCTGCAACACCCTTCAACAATGTTTCTGTAACCCCTGAGAAGCACCACAACAACATCAACACCGCCCACAGCTCTGCCTCCGATGAAGACTGCGTGGTTACTGCTCCATCCAAGCAGCCAGAAGAAAATGTTGCCCCTGAGCCCAAAAAGAAGAAATCTGCCTCTCAAGTCTCCCAGCAGGATCAGGGGAGCATCAATAGGCCTCGTGCTGCAGCGACTGAAAAAGTACCCTCATCTACTCTTGTTGCAGCAGAGACTCACCCTCCAGCCTCAAAAGCAACAAAAATCACCAAGACAGCTACTGAGAAGGGAAGTCCAATAATGAAGATTGCTGCGGAATATGCTGCAACAACAGTGGAAGAGGAGGAGGCCACAACTCCTCTTTCCAAAAGAGCGAAGTTTGTTGTGACAAAGGGTGCAGCTATGACTAAAAAAGAGAAGGTTGTAGCAGCACAGAAGGAGGAGGAAGCAAGGGCTACTGCAGAAAAAGAGGTTGAAAGTGAAGAATCAGAAGAGGCAGCAGAAGAGGCAGAAAAGGAAAAAGAGGAAGCTGAAGAAGAGCTTGAGGAGGAGGAAGAAAATGAAGATGAAGAGGATGTGCAAGTTACATGAGCAACATCAGGAAAGGTTCCTTCCACAAAAAGTGGAGGCACCCGAAAGAGTTCGCGCGTCAGAGCACTTTAGGCTTGAAACAGAGCCAAAGAGGATGTTACATCTTGCTGTATCATCCCATAACAGGATATATGTTGAATTTTCCACCCCATTCCCAGCTTTATGTTCTTTTTAATTATCTACAAGTAGTGGTCATGAGGGCCTATTTTATCTGATTTGTGGTAGGGCCATTAGGGCCATAGTTGTTTTTTTAAATTTCTACTTCACGAATGGCCATGCATAAGCCCACCCCTTGATTCCATATGATTAACGATTAAATGGAAATGGCCTCTGGCCTCTTTTGCTGTGTTTCAACTTAAAAAGCTTGGAATGAAACTTTTGCTGCATAACTTAATGCACTAACTTGAATGTGAACACCAACACTACTGCACCACTTATTAGAATAGAGGACACATGTGCTGCAGCATGAACACAAATGTGAGCCTGAGTGGATAAAGTACAGTGCAGATATACATCACACTCATGCATTTTCTGTAGGATTTGTTTTGATTATGTCTGATCTAGACACACCTGGTTGGACATAATGTATGCTTGAGGAAATTTTCTTGTTCTGTTTTTATTGTAGCAGTGCTTAAATGGCCATCCCTTTCACTGAATCTGTCCCTAAATTGCCCCTTTGAACCTTAGCCCTTTATTGAAATAACTAGCACATTAGAAGATCTTACTGGAAAAAAAAAGATTACCTAAACAAGTAGAGTTTAAAGATGCTTTTGTAGCTAGTTCTGACATAAGTTTGGGGTGGTGGTGGGGTGGGGGGGGGGGGGGGGGGTAAGCATCATCTTTAAGTTTGGGGGTGCAGTACTGCAACAGTTGTGCAAGCTGCAGCAAGGCTATAAATAAGAAAAGGTAAGAGGAAGGCAGCATTGAAATGAGAAACTCAAAATTATGGATAGTGAAGCTTCCATTCCTGCATATATACAAAACAAAAATTGAAAAAATCTAAATAGAGAACATTGAAAAGCTTGAAAATTAACAGCAAAGAACAACGAAAGCTTGTTATCTGTTCTCAACAATAAAATAATAAGTTGTGGACTTAGTCATGGAAAGGAAGGTGCATAAAAGCAAAAAGTGAAGATTGTGGGTGTATTTGGGAAGTTAAGCTAGATAGAAAAGCATCTTTTTGCTCTACCTATTGATTAGCTACTTACCCAAAGATCTTAACCCCACCAGTCCTAAACCCAGTTACAACCCTGAAAGACCTCTTGTTGTGTGTAATCCTGTGTTGTTTTAATTGTGATAGAATCTTATCAAATTTAGATCAGAGATGTATGTTTGTGGTGGGAGTGAAATTTTGTTGAGAAGGTGAGAAGCAGAACCAACTGTTCTGAGAGATAGTGCTGCAGCATATGCTAATCTGTTTGAAACCATAGTTGTAGCAGTTACTGGAATGAGTATGATAAAAAGTGTGTTTTGATAGGAAAGTATGAGTTGAATTCTGAGCTCTTGAAAGAATGAAAAATCTGGGTGAGCCATTCATGCCATTCTTTGAGTTGAGTTCTTTTGTTTGCATTACTTGAGGACAAGCAATGGTTTAAGTTTCGGGGTGTGATAACTCTTTTTATGAAGAGGTATTTAGCTCTTTTTCTCTATTAATTGTTGCTATCTTTGAGGTTTTGAGTCTTGATTTTGGTAGGAAATGTTGTTTTGTAAATATTTGTGTGAAGCATTGTAAATATCCGCATTTTGCTCTTGAATGCTCCATCATTGTCTCAAAATTTATTCGTTTGCTTATGCAGTGAACTTGCTGAAGCATGGGAGAAGCATGGGTGAATAAATTACTGGTTGTTGCAGTAGGGATTACTTCCCAGTGGCTCTACACTAAAGGACAAATCTGACAAGGACGCCTTTCCCCTCTCCTCAGAGGCGCTGGCACTGTCACTTTTAAGGAAGCACACCCGTCTAGTGATATGATTTTCCCACTTTTAAGGAATTGGGCCAGGGTTATTTTATTATTACATTTGTTGCTAGCCCAAAATGGGATGAAAGAGAATAGGTCACTATATAAGCATTTAGGGAAACCCTAGTTGGACATACTTTGATTTTATTACACATTTACTCTGTCTTTTGTTGGAGGCAGCGCTCTTCGCCTTCTCCACCCAGCTACTGCATTTTCATTTTTCATCCATTGTAACGACTTTTGTTTCATTTTTATGCTGTGTTTCTTGTAATCTCATCATGAGCTAAACTCTTTTAAGCTTTAGGTATGCAAATGTAATGAATGCTTAGCTGAGTTATACAATGATTATGTTCTTCATCTTCGTTTATTATGTTCTTACTGTTATTTAATTAAGAGTGGTCAACTTAATTAGATATTTAGCTTGCTTGGTTTGGAAAAATTAAGTGGAAATTGATAAAGGATAGAGGTTAAATCATTAATTGGAAAATTAAATGATGTTGGATAGGCTGGGAATAGTTATTCAAGCCTCTAAACTAGCTGGAACATGCTTATAAAGAGGGTGGTGTAATTAATTTGAATCTAGGAGTAGAACACAGTTAATGAACCTAACCCTTAAGTGTTGGAAAACATACTTTTATTTCCTGGAGTTAGATGCTAGAGCATAGTCATCGCATAATATAGGCTAAGCAGGATTTATGCTGTAGCATACCTAGAGCTATTTCTCTCCATTTTTGACAACATTTTCTCTTTGTCGTTTGAAGTTCCCTTTCATTGTTTACTTTTCAGTTTTATTTATTTTACATGCACACCAACCACTATTTTTTGTTACCATTTCTAACTCCTAGAACATATAATTTGATTTGGAATTTACTGCACCATTATAATCCCTGTGGGAACGATATCTGAACTTAGTTTCTATATTACTTGAGGCATTTGTGTATACTTGCACAAGCTTAAAGACAACAGTTTTTAAGGCAATACCATGCCTAGGATAATATCAATCTCCTGCATAGGCAAACAGATGAGGTCCACTTTGAATTGCCTATTTTCCAAAATAATAGGACAATCCGTGCAAACAAATATTGTTGTCAAAGTTTCACCCATAGGAGTAGAAACATTAAGGTCATAAGGTAATGAAGCAACAGGTAAATGCAAATGATCTATGCACTCCATTGATATGAAAGAATGACTAGCACCCGAATAAAAAAAATAGATAAGAGTTTACCGAACACTAAACACTTGCCCTGTATCAGATCAGGACATCGAGAGGTTTCAGATACTCTCATGGTGATGACTCTTCCCGCAGCCTAAGGTCTTCCTCCTTGTTCAATTCTTGTCTGGGTCTGATTCCCTGCTCCTTGATTCCTTCCAACTGGCTGCACATTTTGAGCTCTCCCAGTATTGCCTTGAGGGCAATTCCATGACATGTGGCCCACATTGCCACAGTTGAAACAAGTGATATTCTATAACTGGGGGCAATCTTTCCTAAGATGTGGTCCTCCACATCTGAAGCACGTCCAGCTTCTCTGATGTGCTTGACCGAGCTCTCTCCTCGATTATTCACTAATTGCTGAGTGGGACGACTGTATGGTTTCGGCCTTGTCTGAAATCTACTTCCCCTTCCTCTCTCAATATTACTCCTTATCGTTCCACCGCTTCTCTGTTGCTGCTGCACACCTCTAGTAGGATCATGTCCTTCTAACTCTACTAGAGTTGGAAAATGATTCAACTCTAATGGTAGCATTGCTCGCTTCAACTCGGGCCTCAAGCCATCCTCAAACTTCCTGCACACCCATTCCTGATCTGGGTGCACCTGGTAGAACTGTGAAAACTTTAGTAATGCCTCAAACCTTGCTGCATATTCCCCAACTGACATTGATCCTTGTTTTAGGTTGGAGAATTCTTTCTCCTTCTCGACTCTAATGCTCCTAGGAAAATATTTTTCCAAAAAACTCTCCTTGAAGACTTCCCAATTGATTTCCTGCCCTTCAGCCTCCAACAACCTTTGCTTGTTCCTCCACTAGGTTTCTGCTGCTCCGATAAGCATGAAAGCGAAATAGGTCACTTTTCATTCTTCTTTGCGGTGCATAGCCACAAAGACCTTCTCCACCTCTTGTAACGACTTTTCTACAGCTTCTGGATCATAGTCACCATGGAACTGAGGTGGGTTACCTTTCATAAAGGCATTCAAACCGCTATCAAAATTTTCCTCTTCCTGCACTATATTCAACTGGTGCTGCCTTTCCTCCCATTCCTCTTGTCTTTGAATAAACTGCGTATTCTGCTGACCTTGTTGTAGTATTGAAGTAGCTAGTTCCCTCATCACTCACATAGTATCATTGACATCACCATTGTTATTAGTCCCTGACGAACTTCCAGGCACATCGGTGTTTCTGTCTCCTCCATTCCTGCCACCCCTTCCTCTTCTCCCATTTCCACGAGCCATTCTAATTTCCTGTAAAAGAAATCATCATCTCATTTTATTCATAAGATATGTAAGGACATATAATCAAATATATTACTTTACATGTCTTACAAATACTTATAAGTTATTCTCGTACGATAAGGATAACTTGCGTATCAGACACTCTACCAATTCTAAGCATAGCTGACATCCAATGAGGATCCAACTAATAGTGTCGCTACTCATCCTACCCCACAGTCCGGTTGAGAATCAAACTGCTCTGATACCACCAAATGAGACACTCCAATGTCCCACTAAAGAAATCCTAATAATCTAAGCCTTAATCTGTTTTATTAACGTTAGTGCGTATATTACATATGAAAATAATTTACGTTGCAGAAGCGATAAAATTAATTTTATTTAAAAACATGTACAGTAGAATAAAACACACATAAACTATATATACATAATAAGCACGTCTGTCATTCAAGTACGATAAATCCCAACAGAGGGATTCTAGACTTAATACAGCTATACAAACAATGTCACACTAAAACTGAAATTAATACATACCTAGTCATAGAAAACAGGAGAAAAGTCCTATAGCTACCCAGCCCGCCACTCAAAATACATCCAAAATACAAACTAATCTCACAGAGGCACACAATCTAACAGACGCATCTGACATATCCACATCATCAGTGATGTGGGCTTCTAGAACTACGATCGCCTTCGTCGTCACAGCATCTATGTAATTGTGGTGGGATCTTCTCTAGATAACGTTATGGCCGGTAGTCCTTCCAAGTTGTAGTAACACCCCGAGTTTTTGTTTTCTAATATCATAAATTTATATAATTACATTTATATTTTTATTCGAGACTTAGAAAATTATTTTAATTAAATAGAAACCTTATTTACACTCTACTTAACGGTAGAGAGTTACGATTAAAATTTAGGTTGAAAAGTCGGGGAAACCCCTGTCGGTGAATTTCACGACAATATATTTATACTGATCAGAAGACCTAATTTTGACTCGTGAACGAAATACTTAGGGTTTCTATGAACTTTCCAATGATATATGTTATTTTGAAAATTTCCAAAATAAATAGGTTATTATACTCGATTCGGGCGTAAAAACCTAAATCGGGTAATCGACAGAGCCGAGAACGAACGTGCAGAGACAAAATCCGACATTCAATGGATGAATACAAGTGATGACTCATAAGGGTGAGTCATATAAATGACTCACCTTAGTAATGATGTTTTTTTCGGGATTTAACAATTATGTCCTTCATGTTGGTTTTAATCACAAGTTTGCTATTATACAAGATTACAATTTTGTCCCTAGAAATTAAATTAAGCGTTGGACCCTTTTAACCCTTAAACCCCCACAGCCCAATCCTCCTCCATGAGCCCACTCCATTTGTATAAAAGGCAATGTTCATCATCTTCACCAAGTTTCACCATTTTCTCTTAAAAAGCTCAAGTTACATAGTCTTGATTTGTGAAGCAAGTCCTTGATTCTTTACTTGTTTTTGATCTTCAATAGGTAAACCTTGTTCTCCTTACTCAATCATGATTATGTTCTTCAATTATTTTCATGATTCAATGCCTTGTTCATCATTTTCGATTCCTAGATCTAGAAAGTTTGAAATTCTCTAGAAAATCATATAAACATCCTATGATCATGAAACCAATTTCAATGATCTTATAATCATCTATATATTCATAATCGAATAGTATGAATCAAACCAAAATTTCCTCCCCACTTTTCACTTCATGGCCAAACCTTGCTTTTGGGTGGAGGAGATTTTTTTCATTTTCTTTAGCAAGTGAACTTGGATTTCATCTTTCCATATCATGTATATGTTGGATTCAAAGTGTTGTATCGAAATCAAATCTCTAGCCTATTTTGTGTGTCATGGCCGAAAACATGTCTTTGAGGGATTATATTATTTTTGTTTCAATCTTTGTTGTTAATCACTAATCCTATGTCTTAAGTATTAAGGATCATTAATCCAAAGACTTAATCAATTTTAGAAATTTTTTGTCATCAAACCCTATCATGGCCATGACCTATCTATAGAGGAATATGTGATTTTATTTGTTTGATTTTGATTGGTTGATTGTGGTTGTTGAAGGATAAAGAATTGTACCGTGTACGTGTGTCGATGATTTCTGGATTCGCAGCAAAGTTTTTAATCGGAAGTTCAATTCCTCGAGAGGGAAGGGGGGATTACCTAATGGGTTTTTCTGATAGCTATATGCTATCAGTTTGTGGTCTGTATTATTTATCTGTGGTTCTGGTGATTGTTTTCAAGTTATGTTACTTTTATCGGTGTTTAGTGATCTGTTGTTAATTAATTATCTGTTTTAGTTAATTATTTGAAGTTATATGTTATATTATTTTAATGCATGATATACTATGTGTTATTTGATATAATGTGATGTTGGATGCTGTTTGAGAAGCCTGGCAGTGGCCAATGCTCAATTAATTATACGAGATAAAAGCTTTAAGAAGCTTTACGATAAATATTCAATATTTAATTGAGAAATATTGGGATATATTATGATTTAAAATAATTATTTGAGAAAATAATAATTTTTAGAAAATATTATTATTTTAATGATTTATTAGTGTAAAATTAATCTATGAGTCACATAGATGATGTAACCGTGAAATTATTTTTGTATTGCTAATTTTCACCCATGAAATTCTGAAATAATATAAAAAGTTATTTTGTGAAATTAATCTTCAAAAATAACTTAATTATGATATTAGAAAAATTACTTAAGGAGAAAAGGTCAAATTTTTACTTAAACGTATTTTAAAACGTTAGACGGTGATTAGTTCTAAAACGCGGTTACATAAAGTGTTTTCTTAAAACAACAGCATTTCTTTAGCCTCAAGTGACTCCCTTTTTGAAAGATAAGATTTTCAAAAAGATTTCTAGTAATTGATGATTTTACAAAGGAAATTCCAATTTTGGAATGATTTTTCAGAATCAAGTTTTACTCAACGACGGTATTTCCAATAACTAGGATAAATTGTGGGGGTTTTTGGATTTGGATTTGTTTTTTTTCACAAAACGAAAAGGATGTTAACGATGAAAATTTTAAAAAGTTGAAAACTACGATGGTCGTAACCTTTTGAGTTTGACAAGGAAAGATTGAACACGAAGAAAAACGATGAAAACAAAATGTTTTACATACATTTCCTACGAAGTTAATCATGGTATCTTAATGATATTCATGTCACGACGTATTTGTTAATCATGGTATCATGGGATATTCATGTCTCGACGTATCATTGTACCTTGGTGGTCAATTACAACCATACACGACATTCTCATTATGCCTTGTGTTGGACAATGGGCTATGGTAAAAACAACATGCCTTATTTGGCAATCGAGTCTGATCAACTCATTCATACGACGTTGGGGGATCTCCGGAGATTAAGTACAATGTTAGACGACAAATATTGAAGTGTTCATGCATAATTTTCAAATGACGATGATCGGGTATGAAACCCATTGATATACAACTTGCTTATTTATGAGGACTATGTTATTATGAAGTTACATATGTGTATATGTTTTCTTTGTGTCGCGCATGTAGTTATCGTGTCAAATCCATATATTGGTTTCTCACCCTTGCATTATTTCTGTTGGATTGCCTCTGTTGTGCTCTATTTGGGGAGTTCAGATGAACCGCTCAAGGGATATGATGTATACAAGAAGAAGGTTCCTTAATTCGGGGCATGCCGATGTTTCTTTGTTACTATTATGTCTGTCTTATAGGGGTGACCTGCTTAGGTTTTATTTATCATATGTTGTTTTTCAATAAGGACCTATACTTATAAAGGTCTAGGTGTGAAAACAATATGATGCAGTATAGTTGTATGATGTTATATATATATATATATATATATATATATATATATATATATATATATATATATGGTCATGTTTACGTTGTTGTTGTGGTTGTCGAAAAGAAGAAGGAAAAGAAAAAGAAATTTATCACCGTTTTTGGGAAAAGATAATCGATTGAGAAAATATTATTTTCCGAAAGCAACCAGCGAAATACATTTTTATTTTTCCGCAACATGTTAAATAGGTAATGCCCCAAGAGGGGGTGTTACAATTGTCGTTCCCATCTTGGCGTTGTTGTTCATCTACTATACCGATAGCATACATAGAAAGGTAGAGAAAGAAGGGAGATAAGCAACTCTAACGTAGCCATAAAAAGGGGATGGGGACACACAACAATATTCATATATCCTTATACACAAGCAGCAAGCATAAGCAATAATCTTCCGAGTCACACCAACACAGTACATCCTCGAAATTCACACTTAGCTCAATTCTCTAAGGAGTCTCACTCCCATGCATGTCGACGGATATCTCTCATCCAGGTCTCAGCCCCGAGACATTCCATTTCCTTAGGGAATATCAGTTAGTTTGTCTAGGCAACTTTTCTGCTCGCCGTGACCCATAAGAGTGCATCTCTCTGTGAGCTCCGCTCCATCAGAGGTATCTAGGTCGCCTCAGATAGTCAACCTTAGATGTGGATACTCAGGGTAAAGTCGAGATAACTAGGCTCTACCGGGGTCCAGTTTTACATCCCCAAGGTCTCATCACAGACAAGCCCCTCCATAATCCGTACTCGCACTCGAGTACAACTAACCTCGTATGACTCCCAGTCATACGGCTCATCATCTTGGCAAAATGCAGTGCAACAAACATCACTATAGTTAACATCGTAACCTTATCAATTTATACTCTCACAGCGGAAGCCCATACATCCCCGTCCTCAAAGCCGCAGTCTCAAGGCATTACCACGGTGTTAACCCTCAACTTATCCGTACAGACATATATTCATTTACTAAGCAATCAATCATTACTTCTCATATACAAACATAAAATAATCATATAATCATACCCAACATGTTAATTATATCATAGACCATACAATATCATATAAAATCAAGCAGCACATCAACATGCAACATAGACAACCTCAATCAGTATCAAATCGGTAACTTAGAGTCGATAAACCTACAACCGTTAAACCCATCACAACATTAAAATATTACTTTATTAGGGTTTAGCCATTGTTGATTATTCAACATCCTAGTAGGGCCTGGGGTACCCTACACACATGCATATATAATTATTATTCTACGCCTGCCTTCCCGATGATGTCGGTTACTTTCTCCCCACCTTACTGACTTGCACGCTTTCCCGTAAAACCTTCAAACGCATCCACTCTACTGAAACAAGCCTTGGCATGCTGTCCAAGAACATCCACAAATCTGCTACCATCCATACTAATACATCCATCGTTCTGTTTTTCATCCCGATTACACGTACGAGCATTATTTGCCGGAAACACAAATACCAACAAAATCAACAACAGGGTTCCAATAGATTTGAATCAAGAGATAGAATCAAAGGAAAAAATTACGAGAACAGCGGCTGGACTTAGGGGAATTCGGATTCAATAGTGAGCTCATGAATCCAATGGAAATGTACCCAAAATGGGCTACTGTGCGAGCTCTATATCTCCAGCTACAGACCTTTAATTACAAATTTGAACGGTGAAAATGTAGAACTACTTATCCTTAACCTCCTCCACATTTTTCAACCCGATCCAATGGTGAAAAAACCTAGGATGTCCGTTCTATGGTGACAGGTTAGAAGTTACACGGGTTGAGTTTCTCATCATCCAGGTTCATATTACGAGCTTAATATCTCCAACTATGGACATTATTTCAAAATTCTAACCGTTGGATATGAAGAACCACAAGTCTTGAACCTTCATATAAAGTTTGAGAATGATCCAACGGTGTAAGAGTATATTGTGATGATGTTTATGTGACAACTCCAACAAAGCTCTCCAAACCCTCAACAATGGCTTCACTTTTTCTTTCACCTTTCCTTCTCTTTCTCTTAGCTCACGAAAATGATGAAGTCTGATACTTTTGGCTTGTCTAACTTGGGTTAGATTTTAGTTTTCTTTACTTAGTGCATGTTAGCCATGTATCATTATCTTAGGCAAGTTAGGAAATTAGTGGGCTAGGTGTCCTTTAGCTAAATTTAGTGGAATCCAAGTGTCCCTCTTGGTGGCATACCCATCCGTGCACCTTCCCTCTTAGTGACATGTGTCCAATTGTGACACATGCCATCCACACATGTTGCCACGTGTTGTTTCGTCGACACAACCTGGTGTTTTCTTCCGCATCATCCTGCGTAATCTACTGCTGGAATATTTTGCTGTATTATTTTAGGCTACTCCTAAAACTTGTTGTACTCATGCCCGACCTAATTTCAATATTTCAACTCTCAATTAATTAATTAATTGACCAATTAATCGATCGATTTGCGTTTGTTTGCGTTTTCGGACTCGTTTCAACTCCTATTCTCCTTAAACTTGAAACACAAGCTAACTAATACCAAAGGAACATGATTAAGTCTTTAATTATACTTAATCTCTTTCTTAAACCCTAATCAAGAAATCGTGATGTTATAGTACCCGAAACAAACCCCTGGGGTTAGTCCTTCAGAATCAAACTGATCAGATGCACTGAACCAACCTGATTTTTTCAATTCATATCAATTCGAGTTGGTTGGGTTGATGGGTCAACTGGGACCCGTGGCCACCCCTAATTTCATGGATTTTTTATCTTAGAGAATCTCCAATGCTAGAACCCAATTTGAGTTCTTAACTTTCTTTTAGTGAGTGCTACAATGCCACATAGGATTTGAGAATCTCCACTAGTTTTCATTCCAATGATAGAACTCAACTTGGTTTCTTAACATGGGATTTAAGAATCTGAAGGATCTTAAAGCAAAATTTTGGGGTTATTATTTTTACAATTACTTATGTCTAAAAAAAGTTTTACTCTAAGGAATTTGGATGTTTACTTTTCACATTAAAACTAAGATTTTTAAGAGGTGATTGATGATATTAACGCTATATATAATGAATGAATTGAGGATCATCCCTAAAAAGAAAGAAAATATTGAATAGACACAATTAGAGAAACTCTCATTATATCAAGCGACATCATTTGTCAAATATCTACTTGTGCATGTTGAAGGATGGTTAGTCATGGATCTATAAGCTACACTAAGGTAATAAATCAACGCATCTTCTAAAATCTAACCTCAAAGTTTTGTGCTACGAGGTCTTGCGGCCTTTACACTTCAATCGTCGCCCTATAGCTACCCATTCCTCTGCCTTGAATATAGTTAACTATCACTAATTGACACATATTAAGATAAACTTTTTGAAGCCCTTGTCTTATATAGGCTAAAGGTAGAACTTCCAGCAACCCCTAAAACTCAGTTATGTAGGCTGTAGCAAACTCGGGATTTTTTCAGTGCCACCAATCTACTTCCTTTGTAATTGCGGGAATGGCCTAAACCTTCTCTGCTATGACTGGGCAGAGAAGATGGCTCCACTACATGGCCCCCCTTAATTTATTCTCTTTTAGACTAAATAATCTTACGAGATTAAGAGGTCGTGAAAATTTTATATTAAATGCATGCCAATTCTTCCACACACATAGTTTCTAGCAAGTCAAGGCCTAAGAGCTTGTCTAGCAATAATACTTGTAACGCCCTGTTTTTCCTGTACTTCGATTATCAATAAATACATGTTTAATTGTATTTATTTTTGATAAAACCTATATGATTATTTTAATTAAAATAAAATCATTTCCTTATGTTGTTTTATTGTATGAAGTCACGGTAAAATTTCCGGTTGAAAATTCAGACGAAAACCGATCTGAGTTTTCTCCGTCAGTTCTAGTTTATTGAGCCAGAAACCTAATTTTAATCCGTGAACGAGACGATGGATCTTTTCATGACGTTTTGTGTGGGTTCGGTAATTTTTCGAATTTTGTTGTCCGGGAATAAAATATAATATTTTATCCGGACTAAACCTTCAGAAAATACGATTGGATGTGCAACCGGTTACGTATTTAAGCAGTTAAAGGAACCCTAAAGGATGAGAGAAGGCTTGATGGGATGCGTAATTAAATTCTTATGACACACTTTAAAGTAATCATGATTACTTTTTCAAATTATAATCTATTTTATTCCAAAAATCCATTAAACCTTTCTTAAATGATCCAAACAATGCCTTAAACCAAAACTTCCTCTCCAAGCCTTGCTCCCTCTCCTCTAGGCTGTGCACTCCTCCCCCTTCCTCTATAAATACCACTCTTCATCTTCACTTCATCACTTTCCTTTCTTCTACTCCATTAAAACTCTTAAGCTTTCATATTTTTCTTAACTTCAAGCTTCCAAAGCTCTAGTTTTTCTTCTTCTTTTCACTAAGTGTTCTTCATCAAAGTTGTTCCTCTTGCTTATGGTAATACTCTCATGTATTCTTTTCTTTAAAAACTTCGTCTTTTTCTAAAGTTTCTTCTTTATGTCATATATGATCTTTTATCTTCAAAAATCTCTCAAAAATGGTAGAAAACTCCTTTTGAGTTGAAACCAATTTCTATGGTCTTGTATTTACTTGTAGTTTAACATACTAAGAGGTTGTATAAATCAAAAATATCCATCTTCTATTTCTTGAGGAGACCGAATCTACTAATGATGGCCTAGGGAGTGTTTTGTTTCAACTTCTTTTACATGATCATGTGTTAGTTTTTTTTAAGTGTTCCTTGATCATTGAATCCATAAATCTTGAAAGGTTTTGATAGCTTGTTTTCCCATGATGGCCAAAACTATGTATTAGTGGCCTAGGATACTATGTTTCAACTTATCCAAGTGTGATCATGAACTTAGAACCCTAATACATTGTGATGATTTACTTTATTCTTGCTTCATTTATTTATTGTGCTTTCTTTATGGATTTCCTTACTTGTGCTTATTTATTTTTATGTCATTATGTTCATGTCATTTACTTCCATGTTCTTTATATTCATATCTTTTATTCTATGTCATTTATATTTATGCCATTTACTTTATGTCATTTACATTATGTCATTTACTTTTATGTCATTTATGTTTATGTCATTTATGATTCATTTACTTATGTCATTATGCTTTAATTACTTATAGGCTTATGTTGTTCTTACTTTATGTGCTTATGAGCTTTGTTATTTAAAGTCCTATGTTGCTTTCAAGATGATCGTAGACTTGAGCTCCATAAGTTATTGGATTCTAAAAGGTCTAAGAGATTGGAAAAATTTAAAGATTTCTATCATGAAAACCCAAGGATGACCGAATCTTAAAGGTTATGGACCTAGGGTGTTTCGTTTTTCATTTTCCAAAGTGATCATGGTTTTGAGCTCTTTACTATTAATGGACGCTAAACCAAAGAGATTGGAAAGTTTAAATGTTTCTAGCCTATCTTATTGGTCAAGGCCGAATCTCCATTAAGTGTAACTTGGTGGGATTTTTGTTCAACTTTGTTTAAAGTAATCTTGTTTTAAACTCCTAGCACTTAAGGATCATAAATCCCTAAGTTGCATGTGTTTTGGAAACTTCTAGCCCTAAGTTCTTGGTTGAGTTCTAATCCTTTGAACCTTGTGTCTTAAAACCTAGACTTGCATCCTAACCGACTTTGAAGAACGTTCGTGAAACCGTCTATTTTATCTCATTCTCTTACCTTCTTGAGGTAAGAGGGGATTGCCTTAAGATATTCAATAACTATATGCATGTGTGTATGTGTTTACTTGAATAACTTGAATATGATTATGATGTTGAGCAAATACTTGTCTAACTTGGTTACTTGAATTAATGTGATCATTATGTGAAGTTGAGCTTTACTTGCTTTAAAGTATGGTGAATTGTACATATATGATGAATTGCCCTTTTATTGTGATATTATTGTTGGTTGAAGCTTGTGAAGCCGGACTTGAGTCCGTGCCCAATGATTTTAAGGGTTAAAAGCTTTAATAAGCCTTGAATAAAACTATAAGAGTATTTGGTTTATCATCATAACCTTTGTTTAAAAGTGCTTACCTTATGAGGATGAGTTTCTTATTTTAGAAATGGAACTTAAGTTGATTTCAAACCAAAGGGAGCTACTTTTGTGAACTAAGTTTCTTATTCAAGGGAAAAACTTTTGTTTGTAACCTTTACTTGATGAAGAAAAACCCTTGTGAAAATACTTAACTAAGGATTTCAAAAGAGAAAAGGATTTACAATATGTTTTACAAAAGGTTTGTAAAAGAAAAGGATTTCTCCTAAACGATTTAGAAATATTCCGGTTACTTGGACAACTAACCGAGACTTTGTTTTGTATTTGATTTTCACCGAACGAAAAGGAAGTACATTTGAAAGAGAATCTAGTTCGCGAGACGTCGCCTCTAGTATTCAGTGGTATGCACGTGATCTAGGATCCGTGATAAATGGGCCTAGGGTGCTAATGATGATATTATGGGCTAAGAGTCCTAAATCTCGGAACTGAGGACTGCGTGTCCTAATTTCGTTGTTGTGGACTAGGAGTCCTTATCATGTTAAGATAAAACATGGATAAAACTATAAGTATTTATATGAGCACAACCCTCAATTGAGGCATCCTTCTAGGTTGTTGTGATTGAGCACTCGGACTGTGCGTCCTGTGTTATTTTTCCAAGTGTCGGAAATTGTGAATAGTCGTTAGCCTTGACCTTCGACAATGAAAAAGAGTAAACACAAAGAAAAGCTCGATAATGAAAAGACTTTTATTCATATGCATTTCCCCTTGGCAGACGTGCTTGAGTAATCCGAACACCCGCTTAAGTTGAGGTATTCGATTAGGTGTTTATCCGAATGGCCTGCGTAATGAGGCATTCGAGATGATGTTGATCCGGGTACCTTGGTGCACGAGGTGACGGAGACAACTTGCCAATGTGGCATTTGAGCCTGATCAACTCTTTATTCCCTTATGATAAAACGGTGACAGTATCTCATAAGATTAAGTTAGAGCCTGATTATTGAAGTGATATGCATAGTTTTATAAAGTTGAGTGTACGGGTATGAAGCCCTTTGCTATAATACATGTTGCCTGTATCATGTTCATGGTTATTGTATGATATATCTGTTATTGGTATCTCACTCTTACATTTCTTATTCGTTATGTTGTACTTCCTTTTGGATTGACGTATATGTGTGGGTTCAGATGGATCCCAACATCCCCCTTATACCAATCGTGTCGAAGACTGAAGTCTTCAACAATGCGGGAGACATTAGAGCTTGGCGCATACATCAAGGAGCTACCACCGCTACGTACAAGGGACCGGTGACGACCACGGACTTGAATGAGGATGGGGACCCCATCCGTCGGAGTCAGACCGAGGAGGCATGGAGAGTGGCATTACCTCTGACTTGGTTATACCTACACTCTCTTCAGGTTCAGGGCCTTCCTGAGGTAGACGTTTCGGAAGATGATCCTGAGGAGGACCCGAAGAAGTATCTGGAGGACGACCCCGAAGAAGAACCCGAGGGAAACCCTGGAGATTTCATGGAGGTAGAGGCCGACGACGCACCCGAATACGAGGTCCTCGACCATGACGACGTCGATGAGTCTATATATAATGGCGGCGAGGTCATCGACCCTTTTCTTGACGATTCTTCTATGGGGAGCACGTGTGGGAACCCTGCCTATAGGGATTGCCACTGACGTGCCGAGTTTAGGTCGTGGGTAGTCCGTGTTTAGACTTTTAAAGTCATCTTTTGAGTTGTATGCCCAGTTCCCTTTTCTCGTAGTTTTGATTTTCTGCTCAGTGGTATTTCCTTTTAGTGTAGATTCCTTCAATGGCCATTGATAAGGCCCTGGTTCTTTTGTATTAGTTAGATGTACCTCTTGAAGGAATTATATATATATATATATATATATATATATATATATATATATATATATATATATATATATATATATATATATATATATACCCAGTGTTTTGCTTTTGTTTATAGTTTAAGTTCATGTTCTGAGTATCCATCTTTCTAAGCTATTTATTCCACCTTTATTTTCAAAAAAAAAAAAAATTAACTCCTAATTTTAGTTAACCTTTAATTAAAAATAGTATTTCCCTAAAATAATTCGTGGTGATAAACAATTTATTTTCCGCATTTTCGGTAACCATGTGATACCGGTTTTAGGGTGTCACAATACTCATATATGTCAAAACTATATCTTGGATTTAACTGCCACCACTATTTGAAGTTACCACCAAAGGACTGACTCCTTTGCTCATTTGTGATAAAATCTAATCGAACCATAATGCCTTTGGATAGTCCCTAACAATGTAGATACTATCTCGCTCTCCTAAGAAATGATACCATCCACATAGATAATCTCATTCTCACAGAGGCTTGAATCTTCCAAATTTATAACCACTCAAAATTGAGGTTGTTATCCATCTATCTGAGGAGTGACTAGTATGCACTTTTGATAAAACATTCATGTAAATTATTACCAAGCTATATTCTAACATCACTTTTCAAAGAGTAGGGGGAGTGGCTTGAAATCTTAGGTGCTTATTCTCAAGCATCAACGTATTAATTAACTCACATTCTCATAGATGAAACTCTGAATTTGGTTTTGCCTTTGTGAGTTTTTCTGTATGGTATATTATATGTGTATAGCATAGTCCCACATGGGATATTTCTAACCATATCCGCCTACCCTTTTCATATAAAGATAATTCACCTCTACGCGGTTGAACATTCCAAAATGCTTCTTGGGCCTATAACTAAGTTTTGGACCTAAGTTATTCCTGTTATTTTTTTTTTCCTATTTTGTTACTTCTTTTGAGCTGCTCTTCAAGGTTTAGTTCATGGGCGCACACACTCATGGCAACATTGAGGTATTTTTTTTTATTTCTTCTCATTTCTAGCATGCATTTATTTATATGATTTCTTTTTATTTTTGTGTATTTTTGTGTATTTTTGTTTTATTATCTCTTCTACATGTTAATTTAAATTTTCAAAGTTGATTCATTTATTTGATTAGTTATTTTTTTGTAATTAGCTCACCAATAGTTTTTGTGATTGTTCATAATTTTGAAAGTAATAAAACTAATTTTTGAAGGTGTTAAGAGTATTCCTTAGCCAAAATTTACATCATTCTAAATTAAGTCATTCCTCATACCACAATATGAGCACACCCCGTATAACATGACTCATGATTTGTAAAATCATTGTAGTTATTTTTTATTATACTAATAAATTAATAGGTTGTTGCAGCTGATTGATAAGGTTTTTGGTGCCAACCTAGTTGGGATGGAAAGCCTTATGGTGATGCCTTTGCAATCTATTTTATATTAAAAAATATTTAATTAATAAACAATTACACTAAAAAAGGGCATAAATTGCCTATCGAGAATATTAAAATAAATCAATATTAAAAGATACATTGTTAAAATATATATTTTGGTTTGTTTGTAGCAAAACTATGTTTCTTTTCACAAAACACTATCTAATCAAACTAATAACACGAAATTAAAATGATTATAAACATTTTAACAAGAAAATAAAATAAAACCCTGGTTAAACTATGCATACCTTAAGTGCATACTTTAAATAAATAAATAACAAGATCTTTTGTCAATTAAATCACCAATTAAATTACCAAGTATATAATGCTTGAAGTTTGGAACATGTTTCAACCTTAGATAGATGTTGGCATGGTCTTTGATGTACATTTACTCCAAAAACATGACTTTATTCTCAAATGCTATCCTAGATTTGCTCATTGTGTGAAATCAAAAATGATTTTGAAAGGATTATTAACTAGTATAATAGATATAGAGAAAATTAGCATAGAGAAATGGTCCAAATTTCACATCGAAAAAAATAAACTTTTGCCTAAGATGAAATGTCTAGGCTTTGGTTTGGACTTACATTTTAATAACACAAAATTTCAATTTTATAGTTGCTGCTTCCTAGTAAACTTGTATAAATTCATTTTAATTGTTCATGGGAGCAAGCTTTCGTTCTCGAATAGAGTTGTATAGATCAGTTGAGATTATTGGTTGTAAATATGTGTATATACTTCATTTGATGTATTATCCAATGTGGCATTAAATTCAGAATATTTCATGTGATAGGTTTTGTCATTGTTGATGATTTCTACCAATGCATTTCCTATACTGTCTAGCGGTACTCCAAATGTTTGCAGCCTAGGTGCAATAAGGAAATTGATTGAACCAATCCATATGCTTGTAAGTTGATAATTCATTCACTTATTTAATTTTATTTAATGTTTTAGAGTGGATTTCATCAATTTTATTTGCCATTTTATTGTTTTAGAAAGCAGATAAAATCTAATTCAGCCCTCATACTAGAGATGCCTTCTATCCTCACATGTCGCAGTTGCAGCAGAATTGAACGCCTCCAATTGGCATCTTTCGTTCATCAATGTCAACCGTTCTAGCAGATGGCAGCTGGATATCAAGTTTTCAAACACATCCTAAGCCAAGGTAACATGCTGCAGATCAAGACTCTTCAAGTTACTGAAGCCTAGAAATGTTGATGGAGGTCTAAGCCAACAAATAAACAATTCCAAATGAATTAAACTTTGGCAGTCAAACACAAGATTTGATAGTATGGCCCATCTGTACCTCCATCTGATAGATAAAACACTTGTCCTCATAGCATCCCTAATTGACAAGTGTGAGAGAATTTGATCGACGATATGATCTGGTAAGCAAGTGATTCAATCTTTCTCCTCATATGTTAAGCAAGGAGGCTGGGGTTGTTCTCTTCGCATGTTGAGCTACCAAGTGATTCCACACAAAGCACGTAATCTTGAACGTGATTGATTACTGAAGAGAATCAAAATCACTTGAACGGGATTCATTCGAAGTTTGAAATTGAACCCTAATTTGGAGTCTGTGAAGTGAAAGGGCATTTGAGATTTTGAACTTGATTTTATCCAAATTTGACTTTGTTTGCCTTAACAAAAAGGGTTGCAATTGATTTTAGAGTGAAAATGGAAGCTAAGCAGTAGTAATCGTCCACCATCCATTTCGAGCAGTACTATAAAAAAAAAACTTGTAAAAAATGGTAGTTTTATTGTGATAGTTCTTTTTAACTACCATCATTTACAATTAGGGATAGGAATAAGCTAGGCCGAGCTAGGCCCTGGTAAGCCTGGGCCTGGCTTGTGTTCCAATCATGAGGCCTAAGCCTGGCCTATAGCCTGATATAGGCCAACTTCTAAGGCATTAGCATGGCCTACTTTAAAGTCTGGCCTGACCTGAAAGCCTACCACCATCCATTTCGAGCAGTACTATAAAAAAGTTGTAAAAAATGATAGTTTTATTGTGATAGTTCTTTTTAACTACCATCATTTACAAATTACAATAAGTTAGGGCATTTTTGAAATCGCAATAGTATATATATATAATATCAAGTGAGATGACCTTATTTATGTGAGAGTGAGAAGAGAAAATTATAACCATTAGATCTAATCATGAATGGTTTCTAAAGCATGAGCCTGGCCTACTTTAAAACCTGATCTGACCTGAAAGCCTACCACCATCCATTTCGAGCAGTACTATAAAAAAGTTGTAAAAAATGATAGTTTTATTGTGATAGTTCTTTTTAACTACCATCATTTACAAATTACAATAAGTTAAGGCATTTTTGAAATCGCGATAGTATGTATGTATGTATATATATATATATATATATATATATATATATATATATATATATATATATATATATATATATATATATATATGTATATATATATATATATATCAAGTGAGATGACCTTATTTATGTGAGAGTGAGAAGAGCAAATTATAACCATTAGATCTAATCATGAATGGTCAAGATTAAAAGTTTGTTAAAAGATTAAAAAGTCACATGCCAAATTAGGAAAGTCACAAGACTTTTTGTTTTAATCTTGACCATTCATGATTGGATCTAATCATTATGATTTGCTCCTCTCACTCTCACATAAATAAAGCCCTCTCAATTGATATAAATCTGTGCCATACAATCATATATGGATGGTTAGGATTAAAAGTTATTTCATGATTTTAAAATGTCACATGACCACATAAAAAAGTCGTATGACTTTGTGGTTTAATCTTGACCGTTTAAAGTTTGATCCAATGGCTATGATATAATCCTCTCACTCTCATATAAATAAGGTCATCTCACTTGATATGTCCCCTATATATATATATAATATGATAGTTTTATGTATAATATGGAGGTTTCAACTGCCATTTTATAAGTAATTTCTAAAATAAGTTTTTATTTTGTTACTTAAAATACCCCCATTATTCCCTCCCTTTTCGTAGGATCCATAAAACTCATTTTCTTCCGTATTTTTTTACTAAAGATCCAAATTAGTCCTGACAAAAAAACACGGAGACATATTTGGTCTTTGACAAATGGAAAATACTGATTTGAGATATTGTAGTCACAAACAAATTTAAAATATAGTCTTTTTGAGGATAAATTTTAGGGACATTTTAGTCCTACCAAGGACTATTTTGAATGTCATTTTTTCTTAAACAAAAGATAAGGTGCAAAAGCATCACTGTAAGAAACAAGAGATCCCAACTAGTTTGGCACCTCAAGCCTTACCAATCATTTGCAGCACAACCATAAAAATTTTAATAAAATGAAAAATAATGAAAGAATACAATCCATATGAGGGGACCAAACCAAATACATAAAAAAAACCAGAGTTATTTAAATCTGTAAAAAGGAATACTAAACCTATTACAATTGAAATCATCAAGAATAAACTTAGGTGGCAAATTCCACCAAGTATAACAATAACTATTAAAAGCATGGCAAGCCAATTTATCAGCACAAGAATTTCCTTCTCTGAATATATGTGAAACATGGAGCTGCATTCCCTTTGCTAACCATTTGCAATTAGTCCATCTATTTCTTAGCTTCCAAGGCACTATATCCAAACACTTGAAAGCATTAACAACCAAGGTCGAATCACCGTTCAACCATAACTTTGTCCAACCCTTTTGTTATGCAATCTCAATAGCTTTCATGGCCGCTAATAATTCAACATGAAGTGAGGTTGATACACCAATAAAATCTAAAAAACAACCGATTATGGCCCCACTTGAATCTCTAAATGTTCCTCCATAAGTTGATAGACCAGGGTTTCCTCTAGAGGCACCATCTGTATTACATTTAAGCCAACCACATGGAGGCTTCAACCAGTTAACTAGAGTAATGACTAGAGCTTTTGGTGTATGAGCAGTGACAGAGAAGAATTTAAAGATTTCCAACTCATAAGATGCAGTGAAAGCCCTGTTTGTGGAGATATTTTCGGAAAGAGATACATTAGCTATCACAAGCTAAGTTGCTCTAAATGCAGGTGTATATTTTTTGTGAAATCTAATTTTATTTCTAGAAAACAAATAACCCAAATTATGTGAATTATGGCAGAAAGCACCAACTCTTTGAGATGACCACTCCAATTTCGATCCGAATCGTGCGATGATTGAGTGAACATTAGAATGATCAATAGGAACAAGAAGCAAATTACCTATCCAATAACAAAGAGAAGCATCAAACTCACAGCAAAAGATCAAGTGATATGATGTTTCCATGTGTTTTCTGGAATGACAGCAAATGGATACTACAACACAACCTCTTGACATTAAGTTATCATCAGTGGGCAGTCTTGTTAAGTATCAATCTCCAAATTAGAAAAATATCTTGATGGAGGAATCGAGTTGTTGCAAATAATCTTACCCCATCTAACATGATTAAGGCTAGGATAAAGAAAAGTATATGCTTCTTTGAAAGAAAGATTGCCATCAACATAATATTTCCAAGCCATTCTATCTGGACCTGGATCAAAAAGAATTATAACATTTTGGATCTTAGAAACCAAACTTGGGAAAGCTTGCACCATAGGAGTAGGAATCTCCCATGAGTTGTTATTAACAAAATCTTTAGCAGTAGCATTCAAATAAGGCAGGACAACATCATGCAATTGCAACATGTTAGATATAGGTTCATCCAGCCAACAATCTCTCCAAAAATTGATGTGATTCCCATCACCAATTTGCCAAACAGTCCCCTCTATTGCAGTATTGATGAAATGTCTCACACCAAGCCAAATGGATGATTTAGCATAATGTACAAAAGGTTTACTCGACCTCATGAATTTGGACTTAAACAATAGACCAATGAGAACTAGAAGAAAGCATGTCCCAACTTAATTTCAGAAGAGCTGCGCTCAAACCCAGACCTCCAGAATTAGTGGGCTGACACCAATTTTGCCAAGCAACTGAAACTAGTTTCCTTTTGCTTATGCTACCAGTCCAAATGAAGTTTCTGATACTTCAGTCCAGATCCTTCAGCAATGATACAGGCCACATATAGACATGGAAACTGCAAACCAAAATTCCTTGAATAATGGACTTGACCAACTGCACTCTCCCCATGAACAACAAGAATGAACCCTTCCAATAAGACATTTTGGACTTGATTCTATCAGCTATAGGCTGAAAATAAATTCTTCTTGACTTTCCAAATAAAATTGGAACTCCAAGATAGATAAAAGGAAGGCTGCCACATCTGAAACCAAGGAAGTTCTTTAGAGTAGAGATCCTGGCAGCACACATTGATCCAGTAAAAACTTGAATTTCTCCAAGCTAAGATGCTGCCCTGATTCAACACCATATAACTTGAATAGATCCATCAAATTGCAAATGTTTTTTCTGGTTCCTTTGTATAAAACCATTATTGCATTAGCATAGAAAAAAATGTGTAGATGGAAGACAGTTCCTTGTACCAGACATAGGTTTAACTTGCTTGGTGATAGTTTGGAACCTTCCAAACATTTGATCTATGGTTTCAGGTTCAGCCATTTTGAATAGCTCATACTGGTGAACCAGCATGCTTATCTTTGTCTCCTTGACTTGGGATGACCCTTCATGAGCTATGTAACACCTTGTTTTCTAGCATCATGACCGGTAATTAAATTTTATATTATTACTGGGGATCTAGAAAATGATTTTGAGGAAAACAAAATAATATTTGAGATCTTCTATATCGAAGGAATTACGGTTAAATTTTGGGTTAAAAACTCGAGTTAAAACCAGTATGTGTTTTTACTGACAGTATAATTTTATACCGGCAGAAAACCCTAATTTCGGCCCGAAAACAAAAAAAATTCAAAATGTTGCCACTTGTTAGGGACAATATATATATCAAGAATTTATACTAAAAAATAAAATATTTTATTTTATCAAGTGAAATTTTAGCGAAAAACAGTCGAAAACCCTAATCGGGTAAAACAACGGAGCTGGAAACGGATCTGCAGAAGTGTGCCAGAGGATAGGAGTGATGACTCAACATGGACAACTCACCCTATTGATTCATCTAGTGACTCACCACTTGTCATCATGACTTTAGATATTTTACAAAATATCTATACCTGGAAAAGTCCATAATACCCTTAAGTTCCTAATTAATTCCCAATATGTCCCCCAAGATATTTTTGGACCCCAAATTCCTCTATAATTTCGTCCAGCCCCTCCACTAAACTAAACTAATTTCATTTGATTTCATTTCATCATCTTCCTCTCAAAAACCCTAATCGGGTAAACAATGGAACCAGACACGAATGCACAGAGATACACCGGGAGACAGAACGACGACTCTTCCATGACGACTCATAGGGAATGAGTCACCATGGTGAGTCATGGTGGTGACTCACCTCCCTCATCAATGTCCATAAATGCCCATAAATGCTAGAATCAAAATATCTAGATATTTTGGACCTTAACCTAACCGATGCTTAGTTAACTTCAACCGAGGTTAGCCAACCATGATAAACAACAAAAATATCTTCTCCTCACTTGGTTAACCACATGGCAGCCACCACAACTCACTTATTTCATTTTATTTTCATTTCTTCACATTTTCTACACAAAATACCATTTGATCTTTTAATGTATTCTTTTGATGTCCAACAAGTGTTTTGATAATTTTATCCTTCTATCATATATAAATTCGACCAATCACCTTTACTATTGTTCATCCATCCATTTTACTTCACCTTATCATGATGATTCATTAAAAATACCTAAGTTAAAATATATTATTGCTTCACTTAACCTATCCTAAGTTAAGTTCAACCATGGTTCACTAGGAAATTTCAATATGACTTCTCTTCCTCCTTGTGGTGCAAATTAGGCCACATCACTCTAGATCCACCTCCACCACATATTCCTCTCCTTCCTCGTTGTCCATTCAATTTTGATGATGACAAAGTTACAAATATCTAGATATTTTCCTTACTAACTTAACCTTGGATAAGTTACTATCAACCATGGTTATCAAACACATTTTTGTCATTTGGCTCATGAAGGCCACAGCCTCTTCCCTATGAATACCCCTTGTTATTTCATTTTTGTTACCCTTTACAAGTGCTTCATCTTCACTTTTTTCCTTTCATTTATCTAACTTATCATCATTTCATGAACAACATCATTCCTTTCTCTTCATGAAGCAATTCGGCCATCATCACCATTTCTTGATTCAAACATTTGTTTGATAAACCAATATGATATCCTTAACCCTCTCCTTAATCTAAGTCTAAGCTATTTCACACAAAGTTCCATTTTGAAGCAAAATACTTTCCTTATTCTTAAGACTCAAATTCGTCCAACATCACTTCTCCACCATCCAAGAGTTTGTTTCATGAATCAACCATAGATCCATGATCCTCTCATCATTCTAAGACTTTGTCATCTCACACAAAGTCTCATTTTGAGCTTTCTTTCAAAATGGGTATTTCTTACCTAGAGGAAACTATCACTTGATCACTAGTGCAATAATTGCTTTTTACGTCTGTTAAAATTTATTTTTTACGTCAGAATACTGACTGACGTAAATACAGCTGACGTTAATAGTTAATATTTTAACGTCAGTTGAGAACTGACATTAAATATAAAACTATTAACGTCAGTTCCTTAACAAAACCGACGTTAATTTTGTAAAAATTAACGTCGGTTTTTTAAACAACTGACGTTAAACATAAAACTATTAACGTCAGTTCTTTAAGACAACGGACGTTAATTTTGTTAAAACTAACGTCAGTGGTTATAAAGAACTGATGTTAAAGGTTTAATTTTAACGTCAGTTTTAATAAACAACTGACGTTAATAGTGTACTTTATATTTTATAAAATACTATTAACGTCAGTTTTTTGATACAACTGACGTTAATAGGTTTTTTTTTTTTAAATTCAGTTTTAAAATATCACTCCCCTCAGCTATCCCTGCATTCAGTAAATATCCCAGTAACACAATATCACACACATTACAGAATTGCAAAGGAAAAATGGAACAATGGGGGGACTTAAAACCAAAACCCATGTATATATATAAATAAATTTTAGTTCCAATGTCTAAAAAACAAAACTACCAATCTAAGGATATATATATACATGTTATTAATTAGTTTCTAAAGTCTAACAAAAAACTATTTATCTAAGTATTGCGGAGGTATCTTATCAATTCCTTTTTCAGTCGCATACTTGAAGAAGAATTTAGCGAAGCGCATCCTCAAGTCTCTTAACTCATCTTCTTGAATAGGCGATTGGTCGTTAAATGCCTACACACGTTCAAATAATAACAATAACATCAATGCAGGTCATCTTCAAAACTATAATATATAATTTAACAAGTTGTTTAAATATTACCTTAATCCATCCATCCGTAATAGATGTGGAGACTATGTTCAGCATATGAAGCATCACATAATAGCCGCACGACCACCCGTCAATTTGAAATCGAGACTACCAACAAAATTAATTTCAACGTCAGTTGAATATACATATAAATTAGTAATTATAATATTAATTATTTGATAAATAAACTACCAAACCTTGAGGATGTTCCATACAGGATTTGCTTTAGCCTTAGAAGTCCTACTTCTCCCGTTGGCGCAACTTATGCTACTCGCCTTCAGCGCGCTATCATAAACAAATAATCATGTCGATCAATTAACAAATTCATATATCATGTGTGTAATAAACTAAAAACAACTGATATTAAAACTTAAATTAAATTTAAGATTAGTTACTTACTTATTTACAGCTTCCACCACCTTCGGTGGCGGATCTTGGTGGAGAGAGTAGAAGAATATGACTCTATGCCTAGACGAGTGAAGTACGAACAACTGCCAATGGCTTTTCATACAGTAGGGAGCCAGATATAATTCTTTCGGATTGTCTCCCAACAAGTTCCCTAAGTATTTACTCAATGCATCACCAGCAAAGAAATCGGGCAGAAGGATTGACGGATCTAAGAAACCGTAAACTGATGCAACGTCCTTATCAAGCTGAAGACGATGGAGATACCTAAGATATGAAAAGGTGTGGATGTTAATTACATAATATATATATATTGAAATTAAAATAAATTATTAAATGGAAAAATACCAAAAATAAATAAGTTATAAAATTAAAATTAACTTACGTGCACCGTAGACCAAAACATTGTTGTTCATCCAGACGCTATTTCTGCAGGCGTTCCCGAGATCATCACCACAGAAGGTAAATATCCTCCATTGATCTGGGCGTGCCACCCATCCATCGTGCTCCAATGGACATTCAAAAATCTCAAACGCATAATCCTCACCAAGTGAGAACAAACGAGTGATAGGTGACAACGACACCGACGTCGACTTGGCCTTCAGTTTAGGAAAAATAAAATAGATAAGTTTTAGATAATTAAAAAAAAAACAAGTAATTATTTGACTAATTTGAACATTAATAATGAATAAATACCTTTGCTAACATTTCGAGCTCACGTCGTTTGGAGTCCAACTCAAGCTCACGCCTTTTCATTTCCAACTCACGCTCATGGCGCTGGACTTCCAACTCCCGATCCCTAGCTGCCAACTCATCGTCCTCCACATGTGCCCTACTAAAACTCTCTTTTATGCTCACATGTGAAGGGTTGGCAAGCCCTGCGGTGTCCTGGGATGTACCGACGGAGGAAAGCTCTCTGGCAAGCGCCTGCTTGAATTCTGGGTTGGATATTAAGCCTTGCATCAGATGTGTTGTAATAGCTAGGTTGGACATGAGGTGCTGAGTAATGTCAGCCAAAATTGATGCTTCATTGACCACCCGCTTTCGGGAAGCAGACTTGCCATAATCTTCTTTGATGGTCACGTTCCCAGGAACACCGAGAACCCGACCAGGATGGTCTTTCTTGCCTAGAACAGTCATCAAGACGTCCTGCCATCCAGAAGGGACGAATGCGCCCTAGGAGGATTTTGCTTTAAGATCCATCTACAATGAAAAAAAAATGAAAAAACGTGCAAGTGAAAAGTGTTGCAAATATCTATACAAATATCAATTGAAATCAAGTTAATTATTTACTTACAATCTTATCTGCCACTTCGCGAGTGGCATCAACTTTAAAAGATCCCGTCTTTGTCATGCGGCCGGCTAACCAGACATCCTCGCGGTCGATGTCCGACGGAGGACTTGATGGTGTGCCCTCAGGCACCTCTCCTCTTTCAATCCTAGCAGAGTGCTCTTCCTGCTTCGCCCTCAGCCTATCCGCCATCATCTGCTCGATCCGAGTCTGGTACCCACCCTGAGACATGGTGTGGCGGTGGACGTTCTTCACCTGATTCTGCCGACCCTTATTTGCCTTAGCCTATTCAAACAAAAACACATAATTAAATACAGTTAAATGATCTATAATAAGCATACAAAATTAACTTAATCAACCAACCTGAAATTCTCCATCCTGTCGACTCCTGGAAAACATATCCCAAGTATCCCGATCAATCCAGGGATAATCCGAGAACATTTTATCAAGCCGCTTCTTCCCAGATACATAGTACCTGGTAAGATCATGCTTGAACCCATTCCAACACTTTGATGCCATTTTCATACATTTATGACGATGATCCTTGTCATTTGGCACAGTCCAAGCTACCTACACATTAGATACATATATAACAACCGGATGGATTATAACTTGGATAATTATCTAATAATGTTAATCAAACGAATGTAAAGGTAAAATACCGTGATAGCCTCCCAAATCTGATCCTTAACGTTCTGTGGAACGTCATTCCAGTGGTTGTAGTTGATGCTTACGTGCTGCTTCGCTTGTAGAAACACCCACTTATTAAATTATTTAGCACGGGGTCCCTGGGCATTTTGATTAGCATCGAAGGACACCTCAAGCTTCTGTCCGCTTTGCCTGTCCTTCTCTAGTTTCTTCAACGAGGTGGCTCCTCTACCCCGTTTCCTATGAGCCTGTGATGTCTGTATGGACAAAAAAAATGATAAAATAGAGGGTTGTAACATTATAAACTTACATTAAAAAGAAGGACTAAAGATAGTATATAACATGTAAACTTACACTAGAATCAGGCGTAGGCGTGATCGGGTCTGCGAAACCCCACAAGTGTCCTCCCGTGCATGTGGGCTATCCGACTGATCCATATGTATGCCTGTTCAGAAACAATATATATGTATTAACATAGGTTATAACTCAAAATAAATACAGAAGTATAAATAAAAATAACTAGATAGGTCCTGTAGATATATAAAACATCTATATATCCAATATAAGGACAATACGGGAGATTGAAAACTATAGTTTTTGAAGATTGCCAAGCACTGGTCACGGCCGTAACGTGCCAACTGAACCAGACCCTCATAGGCAGAACTGATCACGGCATAGCCGTGATGAGCATCACGGCCTTGACAGATCAACCAGCAGAGCAACATGTACTCAAAACCAAAAATAGAGACATTCCAAACAACTCAAACTCACGGTTTAAAGTTACAACTACTGAGACTACAGTTTCAACATACACTCAAAACAAAAAATAGAGACATTCCAAACAACTCAAACTCATAGTTTCAAGTTTCAACTACTGAGACTACAGTTTCAACCAGCAGAGCAACATGCATGCACTCAAAACCAAAAATAAAAAAATGTGCCCTAAAGACTCACCAGAAATAGGCGCTCGCGCGGTGGTGGTGGGGAAGCTCGAGTGGTGGCCAATGTTCGATGTGGTTACTGAGAGTAGAGGGACAAGGAGAGTTAGTGCGCGGGAAGGGGAAAGAGAGATGTCAAGTTATTGCAAAGAATGAGCGGGAAAGACAGAGTTAGGGGTTAAGAGTGTACCTCACGGTGGTGGCGAAGAAGCCCTCGCGGTGGTTGCGGTGGTTGCGGTGGTTGCGGTGGAGATGAGCTCGTGATTAGGGCAGAGTGAGAGCGAGAGTGGGGGTTGAGAGTGAGGGTTGAGAGTGATGAAAAGAGAAAAGAGACGTACAGAGAAGTGAAGAAGGCGCGCGGGTGTAAACGTTATAATTAAAATAAAACAACATTTTACATCAGTTTTTAGTAAAACCTGACGTTAAAGATCATATATTTAACGTCAGTTGTCTTAAGAAACTGATGTTAAAAACTCTCACACTTATTAAGTCAGTTGTTAGTAAAAACTAACGTTAAAGGTCATATATTTAACGTCAGTTGTATTAAGAAACTGACGTTAAAAACACTCACACTTCTTACGTCAATTGTATTACACAACGGACGTTAAAAGTTTATTAGTTTCTGCAAAAACATTCATTCCTTTGACTACTGTGCTACTTACCCATTCACCTTGTACCTAATCCTCTTAATGAGCATTAAGTTTATAGATAAGTTTTCAATAAAATCAGAATAGCTTAGTAACTTCATCCACTGCTCCTATAAATAGCTTCCTTCCATCCTTTTAATTTTTCTGCTTCACAATATGGCTCTGCCATGGAGACTAACTTCATAACTCTTTCTTCCTATTCCTAGACTCAAAGATCTTTGTCTTAATGGTCAAACAACTTCTGGGTTTGAGTAAATCACATTACATGGATATTAAGGTTGGGTGAATCACGTAATGTGATTCTCTCACTTTATTTCATCCTCGTCATCCCTTTCACTTTGCTTTGGAAGGAAGTGATTGTGGATTCAAGATGATGCATCAAGGAATTCCACTGAAGAAGAAAGATGCAAAGATCCATTTCACTTTGCTTTCGCTGCTAGTGACTGAGGATTTACTTTGCATCATGGAATTCAAGTGAGGGAGGTGATGCATCCATTGGAGTTTCTGATGACAGGACTGAGAAGAAAATGATGTTGATGCAGAAAATTTTTTATATTTTAGGGCTATGTTGCAGAAATTTTTTATCTTTCAATCATGTAATTTTAACTTATGAATCGCTTCAATGTCATACGATTTGATTATACATATAACTTGTTTTATGTCAAGTGTTTATTTATTTTAATTTACACAAGAATTTGTTTACTAATTCAAGCTAATTAATAAAAATTAAAAATAAACTTGTATAAAAAAAAGGTTTAGAAATAAACTGCAGTACTATATGGAGTGATCTGCGTTAAGAGGGACAACAGGGACATGACAACCAATGAAATGAGTTTCATAATTATTTACGTCAGTTATTTATAGAACTGACGCAAATAGTGATTTAATATTTACAAACTGCCACCACCTCATTTTTAATGTCAACTTAATTTATGACTGCCAAGTTCCCGTATATTAATTACATTATTTCCAATATTCATTCTGGACGTTTATAATATATAGGATTATTTACGTCAGCTATTTATTTAACTGAAGTAAAAATCAAACTTTTAACGTCAGTTGTATAAAAAACTGACGTTAACAATAAATATTTTTTATTTTAAAAACATTTTTAACGTCAGTTTTTTTTAAACAACTGACGTTAAAAGTGTATAGATATCTGCAAAAACATTCATTCCTTTGACTACTGTGCTACTTACCCATGCACCTTGTAACTTAATCCTCTTAATGAGCATTAAGTTTATAGATAAGTTTTCAAGAAAATCAGAATAGCTTAGTAACTTCATCCCCTGCTCCTATAAATAGCTTCCTTCCATCCTTTTAATTTTCTGCTTCACAATATGGCTCTGCCATGGAGATTAACTTCATCACTCTTTCTTCCTATTCCTAGACTCAAAGGTCTTTGTCTTAATGGTCAAACAACTCCTGAGTTTGAGTAAATCACATTACATGGGTGATAAGTTTGAGTAAACTACATTATGTGAGTTGCTCACCTTATCACCTTCCGGAGAATCAGCTGCTGGAGGGCAAATCAGGTGCTCGGGCGTCACAGTTCCAAAACCTCAGCTTTGGCAGCAAGTGACCGTCATGGAAGTCTCTGGAACCACTGCCTTTGCTTGAAACAGATCTAGTGCACCTGTTTTTGCCTCTCTTGAGCTCTCTCATGCCCTCCAGCTTTTCGAGGTCTTGGAGTATAGTTTTCCCTTTGGCATATTTCATAAAACTCTCTCGATGGGATGTAGCTTTAATGTTTAGGATTTTAAACCCTTTCAATGTAACTTTTTATAGGATTTTAAACCCTTTCAATCTTCTCAGATCAGTCTGTATTACACTTCATGAATGAGATCCGGTTTGGGTTATTGATTCAACTTATACTTCGCACATATATTTTAGTTTTCAAAACAGAAACACAAAACGTCAAAGCAATTCATGTGAAACTGAAACTTTGAGGAAGGCAATGCGGAAGGGATCGTATACTAGATAAAAAATTATTAAAATAACCTTTAACGTCTGTTGATGTAAGGACTGACGTTAAAAGTGAAGTGACTTACTTTTAACATCAGTTCTTTATCGAACTGACTTTAAAATGTTCATTGTTAACGTCAGTTTTTTATTGAACTGACGTTAAAAGTGAGTCACTTCACTTTTAACGTCAGTCATTAAAACAACTGACGTTAAAATTGAATTAATGAAGTCTGATATTTACAAAATTTCCACCGCCTCCTTTTTAACGTCTAGCTTTTCGTTAACTGACGTAAACCTTTACCGTCTAATGTATATTTTCCACTAGTGGATCTTCAACCACTTGACTTGAGTTATGTGATTCAAGCCTTGATTTCCTTTCTTTAGATATGTCTAAGACTAAGTGTATAACCTTTTTGTATTGTGGTTTGATTTTTCTAGGTTTCGTTGTATCAAAACCGTGAGCATATCTAGGAGACCAACCAACCTTTGCTTGATTTTGAGTGATCTAAAAGAGGTAAGTGGGGAGATTGATACTATCCTACCTTAATGTGGATATGTATGTGATTTATATTGTTTTTGTGTTGTCTTGAAACCCTAAAAGTTAGGGTTATGTCTTTGTGTGTTTGTGAGCCTCTAAGAGGACTTGGTGTAATAATTATGTGGTGAATGTTGTGTGATGAAAATTTATGGATGATAGGCTTATTTGATGCATGATGGTTAAAAGAAAATTGATTGTATGCTTACTTGTTCATTGAAAGATAATATGTGTAATATGCTAAATAATCATGCCATGATTTAGTGTTTGAATACATGAATATGTATGATGCTTTGAGATTGATTGATGAAGAGAAATTCTTCATTTGTGTTGGACATGGTTTCGACCATGATGAGAAAAAAGATATGAGAATCTTAAGGATTAAAATCATGGAATCTTATAAGTATTTCAAGTTTTTAAAAGAGTAACATAATCAAGAAAAATCACCAAGTTTAAAAAACTGTTTTTAGGGCAGTATACACTGCCTTGTCCATTTTTAAGGACTGCCTTATCCTATTTTAAATGATCCAAAATTGGTTTGAATTGAATTGGTTTGGTGTTAATTGGATTAATACATAAAAAGATATAAGCTTTTTAGTAAACAAGGACCTTTTTGAAAATATTGTAAAATGTGGGGCAGAAATGTTATTTCTGGAAAGTTTATGAGAACTGGAAAAATATTTCTATAGAAGTTGGTTTGGTATGATTTGACGTTATAAACAAAAAGTTATAAGGTTTTAAGCACGTAAGGATCTTTTTGCAAATAATGAAAATCGAGGGACTAAAATGCAATTTTAGAAAATTTATGTAACAGGACATTTAGAAACTGGTTTTCATACCTATCAAAGTGTTCTAAAACTCCAAAATGAGTTTTGGACCATTAGAGTTAAAAATCATTGAAAAAAGACTTACACTATTTACTAAATTAACGACGTTCGGTCGAGTTTTTAGGAATTTTGTATAAATGGTGAGAAAGAGGTAAAATTAGTGCTTGAACATCCTAAAATGAGTATTATAACTTAGGAAAGTTATATATTTGAGGTGAAGAACCATATTTTCAAAAGTTTGGCTTTTGAGCCTAATTTCAGTAAAAAGCGGCGAAACAGTCGTTAAGTGTTTTTAAAGATTTTGGAGAAATGGTTTGGAGGAATTTGGTACTAATGTATTTTTATGTAGTCTAATTACAAAATGGTATGGCGTTAACCAAATGTTTTGGTTTTAATACAAAAAGAATTTTAGTCCGTAAGGACGAGTATTTACAGTAAAATGTAAAACCTAAGTTATAAATGACTTAGTGACCAAATGAACTTAATAGTTTATGACTTATGGTGAAGCAAGACCATTTGTTATAAAGTGTGGATAATTCCATATGCATACTTCCATAATACTTAATGGCAAAAAGTATTTTAAGGTTACTTGCTCGACAAATAATTCCGTTCGGGAATGGACTTAAAGAGGTATAATGAGTTGGTGTGAATGACCAACCTTCATAATATACTCAACTTTTGCAACACGGTTAGACTAATGAGGAATCCTAAATATAGTGCAAGAATTCACGGGTTGGTACTATCTTGCCTCTAGAATGGCTATTGATTCCGTCAAAGGAATCCTGAAGTTTATCCGGTTGATAAATACGAACGCACATGCCGTTATCGGCTTAATCCAAACGAAATTGTAAATAAGGTCTTTGTGCTTAGGAAGCGGGCTGACATGCTTTGTGCGCATGTGGACGTGCTAATGATGATCTTCAATGGTCTTGGTGATGGTCAGGGTAGGAAGGCCACAAATGTTCAATTGGTGATTCTTTTGGTCGTGGTGTTTCATGCAATACACTGACATCTACTACTAGTTGCTAACCGTACCAGGTTATCGAGAATGTTTCACAATCAGTTCTAATTCCACAAGTGACTGTTACTATTGATTCACAAAAGATGCCTATATTGGCAGTTGTGAAACATGGAGCTCTAACCACTCCTTCCGAATCTTCTCTTAAGCTCCGGAGTTAGGGTCAGATCTTCCTTGAGGCTGTGTAGGAATGGGACTATGCAGTTTCAATCAGTTATATCTATTCTCGAGTCTCAACGAATTGATAGTGTCAGATGTGTTTTGATAAACTTGTTGTGTGTGGATATTGTTTACTTCGGGTATGTGTGGATTTACTGTTAATCATCTGGTTGTACTATGATATGTAGGTTGTCATATGTATGTGAGTCGTATCACTGCATGTCTACCTTATGTGTAAGATAAAGGGAAATCTCACCTCCTTATTTTTATATTGCCAATGTCGGCCGGCTATGTGCCTTCTGTATTCTTTTGAGAAGGTTGAGATGTCAAGATGTCCCTTGGCTGACGCATCGTATAGATTGAGGTTCGAGCATACGGACGATATGTCAGAGTTTCTAGTGGACGACTTCCAGATTATCGATAGTTTGTATATCATGTTTTTCATCTTGGAAGAGGTAAGGGCTTAGTCCAAGTGTTATTTTTGTAGTGACTCTAGTAGTGTCTTTTCCGACGATGTCAGTAGTGGACTCAAATAGAGTTTCCACTAGATCTCGTCAGTGCGGTTTGTCTTTCTCACGATGTACGAGAGAGGATTGTCTTTTATATTTTAGTTTGGCCAACTTGGGGGGCTGGGAGTTAGTGTTATCGTTAATGGAGCTGCGACTCCAAGTATCTTATATTGTAAGAGCTGCGTCTCCATATCTTTGTACTGGATCAGTATATTTCTATAATTTCTATTTATGAGTTGTGTTGGGTATCATGTAAAGTATTTACGAACTTATGACCCTAATTGTGAGAATGGAATATTTTATTATCCATTCATCTAAATCAATGTAGTTATGTTTATGACTTGCGAAAAAGAAAAAAATTACCCTATTCTTTTATAGCCAATTTCAATTAACCTACTTTTCGGCCTTAGAATGTCACTTACGATGTAGCACCAGAGAAGGGTGTAACATTATTGGTATCAGAGCTGACCGAGTCTTTTGGGCTTTGGGGTTTAGGTCTGTTGTCGCTTTTGTTGTGTCTTCTCTGGTTGTTTCTTTAGTTGTTATGTGTTCTTGGTTCAATGAAGAACCAATGTTTTGAAGGATAATGACTTTAGTCTATCCTTAGTCAAGTTCATGTTCTTCATGACGTTGTTCCGGAAGGATACAACATTGTTTGCCTTTCTTTTCATTATTGTTTATTAGGAGGAATGATAGTGGATAGAATTTTGATGCCTAGTTTTGCTTTAAGTTTGTCATCAATAAACTTAGTAAGGATTGAAGTCTGTTAGTTGAAGTGGAAAACAGAACCGTCACTAAGGAAATATTTAGGATTAATCTTTTGGATGAGTACTTTTCTAACAAAGCTTGAGGCGTATCAGTGAATGTAGTTTTGCGACTAAGCTAAGAAGAAATGTTGGTTAGAGAATATGTTTGTCATCTTGAACTTCATCAACTATCGTTTATAAAGATGCTTAAGAAACAACCGCAACGACAGTGAATTCAAAAGAGTAGTGACAAGGAAACTAGTGAAGTCATTGTACTTTCCAAAGCTGCCTGAGATATGGTAAAGGATATGCAACTAGGAACTGCAATGATAAGGAGACCGTTTTTTTCCAATATGAAATGATGGATCACATTACGAAAAATTGCAAGCAGCGACTTTCAAGAAAGATTGGTAGAATTAATCAATTCGTGACTACAGTATTAGGTTGCATGAGATGTGGAAGTAATCACCAAAGAAGTCACTGCATCCTTAGAGGTCTTGCCTATTATCGATATGGACAATCAAGGCATACCACAAGTAGGTGTGATCCAACCAAGGGGAAATTTTACCATAGAGAGTAAGCTTTCGGCTATACTGTTTGGTTCGCACATGAGTCATTCTTAATTCCCTACGAATATGTGAGATATTCTGATAACTTATCTTTTGTTGATTTTTTTCCAGTCAAGTTAATGTGATTTCAATACTCATCTTCTATGGTTTATGTTTTGGGTCAACCAATCAAGATTGTATTCTTCTGTCATCATTGATATAATGATTTTTTTCAATCGTTGGTTAACCAACCCTTGTGGGTTAAATCTATTTGAATTCTCCATTGTTGTGGAGAACTGATTTTTGTAAAGTTGACCATTTGCTTTATCCGCAAATGAGTACAATTGAGAAATGATGTGATCTCTGATAGATCATATCGTGTTATCCTTGGTAGGTAAAAAGTTGTAAATTCCCTAGCAGATTAAAATTTTGACAATTCACGTCAAATTTTCTTTTATGCCAAATGAATCAGAGTTACCTCGAGTGGGGGAACTCGCAAAAATTTTATTGTTACTCTCTTAAAGACCAAGAGAATTCTAGATTGAGAATCTAGACTCTTGAAAATTAATAAAGTTATCATCTTAAAATTTTGGCTTTTGAAGTAAGTTCTTGTCGAGAAAGGAACTTTATTAGAATCATGGTTATAAATATGTGGCTGTACAACACATTTTTACATTCAGGAACATATTAAAGAGAATTTTTGTATAAAGAATATCCTTTGTATTTCTATTCATTTAACTATATTCTATTGTAAGAATAAAGTGTAGGGATTATTTTCTCTTCTTGAAAAAATTTTTGTTCAGATTCTGAGTTCTTGTTATATCGTTGGTGTGTTAGAACCGCCACCGAGGATAGAGTTAGAGTTCTGTATCGTTCAGATGTAAGAACCTATTTGATATCTATATATTTGATTCTATTGAACGTTCGAATTATCCGAATATACTCGTGTCTTGAGAATCAAAAAGTAATTGTCCTGATTATCCTTCTCATGTAGTCTCGTGAATATAGTATAAGTCAGAGCGACAGTCTAATCTAGGAAGTAATTCACGTCACGTTTTGAAAATAAAGACGAGAACGATATGTTTATGGAGCATGAAATAAAATACCATTATTCATGTTCATTTTCTTATATGAGTAAATTCCGGGGACGAAATTCATTTTAGAGGGGTAGTTTTGTAACACCCTGTTTTCTCGTGTCCTGACCGGTAATTATATTTTATATTATTACCAGGGATCTAGAAAATGATTTTAAGGAAAACAAAATCATATTTAAGATCTTCTATATCGAAGTAAGTACGGTTAAATTTTGGGTTTAAAACTCAGACAGAAACCGGTCTGCATTTTTACTGACAGTATAATTCTATATCGGCAGAAAACCCTAATTTCGGCCCGAAAACAAAAAAAATTCAAAATGTTGCCACTTTTTGGGGACAATATATATATCAAGAATTTCTACTCAAAAATAAAATATTTTATTTTATCGAGTTAAATTTTAGCGAAAAACGGTGGAAAACCCTAATCGGGTAAAACAACGGAGCTGGAAACGGATCTGCAGCGGTGTGCCAGAGGATAGTAGTGATGACTCAACATGGACAACTCACCCTAGTGATTCATCTACTGACTGACCACATGTCATCATGACTTTAGATATTTTACAAAATATCTATATGTGGAAAAGTCCATAATACCCTTAAGTTCCTTATTAATTCCCAATGTGTCCCCAAGATATTTTTGGACCCCAAATTCCTCTATAATTTCGTGCATCCCCTCCACTAAACCAAACTCATTTCATTTAGATTTCATTTCATCATCTTCCTCTCAAAACCCCTAATCGGGTAAACAACAGAATTAGACACGAATGCACAGAGATACACCGGGAGACAGAACGACGAGTCATCCATGATGACTCATAGGGGATGAGTCACCATGGTGAGTCATGGTAGTGGCTCACCTCCCTCATCAATGTCCATAAATGCCCATAAATGCTAGAATCAAAATATCTAGATATTTTGGACCTTAACCTAACTGATAATTAGTTAACTTCAACCGAGGTTAGCCAACCATGATAAACCACAAAAATATCTTCTCCTCACTTGGTTAACCACATGGCAGCCACCACAACTCCCTTGTTTCATTTTATTTTCATTTCTTCACATTTTCTACACAAAATACCATTTGATCTTTTAATGAATTCCTTTGATGTCCAACAAGTGTTTTGATAATTTTATCCTTCTATCATATATAAATTCGACCAATCACCTTCACTATTGTTCATCCATCCAGTTTACTTCACCTTATCATGATGATTCATTAATAATACCTAAGTTATAATATATTATTCCTTAACTTAACCTATCCTAAGTTAAGTTCAACCATGGTTCACAAGGCAATTTCAATATGACTTCTCTTCCTCCTTGTGGTGCAAATTCGGTCACATGACTCTAGATCCACCTCCACCACATATTCCTCCCCTTCATCGTTGTCCATTCAATTTTGATGATGACAAAGTTACTAATATCTAGATATTTTCCTGACTAACTTAACCTAAGATAAGTTACTATCAACCATGGATATCAAACACATTTATGTCATTTGGCTCATGAAGCCCACGACCTCCTACCTATGAATACCCATTGTTACTTCATTTTTGTTGCTCTTTACAAGTGCTTCATCTTCACTTCATTTCCTTTCATTTATCTAACTTCTCTTCATTTCATGAACAACGTCATTCCTTTATCTTCATGAAGCAATTCGTCCATCATCACCATTTCTTGATTCAAACATTTGTTTGATAAACCAATATGAGATCCTTAACCCTATCCTTAATCTAATTCTAAGCTATTTTTACACAAAGTTCCATTTTGAAGCAAAATCCTTTCCTTATTCTTAAGACTCAAATTCGGCCAACATCACTTCTCCATCATCCAAGAGTTTGTTTCATGAATCAACCATAGATCCATGATCCTCTCATCATTCTAAGCCTTTGTCATCTCACACAAAATCTCATTTTGAGCTTTCTTTCAAAATGGGTATTTCTTACCTAGAGCAAACTATCACTTGATCTTCAACCACTTGACTTGAGTTAAGTGATTCAAGCCTTGATTTACTTTCTTTAGATATGTCTAAGCCTAACTGTATAACCTTTTTTTTATTGTGGTTTCATTTTGCTAGGTTTTGTTGTATCAAAACCGTGAGCACATCTAGGAGACCAACTAACCTTTTCCTGATTTTGAGTGATCTACAAGAGGTAAGTGGGGATATTGCTACTATACTACCTTAATGTAGATATGTATGTGATTTATATTGTTTTTGTGTTGTCTTGAAACCCTAAAAGTTAGGGTTATTTCTTTGTGTGTTTGTGAGCCTCTAAGAGGACTTGGTGTAATAATTATGTGGTGTATGTTGTGTGATGAAAATTGATGGATGATAGGCTTATTTGATGCATGATGGTTAAAAGAAAATTGGTTGTATGCTTACTTGTTCATTGAAAGATAATATGTGGAATAGGCTAAATAAACATGCCATGATTTAGTGTTCGAATACATGAATATGTATGATGCTTTGAGATTGATTGATGAAGAGAAATTCTTCATTTGTGTTGGACATGGTTTCGACCACGATGAGAAAAATGATATGAGAATCTTAAGGATTATGGAATCTTATAAGTATTTCAAGTTTTTAAAAGAATAACAAAATCAAGAAAAATCACTAAGTTTTAAAAATTGTTTTTAGGGCAGTATACACTGCCTTGTCCATTTTAAAGGGTGGCCTTATCCTATTTTAAATGATCCAAAATTGGTTTGAATTGAATTGGTTTGGTGTTGATTGGGTTAATACATAAAAAGATATAAGCTTTTTTAGTAAACAAGGACCTTTTTGAAAATATTGTAAAATGTGGGGCATAAATGTAATTTCTAGAAAGTTTATGAGAACTGGAAAAATATTTCTATAGAAGTTGGTTTGGTATGATTTGAAGTTATAAACAAAAAGTTATAAGGTTTGAAGTACATAAGGATCTTTTTGCAAATAATGAAAGTCTAGGGACTAAAATTCAATTTTCGAAAATTTATGTAACTGGACATTTAGAAACTGGTTTTCATACCTATCAAAGTGTTCTAAAACTCCAAAATGAGTTTTGGACCATTAGAGTTAAAAATCATTGAAAAAAGACTTACACTATTTACAAAATTAACGACGTTCGGTCGAGTTTTTAGGAATTTTGTATAAATGGTGAGAAAGAGGTAAAATTAGTGCTTGAACATCCTAAAATGAGTATTATAACCTAGAAAAGTTATATATTTGAGGTGAAGAACCATATTTTCAAAAGTTTGGCTTTTGAGACTAAATTTAGTAAAAAGCGGCGAAACAGTCGTTATGTGTTATTAAAGATTTTGGAGAAATGGTTTGGAGGAATTGGGTACTAATGTATTTTGATGGAGTCTGATTTCAAAATTGTTTGGCGTTAACCAAATGTTTTGGTTTTAATACAAAATGAATTTTAGTCCGTAAGGACGAGTATTTACAGTAAAATGTAAAACCTAAGTTATAAATGACTTAGTGAACAAATGCACTTAATAGTTTATGACTTATGGTGAAGCAAGACCATTTGTCATAAAATGTGGATAATTCCATATCCATACTTCCATACTACTTAATGACAAAGAGTATTTTAAGGTTACTTGCTGGACAAGTTATTCCGTTCCGGAATGGACTTAAAGAGGTATAATGAGTTGATGCGAACGACCAACCTGATGAGTGTGATTTCACCTCATATTTCATGTACATTTTTGCATGCATTTTCATATAGTTTAGGCATATTTAAATTTATTTTTATTAGTTTTTACCTTAGAACGGGTGAGGCGGTTTCGTGGTATTCTTTTGCATGAATTATGGGTAAAATGCTCAAGATTGACCATGATGGAGCTCGGATGAAGATAGAGCTTGAAAAGTGAAGAAACTGTACCAAACAAAGCCCATCACGGCCTAGCCATAATGACCATCACGGCCATGATCGAGCAATAACTGGAATGAAAGAAGGCGAATTCAGAAGCTGTCACGGCCTAGCCGTGATGCCCATCACGGCCGTGACATGTTAATTGAGCGAGACCCCTTCTAGGAAGAATCCATCACGGCCATGACAGACCATTTTGTGAAGCAAAGTTCAAGGCAGAAGCGGTCACGGCCTAGCCGTGATAAGCATCACGGCCGTGATGAATCAAAATTGAAAGCGCGCCCAAGGCAGAACCTGTCACGGTCATCACGGTCGTGACGTGCGCCTAATCTATAAATAGGCATCTGGGCAGAACAAAAAAGGATCATCTCTGGAGCAGGCTTTTACCTTAGAAATAAAACACGTTCTCTGAGAGTCAAGGAGCTACTGGGACTGCATGTGGAAAGCTTCCATGGAGTTCCTTCTTCCCCTTGTCTCTATTGTTTTGATTTTGGCTTTCTCTGTAATCATGAGTAGTTAAATCCCTTTTTGTTGGGGTTAGATGTAGCTAAACTGAATCTCATGTATTTACCTTGATGATTAATCTGTGTTTATACCTTCTTATCAGTGTTTGATTCCTATGCTTAATGCTTTTTGTGGTTTGATCATCCATGAATTGATTTTGAGATTTGATTTGCAATGGGGACATTCTTATCAATTCTTGATCTGGAATTAATCTCCTAGTAAACCTTGCATCTAGGAATGAATTTTGGTTTATTAGTAATCGTGTAATCCTTATTCTTAATGCAAATTCACTAATTAGGCCACCTAAGGAATTAGGGTTTAATTAGGGGATTTAGGCTCTTGTCATCTAAGGAATTAGGGCTTGAGTAATCTTGTGGGTTGATTTTGATATTTGAAGCATAAACTGTATTGGTAGTCTTAGTATTGCATGAGGCAAAGGTTTAGTGAAAATTAATCCCAACATCTTTCATTATATTTGGAGAACCATTTTTCTGCATTCCAAGTGTTCGATAAAAATACAAAAAGAACTTTTTCCTTTTATTACTCCTGGGCTTTGTATTTAGTATTGAGCTCCCTTCCATCCAAAGGTTCACTTAGATAGTAATTGAATTGTTACGTGCTAGTACTTGTCTCAGTCATCGTGGGAACGATATCCCTCTTACCTCTTTATTACTTGTACGACTGGGTATACTTGCCTAGATTTCGTCCTCCACAAGTTTTTGGCGCCGTTGCCGGGGACTGAGTTTCAATATTAGCATACCCATTTCGATTACTAATTTAAGCACAATTTTGTTTTTCTGTTTTATTATCTGTTTTTCTTTGCTGTCATTGAGTGCTAACATTCTTGGTCTCTAGACTTTTGTGTATGCGAGGTACTATCCCAGCTGACCAACTTCTCTACGATCCTGAAATAGAGAAAACAGCTAGGGAGAATCGGAGGCAAGCAAGACAGCAGAAGCTATTAGAGCAACAAGAAAGAGAACAAGAGACTTCCACTTCTCAAGTTCATCAAGAACCACTTAAGATGGCAGGCAATGGTGAGGGTGCTCCACGGAGGACACTTGGGGACTATGCCAACACAAATGTCAATCGTTATGTCACTAGCATAGTGAGGCCTCCAGTGAATTCCAACAATTTTGAGATCAAGTCGGCTCTCTTGAATATGATTGCACAAAATCAATTTTCCGGGATGGAGAAGGAGGATCCTAATAATCATGTCTCCAACTTCATTGAGTTATGTGATACGGTGAAGCTAAATGGTGCTAGCGATGATGCAATTCGCCTAAGGTTGTTCCCATTCTCTCTAAGAGATAGAGCCAAGACTTGGCTCCAATCTCAACCAAGGGGGAGCATCACTACATGGGATGACTTAGAGGCTAAATTTCTTGGACGGTTATTTCCCGCCTCAAGATTTGTGAAGACACGGGGTGACATCACAAGCTTTGCTCAACAAGAGGGTGAGACTCTTCATGACACATGGGAAAGGTTCAAAGACTTGATCCGAAGATGTCCAAATCATGGGTTTGAGGATCTTGTCCAAATGCAAACATTTTGAAATGGATTGAGGTCGTCAACCAAGCTTATGTTGGATACCTCAGCTGGAGGTTCCATGAACACAAAGACACCGGAGGAAGCATTAACTTTGATAGAAGCTATGGCATCTAATGAATATTTGATGCATCATGATCGAGGTACCATATCAAGAAAGGGAGTGTTGGAGTTAGACTCACAAACTGCACTTTTGGCTCAAAATAAGCTTATGACACAACAACTTGAATCCATTACCAAGCAACTAGCTCAACTCCCACAACAACTCCAGACCATTCAAGGGACAACCATGCCACCTCAACAAGTAATGATCTGTGATTTTTGTGGAGGAGATCATGACAATGGAAAGTGTGAAGTCACACCTAGTTCCCATGAGGAAGCTAATTATATGGGGAACTATGGGCGGCAAGGCAGCAACCAATACTCCAACAATTACAACCAAGGGTGGAGGAATCAAGCAAGTTTTGGTTGGAAACAAGATGCCGGACAAGCAAGCAAGCCTCTTCCCACACAACCGCCTCAAGACCGGACTTCAATCTTGGAGAACACCCTCAATCAATTCATGCAAATGTCCATGTCAAACCAGAAAAACACCGATGCTGCCATAAAGAACTTGGAGGTTTAACTTGGACAAATTGCAAAGCACCTAGCGGAACAATCCAGCAGCAGTTTTCAGGTAATACTCAAATAAATCCTAAAGAGCATTGTAAGGCTATTGTTTTGAGGAGTGGTAAAAGTCTTGAGAAAGTGAGCGGTGAGCCTTTGTTGAAAAATCAGAGAGATGCTGAAAAAACAGAGTTGAGTGCTGAAAAAAGAGAGAAAATGAGGAGAAAGGCAAAGAGGTTGTAATAGAGGAAGAAGAAAAATGCAGTGAAAAAGACAAGAGAGAACAGTTAGTGGATGAAAATTCAATTTTGAGGAGGAGTAAAAGTCAGATTTTGAAAGATGGAGACAATCCTCAAGAGATCCATTCTTATGTAAAGTTGCCATATCCTCACTTAAGCAAGAAGAAGGAGAAGGAAGAGCAATTTGCCAAATTTCTTGACATCTTTAAGAGGCTGCAAATCAACATACCCTTTGCTGAAGCACTAGAGCAAATGCCAACTTATGCAAAGTTCATGAAGGAGTTACTTATGAAGAAAAGGAGGTTTAAAGAAGATGAGACTGTTGCCCTGACGGAAGAGTGTAGTGCGATACTTCAAAGGAAGTTACCTCCAAAGCTTAAAGATCCTGGTAGTTTTACAATCCCTTGCACAATTGGGAGTGTTGCTATTGGGAAGGCCTTGTGTGACTTGGGGGCAAGTATCAATTTGATGCCGCTTTCAATCTTGAACAAGCTTGGAGGTGGTGAAGTGAAACCAACGAGGATGGCATTGCAACTAGCCGATAGATCAATCAAGCGTCCTTTTGGTATTCTGGAAGATGTTTTGGTTAAAGTGGATAAGTTTATCGTCCCATTCAATTTTGTGATATTAGACATGGAGGAGGATGCAGAAGTTCCACTTATATTGGGGAGACCTTTTCTAACAACTGGTCGTGCTTTGATAGATGTACAAAAAGGTCAACTTTGACTCAGAGTGCAAGATGAAGAGGTTACTTTCAATGTATTTGAAGCTATGCATCGCTCGAGTGATGAAGAGAATTGTTTCCGCATGGACATTGTGGATGTAGTGGCTAAAGAGGTCTTTGCACATCAGCACCACTCCTCTACTCTTGAGAGGGTAATTATGAACTCTATTGAAAATCTTGATGAGAAAGAGGATAAGGAAATAGAAGAGTGTTTGTGTGATTTGGAAGCTCAACCCAGTCAACTTTCTGTTAATTCTAAGAAAGAAGAGCTCAAGAAGGATGAAGTCCAAGAGAAGCTCGAGTTAGAGCTTAAACCTCTACCTCCCCACTTGAAATATGTGTTTCTTGGTGAGAATGATGAAAATCCTGTCATAGTGAGCAATGTATTGTCCAAATTGGAGGAGGAGAAACTTGTAAGGGTGCTTAGAGAGCATAAGACAGCTATTGGACGGTCCATCTTAGATTTGAAAGGTATTAGCCCTACATTCTGTATGCACAAGATCATGATGGAGGCTGAATTTAAACCGGTGGTCCAACCGCAAAGGAGGCTCAATCCTACAATGAAAGAAGTGGTAAGGAAGGAGGTGCTGAAAATCCTTGAAGCTGGAATGATTTATCCGATTTTCGATGGTGCTTGGGTGAGTCCGGTACAAGTGGTTCCCAAGAAAGTTGGCATGACCGTCGTGAACAACGAGAAAAATGAGTTGATCCCAACTAGAACGGTCACCGGTTGGCGAATGTGTATAGATTATCGGAAGCTAAATCAAGCTACTAGGAAAGATCACTTCCCACTTCCATTTATGGACCAAATTTTGGAGAGATTGGCCAGGCAAGCTTATTATTGTTTCTTGGATGGTTATTCGGGTTATAACCAAATTGCGGTTAACCCGGAAGACCAAGAGAAAACTGCCTTCACATGTCCTTTTGGAGTTTTTACCTATCGGAAGGTTCCTTTCGGTCTTTGTAATGAGCCTGCAACATTTCAAAGGTGCATGCTTTCCATTTTCTCTGATATGGTTGAAAAATACATTGAAGTTTTTATGGATGATTTCTCTGTTTTCGGTTCCTCTTATGATAATTGTTTGTCTAACCTTGCTGCTGTGTTAAAGAGGTGCATGGACACCAATTTAGTCTTAAATTGGGAGAAGTGTCATTTTATGGTGCAGGGGGGCATTGTGCTTGGGCACAAGATTTCAGCTAAGGGGATCGAGGTGGATAAATCCAAGATTGATGTAATTGAGAAACTACCTCCACCAGTGAATGTCAAGGGTGTGAGGAGTTTTCTTGGGCATGCAGGCTTTTACCAGCGGTTGATCCGTTGTCGCACACGGGTCAAAAAAACGAGTGATTAGAAAAAAACTGTAGTTAGGGCACGATAACTCGAGTATCGTATCTCAAGGACTCTTGGATTGTTATTAACCTACAAATCAATTTGGGGGGGTTTAGATTCAGTGAGAGAAGAATTGATTAAGAAAACAGTGCAATTAAGTGATTATCAATAAGCTGAAACGATTAATCTGCTGTTTCGGTTTCCCAACTATCATTGATCCACATAAATTCCAAGCCCTAAGAAGATTCTAATCTCTTTTCGATTGTAGCAGCAATTAGACAAGCGCAATTGACACTACGAGATGTATGTTCCTAATTTCCGAATTAAGCAAACGGATTGAAGCTCTCGTGAATTAAGCAAACACGACACACACACGTGAATTAAGCAAATGCGATCAAGGTATAGGAACATAGAATCATCGAAATTAATCAATACTTATTCTATACAACTTGAATTAAGCAAACAAGGCATATAGCATAATATTGAAAGAGACAAGCAAATTGATCGGGAATTATGGAACCTCAAGTGTCGGCGGAAACCGATTACAGCAGACTAATCCCTGGTTATTAGTTCTCCATCACAAACATGATACAAACCCTTGGAATAGACTAAAAACAGTGAAAATTCTCTAAGATTTGCGGCTGCCCTGGTGCCTTTTATAAATCGGGATTCGCGTCACGGCCGTGATGGCCATCACGGCCAGGTCGTGACGTATTCTGCCAAGGGCGCGCATTCAAATTATGGTCTATCACGGCCGTGATGCCAATCATGGCCAGGCCGTGATGCTTTCTGACTTTGGGTGCTGATCTGTCACGGCCGTGACCTCCATCACGGCTAGGCCGTGATCAATTCTGTTCTTCAGGGTTCTCTCATCACGCCTGTGATGGGTATCACGGCTGGGCCGTGATGCTTTCTGACTTTCAGGGTCTTCTCATCACGGCTGGGTCGTGATGCTCTCTGATCTTCATGGGTAGCTCATCACGGTCGTGACCAGTGTCACGGCCTGGCCGTGATGGCTTCTGCTTTAAGAGTCCTTCCCTTTTTGCTCTTCTTATTAACCTGAAAACATGAAACAGCAGCAAATGCTTTATTTGACTCAAAGTTAACTAAAATGCCCTAAAACTACTTAAGAGACTCAAAATGTTGCTTGAGGACAAATAAATCCAAATTCTGGTGAAAACGAGATTAAACTCGAGTAATTAGGGCAAAAGCCATGGTCTTACTAGTTATAAAACTAGTCGAGCCAAAGGCTCTTCAAAATACCCCAAACTTAAACTTTGCTTGTCCCCAAGCAAACTAAAACTCAAAAAAGACTCAAACTTGGCAAGCTTAAAGGATTCAACCAATTTCGCACAAATTTCATGCAATTTTAAAAAAAAAAATTTTTTTTCTTCAATGTTCCCCCCTTTGCAACAATGTAATCCCCACATTCATTTACTTTAAACAATTGAGAATTCCATCATTCATGCAATCAGTAATCTGAGTTGAGGATCCAAGTTACACACAAAAGGGAGATCACCAATTTCAAACAATTGCCTTCCTCACAAGGGCATTTAATATTTCACTCATTTGCTCAATTTGTCTAGGCTATCAACTTTTCACTCAATTTCACATTTCAAGATCACTTCCCATGAATTTGATTTTCATCTCAAACAAAGTTCCCACGAAAACATGCATGCAACATCAAAAGGTCTTTTAAAGGTTGTAATGGGGCCTGGCTAAAGGTAGGATATTCAAAGGTACTAGGCTCTACATCCCTATGAATTAAGAGAGCATGAAACTTTTTACCTTGACCTCCACTCTTATTCCTTTTTTCATATTTCTTTTCGATGCTTTGGGCGACTACAGCCCTTTTCCTTACAATACCCTTTTTTTTTGACATTTTTGTACTTTTTTTTTCTTTTTGCCTTTGGCTCCAACCTTTATTTTTCTTTTTCTCAACACAGAATGACATATCAAACCTTGTAGCCACCCCAAACTTACTTTCTTACAACCCTTCTCTAGCTAAGCTTCCATGCTCTCCTAATCCTAAGATTGGGTTAACATGGTTTTTTTTTTCCAGATTTTTGGCTTATAACATAGGGTCATCAAGAAACAATAGGCTTATTAGGCTCAATGTGGCTAACTAGGGAACATCCATTAGGGATGGTTCTTTTAGGCCAAGTAGTTATTTCAAAGAAAATTGCCTAAATCATTTGATGCAACCACATAAGCATGCAAACCATGAAGAGATTCAAGAAAATCCGGGAAAGTGCAACTTAAAAGTGATTCACACAATTAAAAACATGTTGGAGGCTCAAATCCTCACCTGGACATTTTTCGCAAATTGTTTGACCGAGATTCAATCCCTAGTGTGTGCATCCCTTCACCCCAAACTTATCATAAATCATGCAATCACAACAAAATATCTCAAAGTTCAATTTTCAATTTTTCACATGGGGATCAATTTTCAATTTTCAAAACCTAGGGGGAAATCATCAGCAGTCAACAAATATCATGCAATCAATCTATGCTAGATTTAATTAAAATCCATCAAGCTCACCGACACAAGACTCACATGCATAAGACTCGAAGCAAAGCAAAGATAATTAAAAAGAAAAAGGTTTAGAAAAACTCATGAAGGCGGTTCCACCGGGATCCCACTGCCTGTGATACAGCGGCCAAGGAATGCTCAAAGTGCAATATGATCCTCTCGGATCCCATGGCATGCAGCATAAGTATGAAAGTGAGTGCTTGACAATCATGGTGACCTCGCCAAGTGCGACGGACTTCTCACTCCCTCTTGGGTCAAAGATGACCTCCTTGTCAACAAAGTCTTCCCAATAAAAATGGGGTTCAACCTCTTGGACTGGCCACAGTGCCTTCATAGTTAAAGACTCAAATTCCAATTTCTCAGGCAGAGGCTTGAACTCCATTTTTGGCTGCTTCACAGTGGGAGATGGCAAACAAGTAGAGAGGATCACTGGTTTTGCCTTAGCTTCTGCACAATCTTCACTCACTGCGTCACCAAATCCATCACCTTCCAAATATGCAGAAATCTCAGCACAAACCACGCAAGTATTTTTCCCATCACAATCAACACATGCATAGGAATTGATAGAATCATCTAATTCCAAAAGTCCTTCATCGTCCTCAAGCATGGTGAAGTAGATGTCCTCCTGATCCTCATTTTCTATACTTCTTGGCTGAACAGGGCCCTCAACCTCATGTGTCCCATGTTCCATATGGATGTTTTGCTCATCATACCCTAAAAAGGATTAAATTTCAACACAAAGTTCATCAATAACAGTATTCTTGACATCATTATCAAAATTATGCTCAAAAGAAGTATTGTCAAGAATATCTATTTGTGAATCTGAATGCTCTTCAAGGAGATGTTGTGATTGCAGTGTAGTCAAGGTGGAGGCAATATGACCAATTTGAGTGGCCAAATTCTGAAGACTTGCTTCTGTCCTCTGTTGGAATTCAAGAGTGTGTTCTGCCATTTGTTGCACCAATTCTTCCAGACTGGGTTGGACTGGTGTGGGGTCAGGCTGATATTGATGCTGGCTTATTGTCAATTGATGCACCAAAGAAGCTATCTCATCCAAGCTGCCATGTTCTCCACCATGTTGGCCAGAATAGTCATTCACTCCAACCATGCCAAAATAACTACTAAACTCATAACCACCAGTAAAGTCAGGATAATATATGCATGATGGCTCATAATCAACATTAGGCATATAATTTTGCATATAATTATCCATGGGAAGTATTAAGGTTCACCACCACGACAATCACAATGTGCAATACCATCAATATGATATAAACATATAAGTTTAAGACACTCACATATAAGCTCCAAACAACAAAATAAAAAAAGGGTTTGATTCCTAAAATGACTAATAAAAATCAAAGAGTCCCCGGTAACGGCGCCAATTTTGATCCGCTGTCGCACACGGGTCAAAAAAAACGAGTGATTAGAAAAAAACTGTAGTTAGGGTTCGACAACTCGAGTATCGTATCTCAAGGACTCTTGGATTGTTATTAACCTACAAATCAATTAGGAGGGGTTTAGATTCAGTGAGAGAAGAATTGATTAAGAAAACAGTGCAATTAAGTGATTATCAATAAGCTGAAACGATTAATCTGCTGTTTTCGTTTCCCAACTATCATTGATCCACATAAATTCCAAGCCCTAAGCAGATTCTAATCTCTTTTCGATTGTAGCAGCAATTAGACAAGCGCAATTGACACTACGAGATGTATGTTCCTAATTTCCGAATTAAGCAAACGGATTGAAGCTCTCATGAATTAAGCAAACACGACACACACGCGCGAATTAAGCAAACGCGATCAAGGTATAGGAACATAGAATCATCGAAATTAATCAATACTTATTCTTTACAACTTGAATTAAGCAAACAAGTCATATAGCATAATATTGAAAGAGACAAGCAAATTGATCGGGAATTATGGAACCTCAAGTGTCGGCGGAAACCGATTACAGCAGACTAATCCCTGGTGATTAGTTCTCCATCACAAACATGATACAAACCCTTGGAATAGACTAAAAACGGTGAAAATTCTCTAAGATTTGCATCTGCCCTGGTGCCTTTTATAAATCAGGATTCGCGTCACGGCCGTGATGGCCATCACGGCCAGGCCGTGACGTATTCTGCCAAGGGCGCGCATTCAAATTCTGGTCTATCACGGCCGTGATGGCAATCACGGCCATGCCGTGATGCTTTCTGACTTTAGGTACTGATCTATCACGGCCGTGACCTCCATCACGGCTAGGCCGTGATCAATTCTGTTCTTTAGGGTTCTCTCATCACGCCCATGATGGGTATCACGGCTGGGCCATGATGCTTTCTGACTTTCAGGGTCTTCTCATCACGCCCGTGATGGTCATCACGGCTGGGCCGTGATGCTCTCTGATCTTCATGGGTAGCTCATCACGGCCGTGACCAGTGTCACGGCCTGGCCGTGATGGCTTCTGCTTTAAGAGTCCTTCCCTTTTTGCTCTTCTTATTAACCTGAAAACACGAAATAATAGTAAATGCTTTATTTGACTCAAAGTTAACTAAAATGCCCTAAAACTACTTAAGAGACTCAAAATGTTGCTTGAGGACAATTAAATCCAAATTTGGGTGAAAACGAGATTAAACTCAAGTAATTAGTGCAAAAGCCATGGTCTTACTAGTTATAAAACTAGTCGAGCCAGAGGCTCATCAGCGATTCATCAAAGACTTCTCAAAGACAGCCAAGTCGTTGTGTAGCCTTTTGAACAAGGACACTCCATTTGTGTTTGATACTGCATGTCTTACTTCTTTTCAGATTTTGAAAGAAAAGTTGATCCCCGCTCCCATTCTTGTTGCACCCAATTGGGAGTCACCATTTGAATTAATGTGTGATGCCAGTGACTACGCAGTTGGGGCAGTTTTAGGACAACGAAGGGAAAAGTTTTTCCATGCCATTCACTATGCTAGCAAGGTTCTCAATGAGAACCAAATTAATTATGCAACAACTGAAAATGAGTTGCTAGCCATAGTGTTTGCATTGGAAAAATTTCGTTTATACTTGATTGGGTCTCAAGTCACTATTTTTACTAATCATGCTGCAATTAAATATTTGTTGACTAAGTTAGATTCAAAACCAAGACTCATAAGGTGGATTCTATTGTTGCAAGAATTTGACTTAGTCATTAAGGACAAAAAGGGCAGCGAAAATGTGGTGACTGACCACTTATCTTGGCTAGTGAATGAAGAGGTTACTTCAAAAGAAAAGGACATTCGGGATGAGTTCCCGAATGAGGCTTTATTTCTAGTGAATGAAAGACCATGGTTTGCCGACATGGCAAACTTCAAGGCAACCAACATTGTTCCAGTGCACCTCACTTGGCAACAAAAGAAAAATTCATCCGGGATGCCAACCATTTCATGTGGGATGACCCATTTCTGTTCAAGGTTGGACCGAATGGCTTATGGAGGAGGTGTGTTAGTCAATAGGAAGCGAGAAGTATTTTGTGGCATTGCCATAACTCTCCATATGGTGGACATTTAACTGGGATAGGACAGCTGCAAAGGTCCTCCAATCTGGGCTCTTTTGGCCCTCAATCTTCAAGGATGCTTACAATCATGTGAAGAGTTGTGACAAGTGCCAAAGGACCGGGAACATATCTAAAAGGGATGAGATGCCACTGCAAAACACATTGGAGGTTGAGGTATTTGATTGTTGGGGCATAGATTTTATGGGTCCACTTCCTCCCTCATTCTCCAACCAATATATCTTGGTGGCGGTGGATTATGTTTCCAAATGGGTGGAGGTCGTTGCAACACCGAAGAATGATACACAGGCAGTGATTAAGTTCATCAAAAAGAACATTTTTGCCCGGTTCGGTGTCCCAAGGGTCCTTATAAGTGATGGGGGATCTCACTTCTATAACTCACAACTGAAAAATGTACTGACCAAGTATAATGTGAGGCATAAGGTGGCATCTCCATATCATCCGTAAACAAATGGGCAAGCAGAGGTCTCTAATCAGGAGATTAAGCGAATTCTGGAAAAGACTGTGGCCGCTTCAAGAAAAGATTGGGCAAAGAAGCTTGACGATGCCTTGTGGGCTTACCGGACTGCATTAAAAACTTTTGTGGGGTTATCTCTGTTTCAGATGGTCTATGGGAAGGCATGTCATCTACCCTTAGAGTTGGAGCATCGAGCCTTTTGGGCATTGAAGTTCTTGAATTTTGATGCCACTCTAGCGGGTGAGAAAAGAGTCAATCAGTTGCATGAATTAGAGGAGATGCGCCTTAATGCATATGAGAATGCAGCTATTTACAAGCAGCTAGTCAAGACTTATCATGACAAGAAGATCGTGATGAAAGCATTTCAGTCGGGACAACAAGTTTTATTATTCAATTCCCGACTGAGATTGTTTCCGGGCAAGTTGAAGTCTAAGTGGTCGGGACCATTCATTGTCAAAGAAGTCTCACCTCATGGAGCTATAGAAGTGGAGGATCCTACTTCAAAAAGGATCTTCAAGGTCAATGGACAAAGGCTCAAGGCCTACTTGGGTGGTGACATCGAGAGATTGACCACAGCTGTGCGCCTTTGTGATCCTTGAGATCACCGACCCGTCAAGCTAGTGACGTTAAAGAAGCGCTTATTGGGAGGCAACCCAAGTTTTCTTTTCCTTTTCCTTTTCCATTTGTTTTTGATTTTAACTCTTGAATAATTTGAGAAGATCAAGAGGAAAAAGATCATAAACTAATAGATGTGCTAAGTGTTTTCAGGGCAAGAAGGAAGGAGAAGCAAAAAGGGCAAGGGCAAACAAAGACAGCAGCTATCACGCCCAGGCCGTGACACTGGTCACGACCGTGATGAGCTAACCATAAAGATCAGAAAGGATCACGGCCCAGCCGTGATACCCATCACGGGCATGATGAGAGGACCCTGAAGATCAGAGAGCATCACGACCTAGCCGTGATGGAGGTCACGACCGTGACAGGCCAGCTCCTATGGACCAGAATCGATCACGGCATGCCCGTGATGAGCATCACGGTCGGGACACATTTTTCATGCAATCCCTTTGACTAGGTATGTGAACCAGCACCCGCTACCGCCTCGGTGAGTTGTTCCATTTTTCTCCTCTCTCCGACTTGATTATTTACATTGGGGACAATGTAAGTTTTTAAGCTTGGGGTAGGGGTATTTTTGAAATTTTTTGAATTTTTGCATTTTTCATGTTGCATTCATATAGGCATAGTTGTGCATGATCACATGACTCGATTGCCCCTTGCTAAGATTATGCATCCAATTGTGAGAACTTAGTGCCAAATAAATTGAGATGGTGAATTTTTGAACCCAAATTTTTTTATTCTTGTGATAAGGCTACGAATAAAAATTCTTGAGATGATCTTTGATAGTTGATAATTAGCATGTGGTTCCGTAGATTCGTGTTTCTCATTGATTTTTGAACTACTAACTGTGAGATTTTGAGCCAAAAATGGGTACTCACTAAATCTACCCCATTCTTTGTGATAGAGTGTTATTTCTCTTGGATTGTATTCTCTAGAACTTCACTTGAAACCATTTTGAAGCTTAAAAATTTTTGAAAAACACTTTTGAAAATGATTGAGGCACTAGGTATTTTTCCGGCCTTCTGAGCTTTGATTGACTAAATGCTACCCCTTAGTTGCCCAATTTTGAGCCTACATGAATAAAATACTTTTCTTGGTACCTTGAATTACTTTGATGAATATGCTTGGTATGGCACCTTTTAAAGTATTGCACAAAAGGGTAAAAAGGTAGTTTGAAAAAGTATGGGATGAGAAAGTCAAAAAATATTTCTCTTGAATTGAAAATCTCCCCTTCTCCAAATCAATATATATATATATATACACACACACACATATATAGAGAGAGAGAGAAGGGGATCACAAAAGGAAGTGAGAAATAAAATAAAATAAAAAGAAAGAAAGGTGGAAAAATGAATTGAAACCCAAAAAAGGTATTTTAGAAGGTGTCATGCTTTGCAATGCTTGATATTGTTTTTAGCCTTCTTGAAATTCCCTTTTCTTGATTTCCCCACCTAACGATTAATCCCATGGCCCCGTTACAACCAAAGTAAAAGACCTCTTGATTCTTATGTGTTTTAATTAATAAAGTAGAGATTTGGTTGATAGTCAAGCTTATGGTAGAATTCATTCCTTGAGGAAATTGAGTGAATTGTCATATATCCTTAAACACTTGAGTGAGGTGAGAAAGAGTGCCCAAATCAGTGAGAATATGAGTCTAGGAAACCTAAGCTTCTAATTGGACTTGAAATTGATTGTCTCTTGCTGAATTATTTGAATTGCCTGTTACTTGGATTAGTTACTCGGGTTCTTGGTTCACTATCCATGCTCTGATCATTTATCTCTTCTGGCCTTAGTGATTGCTTGAGGACAAGCAAATGAACAAGCTTGGGGTGATTTGATGAGTGTGATTTCACCTCATATTTCATGTACATTTTTGCATGCATTTTCATATAGTTTAGGCATATTTAAATTGATTTTTATTAGTTTTTACCTTGGAACGGGTGAGGCGGTTTCGTGGTGTTCTTTTGCAGGAATTAAGGGTAAAATACTCAAGATTGACCATGATGGAGCTCGGATGAAGATAGAGCTTGAAAAGTGAAGAAAATGTAACAAACAGAGCCCATCACGGCCTAGCCGTGATGACCATCACGGCCATGATCGAGCAATAACTGGAAAGAAAGAAGGCAAAACCAGAAGCTGTCACGGCCTACCCGTGATGGCCATCACGGCCGTGGCATGTTAATTGAGCCAGACCCCTTCTAGGCAGAATCCATCATGGTCATGACAGACCATTTGGTGAAGCAACGTTCAAGGCAAAAGCGATCACGACCTAGCCGTGATAAGCATCACGACCGTGATGAATCAAAATTGAAAGCGCGCCCAAGGCAGAACCCGTCACGGCCTGACCGTGATGGCCATCACGACCGTGACGCGCGCCTAATCTATAAATAGGCATCTGGGTAGAACAAAAAAGGATCATCTCTTGAGCAGACTTTTACCCTAGATTGAAAACACGTTCTCTCGGAGTCAAGGAGCTGCTGGGACTACATGTGGAATGCTTCCATGGAGTTCCTTCTTCCCCTTGTCTCTATTGTTTTGATTTTGGCTTTCTCTGTAATCATGAGTAGCTAAATCCCTTTTTGTTGGGGTTAGATGTAGCTAAACTGAATCTCATGTATTTACCTTGATGATTAATCTGTGTTTATGCCTTTTAATCAGTGTTTGATTCCTATGCTTAATTCTTTTTGTGGTCTGATCATCCATGAATTGATTTTGAGATTTGATTTGCAATGGGGACATTCTTATCAATTCTTGATCTAGAATTAATCACCTAGTAAACCTTGCATCTAGGAATGGATTTTGGTTTATTAGTAATCGTGTAATCCTTATTCTTAATGCAAATTCACTAATTAGGCCACCTAAGGAATTAGGGTTTAATTAGGGGATTTAGGCTCTTGTCATCTAAGGAATTAGGGCTTGAGTAATCTTGTGGGTTGATTTTGATATTTGAAGCATAAACTGGATTGGTAGTCTTAGTATTGCATGACGCAAAGGTTTAGTGAAATTTAATCCCAACATCTTTCATTATATTTGGAGAACCATTTTTCTGCATTCCAAGTGGTCGATAAAAATACAAAAAGAACTTTTTCCTTTTATTTTGTTATTTTAACTCTTGGGCTTTGTATTTAGTATTGAGCTCCCTTCCATCCAAAGGTTCGCTTAGATAGTAATTGAATTGTTACGTGCTAGTACTTGTCTCAGTCATCGTGGGAACGATATCCCTCTTACCTCTTTATTACTTGTACGATTGGGTATACTTGCCTAGATTTCGTCAAACACAACCTTCATAATATACTCAATCGTTGAAACATGGATAGACCAATGAGGAATCCTAAATCTTGTGCAAGGCTTCACGGGTTGGTACTATCTTGCCTCTAGAATGGCTATTGATTCCGTCAAAGGAATCCCGAAGTTTATCCGGTTGATAAATACGAACGCACATGCCGTTATCGGCTTAATCCAAACGAAATTGTAAGTAAGGTCTTTGTTCCTAGGAAGCGGGCTGACATGCTTTGTGCGCATGTGGACGTTCTAGTGACGATCTTCGATGGTCTTGGTGATGGTCAGGGCAAGAAGGCCACAAATGTCCAGTTGGTGATTCTTCTGATCATGGTGTTTCATGCAATACACTGGCATCTACTACTAGATGCTAGCCGTACCAGGTTATCGAGAATGTTTCACAATCAGTTCTAATTCCACACGTGACTGTTACTATTGATTCGCACAAGATGCCTTTATTGGCAGTTGTGAAACATCGAGCTCTAACCACTCCTTCTGAATGTTCTCTTAAGCTCCGGAGTTGGGGTCAGATCTTCCTTGAGGCTATGTAGGAATGACACTATGCAGTTTCAATCAGTTATCTCTCTTCTCTAGTCTCTACGAATTGACAGTGTCTGATGTGTTTTCATAAACTTGTTGTGTGTGGATATTGTTTACTTTGGGTATGTGTGGATTTACTGTTAATCATCTGGTTATACTATGATATGTAGGTTGTCATATGTATGTGAGTCGTATCACTGCGTGTCTGCCTTATGTGTAAGATAAATGGAAATCTCACCTCCTTATTTTTATATTTCCTATGTCGGTAAGCTATGTACCTTCTGTATTCTTTTGAGAAGGTTGAGACGTCAAGATGTCCCTTGGCTGACGCATCAAAGAGATTGAGGTTTGAGCATGCGGACGATATGTCGGAGTTTCTGTCAACGTCTTCCAGATTATCGATAGTTTGTAGTTTATGTTTTTCCTCTTGAAAGAGGAAAGGGCTTAGTCCAAGAGTTAATTTTGTAGTGACTCTAGTAGTGTCTTTTGCGACGATGTCGGTAGTGGACTCAAATAGAGTTTGTAACACCCTGTATTTTACTGTTTAAATAACAGTAATACATATAAATATGTTTTAAATTTATTTGAGTTTTATAAAATTATTTTAAATAGACGGAGGTTATTACTCAATCCTACTTGATTGTAGGAAGCCACGATTAAAATTTAGGTTGGAAAGTCAGGCGAAACCCGGCCTGCGATTTCCATTGACAGTATAATAATACTGCTCGAAAGACCTAATTTTAATTCGTGAACGAAAGACTTAAGTTTAGTATTTTATTTTCTACAATTCTGTATTTTTAAAATTATTTTCATAAAAAATAAAATAATTTACGTATTACGGGCGGAAAGCGTAATCGGGTAGACGACGGAAGGGAAATTAGAGTTTCTAAGAATAGAGAGAGGGTTTATCTTAGGATTTTGAGATGATTCAAGGGAATGAATCATATTTTTAAGTCTAGAAGGTTTTTCAGGATTAAATAGAAAATTTAGAAATTTTACGATTAAGTCCCTGAACTTTCTGTAAATTACCCTTTTGTCCCTAAATTAGTTTTTTAAGTTTTTCCAAGTGGATTGGGCTAGAATCCTTGTTTCTAATCTTAAATTGTCGTGGCTTAGAAGCCCAAACTTTTCTAGTTCATAGTTTGAGTTCAAAAAGCCATTAAAGTTTCCTTAAGTTTCCTATCTTAAACCTAATGCCTAAAATTTTAAGTGGGACCCACAAGAATGAATCCAAGCCCAAAATAACCCAGCCCATGCGCAAGCCCATGTGAATTGTGGCTGCCTCATTGTTGTTGGATTCATCAAGTTGATTCTAGAATTTTCCATAAGTTTCTACAAGTTTCTACTTTATCCTAGATTTTCCACAATGTTCTTGATTCTTCCTAAATACATTGAATTATCCTAACTTGTATTTGACTCATCAATTCAGCCAACCAAAGTCAAGATAAGCTAGCATTTAATGTGGCAAAATCATCATCATGACATTCTATTGATAATTTGCAAACTAGTCCTTCAACTATTGGAATCTTTGCAATTTGGTCCTTAGAACTTAATTGCATTTTGATCCTTGAACATGACAACTCACCATCATCTAGAGTCTTCCAACATTGACGCCATCTTCACTATAAATACCCTACTCTCACTTTTCATTTAGTTTCTTTTGTCATTTGCTTCCAAAACTCTAAAGTTTACAAATTCCTTAGTTCTAAGTTGTAAAGCAAGTTCTTGGATTTCCTTTGTCATTGATTTTCAAGAGGTAAATCCTAATCTTCATTCTTAATCACGTCTATGTTCTTTATCAAGTTTCTTGATTCAAGGCTTGTATCATAGTTGTTTATCACTTTAAAGTTTCTAACCCTAGAACTTTGAAAAGTCATAATAAATTCTAGAAAAATCTAATGATGATGAAACTACTTTCTATCTTCTTGATATCATGCATATTATCTAAATCCAAGAGCATGATGTAATCAAAAATTTCTTTCTTGAAAATCTAGCTTTGGCCGAATCTATCACCTTAGGGTTGGTAGAGTTTTGTTCATGTGTTTTCATGTATGATCATGTATTCTATATGGCATGTATGACTACACACTCTAATCCATGTTAGTCTCTTAAAATGACTATTTTTCTCAATATATCTTTGTGTTGGCCGAACCCTAAGTGGGTGAGTTTTGTTGAGTTTTGTTCATGATTTTCATAAATGATCTTAGAAATCAATCTCTTAGTATGTATGCTTTATGAATCCAAGTTGATTTGTTAAACTAAGAACCCTAGATCTATGAATTTATTAAGGTCGAACCTATGTATAAAAGAGTTAGGAAGTTTTGAGTTTTAAACTTAGTTATTTAGTTACTAATCTATGATTTAGGTTAATCAAGGATCATTAATCCATAACTTGATCATGATTAGAAGTTTAGTCATTCAAAAACCCTAGAGGACGTGACTATGTATTAGGGTTTAGAATGTTTTAGTTTCTTGATTTGTAATTATGTGGTTGTAATGATTGAAGGTTAGTTGAGTACAACATTTACGAGGTAACTGACAATCCGAAGGAGTCTGTAAGTTTATCAGGGAGTCTTCAAGAGGTAAGGGGGGAACACTGAAGGATTTTATTCAATGGCTATATGCTATTCCATAGTTGTTTGTAATTATTTGTTTGTTAGTATTTATTTATGTTGTTTGTTGTTGTGTTATTTGTATCTGTGTGGTTTTAATTGCGTTAATTGTTTTATCTGCAATTATATTATGTTATTGTGATGCATGATCTGCCTGGGAAATATCTGTGATATAATTGTTGTTTGATGTGTGAGAAGCCTGACAGTGGTCAGTGCACAATTAAGAAAGACGGGTAAAAGTTTTAAGAAGCTTCGCAAATTATATTCAATGTTTTAACGGCAAAATATTGATATATAATATTAAAGGGAATTTATTTTGAGAAAAATTAAGAGTTTTTGGAAAATATTATTATTTTAATAATTTATTTTTGGAAAAGTGAATTATGAGTCACAACGAGTGCGAAACTGTGAAAATATTTTGGTACTGCTGAATTTTATGTAAGAAAACCCAGAATATTACAAAATGTTCTTTTACGAAATTAATTGGTGAAAATAAGTTAATTATAATTTTAGAAAATTAATTAAGTGGAAAAAGTTAAGTATTTGGCTCAAAAGCCTTAAAAATAATAATTGACGGCAAATTTGGAAAAGTGTAGACGGCAAGTATTTTCAAAACGGCAGTGCTTATTTCGAGGAATTTAAACCTCAAATGACTCATTGGTTTGTGAAAACTAAGTTTTTATTATTTAAGGATTTTATAATGAATTTCTACCTTGGAAAAGGAATTTCTAAAAATAAAAGGTTGATTTAACAATGTTGAAAATACAGTTGGACTTAGTAACCGAGACGTCGGGGTACTAATGTTCTGTGTTGTGATGGACTCAGTCATTTGGACTTTGAGGGCCTATATTGTATACATGAGGTATACTGTGATGAAACATTGAAGATGTTTTCTAGTAGCACGAACCTGGGACTGGTGCACCGGTCGAGAGGTGTCGTGATTGAGCACTCGGACAGTAAGGTCCTGTGTTGTAATGAAAGTTTTAAAAGTGTTTTTTAAAACTATGTGAGTCGTAAGCCATTTTGAGCTTCGGCAAAGAAATAGTGAGCACAAAGAAAAGAACAAAACAAAAGTGTTTTGCATGCATTTGGCAGACGTGCCTGCGATTTGTGGTTTAAATGCATCAATTACCATCGGCGAAAGGTAATTACGACATGCATTATCTCATGTGCCTAGGGAGGACATTGAGATTTAGACCCCATCTTACTTGCTAATGGTAGGGCCACTGGTTGTGGACGTTAGCAATGTGTTTGGCCTTGTGTGTGCCTGGCTATGTATGCCTTTGAATATGGGAAGAGGTTGCGCACCTGTTGGCAGTTGGCCAAGTTAGTCAGTGTGGCTATGGAGTCTGATCAACTCATATGATGTTGGGATATCTCATGAGATTAGGACGAAAATTAGATGATGAATAGAAGTGTCATGCATAATTTTATGGGTGATGTTTGGGGTGTTAAACCCACTGATAAAATGTTCATTAAAAATGTATATAATTGGTAAATGTTGATGTGTTATATGGTGATTGGTATGTGGTTATTGAGTAAGATCCATGTATTGGTTTCTCACTCTTACAACACATTCAGATGGACCCAGAAATACCCTTGGTTCAATCGAGGGTCCGAACGATCACTTTTGATCGTGCATAATATGGTGGTGCCTGGGAGATAAATCTTGGGGCACTCAGAGCCACCTATCATGGACCAAGTAGAGAGGTGGTAGGAACGATAGAGGAAGGACCCCAACAAAGGATTCATGTAGTAGAGACGGTCGAGGTATCTCTACCTCCAATTTGGCTTTACCTACAGTATCTGGAAGAGCACGGTTTGATGGATCCATTTCCTGAACCACATCCTCTTCAGATATTAGGACCTGCGGAACCACCTGCTGAAGTGGAGATAAATGAGGGAGAGGAAGATCCAGAGGAATACATAGAGGACGATCCTGAGTTTCAACCTCCTGCAGTTGAAGATGAAGATTCTTCAGATGACACAGTGGTAGCGGAGACATCATCGTCAGATTCGTCAGTCGTAGGAGGGATTGATCATCATGATCTTTCCAATGGATTTCAGTAGCTTGACCAGCTTAGGTATAGTTTTGGGGTAGTGAGTCTTGACAGTTTTGATCTGGCTTCAGAGAGCCATGAGTTTTGAATGTAGTTCTGAACTACTTGTCACTGATATGTATATATCTTTATTTTCTTTGTTTAGTTGATGGAGAATAGCCTATACTTATGAGGGCTCTTTTGTTATCTCCTATTATAGGTGTAGTGTATCTAAAAGGTGATGTATATATATCTATATATATATATATATATATATATATATATATATATATATATATATATATATATATATATATATATATATGTTGTTATGATGACAATGGTTTTATGTTGTATGTTAAAGAAAAAAAAATTCAGCACTATTTTTGTAAAGAAACGTTTAATATAAATACATATTTTCCGAAAGTAACCAGCGTTTATAATTTAATTTCTGTTCTTGGGGGAGAGTGTGATGACCCTTGATAAGGGTGTCGCATTTTGTGGTATCAGAGCTGGTCGATTCTTTCGGGAATGTCAGGAAATAGGTCTGTTATGTCTTTGTTGTGTGATCTCTGAATTAGATTTGTTTTAATTACTTATTAAAAGTAATGTGTGGTAGTGAGTAAGTTTGCGTTTCGGTTTCTGGTTTTGGTTTAACTGATGTTGGTTTGTAGGTCAGTTATGGAACCAGAAGCTGGACGTGGACGTGGACGTGGATATGGACATGGTCGTGGACGAGGCCGTAGGGGAGGTCATGGTAATATGAATGAGGAGTATGAAGGAGGAGTGGACTATGCGGCTCAAGCAATGGAGAATATGGCAGCGGCAATTGCAAATCAAACAGCAGCGATGAATGTCCAGAATCTGCAAGCTGCGGAAGGCAAGGCTTTGATGGCATTCCGAAGTCAAAATCCTTCACAGTTTGGTATGGATGCTAATCCTGAGAAGGCTGATCTGTGGATCCAGGAGTTGGAAAAGATCTTCGAGTTAGTTGCTACGGCGGCAGATGTTCGGGCCACTTATGCTGTTTTTCTACTGGTGGGAGATGCTGAGTATTGGTGGAAAGGTGCTAGGCTACTGTTAGAGGCTGAGCATCAAGACATTACTTGGGATGTTTTTCGAACTGCGTTTATGGACAAATATTTTCCGGAGAGTATAAGGATTGAGAGAGAACGACAATTTCTGGGGTTATATCAGAAAGATTTATCGGTGGAGGAGTATGCGGCGAAGTTTGAATCGCTGGCCAAATACTTCCGTTTCTTTCAAGCTCAACCAAATGAAAGCTGGAAGTGTGAAAGATTTGAAGCGGGACTGCGATTTGAGATTAAGGAGTCTGTTTTACCTTTGCAACTTCGTAATTTTCAAGCTTTAGTGGAAATGAGTCGTAAGATTGAGCAAATGAGGAAAGAAAAAGATAATAGAGGGAGTGTTGGTGGATCTTCTAAATTCAAGAATAAAAATCAGAATTGGAAAGGAAAACAGAATCAGAGGAAGCCTTATTTTCGTCCGCAAGGGAATAGTCAGAATAGACAACAAAACCGTTCGAATTTTTACTGTATCAGGAAGTGGAGGTCAAAGAAATCAAAATCAAGGTCAAATTAGGAGATGCTTTAATTGTGGAGAACCGGATCACATGTCAAATGTTTGCACTGGGAAGGAAGTGAAATGTTATAATTGTAATAAAATGGGACATATGGCGAGGTATTGCATGGTACCAAAGCGGGAGTCGACTGTTAGTCACGTTGGAGCAAATAAACCGACAGCCAGAGGGAGAGTTTATACGATGAGTGGGACTGAAGTTTCAAATTCTGACGATCTCGTACAAGGTAAGTGTGACATAAACGGTTATCTTTTAACTGTACTATTTGATTCAGGTGCAACGTATTCTTTTATCTCGATGGATTGTGTGAAACTGTTGAAATTGCCTGTTTCTTCCTTGTTGTGTGATCTTATTGTTTCTACTCCTACCGCTAAGCCAGTTGTGGTTACTTTTGTTTGTTTGAATTGTCCTATCATTATTCAGGACAAACGTTTTCTTGTTAACCTGATCTGTTTGCCTTTAATACAGTTAGATGTAATTTTAGGCATGGATTGGTTGTCTTCTAATCATATTTTGATTGATTGTGTTCGTAAAACCCTAGTTTTTCCTACGGAGGAGATTTCTGGATTGTTAACTGCTAATCAAGTAAAAGCTTCTTTAAAGGAGGGAGCACAAGGATACATGCTATTATTTTCCTTAGATGTTAAGAGTGAGTTAGACTTGCAGTGTATACCAGTTGTCAATGATTTTCTGGAAGTTTTTCCTGAAGATGTACCTGGATTACCACCTGTTCGGGAGATTGAGTTTGCGATTGATCTGGTTCCAGGCACTGGACCAATATCTATAGCACCATATCGAATGTTGCCATCAGAACTTCAGCAATTAAAAGGACAACTAGTGGAACTAATGCGGAAGGAATTCATTAGACCTAGTGTATCACCTTGGGGAGCTCCAGTTTTATTAGTAAAGAAGAAAGATGGAACTTTGCGGTTGTGCGTAAATTTTCGTCAGTTGAATAAGGTGACGATTAAGAACAAGTATCCACTTCCAAGGATAGACGACTTAATGGATCAGTTATGTGGAGCAGCTGTTTTCTCAAAGATAGATTTACGTTCGAGTTATCATCAGATTCGAGTGAAGGCGGAGGACATTTGTAAAACTGCGTTTAGGACACGTTATGGTCATTACGAGTATCTTGTGATGCCGTTCGGAGTACGAATGCTCCAGCGATATTCATGGATTACATGAATAGGATTTTTCGTCCTTATTTAGATCAGTTTGTCGTTGTTTTTATCGACGATATTCTAATCTATTCTCCAAATAAAGAAAAACATGTTGAACATCTCAGTGTGGTTCTTCAAATTTTAAAGGAGAAACAACTTTATGCGAAACCTGAGAAATGTGAGTTTTGGTTAGACCAAGTTCAATTCTTAGGACACATAGTTTCGAGTGAGGGAATTGCTGTTGATCCGTCGAAAGTTGAGACTGTTTTGCAATGGGAAAGACCTAAGACGGTGACAGAAATTCGTAGTTTTGTGGGTTTAGCGGGATACTATAGAAGATTCATTGAAGGATTTTCTAAAATAGTAGGACCTCTTACCCAGTTAACTCGAAAGGAGCAAGCGTTTGTATGGACTGAAGCATGTGAAGAAAGTTTTCAAGAGTTAAAGCGAAGGTTGACTACTTCACCGGTATTGATACTACCTGATCCCCATGAGCTTTTTGAGGTTTATTGTGATGCTTCACATCAAGGATTAGGATGTGTATTGATGCAAAACCGGAAAGTTGTGGCATATGCTTCTGATAAGCCTCTGGCTTATCTAGTTTTATGACTAGATGAACTAGGGTTTATGTGCCAATCAGTCGAGTTCACTCTCGTTTTCGCCCAAATTCGCCTTGTTTTGCTCCTAAGTTGGACTTTGACTCGTTTTGCGTCTTTTGTGTAGTTTGTAGTTTATTTTGGATAGAATTATGCTTTTGGTTGCTTTTGGTGTTTTCAGGTCAATAGGTGAAGCTCCGGGAGTCAAGGAAAGTCAAAAAGCAGTGGAAATTGCAAGTCTGGAGACACTCGCCCCGCGAGTGGATGCTCGCCCCGCGAGCCTGAAGGTCAACAAAGCAGCAAAAGTCATCACTTCTGGCTCGCCCCGCTAAAATATTCTCGCCCCGCGAAACATGAAGACCTGGAAGTCAGAGACAATCACGGCCTAGCCGTGATGAAGGTCACAGCCTAGAATTGAAGTCTCGCCCCGCGAGAGGTGTCTCGCCTCGCGAGATCCTGAAGACCCTGGAAGACAGAGACCATCACGGCCTAGCCGTGATGAATATCACGGCTGTGACAGATTAGGGTTTAGAGACTCGCCTCGCCAATCACAATTCGCCACGCGATCATTCAAACCCAGGATAGAGCCAAAACTGCAATTCGCCTCGCGAATAGACGCTCGCCCCGCGAGATCCAAGATTTGAATGCCCGCCAAAACTAATGTTCGCGTCGCGAGGGTAGTCTCGCCCCGCGATCTGGCGAGAAACAGAACTCTATAAATAGATGCTTCAGATCAGGTTTTAGGGGAGGGAGTTTTATGAGGTTTTTCCACTAGTTTAGATCAGTAGTTACGAACCCTTTTCTCTTTGGAGCTGCGTCTCCCCTTTTCTTTTTATTTTACGATGGTGATTATGTCCGAGTGTTTGTCTATGAGCATGAGGAACTAATCCCCTCGTCCGAGGGATCGATGAAGCCGCCCATGGCAGTGTAGATTCGATGTGATGTATGTTTTCCTTTCCTTCTCTTAATTAATACTTTCCAATTCTGTTTTGATTGCGTTGATCATATGTTTTGCGTGATTAACTAGTTAAACGTGTTTGAGGCCGAACGGCGATTCGCGTTTTAGAACTTGGATTGGAATCACTAATCGAATAATGAGCACGACAGTGGATTTAGGAGATTAGTGCAACCTTATAGGGAACAAGAATTAACCAAATTCGAGATTAGGATTATGAGACCTAGTAAGTAATTAATCCAATCGTTGAATACATCCTATTGAGCACGACAGTGGATATAGGAGAAATTAGGGGTCCCGGTTGACATTGTAATTGAACCTAGGGAGGAATTCATCATCACTTGGGTACATACATGATTGGGTAGGTGGATTTGAGACCTTGGATATTTTAATTTCAGATTTTTCGTTAAGTATTTCATTAGATTTGATAATTTGAATTCAATCCAATCTCTCTCTCTCAACCACCTTCTGTAACTTGACCAACGTATCGGATTTCCCGCGGATTAGTCGAATTGGTAGCCCAATCCCTGAGTTCGACCTCGGTAATTACTTACCGTGTTTCTTTTATTACTTGCGACGACCCGGTACACTTGCCGGCGTCATCAACAGCTTCAAGGCAATTGAAGATTCATGAAAGGAATTATCCTACACATGATTTGGAGTTAGCAGCAGTGGTATTTGCTTTAAAAATCTGGAGACATTATTTGTATGAAGCGACTTTTAATGTTTTCAGTGATCATAAAAGTTTGAAATATTTGTTTGATCAAAAGGATCTGAATATGAGACAAAGGCGTTGGTTGGAATTTCTAAAGGATTATGATTTTCAATTACAGTATCATCCTGGAAAAGCGAATGTTGTGGCAGATGCTTTGAGTCGGAAATCAATGCATATATCGGCAATGATGGTTAAAGAGAAACACTTGTTGGAACAATTCCGAGATATGCGATTGACAATTAAGATGTTTCCAGGAAAATTGTGTTTGGGTATGATTACTATTTCAAGTGGACTAATGGAACAAATTAAGGAAAAACAAGAAAGTGAGCAATACCTACAAAGAGAAAGAGAATTAGTGCGACAAGGAGCTGTTTCGGAATTTAGAGAAGGAAATGATGGAATTTTAAGATTTGGTGAAAGGATTTGTGTACCAAATGATATTGAAATGAGGAAGTTGATTCTTGAAGAAGCTCATAGGAGTAAGTTAAGTTTGCATCCTGGAGCTACTAAGATGTATCAGGATTTAAAGAAATTATATTGGTGGCATGGTATGAAGAAAGATGTAATGGAATTTGTAGCGGCGTGCTTAACTTGCCAAAAGGTTAAAGTAGAACATCAAAGACCAGCAGGAATGCTACAATCTTTAGATATTCCAGAATGGAAATGGGATGGTATTGCGATGGATTTTGTGTCAGGTTTGCCAAAGACTCGGAAAGGGTATGACTCTATATGGGTAATAGTCGATCGATTGACAAAGGTAGCTCACTTTTTACCAGTTAATGTGAAGTATTCATTGGAAAGATTAACTCAGTTGTATATCGATGAAATTGTTAGGTTACATGGAGTGCCTTTGAGTATTATTTCAGATCGTGATCCGAGATTTACATCAAGATTTTGGCAAAGTATGCAAGAGTCGTTGGGAACGAAACTTAGGTTGAGTTCTGCGTATCATCCTCAAACGGATGGACAATCAGAGAGGACTATTCAGTCTCTTGAAGATTTGTTGAGAGCTTGTGTGTTGGAAAATGCTGGAAGCTGGGATGAATATCTATCATTGATAGAATTTACTTACAATAACAGTTTTCACTCTAGCATAGGAATGGCACCCTATGAAGCATTGTATGGTCGACGGTGCAGAACGCCTTTATGTTGGTACCAGGATGGTGCAAGTTTCATGGTTGGACCAGATATAGTGCAACAAACGACAGAAAAGGTGAAAATGATCCAAGAGAAAATGCGGACAACTCGGAGTCGACAGAAAAAGTTATGCTTGACAAGAGACGACGACCTCTTGAATTTGAGGAAGGTGAGCATGTGTTTTTGAGAGTCACGCCAACGACTGGGGTTGGTAGGGTAATTAAATCCAGGAAACTCACTCCTAAACTCATTGGACCATATCAAATTCTTCATCGGATAGGTCCTGTAGCTTATAAAATTTCTTTACCACCGTTTCTATCCAAACTTCATGATGTCTTTCATGTTTCACAATTGAGGAAGTATATTCCTGATCCATCTCACGTAATTGAACCTGATCTAGTACAACTAAAAGAAAACATGTCTTATGAGATTTTACCGGTGCGAATCGCGGATAAGATGACTAAGCAGCTCAGAGGTAAACAAATCTCGTTGGTCAAAGTTGTTTGGGATGACGTGACTGGAGAAGCAACGTGGGAAGTAGAAGACAAAATGAAGTTACAGTATCCTGATTTATTTACAGGTACGTAATTTCGAGGACGAAATTTTTTTAGTGGGGTAGTAATGTAACACCCTGTATTTTACTGTTTTAAATAACAGTAATACATATAAATATGTTTTAAATTTATTCGAGTTTTATAAAATTATTTTAAATAGACGGAGGTTATTACTCAATCCTACTTGATTGTAGGAAGCCACGATTAAAATTTAGGTTGGAAAGTCGGGCAAACCGCCTACTGCGATTTCCATTGACATATGATAATAATACTGCTCGAAAGACCTAATTTTAATTCGTGAACGAAAGACTTAAGTTTAGTATTTTATTTTCTACAATTCTGTATTTTTAAAATTATTTTCATAAAAAATAAAATAATTTACGTATTACGGGCGGAAAGCGTAATCGGGTAGACGACGGAAGGGAAATTAGAGTTTCTAAGAATAGAGAGAGGGTTTATCTTAGGATTTTGAGATGATTCAAGGGAATGAATCATATTTTTAAGTCTATAAGGTTTTTCAGGATTAAATAGAAAATTTAGAAATTTTACGGTTAAGTCCCTGAACTTTCTGTAAAATACCCTTTTGTCCCTAAATTAGTTTTTTAAGTTTTTCCAAGTGGATTGGGCTAGAATCCTTGTTTCTAATCTTAAATTGTCGTGGCTTAGAAGCCCAAACTTTTCTAGTTCATAGTTTGAGTTCAAAAAGCCATTAAAGTTTCCTTAAGTTTCCTATCTTAAACCTAATGCCTAAAATTTTAAGTGGGACCCACAAGAATGAATCCAAGCCCAAAATAACCCAGCCCATGCTCAAACCCATGTGAATTGTGGCTGCCTCATTGTTGTTGGATTCATCAAGTTGATTCTAGAATTTTCCATAAGTTTCTACAAGTTTCTACTTTATCCTAGATTTTCCACAATGTTATTGATTCTTCCTAAATACATTGAATTATCCTAACTTGTATTTGACTCATCAATTCAGCCAACCAAAGTCAAGATAAGCTAGCATTTAATGTGGCAAAATCATCATCATGACATTCTATTGATAATTTGCAAACTAGTCCTTCAACTATTGGAATCTTTGCAATTTGGTCCTTAGAACTTAATTGCATTTTGATCCTTGAACATGACAACTCACCATCATCTAGAGTCTTCCAACATTGACGCCATCTTCACTATAAATACCCTACTCTCACTTTTCATTTAGTTTCTTTTGTCATTTGCTTCCAAAACTCTAAAGTTTACAAATTCCTTAGTTCTAAGTTGTAAAGCAAGTTCTTGGATTTCCTTTGTCATTGATTTTCAAGAGGTAAATCCTAATCTTCATTCTTAATAATGTCTATGTTCTTTAGCAAGTTTCTTGATTCAAGGCTTGTATCATAGTTGTTTATCACTTTAAAGTTTCTAACCCTAGAACTTTGAAAAGTCATAATAAATTCTAGAAAAATCTAATGATGATGAAACTACTTTCTATCTTCTTGATATCATGCATATTATCTAAATCCAAGAGCATGATGTAATCAAAAATTTCTTTCTTGAAAACCTAGCTTTGGCCGAATCTATCACCTTAGGGTTGGTAGAGTTTTGTTCATGTGTTTTCATGTATGATCATGTATTCTATATGGCATGCATGACTACACACTCTAATCCATGTTAGTCTCTTAAAATGACTATTTTTCTCAATATATCTTTGTGTTGGCCGAACCCTAAGTGGGTGAGTTTTGTTGAGTTTTGTTCATGATTTTCATAAATGATCTTAGAAATCAATCTCTTAGTATGTATGCTTTATGAATCCAAGTTGATTTGTTAAACTAAGAACCCTAGCTCAATGAACTTATTAAGGTCAAACCTATGTATAAAAGAGTTAGGAAGTTTTGAGTTTTAAACTTAGTTATTTAGTTACTAATCTATGATTTAGGTTAATCAAGGATCATTAATCCATAACTTGATCATGATTAGAAGTTTAGTCATTCAAAAACCCTAGAGGCCGTGACTATGTATTAGGGTTTAGAATGTTTTAGTTTCTTGATTTTTAATTATGTGGTTGTAATGATTGAAGGTTAGTTGAGTACAACATTTACGAGGTAACTGACAATCTGAAGGAGTCTGTAAGTTTATCAGGGAGTCTTCAAGAGGTAAGGGGGGAACACCGAAGGATTTTATTCAATGGCTATATGCTATTCCATAGTTTTTTGTAATTATTTGTTTGTTAGTATTTATTTATGTTGTTTGTTGTTGTGTTATTTGTATCTGTGTGGTTTTAATTGCGTTAATTGTTTTATCTGCAACTATATTATGTTACTGTGATGCATGATCTGCCTGGGAAATATATGTGATATAATTGTTGTTTGATGTGTGAGAAGCCTGACAGTGGTCAGTGCACAATTAAGAAAGACTGATAAAAGTTTTAAGAAGCTTCGCAAATTATATTCAATGTTTTAACGGCAAAATATTGATATATAATATTAAAGGGAATTTATTTTGAGAAAAATTAAGAGTTTTTGGAAAATATTATTATTTTAATAATTTATTTTTGGAAAAGTGAATTATGAGTCACAACGAGTGCGAAACTGTGAAAATATTTTGGTACTGCTGAATTTTATGTAAGAAAACCCAGAATATTACAAAATATTCTTTTACGAAATTAATTGGTGAAAATAAGTTAATTATAATTTTAGAAAATTAATTAAGTGGAAAAAGTTAAATATTTGGCTCAAAAGCCTTAAAAATAATAATTGACGGCAAATTTGGAAAAGTGTAGACGGCAAGTATTTTCAAAACGACAGTGCTTATTTCGAGGAAATTAAACCTCAAGTGACTCATTGGTTTGTGAAAACTAAGTTTTTATTATTTAAGGATTTTATAATGAATTTCTACCTTGGAAAAGGAATTTCTAAAAATAAAAGGTTGATTTAACAATGTTGAAAATACAGTTGGACTTAGTAACCGAGACGTCGGGGTACTAATGTTCTGTGTTGTGATGGACTCAGTCATTTGGACTTTGAGGGCCTATATTGTATACATGAGGTATATTGTGATGAAACATTGAAGATGTTTTCTAGTAGCACGAACCTGGGACTGGTGCACCGGTCGAGAGGTGTCGTGATTGAGCACTCGGACAGTAAGGTCCTGTGTTGTAATGAAAGTTTTAAAAGTGTTTTTTAAAACTATGTGAGTCGTAAGCCATTTTGAGCTTCGGCAAAGAAATAGTGAGCACAAAGAAAAAGAACAAAACAAAAGTTTTTTGCATGCATTTGGCAGACGTGCCTGCGATTTGTGGTTTAAATGCATCAATTACCATCGGCGAAAGGTAATTACGACATGCATTATCTCATGTACCTAGGGAGGACATTGAGATTTAGACCCAATCTTACTTGCTAATGGTAGGGCCACTGGTTATGGACTTTAGCAATGTGTTTGGCCTTGTGTGTGCCTGGTTATGTATGCCTTTGAAGATGGGAAGAGGTTGCGCACCTGTTGGTAGTTGGCCAAGTTAGCCAGTGTGGCTATGGAGTCTGATCAACTCATATGATGTTGGGATATCTCATGAGATTAGGACGAAAATTAGATGATGAATAGAAGTGTCATGCATAATTTTATGGATGATGTTTGGGGTGTTAAACCCACTGATAAACTGTTCATTAAAAATGTATATAATTGGTAAATGTTGATGTGTTATATGGTGATTGGTATGTGGTTATTGAGTAAGATCCATGTATTGGTTTCTCACTCTTACAACACATTCAGATGGACCCAGAAATACCCTTGGTTCAATCGAGGGTCCGAACGATCACTTTTGATCGTGCACAATATGGTGGTGCCTGGGAGATAAATCTTGGGGCACTCAGAGCCACCTATCATGGACCAAGTAGAGAGGTGGTAGGAACGATAGAGGAAGGACCCCAACAAAGGATTCATGTAGTGGAGACGGTCGAGGTATCTCTACCTCCAATTTGGCTTTACCTACAGTATCTGGAAGAGCACGGTTTGATGGATCCATTTCCTGAACCACATCCTCTTCAGATATTAGGACCTGCGGAACCACCTGCTGAAGTGGAGATAAATGAGGGAGAGGAAGATCCAGAGGAATACATAGAGGACGATCCTGAGTTTCAACCTCCTGCAGTTGAAGATGAAGATTCTTCAGGTGACACAGTGGTAGCGGAGACATCATCGTCAGATTCGTCAGTCGTAGGAGGGATTGATCATCATGATCTTCCCAATGGATTTCAGTAGCTTGACCAGCTTAGGTATAGTTTTGGGGTAGTGAGTCTTGACAGTTTTGATCTGGCTTCAGAGAGCCATGAGTTTTGAATGTAGTTCTGAACTACTTGTCACTGATGTGTATATATCTTTATTTTCTTTGTCTAGTTGATGGAGAATAGCCTATACTTATGAGGGCTCTTTTGTTATCTCCTATTATAGGTGTAGTGTATCTAAAAGGTGATGTATATATATCTATATATATATATATATATATATATGTTGTTATGATGACAATGGTTTTATGTTGTATGTTAAAGAAAAAAAAATTCAGCACTATTTTTGTAAAGAAACGTTTAATATAAATACATATTTTCCGAAAGTAACCAGCGTTTATAATTTAATTTCTGTTCTTGGGGGAGAGTGTGATGACCCTTGATAAGGGTGTCGCAGAGTTTCCACTAGATCTCGTCAGTTGGGTTTGTCTTTCTCATGATCTACCAGAGAGTATTGTCTTTTATATTTTAGTTTGGCCAGCTTGGGGGTCTGGGAGTTAGTGTTATCGTTAATGGAGCTGCGACTCCAAGTATCTTATATTTTAGGAGCTGTATCTCCATATCTTTATACTGGATCAGTATATTTCTATAATTTCTATTTATGAGTTGTGTTGGGTATCATGTAAATTATGTACGAACCTCTGACCCTAATTGTGAGAATGGAATATTTTATTATCCAATCATATCAATCAATGTAGTTATGTTTATGACTTGCGAAAAAGAAAAAAATCACCCCATTCTTTTATTGCCAATTTCAATTAACCTACTTTTCAACCTTAAAATGTCACTTACGATGTAGCACCAGAGAAGGGTGTTTCATTATTGGTATCAAAGCTGATCGAGTCTTTTGGGCTTTGGGGTTTAGGTCTGTTGTCGTTTTTGTTGTGTCTTCTCCGGTTGTGTCTTGAGTTGTATGTGTTCTTGTTTCAATGAAGAACCAATGTTTTGAAGGATAATGACTTCAGTCTATCCTTAGTCAATTTCATGTTCTTCATGACGTTGTTCCGGAAGGATACAACATTGTTTGCCATTCTTTTCATTATTGTTTCTTAGGAGGAATGATAGTGGATAGAATTTCGATGCCTAGTTTTGCTTTAAGTTTGTCATCAATAAACTTAGTAAGGATTGACTGTCTGTTAGTTGAAGTGGAGAACAGAACCGTCACTAAGGAAATATTTAGGATCAATCTTTTGGACGAGTACTTTTCTAACAAAGCTTGAGGCGTATCAGAGAATGTAGTTTTACGACTAAGATAAGAAGAAATGTTGGTTAGATAATATGTTTGTCATCTTGAACTTCATCAACTATCGTTTATAAAGATGCTTAGGAAACAACCGCAACGACAGTGAATTCAAAAGAGTAGTGACAAGGAAACTAGTGAAGTCATTGTACTTTTCAAAGCTGCCTGAGATATGGTAAATGATATGCAACTAGGAACTGCAATGATAAGTAGACGGTTTGTTTCCAACATTAAAAGATGGATCACGTTACAAAAAATTGCAAGCAGCGACTTTCTAGAAAGATTGGTAGAATCAGTCAACTCGTGACTACAGTATTAGGTTGCATGAGATGTGGAAGTAATCACCAAAGAAGTCACTGCATCCTTAGAGGTCTTGTCTATTCTCGATATGGACAATCAAGGCATACCACAAGTAGGTGTGATCCAACCAAGGGGAAATTTTACCATAGAGAGTAAGCTTTCGGCTATACTGTTTGGTTCGCACATGAGTCATTCTTAATTCCCTATGAATATGTGAGATATTCTGATAACTTATCTTTTGTTGGTTTTTTCCCAATCAAGTTAATGTGATTTCAATACTCATCTTCTATGGTTTATGTTTTGGGTCGACCAATCAAGATTGTATTCTTCTGTCATCATGGATATAATGATTTTTTCAATCGTTGGTTAACCAACCCTTGCACCAACCCTTGTGGGTTAAATCTATTTGAATTATCCATTGTTGTGGAGAACTGATTTTTGTAAAGTTGACCATTTGCTTTTTCCGCAAATGAGTACAATTGAGAAATGATGTGATCTCTGATAGATCATATCTTGTTATCCTTGGTAGGCAAAAAGTTGTAAATTCCCTAGCAGATGAAAATTTTGACAATTCACGTCAAATTTTCTTTTATGCCAAATGAATTAGAGTTACCTCGAGTGGGGGAACTTGCAAAAATTTTATTGTTACTCTCTTAAAGACCAAGAGAATTCTTGATTGAGAATCTAGACTCTTGAAAATTAATAAAGTTATCATCTTAAAATTTTGCCTTTTGAAGGAAGTTCTTGTCGAGAAAGGAACTTTATTAGAATCATGGTTATAAATATGTGGCTGTACAACACATTTTTACATTCAGGAACATATTACAGAGAATTTTTGTATAAAGAATATCCTTTGTCTTTCTATTCATTTAACTATATTATGTTGTAAGAATAAAATCTAGGGATTATTTTCTCTTCTTGAAAAATTGTTTGTTCAGATTCTGAGTTCTTGTTATATCGTTGGTGTGTTAGAACCGCCACCGAGGATAGAGTTAGAGTTCTGTATGGTTCAGATGTAAGAACCTATTTGATATCTATATATTTGATTCTATTGAACGTTTGAATTATCCGAATGTACTCGTGTCTTGAGAATCAAAAAGTAATTGTCCTGATTATCCTTCTCATGTAGTCTCGTGAATACAGTATAAGTCAGAGCGACAGTCTAATCTAGGAAGTAATTCACGTCACGTTTCGAAAAAAAGACGAGAACAATATGTTTCTGGAGCATGAAATAAAAGAACATCATTCGTGTTCATTTTCTTATATGAGTAAATTTCGGTGACGAAATTCTTTTTAGAGGGGTAGTATTGTAACACCCTGTTTTCTCCCGTCCGGCCATGTAATTATATTTTATATTATTACCGGGGATCTATAAAATGATTTTGAGGAAAGCAAAATCATATTTGAGATCTTCTATATCGAAGGAAGTACGGTTAAATTTTGGGTTTAAAACTCAGACGGAAACCGGTCTGCATTTTTACTGACAGTATAATTTTATACCAGCAGAAAACCCTTATTTCGGCCCGAAAATAAAAAAATTTCAAAATGTTGCCACTTGTTGGGGACAATATATATATCAAGAATTTCCACTAAAAAATAAAATATTTTATTTTATTGAGTGAAATTTTAGCGAAAAACGGTCGAAAACCCTAATCGGAAAAAACGACGGAGCTGGAAATGGATATGCAGAGGTGTGCCAGAGGATTAGAGTCATGACTCAACATGGACAACTCACCCTAGTGAGTCATCTACTGACTCACCACTTGTCATCATGACTTTAGATATTTTACAAAATATCTATACGTGGAAAAGTCCATAATACCCTTAAGTTCCTAATTAATTCCCAATGTGTCCCCAAGATATTTTTGGTCCCCAAATTCCTCTATAATTTCGTGCATCCCCTCCACTGAACCAAACTCATTTCATTTTGATGTCATTTCATCATGTTCCTCTCAAAAACCCTAATCGGGTAAACAACGGAACCAGACACTAATGCACAGAGATACACCGGGAGACAGAACGACGAGTCATCCATGATGACTCATAGGGGATGAGTCACCATGGTGAGTCATGGTAGTGACTCACCTCCCTCATCAATGTCGATAAATACCCATAAATGCTAGAATCAAAATATCTAGATATTCTGGACCTTAACCTAACTGATGCTTAGTTAACTTCAACCGAGGTTAGCCAACCATGATAAACCAAAAAAATATCTTCTCCTCACTTGGTTAACCACATGGCAGCCACCACAACTCACTTCTTTCATTTTATTTTCATTTCTTCACATTTTCTACACAAAATACCATTTCATGAACAACATCATTCCTTTCTCTTCATGAAGCAATTCGGCCATCATCACCATTTCTTGATTCAAACATTTGTTTGATAAACCAATATGAGATCCTTAACCCTCTCCTTAATCTAATTCTAAGCTATTTCACACAAAGTTCCATTTTGAAGCAAAATCCTTTCCATATTCTTAAGACTCAAATTCGGCCAACATCACTTCTCCATCATCCAAGAGAGTATTTCATGAATCAACCTTAGATCCATGATCCTCTCATCATTCTAAGCCTTTGTCATATCACACAAAATCTCATTTTGAGCTTTCTTTCAAAATGGGTATTTCTTACCTATAGGAAACTTTCACTTGATCTTCAACCACTTGACTTGAGTTAAGTGATTCAAGCCTTGATTTCCTTTCTTTAGATATGTCTAAGCCTAAGTGTATAACCTTTTTGTATTGTGGTTTGATTTTGCTAGGTTTTGTTGTATCAAAACCGTGAGCACATCTAGGTGACCAACCAACCTTTGCTTGATTTTGAGTGATCTACAAGAGGTAAGGGGGGAGATTGCTACTATCCTACCTTAATGTAGATATGTATGTGATTTATATTGTTTTTGTGTTGTCTTAAAACCCTAAAAGTTAGGGTTATGTCTTTGTGTGTTTGTGAGCCTCTAAGAGGACTTGGTGTAATAATTATGTGGAGTATGTTGTGTGATGAAAATTTATGGATGATAGGCTTATTTGATGCATGATGGTTAAAAGAAAATTGGTTGTATGCTTACTTGTTCATTGAAAGATAATATGTGGAATATGCTAAATAAACATGCCATAATTTAGTGTTTGAATACATGAATATGTATGACGCTTTGAGATTGATTGATGAAGAGAAATTCTTCATTTGTGTTGGACATGGTTTCGACCACAATGAGAAAAATGATATGAGAATCTTAAGGATTATGGAATCTTATAAGTATTTCAAGTTTTTAAAAGAGTAACAAAATCAAGAAAAATCACTAAGTTTAAAAAATTGTTTTTAGGGTAGTATACACTGCCTTGTCCATTTTTAAGGACTGCCTTATCCTATTTTAAATGATCCAAAATTGGTTTGAATTGAATTAGTTTGGTGTTGATTGGATTAATACATAAAAAGATATAAGCTTTTTAGTAAACAAGGACCTTTTTTGAAAATATTGTAAAATGTGGGGCAGAAATGTAATTTCTAGAAATTTTATGAGAACTGGAAAAATATTTCCATAGAAGTTGGTTTGGTATGATTTGAATCTATAAACAAAAAGTTATAAGGTTTTAAGTACATAAGGATCTTTTTGCAAATAATGAAAGTCTAGGGACTAAAATGCAATTTTCGAAAATTTATGTAACTGGACAGTTATAAACAGTTTTTCATACCTATCAATGTGTTCTAAAACTTCAAAATGAGTTTTGGACTATTAGAGTTAAAAATCATTGAAAAAAGACTTACGCGATTTACAAAATAACGACGTTCGGTCGAGTTTTTAGGAATTTTGTATAAATGGTGAGAAAGAGGTAAAATTAGTGTTTAAACATCCTAAAATGAGTATTATAACTTAGGAAAGTTGTATATTTGAGGTGAAGAACCATATTTTCAAAAGTTTGGCTTTTGAGCCTAAATTCAGGAAAAAGCAGCGAAACAGTCGTTAAGTGTTTTTAAAGATTTTGGAGAAATGGTTTGGAGGAATTTGGTACTAATGTATTTTGATGGAGTCTGATTTCAAAATGGTCTGGCTTTAACCAAATGTTTTGGTTTTAATACAAAAAGAATTTTAGTCTGTAAGGACGAGTATTTACAGTAAAATGCAAAACCTAAGTTATAAATGACTTAGTGAACAGAAGAACTTAATAGTTTATGACTTATGGTGAAGCAATACCATTTGTAATAAATTGTGGATAATTCCATATCCATACTTCCATAATAATTAATGACAAAGAGTATTTTAAGGTTACTTGCTCGACAAGTAATTCCGTTCGTGAATGGACTTAAAGAGGTATAATGAGTTGGTGCGAATGACCAACCTTCAAAATATACTCAATTTTTGAAACATGGATAGACCAATGAGGAATCCTAAAACTTGTGCAAGGATTCATTGCTTGGTACTATCTTGTCTCTAGAATGGCTATTGATTCCGTCAAAGGAATCCCGAAGTTTATCCGGTTGATAAATACGAACGCACATGCCGTTATCGGCTTAATCCAAAGGAAATTGTAAGTAAGGCCTTTGTGCCTATGAAGCGAGCTAACATGATTTGTGCGTATGTGGACGTGCTAGTAATGATATTCAATGGTCTTGGTGATGGTCAGGGTAGGAAGGCCACAAATGTCCAGTTGGTGATTCTTCTGGTCGTGGTGTTTCATGCAATACACTGACATCTACTACTAGATGCTAGCCGTCCCAGGTTATCGAGAATGTTTCATAATCAGTTCTAATTCCACATGTGACTGTTAATATTGATTCACACAAGATGCCTATATTGGCAGTTGTGAAACATTGAGCTCTAACCACTCCTTCCGAATGTTCTCTTAAGCTCTGGAGTTAGGGTCAGATCTTCCTTGAGGCTGTGTAGGAATGGGACTATATAGTTTCAATCAGTTATCTCTATTCTCGAGTCTCAACGAATTGACAGTGTCTGATGTGTTTTGATAAACTTGTTGTGTGTGGATATTGTTTACTTCAGGTATGTGGGGATTTACTTGTAACATCCTTTATTTTATGCATGGTTAATGTATGATGGTTAGGGTTAGGACTTGGATTATATAGCTGGGATGTGGTTTGAGGCATAAAGACCCTTGCTTGGCAAGCACGCAACCTTTTCGAGTGAGTTTAAACGTAGAAACAAAATTAGGATTTCCCGGTTAGCATCTTTGAGACATCTGAGTGTGAAATAAGAAATTTGGGTTAGGAATGAGATTAGACCTTTTTGACGGTTTGAAGCTGTTTATTAGGTCTAGATGAGCCTATATCTCAAATCTGAGGTCAATCGGACGTCGAACGGGTCAAGAACGCAAAGAAACACAAACAGAGCGTTTTGTGATCGATTAATTAATTGTAGGTCGGAATATTAATTTAGGTCGGTCTTGAGTACAATAGGTCTTAGGATTAACCTAAAATAATTACAGAAAAATATTCCAGCAGTAGGTTACACAGGAAGATGCGAAAGAAAACACCCAGTTGTGCCGACGGAACAACACCCAGTGATATGTGTCGTTACCAGGAGGAAGGTGGCCATGGTGACGCCAGCTCACATTCCACCTAACCCTTTTGCATGTGTGACACTTAACCCTTTTGCATGTATGGCACCTAACTCTTTTGCATGTGTGACACCTAACCCTTTTGCATGTATGACACCTAACTCTTTTGCATGTGTGACACCGAACCCTTTTTCATACATGGCACTTGTCTTCCCACTAACTTATCAAAACCTACCTAAATTCATCTATAAAAGCAAAATCACAAAAGTGACTTCATTTTTCCTCCTCCAACCTCATTTCACTCATCCTTTCATATCCAATTTCGTTCCCTCACCTCTGCATGTGTTGGCTGAATAGTTAAGTGAAGGAAAGAACAAGTTGCACACTCATTCACGCCCCAAAAGTCATCTTATCCCGTTTTTGTAAAACCATCCCCTCAACTTCTTCCACCGTTGGATCGTGTTGAAATTTCATGGACAGATTCTAGGCTAGTATTTCTTCACATCCAACGGTTAAAAGGTCTGTGCGTTCCCCAGAGTGAGAGTTATTCAACTCAAAAAAAGGAGATAAGATCAACCCGAGTAGCTCCTGACCAGTCACCTTGGGAGGTTCATCCTAGGCACATCCACTGTTGGATCGAGCTGAAATATTTGGAGAAGGTAAGGAAAAGGTAGCTCTTTAATCTCACAGTTCACTTCTGTAAATAAATGAATGTGTTGTGAGATATAGAGCAAAAACAGTGGTGGATTTTAGGGTGTTTGTTGCAGATTCTAAGTTCCTTACAAGGTGTTGTTCACAATGTGGTTTCTTAGGTGGACTTTCGGAGACTCGGGGGCTAGGTCCGTGTGAGGCAGAATCGTGAGGAGTAGAGGACGAGCAATTTCGTTGCGTCTAGGTCATCGTACGACTCTCCAGGTGGGGGAAAGAAATTATTTAATGTCGGAAACGGCACAATGACGTTTAATTCGATAATGGCGTAGGGCGACCCAAAACCTACATGATTGCGAGTAACGGACAATGTCGATATCACACTGGGGACTACTTAGTAGTACTCGTGATGATATTGAGATTGTGCGTTTATCACCGTTATGTTTATTATATATTATTTTATTATTTTATGATTGACTGCTTGGATGATTTGACTGGTTGAATTGATGTTGATAATTGTTGGATGATGATGTTATGAGTTGTGATTATTTTATAAGCATGATATCTTATTATTTTAATTAGATTTTGATAATGATTATTAGTTTGGAAATGATGATTTTATGACATGTTAGTAATGATGATGCTATGACATGATGATATTATGGTATGATGTGTTAAGTGTTATAATTGTGATTAGAGTTTGAGTAAATGATAAGTTATATCGAGACATGAGGATGTATTGGGGAATTCATGTTATATGTGTTAGTAGTGCCTAACTGAGATGATTCCTGAGATATGATGATAATGAGATTGATGAGATAAATTTTATTGAGGTTACCTATGAGATTATGATGAGCGGTTAGGGCACTAGGGGGTAGCCTGAAACATGGTCTGTGATATGGTGGACCTGAAACATGGTCGTGTGGGGTCTATGCCTCGGAGGGATAATTCCTGGGGATAGGCTAACGGCGGACCGTCCCAAACATGATTTCATTTTAGTTGCAGCTATAGTTCATGCGTTGCATGAGTACCCTGGCCGGGGTTCAGAGGTGTGCACCAGATTGTACAGCTATAGTGCCATTGCTTTACATGGGCATCCTCCATCCGCGGACGAGGGTGTGCGCCGGGGACTCCGGGACTCTTTGTGTTTTATTTATGTATACTCTTGGAAATGGATGTTTACTGTGCCGTTATTTAATTAAATGTTGCTAAACCCTTTCCACATTTGACGTTATATTGTTTCTTATCCCTTTTCTTCTTGTTGTTGGGTACGTGTGTTTTATGTGATCGCTATAAGAAGACTCGATGGAGAAGCCAGCTATGGAGGAACTAGATGGAACCCCTTATGAGCCAGATGCTGGAGGACGAGCAGCGGACCCGAGTAGTTGAGTAGAGAGACTACGGTCAGTGCGTCTTTTTGAGGCGTTTTATCTTCTGATGTTTATATTAGTTTGTACCAGCGTGTACCTATTGGGATCCTACTGAAGGGATTCCCTCTACTATACTGCATCAGGATATGATGTGTATATGTTATGCATGTGTGTATATATGTTGTTTATATCTTAAGTTCAAATTTTTCAGTCGTTTTAATATATACGCTTAACGATAATAACACGATTAGATCCTAAATATTATGGGTTTTCTTTAATGGGACGTCGGGACGTCTCATTACTATTAATCATCTGGTTGTACTATGATATGTAGGTTGTCATATGTATGTGAGTCGTATCACTGCATGTCTGCCTTATGTGTAAGATAAATGGAAATATCACCTCCTTATTTTTATATTGCCTATGTCGGCTGACTATGTGCCTTCTGTATTCTTTTGAGAAGATTGAGACATCAAGATGTCCCTTGGCTGACGCATCGTAGAGATTGAGGTTCGAGCATGCAGACGATATGTTGGAGTTTCTAGTGGACATCTTCCAAATTATCGATAGTTTGTAGATCATGTTTTTCCTCTTAGAAGAGGAAATGGCTTAGTCCAGGAGTTATTTTTGTAGTGACTCTAGTAGTGTCTTTTGCGGCGACGTTGGTAGTGGACTCAAATAGAGTTTTCACTAGATCTCGTCAGTTAGGTTTGTCTTTCTCACGATGTACGAGAGAGGATTGTCTTTTATATTTTAGTTTGGCCAGCTTGGGGGTCTGGGAGTTAGTGTTATCGTTAATGGAGCTGCAACTCCAAGTATCTTATATTTTAGGAGCTGCGTCTCCATATCTTTATAATGGATCAGTATATTTCTATAATTTCTATTTATGAGTTGGGTTGGGTATCATGTAAATTATTTACGAACTTATGACCCTAATTGTGATAATGGAATATTTTATTATCCATTCATCTAAATCAAGGTAGTTATGTTTATGACTTGAGAGAAAGAAAAAAATTACCCCATTCTTTTATAGCCAATTTCAATTAACCAACTTTTCGGCCTTAAAATGTCACTTACGATGTAGCGTTCGAGAATGGTGTTACAAGCTAGGGATAGAGTATCCTATATTTCCTTAGCTGTGTTACAACTATGGACTTTATCATGCTCAGATCTGGTGATAGCACATATCAGATAGTGCTTAGCTTTTAGATTGAGTTGATGTTGAGTTTTCTGCTTCGGAGTCCATTGAGCTGTAGGAATAGAAGGTCCAGCATCACCTCTTGGCTCAGTGTAGCCAGTTTCAATCAGCTCCCAGATATCCACATTTTGTGCATCAAGAAAAGCCATCATTCTCTTTTTCCAGTAGTCATAATCACTACCATCAAAGATAGGAGGTCAGTTGATTGCTTGTCCTTCTGCATCAATGCTTGTTGGATCGTACTCCCTCAGTACTTGTTAGATGCTCAACCCTTTCAAGGCTGAGCACTGATACCAATTGAAGTTGACACAGGGAAACACAACAAGGGCGGGGGGGGTTAAATTGTGTTTCTTAATAGTTTTTCGAAAAAGCCTTTTCTCAAATCTTTTTGCAAGCAAAACAAGATAAGTACACACAAGCAAGAAAAACCTTTTTAAAGAGTTAACAAACTCATCCAAATCCCCACAGTTAGTATAATCAAAGACTGTAAAAGATAGGGATATAAAATCCACACAGGTGATTTATCATGATTCACTCTCTTCCAACCAAGAGCTACGTCCAGTCCCTTCTACTTGAAGGTTTTTCTCAACTATTCTCCAACTAGATTATAAGTATTCAACACCTCTTCAGGCTACAAGTATTCTTTCTGTACCAAGCCTCTTCAGGATCTAATTCTAACAAAGAGATTTACATATTTTGATCTATGAACTCACTATGTGTGAGAATATGAAAGTTTAAGATCAGGAAGAATACAACTGAAAATATTCAAAAGAAGTTTGATCAGAGATTTGGCACTTTGAAAATTTCATAGCATTAAGTTCTTTCTTCTCTTGGGGTCGTCTACTATATATAGACTTCTTCATCTTTTCTTCTACGGTCTTGAGTAAATATTTGTTTAGAGATAGCATTTAATGCCGAGATTCATTGAGACTGATAGCTTGATATGCTCGCTGGAGAAGTGCTCTTAGTTATCAGAAGAATGCTCAAAGTAGAGTTGTCACTTCCCTATTGTACCGAAGGTTGCTTTCTGACTTTCCTTCTTTGTACTTGGTTTAACTTTACAGCAATATAGGTTACAGAGTACAAAGGTTTATGTTCTCGATGGTACTATGTTTCTAATCCCAAGAATCAAAGAGTAAACAATTGAAACACAAAGGGAAAGAGACATACATTCCTTCAAATTAAATATTCAATCATTTGAAATAAATTCACTTCTAGTAGACGAGTTAATTTTCAGTAGCTAGTGGACGCGCAAGTCTTTGGGCGCACAATTTTAACTTAACAGCAAAACGGGCTCGTCTACTGATGTGGCATCTAGTTAATTACTCGTTTAGACTCAAGTCTTTGGACTTGCTATTCTCCTGAGAATTATTAAACGGCTCGTCTATTACTCATTTACACTTAGTCTTAGATGTTCGTCTAGTGTTATTTAACTTAGCCAAAAATTAATATCTCGTCTAGCGATAACTTTATAGACTTAGAGTTTTACCATGTATTTGAAGGTTCGTCTAGCGGTTGAGAACTTAGACCCAAGACTGTTTTTCAGTAAAACTGAGAAGCTACAAGTATGTTTCCTTATCTAACAGAACTATAGCAAACCTGAAAGCTAGAATAAACAAGTTAGTTCTTTGACACAACTTTGCTATACAAATTTAACCTTTTTGTTAACATCAAAACTTTAGAGATTAAATTAGCCAAAACCACTTTGGTTCTAACAAGGCTTGCTCTCTTCTTCCAGGGAAGATATCATCATGTAAACTTGGGCCTCTTCTTTCATAGAAGCATTAACTTGGTTGGCAGAGAGAAATCACGGATCCTTATATATTCGACAGGAGTCCCGAAATCAATGGTCTTGTCAAAACAGTTTAAGAGGACATGGTTGGAAGATAACCAGTCCATACCAAGAATAATATCAAGTTGTTTCAGGGGTAAGCACACAAGATCAACTATAAAGTTCTTACAATCAATGGTAATGAGATAATCCTTGCATGCATGTGAAGTAAGAATATGGGTCACATGCAATTTAAGGTTCTTGACACAGTCATGTGATATAAATGAATGAGTCGCACCCGAATCAAACAAAACTCTGATTCTTGCTAGCACTCTGGGGTTCTGACTTTGTCCTTCCACACTCTCGACTGATGTGGCCAAACATGCCACACTTGAAGCAGATGACATCGGTCTCCTTGCACTGAGTGCTGAAATGATCCTTCCTGAACTTGGCACGTCTGATAGGCCCGGGAGCAGAAGAATCCCAGTTCCTGAACCTGCCTGTAGAGAAATATGGTTTCTTACCATTCTGTTTGAAGTCTCAACCGACTGGAGCTAGACGCTCCTTTCCCTTGTCCCTATGATCATTCTTCCTATTGCTCTGAAAGTCCAAACTCTTGTAGCTTGTGACTCTGGATTTGGTGGCATCCTCAAAGATCCTATACTTGTTTACCAAGACAAAAAAGACTCGAATCTCCTGATAGCTAATGGCTTGCTTGATCTTTGGGCATAGACCATCCTCAAATTTCACACACTTGGAGCGATCATCATTCACATACCGATAGAGCATGTAATAACGAGCAAGCTCCTCGAACTTTGCAGCATACTCCACCACAGACATGTTTCCCTGTTTCAGAGCCAAGAACTTCATCTCCTTCTTGAGACACCCCGTTGTGCCCCATTGTATTATTAAATTAGAACCTTATTATTTATTTCCTTAATCGCGCGCTTATTGTTGAAAATACGTAAAAATTAAAACTTAATTAATAATCATATAACTTCTACAAATTAAACACACCAAGGTTGTAATATATACATACACACATGTTTATTTATTACATTACCAAAACACTGTTGAGGGTACCCTCTCAGTAGGATCCCTCACAGGCATAAACTTCACAACAGACATACTTAGCGGAATTATGAATACTCCTTAGACACACTGGCCATACTGTCTATACTCTAATCGACATGAATCACGGCTCGACCTCCAGCATCTGGTTCGTAAGGAGTTCCATCTAACTCCTCAATAATTGGTTCCTCCATCGGGTCTTCTCGTATGATCACATCAGAAATAAAACACAACACACAGAAAGATATAGGGAATAAGAAACAGTTCTATCATCAAAAAAAATGGAAAAGAGTAATAGTAAATTATACAGTAATTGTCACAGACACGCATCACTCAAAATCAGCAGTCATCCTCAATTCACTATATCATCCTCTACCCTCAGCTCATGTAGTCTAAACACTTATACTATCATAATTGTCTCCATTCCTTTCACATTCGTTAGTAGTCCAGGGTAGTCCGATGCAAAGAACTCAGCATAGTACACTTCTATCTTTTGATAGGATAAGACTCAACATAGTGCCCTTCTATCTTTCGATAGGATAAGACTCAGCATAGTGCCCTTCTATCTTTCGATAGGATAAGACTCAGCATAGTGCCCTTCTATCTTTCGATAGGATAGAACTCAATATAGTGCACTTCTATCTTTTGATAGGATAATTCAGATCAACGCGTCATGGACTGAAAAAGTATTTGCATCAAAGCCTCTATATGAATCTCACTATCTCAAATCAATAGCAACCTTGTACCTCAAGCTCCCGTTAACCTCAACTCGCATTCTATGTCATATCTCATCCATTAGATAACTTAATTAAGCTAGGTACCTCTAAGTCAATTCATTCTCTCACCCAAACAATTATCTCCCGAACAACATATATCCTTACTTAAAATCAACTAGGCACAATATTAACAACCAGGCAGATCATGCATAACATAACATAAAAAAAAATATTCAAATATCTCAATATCATATAAAGTAATTTATCACAGCCAACTCATAATAATCAAACCAAATAAATAACAAAGTCAGACTCTATCACGGCCTGGCCGTGATAGCCATCACGGCTGTGACAGACAACAAAGGCAAGAATTCTACAAAGCGGAACTCATCACGGCCGCCATGACAACCATCACGGCCGTGACAGACAGCAAACATCCTCACTATCATAATTATTCAAACACCTAAACAATACGTCACATGCAGATGGAATACCTCAACCAGCGTATCACAATAAATTTGATAACATAAAATCAAACATCCTCAAATACTTAAAATCAACTTAATGTCGATAAACCTACAATCACCGAATCACCATTGGTTTTACAGAAAAGGTTTCCAATGGGATTTTGGTCTTGTCGATTACTCGACTACTAGTAGGGTTTAGGTCACCCTACACAATTATCATATAATATACTACTTATCGATTCCGACGATAGGTTGATTCTTTTCCCCACCCGAATTATCACCGGAAACACGTACACGACGATCCTCATTATCCCGCCACGAGTTAACACAACCACCTTCAACCAAACAACATAACTATAATTAATCAACTAACAACCATCTATGACACTTTAGGGCTAGGTTCGGCCAAGACTTAGAAAATAGGTTTAGGGTTATCTTCTTAATGCCATCTTTTGGATCCTAGTTACTAGAGTCTTAACTAACATAGATTACTTATTACAAGACTAAAATTTGAAACAAAATCCTCTAACCTTTAGGGTTAAGGTTTCAACCAAGGGCTGACTTTTAGGGTTCAAAATCCTTAAAATTTCTAATCATGATTAAGTCATAAATTAATGGTCCTTAATCAACCTAAATCATGGATTAGTGACTAAACAACTAAATTTTAAACTCAAAACTTCCTAACTCTCATATACTTAGATTCGGCCTTGACATGTTCATGGGGATAGGGTTCTTAATTTAATAAACCAACTTGGATTTATTAAGCATACATACTAATAGCTTGATTACTAAGATCATTAATGAAAACTTTGAACAAAACTCATCTAGTTCCAAGAACTAGGGTTTCGGCCTTGATGAAATCAATAGGTTAGAGTTTGATTTTTGATCTTATATATACTTAAATACAAGAACTATCAAGATACTAGAAGATTGAATCATGAATCAAGACATGAAAATGAAACAAAACCTATGAACATGATATTGACCTAGGTTCGGCCAAGTCCAGAAATTAGGGAAAGAAATTTCTCATGATCTTATGCTTCTATATGATGAAAATAGAGATGATTATAAGATCATAGCAATTGGTTTCATGTCAAAAGGATTTTTCTAAAATTAGTTATGAATTTTCAAAGTTCTAGATCTAGAAACTTAAAAGTGATGAACAACTATGAAATAAACTTTGAATCAAGAAATTGATTGAAGAACATAGACATGATTAGAGAAGAAGAATAGGATTCACCTCTTGGATATCAAAAACAAGTGAAGATCCAAGAACTTTCTTCACAAATCTAACACTAGAAGACTTATAACTATAGGGTTTTTAAACAAATGACAATAGAAACTAAGTGAAAAGTGAGAGAAGGTATTTATAGGCATGTGGGCTGCGCCACTTTTGAGGACCAAGTAGAAAGGAGGTGGCTTTTCAAAGGATTAAAGTGCAAATAACTCATAGGGACCATTTTGCAAAGATTCCAAAAGTATAAGGACTATTTTGTAAATTGCTAATAAATTGTCATGATGACCACTTGCCACATTTAATGTGGTCTTATCTTGACTAACTTTGGCTGATTTTTGTCATAAATATCTTAGGAAAACCTAGCTTGTTGAAGAAGATTTGAGAAAATAGTAGAATAATGTGGAAGAATATAGAATGGTGTGGAATGTAGTAGAAAATTCTAGAATGTTCTTTGCTCTTTGCTCATCCAAAGATGAGGGCAACCTTCACTCCATATTGGGCTTGAGCATGGGCCTAGGGAATTTGGGCTTGAGTTCATCTTTGTGGGGCCCACCAAAAAGATTTTAGGCTTATGATGACATAGGAAACTTATATGGCTTCAAATAGGCTTTATGGAACTTAAGTCATGGGTAAGGAATTTGGGCCTCAAAGCCACGGTCCTCTATGGATTTGGAACAAGGATTCTAGCCCAATTCACTTGGAAAAACATAGAAACTAACTCAGGGACAAAAGGCTAATTAACAGAAAGTTCAGGGACTTAAGCATAAAATTCATAAATTTTCTATTTAACCCTGAAAAACCTTCTAGACTGAAAAATATGATTCATCTCCTTGAATCATCTCAAAATCCTAAGATAAACCCTCTATCGGCTCTTAAAAACTCCGAAATCTCTTCCGTCGTCTACCCGATTATGCGTTTCGCCCGAAAAAAACAAATTTTATTTTTTTTTCTGAAATAATTCTAAAAATACATAATTGTAGGAAATAAAATAATAATCTTAAGTCTTTTGTTCACAAATTAAAATTAGGTCTTTTGAGCAGTATTATTATACTGTCAATGGAATTCGCGGGCCGGGTTTCGCCTGATTTTCCAACCTAACTTTTAATCGTAGCTTCCTACATTCAAGTAGGATTGAGTAGTAAATTCCGTTTATTTAAAATAATTTTCTAAAACTCAAATAAATTTATAAACATATTTATATGTATTACTGTTATTTCAAACAGTGAAATACAGGGTGTTACATTACTACCCCTCATAGAAAAAAAAATCCATCCTCAAAATTTCTTAACTCAAGACTAGACATCATCTTGTAATCGTATCTTAATCTAAAGATCCCACCATATATTTCTCATCGTTGTCTTCCTCTAAATGATAGCGGTACTTCATAACATAATCCATCCTTATATCATTCTATTTATCCTCTAAACAATAATTACGTATTATATCCAATTTACACATACCTTCTCTGAGATTTGCAAGGTGAGAGGATTCAGCTCCCCTTATGGTAAACACTTTCCCAGTAGCTTGAGGCCTAACCATCCGCTGACCGGTTGCGGGAACTCCTCCCTGGTTTCCACCTCTGTAACCTCCAGCTTCCCTATTCCCAGCTACCGGCTGCGGCATGCCTTTCTGTCTACAATCTCGAGCAAAATGTCCTGGATTGCCACAATGGAAACATCAAGGTACCTCCCTGCAATTCCGTTGATAATGTGGTCCTCCACATTTAAAACAAACTGGGTCTTGCTGTTGCTGACCCGTTCCAACCACTTGTGTTGTGGCAATTGGTGTTGGTGCTACTGTCTGCACTGGTTTGGGGTATGGTTCCCGCCTCCCATGAGAACCACTATCTACTCTCCTCTGAGTATCTGATCGAATAGGACCTCCAATCCTTTGTTGCTTCTGCTCATTAGCCAACCTCTGATCTAGACTTCTGATTGCACTGCATCGTTCCACTAGCTCTGGAAAACTCTGGATATCGAGAGATACTATAGCCCTCTATAGTTCATGTCGGAGTCCTTCCTCAAACCTTCTACATTGCCAATCTTCATCTGGAAATCTCTGATAAAATTCAGAATACTTAATCAGAGCCTTAAATCGTGATGCATAATCACCAACAGTCATGTTGCCTTGTTTGAGACTCAGGAATTCCCTTTCTTTCTCGCGTCGAACTAGATGCGGAAAATACTTCTCAAAGAAGCAGTCACTAAATAGCTTCCAGTTGATAACTCTACCTTCGGTATCCAGCAATCTTCGTTTGCCTCTCCACCAAGACTCTGCTCCTCCAATTAGCATGAAGGCAGCATACGTCACTTTCCTATCCTCTCTGCAGCGCATGGTATCAAATATCTTCTCGATCTCTTGTATCCACCATTTTGCCTTATCTGGATCATAATCTCCTCGGAATTGGGGTGGATTCCCTTTCAGGAAAGTAGCCATTCCGGCATCTTCAGCTGCAGCAGCTCTCCTTTGATTCTGTTGTTCCTGTTGTTCTTTGTTCATCTGTAGCATCTCAGCATTCTGCTGTGTTTGTAACAACAGAGCAGTAACTATGTTTTTCATGGTATCTTGAGTCTCAGATGACTCTCCTCCACTCCCGGTCTGATTATTTTCCACATTGTTATCTCCAACAATTCTTTCAGCAGTTCTGTCATTACTGTCGATCGGACGTCCTCTTCCACGAGCCATGATTCTGTAAAAGAAATCATTTGCTCTTATTAGCATGACATATAATACCACATAGACCAGTAATATAAATTCCATATGCCACACTAATGTTAATTAACGCATCGGATTCGGACACACTACCCATCTTCTAAGCATAGTTGAAATCCGATGTGGATTCAACTAGACACGGCCAGTAACAACATCCTAAACCTCACAGTCCGATTAGAATCAAACTGCTCTGATACCACCAAATGAGACACCCCATTGTGCCCCATTGTATTATTAAATTAGAACCTTATTATTTATTTCCTTAATCGCGCGCTTATTGTTGAAAATACGTAAAAATTAAAACTTAATTAATAATCATATAACTTCTACAAATTAAACACACCAAGGTTGTAATATATACATACACACATGTTTATTTATTACATTACCAAAACATTGTTGAGGGTACCCTCTCAGTAGGATCCCTCACAGGCATAAACTTCACTACAGACATACTTAGCAGAATTATGAATACTCCTTAGACACACTGGCCATACTGTCTATACTCTAATCGCCATGAATCACGGCTCGACCTCCAGCATCTGGTTCGTAAGGAGTTCCATCTAACTCCTCAGTAATTGGTTCCTCCATCGGGTCTTCTCGTACGATCACATCAGAAATAAAACACAACACACAGAAAGGTATAGGGAATAAGAAACAGTTCTATCATCAAAAAAAATGGATAAGAGTAATAGTAAATTATACAGTAATTGTCACAGACACGCATCACTCAAAATCAGCAGTCATCCTCAATTCACTATATCATCCTCTACCCTCAGCTCATGTAGTCTAAACACTTATACTATCATAACTGTCTCCATTCCTTTCACATTCGTTAGTAATACAGGGTAGTCCGATGCAAAGAACTCAGCATAGTACACTTCTATCTTTTGATAGGATAAGACTCAACATAGTGCCCTTCTATCTTTCGATAGGATAAGACTCAACATAGTGCCATTCTATCTTTCGATAGGATAGAACTCAATATAGTGCACTTCTATCTTTTGATAAGATAATTCAGATCAACGCGTCATGGACTGAAAAAGTATTTGCATCAAAGCCTCTATATGAATCTCACTATCTCAAATCAATAGCAACCTTGTACCTCAAGCTCCCGTTAACCTCAACTCGCATTCTATGTCACATCTCATCCATTAGATAACTTAATTAAGCTAGGCACCTCTAAGTCAATTCATTCTCTCACCCAAACAATTATCTCCCGAACAACATATATCCTTACTTAAAATCAACTAGGCACAATATTAACAACCAGGCAGATCATGCATAACATAACATAAAAAAAAATATTCAAATATCTCAATATCATATAAAGTAATTTATCACAGCCAACTCATAATAATCAAACCAAATAAATAACAAAGTCAGACTATATCATGGCCTGGCCGTGATAGCCATCACGGCTGTGACAGACAACAAAGGCAAGAATTCTACAAACAGAACCTGTCACGGCCTGGCCATGACAACCATCACGGCCGTGACAGACAGCAAACATCCTCACTATCATAATTATTCAAACACCTAAACAATATGTCACATGCAGATGGAATACCTCAACCAGCGTATCACAATAAATTTGATAACATAAAATCAAACATCCTCAAATACTTAAAATCAACTTAATGTCGATAAACCTACAATCACCGAATCACCATTGGTTTTACAGAAAAGGTTTCCAATGGGATTTTGGTCTTGTCGATTACTCGACTACTAGTAGGGTTTAGGTCACCCTACACAATTATCATATAATATACTACTTATCGATTCCGACGATAGGATGATTCTTTCCCCACCCGAGTTATCACCGGAAACACGTACACGACGATCCTCGTTATCCCGCCACGAGTTAACACAACCACCTTCAACCAAACAACATAACTATAATTAATCAACTAACAACCATCTATGACAATTTAGGGCTAGGTTCGGCCAAGACTTAGAAAATGGGTTTAGGGTTATCTTCTTAATGCCATCTTTTGGATCCTAGTTACTAGAGTCTTAACTAACATAGATTACTTATTACAAGACTAAAATTTGAAACAAAATCCTCTAACCTTTAGGGTTAGGGTTTCGGCCAAGGGCTGACTTTTAGGGTTCAAAATCCTTAAAATTTCTAATCATGATTAAGTCATAAATTAATGGTCCTTAATCAACCTAAATCATGGATTAGTGACTAAACAACTAAATTTTAAACTCAAAACTTCCTAACTCTCATATACTTAGATTCGGCTTTGACATGTTCATGGGGCTAGGGTTCTTAATTTAATAAACCAACTTGGATTTATTAAGCATACATACTAATAGCTTGATTACTAAGATCATTAATGAAAACTTTGAACAAAATGAAGGATTACCTATAATTCTAATTTGTTTAGAACATCATACAGATACAAATCATAGCATATAACACATGTTAATCAAAGGAGAGGAGAAGAATTATGTACCTTGCATCATCGTAGAATCCATTACAGTGGGTCAGAATGTGAGAGAGAGTTGAACAGTGGATCAGAATGTGAGAGAGTTACTTCTCTCTTTCTGGTTGGTTCAGTATGTGTGTCTGTTGGAATGCCTAATGGGGAGGCAATCCTTATAACCTACCAGCAGAGAGTAGGGACCTCTCAACGGGTTAACATTAGAATGGCCCAGCCCATCATAGGGTCACTCTTAGTAAATACCCAATAACAATTTCATCAATTGGTTACGTAATTAAGAATTAAATTATATAACTGATATATTAATAATTTAATTATAATTTAATCACCAATTAATGCTAATCCACATATTATACACATGTTAAATTAAAAAAATTTAACAATTCTCCCACTTGGATAGCATTAATCAATTATTAAAATATAACAAGGAAATACCAGTTACGATCAAAGCATACGTTAACCAGCAGTATAAGAAATATAAGCTTTAACAATGCAGAAATAGTATCCGATAGGGAAGTAAATCATACATGCTAAAAACTCATATCTCACATAAAGAATGATGAATATAAAATTGCATATAATTAATAAAGAGAAATATGCAATTCAAGAATGGTCCAAGCATCTTAAAATGCTATAAGAGATATGAAAACAAGAATGATGTCAATTTACATATCTCATAAAAACGATAATGGGCAAATAATGGTTTCAGACTCCCACTAATCCAATACATCAAAAGACTTAACTAAGCCCATATGAATTACATGATTCCTCTAGACTCCAAACACCATTATGAGACATAGAAGACAACTCATCATGCATAGCATTCAGCCAATCAGAAGCATGAGAGCTAGAAATTGCCTCCTTAAAGGTAATAGGATCATCATCATCATTGAGGTCAAACTCATGTTCCTGAAGATATACAACATAATCATCTGGTATGGAAGGTCTGTGCACTCTTTGAGATCGTCTTAGTGGAACTTCATCAGCAATAAGATCATGTTCTTGTTCATCTACTAGTGGTGCTGCCACACCATCTTCATGTTGAAGATTCTGATCATCACCATTAGCTGGAATCATAACTTCTGTAGGAAAAGGAACAGCTGGTATAGGAACTATGGTGCGATCTTCTCTAAGAGTAACTGGTCGTGGTATATCACTCCCACTATCCAAGTCATCCTCAAAGAAAATCGCTCGATCAGATTCGACGACTCGCATAGAATGAGATGGACAATAGAATCTGCTACCTCTGGAACCCACACAATAGCCAATAAAGAAACCACTAACAGTCTTAAGATCAAGCTTCTTAGACTGAGGATTATAAGGTCTAACTTCTGCCTTACAACCCCATACATGAAAATGTTTCAAACTCGGCTTCTTTCCACTCATGAGCTCATATGGAGTTTTTGGTACAGACTTTCTTGGGTACTTGATTTAGAATGTAGACAGCAGTTTTTAAGGCATCTCCCCAAAGAAAGTCCTGCAATGATGAATGGCTCAACATACATCTTACCATATCCATAAGTGTGCGGTTCGCCTCTCTGCAACTCCATTTTGCTCAGGAGTACCAGGCATAGTGTATTGAGCTTCAATACCGCATTCCTCAAGAAATCGGCAAAAGGTCCCGGGTTTCTACCCGTCTCATTATATCTACCATAGAATTCTCCACCTCTGTCGGATCTTACACATTTTATCTTCCTACTTTTTTCAACTCAACAAAGACCTTAAAAGATTTGAAAGCATCTAGGGAACTAGACTTTTCTTGAAGGAGATCTATCCATCCATATCTCGAGAAGTCATCTATAAAGGTAATGAAATACACATATCCACCCATGGCAGTGGGTGTAATAGGTCCACACAGGTCGGTGTGAATCAACTGTAGCACATCATCACACCTATTTGCTGCTTTATTCCTAACCTTGGCAGTAAATTTGTCCTTGATGCAATCAATACATGTATCAAAATCGGAGAAGTCTATATCATGAAGAATACCTTCCTTGACTAGCCTCTCAATACGGGGCCTAGAAATATGCCCCAAACGTCGATGCCATAACATAGAAGAATGTTCATTAATCCTACTGCGTTTGTTTCCAATAGCATAATTGACAGACATGTCATGTAGATTTAACATATAAAGGCCATCACGTAAAACCCCTGAACCAACGGAAATAGAATCTGAACAAACAATCAATTTTCCACTACCAAACTTAAAGGTGTAACCACATTTATCCAAAGCAGAAAACAAAATCAAGTTCCCGCTCATAGAAGGTGCATACACAAAGATCTCTTAAAAACAAATTATGTCCGAGAAGGCAAAAGTAAAGAAACAATTCCAATGTCAATAACAGAAACTCCAGCTCCATCTCCCATAATAATTTTAGACTCGGCATCACTTGGTTTCCTCGGGCTTGTGAACCCCCGCAAGGAATTCACAACATGAATGGTTGCACTGAATCTAACCACCAAGTATTTGGAGGAACATCAATGACATTGGATTCAAAGCATGTTAAAGCCAGGAATATACCTTGCTTCTCTTGTTTCTTTTTCAAGAAATAGCAATCATCTACCTTGTGGCCATACTTCTTACAATACTTGCGATTACCCTTGAAGAAACTTTTCTTAGCTGCGAGATCTTGCTTTGCATTTTTCTTCTTTCCCTTTTGATCTTTCTTCACAAATCTTGAACCTGACTTAGAAGTTGGATTTGGATCGAGATGCAACAAAATGAGCACTGTGTGATTTACCCTTTTTAATGGACTCTTCTTCTTGTGTAACAATGGCAATCATCTCGTCCACTGTCCATTCAGCCTTCTGTGTATTGTAAGAGGTCTTCATAACATCAAATTGTGAAGGAAAAGATTCAAGAACCCGGTAGATTAAAGTACTTTCGCCAATTTCAACTTTAAGAGATTTCGAGTTTGTTGTAATAGTGCATCGACTTCATGATATGCTCACGCACACCACTGACCCCATCATATTTGGTCTTGTCAAACAAGGAAAGATACTGACTTTTCTGAGCCTTCTCAAAAGTCATAAATTTCTCCCCAACAGCTTTCTGATATTCCTTAGCATTATCGGTCTCTATGATACTCTGCCTGATGGATTTTTCCATAGTATACTTCATCACTTTCAGGCACACTCTATTAGAGTGTTCCCATTTCTCATAAGCAATCCTCTGTGCTGCAGTAGACTCATTTGTGAGAGCTGCTGGCTTGTCTTCCCTCAAGTCCAGATCCAAGTCAGCAATGGTTAAGTAGAGATCTAGAGACTCTTTCCAGTCCTCATAGTTTGTCCCATTTAGAGTTTTGACAGAATTTGGGAAGGAGGCTGACATAAAACAAAGAATAAGGAATCATTAAGAATTGAAAGGTAATATGATTCCATATATATGTTCAGCCAATCTTGCCCATGATACAAATTTCTTATTCATTATAATTCCGCCTAAGGGTCCCGAATCATAATAAACAAGAAATATAACAAGAAGAATAATACAATGTACAAAACTTACATCACCAAAATTTCTAATACCGATAGGGTACTTGAAAACCATAATTGACATAAGCTTGAGACAATAGTACGATGTATAATAACGAATTACATTAATAATAGTACACCGATAGGGTATAATTATTATTAATATAATACAAATATAACACATTAGAATAATTAATTATTTAACAACACAAATTTTGTATAATTATACCCACGATAGGTGAGTTCATAACTATAAAAAATATCGATAGTCATGCTACAATTATACATTAAAAAAATTATATTGTATAACAAATATAGCATAGAACACACAACTTAATTCACATAAGGCTCTAAAATTAATTCCATCTATATGACACATGATCAAGGAGAGTATAACATATCAAAGTGTCACAAAAAGGTAGGGAACAATCACAAAATTTTAGACCAAAACCTTAGAGTACAGTATTAAAAAATACAATATATTTTCGGATTTAACCATATAAAATGATTCGCGAGGCGAGAGGTATCTCGCGAGGCGAATCTTGTGAAAAGTCAGCAACGTTTGGTCTTCTCGCGGGTACTCGCGAGGCGATCCAGAAACCTTTCATTTTCCTAGAACAGTCAGCCTTCGGGGTCGCGAAGCGAGAAGAGTAGTCGCGGGGCGAACCAGAGAGGATGACATTTTCACTGTTCTGCTGGCTTTCAGGTTCGCGAGGCGAGAATAATATCGCGAGGCGAATCTGGAATTCCAACAGATGCTGATGCCCAGAATCGCTAGGCGAGCATACACTCGCGGGGCGAAGCATCGATTTCTTACGTTTTATTTGATAAAATCCAACGATTTTCGAGTATGTTACTCGAATAACATGCGGGAATTGATTCAAGAACTTCAGAAAAACAAAACCCACGAATTTGTACAAAGTTGTTCTTGATCCAATTCTGCAATAGCTATAATATGTATCTATTTGGCTCTGATACCAATTGAAGGATTACCTATAATTCTAATTTGTTTAGAACATCATACAGATACAAATCATAGCATATAACACATGTTAATCAAAGGAGAGGAGAAGAATTATGTACCTTGCATCATCGTAGAATCCATTACAGTGGGTCAGAATGTGAGAGAGAGTTGAACAGTGGATCAGAATGTGAGAGAGTTACTTCTCTCTTTCTGGTTGGTTCAGTATGTGTGTCTGTTGGAATGCCTAATGGGGAGGCAATCCTTATAACCTACCAGCAGAGAGTAGGGACCTCTCAACGGGTTAACATTAGAATGGCCCAGCCCATCATAGGGTCACTCTTAGTAAATACCCAATAACAATTTCATCAATTGGTTACGTAATTAAGAATTAAATTATATAACTGATATATTAATAATTTAATTATAATTCAATCACCAATTAATGCTAATCCACATATTATACACATGTTAAATTAAAAAAATTTAACACAAAACTCATCTAGTTCAAGAACTAGGGTTTCGGCCTTGATGAAATCAATAGGTTAGAGTTTGATTTTTGATATTATATATACTTAAATACAAGAACTATCAAGATACTAGAAGATTGAATCATGAATCAAGACATGAAAATGAAACAAAACCTATGAACATGATATTGACCTAGGTTCGGCCAAGTCCAGAAATTAGGGAAAGAAATTTCCCATGATCTTATGCTTCTAGATGATGAAAATAGAGATGATTATAAGATCATAGCAATTGGTTTCATGTCAATAGGATTTTTCTAGAATTAGTTATGAATTTTCAAAGTTCTAGATCTAGAAACTTAAAAGTGATGAACAACTATGAAATAAACTTTGAATCAAGAAATTGATTGAAGAACATAGACATGATTAGAGAAGAAGAATAGGATTCACCTCTTGGATATCAAAAACAAGTGAAGATCCAAGAACTTTCTTCACAAATCTAACACTAGAAGACTTATAACTTTAGGGTTTTTAAACAAATGACAATAGAAACTAAGTGAAAAGTGAGAGAAGGTATTTATAGGCATGTGGGCTGAGCCACTTTTGAGGACCAAGTAGAAAGGAGGTGGCTTTTCAAAGGATTAAAGTGCAAATAACTCATAGGGACCATTTTGCAAAGATTCCAAAAGTATAAGGACTATTTTGCAAATTGCTAATAAATTGTCATGATGACCACTTGCCACATTTAATGTGGTCTTATCTTGACTAACTTTGGCTGATTTTTGTCATAAATATCTTAGGAAAACCTAGCTTGTTGAAGAAGATTTGAGAAAATAGTAGAATAATGTGGAAGAATGTAGAATGGTGTGGAATGTAGTAGAAAATTCTAGAATGTTCTTTGCTCTTTGCTCATCCAAAGATGAAGGCAACCTTCACTCCATATTGGGCTTGCGCATGGGCCTAGGGAATTTGGGCTTGAGTTCATCTTTGTGGGGCCCACCAAAAAGATTTTAGGCTTATGATGACATAGGAAACTTATATGGCTTCAAATAGGATTTATGGAACTTAAGTCATGGGTAAGGAATTTGGGCCTCAAAGCCACGGTCCTCTATGGATTTGGAACAAGGATTCTAGCCCAATTCGCTTGGAAAAACATAGAAACTAACTCAGGGACAAAAGGACAAAACTATGTCCTTGAATGCATTCCAAGTAACTATTGTACCCTCAACTTCCTTACGATTGCGACAATTCTCCCACCAATGCTCAGCTTCCTCTATTAGCACAAAAGTCACACAAATGACCTTCTAAGCATCATTGCATGCCATAGCCCAACACACTACAAAAAAAAAGGTTATTTAGCGACCGAAAATACTGACCGAATTTGTTGGTTGATGTTTGCGACCGAAATGGCGACCGATTGTAGGATCTAAATCAAACACTGATGAGAGTTGATATTGCGATCGAAATAGAGACCGAAATAGAGCGTAGCAGAGTTATCGGACTCTTTTTCGATCGCAAAATAAACGAAAATAAAAGTAAAAAATTTATGACTTTTTAGCGACCGAAATGGTGACTGAGTTAAATGCAACGGTTAAATTTTATTTATCGTTGCGACCGATATTAAATCGGTCGCTAAACGACGCGTAAAAAATTAAAATAGAGCGTGTTAGCGACCGAATTTTAAACCGGTCGCTAAATTTATGAATTCAAATTTCAAATTAACCCATTTAGCAACCGGATTATTCGGTCGCTAAAACTAAAATCCCTTAATCGCGAGCCCTTCCCCTTTCTTCCCCATTTCTCTCATTTCTTCTCTTTTCTTCTCTCTCTCTTGCTCGCTCTGCTCCTCCCTGCCACCATACCACGCGACGTCTGTGCTCCGGTCACCACCAGGCCACCTCCGGTGAGTGATTACACCTTCCCTCTCTCTCTCTCTCTCTCTCTCTCTCTCTCTCTCTTTGTCTCTGTACTTCTAGGGCACCTGAGCTGCCTCCCTTGAGCCACCACTGTCCGCAGCTCCGGTGACACCACCACCAGGTAAGCTACCTTGTCTTCTCTCCTCTTCTCTCATTCTCTGTTTCTCGCATCTGATATCAATTTTTTCTTCGTTTCCCAGTCCCTGCTCCCAACTTCGGCTACCATTACGTTCTCACTACCATTGCCACTCCCAATCTCCGGCCACCAGTACCACTGCTCACTGGTAATTTTGTAGTTTGATACCTCATAACCCTAAATTTGACGTTGCCATCATTGAAACTGACATTCATTTAGATGAATTGATTCTAATTTTTCTTGTTATCTAAACATTGTAAACCTTAGGTTGTTTTGATTTTGTGCACATTAGGAATTAAATAAAGATGCATTGTAAATGGAGTGCAAATAGGAAACACCGTAAAAACTGTGTATTTCGATTTGTTGTGTATTTTTTTAATTTTAGTGCACCTTCTTTGTTCTTTGTTAACAGAGGCACATGATTGTTTAATGTTAAGTGAGTGACTTAAGGTCATGATGATTTATTAATTAAAGCATAGACAAAAAACATTAGATTGGGCAACTATTCCTATGGAGGGGGATAGATGGGTATAGAGGTGTACTTTGGAAAAAGTTAAACTAACACGGTGAGGTGATATTTCTATATGTTACGTTTATTTTGGGAAGTACGGAATTACTTAAGAGAAAAAGGAATCACTTGATTCTGATAGATAACACTCGTACCAAGTTGCAAGTTGTTCTAGATTTGTAACCGTATATTATTGATTCTATTTTATATTAATTTATGTGTTTCTAGTCTTATAAATAGTTGTACTGGATTCTGTATATATAGAATAGTGATTTGATTTGAAAGGACTAATTTCATTTATGCACGATAGGTCCTTGTTGTCATATTCTTCTACTCTCTGTTGGCTCCGGCTCCTCCCCTTATCCTTACTCGGTTGTGTTTTCTCTCTCAGGTAAGTTCTCTGAACACTCAGTGTAATGTGTTATGTGAATTATTGTGTTGTTTGTTAGTGGAAAGCGGAGCTCAATAGGATGTGATCCTGTTCGAAAGGCGGTATCTTGGTTGTGTGCTGATAATTTAATAATTATGCATGTGTTCCATGAAGTAATGAGTGAGTTATGGCCTATAAATTTTTTGATGAGTTGAATTTGTTATAACAAATAAAATATAAATTAAAGGAATTATATATGTTTAAAGCAGTATAAAAGATTAGAATAAGTAGACATTAGAAATAAATGTTAATAATGGTGAAGGAATTATTTTTATAAAAAATACATCTATAATGAGTGATTCGGGCAAGTTGCAAAACTACTAGTTTAAGTTGGTTATTTTCAGTCAGAAAGTTGAACATTTTGATTGCTCGTTCCCCAAACAATGTCACACGAACAAAATTATTGCTAAAGTTTGAGGAAAAAAAATGAAGTTTGAGTATAAATTCTATGTGAAATAAAATGTTTAGTTAAGAGTATAATAATATAATTAGGAGGACCTTTCATCAAGAAGATTGAACTCAATTCGCTTTCCTGTTATACCTTCATGTTGATAATCCTCTAAATTTCCATGTTCGGAGACAACACCAATAGCATCTGTAGTAATAGCGTATATATGAATGTTAAAAGCATAAATGAATGTATCAAGTCCAAATGTTGTCATTTCAGCTCTGACACGATTATTTTTATTTATGCATTATAGGTCCTTGTCTGATCTTCGTTGTCCGCAGCTCCTCCCTTATCCTTACTTGGTTTTGCTTTGTCGAATAGGTAAGTTCTCTCAATACTCTCTTTTAAGGTTTTGCTTTGTCTAATAGGTACTGATATGTGTGGTGCTTCTAATGTATTATGTGAATTATCGTGTTGTTTGGTAGTGGAGAGTTGAGCTCAATAGGATGTGATCTTGTCTGATTGTATGCTGATAATTTAATGTTTATGCATGTGTTTGTCAATATGTGTTGTTTGTTAGTGGAGAGCGGAGCTCAATAGGATGTGATCTTGTCCGAAAGGCGGGATGCTGGTTGTGTACTGATAATTTAGAAATTATGTATGTGTTTGACAATTAACTGCTACTTGTTAGTGGAGAGCGGAGCTCAATAGGATGTTTGCTACAATATTTTATCTAAGTTTGTATTGATTTACGCTGCAATTTATATAAGCTCAACAATGTTGCAATATTTATAGGTTAATGGTTTTATTTTCTGTTAGAGTTAATAATTAATTTACGAAAGCCTTAGTTTCCTATTTGAGATTCAATATTAATGAGCATGCGTAACTTATCAAGGTATATATGCATGCTCATTGTATTGAATCTTGAATTGTCTAAGTGGGACAGTTTGGGAAAAAAACTTTTTCACACTCGTACAATAGTCATTTCCATTTTCAAATGCCTTATATATATACTTGTTGAAATCTCGGTCTGATGCATTTCCTTTTGTTCTCCTGGTGCATACTTGATCGCGGTGATGCTCACCGTGCTCGAGTCGTGTACTTGGAGACCGATAGGAAATGTTGTCAAAATTTTGTTAAGCATAAGGTATTTGAATAAGGGAATAACTATTATTAGTCGAGTGTGGTAAAGGTTTCTTATCGAATGGGATAGGTTCATACCTTGCCATAAGAACGAGATTGATGGAGTTATTGGAATGCACCGTAATATATAAGTGTTAATTTTTTTTTGGTCAGGCTATTTAATTGCCAGCAATGGATATTCCGGAGAATCGGAAATGGATGTATCGTAGGTTGGATCGGAATAAACGTCTTAGGGAAGAGTATAGAGTTGGAGTGGGTGAGTTTATAGAGTTTGTTGTTAGCCAGAAGAGATTCATACAGTTGGGCGGTGATCATTTGAGGTGTCCTTGAAAAAAATGCAAGTGTCAATCTTTCAAAAGCATGGATGGAGTTGTAGCCGATCTTTATGAGAAGGGCTTCATGCCTGATTACTATTGGTGGAGTAACCTTGGTGAGACATTGCCTGATTTAAACCTGATTGTGTTTGAAGGTTCGTACTATGGAAGTGGTGACTAGAGTGAATAATTGAATCCATACGAGCAGATGATAATGGATCATGCTGGACCATCGGTTGGTGTTGTACTAGAAGAAGATGGAGGAGAAGATGGTGGAATGGGTTCCCAATACATAGAGGAGAATCCGAATCCCGAATCTCAAAGATTCTATGATATGCCGAGTGCTGCACGATCTCCATTGTGGGAAGGATGTCGGGAGTACACGAAGTTGTCGATGTGCATGGAATGGTTGATTATCAAATCTGACTACAATATGCAAGAAGGCTGTTTTAATCGCCTCACCAGGTCAGTGTCCAAGGCATTGCCAGAAGACAATCGAATGCCTACTAGTTTTTATCATGCTAAGAAGTCTGTGGAAAATTTGGGTCTGGGGTGTTTGAAAATTGATTATTTCCCGAATGGATGCATGTTGTACTATAAGGATGATTCAGGGGAAAGCATAACATGTTGTCGATTTTGTGGTGCGGATCGGTATAAGACAACCACTAGGATGGGCATTGAGAAGAAGAGGTCGCTAAAAAAGATGTGGTACTTTCCGCTCGTGCCAAGACTTACAAGATTGTACTCTTCGATGGCCACTGCAGCTCACATGAGGTGGCATAGTGAGCATGAGAGGGAGCAAGATGTCTTGTGTCATCCATCTGATGGAGAAGCTTGGAAGCATTTTGATAGGGTTCATATGGCATTTTCGCAGGACCCTCGGAATGCTCGATTGGGGTTATCCACTGAAGGATTTAATCCTTTTGGGCAGTCTGGAAAAGCATACTCTTGTTGGCTGATTATCCTGACTCCGTACAATCTTCCCCCGGGGATGTGCATGAAGCAGGAGTTTATGTTCCTAACAGTCATAATTCCGGGTCCGTCTAATCCAAAAGGTAAGATTGATGTGTACTTGCAGCTGCTGATAGATGAGTTGACGATGCTATGGAATAATGGTGTTTTGACATATGACGTATCTTTGAGGCAAAATTTCATCATGAAAGCAGCTTTGATGTGGACGATCAACGACTTTCCCGCCTATGGGATGATGTCGGGTTGGATGACTGCGGGGAAGCTTGGAGCCCAATATGTATGGAGCGATCGAAGTCATTCATGCTAAAAAAAAGTCAAAAGATCTCGTATTTTGATTGCCATCGTCAATTCCTTCCAGAAGATCATCCTTATAGGCGGAACAAGAATGCATTCAAGAAGTGTTGTGCAGAGACAACACCGCCTCCACCACGTTTGACTGGTCCTAATGTATGGCGCAGAGTACAGTACTTACCGCTCATCCATGAATCCCAAGGAGAACATATTCCTGATTATGGCGTCAACCATAATTGGACAAAACAAAGTATATTTTGGAGGTTGCCGTATTGGAGGACGCAGCTACTCCGTCACAACATTGATGTCATGCATACTGAGAGGAATGTGTTTTTGAATGTGTTTGACACTGTGATGGACATCAAGGGGAGGACAAAGGATACAAATAAAGCTCGATTGGATATGGCTGAAATTTGTAATCGAAAGGAGCTTTAGTTGCAGGACGGTGGTCGTGGCAGACTTATCAAACCGAAGGCAAGTTATACACTAAGCAAAACACAGAAAGTGGCCGTCTGTAAGTGGGTTAAAGAACTAAAGTTACCAGATAGGTATGCTTCCAATATGGGTAGATGTGTTGATATTAAGGAAGCAAAGTTACATGGAATGAAGAGTCATGATTGCCACGTGTTCATGCAACGGTTGCTTCCAATTGCATTCGACGCATTACCGAAGAAAATTTGGAACCCACTTGTTGAGCTTAGCCACTTTTTCAGGGAGCTTACATCAACAACACTAAATGTGAATCAATTAACGGATATGGAAGTCAAGATACCCGTTTTGTTATGTAAGCTGGAGTAAATCTTCCCGCCGAGTTTCTTTGATTCCATGGAAGACCTGCCAGTTCATATACCTTACGAACAAAGAGTTGGTGGCCCAGTCCAATACCGCTGGATGTATCCATTTGAGAGGTAAACAACATCAACTATTTTACTTAATACATATAAAATTCACAAACACGAGATCGTAGTTTAGCTTTCCCTAAAACTAGTAATTATTTGTATGTATCCCTCTTTAATAGGTTCCTGCACTCCCTTAAACACAAAGTCAAGAACAAGGCACGAGATGAGGGTTCCATTTGTGAAGCATACTTAGTAGAGGAGACTTCCACTTTTGCCTCTTATTACTATCCGGACGAAGTTAACACGAGAAGGACAAGGATGCCTAGAAACATTGATTCGGGCGAAGGAAGTTCAACTAGTCCTCCTATATCAATATTCAACCATCCGGGAAGATTTAGTGGCAAATCAAAAGGATATTTCTTGGAGCAGCATGACATTAATGCTGCTCATCTGTATATCCTTCAAAATTGTGAAGAGGTGGCGCCATATTTAGAGTAAGTTTCTACAATGTCTTTTATAAGTTCAATTGACATTTATGATTATTAATCGTCCTGCTGTTAATCTCCCATATGTAGGATGTACGATAATTTTCTAAGGGATCTCCAACTTGACATTTCAAACGATCAGGTTGATCGAGAAATTACTTCTCACTTTGCTACGTGGTTCAGTAAATATGTAGGTTAAGCATCTTCATTTGTTGCAATACATTTTATCTCCTTAAATATATAGCATGTATAAGAATAATATAATATTTTATTTTTTAAGTACTAGATCCAAAAAACAATATTCAAAATCCATTGTTGAAAAATTTGGCATGGGGGCCTAACAGATGGGTTACATCATGGAATACTTATATTATAAATGGATATAAATTTAACACAAAAACATGGAATGAAGGAATGCAGTCGTGTAACTATGGTGTTTGTGTGCGAGCCACTGATGGCAATGTGGAGGATGATTTCTATGGGGTTCTAACTGACATCCTTGAACTCGATTATACCGGTTTCCCCGTGATGAAGTTAGTTATCTTCAAGTGTGATTGGTTTGATCCTACTCTTGACGTAGGGACAAAAATCGATAAAAAATATGGTATTGTTCAAGTTAGGCTGTCTCGAAGGTATAATAAGGTGTACGACCCATTCAATTTTTCACAACAGGCAGATCAGGTTTATTACCCGCCATGTCCCGAAGGACATCAAGGCTGGTTGGGTGTTATTAAGATACAGGCTCGCAGTATAATTACTGATAATGTAATCAACCAGCATGAAAAAGATGCTCCGTACCAAGATGATGAGTTTTCAAGACCCCACGTACCGTTGCAAATTACGCCGGACATTATTGTTAATTCTCTGGCGGACATTTCCGGAAATGGGGAAGAAGTTGAAAGAGAGTTATTGGATCAATCCGAGTTGGACGCATCTAGAGAAGGCACATTCCGATCAAGTGAGACTGATGAGAGTGAGGGTGAATTTAGTGACGGAGATTCTACCTAGGTAATTTATTTATGTCATAATTCATTGTGTAAATGTCATTCTACTTAGGTAATTTATTTTTGTATTATTTACACTGTTGTGTAATCATCTTTTCATTTTTTACACAGATGGTAGATTCCTCTAGAGGTAGGGGTCGTCGTGAAGGTCGTGGCAGAGGTCGTGTTGCGAGAGTCCCTTCGCCGGCCGACCCACAGCCTTCAGATCGAGACCACCCTACCAGCACCTCTGTGGACGGGACACCTCAGGGTGATGGAGTTGCACCCCCTACCCAGCCTCATGTGGTCGGGACACAGGCCGCACCCTCATCATCCACACCTACGACAGGACCATCATCATCATCGGGATAGGAGAGTCGTGGTCCATCCGACAGGAGGATTCTTCTTATCCCCAGGGGGGATAACGAGTAAGCTAATTTAATTTTTTAATATATATAAAGTATCGTTAATTTCTATTTACTTGTTTTTTAAATTTATTTATAACATTTATTAATGCTCTAATTTTGCTACAGCTTTACGCCGTGAAGGGCCATTCGATTCGATATCGAAGATCCTGCGACGCAAGTTTGATGGTCCATGGCCTACATGGAAGGCCATCCCAGGGGGCCATAGGGATCAATTGTTTCTAGAGTTTAAGGTAACAATTTATTAAGTTATTTAAATTAAATTTACATTATATATATATATATACACACACACGAATTTCCTGACAACTGTACGTTGCAGAAAGAGTATAGGTGGGACGTAGCTTTAGAGGGTCTCGTCAGGGACATATTTGAGCATAAAGGCTCACTGGTCTTGAAGAATCTGACGAACAAGCTGAGGAAGGGTAAGAATAAGGGGAAGTGGGTGGATCCTGAGATCAGGAGGCAGTTGGACTAGTACTGGGCTACTGAGAAGTTCCAGGAGATCCAGGCCACAGCTCGACGTAGTCGAGCTTCTGATGGTGGCGCATGTGCTTGGACCGGCGGGTCTAAGTCAGCCCCCGCCCACTACGACGAGCTGGTAATACATTAAACTTTTGACTTATTATACTATTTAATTAATTAGTTTTCATTTTTAATTATTCTTATGAATTTAAGATTATATTTTTATGTGCAGAAAGCACAGAAACAAATGACCCCCCTTTGCTATGGAGTTGGTGGAGAGGACGAAGAAGTTGAAGTCGGGGACATGGGTCAACGACAAGGCTCGTAACTATCTTTGTAAGCAAAAACAATTTAGTGTTTACTTGTAATTTATTATAAATGATTTGTTAATATTGATTATAATTTTAACTAAATCTCTTCAACTATACTTTGTAGGTGGGCTTCAACGAGAAGAAGGACGATGCCATATCACGTGCCTCACAGTCACAAGATGAGGCCTTGACTGGTGATGGGCCCAGCTCTCCTATCTCTGTCGACGTTAATGCCATTTATTTGGAGGTCGTCGAAGGCAGGAACAAAAAGGGGCACGTGTATGGCCTCGGACACCTGGGAGGCGAGTTTATCCCTTCATCATCCGGCACGCCTGCTCCTTCCTACGCCGATACCGTCCCTCAGGAGCAATTCAACCAAATGCAGGACACCATCACGTAGCTGAACGCGGAGCTTCGGGAGAAGAGTGAGAGAGAGAAGCAGATGGTGAACCAGATTGCACAGTTGACTCAGGCACACCAACCAATGCGGCGTGCAGCAGCGAGCATCGGCGAGGGCGGACACACTCACGGCTGGTGTTGGAGCAGATGAGGATCCGAGACTCGATTGCTCGGGGTGATGCTCGACGGTTGTGCCGCTGCTGTCGCTCCTCCAGCTTCCACCGCCAGCCTCACGTCGATGCTGCTGCGCAGAGGACGATCGAGATAGCGACGCGTCGGTGGTACGGACGTTGTGGATGATTGGATTCCTCCACCTCCCCCTCATCATGACTGATTATTTTTTTTCATATTTTTGACTTTAAACGATTCTTGTATGACACTTTGGATTTTTTTTATATATATTCATTATTTCTTATGATTGTATATTTCATTACTAATTTGGTATGTTTTATTAGTAATTTTGCTAAACTTTAAAGAAAAACAGAAAAAATTTATTATTTTAAAAATTAAATTTGACAAAAAAAATAATAAAAACTAGTTTAGCGACCGAATTAGAAACCAACAATTCTGTCGCTAAACTTTAATTAACATTAACAGATTGTGGTCTAACGACCGAAAATCCGTCGCTAATATAGGTTAACAGTAACCAACATTGGCGACCGAACTAGCGACCGATTATCGGTCGCTAAAAATGGTTACCTAAACAATGCGACCAACCGTGTTGCGACCATTTTTTATTATTTAGCGACCGAAATTACGGTCGCCATTTAGCAACCGAATTATTATTTCGGTCTCTAAAAGCTTAGCGACCAGGTTATTAGCCACCACCATGAATCGTTCGCTAATTCGGTCGCTAACTTAAATAGCGATTGAATTAGAATGTTTAGTGACCGAATATGCCGGTCGCTAAACAGTTCTTTTTTTGTAGTGAAGGATCTTCTCAATTTCACTAATCCAGAAAAGAGCACCTTCAGGGTCATAAGCTTCCTTGAAATAGGGAGGTGTTGTTCTACAGGAACTTATCCAAACCCTAAAATTCAGTTGGTGCTCCTTTGTTGTTGTTATTATTCTATCCTATAGCATTGGCAAGCAATGCCAAAGCGCCGACGATAGCCTGGTCATTTCTACCTCTTCCTGCCATAGGTTCCTGTACTGTCCAAGATAGTCGTTTAATACAGAGAACTTAGCAAGGAAAACTATAAGTACCTAATGTTACACATCATTGCCTATAATAAATATAGACAATTCTCACAAGAGCACATCGAAGATTCTCAACCTTTTGAAATTTAAGAAATTTAGTCCTTAACATGTTTATTGGAGAGTTGGTCCTTGCTATGTTCATTACCTTGTAAAGATTTTGTAAACAGCAATAAAATACTTAATGAAGACAAACCACCAACCCTTGAGTGCTTGTTGAATATGTCAAATTTAACTTTTAGGTGTAATGTTCTTTCTTTTCATCAGCTTCGTTTTTTCATTTTTTTTAAAATTATCTTTATCCAGGAACTCTAATTTGACCGTTGCTTATATATATATATATATATATATATATATATATATATATATATATATATATATATATATTCTTTTTTTTCTTTCTAAAATAGTGAGATATTTATAAACTAGTAATAAAAACTAATGTGATTTTTCTTTCTAAAATAGATTATTTATTATTCATAAATTGCCCATATACTTGAACCTCATACTTGACATACAGAGACTTCTTATTTATTGATCCATTTTTTTTAATGCAGCATATTTAGTATAAATCTAGTCATATGGTGATAAACCCAAAAATGATTGCATTGGGTCTAATAATGTGTTTATGATTTTTCAATTAAGTATCATTTTTGTTTTACACGTCCTTAAGAAATCATCAATATATATATAGGGAATAAAATATAATGAAAGATCATTGCACATGAAATATTTACTTGACAGTGCGTAACATATCTAAATTATCATTTTATTACAATTTCCAAATTGTCGTTGATAACATTTCTTTTAAATCATAGTCTCTATCTTAGATCCTCTTTTGATTCTATTCTCCAACAATACTAGACAAAAAAAAAAAAAAAACCCTTCTGCCTCCTTTTCAGAGAAGAACATTAAATCTACTTAAACCGATACTTTTTTTCATCTGTATGTCGATGATTTTTGTTTTTTTATCTTTTTGACCTTTGAACAAAAAGAAACTCAATATTTACAATCCTTAAAGCTCTCTTCTTTTGCTTTTTACGTTTGAATTATTTCCCAACTATTTTCTCCTTACCAACATCATCAGTTTTTTGAACCTTGAAGTCCAACATAGTTCTTCTGTTTTTGTTTCCTTTGATTCTGACTTTTGATGAGGTTGTTTTTATATGTTCTAAAACAACTCCCCATTATCTCTCCCTCTCCTATGGTCTCTCTAAGCAACATGATCGATTTAGCCATGAAAAAAGATGTTCCTTGGAAAGCAACATTGCTTCTGGAGACAAATATTGAGTTTGAGTTCAGTACTAGAAGAAGCCATGAGTTTAAATCATCTTCTGCAGATTAGCTTTTCTATAATGCAGTGATCCTTCCAATCACATAAAGCAAGAGAGAAGTACGTACCACACGGAAAAACACACATTATATGAAACTTCCTCCACGTCCATATTTCCAAGGATAAACAATTGTACTTAATAAGCCAAGTGGCAATAAAAAATAATATTTTGTCAACGATGTCTGGTATGGACTTGATCATCATATGTCGCCATTAACGGTAAAACTTGACGGTAATGACCTATTTCAAAATAATAAAAGTTACAAGGACCAAAATCAAAGCAAACAAAAGATAGGGACTAAAACCAAAACGACCTATGTTTTCAGGGACCACTACAACATATTAGACTTTTAATAACGCACCTTTTATAGCATTTCCGTGTGGAAATGCTATTAAAAGTGATGGGGGGACTTTTAATAGCGTTTCCTTTAGAAAACACTATCTTAGGTATCACCTAAGATAGCGTTTCCGTGTGGAACCGCTATTAAAAGTGCCACTTAGGAAAAGATAGCGGTTCCACACGGAAACGCTATCTTAGGTGATACCTAAGATAGCGTTTCCTAAAGGAAACGCTATCTTATGTTCACCTTTTCTTCAGAACAGCAAATTAAACGCGGGACCTTGGTTTTCTTCCCTCTTTTTTCTTGCTCTCTTCATTCTACTCGACACACACAGCCCCAACCCTACTGTAGCTCATTGCCATCGCGGGAACCCTTATTTGCCACCGTCACCTTCGTTGCTCGCCGCCGCTACTGTTGTTGACCATCCTGCAGCGATCACCGCCCGTTCAAGCCCTTCCCTCTTCCATCGCATTTTCCTCTTCGCTGTTTGGTAAGTCCCCTTGTTTCTCTTTTTTCTCCCTTGTTGGAAAGGATGCTTATTATGACATTACTGAGATTTTCTCATATTGGGGTTCCTCCAAGTGTATCTTATAAAACTGAAGTTTTGTCTTGTTCCTAGGTGAGCTTACATTTGAAAGCTTCTCAAATGCTGTGAAACTCCGGTCACAGAACTGAAGTAACTATTCATTTCAAAGGTAACTCTATCTGTTGGAATAGTTCACTATATATGCAGAAGATTTTTATTTGCTACCTAAATTTTGCAATATTAGTTTCAGGAACATTTTCTTGCTCCTTTAGCAACCCTTTTTTTGTGTGTCTGTGTGTATTAGAGTTTAAAGAAACATTTCAGTTGTATATTTGTAGTAGTTTTGGTTTTTCGAATATTTATTCAAGGGAAAATTTTCCAGGATTAATTTTAAAACTCTAATGTGTGAGGCAGAATATGACGATTACAAAAATAATTCAACTGACAAGCCAAAATCCAAATATGAGAATGTTGTATGCTAATATTCTTGGTTTTTTTATCTCTGCAGATTTTCTCAGCCTCTTCACAAACTGAGATAGGGATTGCTGAAGTTTGCATTATGTAACCAGGTATACTTGCCAAAGATGATTGTGCTAATGTAACTCTTCCTGCAAACGATAGTGAGTTGGCCTTCCAGACTGATAGTTTCTTTTTCATTTTCTCCAGAACATACGCATAGACATTTCTTGAAGATCTCTGATGCAACAGAGGTGCTCCTAAATAAGTACCCAGATCTTGAGTCTTCTCAATCCGTAGAGTCCTACTTAAGTCAAGTAGCCAAGTCGGGATTATTGTTACTAGAGAAGAAGACTTTAGACTTGGATAGATTCACTCTCCGCCCGAGCTATTCTGAGAATTCCTCAAATACATTTAAAATCATTTGAGTCTGGTTCAAATTTGCTTCAGCTACAAAGATTAGGTCATCAGCAAAACTCAGCTACAAATTTGCTTCCTGGTACGAAACTACTTTGAGTATTATTTACAATGTAAGGCATAACAGTTATTAGCCTATGAGCTATCACTTTGGTAATGATCTTATAACTTACATTACACAAAGCTACATGTCTTAATTGATTAGCACAAGAGATATCATTCTTTTAAGGAATCAGAGTTACCAGGAATATATATAATTACCAACAACATTCCATTGAGATTTAATAGAGATGGGATGAAAACCATCAAGGCCAGGGGCTTTAAAGTTTTTCATACTAAAGAGATCTCTTTTTATCTCATCAAGTGAGGCAAGATTTTCAAGGAAATCCCTGTCTCTTTCTTTTATATTAGGAAAGGCAAATAAGGTTGGAAAACTGACATTTCCCATACCAGTACTTTGATATAGATCCTTAAAGAAATCTGAAACTAAGTTCTGTAATTGCAAATCTTCATAGATCCAATTGTCATTAGGACCTAGTAGAGCATAAATTCTATTTGTTCTCCTCTTTATGATGGTTGATTGATGAAAAAACTTTCAGTCTCCCATCATGAACCATTTGATTCTAGATTATTGAAACCAATAGTTTTCTTCTTGTTTCACAATCATCTCCTTGAACATAAAAGATACAACAGGTTCTTCAAGGGACCTGAAACTGCTACACTGCTCCTTTCCTTTACCCGACTGAATACCCCCCCCCCCCCCCCCCCTCTCTCCCATCTTTCCCTTATGATGCTTCCCCACTAATACACAGCCCCTGTCCACACTTAATTTGCCATGCGGAAAAACGGTAAAAGTTTTCATTCCTTTCATTCCTTTAATCTGTATACATTGCATGTAGACCTCAACCACTCTAAACTCAAAGTAAATATTTTAATAAATATTTTTGTAGATCGGGAAAGCATGGATCGGAAATGGATGTCTGCCAATCGTTTAACGAAGGAGTATGAGGATGGGGTGAAAGAGTTCATTAGTTTTGCAGTTCGACATGCGGAAAACCCTAGTACAATCATATGTCCTTGTTTAGATTGTTGTTATGCAAGGCGAGTTAGTGCAGCAGATTTGGAAGAACATTTAGTGTGTAATGGAATCGATCAAAGTTATACATGTTGGACAAAACATGGTGAGACAAGAGCTGAGTCTAGTGAAATGAGGAATCGTGTGAGATATTCATCATACGATACCGACACAAATACTTATGAGGGCGATCGTTTTGAAGACATTGCAAATGCTATTGAAGAGGATCTTCGGGATTGTCCTCAAATGTTTGAGAGGTTGGTAAGTGATGCAGAGCAACCATTGTATGATGGTTGTACTAAATTCACAAGATTGTCGGCGATGTTAAAGTTGTATAACTTGAAATCGGGCAACGGATGGACTGATAAGAGCTTTACGGACTTACTCACACTATTGAAAGACATGTTGCCAGAGGATAATGTGCTTCCTGGTCGGACATATGAGGCTAAACAAATGTTACGCTCTATTGGCATGAGCTACGAGAGGATACATGCTTGTCCTAACGATTGCATTTTATTTCGGAATGAATATGCATCGTTAAAGATGTGTCCTAAATGTAATGCCTCACGATATAAGAAGAAAGAATCAGATCCAGAGAAGGTTGTGTGGTATTTTCCCATAATACCCAGATTTAGGTGCATGTACCGTAGTTCAGAAGATTCAAAGCACTTGACATGGCATGAGGATGAAAGGATCAAAGATGGCAAGCTGAGGCACCCGGCAGATTCTCCACAATGGAAGAAATTTGATCATGATTATCCTGATTTTGGGCAAGAATCAAGAAACCTACGACTTGCATTGGCTACTGAGGGATTTAACCCGCATGGTGTTCAAAGTAGCTCTCACAGTACATGGCCTGTGATTTTGGTGATTTATAACCTATCCCCATGGATATGCATGAAGCGCAAATTTATGATGTTATCTATGTTAATTTCTGGGCCCAAACAACCAGGAAATGATATAGACGTCTATTTGACTCCTTTGATTGAAGACTTGAAACAACTGTGGGAGACAGGTGTGGAGGTGTATGATGGGTATAAGGAAGAAAGTTTTAATTTGAGAGCTATGTTGTTTGGCACAATTAATGATTTTCCAGCCTACGGTAATCTGTCAGGATATAGCATCAAGGGTCAGTGTGCATGCCCTATATGTGAAGAGGGTACGGATTGGATGCGGTTAGAACATTGTAAGAAGAATGTCTTTCTTGGGCATCGTAGATTTTTGCATCCAAGTCATCATTACCGGTGGTGGAGAAAGGCGTTCAATGGGAACTCGGAAGAAGGTAGAACTCCTTCATCGTTGACGGGTGATCAACTTTTTGAAAAGGTAAAGGATTTGAATATCCAATTCGGTAAACCTTTTGCGAGAGATATTGTCACAAGAGGGTGGAAGAAAAGGTCGATTTTCTTTGAGTTGCCATATTGGAAATCATTATATGTAAGACATTTCCTCGATGTGATGCACGTTGAAAAAAATATCCGTGGATAGTGTCATTGGTACGTTACTCAATGTGCCGGGGAAGACTAAAGATGGCATCAATGCAAGGTTGGACTTGGTTAGTATGGGAATAAGAAGAGAATTGGGACCGACGAAGAAGGATAAAAGTACATATCTTCCTCCGGCTGCTTACACTCTATCTAGAAAAGAAAAAACTGTTTTTTGTAAGTTTCTTGAAGGAGTTAAGGTTCCTAAGGGTACTCTTCAAACATTAGGAACCTCGTATCGATGAAAGATCTCAAGTTAAAAGGTCTAAAGTCCCACGATTGTCATGTTCTCATGGAGCAGTTGATACCCATTGGTATACGGTCTATTTTACCTAACAAAGTGCGGGGGCCCCTAACTAAACTCTGTTTCTTCTTCAAGGCAATTTGCAGCAAAGTGATTGACCCTGGGAAGTTGCCATCATTGCAAAGAGAAATTGTTGTGACTTTATGCGAGCTTGAGATGTACTTTCCACCTTCATTCTTTGACATAATGGTTCATCTAACCATTCACCTTGTTAGAGAGACACAACTGTGTGGGCCAGCTTATATGAGATGGATGTACCCGATTGAGCGTTATATGAAGATATTAAAAGGGTATGTGAAAAACCAATCACGACTAGAAGGTTGTATTGTTGAACGGTATATTGTCAAAGAAGCTGTTGAATTCTGTGCATCAATACCTATCCAATGCTGATTCTATAGGGCTGCCAAAGTCTCGTCACACATGGAGAATGATGGGGCAAGGAATTACTGGAAATGAAATAGTGACTATATCAAGGACGGAATGGGAGCAAGCACACTTATATGTTCTGCACAATGCCGATGAGGTTGAGCCATATGTTGAAAAACACAAGGACATGCTTAAGAGTTTGTATCCAAATAAGAATCAAAATTGGCTAACTAGAGAACACAATCGTTGTTTTATAACGTGGCTAAGAGATCACATTTATGCAGAGTTGACTGAAAATGCTACTTCAGTTTCAAATAGATTGAGATGGTTAGCCAAAGGTCCAAGTTTGCATGTCTTCTCTTACCACGGTTATCAAATTAATGGGTACACATTCTATACAAAAGAACAAGATGGTCGGAGTACAATGCAAAACAGTGGTGTGACTCTTGTAGCTCAGTCGATGCATATCTCAAGTGCCAAAGACAAAACCCGATATATGCAAATATGTCATACTTCGGCGTAATTGAACGTATATGGGAGTTGGATTACACAAAGTTTAAGGTTGGTGTGTTTGGTTGTAAGTGGGTTGACAATAATAACGGTGTTCAGATTGATGAGTCAGGGTTCATGCAGGTGGATCTTAATAGGGTGGGGTATAAAGATGAGCCTTTTATATTAGCATCTCAAGCTCAACAAGTGTTCTATGTCACTGATCCAGCTGATATGAAAAGGTCCATTGTTCTTTTGACTAACAAAATAATTACTAAGATTGATGATCAAGACCATGGAGATGTTGATATTGAAGATGATCCTTTCGTCGGGACATTACAATCACTTGAGATTGATCCAACTAGGGATGATGGTATGTATATGAGAGATGATCATGATGAGGGGCTTTTGGTCAATCCACCATTTCGTACTAATAAAGGACAAACAAATCTCAATCCAATGAAGAAAAGAAAAAGGTTGACTTAAACATGTATGTAGTGTTTGTGTTTAAATGAACTTTCTGATCCTTTTATATTATAGTTAGCATCTTCCGGTAATGCTAGTGTTGATTTTGTTATTCATTGTTGTTTTATATTTTGCATCAATTAATGTTATATTAATGTCCATTGATGTTTTACTTGTATCTAATATTTTTGTAGGTAAATGGCATCTTCAAGTAATTCTAGTGATGCTAAAGCGACGAGACGTGGGCCAACAGTTATGAAGGCGGTCATCCGCGCTAGGAGTAAAGGACAAAAACTTGATGTAATTTACTTACTAATCTAAGGATTTCATAATGTTGTTTGATATCTAGATTTAATTACTTTATTATTTTTATTAGGTTGAATGGAATTATTTGGACCAACCAATTCGTGCTAATGGTAAAATATTGAAGAGTTACATTGGGGCCGTTGTTCGGCAAACGGTACCAATTATTTGTTCTAATTGGAAGGATGATGCTTTGGATGGTTTCAAAGAGAGCATATGGGCTGATGTACAGGTAATTGTTAAAATTTATGAATTATATTGTAAACTATGTAAACATACTTACTTTGACACGTTGTTTATATTGTTTTGCAGATGTCTTTTAATGTTGATGAATCTCGGAAAAAATTTGTATTTCAGGAAGCCGGTAACCTACATAGGGCATTCAGAACTAGATTGACCAAAAAATTTCTAAGAGATGCCAACGGGAGTATCATAGAGGAACCTCCATCACAAAATCCACACATATCAAGGGATGAGTGGATAGATTTTATAGCAATACGCACAGGAGATGCTCAATTCCTGGTATGTTTAATATCACGTTAGTCCTTATAATTTTATAGTAATACGTACATATGACATTAACCATGTATTAATATTACTTATATGTGTCTGAATAGAAATTAAGCAATGAAAATCGCAATCAAGGCGTTAGATCCTCGCATGCCCTTACAAAGCATCACGTAAGGGGTATGCGACATTGAGATGAGGATGAATTGGTATGTATATATATATATATATATATATATATATTTAACTGCATGTGTGGTAAATATGACTTTTAAACTGTTTGGTTAATATATATTATCTCAATATACGAGATGCAGGGGAGGCGGGGCCAGAAGTTAAGAAAATTAAACGCCATATTGTGTGGAGGAAAGCCCGCGAGAACAAGGCGGGTGTAATTGACAACAAAAATACGCAGACCGTGTGGAATAAATGTGTTAGTAGACTAACGTTTACATTTTCATTTGTTATTTTCTTATGATAATATATAATAATTTTAACATTTGCATTTCACCAATAACTATGTGTCGGGAGGAACTCATCACGATCTGCAGAGAGGGAGAGATACAAGATTTTGGTCGCCAGGATATTCTTGCTAAAGCCCTAGGTGTGCCAGAGAACCCTAGTCGTGTTAGGGGTGTGGGTTTTGGTGTCTCTCAAAAAGACTACTTCCCACCTGAAGGTCGTGCAAAACATAACTCTGAAACGAAAAGGTGGGAGACATTGGTGTCTCAACTCTCTGAAAGATTGAACATTTTGGAAGAAAAGCTGAAAAAAAGGAGGATGAGGAGAGGCATGCTAATTTCACAGCCCAAGCAAGCGTCAAAGATAGTTGCACTCTTCCATCTGCCATCAGGCTTCCCGAGGTAATGCATGCTTTTTTTTTACTAGTATTGCATTCGCAGTTAAATACATTCAATTGGATGCCTTAATTCACAGCTTATTCATCTATCATTGGATTAGGGCGTCAACTCATGTCAGCTATATTTATCAACCCCAAACTATCGTATGGTTGCTATGGGTAAAGTATACAATGAGCCGGTGTTACACCGCACACCGGGACCAAGCCCTTAACCATGTGAAAGTTGGAGTTGATGTTGCAACCGAGGGGATGCGCCATTGCGGTACCTATCGATCGATCGTGCAGATGTAATGACAGTAAGAGATGCAATAGGTACTTATGTGGCATGGCCAATTGATCTCGTGGTTGTAATTAATATGGTATGTAATTGCATTTTTCCACCTTTTCATATACGGCATATATGCATTACATTAGTTGATCACTAACTGGCATATTGAAATGCAAAATTTCCAGGCACCTGCAAAATCTAAAGGCAAGGGCAGAGTGTCTGGATATACAAAGGAGTCAATTACAACCCCAGAAAATAAAGGAGGCAACTCGAGGCCAACCCTCCTACAGCTGGTTCAACTACAATTTCTCTGGAATATTTGAATTTTCTTAAAATACATGAACGAAAGAATATGAAAAATGATGACCAATTGGACATAGAGATGGAACAAAATATTTTTGGTCAGCATTTCATTGAGATGATCAATACTGAAAATATCAGAGAAGTTGTAAATCATGAATGGGTATCTGCCTCCGTTATTTCCGTATATATCAGGTACTAAATCAGGCTTAAAGTGTACAATATTTTTTTAGTCTTTTCATTTAAATATTGATGTCATTGGTGTAATCCATTTTTATATTTTAATTGAAGGTATTTGTATGAAGAATTGTTGCTTCCAAAGGAAAGAACGAGGAGGTTTCTGTTCTTGTCCCCACACCAAACAGATACATACGGCTTCTTCGGGAGGGATTCACAGACAACGTATATAGCTGACCGCTTTGCAACTACAGAAAGAGAATATCAGCCCTTGTTTCTAGTGCCATGCAATGTTGGGTGAGTCACTTATCCTATAGGACTTAATTCACAATAATGAATTACATAAAAGTTGAGGTGCTTAGGATTTGGTATCTCAACATTTTTGTAGGAATCATTGGGTCTTTGTCGCTATAAATATTGTTGAAGAGATTATTTACTATCCGGATCCCTTGAATGTTGATCCTAGGGGTCGCCCGAATTAAAGAATCCGTTCGATAAGTAAGCATGCTTTTATATTTCGATTTTCTATGATTACTCGTCGAATGGCTTTCTTGGTAGATACATGAAGCAAGTTGTCATGGTCCTAATGTGCTTTTGATTTTTGACATTAGAACATGTGTTGAATTGACATATACTTGGTTTTGGATGTTGTGTTTCAAAAGAAAAAAAAACCATGCCTGTGTTTGTGATGATTGAAAATATGTTTCTTAATGAAGTCTGTTTGATTTTGTGATTAGTGATTTGCAAGTTTATCGTGCAAATATCGGAGCTTAGGTGCCTCGTTTAAAGGAAACCTAGTTTAAATGGATTCATATAGAGGTACATTTGCAATAAATTAATGCGCAATTAGATAAAAAAAACTATATTGATTTACTATTTTATTTTTTATAGTGTCCAAGACAACCCAACAAAGATGCATTGTGGGTACTATGTCATGCGTTTCATGAAGGAAACTATCTTACATAACCAAGTTAAAATACCAATGGCGGTATGTTGTTTACATAGCTTTTAACTGAGACTGTTCAAATGTTTTAGCAATTGTAACTATAATTATTTAATTTTTATGTCGCAAGATTTCCCTGACTTCAAATGCTCCACATACTCCACTGCTCAACTATCTGAAGTCAAGGAAGATTGCTGTCGCTATATTGTTGAAAAGTTCGTTTGATTATGTCAAATTGATCATAGTAGTTGCAGCAATACTCATTGGTATGCGAATAATGCTGTTGATCACAAAGTAATGCATGTTACAAGTGTATTTCCTAAGGGTATTTGATTATTGCCCCCTGCTGTTGCAAGTGATGTGAAAAACAATAGCTTGATTGGAAGCTTTTGTGTTCGCAGACGCCGTGAAGAAAAAGGTTGCCTTTATGCTTGGTATGTATAGTTAGTTATCATTGTAGCTTTTGTTGTTGTTAACTACTTTTGGTTACAAACTTGTATTATTGCTGCTGCCACTAATTACCAATTAGGTTCTAACAAAAAGGATTTAATTCTCATCATTTTGTTCTCTTTGTTGTCGACATTAAATTTATGATAATTTGCCATATTTCTTTATGTGATGAATCATATATCAATTTTATTTTATTTTTTGCTGTTATTTGTTGAGTGGGGAGGATTTTCATTGGGATTTGCTGCAGCTTGTTCGCCTTGTGTTGTCGTCACGCTTTAAGACCTCGCGAGTGTTGCTTGGATGTGGTGTCTTCTTTGCCCTTAGATCAAAATATGATAATGGTCTTGCTCTTATATCAAAAAATATTTATACTATATAACAGTTATGTTTTTTAATACTTATCATATTTTTATGTGACTCTGGGTTTATGATGTATTAGTGACGTGTCGTGGCATATATACTCAGAATGTTCAACTAATGAAATGGATTACATATCTCTTTTATGTCTCTATGTAATAATTACAAATGAAGATATAAGCTTTTTGAGTATGTTTCTTTTGACTTGTAAATTGACTTTAATTATCATCACGAAGGAGGCATAGGCCTACACTAACATTTTTATCATTGCCATTCTAAACGATGGTAAAGCTCTTAGCAGATATTACTCTGAAATAGACTTGAATTTTCTTCATGCCTATGCTGATTGACAAAGGAGATCTAACATCTAACAAAATAATTGTCATACTACTAGGAACAATCATGACAATTTCAAAGGATAGGGTGAAGCCATCTCCTTTGCCTGATAGCTGGAAACTGAGAGAAATATTTGCTATTGGGATTGTTCTTGGAAGTTACTTGGCACTGATGACTGTCATATTTTTCTGGGTAATGAAAGAAACTCATTTCTTCCCTGTAAGAAATATTTGATTGGCAAGGGAACATTTGTATTGACTGCTACAATTGTGGTTTTTTTGGTGTAGTTCAATATGCAGGAATGGATGTAAAAGTTAAGAAATATGTAAAAATTTAAAAAAAAAAAAAGGGAATAGATAGCGTTTGTTAATAACAAACGCTATCTAAAGTCAGACTTTAGATAGCGTTTGTATTAAGAAACGCTATCTAAAGTCAGACTTTAGATAGCGTTTGTACACGGAAACGCTATCTAAAGTCTGACTTTAGATAGCGTTTCCGTGTACAAACGCTATCTAAAGTCACCTATTAATAGCACTTCCTAAATGCTATCTTTGCTAACGAGTTTTAATAGCGGTAGCATAGATAGCGGTTACAAACGCTATTAAAAGGCATACGGAAACGCTATCTAAAGTCTAATCTGTTGTAGTCTATTAAAAAACTTCATTAAACCTTTTTTTATCCTTTTTATTGTTCCCCATTATGGTTCTATATGTTATGTTTCGTTTTCCATGTTAATCCTAAAAGCTCCCATTTCTCAAAACCTTGTGTTTGTTAGGTACATATATAAAGGGAACAATAATGTTATTTGAACATCCACCGACGACACCTCCACTGTAGCGGCACCGTACCTCTCTGTTTTTTTTTAAAAAAAAAATTAGCTTTTTTGAGTAATAACATTTTTGGTTAATTACATGCAAATATTTGGTTAATCATATGTAAATATTTGGTTAATTAAGTTTATTATATGGTTAATGTGTCATCTTGAAGCTTACAATCATTTTCAACAACCATGTAAATATTTGGTTAATCATGTGCAAATATTTGGTTATTTCAGTTCAGTATATGGTTAATGACTCATCCTGAAGATTACAATCATTTTCCACAAGCATATAAATATTTGGTTAATCACGTGCAAATATTTGGTTAATTTAGTTCAATTTATGGTTAATCACGTGCAAATATTTACATGGTTGTGGAAAATGATTATAAGTTTCAGGATAACCCATTAACTATATAATAAATTGAATTAACTAAATATTTATACATGATTAACAAAATATTTGTACATAAAAATAACAAAAAAAATATTAATACTAAAAAAAACTGAATATTATTTTTTTTTAACAAAAAAAATGTCAAAATTATGAAAATATCACCGCTGCAGTGTGTGGGTGTAAAAAAACATTTCTGTATTCTTTAATCATAAAATATTTATTGCGTTTACAACCAGAGACCCATTTTCCAGTACCACAAAATTCTGACATCTTATCTAATAGATACTCAACACGCCTACCACTTATTCCATTACCATTATCCGAGGCACACTTTCCAGTGCCAAAGTTGATGAATGGCTTCCGATGACCAAAGCAACAGAGAAGGCCATAGCAGCAATGAGTTTAATCAAACCCAAGTGGTGGTGGTAATGGTACCTTTCCCAGCACAAGGCCATCTCAACCAGCTTCTGCACCTGTCACGCCTTATCTTGTCACACAACATACCTGTCCATTATGTTGGCACAGCCACACACAACCGTCAGGCCACACTTCGTGTCCAAGGTTGGGACCCAAACTCCATTTCTAACATCCATTTCCATGACTTCAAAGTTCCACCTTTTGATTCACCTCTTCCCAACCCCAATGGTGATGATGAAACCAAATTCCCGTCTCATCTGATTCCTTCCTTCGAGGCCTCCTCACATCTTCGTGAGCCTGTAGCAGCATTTTTGAGATCTCTTTCATGTATAGCTACAAAGGTCATAGTCATATATGACTCCCTAATGGTATCTGTGGTACAAGATGTCACAAATATAGCAAATGCTGAGAATTACATTTTTCACAGCACCTCTGCCTTTACCACCTTCTCTTTCTATTGGGATAAAATAGGAAGACCTCCATTAGAAAGCTCACTCATCCCAGAACCAGAACTACCCTCACTGGAAGGATGCTTCCCAACCCAAATGATTGATTTTGTTACTGCGCAAGCTGAACTCCTTAAATTCAATGATGGAAGCATCCTCAACACAACAAGGGCAATTGAAGGTCCTTACATGGAGCTAATAGATAGCATCAGTGATGGCAAGAAGAACTGGGCTCTGGGGCCCTTCAACCCTTTAACCATTGGGAAGGAAAGCTCAAAAGAAAGGGATTTTAGCATGAAGTGGCTTGATAAACAAGAGCCAAAGTCAGTTATTTATGTATCCTTTGGGTCAACAACAGCCTTGACAGGGGAACAAATGAAAGAGATTGCAATTGGATTGGAACAGAGCAAGCAAAAGTTCATTTGGGTGATAAGAGATGCTGATAAAGGAAACATATTTGATGGAGATGATGTTAGAAAACATGAGCTTCCAAACGGGTTCGAAGAGAGAGTTGAAGCCTTGGGGTTAGTTGTGAGAGACTGGGCACCCCAATTGGAAATTCTAAACCACCCTTCAACAGGAGGCTTTATGAGTCACTGTGGATGGAACTCTTGCATAGAGAGCATAACTATGGGGGTGCCAATAGCAGCATGGCCTATGCACTCTGACCAGCCATGGAACAGTGTTTTGATAACAAAAGTGCTCAAGATTGGTTTGGCTGTCATGGACTGGTCTCGAAGAAATGAGTTGGTGACTGCATCAGATGTTCAGAATGCTGTGACAAGGTTGATGGAATCAAAGGAAGGTGAAGATATGAGACAAAGGGCAATGAACCTGAAAGATACCATCCATAAGTCCATGGATGAAGGTGGCGTTTCTCGTGTGGAAATAGATTCTTTCGTTGGTCATATCACTAGATATAGTAATATATAGTATGGTCTTACTGAATGGTGGTACCGAATAGGACATGGCAGAATGAAATGAAAGTAAAATAAGTTAGGAAAGACAATTTTTCTGTTTTAATATGTATTCTCGGCCTTTTTGCGTAACTACTAAAATGAATGTAATTGTAAGTTTTCTTATCTAGGTATTTAAAAACAATCCTTCTCATAAGTCAGTTAGAGTTATGAAATTGTATATATAATCCAAGAATTCAAATAGAATTTAATCTAATACATATTTATGTTTAGTCTGTTCTCTATTATGACCTCCTACAAGATACAGATGTAAGGATTTGAAGGAAGAGTCAACAAGCATGGAATGGTTGTTAATTAAGATCGGGCACCTCAAGAATAATAAATGAATGTCATCCACTGTGTATCCTTTGGTTTTCCCCCAACATGTTCCTCTTTATCTTTCCTAATATGCAGTTCAATTTGTAGTGATCAAAAGAAACATTCATTCATTGCAACAATCAAACAAACTTCGTACAGCATTGCAAAAGAATGAGTTATACAATTTGTGGTGACGTTAGTCACACTCATGCCAGGAAAACTGGAACAACATATGCCTATGATATGATCCCTAGCGCAAGCATTCCCACAAGCAAGCAATTGATCATTTCAGAGCTCGACTTGGCAAATGAAGAAGTTGGTTTAGGTGCTGATCAGGTTTCTCATTGGAAAGCTTTGTCGGAGGAGCTGTGGACTTTGCTAAAAATTAAGCAGAGTCTTGATCAACAAAGGTCTCGTGTAAGATGGCTTTGGGGCGGGACTTTGGAGGGGAGTAAAATCCCTTGGGTGAAATGGTCAGTCGTTTGCAAGCCAAAAAATATGGGAGGTTTAGGGGTAAAGGATATCAATGTGTTTAAAGTTAGTTTGTTGGGAAAGTGGCATTGGAAGCTTTTGGTGGAGAAAGATGCTCTTTGGATAGCGATGATTCGAGCAAGATATGGTGGTGAGGTGTGTGATGCATTTAATTTAAGTAGGGTGGGTGGTGATAGGAGAACCTATGTTTAGATGAAGGATTTGTGTAAAATTGGTTGTTTTGGTGAGAATGGTGATTGGCTAGAGGACGAAATTAGAAAGAAAATAGGGAATGGTAGAATTGTCTCTTTTTGGCATGATGGTTGGTTGGGTGGAGTTGCTTTAAAAGATCGTTTTCCTCGTCTTTATGGTATGTCTTCCCTGCAGAACAATATTGTCTCTGATTTTAGTCATTGGGTGAATAATGTTTGGGAGTGGGATTTTAAATGGAGGAGAAATTTCTTTGGGTGGGAGGAGAGTCTTTGGTTGGATTTCCAGTATACTCTTGAGTGAAGTGGGCTTGCAGCAAAGAGCTGATTGTTGGTGGTGGATTGTTGATCAGTCAGGTGAATTCTCTGTTAAAACAACACACATATTTCTGCATGAAAAATTTGAGCTGTTGTCTCCTTTAGTTGCTGCTGAAGAAAAAGCTTTTAAACTCCTTTGGTGCAGTTCAGCACCTTTAAAATCTCAGGCTTTTACTTGGCAATTGTTTTTGAAAAAACTCCCTACAAGGGACAACCTATTGCACAAGAATGTGTTACAACCAAATGGGAACCTGAATTGTGTGCTCTGTGATGCTTCTGTGGAGTGCTCTGAACATTTTTTTTGTGGGATGTCCTTTTATTGGTAACTAAAGGTCTGCACTAATGATTTGGTTGGGAATTCCCTTAAACTATCAGGCTCAGGTGATCAATTTTTTTGTTCAGCTTGGGGAAGTTAAGGTGAAAGGAAAAGTTAATCATTGGGTCATGATTTGGATTGCAGTGGCATGGTGTATTTGGGAATTGAGAAATGACATCATTTTTAGTGCTAATATCACATGATACTTTTTGCTCTTTTTCATATCGGTGTATAGACCTTATAAAATATATCGAGTGGGTGTAGTAATAGTACATGTTCCTTTTACTTTGTGGATCTATTGGTATCTTGTAAATGTGTTGTGAGTACCCCTTGTGCTCTTAGTAATATTCTTTGCCTTTTTCAAAAAAACATGAACCATCAACAAAATACATCAAGTTAAGACACAAACATAATCACCCATTTACAAATAGAGCACTAGAGTCTAGAATCTCTAGATATAAGTAACCGAGGGAGTTCCAGAATAAACAGATCATAGCATACTTTGGCCAAAAGACCACGGACATACACTACAACTTGATCGACCTAAGCCAAAAGTATAAATATATTACTAGCTTTACACATATTTATCACACCAGTGCTTTGACTGGTTTCAATATTGATTAGCAACACAATATATCATCAAAAATCAATGAAATAAAGCAAGGAAAAGCAAATAAACAGAGAAAACCATCTGGTACATAAATCAAGGCCAATTTTAAGAGCATTTACATTTTTCGGAATGAACAATAGGGAAATGACCTACAATCAAATAGACATACATAATAACCTTGAAACAGGTTTCTGTTAAAATTGTTAAACAGGTTTCTGTTACAAATTTAAGAAATTTAATCATGAAAATTTTATAATGAATTAAAAATTAATTAAAAACTCATTTGAAATAAAAAATTTCAAAATATATAAATATAATAATAAATAAATTATAAAAATTATTTGAAACTTAAATGGATCTAAAAATAAAAACTATTTTAACCTATAGATTATTTAATTTTGTCACTACCATCCTGCTTATTTTATTTGAAGGAAGGCATTTTAACCTATCGGGGTTCGGCATTTAGCTTGGTCCAAACTCGGTCTAGTATTCTCATAGGATCGTTTATTTAGATTCAAACCCAACCCGAAAATGCCCCGATAATGTTTGAGACTAAATCAGATTAACCCAGTATACTGACATAATGTATAAATTTGAGTATCATACATAACTAAATTCATATATTTAAAGAAGTATGAAACTAAAATTAAGGTATATTTTTTAACAAATATTTAAAAACAAATAATATAAATAAATATACTATCATGTCATACATATTGTATATGATTTAAGTTAATAAATCTTATTACTTATACCTAATTATAAAAAAGTATTAATTTCGAAAGACATCGAGCTAGGTTTGGATGATCAGAACTGACCCAAAAACATGCGACTAATTTATAAATTACGAGTACGTCATAATTAGCTTCGGGTTAAGAGAAGTTAATGGGACGGGATGGGACTTGAACACGAACACCTATCTCTCGTTCCACATTGGGTCAGTCCCTATCCTTTATTGAAAATTTGACCCAAGGTTTAGGGTGAACCAGGATAAATCCTCTTGAGTGAATCTATCATTCCCTAAAACTCTTTATTTATGCTTTTCTTGATAATTTGTGCTGCTAACTGGGGTTTAATTTGTTAGACTTAAACACTTCTGTTTTAAGTTGTTGAAAACTCTCAGACGCATCCAAGCATGGAAGCATCTGTAATGCTTTTGAAAGCGTCTCCTTTTTGTTATTTGTGAAAACATATATGTTTTTTGAAAAAGTTTAAGAAAACACAATTCATCCCCTTCTCGTGTTTTAATTTGTTCCTTTCATATAGTTGTCACAAGGGAAAATTTGTTCAATTTTGGTTTGTCACTCCAAGTAGACTTCGGGTTCATTCTTACCATACAAGCTAGCACCTTAAAAATAAAATTCAACCTTACATACCTTTATTTGAACATTTTTATAGTATAGTTTATATCATCTCCATGGCATAGTTCAAGTCATATAAACAATCTCATTGTAAATAATAAGCATTCATATTATTACTCCAATTATATAGGGGAATGAACTAACGTGCTCGTCGTGATCCCGACTGCCCCCAATAGAGCATAACGTATAGGACCTATTTTAAAAAATAAAACTTGTAGGATTAATGTTAAAAAGAAAAAAAAAATTATGCAATGTATCAACCTATTTTGCCTAATAATTATTGTGGGTAATTAGAAGAATAATATCAACTCGAGTTAGAAAGAAAAATATATAAGAGAAGATTTTTTTCTCTTGCAAAATTTAAAAATAACAAACTTTTTCTCTTTGACAAAATAAAAACTCAAAGAAGAAGCTAGAAACACACAGTTAGAATCCTACAACCCAATTAAATGGAAGAGCTGTATTATATTTTTCTTTTTTATTATTCTCTAAAGACTTTATAGACAAAAGGATAAAAATCTTCCAATATATAACAAAATGAATATATCATTTAATAGATATAAAACTTTATTATAGAACTTCAATTTAATAGTTTAGGGTAAAACCTTATTAAGGTATTTCAATGCTGAAAATGAATCATCTCTCAGAGGGATAAAAGTCACATTTATTTCATAAGATAAAGGATAATTCATTAATTACAATAATAGAAAATCAACACATTAAAGGCAATAATTGAAGACAATAAATTGTAATAAACGGTGGATTTAAAACCTTTCAAATTTGAGTTCAAAATAAATTATTTTGAGATAGAATTTCCAACAATTCCATATATTTTTAAATAACATGTGAAAAGAAATAATAACTCTTTTTTCAAATAAATTTTTTCCCCACACATACGTGATTTAGATAACGACATGAGTTGTTGCTGACATGCCACTAGATTGAAGCACATGTGATAGGGTGGCAAACAGAGGGTATGAGGCACAACCAGCAACCATCTGATAAATTCACAAGTTAGTTGTATCCCTCACCAAAGAGCCAGTGCTTCCGCAACACAAAATAATTCCCTCATCGTCTCCAATGACCCATATTCCATACCATTGATTTGGAACACACCTCAGATTTGATTTCTTCCTGCCAACAAAATTCCATGTAGAATTGAAACAAAAGTTTCATCTTATCATCTTTTCACCATGCCTACGCATACGCCATATCTATTGAACTTGAGTTTGTGCCTGCCAATAGTTCAAAATTTCCATGTATTTGTAAGACGATACTTAACAATCGGTACCCAATTTGTTTTGGCACCCAACCGTCCTTCCAAATCCTGCTACACTTTTCCATCTCCTATCCCATGGGTTTCGATCGAGGAATCTTGGCATGCCATCGAAGATTTCTGATCAGAGCATAGAAAATTTCAGCATTGAAGCCATTAATCAGGTGCTTTTTTTTTTCTTTTGATCAAGCTTGCCATTCATGTACAACACTTCCTTCCACCCTCACCAATTAAAAATTGACTTGAGGTGGCCAATAATCAAACATGAAGGATTGATGAATTGACTAAAATCCAGAACTTTCTCATTCAAAGCCTCACACAGGCGGACAAACTCCACTAATAATATTGTTTTGAAACCTCCATATGGATTCAATCCAAGGTCTTCCAACGGAGCTTTGTCAAAGTCAGATTCTTCTTTAATTTTTTATAGAAAGCAGCGGAAGGAAATGGATGAATGGATAGAGACAAAGGTAATCTATAATCAAACCTCAATATATTTTTAGAAGATACAAAGCGGTGAAGAAGTGCTTTCTCTAAATTGGCTGGCTTCAACTTCACCATACCTGTATCACCCCGTTTTCTTGATTAAGGTATTGGTTGTAACAGACGTCATTGTATGTTTTGTTTAAGTAAGAGGAATAGGTTTAAGGGTTAGATTAAATAATTAAGATATTGTTTGAGGTCTAGGAACCTTTGCATGGAAAGTACGAAGTCATCTCGAGTGAGTTTGAACCTACCTGCATCTTAGGGTTTTCCCTGATTATCGTCTTAAAGACGTATGAGTGTGAAATATGAAATTTGGATTTAGGGTTGATATTAGGCATTTTTTATGGTTTGAGGTTGTTTATTAGGTCGTCATGATCCTATATTTCAAATTTAAGGTCAATCGGACTTCAAACGAGCTCAGAATGTGAAGAAACGTGCGAGGTCAATGTTGCTCACCAGAGGCCATGCTGAGCGTAGGGGAGTTGACGCTGAGCGTGGGGAAGTGGTGTCATGCACAAGGACACGTGGCGGGTGATGTGGCGTGCATGCAAGCATGCTGGTGGACGCTCCCATGATGAGTGTGGGTAAACTCGCGCTGAGCGCCAGCGCGAGGAATTTGAAAAAAAAATTTAGAAGGTCCAAGAAGTAACTTAAGTTAACTTAGATGAAATAAGAAGCAGCAGAGGCAGAAAACAGAAAGGAGAGCAAGAGAGGATTTAGAGAGAGAGAGGGGGTGAGAAACTTAGAAAGAGAAAGAGTTCTAGTTTGAATTGTGGCTTGATCGATCGTCCCGTCACGATTCCAAGTAAGTGGTTGCAATCGTGGAAACGATGCCTTCACTTCCCTATCCTTCTTTTATTCTATATTGAAGGTAAATCCTACTCTCTTTATGTTGAAATGCCGTCCGTCATGGTATTCATATTATCTTTAGTTTCGGTTAACAGATTTTGATTCCGTCTTTGAATTTGAACTCCTTGTAACATACGCTTCACAAGGAGAAGTCTAGGTGAATTTTTGGAGGCTCGAAGGCCTTGGTTCTTGACGAGGCAGAATTGGTAGCATAGAGGGAATGCTTGTTTCGTGATGTTCAACTTGTCGCACGACTTTCCATTTGGGGCAAGAAGTCATCTAACGTCGGAAACGGCGAAGTAACATTTATTTCAATAATGGCGTAGGGCGACCTAAACCCTACTAGAGAGCGAGTAACGGACAATGTCAATATCACATTGGAGACTACTTGATGGTATCGATGATGATATTGTAATTGTAAGTTTATCGCCGTTACGTATAAAATATTATTATTTTATTATCCGTGTTGACTGTTTTTACTGTCTGTGGTATATCGTTGATACATGATGAATTGACTGTAATATTTGTGCTGGTTAAATAATAGATATGATTATTTTATATTATTTTATTATATGTGGAGATGATTGTAATTATGACATGTTGATATGATGGGTGATTATTGTGCTTAGAGATTTGATAGTGACATTATGAGTTATGGATGTATGTGGGGGGAAATTTATGATACATGTGTTAGTAGTGCCTAACCGAGATGATTATAGTGATATGGTGATGAGATTGATTGAGACGAGATTATTACTGAAGTGATTTATGTGATAGTGATGAGCGGTTAGGACACTAGGGGGTGACCTGAAACATGGTCTGTGATATTTCTCATATGGGTGACCTGAAACATGGTCTATGGGGTCTATTCCTCGGATGTTGAATTCCGGTTGTTTAGGCTATTGGCAGGATCATCCCAGACATTATTTCATTATTGTTGCAGCTATAGTTCATGCTTTCGATGAGGACCCTGACCATGGTTCGGTGGTGTGCACCGTCGTGTATTTGTGCAACTATAGTGCCATTGCTTTGTATGTGGATCCTCCCTCCACGGACGAGGATGTGCGCCGGGGCCTCTGGAGACGTGTCGATATGGATATCCGGATATGTGGCCAAACCTGAGTAAACATACAACATTGCATCATGATGGAGGGTAGAGGAAAACCATATAAGTGTTCGAGGATGGTTGTGTTAACTATATATATATATATACAAAGAGATTTATGGAGATGACTGTTCCGTGTGTTTATGATGTTATAGAATTAAATGCTGCTAAACCATTTCCACATCTAACGTTAAATCGTTTCTTCTCCTCTTTCTTTTGTTGTGGTGTTTGTTTTGTTGTTATTGTTGTACCTTAGACCCTGATCAGACAGATGGCGCACTGGGATCATCCTTGGATGACACATGAGGTAGGGTTCCTTCTCACTGGGACCTTTGAGTTCGAGTTCCTAGATCCCAACGGGTGGCTTGTAGACACCGTCACCCGCTTCGTAGTTTACACGGGTCCAATTTCGGTGACTACCGGACTGGGACATGGAGCTCCACTAGGTTTGGTTGGAACTTTTAAAGCCGGCCAGACTCTTCCCTTCCCTATTGGAGTTCCGGATGGACAGTTACCAGCGATGCCTCCTATGCCGGATATGGCACCCATTCCTTTAATGTTACCCTTCAAGGCACATGTCCCAGCACCAGCACCAACACTAGCACCGGAGCCTGTGCTTGCAACCGTACCAGAGGACCCCATTATACCAATTCCTGATCCGATGCCGGTTCCGGAGGCACCGGTACCTCCTAGATTCGAACCACAGGGTCAGAGTCTTGCCAAGTGTCATCCCCTATACCTTCCCGAGATAGCAGAGTTTACAGATGGATGTTCTAGAGACCTTTAGACAGGAGCTCTTCCAGTGGTAGCGGAGGAGTAGCAAGACCGTCGAGACCACCGGGTGGTAGTGAGGGTAGTAGTTTGTGCTAGTTCAGGCCAGTGCTATCTGTGTAGGTGTGTGTGAGGTCTTTATGTATTTTGAGAGGGGACTGGGTGTTGAGAGTTAGTGAGGCATCTTTTCTTTAGTATTTTGATGTATTTTGTTATCTTACCAGTTTGTACATATTGGGATCCTACTAATGGGATTCCTGTTACTGTACTGTACTATGATGTATGTATATGTTGATGTGTGTATGTATATGTACATGTTGATATATCTGTATGTTAGTTATTTATATTTTAAGTTTTAATCGTTCCTGCCGTTTAACATACCCGCGTATTGCTAATAACACGATTAGGTTTTAATAATTTTAGGTTTTTCTTTAATGGGACGTCGGGGCATCTGATTTGGTGGTATCAGAGTAGTTCGGTTCTAAGCGGACTGTGAGATAGGGTGTAATGTCCTTTCGTTGAATCCACATCGGATAACGACTATGCTTAGAAGTTGGGTAGTGAGTCCGAATGCGACATTTTTATGACATATAGTATTTATATTCCTGTTTATGTAGTATTATATGTCATTTTGATGTGGGCTAATGATTTCTTTTAACAGGATCATGGCTCAAGGAAGAGGTCGAGGATGTGGCAGATGTGGTGGTAGTAGAGCTATAAATGGTATTGAGGATGAGAATCAGCCTGAGGCAGGAGTTAGAGGCGGAGGGGAGTCATCGGAGACTCTCTAGACTATCCGTGAGTTAGCATCTGTTCTGTTGCAGCAGGCACAACAAAATGCTTAGAGGATGCAGAGAGATGTAGAGTTACAGGAGCATTAGGAACGGAGGAGAGCTGCTGAGGCAGAGGATGAGGGATTGGCTACCTTTCTGAAAGGTAAGCCACCGCAGTTCGGAGGAGAGTATGACCTAGAGCGAGCTGAGTGGTGGATACAGGAGTTGGAGAAGATATTTGACACCATGAGATGCATAGATGCGATGAATGTGACTTATGCTGCCTTTATGCTGACATGAAGAGTCGAGTCATGGTGGAGAGGCAAGAGGAGACTGCTTGAGGCAGAGGGTAGGTTCATCTGTTTGAATTTGTTCAGAGACTACTTCTTTGAGAAGTACTTCTCGCGGTTGGTCAGACACGAGAAGGAGCGAGAGTTCATGAGTCTCCGACAGGGAGACATGTTTGTAGGTGACTATGCAGCCAGATTTGAGGCCTTGATCCAGTTTTTCGAGTTCTACCAGAGGTTTCCAGACGAGGATTGGATGTGGCCGAGGTTTGATGAGGGTTTACGGCACAAGCTGAGGATGACTATAGTGCCCTTGGATATTCTGAGTTTCCCAGAGTTGGTGGAGAGGTGCAGTGCTATCTAGAGTATATACCAGAGGCAGGCCGTAGTGGAGAAGAGATGGGGGTCTTACTTGGGCAGGTCATCAGAGGAGAAGAGATAGAGGTTCTCAGTGGAGGAGAGGACCATACACTAGACCAGGGCAGGGTACACAGACATCTGCACCAGTTTCAGCAGTAGCACTAGTCAGCAGAGAGGGCCAGTAGCAGAGAGGCCTGGTTTGTTTCAGATGCGGAGGTTCGCACTATATCAGGGTGTACTGATAGATCTGGTTGCTACATCTGTGGCAAACCAGGTCATTTTGCTAGGGAGTACCGACAGAGAGCAAGACAGCAGCAGCCAGCTGCCGGCAGAGGAGCTAGTAGTTCTAGAGGTGGAGTTGGGAGAGGAGTTCCAGCGGCAGGACGACAGACGGCTAGACCTCAGGCCACAGGAAGGGTGTTTACTGTGAGAGGATTTGAATCCTCTCAGTCTGCAGATCTTATTCAAGGTATGTGTTCACTATCTAGCAGACTCTCACGTGTGTTGTTTGACTCGGGCTACTTATTCGTTTGTTTCGCATGAGTGTGTAGATCATTTACATTCACCCATTTCTCAGTTACCATATACTCTTACAGTATCTACCCCACCAGTGATTCTTTGATCACTAAGTCTGTTTGCCTACAGTGTCCTATAGTTGTTGAAAATAGGACTTTCCTTGTGGATCTTATCTGTTTGCCTATGTAACAGATATATGTTATTCTTGGCATGGATTGGATTTCGGCTAACCATGTAATGTTAGATTGTTCCCAAAAGACCCTATCTTTTCTTGAGCCTTCTAGCATAGTATCTGCCAATGAAGGAGCAACTATGAGGAGTGACGATTCTAAGCAGTATGTGATGCTTTTCTCTTTGGAAGCTAAGGAGACTCTGAGTATAGATTCTATGCCTATTGTGAGAGAGTTTCCTACGGTTTTCCCTCCTGATGTTCCAAGTTTACCACCAGAGAGGGAAGTTGAATTTTCTACAGATCTCATACCAGGGACAAGACCCATATCAGTAGCTCCTTATCGGATGTCACCTATGGAGTTGGCAGAGTTAAAGAAGCAATTGGATGACATGATGAAGAAGGAATTCATCAGACCTAGTGTTTCGCCCTGGGGAGCACCAGTGTTGTTTATGAAGAAGAATGATGGAAGTGCTAGGCTCTGTAGGGATTATAGGCAGTTGAATAAAGTTACAATCAACAATAAGTATCCGTTGCCTAGGATAGGTGATCTGATGGATCAGTTGAAGGGAGATTCAGTGTTTTCTAAGATAGACTTAAGATCGGGATACCATCAGATTAGGGTGAAGAAGGAGGATATACCTAAGACAGCTTTCAAGACGAGGTATGGACACTATGAGTACCTAGTTATGCCTTTTGGTGTAACTAACGCTCCAGCGATGTTCATGGATTACATGAAAAGGATCTTTAGACTGTTCCTCGACAAGTTTGTAGCGGTGTTTATAGATGATATTCTTATCTATTCACGTAGCCGGGAAGAACACGAGGAAAATCTGAGAGTGGTGTTACAGGTTTTGAAAGATAGGCAGTTGTACGCTAAGCTATCCAAGTGTAAATTTTGGTTAGAGGAAGTACAGTTTTTAGGTCATATAATCAACAAGGAAGGGATAACAGTGGATCCAGTTAAGGTAGAGGCTGTGATTAAGTGGGAGAGGCCTAAGGCAGTGAGTGAGGTAAGGAGTTTCCTAGGTTTAGCAGGGTATTACAGGAGGTTCATTGAAGGTTTCTCGAAGATTGCGATTCCTATGACGCAATTAACGAGAAAGGGTATGGCGTTTGTATGGACAGAAAAGTGTGAAGAGAGTTTTTAGAAGCTAAAGGAGAAGTTGACTATATCTCTCGTGCTGACATTACCAGATCCATAAGGACAATTTGACGTGTACTGTGACGCGTCATATCAAGGATTGGGTTGTGTTTTGATGCAAGAGGGAAGAGTTGTGGCTTATGCTTCCCGACAGTTGAGGGTTCATGAAAGGAATTACTCGACCCATGATCTGGAGTTGGCAGCTATAGTGTTCGCGTTGAAGATATGACGACACTATTTTTATGGAGCTAAGTTCAATGTGTTCAGCGATCACAAGAGTTTAAAGTATTTGTTTGATCAGAAGGAGCTGAACATGAGGCAGCGTAGATGGATGGAATTCATTAAAGATTATGAGTATGATCTTCAGTACCATCCTGGAAAGGCGAATGTAGTGGCGGATGCGCTGAGTAGGAAATCTTTACATGTGTCCGCAATGATGGTGAAAGAGATGGAGTTGCTTGAACAGTTTAAAGATATGAACCTAGGTATGGATTTGACTGAAGATAGAATGTGCTTAGGTATGATCTCCATCCATTGTGAGTTTTTGAGAGACCTTAGGATTAAGCAGGGTCAGGATGAATATTTGCAAGAGGCAATTCGAGGCATAGATGAGGGTAAGGTTTCGGAGTTTAGGAGAGGATCCGATTGTGTTTTGAGGTTTAGAGATCGGATATGTGTGCCAGAGGATTTAGAGCTTAGGAAAATGATATTAGAGGAGGCACATAAGAGCAAGCCGAGTTTTCACCCAGGAGCCACCAAGATGTATCAAGACTTGAAAAAGATGTTTTGGTGGCCAAATATGAAGAAAGAAGTGGCGGAGTATGTTATATCGTGTTTAGTTTGTCAGAAAGCTAAGATAGAACATCAGAAGCCTACAGGTTTGTTGCAATATTTGGATATCCCAGAATGGAAATGGGATAGTATAGCTATTGACTTTGTGGTTGGATTACCACGAACTCCGAAGAAGTGTGATGCAATTTGGATTATCATCGATAGGTTGATGAAGTGTGCCCACTTTTTACCTATTGGTGAGAGTTACAGTCTTGAGAAGTTGACCCAGATCTACATCAAGGAAGTCGTGAGGTTGCACGGTGTGCCGTCGAGTATTGTCTCCGACCGAGACCCTAGATTTTGGAGACAATTACACGATGCTTTGGGAACCAAGTTGAGGATGAGTTCAGCTTATCATCCTAAGATGGATGGACAGTCAGAGAGAACAATTAAATCATTGGAGGATCTTTTAAGAGCCTGTGTGTTGGAACATTTTGGCAGTTGGGATGAATTCCTACCTTTGATTGAGTTCACTTACAATAACAGTTTCCACAACAGTATTAGGATGGCACCGTATGAGGCTTTGTAAGGGAGAAAGTGTAGGACTCCGTTGTGTTGGTATGAGACTGGCGAGAGCCAAGTATTGGGTCCTGATGTAGTACAACAAGCAACGAAACAAGTCAGGAAAATAAGGGAGAAAATGAAGGAAGCACAGGATAGACTGAGGAGCTACAGTAACAAGAGGAGGAAACCCTTAGAGTTCCAAAAAGGTGATCACGTGTTATTGAGAGTCACTCCGAAGACTGGAATTGGCAGAGCTATAAAGTCTAGAAAGCTTACTCCTCGATTCATTGGACCATTTCAGATTCTTCGACGAATTGGTCCAGTAGCTTACCAGATAGCCTTACCCCCAAACCTTTCCAACCTTCGTGACGTCTTCCATGTTTCCCAGTTGAGAAAATACTATCCGTATCCTTCTCATGTAATTGAGCCTGAGTCCATACAACTCCGAGAGAATCTAGAATATGAGGCTTTACCGATTAAGATTGTAGATAGAAGGATTAAAGACCTCCGTGGTAAACAGATTCTCTTGGTTAAGGTCACTTGGGATGATGTAACAGGATATGCTACTTGGGAGCGTGAGGCAGACATGCGGCAGCAATATCCCCACTTGTTTTCAAGTATGCAAATTCCGAGGACGGAATTTCTTTTAAGGGGGGTAGAAATGTAACATCCGTAATTTTATGTTTTGTTTAAGTAATAGGATTAGGTTTAAGGCTTGGATTAAATAGTTAAGATGTTGTTTGAGGTCTAGGAACCTTTTCATGGAAAGTACGAAGTCATCTTGAGTGAGTTTGAACGTACCCGCATCTTAGGGTTTTCCCCGACTATCGTCTTAAAGATGTATCAGTGTGAAACAATAAATTTGGAGTTATGGTTGAGATTAGGAATTTTTGATGGTTTGAGGTTGTTTATTAGGTCTTGATGAGCCTATATTTCAAATTTGAGGTCAATCGGACTTCAAACGAGCTCAAAACGCGAAGAAACGGTCGAGGTCAACGTTGCTGACCATAGGCCACGCTGAGCGTAGAGGAGTTGACGCTGAGCGTGGGGAAGTGGTGCCATGCACAAGGACACATGACGGGTGACGTGGCATGCATGCAAGCACGCTGGTGGACGCTCCCATGATGAGCGTGGGTAAACTCACGCTGAGCGTCAGCGCGAGGAATTTGAAAAAAAATAGAAAGTCCAAGAGGTAACTTAAGTTACCTCAGATGAAATAAGGAGCAGCAGAGGCAGAAAACAGAAAGGAGAGCAAGAGAGGATTTAAAGAGAGAGAGGGTGAGAAACTTAGAGAGAGAAAGAGTTCTAGTTTGAATTGTGGCATGATCGATTGTCCTGTCATGATTTCGAGTACGTGGTTGCGATCATGGCAACGACGCCTTAACTTCCCTATCCTTATTTTCTTCTATAGTGAAGGTAAATCCTACTCTCTTTATGTCGAAATGCCATCCGTAACGGTATTCATATTATCTTTAGTTTCGGTTAACAGATTTCGTTTCCGTCTTCGAATTTGAACTCCTTGTAACAAACGCTTCACAATGTGATGTCTAGGTGAATTTTTGGAGGCTCGGAGGCCTTGGTTCTTGACGAGGAAGAATTGAGAGCATAGAGGGAACGCTCCTTTCGTGACGTTCAAGTTGTTGCATGATTTTCCAGGTGGGGGAAAGAAGCCATCTAACGTCGAAAACGACAAAGTGGCATTTATTTCGATAATGGCGTAGGGCGACCTAAACCCTACTAGAGAGCGAATAACCGAAAATGTCAATATCACATTGGGGGCTACTTGGTGGTATCGATGATAATATTGGGATTGTACGTTTATCGCTGTTACGTATAAAATATTATTATTTTATTATCGATGTTGACTGTTTTGACTGTCTGTGGTACATCGTTGATATACGAAGAATTGACTGTGATATTTGTGCTGGTTGGATAATAGATATGATTATTTTATATTATTTTATATTATTTTACATTATTTAATTATATGTAGAGATGATTATAATTATGACATGTTGATATGATGGGTGATTATTGTACTTAGAAATTTGATAGTGACATGATGAGTTATGGATTATGTGGGGGGAAATTTATGATACATGTGTTAGTAGTGCCTAACCGAGATGATTATAGTGATATGGTGATGAGATTGATTGAGATGAGATTATTGTTGAAATGATTTATGTGATAGTGATGCCGCGGTTAGGGCACTAGGGGATGACCTGAAACATGGTCTGTGATATTTCTCACATGGGTGACTTGAAACATGGTCTGTGGGGTCTATTCCTTGGAGGTTGAATTCTCGTGGTTTAGGCTATTGGCAAGACCGTCCCAGACATTATTTCATTATTTCATTATTGTTGCAACTATAGTTCATGCTTTGCATGAGCACCCTGGCCGTGGTTTAGTGGTGTGCACCGTCGTGTATTTGTGCAACTATAGTGCCATTGCTTTGCATGGGGATCCTCCCTCCGCGATCGAGGATGTGCGCCGGGCGCCGGGGCCTCTAGAGATGTGTCGATATGGATATCTGGATAAGTGGCCAATCCTGAGTATATACATACAACATTGCATTGCATCATGATGGAGGGTAGAGGAAAATTATAGAAGTGTTCTAGGATGGTTGTGTTAACTATATATATATATATATATATATATATATATATATATATATATATATATATATATATATATATATATATATATATATATAGTGATTTATGGAGATGACTTTCCGTGTGTTTATGCTGTTATAGAATGAAATGTTTCTAAACCCTTTCTACGTTTTATGTTAAATCGTTTCTTATCCCCTTTCTTTTGTTGTGGTGTTTGTTTTGTTGTACCTTAGACCTTGATGAGACAGATGGTGCACTGGGATCATCCTTGGATGACACAGGAGGCAGGGTTCCCTCTCACTGGGACCTTTGAGTTCGAGTTCATAGATCCCAACGGGTGGCTTGTGGACCCCGTCACCCGCTTCATAGTTTACACGGGTCTAGTTTCGGTAACTACCACACTGGGGAAGGGAGTTCCTCTAGGTTTAGTTGGCATTTTCAGAGTCGACCAGACTCTTCCCTTCCCTATTGGAGTTCTCGATGGACAGTTACCACCGATGTCTCCTATGCCGGATATGGCACCCGTTCCTTTCATGGTACCCTTCGAGGCACTTGTCCCAGCACCAGCACCAACACCGGAGCCTATGCTTGCACCCGTACCAGAGGAGGACCCTATTATACCGGTTCCTGATCCGATACCCGTTCCAGAGGCACTAATACCTCCCGAGATTCGAGCCACAGTGTTGGAGTCTTCCCGAGTGTCCTCCCGGCTACCTTCCCGAGATAGTAAAGTTTACAAATGGATGTTCCAGAGACCTTCAGACAGGAGCTCTTCCAGTGGTAGCGGAGGAGTAGCAAGACCGTCGAGACCACCGAGTGGTAGTGAGGGTAGTAGTTTGTGATAGCTCAGGCCAGTGCTATCTGTGTAGGTGTGTGTGAGGTCTATATGTATTTTGAGAGGGGACTGGTTGTAGAAAGTTAGTGAGGCATCTTTTCTTTAGTATTTTGATGTATTTTGTTATCTTACGAGTTTGTACATATTGAGATCCTACTGATTGGATTCCCTTTACTGTATTGTACCATGATGTATGTATATGTTGATGTGTGTATGTATATGTACATGTTAATATACCTATATGTTAGTTATTTATATTTTAAGTTTTAATCGTTCCCATCGTTTAACATACCCGCGTATTGCTAATAAAACGATTAGGTTTTAATAATTTTAGGTTTTTCTTTAATGGGACGTTGGGGCGTCTCATTTGGCATAGATTAAGCATGTTTGAAGGCTTAATCATGTTCCTTAGGTCTTAGTGAGCTTGTGTTTGAAGTTTGAGGAGAATCAGAGTTGAAACGGATCTAGACAATTTACTTAAAGCACTTCTACACAGTGCATTGAATGTTCTAAAAAACGTATTGAAGTTTGATCATAAATTCACTTCGGTATCTATCCATTCATCCCTTTTCATCCTTTGCCTTCCATAAAAAAAAGCAGGATTTGCTTTTGACATGACTCAGTTGGAAATGCTTGGATTGAATCCATATGGAGGTGTTAAAACAAAATTTTTGGTGCAGTTGGTGCAGCTGTGACGTAGCGAATGTGATAGTTTTGGTTTTTTTTCCAATCCATTGATCTTTTATGTTGGATTGTAGATCAACTCAAGCCAATTTTTATTTGGTGAAGGGGAATGAAGTATTGTAAATTGATGCTATCTTGATCAAAAGTAAAAGTAGTCCCCGATTCATCGTTTCAATGATGAAATGGAAGTAGGTAAAGCTATTCTCAATTAAAATACCAAGTTTTTATTTTGTGTCAACTCCATTATTAAATTAAAATATAATAGCATACTAGTGCTGAAATTCTTCATCTTATAGATTTGATTCTTTGAAATTGCTAGATTTGGATGCTTTCGTTATATCATTTGTGATGGAGCAATTTATTGAAATCAGTAAATGATGGTAGTTATATAAGTTGCTGATGTACTTGGGATGATGGAATCAAGGTTAAAAATAAATTTAGCCATATGTTTCAATTAAAGTTGTGATTGTGTGTTAAGCTGATTAACATTTGAAATAATGAAATTATTTAAAGTAAGATGTAGCATTGACCATTTGTTTAATGCTTTGAAGTATAACAATGTGTTTGAATCTCATTGTCATTTTCTCTGATATTTTGATAAACATTTCTTCTAACGTGACCCTTGTAGTTTGGTCATCAAGGCAGCAACCTCTTGTTCTCATTCTACTCAACCTTTTGAAATTTATGAGATTTGGTCCTTAACATGTTTATTGGAGAGTTGGTCCTTGCTATGTTCATTACCTTGTAAAGATTTTGTAAACAGTAATAAAATACTTAATGAAGACATAATATATAATGGTAAATTTTTGGCCCACTAACCCTTGAGTGCTTGTTGAAAATGTTAAATTTGACTGGTAGGTGCAATGTTCTTTCATTTCATCAGCTTTGTTTTTCATTTTTTTTAAAATTTATCTTTATCTAGGAACTCTAAAAATTTTTTAAGCCAAAAAGAGTGCTAATGCATCACTATGTGACTAGACATCCCAACTATATTGGCACCCCTAGCCCCATCAATCATTTGAAGCACCCTTACATTTATTAAGAAAAGAAAAAATGTAAAGATACAAGCCATGTGGGGAACATTAGTCCAAGCCCGTGTATTAACAAAATCTGTAACAAGGAAAGAAGAACCTTTATATAGACCAAACCATGAAGATGAAGAAAAGAAGTTGAATATCATTTAGAACCCTACGCAAGAAGCATTTACTCACTTCATTAACTTCTTCGTTCTTTCATTGAATACTTCAATCAGTTTGATTTGTTAGGCACAGCTTCAGAAAGTGTGTTCTTTGATTTGAGCTTTTGGGACGCCATTAATGCTAAAGATTCGTTCTGTTTAAGCATTAAATGCTTAAGAACGTTGAGCTTTGATAAGGTAGTCCAAGAGTACACTTTGTTCTGAGCAGCTGTTGTTTCAGAGTTGCAGCAGCAAGCTTCTTGTACTTGCAGCAGAGAGCTTTCCTCTTTCAGTGCAACACTTAGTTCACTTTCTGGGAATCACTTTTACTTTGTACTAAAATAGCTAAAAGGTTACTGCTGTGGTACAGAGATTGCGTGTTATTCCTTAAATCCTTGAAACAAACGTTCTTTATTCTTTATCCTTGGTGCTATTGTCCAGAGGTCTTCGAGATCCATAAGGAAGGCATCTAATTTGAATAAGGCTGACTTGGACTTCCTTTCTGACAATCTGACAATTTAACAAATGTAGCAGTGTTATATTTTTAGACGAGTGCTAGTGTAGTCCAGATTTAGACAGGTGGAAATGAGCCAAAAACTCAGACGGGTGATGAAGTCATTTTCTAGACAAGTGATCCACATAGTCTTCTTTAGACATATGCTTCTTGCCACATCATCAAGTATATCGGAATTTTGACTGAGCGTTGACTTGGTCTTTGTCTGTGTTGACTAATTTTTAGACGAGTAGTTTTTAGACGAGTCTTAAAACTGCGCTCTACCAAAAAGTAGATGGGTTACAAAATAGACGAGTGACCTTAAGTCTATTTCCCTGCACACTTATCAGACATATCAGTAATTTCATATATTTCAATATTACCATACTTAATCTATTTGGAATCATCAAAACTCAGAGAATCTACACATGGAATGTGTCTCAGACTTATGAGGTCTCAACATTCTCCTCCTTTTTGATGATGACAAATAATTTTTCTGATTTTATTGAACATCAAAAGGCAATAAGAGAAATTTTTAAACAAATATAATTAAACAGAGTATGCTATGCTCCCCCTTAGTTTATGCAACAAGTATTAGAGCAAAAAAAAAAGAAGGTTTTAGAGCTGATATAAGAATCAGACTGAGTATTTAAGAAAGCAACTCAGATTATATCAGAACAGAAAATTGAATTTTCAAACATATAGTCATTAAGGTGTAGTTTCTATTATTCTTATTTCCTTATGTTATTTTTATTTCCTCCCCCTTTTGGCATCAATAAAAAATAGTATAAAGCAAATATAACCGAGAGCCAAAAGAAATATCAAAAACTTCATCTCGTTTCATTCAAGAGTAAAAAAAGGTTACATGTGATATGGACATCACTGACTTGTAAATTGCATGATTTAAAAAGAATGAAAAAGACTAAGTCCTAAGACCTAAGAACTAGGACCCCCTTGGCTTTTGAAGAATGCTTCCATCATTCTTTGCATAGCAGCTTGCTGAGCCAACATCTAAGCTTGGAAAGTAGCTTTTTGTTCTAAGGCAGCATCCTATCTTTGGATGATAGTTTGCAGACTTGAAGCCATTTCATCAAGTCTCTGATGGGCAGCAGGATCATAAGCAACCATTGGAGCAGATGAGTCTGTTGTAGCCGCACTAGTTACAGATGCAGATGGAGGAGGTGTAGAAGGCATCTTTTCAACTTGGATGTTGTCCTCGGGCTGAGGATCTAGAAACACATTGGTTGACAGAGAAGAGACAAAGTCATTGTTAGGATAGAATTCTTCAAGAAATCCATGAATTCTTTCATGGTGTAGAGGGGAATCAATAACAGACAAAAGAAATTAATAAGATCTCCTAATGAGATTTATGGGAGTGATTGGGGTAGTTGGAGGAAAATTTATGATAAAGAAGGGAAAAATCATAAAGAAAGGAGGTAAAGTGTAAATAGAGGGTGAAAATGGATAAACAACAAAAGCTTGGCAACATCTGGTTGGAATGGTTGGCTTCTCTTCTTCAGACAACCCAGAGCTAGAGCCACATCTCCAGTAGATGTCTCTGATCTTAAAGAACTCATGATGAGTTTCGGTGGTGAACAACCTATTTATGTACTTGCACTTGTGATCATTCATCTTGATGAGAGAGAATTTCTGATCCAGTGGTAAGTTGATCACCTTCTTCTTTCCTTGCAAAACCATAGAGTCAGGCATCACCCTGATCTATATTGCAAGCTTCATGAAGATATGTGGATTGGGCATCCACCTTCCTGCATGCTTATGTTTCTTGGCCATCTTGACAAGCTGCCTTTCAGCTTCAAAAGAGGCAATGACATCCAAGTCTTTGCCATACATATAGTTTGAGCAAGACTCATCTATGACAGAGAAGGGAGTGGTTCTGGAAGAAGGGTGATAATGTGATAGAGTGGCCATAGGGAGAGGGTTGTGTCTGGTTTCAGAGAATAAGTCTGGAAAGACTATTCTCAGAGGAACTTGGCATTGGTTTCTGATGTGGTCAAGGGTTTGTGGTTTAGGCGAGGGTGGAGGAGGAGTAGGATTGTCAAAGTATGTAAAGTCATTGACATCCTCAGTGTGACGAGTGTCAGTATGGTGGGATGTTTGTGGTGTGGAAGAGTTGGATAAGTGAGGTTCAGTTTCAGACAGGTGTGCTTCTGAAACAGTAGGGTTAGGTTCAGAAGTAAGAGGGTTAGTATTTTGTTGTTCAAGAATAGAAGGTTGAGGGATAGGTGATGTGTGTGGTGGAGTTGGGATTTTTGGTGAAGCAAGTGGAGGAGTAGGGGTTTTTTGTTGTGGTTGTGGTTGTGGTGATGCTGTTTTCTGTGGTAGTGGTGTTGGTGCTCTTTGTGGTGACAGAGCAGGTAATGGAGATGAAGGTTGTGGAATAGGAATTGTAGTTGTTTGCTGTCTTGTTGGTGAGGGAGAGAGTGATGGAGTTGGAAGTAGAACAAACTTCCTCTTGGTGAGAGTTGTCCTCTTTTTCTTGGGGATCATAGTCTCTTCTGGTTGAGACTCCCCCTCAGCTTGCACAGCTCTCTTCCTTTAGAACACCTTAGTAACACTAGTTGCATTAGGGACAGAGGCAGCAGCTTGAACAGCAGGTTCAGCAACAGGTTCAACAACCTGAGAAGTGTTTTCAACAGCATTCTGAGAATCAGAAGCTTCAATAGGAGACTCAGTAACTTTCCTCTTCTTCCTCTGTAATTGAGGCCTTTCTTCTTCAACTGGTTCCACAAAGGCAATGGGAACACTAAGTCCATCTCTAACGGGTGCAACAGATGATGATGCTTCAATAGTAGAAGGTTCAACAATAGGTTCGAGTTGTACCTTCATTAAAGACAATGTCTTTGTAGTTATCTCTGTGCAGAGATCAGCATGGAAGGCTTTTGTCATATCCTTCAAAGAATTAGCCTTGAAGACTCTTGTCATAAGCATGCCATAGGGATATCCACCTTTGCATTTTCCTTTTACAGTCTTCTCCATGTGTCCAAAAATTAAATCTATGATATCTATTTTTATTCTTTGGACTAAGTGATAAATAGCAAATTTTTGTATCTTACTCACATGATCCATAGAGCCAATTTCAGGTATCACACAATTAGTTAAAAATACATGAAGAAACCTTGCCTTACGTGTCAGGTATTTTGAATCAAGATCTTTTGGCTTAGGAACTCCATAAAGTATGAGGTTTACAGCCATCTCGCCACCTTGATTCTTCATCTAGCTCTTATCGTACCCAACTCCTTCTCTAGGGCACTTGATCACTTCTGCGAGCGACTCATGAGCGATGAAGACGTGGTCCTCACCCACATCTCCAGAAATCATGGAGGTTTTGTTGTCCTTGGTGACCTTAGAGTTTTTCCAGAAATCTCTAGCCAATGAAGGAAAAACATCTTCCACCATTTGGAAGAATGGCAACCACCCAGCATGAGTAATTTATGGCTTAACATCCAGTCCTTTGTTCTTCAGCTCAGTGAAATTAGGGACCCTTCAAGGGTGCACCTTCTTCAGTTCTGGTATAGATAGTCCAGACTTTTCAAAAACTTCTTCAAGATAGCTTTTGGGTGCCATTGTTTCAGAAGAGAAGATTTTGGGGTTTTGGAGATGAATGGTTTCGAGAGTATGAAGACGAAGAGAATTCGGAGAGAGGTTGTAAGCAAGAAATTGAGAGTGGGTAGTTTTGAAACGACACGGGTTGCTTTTGTTAAAACGCTTGAGTGCTTTTTGCGTTGGGAACAAGGTGAAAGATTATTACCATAATCAGCAATAACTTTTGAAAAGACAATTGTAAAAATAAATGAAACGTTTTAAGAAAAAGGATGGAAATTTTGCAATGTACACATGTCTCAGTCAGGGTTAGCACTGATTACTTTTAATCGCGTCATCAGATGCTTGGCTAAAGTAGACGAGTGAAGTATAAAGAAAATAGACGAGTCAATCATATAAAATTTAGACAAGTAAATTTTCATACATATCAACATACATTCATTCAGACACATTATGCATATTCAGATTCCTTCTAATAAAAACAAATCTATCTTCACTTAGAGGTTTAGTAAATATGTCTGCCCACTGATACTCAGTGTTTACAAACTTAATTTCAAAAACACCTTTTTGCACATAATCTCTAATAAAATGATGCTTTATTTCTATATGCTTTGCTCTAGAATGTTGTATGGGGTTCTTAGACAAGTTGATAGAACTAGTATTATCACACCAAACAAGTATATTATGCTCAAACATTTAATAATCCTCAAGTTGATATTTTACCCAAAGCAGTTGTGAACAACAACTTGATGCGGATATGTACTCAACTTCAGCAGTTGAGAGAGTAATGGTGCTTTGCCTTTTGCTTGACCAAGAGATCATATTTGCTCCAATGAAGTGGTATCCTCCACGAGTAATTTTTCTCTCAATTCTATCTCTAGCAAAATCAACATCACGGAATCCATCTAACCTGAAATTTTCAGATTTCTTATATAATAAACCAAGGTTAGTGGTTCCAATTAAATATCTAAAAATTATTTTAACATCCTTATGATGGGATTCCTTAGGATCTGATTGAAATCTAGCACATAGACAAACACTAAATTTAATATCAGGTCTGCTAGCAGTCAAGTATAGATGAGATCCAATCATACCTCGGTAGATAGTTTGATCTACCTTTTTACCTTCCTTGTTTAGAATAACTGATGGATGCATAGGAGTGCTCATAGGCTTTGAATTTTCCATTTTATACTTTTTTAGAAGCTCTTTGGTGTACTTTTGTTGATGGATATAAATTCCATCACTTGTCTGTTTTATTTGAAGACCAAAGAAGAACTTCCATTCTCCCATCATGCTTATTTCAAATTCATTCTGCATCAACTCAGAGAACTCTTTACAGAGCTTTTCATTAGTAGCATCAAATATAATATCATCAACATAAATTTGTACTACTATGAAATCTTTCTTTGAGCATTTCTTGAAAAGTTTAGTGGCTACTTTTCCTCTAATGAAATTATTTTCCATTAGATATGTGCTTAACCTATCATACCAAGCTCTAGAAGCTTGTTTGAGTTCATATAAAGCTTTCTTAAGCTTATAGACATGGTGAGGATTTTCTGACTCCTTAAACCCAGGAGGTTGCTTGACATAAACTTCCTCCTCAATTATCCCATTTAGAAATGCACTTTTAACATCCATTGGATAGAGAGTTATATCATGTTGTGCAACATAAGACATGAGAATTCTAATTGCTTCTAATCTAGCTACAGGTGCAAAGGTTTCATTGAAATCAATACCTTCCTGTTGATTATATCCTTGAGCAACTAGTCTTGCTTTGTTTCTTACCACTTTTCCATCTTCATCTAGTTTGTTTCTAAATACCCATCTAGTTCCAATAACATATTTATCTTTGGGTTTAGATACTAGAGTCCAAACATTATTTCTTTTGAACTGATTTAGTTCTTCTTACATGGCTAGAATCCAGCTTTCATCTTGTAAGGCTTCTTCAATCTTTTTGGATACCAAATATGATATGAATGCCATGTTGTTATTTTCATTGAAGGCGGATTTGGTTCTAAATCCTCGAGATGAACTTCCAATGATAAGATCTCCTGGATGATAGGTCTTAAATTTCCAACCTTTCTTCTCATTGAGTTTCAGAAGTATCAGCACTTGTCTGATTTTCAGACACGTTTACTTTTGACTTGTCTGAAGAATCTTCCACTGTAGGATTAAGTTCAATACCTGCAACATCAGCTTCTAGATCTGATAGTTCCCTACCAGTCTTCAAACCATCATTAAACTTTAAATGAATTGATTTTTCTACTATAGAAGTTCTAGAGTTAAAGATTCTAAAAGCTTTAGACATTTCAGAATATCCAATGAATATGCCTTTATCTACTTTAGAGTCAAATTTACCAAGATAATCTTTTGTGTTAAGAATATAACATACACATCCAAATGCATGAAAATATGATATGTTGGGTTTTCTACCTTTCCACAATTCATAAGGAGTCTTATTTAGGATAGGTCTAGCCAGAATTCTGTTTTGCACATAATAAGCAGTGTTAATAGCTTCTGCCCAGAAGTACTTAGAGAGATTATTTTCATTTAGCATTGTTCTTCCCATCTCTTGAAGAGATCCGTTCTTTCTGTCAACCACTCCATTATGCTGTGGAGTTTTAGGTGTAGAGAAATTGTGAGAAATACCATTTTCCTCACAGAACAATTTGAACTCTTCATTATCAAATTCTCCCCCATGGTCACTTCTGATAGCAGAGATACAAAAACCCTTCTCATTTTGTACTCTTTTACTGAATACTGTAAAGAGCTTATAGGACTCATCCTTGTGGGTTAAGAAAGAGTACCCATGTAAATCTAGAATAGTCATCAACTATGACAAAACCATATATCTTTCCACCTAGGCTAGCTACACTAACTGGTCCAAACAGATCCATGTGTAATAGTTGCAAAGGTCTAGAGGAGGTGAATTCTTTCTTATATTTGAAACTTGATTTTACTTGTTTACCTCTCTGACATGCATCACACAAAATATCTTTCTTAAAGGAAATATCAGGAAATCCTCTCACAAGGTTATGCTTTTTCAATTTAGAAATTTGTTTCATACTAACATGTCCTAGTTTCTTATGCCATAGCCACTTTTCATCCTCTTTAGACATAAATCATGTTACACTTTGATCTGAAAGTTTAGAAAGGTCAATCTTATACAGATTGTTTTTCCTTTTAGCAGAAAAGAGGGTCTTTCCACTACTGTCATTGACTATGGATGCATCCTTAGAAAAGGATACAGAAAATCCACTATCACACAATTGACTTATGCTAAACAGATTATGTTTCAGCCCTTTCACATATAAAACATCACAGATAATAGACAAGGGAGGTTTACCACCAATTTTACCTACACCAACAACTTTTCCTTTTTTGTTGCCACCAAAAGTTACATGTCCACCTTTATTAGGTTGAAGGTCTAGGAACATAGACATTTCTCCTGTCATATGTCGTGAGCATCCACTGTCCAGGTACCATGATAGGTGTTTACTTTGTCCTGTTAAGCATGTCTGCAAAAGGAATAATCATGGACTTAGGTACCCATATTTTTTTGGGTCCTTTTCTGTTATTATGAGGAGTCTGTGAAGGCTTCCTTCTCTTTTTGTGGATACACTTAGACGTGATATGTCCATATTTTCCACAGTAGGTACATATAGGTTTATTTAAACTAACTGACACAGATTTGACAGTTATTTTTGAGAACTTTGTTGATCCTTTATGATGTTCTTGACTGGAATAACCTATACCTTCTTTGTTAAGGGAGTGCCTCTAACTTCCCAAAAGTTTAGTCAGATTATCTCTACCATTGACAAACTTGGCAAGATCTGAGGTAAGCTCTTCTTCTTTCTATTGAAGTTTAATTTCTTCTTCAAAAGATAGAGTTTCAACTGAGATCTAAGCTTTAGACTTTTCAGTCTTAAGCCTATTATTCTCTTCAGCTAACTTCTCACACTCTTGAGATTTCTGTGTATACTCATTTGAGAGTTTAACATATTGTCTCTTGAGGGATTTGAAAGCATTAGATATATAGTTGGATTCTTCTAATAGTTCATCATAAGCATCATTCAATTTCTCAAGTTCAGAATGTACCTCAGCTTCTGATTTTGAATCAGTATCTACCATAAGACAGATTTGCTTCAAGCTCCTCTCCTTCACTTTCAGTGGAGCTTTCATCAATATCTTCCCAAGTGGCCATCATTCCTTTCTTCTTTTTGTTGAAGAGCTTCTTGGCAGGTTGATTTTTGAGTCGAGGGCATTCTGCCTTGATGTGACCAGGTTTTTTGCATTCTAAGCTCACAATGACATTTTATCATTAGATCCACCATCTTTATTGTATTTTTATTTGTTGAAGCACCTGAAAGGTTTGTCCTTTCTGAAGTTTCTTTTCTTCCAGAGCTTTTTTATCTTTCTGGTGAAAAGAGAAAGTTCATCATATTCATCATTAGAGTCATCCTCATTTGATTCCTCAGATTCCTCTGAAGATTCATCTACTTTGAGAGCTTTTGAGACTGCTCCCTTAGATGACTTCTTGTTAGCCTTGAGGGCAATGGGTTTGTTTTTCTTTCCATTGTTTTCTTCAATTAGTTATTATTCTTGGATCTGAAGAGTACCAAGAATCTCATCTAACTTCATTGTTGTTAAGTCCTTGTCCCGGGACACAGCAGTTACAAGAGGTCTCCATTTTTTTGGAAGACTTCTGAGAATCCTTTGAATGTGTTCCTTAGTCTTGTAAATTTTTCCCAGAGATTTCAATCCATTGGTTATTGTTTGAAATCTTCCATACATTTGCCTAATAGTCTCTCGTTCTTCCATTTTGAACAACTCATACTTTCTAACCAACATGCTGACTATGGTCTCTTTGACCTTGCTGGTTTCTTCATGAGCAACAGCTAGTGAATACCACATTTATTTTACAGATTCACAAGAACATACTTTTTCAAATTCTACTCTGGTTAAAGCACACATGACTGCATATCTAGCTCTGGCATTTAACTGCCATTTTGTTCTTTGATTAGTGGTCATGTTTGCTTGAGGAACTTCAACTCCTTTGTCATCTTTAGGAACAAAGGGACCTTCTTCAATGATATCCCAGAGAACGGAGTTAGTGTAACACCCCGATTTTTCACTGCTTTCTAAAATCGGTAATAAATATATATGTTTATATTTTTATCCGAGACTTAGAAAATGATTTTGGATGAACGAAGGTCATTTCCATGTTATACTTATTTTTATAAGGTCACGGTGAAATTTTGGGTTGAAAATTCAAACAAAACCCGGTCTGCGTTTTCACTAACAGTAAAAGTTTACTGCTTAGAAAACCTAATTTTGACTCGTGAGTGAAATTATTAGACTTTATATTTCGTTTCCAACGATATGGGTTATTTTTAAAATTTTCAAAATAAATAAGTTATTATGCTTATTCGGGCATAAAACCCTAATCGGGTAATCGATGGAGCCGAGAACAGATGTGTAGAGACAAAACCCGACACCGGATGGATGAAGACAATGAGTCATCTATGAAGAGTCATAGGGGTGACTCATCTAGCATTCAATTCATGTAATGATGAGTTTAAATGCGAAAAGACTAAAATGTCATTAACCTTAATCCTAACCATTCCTAGTAAATTTTTAACCATGGTTAAGACCAAGTCATTATCAAGTTTGATACTCCTTCCTTTTTGTGGTGTAAGATTTAGCCACACCTCCTTCAACCATGACCACAAATTTTTCATGATTACTTTGGGTGTGAAATGTCCTAAATGCCCTTAGTCTTCAAAGGAATTACAAGTTGGTCCCTAAGTGAGTTTACCACTATGTCCTTCAGTAACAAATTTTGGACCAAACTAACCCTCATCCCACCCTTATGTGCGCTGCCATCTTCTTCATTTAGCATGACTTAGGCAAATTTTGCTTCACATTGTGTCATCTTCATCAAGAACACCATATTTTCTCTAAGAATAGCCAAGAACACTTTGTTGATTTTGTGAAGAACATGATCAAATCTCATCATTTCTTCAAGCATCAAGAGGTGATTTCTTCTCTCCATGATCAATCATGAACTCTTCTTCATTCATTTTGTAAGATTGAACCATGAATCATCATGTTCATCATCATATTCAAAGTTCATGATACAATCTTAAAAAATTCATAAGAAATTTTAGAAAAATCCATTTAATTTGACACCAATTTCTATGAACTCATCATGATCTCTATATTTATCATCTAAAAGCATGAATCAAGAAAACCTTTCCTTCCTACTTTTCCATTTAGGGCCGAAACCCTAGGTTTTGGTATAAATGGATTTTTGCTTCAATCTTTGTCATTTGACACTTGATTTCATCTCTTTAATACCTATGATTATTAAATCCAAGTGATTATAAATCAAATCAAATTCCTGGTTCATTTTTCTAAGGAAGGCCGAAACCGTAACCTAGTTGGTTGGATGAGTTTTGATTCAAATATTTGACAAATGATTATTGATTATGTCATTACCATGCTTAAGGATCATTAATCCATGAGTTAAAAAATTCTAACATCCTTAGCCTAATGATCTAGTGAAGGTCGAACCATAACCCTCATGAACTAAATGAGTTTTGTTTGATTTTGTTAAATTTTGGTTATGATTTGTTGTGAAGGATCAATTTGTGTTTAGTTGATCTGAGCTGTACGAAGGAAACCAGATCCAAATCGGAAAATCGTTCGTGAAACCAAAACTTGAATCTTCAATGTAACACCCTAATTCTTCTTTTTAAGTTTGATTGTTACATAGTTTATGTTGAAGCATAATTGGGTAAAACAACTTATTGTGTAAATGTTCCAATAACCTTCTTGATCATTTGTATCCCTATAAACCATCAATTTTTAGGTTTCTTCTTTATTTTGACCCAATAACCGATTATTTGGACCCCCATAATCGATTATGAGCTGTCTGGAACTGAAAAACCTGAAACTGAACCTGCATAATCGATTATGAGGAGTGCCATAATCGATTATGATATGTGTAATCGATTATATAGCCCCATATAATCGATTATCTCCTGGAAAATCTATATATAGCCTGTCTTGACCGACCCATACGTGAAAAACTGAAGTTCTAGGGCAAAAATCTCATTTTTTTTAGAGAAAACGTCAAAATTAATCACTCTAAACCTCACTATCATTAGAGTTTGGCCATCTATATCAATCACACAATTTCATCTTCATCTTCCAATAACCTCATCTTCTCTAAGGAGCAAAGTTCTTCTTCTTTCTCCATAGAAGTTTCGGCCAAAGCAAGGAGGTGAGCATCCAATCTTTGTTTCAACTTTCTAACATCATATTCACACTCCCCACAATCTTCTAAGCTTATGTTCTTCTTATCATTTTCCATTTTAACCAATTTTGAAAAAAATTGGTATGTTCTACCCAACTTCATAACTTATCCTTCTTGTTCATAGATAGATTCATGTAGATAACTCTTTGTTGAATGAATCTTGTCTTGCTAGGTTTTAACCTCTCAAAACCGTGACCTCAAGGTGGACCACCATCATCAATTTGCTTAAGTTTGAGTGAGCTACAAGAGGTATGGGGGAGATTACTATCATCCTACCTTAGTGTAGACATGTTGATGGTTTATTTAGTGTATATAGTCTTATAAGTCATAAGTGTGTAAGTTGTGTAATTGATTGATTATATGTGTGTGATCCTTTTGGAGGATTTGTTTAGTACTTGTTCAATATGATATATGTAGGATTGGTGTTGCTTTGAATATGGTAATGTGATATGCTATGTATTGCTTTGAATATATGAGATTCTTTTGCTTGATTGTCATTGTTTGTTAAAGAGAACTAAGACATTTAAAATGCATTACTCAGATAAACTTATGAGGTTGGATTTGTTTTGAAAGTGTAAGAATACTAAGAAAAAAAAGAATGATGATAACTTAAGGAAATTTTTGATGAAACGATGATTTTTTTAGGCTAAATAATCAATTATCTTAGGGTAATAATCGATTATTAGGTTACTGGAACAACCAAATAACGAAACAGAAAGTGGATAATCGATCGTGTGTTCATCATAATCAATTATATTGTTTTTTTTGAAGCCATAATCGATTATCATATGGTTATAATTGATTATGGAGGTTCTGTGACAGTAAAATGAAGAACCAGAAAGCAGATAATTGATTATTCCCTTAGCATAATCGATTATTTGATAAAATTTCCAAAGAAAGGAGTTGAAAACTTATGAAAAGGTTGAAAAAAAAGGTTAAGGAAGAGTCTTTTCAAAGGAAAGTTTTAATTTTATAAAAGTCTTTATTCCAAATGGAAATGTTTAGAAAAAGATCTATGTTGAGTTTATTTGAAATAGTCTTGTTGTTTTGGTAAAAGATGTTGAGAAAATGTTTTGGAGAAACCGATATCTAAGTATCTTTAACGGAAATTCTTCTTAAATAATGATTGGATTTTATTTAAAGGTTTTGGTTTTATGCCAAAGAGTATATTAGTCTTCAAGGACTAGTATGTACTTTAAAGAGCAAAACCTAAGTCATAAAGGACTTAGTGAAAATATGAGCCTAATAATTTATGATTTATGGTGAAGCAAGACCATTTGTAATAAAGTATGGATAATTCATTATCCATATTCCATAAAATTTAATGGACTCAGAATGATTTGTTTTATTGGAAGCCAAAGAAAAAGGCTCGATTAGAAAAGTATAGAGAAATAAACAATTGGACTTGCGTTCCAATCTAATAATGTGCTAGGACGTTAATCAAGTACTTTCATAAAACTTTGCACAAAGATGAAAGGTTACTTGAGAAATTTAGCTTGATGATTAAGTACCGGTGATTCGGACTTAAGGACATCTAGCATCTGTTACAATACGTTGAAAGGATGCCGATGAAATCAAACGATGTTATCCAATGGATGGATGAGAAGAATGAACTTCTGGCAAAGTTTGTCTAAACACATAGTGAAACTATGTTCTGTAAGGCCGTTGTACCTAGGAGATTGAGCTAACACTTTAATGTGGGTGTGAATTTTGTAGTGACGATCTATTGATGCTTGGGGGTGTCGGGGTATGAAATACTCATATAGGACCAATTGGTTGCTCTTCTGTGGCATGGTGATCTTGCAATACACCGACATACTCTACTAGACACTATGTATTTTCTGGTAGTGTGGGATGTTCCCGAAAAAGTCTATGTGCACGATATGACTGTTGACACATTTTATTACCCAAGGCTGGTGGACTCCGGAACAATCCTCCGAACCACTCTCTCCGACTGTTTGTTAAAACCATGGTATAGGAAATCAGAGGTCATTCCTCGAGTCTTAGAATGTCTCCTATCTAGGAAAAACGGTGCCCTGTGATTATGTTGTGGTAAAACATTATTATTTCTGTTGTGATGAATGATATAACTGTTATTGATAATTGTACGTACTTGTGTGTCGTACCACTGCATGTCTATGTTAAGTGTAAGATGAATGGAAATCTCACCTCATTTTTGTATTTTCTGGTTTGTTGTTTTCTATCTTACGTCGAGCGAAGATGATGACAGCATTGTTTCTCCATCATACACCGCTGGAGTTTAAGAGTACTTGGAGACATGGACACAGTCTCAAGGGCTTTAGTATAATGAACATTTTGTTATTATTTTGTATTTGGCCAGTCTCGTGTCTATGTTATGGTTGTAGAGCTATGTCTCTAAAACTGTTATTATTGTTATAAACCTATTTCAAGTAAGTTGTTGTTGTTTTATGGGCGTTGGTATTTCCGCCTTCTTTCTGAATATGTATGACTGTTGGTACTTGGAAATGTTTGTAAAATATTTATATATGAGTGGATGTTATATGTTAAAGAATATGTATGGTATTATTTGTTAAAGAGAAAAGAAAAAAGTAAACCGATATTTTTGGTAAAATAATTATTTTCCGATTTACTCGGTCTTAGAAAATAGAAATGTCACCGACAATGTAGCGGCCGAGAAGGGTGTCACATTCAAGAGGTATGGGGAGTTTAGCTGAGGGGTTTTTGATAGCCATGTGCTATCTATGAGTCAAGATGCTTATTGGTGATTTCGTTGTGGTTGTTGATTTTAATTTATGTAGTGTTTTTATCTAATTTATTATTCTCCGTGATGTATGTTTATATGTGGTATATGTGTTATATATATTGTATGATGCTTTGGGATGCATGCTATAACTGTGATATCTGTTATAACTGTGATGTGTGATTTTACTGTTGATTCGTTGTTTGACTGAAAAGCCTGACAATGGTTAGTGCTAAAATTTAGAATAAGGATAAAAGCATGGAAAAAATGTTGAATAAGTTGAAAACGTTGAAGAAGATGTTGTTTAAGTTAATTTTGTGAAATTTGAAGAAAAGTTGAAAATAATATTATTTTAATGATTTTACGGTGTAAGAGTGATCTACGAGCAGTAGTGAGAACGTAAATGTGAAAATTTATTAGTGACGTTAATTTTCATAAAACAAATTCTGAAATAAAATAAAAAGTTATTATAAAAAGTTATTTTTAAAAAAAATAACTTAATTTCCATGTTGAGAAAATTAATTTAAGAGAAAAAAAATCAATTTTTGACTTAAAAATGATTTTAATTCTAACCGACGAGTAATTCAGAAAATAGTTTTACGGCAATGTTTTAAAAACAGTTTCATTTTCTTTGGATCGAAATGGGGCATGAATGGGTTCTTTTTCAAGGATTAAAGTTTTCGGAAAAAGATATTTTTAAGAGGAAAAGCATTGGAGAAAAATGAATTTCTCTGTAATTTAACATTTTATAAACGAATTTAAAATGGAAAAGATTTTCTACAAAAGAGTTTTTACTTAGTGAATCCCTTCCAACAACTTGGATAAGCTGTGGAGGTTTTGTTTTGAATTTGTGTTTCACAGAACGAAAATATTATTAACGTTGAAAAGTGAACCTAGTAGCCGAGATGTCGGGATTCTAGCATTCTGTAAGAAGAACAAGTAGATCTTTAATCTATGATACGTTGTTATACGTTGTTATGGACTTTGTGTTACATATACGATGTGTTGAACGTTGTTAAAGGTGAATTTTGTTTTCAATAACCACAAACCTAAAATTGAGGCATTGGTCTAAGGCTTTGTGATTGAGCACTCGAACTTCATGTCCTGTGTTGACAATGAAAAATCTTAACGTTGAAAATTTTGAATGGTCGTGAACCTTTGAGCTTCGACAAGGAAAGAATGAACAAAAAGAAAAATGATGAGAATAAAATGTTTTATATGCATTATTGGGAAAACGTGCCTACGTTGTTTTAACATGGTACCTTGATGGACAAGCTGCCATGTAACGTTGTACATTGTGCCATGATGGACAATAAAACCCATGTACGTTGATCATTGTGCCTTGTGTTGGACAATGTGCCATGGAACGTTGGACGTTGTGCTTTTTAAAACGAAGTTGGGATCTCCGGAGATTAGGTATAAAATTTAGCGTTGTATATTGAAGTGTCGTGCATTTTTATAAATGACGATTGACTGTTGGGTATGAAGCCCATTGATAAACTATTGGGTTTATGTTGAGAAATTTATATGTTGTGAGTTTATATGTATGATGTTTTGCGTGTCGCGCATGTGGTTATCATAATAAACTCATATATTGGTATCTCACCCTTGCTATATATCTATCTTTCTGGTCTTGCTGTTGTACCTTGGTACATAAGAGCAGATGGTGCAGAGGAGTTCCAGTTTACTCGAGGAGTTTAGTCCCGATCCTTGAAGAGGTCGGTGATAGTAGTAAGGACCATGGAGGTTTTTCTAGTAGATGTCTTATAGAGTGACCAGCTTAGGATTTTCATAGGTTGTGCGTTTTTCATAAAGTTGGTAAACGTAGTCTTGAGAACCTTTATGTGGTTTGAATTTTCAGTTGGGAATAATGAACTACTTTTAAGAAAAACTTGTACATTGCGGAAGGTTTTGTTTATAAATAAAATCAATGTATGTGTTTTGACAATTATGACGTAGTTTTATCATTTGATGTGTGCATCACATTTTTTCGAAGTATTGAGAAGAATTTTTTTTTTCAACCCAAGTTTCTTACTTAAAGTAAATAAATTTCCGAAAGCAACTAGCAGATTCTTTTTAATTTATTTCCGCACGTGTTCACGAGGTAATGCCCATGGGGGGTGTTACAGAGTGGTATTAGAGCTGGTCGAGTCTTTCGAGAACCTTGAGGAACAGGTCTGGTATGTTTTTGTTGTGTGATCTCTGGTTGGATCTTTGATGAGTGTGATTTCACCTCATCTTTGTTTATCATTTTGAATGCATTTTCATATAGTTTAGGCATATTTCATTTGTTTTTTTAGTTATTTTTACTTTGGAACGGGTAAGGCGGTTTTCGTGGTGTTGTTTTACAGAAATCAAGGATAAAATGCTCAAGATCAACCATGATGGAGTTTGGATGAAGATGGAGCTTGAAAAGTGAAGAAAATGAGCCAAACAGAGCCCATCACGGCCTAGCCGTGATGCCCATCACGGCCATGATCAAGTAAAACTGAAAACGAAGAAAGACTGAAGTCAGAACCGGTCACGGCCTAGCCGTGATGACCATCACGGCCGTGACCTTTCACCCCCACAAGTTAGAATCTGTCACGACCTAGCCGTTATTTCTATTACAGTCTAAAACTGAAGGCTCGCGACGCGAAAATCCTCTCGCCTCGCGAGAGTCTGAATTCTACAGAAGTGCCCAAGGCAGAAGCCGTCACGGCCTGGCCGTGATGGCCATCAGGGCCGTGACGCGTATTACTTGAACCTGAAGCAACTAAATTGGATCAGAATTTGAGTTAGATTGGGATTCAAACTTCCCAAATCTATAAATAAGGACCCAGGCAGAGGCAGAAGAAGACTCTTGGCTGCTACTTAGGCTATAATTTAGGATCTCTCTCTTCCTCTCCTCCTCTCTTCTCTTAGTTTTATTTTCATGACTTTTGTAATCAAGCTTGTCGTCACTATGGCCAAGCTTGAGTAGTAGCTTAGTTTCTAGGGATTGGGGCTCTGCCCAAGTTTTGTTTATGATGTTGATTTGATGTAATATCTTTGTTAATTACGATTTTGTTTTAGATCTGATTTCTAGTGTTTTAATTACTTGTAAATTCGGTGGCCACTTGTTTAGGTGTCATAGACATTCTAAGGAGGAACCTAGCGGTGAACTTAGGTGTCGGATCTATAGAATCAGACTTAGGACTGAAATCACGAGAGTTAGAAGCCGTCCTTCGAGGATCAACGAATTGTCACGAAACGCAAAGGGTCCAATCTGAATTCGACTACCACGAGAGTAGGGGTTGGTTCAATTAGGCATGGCTTTTGTAACCCGAGAGGGAGCTTAAGCTATTTGAGGATAAATTCGCCTTCAAGGCAATTTCGATAGTTAACAAGGGTAATCGAGTTAGCAACGTAAACGATCTTGTTGGTAACCTAAATCCCTAGGAATCCATTTAGATCCAAAAACCACAAATAGATCTGTTTTCTGTTTTATCTGATTTTTATTTATCTCTTAATTCAAATTCAAAACCTTTTCAAAATACTAATCCTTTTTATACAGTCCAGATTTACCAAATTGAAAATTAGTTGTGATTCGAGATCACGGTCTCTGTGGGATCGATATCTTTTATTACTTGGCGACAGTCCGGTACACTTGCCGGAATCGCACGTGCACTCGCACGACGCACACCAAGTTTTTGGCGCCGTTGCCGGGGACTGTGCGTTTTCGAATCTCAATTTAATTTTTAAATTGATTTTTCTGGACCTTTTCTTTTAATTCGTTTAATTTTAATATTTAAAATAAAATAAAAATCAAAATCAAAATTTCTTTCCTTCTAGTGTATCCATCTCTCTGTGTGTTATATGCAAAGATCCCTAAGTCTTGGAGACCTTACTGAGATTGACCCAGAAATCGAGAGGACCTTTCACAGACGTAGGAGACTACAAAGAGAGGGAGAAAGGTTGATTCCCATTCCACTCATGGCTAATCAACCGGATACGAAACCATTGAAGGACTACGCAGCCCCAAATGCTACGGGTTTGCGAACTGGGATTGCTAGGCCAGAGATCGAGGCGGAGAATTACACCATACCTCCTATGCTCATTAACATGATTAGGCAACATCAATTCGGAGGATTGCCCTCGGAGGACCCGACTGACCACGTAGAGACATTTTTGGAGTTCACCGACGCAGTTAGAATTCATGGCGCCCCGGTCGATGCTATACGCTTAAGGTTATTCCCCTCATCTCTGACTGGAAAGGCAAAGGCTTGGCTAAAGCAAATACCCGCCAACACCTTGTCTACTTGGGACCAACTGGAACAGGCGTTCTTGGAGAAATTCTTCCCTCCATCCAAGACGGCCTATACACGAACCCAGATCACCGGCTTCTTCCAAAAAGACGGAGAATCCTTATCGGAAGCTTGGGATCGCTACAAGGGACTGCTGGAGTCTTGCCCACACCATGGACTCGAGAGGTGGTTACTAGTGCACACCTTCTACAACGGATTGGACTACTCTTCGAAGGTGTCACTTGATTCTGCAGCTGGTGGAGCCTTTATGAATAGGCCTCTGACTGAGGCATTCAACATCATTGAAAACGTGGCCACCAACTACCACCAATGGGGTTCAGAAAGAGGTAATAAATCGAACAAGATTTCGGGGGGTAAGTTTAAAGTTAATAGCACTGATCTTATAATGTCAAAAATAGACTCACTTAATAAACGTTTTGATCAGCTTGAAAGGGCTAATGTGAGTGCAATAGGTGCTACTAACATTGTTTGTGAGATTTGTGGAATGCAGGGACATGACATCATGGAGTGCCCACGAGGTATTGCTCATGGATCCGGCACTTCGGGGGAACAAGTGAACGCTTGTCACAACTTCTACGACACAAACCCGAAGTTGCCCAATTATGCTCCCCTAAATCCCTACAACCAAAGGAAGAACAACCCTTACCTCTCCTACGGCAACTACAGTAACACGTTAAACCACGAGTTCCAAGAGGGCCCAGGTAATAGGAAACCCGCTCCGGGGTATCCTCAGGTATAGAAATCTAAACTCGAGTCTTTATTGGAAAGTTTTGTTGAAACTCAAACAAAACAAAATGAGGAGTTTAGACAGCAAGGCAGGGCAGTAAACGAGGCAATAAAAGAGCTAGCGTCCAAGGTAGACAACTTAGCCATCCATAACAAGATGCTAGAAACCCAGATTGCCCAACAAGCCAGCACCTACACTAGACCTAAGGGTACGTTCCCGGGTCAACCCGAAGCTAATCCCATTGAGCATTATAATGCCATACACTTGAGGGATGATAAGCTTGGGGTGGAGGAAAAGGACGTGGAACCGGAGGAGGACATGAGCGAAAAGGAAGAGCCCGAACCAAAGTATGTCCCTCCACCACCGTACCAACCCCCGATACCTTTCCCACAAAGGTTGGTCAAGAGAAAGCAAGTGGACATAGAAGCTAAAATGCCTCATAAACTGAAAGACCCAGGTAGCTTCTCTATCGCTTGCTCAATTAAACAAGTGCAAATCGACCAAGCCTTATGTGACTTAGGGGCTAGTGCGAGCTTGATGCCGCTCACTATCTTGGAAAGGTTGGGAACGAAAGAGTTGAGACCATTCAAATTCTCCTTAAAATTTGCAGATGGCTCAACTAGGACTCCTCTAGGCATACTAGAGAACGTTCCTGTAAGGGTAGGGAAATTCTTCATCCCTATCGATTTCCTGGTATTGGATATGAAAGGGAATTCTGAATTCCCCATCATTTTAGGAAGGCCATTCTTGGTCACCGCTGGAGCAGTAATAGATGCAAGGAATGGCAAACTCTCTCTAAATGTAGAGGAAGGTAGGGTAAATTTTCAATTGACTAACTCATATAACAACCCTCCTTTTGAGAGCCATGTGTTCAGGATCGATATAACGTCTCCAGTGGTAAAGGAAGAGCTCAACATGGAAGCAACTCCGAAGATTTGCATGGCTGATGATGCACCAAATGGTGATGGAGTTGGAGTTGCTGACCATGTGGAAACAAAACTTCCGCCGGGAGGGAGTAAGGCCAGGAAGGTTCGAATGAAAAGAGCAAAGCGGAAGCGTAATTGGCCATATGAGCAGAATCGGCTCTTTGAAGGAGTTCCATGGAAGAGAAGTGTTCCTGCACTTCTACGCCCAGCCGACCCCGGTTGATTGAAGGAAGTTTGGTCAAGCTTAGGACCGTAAACAAGCGCTTCTTGGGAGGCAACCCAAGTTTTCTTTCCCTTTTTCCTTTTTTTTTTGAATTTAGCTCTTGAATAATTTGAGAAGATCAAGAGGCAAAAAATCATAAATTAATATATTTGTCTAGTGTTTTCAGGTTAAAGAGGAAAGAAGAACAAAAAGAGCAAGGACTAATAAAGTCAGAAGCAATCACGCCCAGGCCGTGACAGTGGTCACGGCCGTGATGAGCTAATAAAGGAGACCAGAATTGATCACGGCCTGCCCGTGATGAGCCTCACGACCGTGATGCAATTTCCACCAAAGTTTTGACTGGAATGTGAGCCAACACCCGCTACCACCTCGGTGAGTTGTTCCATTTTTCTCCTCTCTCCGACTTGATCATTTACATTGGGGACAGTGTAAGTTTTAAGCTTGGGGTAGGGGTATTTTTGCAAATTTTTGCATTTTTCATGTTGCATTCATCTAGGCATAGTTTTGCATGATCACATTCTCTAGATTGCCCCCTTACTTAGATTATGCATCCAATTGTGAGAACTTTGTGCCAAATAAATTGAGATAGTGAATTTTTGAACCCAATTTTTTTTGTATTCTTGTGATAAGGCTGAAAATAAAAATTCTTGAGATAATCTTTTGATAGTTAATAATTAGCATGTGGTTCCTTAAATTTGTGTTTCTCACTGATTTTTGAACTACTAAATGTAAGATTTTGAGCCAAAAGGGGGTACTCACTAAATCTACCCCATTCCTTGTGATAAAGTGTTTTAATTCCTCTTGGATTGTATATTTTAGAACTTGACTTGAAACTGTTTTGAAACTTGAAATTTTTTTAAAACACTTTTGAAAATGATTGAGGCACTAGGTGTTTTTCCGGCCTTCTGAGCTTTGATTGATTAAATGCTACCCCTTAGTTGCCCAATTTTGAGCCTAAAAGAATAAAATACTTTTCTTGGTACCTTGAATTACTTTGATAAATAATGCTTTGTATGGCACCTTTTAAAGTATTACAAAAAGGGTAAAAAGGTAGTTTGAAAAAGTATGGGATGAGAAAGTTAGAAAATATTTCTCTTGAGCTAAAAATCTCCCCTTTTCCAAATAAATAAAAATGAAAAAAAATGGAGAAGGGGATGACAAAAGAAAGTGGGAAATAAAAATAAAAAGAAAAAGAAAGAAAGGTGGAAAGGTAAATCAAAGCCCAAAAAAGGTATTTTAGAAGGTGTCATGCTTTGCAATGTTTGATAATTTGTTTAGCCTTCTTGAAATTTCCTTTTCTTGATCTCCCCACCTAACAATAAATCCCATGGCCACATTACAACCAAAGTAAAAGACCTCTTGATTCTTATGTGTTTTCATTAATAAAGTAGAGATTTGGTTAATAGTCAAGCCTATGGTAGAATACCTTCCTTGAGGAAATTGAGCGAATTGTCATATACCCTGGAACACTTGAGTGAGGTGAGACGAGTGCCTGGATCAGTGAGAATATGAATTTGAAGAACCTAAGCTTCTAATTGGACTTCAAATCGATTATTTCTTGGGGATTTATTTGAATATGCCTGTCACTTGGTTTAGTTTCTCGGGTTCTTGATTCACTATCTATGCTTTGATTATTTATATCTTCTGGCCTTAGTGATTGCTTGAGGACAAGCAAAATCTTAAGCTTAGGGTGATTTGATGAGTGTGATTTCACCTCATCTTTGTTTATCATTTTGCATGCATTTTCATATAGTTTAGGCATATTTCATTTGATTTTTAGTTATTTTTACTTTGGAACGGGTAAGGAGGTTTTTGTGGTGTTGTTTTGCAGAAATCAAGGATAAAATGCTCAAGATCAACCATGATGGAGTTTGGATGAAGATGGAGCTTGAAAAGTGAAGAAAATGAGCCAAACAGAGCCCATCATGGCCTAGCTGTGATGCCCATCACGGCCATGATCAAGCAAGACTGAAAAGGAAGGAAGACTGAAGTCAGAACTGGTCACGGCCTAGCCGTGATGACCATCACGGCCGTGACCTTTCACCCCCACAAGTCAGAATCTATCACGGCCTATCCGTGATTTCTATTACAGTCTAAAACTGAAGGCTCTCGACGCGAAAATCCTCTCACCTCGCGAGAGTCTGAATTCTACAGAAGTTCCCAAGGCAGAAGCCGTCACGGCCTGGCCGTGATGGCCATCAGGGCCGTGACGCGTATTACTTGAACCTGAAGCAACTGAATTGGATCAGAATTTGAGTTAGATTGGGATTAAAACTTCCCAAATCTATAAATAAGGACCCAGGCAGAGGCAGAAGAAGACTCTTGGATGCTACTTAGGCTACAATTTAGGATTTCTCTCTTCTTCTCCTCCTCTCTTCTCTTAGTTTTGTTTTCATGTTATTTGTAATCAAGCTTGTCGTCACCATGACAAAGCTTGAGTAGTAGCTTAGTTTCTAGGGATTGGGGCTATGCACAAGTTTTGTTTATGATGTTAATTTGATGTAATATCTTTGTTAATTACAATTTTGTTTTAGATCTGATTTCTAGTGTTTGAATCACTCGTAAATTCGGTGGCCACTTGTTTAGGTGTCATAGACATTCTAAGGAGGAACCTAGCGGTGAACTTAGGTGTTGGATCTATAGGATCAGACTTAGGACTGAAATCACGAGAGTTAGAAGCCGTCCTTCGAGGATCAACGAATTGTCATGAAATGCAAAGGGTTCAATCTGAATTCGACTACCACGAGAGAAGGGGTTGGTTCAATTGGGCACGGCTTTTGTAACCCGAGAGGGAGCTTAAGCTATTTGAGGATAAATTCGCCTTCAAGGCAATTTCGATAGTTAACAAGGGTAATCGAGTTAGCAACGTAAACGATCTTGTTGGTAACCTAAATCCCTAGGAATCCATTTAGATCCGAAAACCACAAATAGATCTGTTTTCTGTTTTATCTGATTTTTATTTATCTCTTAATTCAAATTCAAAACCTTTTCAAAATACAAATCCTTTTTATACAATCCAGATTTACCAAATTGAAAATTAGTTGCGATTCGAGATCACGGTCTCTGTGGGATCGATATCTTTTATTACTTGGCGACAGTCCAGTACACTTGCCGGAATCACACGTGCACTCGCACGAAGCACACCAATCTTGTTTGAATTGTTTCCTTGATGAAACAATGTGTGTTGACATTCAAGTAGGTATGTTTTGATGGGTTCTAATTGGGTTGAGACCTTGTAAGAACTCATGTTTAGTAAATGGTACTTATGTTCATGTTGACAAGTTCATTCATCCCTTTCAATCGATCTAGTTTCTAGATTCAGGTTGATCTCTATCACTTTATGTAGGAAGTCACCTACAAAGTTAATAGAGCTGGACGAATCGATTCAAATTGGAAGATCTGTGGTCTAAACAGTTTGTTAAACCAAGTGTTTTCCGCAGGAAGCACTAATGTTGTGTGAAGGTTCGAGACTCCGTGTGAATTTTCGACAACTCAACAAAGTGATGTTTATGAACAAGTATTCTCTGCCATGCGCTGTTGATTTGATTGATCACTCACGAGGAGTTGTTGTCTGCTCACAGATCGATTTGAGAACAAGTTATCACCAGATTGGAGTGAGGACAAATTTATGATTTTGCGTCATTGATTTAACTTATGAGGAAAGGTCAGCTCTTAGTATGACTGAGATATTGACTAACTTGTCGGTCATCGTACGCAGTTCAAAAAAGAAATACGGAAGACAACAACAAACCAGATTAAGCGTGTTCAGAAAGTCCTTTGTGCTTGTTGAAAACCAAGGCGAATAGATTTGAATCTTCAACCTTAGGTGAGTGTCTCAGGATTAAGAAAATTCTTATCTGTAATTTTCATTCCTTATTGACAATTGTTCCTCAAAATTCTTATGGTTGTATTAGACAATCACAACGGTCGTTTTGTACGTGCCAAACTCACTTTGCTGACCTTGATTTAAAATCTATCATGACTTATCAATTGATTCTGATAGTCTGGATATTTTCATATTTCTTTGAAATTATGTTATGAGTATTTCTTGAATTGTGTAACACAGATGGTTTCTTGATAATAGAAGTTTCTTGATGAAACTTAGATTAATCATGTTTACTTTTGGTAAATGTGATGTAGTCTGAAATTTTGTTGGACTGTTGTTCTTTTAAATCATTGTGTAATAAAGTCCTTGTGAAAGAATGAACTTTATTAGATTCAGGTTTTTAAATGTGTACCAATCATACATTTTTACATCCACGAACCTATTAAGGGATCTTTTTATATAAGGGATATTCATGTATCTTTTTGATACTTGTTATAATCTTCAAGACCATATCTTATAGTAGTTCGAACGGACTTGTCCCCTTTGATCAACTTTACCCTACATATTTTCCAAAACGTCATTTAACGTGTCACCTATCTCATAATTATGAGGATGGTTATTTGATTCATATCACGATATCAACGTTAGTTGAGTACAGTAAGAAAATAATTTAACGTGTGAGACTCCACTGGTTAAGATGATTTCGGTAGATTTTAATCATGATCGAGGCAGAGTTCACTAAGGGAAATCTAGGGTAATGATCAAATACTCGTAGCTAAGCTTTAATTGTATAATTGGAAGAATTCCAGGAAAGCATTTATAGTAGTAAGATGAATGTGAGAGGTGAATTATAATCAAAAGGGACTAAGACTATGATTGGATACTTTGAGTAGGGAGTTGATGCATGGTGCTGTAAAGGTATTGTTGATCTTGGTGATAATTGTGAGAGTCAGAGGAATTGAATAAAGTTTTCTAGTGGAGCAGTGCTGAGAAGAGGAGTGATTAAGTTTTGATTAAGTTCTTTAAGTGTGATAGAATCAGGTGAACGGTTGAGGATAGTGAGGATAAATAGAACGACCTAAGAATGAATTATGTTATGGAATTATAGAATAAGAGGAATGAAGCGTCGAGACATGCAATGTATGGTCTTAAGGTTAAGATGAGAGTATAAAATTATGTTTAGTTTCGAGTCACGAAACGAATTTTTTTTTAGTGTGATAGTAATGTAACATCCCGATTTTTCACTGCTTTCTAATATCGGTAATAAATATATATGTTTATATTTTTATCCGAGACTTAGAAAATGATTTTGGATGAACCAAGGTCATTTCCATGTTATACTTATTTTATAAGGTTACGATGAAATTTTGGGTTGAAAATTCAGACGAAACACGGTCTGCGTTTTCACTGACGGTAAAAGTTTACTGCTCAAAAAACCTAATTTTGACCTGTGAACGAAATGGTTAGACTTTATATTTCGTTTCTAACGATATGGGTTATTTTGAAAATTTTCAAAATAAATAAATTATTATGCTTTTTCGGTCATAAAACCCTAAACGGGTAATTGACGGAGCCGAGAATGGATGTGCAATGACAAAACTTGACACCAGATGGATGAAGACAATGAGTCATCTATGAAGAGTCATAGGGGTGACTCATATAGCATTCAATGCATGTAATGATGAATTTAAGTGCGAAAAGGCTAAAATGCCCTTAACCTTAATCCTAACCAATCCTAGTTAATTTTTAACCATGGCTAAGACCAAGTCATTGTCAAGTTTTCCACTCCTTCCTTTTTGTGGAGTAAGATTCGGCCACACCTCCTTCAACCATGACCACAAATTTTTCAAGATTACTTTTGGTGTGAAATGTCCTAAATGCCCTTAGTCTTTAAAGGAATTACAAGTTGGTCCCTAAGTGAGCTTACCACTATGTCCTTAAGGAACAAATTTTGGATAACCCTCATCTCACCCTTATGTACGCTGCCATCTTCTTCATTTAGCATGACTTAGGCAAATTTTGCTTCACTTTGTGTCATCTTCATCAAGAACACCATATTGTTTCTAAGAACATCCAAGAACACTTTGTTGATTTTGTGAAGAACTTGATCAAATATCATCATTTCTTCAAGCATCAAGAGGTTATTTCTTCTCTCCAGGATCAATCATGAACTCTTCTTCATTCATTTTGTAATATTGAGCCATGAATCATCATGTTCATCATCATATTCAAAGTTCAGGATACAATCTTCAAAAATTCATAAGAAATTGTAGAAAAATCCATTTGATTTGAGACCAATTTCTATGAACTCATCATGATCTCTATATTCATCATCTAAAAGCATGAATCAAGAAAACCTTTCCTTCCTACTTTTCCATTTAGGGACGAAACCCTAGGTTTTGGTATAAATGGATTTTTGCTTCAATCTTTGTCATTTGACACTTGATTTCATCTCTTTAATACCTATGATTATTGAATCCAAGTGATTAGAAATTAAATCAAATTCCTAGCCCATTTTTCTAAGGAAGGCCGAAACCCTAACCTAGTTGGTTGGATGAGTTTTGATTCAAATCTTTGACAAATGATTATTGATTATGTCATTATCATGCTTAAGGATCATTAATCCATGAGTTAGAAAAATTCTAACATCCTTAGCCTAATGATCTAGTGAAGGCCGAACCATAACCCTCATTAAATAAATGATTTTTGTTTGATTTTGTTAAATTTTGGTTATGATCTGTTGTGAAGGATCAATCTGTGTTTAGTTGATCTGAGCTGTACGAAGGAAACCAGATCCAAATCGGAAAATCATTCGTGAAACCAAAACTTGACTCTTCAAGAGGTAAGGGGAGTTTACCTGAGGGGTTTTTGATAGCCACGTGCTATCTGTGAGTCTGTATGCTTATTGGTGATTTCGTTGTAGTTGTTAATTTTAATTTATGTAGTGTTTTTATCTAATTTATTATTCTATGTGATGTATGTTTATATGTGGTATATGTGTTATATAAGTTGTATGATGCTTTGGGATGCATGTGATATCTGTTATAACTGTGATGTCTGATTTTACTGTTGATTGGTTGTTTAACCGAAAAGCCTGACAATGGTCAGTGCTAAAATTTATATTAAGGATAAAAGCTTGGAAAAATGTTGAATAAGTTGAAAATGTTGAAGAAGATGTTGTTTAAGTTAATTTTGTGAAATTTGAAGAAAAGTTGAAAATAATATTGTTTTAATGATTTTACTGTGTATGAGTGATCTACGAGCAGTAGTGAGGAGGTAACTGTGAAAATTTTTTAGTGACGTTAATTTTCATTAAACAAATTCTGAAATAAAATAAAAAGTTATCATAAAAAGTTATTTTTTAAAAAATAACTTAATTTGCATGTTGAGAAAATTATTTTAAGAGAAAAAATCAATTTTTGACTTAAAAATGATTTTAATTCTAAACGACGAGTAACTCAGAAAATAGTTTTAAGGCAATGTTTTTAAAAACAATTTCATTTTCTTTGGGCCAAAATGGGGCATGAATGGGTTCTTTTCAAGGATTAAAGTCTTCGGAAAAAGAGACTTTTAAGAGGAAAAGCATTGGAGAAAAATGAATTTCTCTGTAATTTAACATTTTATAAACGAATTTCAAATGGAAAAGATTTTCTGCAAAAGAGTTTCTACTTAGCGAAATCATTTCCAACAACTTGGATAAGTTGTGGAGGTTTTGTTTTGTATTTGTGTTTCATAGAACATAAATATTATTCACGTTGAAAAGTGAACATAGTAGCCGAGACTTCGGGATTTTAGCGTTCTGTAAGAAGAACATGTAGATCTTTAATCTATGATACGTTGTTATGGACTTTGTGTTCCATATACGATGTGTTGAACGTTATTAAAGGTGAATGTTGTTTTCTATAATCACAAACCTAAGACTGAGGCATCGGTCTTAGGCTTTGTGATTGAGCACTCAGACTTCATGTCCTGTGTTGACAATGAAAAATCTTAACGTTGAATATTTAGAATGGTCGTGAGGGAAAGATTTATTTTTGACTCAAACGTATTTTAAATGATTTATAAAATGATTTTTGACGGAAATGAATTTCAGAAAAAGGGATTTTTCAGTGAAAATGATTCCGTTAAACTTGGATAAGTTTCTCGGATGTTTGGTTTTGTATTTTTTATTTCACTAAGCGAAATGTTTTAAAGAAGACAAGCGAACCTAGTTACCGGGATGTCGAGTTTCTAGGGTTCTATCTGACATGAGGATCTGGGATCCGTGTCATTGGACATGAGTGTCCTGTAAAATGGTGGACTGTGTGTCCCATAAGTTGATGTGGTTAAGCATTGTCTTCCATATCCGCGAACCTTTGACTGGTGTATCGGTGTAAAGGTTTTGCAATTGAGCACTCGGACTGGTGTGTCCTGTGTTAAGATTGAGCACCTGAACTTGTGTGTTTTGTGGGTGCCTAAGTTTAAGTCTTAATAATGAAATTAAGCATGGTCGTGTTCTTGGAGCCTCGACAAGGAAATAATTATGCGACAAAGAAAACTATCGAGAACAAAAGTATTTCTCATGCATATTTTTGGCAGACATGCTATGTTATAGTATCTTGATTCATTGTGTCATCCGGGATGTACAAATGAACAAGTTTGGAGATCATTGAATCATATATTCTGATCAATGTATCTGATGGTATAAAGCCCATTAACCGTGATAACCATTGCGCCATGAGTAATATTGGGCAATGAGTGGACCGAAGTTTCCCATTTATCGTGATGATAATTGAGTCCTAGGTTAGCTAAGGTGTCATATTTTGCGCAAATAACTATCGTGATGCCTAGGGTATTCCGGTTAGTTACAATCTGTTGGACATTGAATTCTTTTCATTGTCAATGCTCCATTTAAAATGCCTGATAAGCGGAAACGAAAAACGAGGAGTTGGTAGAGTTGTGAGTGAGAGCTTTGATTATTGAAGTGTCATGCATTTTTTGTAAAATCGCGATGACTGTCGGGTATGAAACCCTTTGACAATTTATTATGTTGTTTGGATAAATTGTTATATATTCTGAATACTATGAATATGTTGTTTTGTGTGTTATGCGTATGGATATCTTATTAAAATCCATATATTGGTGTCTCACCCTTACAAATATATCAGGATTCTTCTGTTTGCTGTTGTACCTTGGTACAATAGTAAAGTTGGTGCAGAGAAGTTTCGTAAGTCACACGGACTTAGATTCTAGATGCTTGAAGAAGTATCTGTTCATGGGAATGACCATGGAGGTCGTTCCAACAATGTCTCGTAGAGCGACCAGCTTAGGAGCCTTGGTTGGGTTATATGTTTTAAACGGTCTGTAACTATGGTGCTGTAATTTTGTCTTTGGCTTAAGTTTTCCCTTTTGGGAGTTGAAAACTTTTGTGGAAAAAAATGGTATGCCGTGGTGAGTTCCTGATGTATGTGATTTCTTTCGGGAACCTTAGGGAATAGGTTTGTTATGTTTTTATTGTGTAATCTCTGGTTGGTCACTGTTTGAAATTGTTTCCTTATCGAACAATGTGTGTTGGCTTATTAGTATGTTTTTTTTATCTAGATGGGTTACACGAGTTTTGACTTGTAGGAACCCATATCTAGTAATTGTGTGTTGGTTCAAGTGTGACACATTCGATTATCCTGTTTGGATTGTGTCAAACATTTGAATAGTATGCGTATTCATTTAGATATTCTAGGAATGTTCGTTGAGAATGTTCCAGGATTATCGTTTGCGAAAGGATTTCCGGGAGTGTTCGCTGGAAATGTTTAGTTTTTCTGCTAGCAGAGGATATTGATTTTCGATCGTTCTAGTTACTAGGTTCGGTCCGATTTCTATCCCCTTTTGTAGGATGCCACCTACAAAGTTAATCGAGTTTGACAACTCGATTCAATTGGAAAAAAATCGGTGGTCTAAGCAGTTTGTTAGACCGAGTGTTTTCTGTAGGAAGCACCAATATCGTGTGATGGAGCGAGATATCGCGTGGATTTCTGACAAGTCAACAAAGAGACGAATATGAACGAATATTCTATGTTGTTCATAGTTGATTGGATAAGTCAATCGAGAGGAGTTTTGGTCTACTCAAAGATCGACTTGAAGATGAGTTATCACCAGATTGAAGTGAGGACCTATTAAAGATTTTGCGCCGTTGACTCAGCTTAAGAGGAAAGATCAACTCTTTGTATGTTTGAGAAACTAACCCAGTTGTCTGTGGTCATACCGATTCAGGGTGACCATTCTAAGAGCGTCAGGAAAGACCTTTGTGCTTGATGGAGCCAAGGGGAATAGATTTGAATCTTCAACCTTGGGTGAATGTCTCATGTTAAGAAAAAAAAAACTCTTCACTGTACTATTTGATTCTTTATGAACTTGTCAGTTGACATTTGTTTCTCAAGACCCTATGGTTGTATTAGACAATCACAGCGGTGAAGTTTATACGTGTCAGACAGACGTTTCTGACTTTGATTTGGAATCTATCAGGACTCATAAACTAGTTATGCTAGTCCATAATTTCATTTTATTCTAAATGATTTCCTTGGTTGTGAGAAGTTGTACTCACACTTCTAAATAACCCTCAATGTATTAGACATTGGAGTGGATTGATTTGATAGTATTCATTGGTCGGGATATTTTTACATTTCGTTGAAGAAATTGTTATAATTGTTTCTTAAGTTATAATACAAATGACTTCTGGATGATAGAGGTTTCTTGATGAAATTTAGTCTAATCACTTTTACTTTTGGTAGAGGTGACCCGGTCTGATTTTTGCCAGACTGTGTGCTTTTTTTAAAAAATAAAAAAATAAAATCGTCGTTTTGTAAATTCTTTGTACTAAGAATGAATCCTCTTTGGAATATGAACTATTCATCCTTTGATTTCCTAAATCAACAAGAAGTTCTTGTGGAAGAATGAACTTTATCAGATTCTTGTTTGTAAATAAGTATTGGCCATACATTTTTACGCCCACGAATCTATTGAAGAATCTTTTTCCATATTGGATATTCATGTATCTTTTGAATTGATGAAATTTTTCTTTATGCCCTGTGAAAGCAAAATCAAGAAATTCATTTCCTTGAAAATTTCTTTGTGATCTTTAAGATAATGTCTTGTTGTAGTTCGAAAAGATTTGTCATCCTTGATCAAATTTACCCTACATATTATTCCAAACGTCCTTGACGTGTGACCAATCTCAAAGAGTCATGAGGATAGGTATCTGATTCATATCATCATGTCAGAGTTAGTCGAGTACATTGAAAAAGAGATAGTTTGACGTTTGAGACCTCCCTTGCTAAAGATTTTGGTGCCGTCATAAATTTTTGTTCTGAGTTTACTGGAGATCTATAAGGATCTTGTTTAAGTTCGAGTGATCGTGGACCGACTGACGAAGTTGACGCCCTTCTTACCTGTTAAGATCCATTATGCAATGGGAAGACTCGCCGAAAATAGGTATTAGAGGACTGATAAGACTTCATGGAGTATCTTCATATATCTTTTCAAATGAAGAAGATCTGAAGTTTATCAACTTTTATCGGTAAAGTCCGCTCTAAGTGTTGAAGACTAAGTTGAGGCTAAGCTCAACAGATCGTTCTCGACTCGAGTGGGTGAGCAAGAAAAATGATCAGATCTTTAGGAAGTTGGTTTGGGAGTAAGTGTAGCATCTAGCTACGATCATACCTATAGCGGGATAGACAAGAAGTGATGGGAATTTTGTCGAAGAGTAGTTGTGATTGGTAAGATGTGAATCCTTAAGATCAATCTCAATAAGTGAGACAATTGTTATAGATCAAATGTTGGTTGAGGAAGAGTACCATTGAGGAAAGTCTAGTGTAATGATCAATGTTCGTAGTTAAGATTGATTTTATAAGTTTAGAAGATGGAGAGGAAAGTATCTAAAATAGTTTCACCTAAGTTGAATATAAGTGAAGAGTATGATTTTGTTTGTTGCTATAAAGGTTTGAAGTTGAGGAGTTAGATAATCTTTATCGGTGTAATTCTTGTTGATGTTGGTTACATTAGGGATGTGATAATGTTTTCTAAGGTTAAGATGTGTGATTTTAATATAATTCAGAGTAGTGGATTATAATAAAAAAGAATGTTATGATGTGGTACTTGGAGACTATGATTGAATTACTGGAGTAGGAAGTTGATGTATGTTATGGTAAAGTTAGAGTTGATTTTGGTGTTAGCGGTGAAAATTAGATGTTGGAGAAAGTTTTCTGGATGATCAATATTGAGAATTGAAGTGACTAAGTTTGGTTTTTGTTCTTTATGTGGGAGGAACTAAGATGCAATGTCATGAATAGTGGATATAATGTGTTGATAGAAAATTTTGAGGATAAAAGAAAATGACAAAAGAATTGATTATGTTAAGGAGTTAACAATAAGAGGAATGAAGCGATTGAAAATACAACATAGAATCTTAGATGGAAACTGATGTGTATGCTGTAAGAAAAGTGAGAATCAAAGTTTAAATTTTGGTGTCAAAAGTGAGAGTTAAGGATATAGAGGTAAATTTTTCTAATGGATTAGTATTAAAGAAAGAATAAATTAAGTTTTGACGATGCCTTTTGGAGGTACTAGACTAAGGTGAAATGTTGAAAAAGTGGGAACATATGGTAGTGGAAAGTTTTAAGGATAAATAGAATGAAGGATAAGTATGAGTTTTGTTATTAAGTTATAATTGTCATCCAAGGGACAATCAAATGTGGGAGTTACGATATAAGACCTTGGGATTGAAAAATCCGGTCTAGTTTCGAGTCACGAAATTTCGAGGACGAATTTTATTTTTAAGTGGGGTAGTATGTAACAGCCCGACTTTTCGACTTTCTGATTTCAGTAATAAATATATGAATGAGTATATTTATTATTTGAGTTTTTGATAATGATTTTGGTTTAGCTAAAGTTATTTTCATGTTTTACTTGCAAATCTTAAGTTTCGGGGAGATTAGTGGTTGAAAACTCAGACGGAGCCTAATCTGAGATTTCACTGACAATAAAGAATTTACTGATCAGAAGACCTAATCTTGACTCGAGACTGAAGCCATTATTGGTTTTACAGCATTTGCAAGAATGCTGGCTATTTTAAAAATTTTCGGGAAAAAAATATTTTATTGTTTTGTGCGGGGCCAAATGTCGAGAATCGCGTGCGGGGGACCTGAACCAAGGCCAAACGGAGCAGATTCATGAATCTAGATATTTTAGAAGTTTGATGTGACTAGCATTTATGGCGACGTGACGAGTATTTATGGTGATTTTATCCACGTCATTATGATTTTCATATATTTACAAAATTATATTAATATTTGATGTTACTATCTTCAAAATTGGAAGTTTGCCATTGAAAGTTTTACTCTTCCCACCCCCCAAATTATTTGAAACCGCAGCCACACCCCTTTAACCCCACACTTGTGTAATTTTCCTTTCACTTTCACTTGTCTTCAACTTTCTCTTAACCTTTCTTAAGCTTTCTTAACTTAGAAGCTCAAGAACACCGAGAACACTTCTCTTTGATTTGTGATGAACCACTCCTATCTAGATCATTTCTTCTTGTTCATCTCAACTATCTAAGTCTTTCTCTTCACATAGATTCATGAGTTCATGCTTTAAATTTCATGTTTCAAGTTTCTAGGTATATTCTTTCAGAAACTCTTATAAATTGTAGAAAAATCCAATGAAATTGAAACTAATTTCTATGATCTTGTAATCATCTATATATTTGTTATCCAAGAGCATGTATTCAACAAAAATTTCCTCCCTATTTTTCCTAGCTTGGCCGAACCTTTGTTCATAGGTGAGGAAAGATTTTTGGTTTCAAACTTTGTTAAAGAAGTATTGATCCATGATCTCTAATCCATTTTATTGTTGATTCAAGTGATTAGAGAATCAAAATATACTCTAAACCAAATTTGTTGTTGATGGCCGAAATCTTAAACTTTGTAGTTAAGATGATTTTGGTTCAATTTTTGTTAAATAGGCCTTGATTATGCTTTAATCATACTTAAGGATCATTGATCTCAGAGTTGAGAAAATTTGAAAGTTCCTAGCCTTTTGTTCTTGACAAGACCGAATCTTAGCCATAGGGATTAGATGGATTTTGTTGGTTTATTTGTTGATTTGTGACTTGATTTGTTGTGAAGGATCAAACTGTGTCTGATTGCTCTAAGCCGTGTGAAGGAAACCGGACTTGGATCGGGAAGATATTTTGAGAAAGAAACTTGAAATCTTCAACAGGTAAGGGGAGCTCACCTGAGGGATTTGAGATAACCACATGTTATCTATGTGTCGTCTATGTATTAACTGGGTCTTTATCTACCTTAAGTTGATTATTGTTGTGTTTAACTATATGGTTATGTGATGTGGTTAGTGGATTATGTGGATATAACTGTGATTTAGTTATATCTGTGATGCATGCTATATCTGTGAAAGTATGCTATGTTTGTATCATGTGATACATCTGTTATTGATGGCTGGAGTGTGAACCTGACAGTGGTCAGAGTTTAATTAATTCGGAAGATTAAAAGCTTGTTAAGTTTACACAAATAATCCAAGTGATTTAATAGTGTAAAATAGTGTAAAAGTGGAAAAATAATATTTTATTGATTTTTTCCGGCGATTGATAAGCCAATGAGTGCTGGAGAGGGCGTAACCGTGAAAATATTTCACAGGTGATAGTTTTAGAAAAAAATATTTCACAATAATGGAAAATAATATTTGGAAAAATAAAGTGACAAAAATAGTTTAATTAGAATTTTAAATAAATATTTTCAAGTAAAAAGCCGGTTTTGGCATTTTTATGAAGAAAATGAGAAAAATATTTTAGTTATTTTGAGTTGAATTAAGAAAAGGTTATTAGAAAATTGATATTATTTTCTTCAAAATAAATATTTTCAAATGTGAAAATACTTTAGAAAAGGGAAATATTTATTCTTGGCTCAAACGTATTTTAAATGATTTATAAAATGATTTTTGACGGAAATGAATTTCGAAAAAAGAGATTTTTCAGTGAAAATGATTCCGTTAAACTTGGATAAGTTTCTTGGAGGTTTGGTTTTGTATTTGTTATTTCACTAAGCGAAATGTTTTAAATAAGACAAGCGAACCTAGTTACCGGGATGTCGAGTTTCTAGGGTTCTATTTGACAAGAGGATCTGGGATCCGTGTCATTGGACATGAGTGTCCTGTAAAATGGTGGACTGTGTGTCCCATAAGTTGATGTGGTTGAGCATTGTCTTCCATATCCACGAACCTTTGACTGGTGTATCGGTGTAAAGGTTTTGCAATTGAGCACTCGGACTGGTGTGTCCTGTGTTGAGATTGAGCACCTGAACTTGTGTGTTCCGTGGGTGCCTAAGTTTTAAGTCTTAATAATGAAATTAAGCATGGTCGTGTGGTTGGAGCCTAGACAAGGAAATAATTATGCGACAAAGAAAAATATCGAGAACAAAAGTATTTCTCATGCATATTTATGGCAGAGATGCTATATTACAGTATCTTGATTCATTGTGTCATCCGGGATGTACAAATGAAAAAGTTTGGAGATCATTGAATCATACATTCTGATCAATATCTTTGATGGTATAAAGCCCATTAACCGCGATAGCCATTGTGCCATGAGTAATATTGGGCAATGAATGGACCGAAGTTTCCCGTTTATTATGATGACAATTGAGTCCCTAGTTGGCTAAGGTGTCATATTTTGCACAAACAACTACGGTGATGCCTGGGGTATTCCGATTAGTTGAAATTTGTTGGACATTGAATTCTTTTCGTTGTCAATGCTCCATTTAAAATTCCTGATCAGCGGAAACGAAAAACGAGGAGTTGGAAGAGTTGTGAGTGAGAGCCTGATTATTGAAGTGTCATGCATTTTTGTTAAAATCGCGATGACTGTCGGGTATGAAACCCTTTGACAATTTATTATGTTATTTGGATAAATTGTTATATATTCTGAATACTTTGAATATGCTGTTTTGTGTGTTATGCGTGTGGTTATCTTATTAAAATCCATATATTGGTGTCTCACCCTTGCAAATATATCAGGATTCTTCTGGTTTGTTGTTGTACCTTGGTACAATAGTACAGTTAGTACAGAGAAGTTTTGTAAGTCACGCGGACTTAGATTCTAGATCCTTGAAGAAGTATCTGTTCATTGGAATGACCATGGAGGTCGTTCCAACAATGTCTCGTAGAGCGACCAACTTAGGAGTCTTGGTTGGGTTCTATGTTTTAAAAGGTCGGTAACTGTGGTGCTGTAATTTTGTCTTTGGTTTAAGTTTTCCCTTTTGGGAGTTGAAAACTTTTGAGGAACAAAAATGGTATGCCGTGGTGATTTCTTTATGTATGTGACTTTACTGTTTAATGTATGTATTATGGCGTTCTAGAGTTATTCGCAGAAGAGAATTTTTACACCCGAGTTTTCTGACTTAAAACAAATAAATTTTCCGAAAGCAACCAGCAAATTACTTTTTAATTTATTTCCACATAGGTTACCCGATAATGCCCAAGGAGGTATTACAGGCACCACTAGCCCCATCAATCATTTACAGCACCCTTAAATTTATTAAGAAAAGAAAAAATGTAAAGATACAAGCCATGGGGGGAACATTAGTCCCAGCCCATGTATTAACAAAATCTATAACTTTGAAAGAAGAACCTATTCCTATGAAAATTCTCTAAAATAAAAGAAGGAACTAAGTCCCACCATATAAAGCTACTATGGGAAAGGCCATAACTAGCTAGGCCATCTGCACAAGAGTGACCTTCTAGAAATACATGAGAACAAATAAACTTCATTTGACTACACAAGTGCCTACAATTCTGCCATCTAGACTTCAATTTCCATAGGACAATATGTTTATTTGAGAAAGCTTGAACTACTAATATAGAATCAGATTCAAGCCAAATGCAATGCCATTTCTTTTGAAAAGCAATCTTAATGGATGTCATTGCTCCACAAAGCTCAGCTTCAATTGATGATGCTGCCCCAATGAATTCAGAAAAGCATCCCAGGATAGCACACCAGCTGTCTCGAAATATTCCTCCACAAGCTGCAAGATCATGAGTAGCTGCTCCATCCGTATTGCACTTGAACCATCCACAAAGAGGAGGCTGCAGTATTACTTCAACCACTTTTAGAGCTCTAGGAGGATGAATCTGCACATTAAAATCTTTAACAATGCAAAATTCATCAATAGAGGAAAACATAGTGCCTGAAGAACAAGTTCCCGAGAGCATAACAACAGCTATAATCATTGAGATAGCTGACTTTACATGAACAAACTTATTCTAAAATCTAACTTGGTTTCTTGCAAACCAAATAAACCACGTCACATGAATGATGGCTGATAAGATGATATGTTTAACTTGTGAACTCCAATTGCCATTACAAATTGGAGCTTCAGCAAGCTTTGAATTTTGAAGAGGAATTTTGGAGACAAAAGGCTAGACTGAATTGGCATTGTTCAGGTGATCGTAACACTGGTTTTTTCCTTAGGATGACAAAAATTAGGCAAGCCTCTAAATCAATGTCCTTGCTTAAAAAAGGTGATGATATTCTGTTGGATAATGATGCTATTGAACAGCATGTTCTGCATTATTTTTCCTCTTTGTATGCCAGCTCAAATGATTGTTTGCAGAATGGTCTTATTGATAAAGTGGTGCCTGAATTAGTTTCACAGCAAGATAATGACCTTTTAATCAAAATACCTTCTTCTGAAGAAATAAAGGAAGCAGTCTTTGCCTTAAATGGTGATGGAGCTCCAGGCCCCGATGGTTTTGGAGGGTGCTTTTTTCAAAGCTTCTGGGAGATTATCTGCACTGATGTATGCAATTCTGTCCATCAGTTTTTTAGAAGTGGTTGGATGTTGCCTAACTTAAATGCTAACCATGTGGTGCTTATTCTGAAAATCCATGGTGCAGACAGAATTGAAGACTGCAGGCCAATAGCCTTAGCCAATTTCCAATTCAAAATAATCACAAAGGTTATAGCTGACAGACTTGCCTCTATTGCTCCCAAAATTATATCTCACCAACAAAGAGGTTTCATTAAAGATAGGAACATCAAGGAGTGTATTTGTATTGCTTCAGAGGCTTCCAATCTATTAGACTTCAAATCTTTTGGTGGGAATCTTGCACTTAAACTTGATATCAGAAAAGCTTTTGATACTTTGGATTGGAATTTTCTGCTTGATGCTTTAAAAGCATTTGGTTTCAATAGCACCTTCTGTTGCTGGATCAGAGCCATTTTGGAATCTGCCAAGTTATCCTTTCTTGTCAATAGTAAGCCAGTTGGCTTCTTTTCTTGCAAGAGAGGTGTAAGGCAGGGTGATCCTCTATCCCCTCTACTTTTCTGCATTGCAGAAGATGTTCTGAGTAGAGGTATCTCTTACTTGATCAGTTCAGGTTCTTTGCAGCCAATGTCAGGTCCTAAGAACACTACCACACCGTCTCATGTCCTTTTTGCAGATGATGTCCTAGTTTTTTGCAAGGGAACAAAGAAAGGTCTACAGGCTTTGATGAGTTTGTTCACTGAGTATGGTCAAGCTTCTGGCCAATTCTTGAGTTTAAATAAATGCAAGTTCTACTCAGGGAATATGACAGCTAGAAAATCTTCTTATATTGTTGGAATCCTTGGCTTCTCCTGAGCTCTCTTCCTTTCACTTATTTAGGAATTCCTCTTTTTAAAGGCAAACCTAAGAAGCTTTATCTTCAGCCTATTGTTGATAAGATCATTAATAAATTGGCTTCTTGGAAGGGATCTCTCCTATCGATCATGGGCAGAGTTGAATTGGTTAAAACAGTCATCCAAAGTATGTTTCTGCATAGCTTCCAGGTATACTCTTGGCCTATCTCACTCCTAAAGCATTTACAGTAGCTTGGCATGAGACTTGTGCACCAGTCATTGAAGGAGGGCTTGGCTTAAAATCAATTAGATCTTTAAATGAGGCTTCGCTGCTGCAATTATCCTTTGAGTTGTTTGCTTCTAATAAGGAATGGGTTGTTTTCTTAAGACAAAGGTTTTCTCTTTCTCACAAGCTTTGTATAAAGTATATCAAATCGTCTATAATGCCTGGCATCAAGATTAACTTGCACACTGTCGTAGAGAATTCAATGTGGCAGGTTGGTGATGGAAAAGTTTAAACTTCTGGTTAGATAATTGGATTTCTCCCCCCTTGGTAGAACAACTGCATCTTCTTGATTGTATGCACAAGGAACTGAAGTGTTATGTCTCCGATTTTATTGATAATGATAGATGGATTATTCCTTCCTTTCTCTTAGAGCATTATCCTCATCTATCTAGTTTAATTGCTCAAGTAATTATTCCTAAGTTTGCAGTTTCAGATAAGTTGTACTGGAAAGAAACTAGTTCGTGTACCTTGACTCTCAAGGACGCACTTAATGTGATCAGGCCTGTTCAATCTCGGATTTTTAGCTCTTGGTATAATTTGATTTGGAATCAAGCTATTCCCCCTTCTAAGTCATTTATTGCTTGGCGGCTTGGCATAAAAGAATGCCAACTGATGAAAATTTAAAGCAAAGTGGCTGCACTATGGTCTCTATCTGCAGTCTTTGTTACAAGACTAATGAATCTTCCGAGCACCTATTCTTCATTTGTCCCTTTGCAATCTCGCTTTGGCATTGGTTGAGCTATACTCTAAATGTGACAATTGACACATCCTCTTTCTGTTTTGTCTTCTCAATATATAACAAACAGTGGAGTAAACAGACCAAGGATGTCATTGTTGCAGAAGTTCTTAATACTCTGTGGGTGATATGGTTCTCAGAAACAGTGTGAGATTTAAAAATCACTTCATTTCTGTCAGGTCTGCAATTAATATGGTTTTTGCTTCCACCTCTTTAACCGGAAACCTTTCCAAAAATCATATGAATTCTTCTGTTGATGAGTTTTCTATTTTAAAGAAGTTTCGGGTTGCGGTTCACCCAAGTACTTCTCGGAAGATCATTCAGGTGGATTGGTTGCCTCCGGATTGTGGTTGGATCAAAGTTAATTCCGATGGTGCATCTAAGGGCTCTCCTAGTCTTGCTGGAGGAGGTGCCATTTTCGGAGATAGAAGTGGGCAGTATTAGGTTGTTTTATTGAATTTTATGGCATTGTTGATTCTTTTAATGCAGAATTGTTGGCAGTTATTAAAGCTCTTCGAATTGCTTTTGATAGAGGGTGGCATAGGCTTTGGCTTAAATGTGACTCATCCATTGTGGTTCAAGCTTTTTCCAATCCAGATATTGTTCCTTGGAGAATCAGGAATAAATGGAGAAACTCTCTTGTCCTTTCTTATAATATGGATTTCTAGGTATCTCACATTTTCAGAGAAGGAAATCAGTGTGTTGACAAGCTTGCAAACTTTGGTGTGGATTCTAAGTGCTATACCTGGTGGAATTTAATTCCTAACTTCCTTGGGAATGAATTTTTTCGTAATAGGTGGCTCTCGCCTAATTATAGATTCAAATAGCTTCTTTCATGGGTTAGGTTATTGCCCCCCCTCCTCAATTTTGTATTCTTCTTTTTTTTTTCATCTAATAAATTAATGATATGCTGCAAATGATTGATAAAGACTGAGTTGCCAACCTAGTTGGGATGTCTTTCCTTTATAGTAATGCCTTTGCATATCATTGTTTGTTTAAAAAAAGATGAAAGATCAAGTTGAGAATGCAAGATTGATGCAAGCCAGGACCATATGGCAGATGCATAATTACATTGTAAAAATAAATGTGCAGAAGTTTCTTCAAATTTCCCACATAAGCAGCAAACCGACACCACTGTGCAACCTCTTAATTTTAAGTTGTCATCAGTGGATAGTCTATTGTGTAGAAGCCTTCAAGCCAAAAAGGATCTTGAAGGTGGTATGCATGAGTTTCAAATGCGATTTCCCAATTGACTTGTTAAGCATTCTGCAGATTACAGATGTGATTGTATGAATCTTTAAATGTTAATGTTCCTATGGTAGAATTCTTCCAAATAAGAGAATCAATTTTGTCTATAAATGGAATTTGAACATTATTAATTTTAGGAATCACGTCGAGCAAATATGCTTAAAGTCATCAGGAAAGCACCAATCTTTATTGTGGATTATGTCCTTAACGGAAGCATTTAGAAGAGGAAAAGCTTCCTGTGGAATGTGCAGCAACTCTACTAAGGATTCAGGCAACCAATAGTCCTTCCAAAAGCTAATGCTCTCCCCATTTCCTAGCAACTAGCAGCTAATAGATTTTACAGTGTTAAAATGCAGCTTTATAGCAGGCCAAATAGATGATTTCACATAGTACAAGATAGGTGAGTTATGCCTTAGAAACTTAGACCTAAGGATAACAACCCAGTCCTTGTTAGAAGAGTACATCTCCCAACTTAACTTTAACAAGGCAACTTCATTAATATCCCTTAAAGACGTTAGACCAATTCCACCAAGTTCCTTAGCTGAACATGGTCTAGACTAAGAAACTGTGACCATTTTCTAACAAGAATGTTCCCGACCATATAAAGTTCCTAACCCATCTATCAATTGATTTTAATAGAGGGATAGGCCAAGAGTATATTTGAAAACTATATAAAAGTATCCCTTGAATGACAGACCTAACCAACATAGCCCTTCCCATTATGGCTAGAGAGGAACCTTTCCAATTAGCTAACTTGGATTTAATCCTGTCAGCTATTTGTCTGTAAATGACATACCTTAGGCTTTCCTTGGAAGATAGGAACTCCTAGGTATGTAAAAGGGAACTTACCTGCAGAAAACCAAGAAACCTGGAAATCTCAAATGTTCTGTTACTGGTCATGACACCTACATAGAATTTGCACTTATCTAAGCCAAGCTGCTGACCAGAGAGAGTTGCATCTTCATTAAACAGTTGCATTAAATTTCATAAGTTTCTTTTGGATCCTCAATAGAATACAAAAATATCATCAGCATATAAACAATGACTAGGAAATGCTAAACTCTTAGAACCTATCATAGGCTGCAATTGACCAGTTTCTACCAGAAAATTGAGGTCTCTACTAAGGACATATTCTGCTAAACAAAAGAGGAAGGGTGACAAGGTATCCCCTTGTCTTACACCCCTTTTGCAAGATATAAAGCCTACAACATGACCATTTACGGAAAATGACAGTTTAGCGAGAATGAAGGATAATGCTAATCCATTTGCAAAAGTCTCATTAAAACCAAAAGCTTTTAACACTTTTAACAAAAATCTCCAATCAACGGTATCAAAAGCTTTCTTAATATCAAATTTTAAGGAAATGTTGCCACCAAAGGACCTATGATTCAACCTATTTATTGTTTCAAATGTAGTGCATAAACAGTCCAGGATATTCCTCCCTTTTATGAACCTTTTCTGCTGATCGGGAGATAATTCAGGGGCTATAGAAGCTAGCCTGTCAGCCAGCACTTTAGTTATGATTTTAAAATGGAAATTTGCTAATGCTATTGGCCAATAATCAGTAATCTTATCAGCCCCTTTAAATTTGGGAATGAGATTCACTAAATTGGAGTTTATATTAGGAAGAAGCCAAGACTGTGAAAAGAATTGACTTACAGAATCAAACACATCTTTCTGAACAGTTTCCAAATGGCTTTGAACGAAGCATCCTCCAAAGCCATCTGGACCAGGAGCACCCGAGCTATTCATGCCAAAAACAGCAGATTTCACCTCTTGTAATGATGGCAGGTTAGTTAACATGGCATTTTCAGAGTTTGTTACTAATGAGGGGATCACCTCCTCAATTAGACCATTGTCCTCACAAGTATTATCAGTTCCATACATAGAACTAAAGAAATCAACCACATGATTCTCAATCAAATCCCTATCTGTGACACCCTCTACCCCACATGTATTTTTAAAGCAATAACATAGAAGGAAATAATTTAATTTTTTGAAATAAGATAATCACGTGCTTATTCTTTATAAAATAAAACCAACGGGTAAAGGATACCACATTGAAACAAGGTCTCAACGCGAAAAAAAAAACATGTTTAAGAAGAAAGACATATCATAAACAAAAACATAAGCAAAAGATATAAACGAACTGAACCCCGATGTCATAATACAGAGTTGGTATAACCAATCTGATAAACAACTCGGATAATAAACTCAACTAAGCATAAACTAAACTACGAGTAGCGGCTCCTCAGAGTCACTCCTCAGCAAGCTGCTCACCGTCCTCTGCATAACCAAAAGATACATGCAAAGCAAACAACGAAAGACAGGGTGTAAGAACCATATATATAAACATATCGGCAACAAGATAGTTGGCAAGATGAACATACAACACATAGCAACCATAACATAGTCATCATACCAACACTTCAAGCATATCACAATATAACATCAATCATACGATGCAATGCGAAGCACTAGACCGAATGCATGTGGATTCATCTATACCAGGAGTACGACTTCAGAGTTACATTTCCACATTGGCCAAAAAGAACCAACACCGGAGCAGTTCACCTTAACATGGGTGGACCCCTAGGATAGCCGATGCACCTTATTCTCAGATGCGACACCACGGGTGTACATGATCCCCTTAGTCTCGGATGAATCACGGTGGATGGCCAGATCATCTTACACACGGACGACCTCCCCTTAACTATCGTACCTCCCCCTAAAACTCCATGCTTGATGTATGCACACAACAAACAACCGTTATCCACCACCTCCATCAACAACATTTATTATGGCTTAACCTCTTTGGCCAACAAGCACCAACGGTAACATCATCTTTAATCTTTTAAATTTAAATGTTAGACAACACTCTGGTCAAATAGCATCAAAGCCTCAACACCTTGACCATCATGCATCAAGGTCCCCTTCCCCACTAGGCTACCAAGGTATAACATCAACAACACCTTGACCATCAAACATCGAGGCTCAACATCATCTTTTCACTTGTCTTTGGTCTTCACGTTTCATTGGTATCTTATTAAGTCTTTTAAGCATTTGGGGTGAAAACCCCTATTTCAGCATTTCCGGTTCTGTTCGGGTCAGGTGAGCACGGGCATGCTCACCCTCGCACGGGCATGCTGCTCTGGGTTTCAAACTGGAGCACGGGTGTGCTTCTTGTTAAGCATGACCGTGCTCAATGGAGTGTGGCCGTGCTGATCTGGCCAGAAACTGTAAAGAAACCCTTTCCCAAATCCTTGGGACAATTCACAGATTCAACCTATTGGCTTACACTAATCCATCGAACATCAGCTTCATTAATCTTAACTGTTCTTCATTAATATTCATGTCTTATCATCTTGGGGAATTAATCCTTTAATCACATCATCAATATTAATGTCCCTAGAACACTCACTAATCAATCCTAGGGCCTTTAACTAAGCTCTATGAACATAAGCTTACCTCTCACACTATGTTCATGTCTTATGAACATATGGGAAAAAATCCCTTAATTCTCATTATTATCATCGTTATCATCTTTTAACTTCTTAACATCATTGTTGGCATCAACATCCTCAACAATCAACTCTTAATAAGAGCACAACACCAAACAACAACCAATAACCATTATAACTCATTACAACATGGCATCAACATTCAACGTGTTCATAACAGACAACATTCAATAACAAGAACGTTCATACCAACATATATCAATTAATAATAGTCATACCAATATCATCATCACAACAATTAATATCATATAACAATTAGACATAGAGGCATATAAACATGTTATCATACAAACTGTCATATAAGCATTTAATCAAATACCAGGGTCATAGGTTAACCCTTCATCTTACGTTGCCCCATAGCCTACATGTTCATACTAGCTCGTCTTCCCATACGTGGTATGAAGATCAAACCCCGAAAGCAAACTGGTGTCGTTCTATCAAGCGGCTTGATGAGTTCCCCAAGCCTTGGTCAAACAAGAAGGGGACAACCAATTAGTTTCTAGATCTAATAATAGAAAAGAGACTAAAAGAGGGAAGACAACGTTACCTTAAATGATACTATCGTGCTACTCCTCTCCTAAAACTAGAGCAAGAACACGAAGCATTTCAAAAGGTTCAAGGGAAGAGGTTTCGGTCGCACTAGGATTGCCATAGTGCCAAAAAGAAGGTTTGGGTCGCAACCCTCATGTAAAGGCTCTATTTATAGACTCTGAGCTCTGAGCACGACCTTGCTCCCTGTAGAGCACGAGGCGCTCAAAGATTGTACCACGTGACCATCTAAACGATCGAATTGGCCAAAACACATAAAATAAGACTTGTAGATATGGCCAAAACGGTGAAACACGTTACTTGGACTTTAAAAGGATTGAACCTTTCTAAAAGCACTAAGCTTATTTACGAAAAACGGGGTGTTACAATTCCACCCCCTTATAAAAAGTATCGTCCTCGAAATTTCTATCACCTTGATTGGTTAAACTTTCACCAATTAGGCACATACCTTGGGTTGAGTCCTTGGACTGAGAGGCTCCGGCTCCCCTAAGGGTAAAGGCTCTCCCAGCAGAGAACTAAGTGGGAATAACTAAAGGTTCTTAACACTAAAGCATCATTATCTATAACAAGTATAGATAATTCAAACAAGAGCAAATAGAAGACTCGCAACAGACACATACCTCTTCCGGATAGGGCCAAACTGCTCTGATACCACTAAATGTGACACCTTCTACCCCGCATGTATTTTTAAAGCGATAACATAGAAGGAAATAATTTAATTTTTCGCAATAAGATAAACACGTGCTTATTTTTTATAAAAGAAAACCAACGGGTAAAGGATACCACATTGTAACAAGGTCTCAATGCGGAAAATAAAACATGTTTACGAAGAAAGACATATCATAAACATAAACATAAACAACAGATATAAACGATCGAACCCAACCCCGATGTCACATTATAGAGCTAGTATAACCAATCCAATAAACAACTCGAATAAACAACTAAACTAAACTAAACATAAACTAAGCTACGAGTAGCGGCTCCTCGGAGTCACTCCTCAGCAAGCTGCTCACCATCCTCTGCATAACCAAAAGATACATGCAAATCAGACAACGAAAGACGGGGAGTACGAACCATATATATAAACATAACGGCAACAGGATAGTTGGCAAATTGAACATACAACACATAGCAACCATAACATAGTCATCATACAAACACAACAAGCATATCACAATATAACATCAATCATACAATGCAATGTTAAGCACCGAATGCATGTGGATTCATCTACACCAGGAGTACGACTTCAGAGTTACATTTCCACATTGTCCAAAAAGCACCAACGTCGGGGCAGTTCACCTTAACATGGGTGGACCCCTAGGATAGCCGATGCACCTTATTCTCAGATGCGACACCACGGGTGTACATGTTCCCCTTAGTCTCGGATGAATCACCGTGGATGGCCAGATCATCTTACACACGGACGACCTCCCCTTAACTATCGTACCTCCCTCTAAAACTCCATGCATGATGTATGCATACAACAAACAACTGTTATCCACCACCTCCATCAGCACCATTTATTATGGCTTAACCTCTTTGGCCAACAAGCACCAAAGATAACATCATCTTTAATCTTTTAACTTTAAACGTTAGACAACACTCTAGCCAAAAAGTGTAACAGCCCACTTTTCGGATACGCTGTATTAACGGTAAAGATATTTATATTTATATTTTTATCTGGGAACTAGGAAATTATTTTGGATAAAACAAAATCATAACAGCCCGGTCTGTGTTTTTACTGACAGTATAATTTTATACCGGCAGAAAACCCTAATTTGAACCGAAACTGAAATTTGTAGATTTTTTATGTTTTGTCCGTGAGGAATTCTATTTTCCAAATTTCTGATCAAAAATAAAATATTATGTTTATACAAACGAATTTTAGTAAACGTTCGGACGAAAAATGGTCGGTGTATTCACTGACACTAAGATTTTAATGATCAGAAAACCTAATTTTGACTCGTGGATGAAATGGTTCATATTTAAATCATATTTCCAATGAGTTTGGTTAGTTTGAAAATATTCAGTCGAAAACGAAATAAAATATTATGCTTTTATACGGCCGTAAAACCCTAATTAGGGAACCGATGGAGTCAGGAAGGGAGGTGCAGAGACAAAATCGGACACCGGAGGAGCTGAGTCATGGGGTGAGTCACCACCATGACTCACCAAGCATTTATGAAGCATTAAATGTAAATTTAAGTGAAATGACCAAAATGCCCTTTTAGTTTAACCTAACCAAAGTTAAGTTAGATTTTAACCATGGTTAAGGAACCATGGTTAGTTTGTGTGGTCTAAAATCAGTCACACCCTCCACTAAATGTGAGCCACATATTTATTAACCATAGTTAGCAAAGTAACCCTAGTTAAGTTAATTATTAACCATAGTTAACTATTATATTATTTAATATTCACAAAACCCATTAGTTAAATTCCTTATAACCAAACAAAGCCTAAATCTAGCCTATAAATACTCCTCAAAACCATGGCCTCCCTCCCCTTTCACTCACCTTCTTCATCTTCTTCATTAAATAACTTTTCTCCAAAAACTCCATTTTCTCTCCAAGAGCTCAAGTTCACGCTTTAAGGGAAACTTGCCAAAATCATCATCTTTTCTTCATTTCTTCCACACACTTGAGGTACTATGATCATCCATGATCATCTCATCTCATCTCATCTTATGATCTTGTTCTTCCTATTTCAAGTCTTTTTCATTCTTAGATCTAGAACTTTAAATAATTGTAGAAAATTATAGAAAAATCATAAAAATGTGAAACCAATTGCTATGATCTTGTTATGTCTTCTTTTACCATCATCTAAGAGCTTGTCAGCAAAATCATTATCGTTCCTTTTTTTTTTACAAGACCGAATCTAGTCATAAGTGGGCTAGATGAGTTTTCTTCAAAGTTTTGCATAAATGATGATGGTTCTAGGCTATCTAAGGTTTCTAGGTTTTAAATCTAAGAGCTTAACTTCAACAAAGATTTCTATCCTAATTTTACGGTGTTGACCGAAAATCTAGGGTTTAGGAGTTTATAGATTTTTTTGAATTAATGAATTCTAATGATTGGTTAATACTCTTAGGGATCTATGTAATCTAAAACCAATATCCTGAATCAAAAAGAATTTCTAGCCTATTTTACTATACATGGACGAAACCCTAACCCTAGAGGTTATAGGATTCTATTTCAAATTTTAGTCTTGTAATAAGTAATCTATGTTAGTTAAGACTCTAGTAACTAGGATTCAAAAGATGGCATTAAGAAGATAACCCTAAACCTATTTTCTTAGTCTTGACCGAACCTAGCCCTAAAGTGTCATAAATGGTTTTTGTTTGATTAACTATAGTTATGTTGTTTGGTTCAAGGTGAAACTATTAAGCTGTGGTATGATAGCGATGAACGTCGAGTTCGGGATTTCGGTGCTAGCTCAGGTGGGGGAAAGAACCATTCCATCGTCTGAAACGATAAGTAGTATATTATATAATGATTGTGTAGGGCAACCGAAACCCTACTAGTAGTTGAGTAATCGACAAGACCAAAATCACTTTGGAAACCTTTTTTGTAAAACCAATGCTGATTTGGGGATTGTAGGTTTATCGGCATTAGGTTGATTATGTGATATTGAGGATATCTGACTTTATGTTGTTGAATTTACTATGATACGCTAGTTGAGGTATTCCATATGCATGTGACGTATTATTTTGGAGTTTGAATATTTAGGATATTGAGGATGTTTGTTGTCTGTCACGACCATGATGGTTGTAATGGCCAGACCGTGACAGGTTTTGTTTTGTAGAATTCTTGCATTTGATGTCTGTCACGGCCGTGACAGAGTCTGACTTTGTTATTTATTTGATTTGATTATTATGGGTTGGTTGTGATAAATTGCTTTATATGATATTGAGATATTTGAATATTTCCTGATATTGTGTGATGCATAATCTTCCTGGTTTTTAATACTATGCTTAGTTGATTTTAAGCAAGGATATATGTTGTTCGGGAGATGATTGTTTGGGTAAGAGAATGAATTGACTTAGAGGTGCCTAGCTTAATTAAGTTATCTAATGGATGAGATGTGACATAGAATGCGAGTTGATGTTATGATGGGAACTTGAGGTACTAGGTTGTTATTGATGCGAGATAGTAAGATTCATATAGAGGCTTTGATGCAGATACTTTTTCAGTCCATGACGCGTTGATCTGATTTATCCTATCAAAAGATAGAAATGCACTATATCGAGTTCTAACCTATCAAAAGATAGAAGAGAACTAACCTGAATCCTATCCTATCAAAAGATAGAAGAGCACTATACAGGATCCTATCTTATCGAAAGATAGAAGTGCACTATGCCGAGTCTTATCCTATCAAAAGATAGAAGTGTACTACACCGAGTTCTTTGCATCAGACTACAATGGACTACTGACGAGTGCGAAAGGAATAGAGACAGTTATGTTAGAATAAGGATTTAGATGGCATGAGTTGAGGGTAGAGGACAATATATAATGTGAGGATGATTGCTAATTATGGGTGTTAATTGTGTGTGACATTTATTGTATGACATACTATGATGCTTTTCTGCTTTTTGATGATAGAACTCTTTCTTATCCCATGTATCTTTCTGTATGTTTTATTTTATCTTTTATGGGATCGTACATGAAGACCCTGTGGCCGAGCTGAACGAAGAGGAGTTGGATGGAACTCCCTATGAACCGAAAGCCGGAGGTCGAGTCGTGACCCATGGTGATTAGGGTCTAGTTAGTCTATGGCCAGTGCGTCTCGTGAGACGTTTTTTGTATTTTCCGCTAAGTTTAATATTTTGTTTGAGTATTCCTGTGAGGGATCCTACTGAGAGAATACCCTCAACAGTATTTTGAAATATGTGTAAAAGACTTACGTGTGTATTTATAACTATCGTGTGTTGTTTAAGTTATATGTTTATTAACTTAAGTTTTAATTTTTACGTATTTTCACGTTAAGTGTGCGATTAAGAAATTAACTAATGAGTTTTTAATCTAATAACAAAATGGGGCACAACGGGGTGTCTCAAAAAGCATCAAAGCCTCAACACCTTAACCATCATGCATCAAGGCCCCCTTGCCACTAGGCTACCAAGGTACAACATCTAGAACACCATGACCATCAAGCATCAAGGCTCAACATCATCTTTTCATTTGTCTTTGGTCTTCATGTTTTGTTGGTATCTTATTAAGTCTTTTAAGCGTTTGGGGTGAAAACCCCTATTTCAACATTTCCGGTTATGTTTTGGTCAGGTGAGCACGGGCGTGCTCACCCTCAGCACGGGCATGTGCTCTGGATTTCAAACTGGAGCACGGGCATGCTCCTTGTTAAGCACGATCGTTCTCAATGGAGCGTGGCCGTACTAATCTGGGCAGAAAGAGTCAGAAACCCTTTCCCAAATCCTTGAGACAGTTCACGGATTCAACCTATTGGCTTCTACTAATCCATTGAACACCAGCTTCATTAATCTTAACTGTCCTTCATTAATATTCACGTCTTATCATCATGGGGAATTAATCCTTTAATCACAACTTCATTATTAATGTCCTTGGATCACTAATCAATCCCAGGGTCTTTAACTAAGCCCTATGAACATAACCTTACCTCTCACACTATGTTCATGTCTTATGAACAACTGGGAAAACATCCCTTAATTCTCATTATTATCATCGTTATCATATTTTAACATCTTAACATCATTGTTGGCATTAACATCCCCAACAATCAACACTCAATAAGAGCACAACACCAAACAACAACCAATAACCATTGTAACTCATTAGAACATGGCATCAACATTCAACATGTTCATAACAGGCAACATTCAATAACATGAACGATCATACCAACATATATCAATTAATAACGGTCATGCCAATATCAACATCACAACAATTAACATCATATAACAAGTAGACATAGAGGCATATAAACATGATATCATACTAACTGTCATATAGACATTTAATCAAACACCTTGGTCATAGGTTAACCTTTCATCTTACGCTACCCCATAGCCTACATATTCATACTAGCCCTTCTCCCAATACCTAGTATGAAGATCAAACCCTGAAATCAAACTGGTCGTGTTCCATCAAGCGGTTTGATGAGTTTCCTAAGCCTTGGCCAAACAAGAAGGGGACAACCAGTTAGTCTCTAGATCTAATAATATAAAAGAGACTAAGAGAGGGAAGACAACGTTACCTTAAACGATACTATCGCGCTACTCCTCCCCTAAAACTAGAGCAAGAACACGAAGCACTTCAAAGGGTTCAATGGAAGGGAAAGGGAAGAGGTTTCTGTCGCACTAAGATTGCCCAAGTGCCAAAAAGAGGGTTTGGGTCACAACCCTCACGAAAATGCTCTATTTATAGACTTTGAGACTTGGGCACGACCTTGCTCCCTGTTGAGCACGGGGCGCTGAAAGATTGTACTACGAAACCATCTAAACGATCGTATTGGCCAAAACACGTAAAATAAGACTTGTAGATAATTGTCTTAGACTTTAAACGCCACAAAGATCACCTCGATCGAACATCTAGAACTCAAGCTATGACCAAAACGGTGAAACACTTTACCTGGACTCTAAAAGGATTGAACCTTTCTAAAAGCACTAAGCATATTTACGAAAAACGGGGTGTTACAATTCCACCCCCTTATAAAAAATTTCATCCTCAAAATTTCTATCACTTTGATTGGTTAAACTTTCCCCAATTAGGCAGATACCTTGGGTTGAGTCCTTGGACTGAGAGGCTCCGGCTCCCCTAAGGTAATGGCTCTCCCAGTAGAGAACTAAGCGGGAAGAACTAAAGGTTCCTAACACTAAAGGATCATTATCTATAACAAGTATAGATAATTCAAACAATAACACACAGAAGACTCGTAACAGACTCATACCTCGTCTGGACAGGGCTGAACTGCTCTGATACCACAAAATGTGACACCCTCTACCCTGCATGTATTTTTAAAGCGATAACATAGAAGCAAATAATTTTTATAAATAAGATAAACACGTGCTTATTCTTTATTAAAGAAAACCAACGGGTAAAGGAAACCACATTGTAACAAGGTCTCAACACTGAAAATAAAACATGTTAAAGAAGAAAGATATATCATAAACATAAACATAAACAAAAGATATAAACGAACCCAACCACAATGTCATATTACAGAGTTGGTATAACCAATCCGATAAAAAACTCGGATAAACAACTAGACTACACATAAACTAAACTACGAGTAGCGGCTCCTCGGAGTCACTCCTCAGCAAGTGGCTCACCGTCCTCTGCATAACCAAAAGATACATGCAAAGCAAACAATGAAAGACGGGGAGTAAGAACCATATATATAAACATAATGGCAATAGGATAGTTGGCAAGATGAACATATAACACACAACAAGGTACAACATTAACAAAACCTTGACCATCAAGCATCAAGGCCCTCTTAGCCACTAGGCTACCAAGGTACAACATTTACAACACCTTGACCATCATGTATCAAGGCCCTCTTAGCCACTAGGCTAACAAGGTACAACATTAACAACGCCGTGACCATCAACAATCAAGCATCAACATCATGTTTTCACTTGTCTTTTATCTTCATGTTTCGTTGGTATCTTATTAAGTCTTTTAAGCGTTTCGGGTGAAAACCCTTATTTCAGTATTTTCGGTTCTGTTCTGGTCAGTGCTCACCCTTAGCACGGGCATGCTGCTCTGGATTTCAAACCGAAGCACGGGCATACTCATTGTTAAGCACGTCCGTACTCAATAGAGCGTGGCCACACCGATCTGGGTAGAAATGGTCAGAAACCCTTTCCCAATTCCTTGGGACAATTCACATATTTAACCTATTGGCTTCTACTAATCCATTGAACATCAGCTTCATTAATCTTAACTGTTCTTCATTAATATCCATGTCTTATCAACATGGGAAATTAATCCTTTAATCACAGCTTCATTATTAATGTCCCTGGAACACTCACTAATCAATCCTAGGGTCTTTAACTAAGCCCTATGAACATAACCTTACCTCTCACACTGTGTTCATTGTGACACCCTAAAACCTGGCATCACATGGTTACTCATTTGCGGAAAAGAAACTTATTTAAAACGCTGGTCGCCTTCGGAAATATAACCTTTGTTAGAAGGGTTACCGAAAAAGGGTACTTGTTTTTTTTTTTTTTTGTAAGCGGTAGTTAAGAAATAATGATGAACACTCAGAACATGTGAATAACCATCAATCATATCATTAGATAGCCAACCCACCTGGGGTCTTAGGTTTCTTGGTTACACAACAGGCCTTATCGAACTGGCCAACTCACTTTGTTACAAAAACTGAAGAGGTAAGTAAAAGATTTCCATCACACTGGGACTGGGGAAAATCGGGCATAAGGATCAAAAGAAGGCTCCAGAAGCCAAGGGACCATCAGGGTAAACTCCAAAAATCAACGACAAACTTATTCGTATCTCCTGCATTCGGAGTGACCGCAGAAGCTTCCTTCAGACGAGGAACCACTTGCCGGATCGATAACTTCGCCACCATCATCGAGGATCATGTCGTCGTCGTCAGGATCTTGTGGGTGGTACTCGGGCTCCTCTTCCTCCTCCTCCTCAATCTCTACGAATTCGTCGGGGTAATCCTCCGGATCCTCTTCGGGATCCTCCTCCTCCACTAGATCTTCTTCGATTGGTGCGACTGGGTCAAAGTGCTCGTGAAGAAGTCCGGTGGCCTGCAGAGTGTGGAGGTAGAACCATGGAGGTGGAAGTGCCACGGTCCGAGACTCGACTGTGTGGATTCTCCGTATAGGCACTCCATTTGCATTAGTCTCCGTCGTCGTGATTGGTCCCTGGTAGGTCGCAGTCGTTGCTCCTTCGTGAATGGTCCAACTCCCCGCTGCCCCAAAGATGGTCGAAGACCTCATTCTTCGAACTCGTTGGTGCGGAGGGACTTCGGATCCATCTAAGAGTACGTGCGTTCCCAAGCAAAGAGAAAAGAACAAGCATACATTTGTGCAAGAGTGAGATACCGTCATAAGATATATCCCACAACAACCATACACATGATACATACATCACGGAATCATATACGCAGTTAAATCATGCATATTCGCAATATATCGTTGTTATATCAAAGGGCATCAAACCCGCACAGCCAATCTTTCGAAAAGATGCATGGCACTTCAATATCGAGGCTCTAACTTAATCTCATGAGATCACAACACCATATCATCACTGGAGAAGTTAGAGTTGGTCAAGCTCTAGCCCACCTGGCAGTTACCCCTTACCCTCATGCATTAAGGTCTCGGGATCGGCAACGCGTCACTGTGCCTCTTCACTCGGTTTGCATGGACAGACTCCCGAGATACCATCTTTGTATCTGATTTAATCATCAATAGCACGTGTGCTTGGGGAAATGCACATGATAAAATATTTTATTGAAAGGATTTTCTTTGTGTTCATTCTTTTCACTGTCGTTGCTCAAAGCTAACGACTTAATCATCATTTCCCCATCACTTGAGAACTCAGAAACATAGGACTCATAGTCCGAATGCTCAATCACAATGCCCAAGACCGTGGCCGCAGTCAAGGGTTGTGGTCGTAGAAAACAACCTTCACCTTTAATCATAATCATCACACGCGGTCAGAAGACACAGTCCAACACAACGTGATTAGGACCCAAGTCCCTAATATCATAACCAGGGCTCGTAGTCCCGGTTAACACGATCCAAGATCACGTGCACATCATCGAATACTAGAGGCGACGTCTCGCGTACTAGATTCGCTTTCATAAGTACTTATTTTTCGTTCAGTGAAAAACAAATCCAAAACCGAATCCTCGATAACCTATCCAGGTTATCGGAAAGTTTCTAAAATGTTTAGGAAAAACCTTTTCTTTGGAAATCCTTTATAAAGCATCTTTGAAATTCTTTTATCTTTGAAATATTTCCCCAATAGGATATTGCCAAATAATCTTGAAAGTTTCCACTTGAAAGCACATAGTTCGAAAAGGATTTTCCTCTTGAATATAATAGTACACCAAAATCATTTCAACATTCAAAACAAGTACTTTAAGTTTAAAGAGCTTTTGGAAAAGAACACCAATCCCTCCATATTCAAAGCTTATTAAGGTTTTTAATCCTTATTATGGTTGAGCACAGGACGCACGTGCCGGCTTAGCAAACTTTCAATCAACAACAGTGTATATCATAAGTATAATGGCAATCTCACAGTTGAAAGCATTTCATCACATGTATGCATTTTATCATTTAGAACAAGTACAGTTCAATCATCAGATAATAGCACAACAGTTTAAGTACATAAAATAATCAAGTAAGCTCAATCATCATATAAGTATCCAGTTAAACACCTACACACATGCATACAGTCATTGAATATCTTTAGGAAATCCCCTCTTACCTTAAGAAGGTAAAAGAATGTGAGAAAATAAACGGTTTCGCGGACGTTCTTCAAGGTTGGTTTAGGATGCAAGTCTAGGTTTCAAGACACAAGGTTCAAGGATTAGAACTCAATCAAGAACTTGGGGCTAGAAGTTTCCAAAACATACGCAACTTAGGGATTTATGATCCGCAAGTGCTAAGAGTTTAAAACATGATTACTTAAAACAAAGTTGAACAAAAATCCCACCAAGTTACACCTTGATGGAGATTCGGCCTTGATCAATAAAATAGGCTAGGAACATTTAAAATTTCCAATCTCTTTGGTTTAGCATCCATTAATAGTAAGGAGCTCAAAACCATGATCACTTTGGATAAATGAAAAACGAAACACCCTAGGTCCATAACCTTTAAGGTTCGGCCATCCTTGGGTTTTTATGATAAAAATCTTTAAATTCTTCCAATCTCTTAGACCTTTTAGCATCCAAAAACTTATGGAGCTTGAGTCTTTGATCATCTTGGAAACACCATATGATTATAAATAATTAAAGTATAATATCATAAAGTAAATGGCATAATGTAAATGACATAAAGTAAATGGCTTAAAGTAAATGGCACAAATATAAATGGCATAAAAGTAAATGACATAATGTAAATGACATAAAGTAAATAGCATAAATATAAATGGCATAAATTAAATGACATAATGGAAATGACATAAAGTAAATAGCATAAATATAAATGGCATAAAGTAAATGACATAATGGAAATGACATAAAGTAAATGACTTAAAGTAAATGGCATAAATATAGATGGCATAAAGTAAATGACTTAAAGTAAATAGCATAAACATAAATGACATAAAAGTAAATGACATAAAGTAGAGTAAAAATCTTTAAACTTTTCAATCACTTTAGACATAGCATCCTTTAACATAAAGGAGCCTTGGTCATGATCATTTTGGGAAACAAAATCTTGAAACTTTCCAATCACTTTAGACATAGCATCCTTTAACATAAAGGAGCCTTGGTCAATGATCATTTTGGAAAAATAACTCTTTAAATACAAACTCACACTTGTAAAAGTTGAAACAAAATCCATCAAAACCATAGGTATGGTTCGGCCTCATTAAGAAGTAGAGGTTAGGAATCTTTGTTTTACACAACCTTTTAGTATGTTAAACTACAAGTAAATACAAGGCCATAGAAATTGGTTTCAACTCAAAAGGAGTTTTCTACCATTTTTGAGAGATTTTTGAAGATAAAGCTCATAAATGACATGAAGAAGAAACTTTAGAAAAAGATGGAGTTTTTAAAGAAAAGAATACATGAGAGTATTACCCTAAACAAGAGGAACAACTTTAATGAACAACACTTGGTGAAAAGAAGAGTAAAAACAAGAGCTTTGGAAGCTTGAAGTGAAAAGATGAAAGCTTAAGATGAAGTAGAAGAAGAAAGTGTTTAAGTGAGTTTGATAAGTGCTATTTATAGAGGGATGGGAGGAAGTGCACGGCCTTGAAGGGGAAGGAAGGAGAAGGAAGTTGAGTTTCTTGAAGAATGGATTAAGAGTTAATGTGATGTGATGTGATTGGAGAGAGAAAGTGAAAAGTAAGATTATGAAGTGTAAGTAGGATTTTCTTTTCCATTAGGCATGTCATAACATTAAATGAGATTCCCATCAAGTCTTTTCTCCTTCTTTAGGGTTCATTTAACTGTGTAAATACGTAACCTAGTTGCACATCCGATCGTATTTTCCCAAGGTTTTGCCCTGATAAAATATTATATTTTATTCCGGACAACAAAATTTCGAGAATTTACCCATCCACATAAAACATCATAAAAACACTAATTGTCTCGTTCACGAATTAAAATTTTGTTTCCGGCTCAAGTGAACTTGTACCTGAGTAGTGAGAACTCGACTCGGTTTTTTGTCCAATTTTCGACTGAAAATTTTATTGGGGCTTCATATGGTAAAACAACACAAGAAAATGATTTTATTTTAAATAAAATCACCTTCTGGATTTTATCGAAAATAAATACATCAAAGCATTATTTACCGATAAAGAAGTATATGAAAAACAGGGTGTTACAACTCTACCCCTCTAAAAAGAATTTCGTCCTCGAAATTTCGTACCTTGAAATAACTCGAGTACTGCAACTTCATCTTGTCCTCAGCCTCCCACGTTGCTTCTCCGGTTGTCTCATTCCAGATGACTTTGACCAAAGGAATTTGTTTACCTCTGAGCTGCTTTGTCATCCTATCCACGATTCGTGTCGGCGAAGTCACAAAAGACAGGTTCTCTTTTAATTGTACTTTATCAGGCTTTATGATATGTGATGGATCAGGAATGTATTTTCTCAACTGAGAGACATGAAAAACATCATGGATATTGGAAAGAAAGGGTGGTAAAGATATTTTATAAGCTCTTTGGACCTACACGACGAAGAATTTGGTAGGGTCCAATGAACTTGGGCGTAAGCTTTCTGGACTTTAGTACTCTGCCAATCCCAGTCGTTGGAGTGACTCTCAAGAATACATGTTCGCCTTCCTCAAACTCTAGAGGTCGTCGTCTCTTGTCCGCGTAGCTCTTTTGTCGGCTCTGAGTTGCCCTCATTTTCTCCTGGATCATCTTCACCTTTTCCGTTGTTTGTTGCACGAAGTCTGGACCTAATAGCAAACTTTCACCATCCTGGTACCAACACAAAGGCGTTCGACATCGTCGACCGTACAGGGCCTCGTAAGGTGCCATTCCAATGCTTGAATGGAAGCTATTATTGTAGGTAAATTCTATCAACGGTAGGGACTCATCCCAACTTCCGACATCATCCAAAACACAAGCTCTCAGCAAATCCTCGAGTGACTGGATTGTTCTTTCCGATTGCCCATCCGTCTGTGGATGATATGCGGAACTCAATCTGAGTTTCGTTCCAAGTGATTCTTGCAAACTCTGCCAAAACCTTGATGTAAATCGCGGGTCTCGGTCGGAGACAATGCTTGAAGGCACACCATGCAGCCTAACAATCTCTCCGATGTACAGTTGGGTTAACTTCTCCATAGAGTACCTCATATTGATTGGCAAAAAGTGAGCTGACTTAGTCAGTCGGTCCACTATTACCCATATAGCCTCGTGCCCCTTCTTAGTCCTTGGTAAACTGGTCACGAAATCCATTGAGATTCCATCCCATTTCCATTCTGGAATATCTAAGGACTGTAACATCCCTGCTGGTCTCTGGTGTTCCACTTTGGCTTTTTGACATATCAGACAAGAAGCGACGTACTCCATTACATCTCTCTTCATTCTATACCACCAATATAATTTCTTAAGATCTTGATACATCTTGGTGGCCCCTGGGTGCATACTCAACCTACTCTTGTGAGCCTCTTCTAAAATCAGCTTTCTTAGCTCAGCATCATCAGGTACACAGATTCTCTCGCCAAACCTCAAAATTCCATCTGTTCCTTCTCTAAATTTTGACAGAGCTCCTTGGCGTACCAAGTCTCTTTCTGTCTGTAGATACTGATCAGTCTCTTGCTTTTCCTTTATCTGCTCCATTAGTCCATTTGACACGGTGATCCTGTTCAGACACAATTTTCCCGGTGTACTTTCCACTAACAAACTTAGATCTCGGAATTTTTCCAGCAGTTCATGTTCTTTGACCATCATCGCTGATGCGTGAATTGTCTTTCTGCTCAAAGCATCAGCCACTACATTCGCCTTTCCAGGGTGATACTGTAGTTGAAAATCATAATCCTTCAGAATTCTAACCAACGCCTCTCGACGCATATTCAAGTCCTTCTGATTAAACAGGTACTTCAAGCTTTTATGGTCACTGAACACATTAAAAGTAGCTCCATACAAGTAATGTCTCCAGATCTTTAAAGCGAAGACCACAGCAGCTAGTTCTAAATCGTGCGTCGGATAGTTCCTCTCATGAATCTTCAATCGCCTCAAGCATAAGCCACCACTTTCCGATTTTGCATCAAGATACACAGCCCAAACCCTGATGCGAAGCATCACAGTAAACTTCAAAAGATTCCTTGGGATCGGGTAGGATCAATATCGGTGAGGTGGTCAATCTCCTTTTTAGTTCTTGGAAGCTTTTCTCACAGGCTTCGGTCCACACGAACGTTTGGTCCTTACGCGTCAACTGAGTGAGAGGTCCTACAATCTTGGAAAATCCTTCAATGAATCTCCAGTGTAGCCACCAAACCTACAAAACTACGGATTTCCGTTGCCGTTGTTGGCCTTTCCCATTCCAAAACAGCCTCGACCTTCGTTGGATCCACAGCGATTCCTTCGCGGGATATTACGTGCCCCAAGAATTGAACTTGCTCCAACCAAAATTCACACTTCTCTGGTTTCGCATAGAGTCATGTTTCTCTCGGGATCTCAAGAACAATGCTAAGATGCTCAAGATGGGTCTCCTTGTCCGGAGAATAGATCAGTATGTCATCAATGAAGACGACTACGAACTGATCCAAAAAGGGACGAAAGATCCTATTCATATAGTCCATGAATATAGCAGGTGCATTCGTCACTCCAAATGGCATCACCAAATACTCATAATGCCCATAGCGTGTTCGAAACGCTGTCTTAGGAACATCTTCAGCTTTTACTCGTATCTCGGTGGTATCCTCGACCGCAGATCGATCTTTGAAAATACTTGCCGCTCCACGTAATCGATCCATAAGATCATCGATCCTTGGAAGAGGATATCTATTTTTAATCGTGACTTTGTTTAGTCGACGAAAGTCCACGCACGCCCAGCGCTTCCATCCTTCTTCCTTACTAGTAGAACCGGAGCTCCCCACGGTGACACACTAGGTCGTATAAACTCCTTCCTTATCAGCTCCTCAAGTTGGTCCTTCAAGGTTTCTAATTCTGATGGCGACATACGATATGGCGCCATAGATATTGGTCCGGTGCCTGGAGTCAGATCAATCGCGAACTCGATCTCCCGAACAGGTGGCAATCCAGGTACATCCTCAGGAAAAACCTCCGGAAACTCTCGAACGACAGGTATGGAATCCAAGTCATACTCGCCTTCGACGTCCAAGGAAAACAGTAACATGTAACCTTGAGCTCCTTCTTTCAAAGAAGCCCTTACCTGACTAGCAGATAAAAATCCAGAAATCTCCTCCCTAAAGATTAAGGTTTTATGAGCACAATCTATTAGGATATGGTTGGAAGATAACCAATCCATGCCTAAAATTACATCCAAATGTACTAAAGGCAAACAGATCAAGTCTACAAGAAAATGTCTATTCTGAACAATGATAGGACAGTTTAAGCAAACCGAATTAACGGTCACAGGTTCAGCAGTTGGGGTAGAAACAATCAGATTATATGGTAAGGAAGAAACAGGCAAATTTAGAATTTTCACACGATCCATCGAGATAAAAGAATGAGTTGCGCCTGAATCGAAAAAAGTACAATCAAAAGATTACCAAAGAATGTCACACTTACCTTGCACGAGATCATCGGAGTTTGATGCCTCAAAGACCACTCATGGTATACACTCTTCCCTTAACGGTTGGCTTGTTCATCCTAGTATGGTTGACATGATGCTCTCTCTTGGGTGCATGACACACCTTCGCCAAGTGTCCCACAAGGCCACAGTTGTTACACTTGTGATCCTTCTTTGGACAAGTATTTGCCATGTGGCTCGGATCTCCACACCTGTAACATCTCCTCTCTTGGCCTTGTTCGTTGTTTCTCTGGCCTCCACTTCCGGTCCCTGAAACATTGGGACGAGCCTGCGGTTTCTGGTTGTAGCTAGACGCCCGTGTACTGGCTTCCTCTCGGTTCTCGCTTCGGCCTTGACTCGGCTCTTAGGACGAACAGGTCCTCCTGCGCTTCCCTTGTTATCCCTTCCTCTCGCGCATCATCTCAACTTTCCCAAGCACTTCTCCACCAGTGCTTGGAAGTTCCCGATCTCCAATGGCAATACTGATTCCTTAATCTCGAGCGCAAACCGGCTTCAAATTGTTCACACTTCCATTCCTCACTGGGATTGTCTTGAAAGGAACGGAAATACTTGGCAAGGGATTCAAACCTTGCCGCATACTCCCCTCATCACAGTCTCGCTGACTCAGCCTCATGAATTCCTGCTCATTCTCTCTTCTGGCACTCTGAGGAAAGTATTTTTCTAAAAACTTTCCACGAAATACTCCCCAGGTGATCGCCTGGTGCTCAGCCTCCAACAACTGCCTGGTGCCTCTCCACCAAGACTCAAGATCTCCCACTAATCGAACACGGAATAAGGTACCTTAGATTCTTCTCGAGTGTGTACTAAGTCGAAGATCTTTTCTAGCTCCTCGAATCCAAAGGTCAGCCTTAATTGGATCCACGTCTCCATCAAATCCTGACGGATTCTCGACGTCGGAAAGCGTTCGATGCCTTCCTTCTGCCGCTTGTTCTCGCCTCTCGCTCTTGTTGGTTCTGGGCAGCAGCATTTGCTGTTTGGAGAGCTATGGCCGCAGCCACGTCGGCCAGTGCTTGGGCAGCAAAATCCATTCCTCCGTCGCCTCGTCCACCTCCACGAACACCTCTTTGGTTCATACTGACCTATACCACATAAGCAGTCAGAGAAAACACAACTTTAACACAACAGACCTAAACCCAAACATTCCCGAAAGACTCGACTAGCTCTGATACCAACTAATGTGACACCCTAAAACCTGGCATCACATGGTTACTCATTTGCGGAAAAGAAACTTATTTAAAACGCTGGTCGCCTTCGGAAATATAACCTTTGTTAGAAGGGTTACCGAAAAAGGGTACTTGTTTTTTTTTTTTTTTGTAAGCGGTAGTTAAGAAATAATGATGAACACTCAGAACATGTGAATAACCATCAATCATATCATTAGATAGCCAACCCACCTGGGGTCTTAGGTTTCTTGGTTACACAACAGGCCTTATCGAACTGGCCAACTCACTTTGTTACAAAAACTGAAGAGGTAAGTAAAAGATTTCCATCACACTGGGACTGGGGAAAATCGGGCATAAGGATCAAAAGAAGGCTCCAGAAGCCAAGGGACCATCAGGGTAAACTCCAAAAATCAACGACAAACTTATCCGTATCTCCTGCATTCGGAGTGACCGCAGAAGCTTCCTTCAGACGAGGAACCACTTGCCGGATCGATAACTTCGCCACCATCATCGAGGATCATGTCGTCGCCGTCGCCGATCTTGTGGGTGGTATTCTTGATCCTCTTCCTAATCATCCTCAATCTCTACGAATTCGTCGTGGTAATCCTGCTGATACTCTTCGTGATCCTCATCCTACACTAGATCTTCTTCGATTGGTGCGACCGGGTCAAAGTGCTCGTGAAGAAGTCCGGTGGCCTGCGCAGAGTGGGAGGTAGAACCATGGAGGTGGAAGTGCCACGGTCCGAGACTCGACTGTGTGGATTCTCCGTATAGGCACTCCATTTGCATTAGTCTCCGTCGTCGTGATTGGTCCCTGGTAGGTCACAGTCGTTGCTCCTTCGTGAATGGTCCAACTCCCCGCTGCCCCAGCATGGTCGAAGACCTCATTCTTCGAACTCGTTGGTGCCAGAGGGACTTCCGGATCCATCTAAGAGTACGTGCGTTCCCGAAGCAAAGAGAAAAGAACAAGCATACATTTGTGCAAGAGTGATATACCGTCATAAGATATATCCCACAACAACCATACACATGATACATACATCACAGAATCATATACGCAGTTAAATCATGCATATTCGCAATATATCAGTGTTATATCAAAGGGCATCAAACCCGCACAGCCAATCTTTCGAAAAGATGCATGGCACTTCAATATCAGGCTCTAACTTAATCTCATGAGATCACAACACCATATCATCACTGGAGAAGTTAGAGTTGGTCAAGCTCTAGCCCACCTGGCGCGATTACCCCTTACCCTCATGCATTAAGGTCTCAGGACGGGCAACGTCACATGTGCCTCTTCACTCGGTTTACATGGACAGACTCCCAGATACCATCTTTGTATCTGATTTAATCATCAATAGCACGTCTGCTTGGGGAAATGCACATGATAAAATATTTTATTGAAAGGATTTCTTTGTGTTCATTCTTTTCACTGTCGTTGCTCAAAGCTAACGACTTAATCATCATTTCCCCATCACTTGAGAACTCAAACATAGGACTCATAGTCCGAATGCTCAATCACAATGCCCAAGACCGTGGCGCAGTCAAGGGTTGTGGTCGTAGAAAACAACCTTCACCTTTAATCATAATCATCACACGCGGTCGAAGACACACTCAACACAACGTGATTAGGACCCAAGTCCCTAATATCATAACCAGGGCTCGTAGTCCCGGTTAACACTGATCCAAGATCACGTGCACATCACTCGAATACTAGAGGCGGCGTCTCGCGTACTAGATTCGCTTTCATAAGTACTTATTTTTCGTTCGGTGAAAAACAAATCCAAAATCGAATCCTCGATAACCTATCCAGGTTATCGGAAAGTTTCTAAAATGTTTAGGAAAAACCTTTTCTTTGGAAATCCTTTATAAAGCATCTTTGAAATTCTTTTATCTTTGAAATATTTCCCCATAGGATATTGCCAAATAATCTTGAAAGTTTCCACTTGAAAGCACATAGTTCGAAAAGGATTTTCCTCTTGAATATAATAGTACACCAAAATCATTTCAACATTCAAAACAAGTACTTTAAGTTTAAAGAGCTTTTGGAAAAGAACACCAATCCCTCCATATTCAAAGCTTATTAAGGTTTTTAATCCTTATTATGGTTGAGCACAGACGCACGTCTGGCTTAGCAAACTTTCAATCAACAACAGTGTATATCATAAGTATAATGGCAATCTCACAGTTGAAAGCATTTCATCACATGTATGCATTTTATCATTTAGAACAAGTACAGTTCAATCATCAGATAATAGCACAACAGTTTAAGTACATAAAATAATCAAGTAAGCTCAATCATCATATAAGTATCCAGTTAAACACCTACACACATGCATACAGTCATTGAATATCTTTAGGAAATCCCCTCTTACCTTAAGAAGGTAAAAGAATGTGAGAAAATAAACGGTTTCGCGGACGTTCTTCAAGGTTGGTTTAGGATGCAAGTCTAGGTTTCAAGACACAAGGTTCAAGGATTAGAACTCAATCAAGAACTTGGGGCTAGAAGTTTCCAAAACATACGCAACTTAGGGATTTATGATCCGCAAGTGCTAAGAGTTTAAAACATGATTACTTAAAACAAAGTTGAACAAAAATCCCACCAAGTTACACCTTGATGGAGATTCGGCCTTGATCAATAAAATAGGCTAGGAACATTTAAAATTTCCAATCTCTTTGGTTTAGCATCCATTAATAGTAAGGAGCTCAAAACCATGATCACTTTGGATAAATGAAAAACGAAACACCCTAGGTCCATAACCTTTAAGGTTCGGCCATCCTTGGGTTTTTATGATAAAAATCTTTAAATTCTTCCAATCTCTTAGACCTTTTAGCATCCAAAAACTTATGGAGCTTGAGTCTTTGATCATCTTGGAAACACCATATGATTATAAATAATTAAAGTATAATATCATAAAGTAAATGGCATAATGTAAATGACATAAAGTAAATGGCTTAAAGTAAATGGCACAAATATAAATGGCATAAAAGTAAATGACATAATGTAAATGACATAAAGTAAATAGCATAAATATAAATGGCATAAAGTAAATGACATAATGGAAATGACATAAAGTAAATAGCATAAATATAAATGGCATAAAGTAAATGACATAATGGAAATGACATAAAGTAAATGACTTAAAGTAAATGGCATAAATATAGATGGCATAAAGTAAATGACTTAAAGTAAATAGCATAAACATAAATGACATAAAAGTAAATGACATAAAGTAGAGTAAAAATCTTTAAACTTTTCAATCACTTTAGACATAGCATCCTTTAACATAAAGGAGCCTTGGTCATGATCATTTTGGGAAACAAAATCTTGAAACTTTCCAATCACTTTAGACATAGCATCCTTTAACATAAAGGAGCCTTGGTCAATGATCATTTTGGAAAAATAACTCTTTAAATACAAACTCACACTTGTAAAAGTTGAAACAAAATCCATCAAAACCATAGGTATGGTTCGGCCTCATTAAGAAGTAGAGGTTAGGAATCTTTGTTTTACACAACCTTTTAGTATGTTAAACTACAAGTAAATACAAGGCCATAGAAATTGGTTTCAACTCAAAAGGAGTTTTCTACCATTTTTGAGAGATTTTTGAAGATAAAGCTCATAAATGACATGAAGAAGAAACTTTAGAAAAAGATGGAGTTTTTAAAGAAAAGAATACATGAGAGTATTACCCTAAACAAGAGGAACAACTTTAATGAACAACACTTGGTGAAAAGAAGAGTAAAAACAAGAGCTTTGGAAGCTTGAAGTGAAAAGATGAAAGCTTAAGATGAAGTAGAAGAAGAAAGTGTTTAAGTGAGTTTGATAAGTGCTATTTATAGAGGGATGGGAGGAAGTGCACGGCCTTGAAGGGGAAGGAAGGAGAAGGAAGTTGAGTTTCTTGAAGAATGGATTAAGAGTTAATGTGATGTGATGTGATTGGAGAGAGAAAGTGAAAAGTAAGATTATGAAGTGTAAGTAGGATTTTCTTTTCCATTAGGCATGTCATAACATTAAATGAGATTCCCATCAAGTCTTTTCTCCTTCTTTAGGGTTCATTTAACTGTGTAAATACGTAACCGGTTGCACATCCGATCGTATTTTACGAAGGTTTTGCCCGGATAAAATATTATATTTTATTCCGGACAACAAAATTTCGAGAATTTACCCATCCACATAAAACATCATAAAAACACTAATTGTCTCGTTCACGAATTAAAATTTTGTTTCTCGGCTCGGTGAACTTGTACCGGTAGTGAGAACTCGAATAGGTTTTTGTCCAATTTTCGACTGAAAATTTTATTGGGGCTTCATATGGTAAAACAACACAAGAAAATGATTTTATTTTAAATAAAATCACCTTCTGGATTTTATCGAAAATAAATACATCAAAGCATTATTTACCGATAAAGAAGTATATGAAAAACAGGGTGTTACATTCATGTCTTATCAACAACAGGGAAAAACATCCCTTAATTCTAATTATTATAATTGTTATCATCTTTTAACATCTTAACATCATTGTTGGCATTAACGTCCTTAACAATCAACACTCAATAAGATAACAACACCAAACAACAACCAATAACCATTATGACTCATTACAACATGGCATCAACATTCAACATGTTCATAACAGACAACATTCAATAACAAGAACATTCATACCATTATAAATCAATTAATAACAGTCATGCCAATATCAACATCACAACAATTAACATCATATAACAATTAGACATAGAGGCTTATAAACACGTTATCATACAAACTGTCATATAGACATTTAATCAAACACCATGGTCATGGGTTAACCCATCATCTTACGCTACCCCATAGCCTACATGTTCATACTAGCCCTTCTCCCTATATCTGGTATGAAGATCAAACCCCGAAAGCAAACTGGTCTCGTTCCCTCAAGCAGCTTGATGAGTTTCCCAAGCCTTGGTCAAACAAGAAGGGGGCAACTAATTAGTCTCTAGATCTAATAATAGAAAACAGATTAAGAGAGGGAAGACAACATTACCTTAAATGATACTATCGCGCTACTCCTATCCCAAAACTAGAGCAAGAACACCAAGTACTTCAAAGGGTTCGAGGGAAGGGAAAGGGAAGAGGTTTCTGTCGCACTGAGATTTCCCAAAGTGCCAAAAAGAGGGTTTGGGTCGCAACCCTCATGGAAATGCTCTATTTATAAACTCTGAGACCTGAGCACGACCTTGCTCCCTGTTGAGCACGGGGCGCTCAAAGTTTCTATTGCAAGACCATATAAATGATCGAATTGGCCAAAACACATAAAATAATACTTGTAGATACTTCTCTTAGTTTTCCAACGCCACAAAGATCACCTCGATCGAACATTTAGAACTCAAGGTATGACCAAAATAGTGAAACAACTTATATGGACTCTAAAAGAATTGAACCTTCCTAAGGCTAAACTTCCCCAAACATGAATTTAGGCATTAAAAATAAACATAACAAGCATGTACAAACATATATAAAAGCACTAAGCTTATTTACGAAAAATGAGGTGTTACAATTCCACCCCCTTATAAAAATTTCGTCCTTGAAATTTCTATCACCTTGATTGGTTAAACTTTCACAAATTAGGCACATACCTTGGGTTGAGTCCATAGACTAAGAGGCTCCGGCTCCCCTATGGGTAAAGGATCTTCCAAAAGAAACTAAGCTGGAAGAACTAAAGGTTCTTAACACTAAAGCATCATTATCTATAACAAGTACAGACAATTCAAAAAGAGCACACTGAAAACTCGCAATGAGGACTCATACCACGTCCGGACAGGGACGAATCGCTTGATACCACTAAATGTGACACCCTCCACCCCGCATGTATTTTTAAAGCGATAACATAGAAGGAAATAATTTAATTTTTGTAAATAAGATAAACATGTGCTTATTCTTTATAAAAGAAAACCAACGGGTAAAGGAAACCACATTGTAACAAGGTCTCAACATTGAAAATAAAACATGTTAAAGAAGAAAGACATATCATAAACATAAACAAAAGATATAGATGAACCCAACCACGATGTCATATTACAATGCTGATATAATCAATCCGATAAACAACTCGGATAAACAACTAAACTAAACTAAACATAAACTAAACTACGAGTAGCGACTCCTCGGAGTCACTCCTCAGCAAGCTGGTCATCGTCCTCTGCATAACCAAAAGATACAAGCAAAGCAAATAAAGAAAGACGTGGAGTAAGAACCATATATATAAACATAACGCAACAAGATGGTTGGCAAGATGAATATACAACACATAGAAACCATAACATAGTCATCATACCAACACAACAAGCATTTCACAATATAACATCAATCATACAATGCAATGCGAAGCACTACTCCGAATGCATGTGGATCCATCTACACCAGGTGCACGACTTAATAGTTACATTTCCACATTGGCCAAAAAGCACCAACGCTGGGGCAGTTCACCTTACCATGGGTGGACCCCTAGGATAGTCGATGCACCTTATTCTCAGATTCGCCACCACTGGTGTACATGATCCCCTTTGTCTTAGATTAGACATAGAGGCATATAAACATGTTATCATACAAACTGTCATGTAGGCATTTAATCAAACACTAGGATCATGGTTTAACCCTTCATCTTACGCTACCACATAGCCTACATGTTCATACTAGCCTTTATCCTCATACCTTGTATGAAGATCAAACCAGAAAGCAAACTGGTCGTGTTCCCTTAAACGACTTGATGAGTTTCCCAAGCCTTGGCCAAAGAAGAAGGGGACAACCAATTAGTCTATAGATCTAATAATAGAAAAGAAACTAAGAGAGGAAAGACAACGTTACCTTAAACGATACTATCGCGTTACTCCTCTCCCAAAACTAGAGCAAAAACACCAAGTACTTCAAAGGGTTCAAGGGAAGGGTAAGGGAAGAGGTGACTATCGCACTAGGATTGCCCAAAGTACCAAAAAGAGGGTTTGGGTCGCAACCCTTATGAAAATGCTCTATTTATAGACTCTGAGACCTGAGCAAGGCCTTGCTCCCTGTTGAGCACGGGGCGATCAAATATTGTACTACGAGACCATCTAAACGATAGAATTTGCCGAAACACATAAAATATAACTTGTAGATAATTATCTTAGATTTCCAACGCCACAAAGATCATCTCGATCGAACATCTAGAACTCAAGATATGGCCAAAAGGGTGAAACAGGTTACTTGGACTCTAAAAGGATTGAACCTTCCTAAGGCTAAACTTCCCCAAACATGAACTTAGGCTTTAAAAACAAACATCACAAGAATATACCAACACATATAAAAGCACTAAGCTTATTTACAAAAAACGGGGTGTTACAAATCCACCCCCTTATAAAAATTTCGTCCTTGAAATTTCTATCACCTTTATTGGTTAAACTTTCACCAATGAGGCACATACCTTGGGTTGAGTCCTTGGACTGAGAGGCTTCGGCTCCCCTAAGGGTAAAGGCTCTCCCAGCAGAGAACGAAGATGGAAGAACTACAGGTTATTAACACTAAACCATCATTATCTATAACTAGTATAGATAATTCAAACAAGAGCAAACAGAAGACTAGCAACAGACTCATACCACGTACGGACATGACCGAACTGCTCTGATACCACTAAATGTGACACCCTCTACCCCGCATGTATTTTTAAAGCGATAACATGAAAGAAAATAATTTAATTTTCGAAATAAGAAAACACGTGCTTATTCTTTATAAAAGAAAACCAACGGGTAAAGGATACCACATTGTAACAAGGTCTCAACACTGAAAATAAAACATGTTTAAGAAGGAAGACATATCATAAACATAAACAAAAGATGTAAATGAATCCAACCACGATATCACATTACAGAGCTGGTATAACTGATCCGATAAACAACTCAGATAAACAACTAAACTAAACATAAACTAAACTACGAGTTGCGGCTCCTCGGAGTCACTCCTCAAAGAAATCGCTCACCGTCCTCTGCATAACCAAAAGATACATGCAATGCAAACAATGAAAGATGGGGAGTAAGAACCATATATATAAACATATTGTGAACAGGATAGTTGACAAGATGAACATACAACACATAGCAACCATAACATAGTCATCATACAAACATAACAAGCATATCACAATATAACATCAATCATACGAAGCAATGCTAAGCACAACTACGAATGCATGTGGATCCATTTACACCAGGCGTACGACTTCAGAGTTACATTTCCACATTGACCAAAAAGCACCAACGCCGGGGCAGTTCACCTTACCATGGGTGGACACCTAGGATAGCCGACGCACCTTATTCTCAAATGCGCCAACACGGGTGTACATGATCCCCTTAGTCTCGGATGAATCACCATGGATGGCCAGATTGTATTACACGCGGACGACCCCCCCCAACTATTGTACCTCCCCCTAAAACTCCATGCATGATGTACGCAAACATCAAACAACCGTTATCCACCACCTCCATCAACACCATTTATTATGGCTTAACCTCTTTGGCCAACAAGCACCAAAGGTAACATCATCTTTAATCTCTTAACTTTAAACGTTAGACAACAATCTGGCCAAAAAACATCAAAGCATCAACACCTTGAACATAATGCATCAAGGCCCCCTTGGCCACTAGGCTACCAAGGTACAGTATCAACAACACCTTGACCATCAATCATCAAGGCTCAACATCATCTTTTCACTTGTCTTTGGTCTTCATGTTTCGTTGGTATCTTATTAAGTCTTTTAAGCGTTTCGGGTGAAAACCCTTATTTCAGTATTTTCGGTTCTGTTCTGGTCCGTGCTCACCCTCAGCACGGGCATGCTGCTCTGGGTTTCAAACCGAAGCACGGGCATGCTCATTGTTAAGAACGTCCGTACTCAAAAGAGCGTGGCCGTACTGATCTGGGTAGAAATGGTCAGAAACCCTTTCCCAAATCCTTGGGACAATTCACAGATTCAACCTATTGGCTTCTACTAATCCATTGAACATCAGCTTCATTAATCTTAATTGTTCTTCATTAATATTCATGTCTTACCATCATGGGGAATTAATCCTTTAATCACAGCTTCATTATTAATGTCCCTGGAACACTCACTAATCAATCCTAGGGTCTTTAGCTAAGCCCTATCAACATAACGTTGCCTTTCACAATATCTTCATGTCTTATGAACAACTGGGAAAAACGTCTTTTAATTCTCATTATTATCATTGTTATAATCTTTTAACATCTTAACATCATTGTTGACATTAACATCCTTAATGATCAACACTCAATAAGAGAACAACACCAAACAACAACCAATAACCATTATAACTCATTACAACATGGCATCAACATTCAACATGTTCATAACAGACAACATTTAATAACAAGTACATTCATAACAACATAAATAAATTAATAACCATCATGTCAATATCATCATCACAATAATTAACATCATATAACAATTAGACATAGAGGCATATAAACATGTTATCATACAAACAGTCATATAGGCATTTAATCAAACACAAGGATCATGGGTTAACCCTTCATCTTACGCTACCCCATAGCTTACATGTTCATACTAGCCCTTCTCCCCATACCTTGTATGAAGATTAAACCTCAAAAGCAAACTGGTCGTGTTCCCTCAAACGGCATGATGAGTTTCCCAAGCCTTGGCCAAAGAAGAAGGTGACAACCAATTAGTCTCTAGATCTAATAATATAAAAGAGACTAATAGAGGGAAGACAACATTACCTTAAACGATACTATCGTGCTACTCCTCTCCCAAAACTAGAGGAAGAACACCAAGCACTTCAAAGGGTTCTAGGGAAGGGAAAGGGAAGACGTTTCTGTCACACAAGGATTGCCCAAAGTGCCAAAAAGAGGGTTTGGATCGTAACCCTCATGGAAATGCTCTATTTATAGACTCTGAGACCTCGGCACGACCTTGCTCCTTGTTGAGCATAGGGCGCTCAAATGTTGTACTGCGAGACCATCTAAACGATCGAATTGGCCAAAACACATAAAATAATTCTTGTAGATAATTCTCTTTGCTTTCCAACGCCACAAAGATCACCTCTATCAAACATCTAGAACTCTATATATGTCCAAAAGGTGAAACAGGTTACTTGGACTCTAAAAGGATTGAACCTTTCTAAGGCTAAACTTCCCCAAACATGAACTTATGCATTAAAAACGAACATAACAAGCATATACAAACATATATAAAAGCACTAAGCTTATTTACGAAAAATGGTGTCCTTTGACTGAGAGCCTCCGGCTCCCCTAAGGGTAAAGGCTCTCCCAGCAGAGAACCAAGCGGGAAGAACTAAAGGTTCTTAACACTAAAGCATCATTATCTATAACAAGTATAAAAAATTCAAACAAGAGTACACAGAAGACTCGCAACAGACTCATACGACATCCGAACAGGGTCAAACTGCTCTGATACCACTAAATGTGACACAATCTATCCCACATGTATTTTTAAAGCGATAACATAGAAGGAAATAATTTAATTTTTTGAAATAAGATAAACACGTGCTTATTCTTTAAAAAAGAAAACCAACGTGTTAAGGATACCACATTGTAGCAAGGTCTCAACTTGGAAAATAAAACTTGTATAAGAAGAAAGACATATCATAAACATAAACATAAACAAAAGATATAAACGAACCCAACCACGATGTCACATTACCGAGCTGGTATAACAAATTCGATAAACAACTCGGATAAACAATTAAACTAAACATAAACTAAACTACGAGTAGCGGCACCTCGGAGTCACTCCTCAGCAAGTTGCTTACCGTCCTCTGCATAACTAAAAGATACATGCAAAGCAAACAACGAAAGACGGGGAATAAGAACCATATATATAAACATAATGGCAACAGGAAAGTTGGCAAGATGAACATACAACACATAACAACCATAACATAGTCATCATACTAACACATGAAGCATATCACAATATAGCATCAATCATACGATACAATGCGAAGCACTACTCCGAAAAGATGTGGATCCATCTACACCAGGCGTACGACTTAGAGTTACATTTCCACATTGGCCAAAAAACACCAACACCAGGAAGTTAACGCCTTACCATGGGTGGACCCCAAGGATAGCCGACGCACCTTATTCTCGGATGCGCCACAACGTGTGTACATGATCCCCTTAGTCTCGGATGAATTACCATGGATGGCTAGATCATCTTACACGCAGACAACCTCCCCTTAACTATCGTACCTCCCCTAAAACTCCATGCATGATGTATGCACACAACAAACAACCCTTACCCACCACCTCCATTAACACCATTTATTTTGGCTTAATCTCTTTGGCCAACAAGCACCAAAAGAAAAATCATCTTTAATCTCTTACTTTAAACGTTAGACAACACTCTGGCCAAAAAGCATCAAAGCATCAATACCTTGACCATCATGCATCAAGGCCCCCTTGGCCACTAGGCTACCAAGGTACAACATCAACAACACCTTGACCATCAAGCATCAAGTCTCAACATCATCTTTTCACTAGTCTTTGGTCATCATGTTTCGTTGATATCTTATTAAGTCTTTTAAGCGTTTAGGGTGAAAACCCCTATTTAAGCATTTATGGTTTTGTTCTGGTCAGGAGAGCAAGGGTGTGCTCACCCTCAGCACGGGCATGCTGAACTGGTTTTCAAACTGGAGCAAGAGTGTGCTCCTTGTTAATAACGATCGTGCTCAATGGAGCGTGGCCGTACTGATATGGGCTGAAAGGGTCAGAGACCCATTCCCAAATCCTTGAGACAATTCACAAACTTCAATCAACAGTAATATATTCTCAACAATAATATCACAGTTAACAACAGTTCATCACATATATACAACTCACAATACTCTAAGGCAAGTAATAATCACAATAGTTCATGTAAACAAGTCATTCAAGTATTTGCTCCATATCATAATAATATTCAAATCACTCAAGAAAACACATACACACATGCATATAGTCATTGAATATCCCTAGGCAATCCCCTCTTACCTTCTGTGAAGGTAAGGAGATTAGATGCTTGAAGGGATATACCACAAACGTCTTTGTTTTCACCGCGATGGAAGTTTAAGGTTATGAACACAAAATCATAAGTTAAAATCAACCAAGAACACTAACCCACAAGGTATTAGGTTCGGCCAAGATAATAAATTAGGGTTAGAGATCCCCAAAAATATTAAAACTTATGGATTTATGATCCTTAAGTGTTACGAGTTCATAAACAATGATCATTTAACAAAGTTGAATTAAAATCCCACTACGTTATAAACTTAGGTTATTCGGCCAAGGCTAGTAAAATAGTCTAGCATTCACTAAACTTTCCAATCTCTTAGGTTTAGCATCCATATGTATTAATGAGCTCAAAACCATGATCATCTTGGAAAAATAAGAACAAAGAATCCTAGGTCCATAACCTTCTAGGTTCGGCCTTCATAGGATTTATAAGCTAGAAATCTTTAAACTTTTCAATCTCTTAGACTTAGCATCCAAATATCTTATGGAGTTCAAGTCCATGATCATTTTGGAAAACAATGGAAACCTAAACATTCCAATCTCTTAGACTTAGCATCCAAATATCTTATAGAGCTCAAGCCCATGATTATTTTGGAAAAAAGAAAAACTCAAACATCCTAGCACCTAAACACTAAGTTTCGGCCATCATAGGGTGATGAGGAAAATATTCTTTGTTTAATAACAACTCTTAGGTTTAGAATCACAAGGTATTAAAAGTTGTAAATCCACGATCATACTTGGAAAGTCGAAACATAGTATCCTAGGCCTACTTATTCATATTTTCGGCCATCATAGGAACAAGCTATCAAACCTTCCAAGATTTATAGATTTAAGATCAAGAGATAGTTAGAAACTCAAACACATTATCATATTCCACAAGTTGAAACAAAACCCACCTAGACCATATTGCATGGTTTCGACCTCCTTAGAAAAAAAGGGTTGGGGAGCTTTGTTTTACAACCTTTTAGTATGTGAAAATACAAGTAAATACAAGAATATCAACTCAAAAGGAGTTTTCTACCATTTTAAAGAGATTTTAGAAGTTTAAAGCTTAATAAGAACACATAACACAAATAATGAAATAAAATGATAAACTTGTAAAGAAATTTATATGAAAGCATTACCCTTAAAAAGAGGAAGAACTTTAATGAAGAACACCAGTGCAAAAGACAAACAAAAATACAAGCTTTAAGTAGTTGAAAAGGAAGAAGATGATGAAGTAATATAAGCGTAATGAAGTGATGAAGATGAAAAGTGGTGAAGTGTAAATCAAAGGGGTATATATAGGGGGGAGGGAGAGAGGCTCACGGCCATGAGGAAGAAGAGAGGAGAATCAAGTGGCTTGTTGAGTAAGTTTGGGAGTTAAGGCTTGATGGGATGGAAGGAGGAGAAAGAAATAACTTTTGGATTAGAATAGTATAATAATTTGAAAAGTGTAATGATTATACTTTTGGAGTGTGTCATAAGCTCTTCCATCATGTCACTTCACTCCTTTTGTGTTCCCTAATCTGCTCCATTGCGTATCCAGCTGCACTTCTGATCGTAGTTTTCCAACCTTTTCGCCTGAATAAAATATTATATTTTGTTTTCGAATGAAAATTTTCAAAATCGGCAAACCCCCACAAAACATCATAAAAACATCAACCGTTTCGTTCACGGGTTAAAATTAGGTTTTATGCATAGTAAGCTTGTACCGGTAGGGAAACGCAGACCGACTTCCGTCTGAATTTTCTACCGAAATTTTTATCGTGAGTTCATATGATATAACAACATAAAAAAGTGATTTTAGTTTAATTAAAATCATCCTGAGTTTAATCTAAAAATAAACACATTTAAATATGTATTTACTGCTATAAAAAGCATAAGGAAAATAGGGTGTTACACTTGGAGCTACCCTCGCCCTCGCCGTAGTGGCATCTATATTCCAGCGGTGGGATCTTCTGTAGATAGTGTTGTGTCCATTCGCCCTGCCAAATCGTCGTCCACGTCTTGCTATTGCTGACGGATATATATACAAAGAAACATAGAGGGAAAGAGGGAGATAAACAACACTGACATAATCATAAAATGGGGATGAGGACACATAATAATAATCACATATAGATATACACATGCGGCAAGTAATAAGCAACCATCTTCCAAATCACACCAACACAGAATATCCTCGAAGTTCACTATCAGATTGATCCTCTAAGGTGTCTCACTCCTATGCATGTCGGTCGATATCTCTCAACCGGGTCTCAGCTCGGAGATATTCCCTTATCAAGCCTCTTTGCTTAGGGAATGTTTCCCTTATCAAGCCTCTTTTGCTTAGGGAATGTTCCCTTACCAAGCCACTTCGCTTAGGGAATATCAGTTAGTTTGTCTAGGCTACTTTTCCGCTTGCTGTGATCCATAAGAGTGCATCTCTCTGTGAGCTCAACTCCATCAGAGGTATCTGGGTCGACTCGGATAGTCAACCTTATACGTGGATACTTAGGGTAAAGTCAAGATAACTAGGCTCTACCGGGGTACACGACGCACTAGGAGCTACCTAATGGTCATTGTGAGCCTCCCGAGTCCAGTTTTAATTACATCCCCGAGGTCTTTTCATAGACCGCCCCCTCCGTAATCCGTACTCGCACTCGAGTATAACTAACCTCGTATGAATCCCAATCATACGGCTCGCCACCTTGGCGAAATGAAATGCAACAAACATCTCCCTAGTTAACACCGGAACCAACTTACACATTCACACTCTCACAGCGGATGCCCATACATCCCTGGCCTCAAAGCCACAGTCTCAAGGCATTACCACGGTGTTAACTCTCAACTCATCCATACAACATATATTCGTCATAACAATCAGCCAATCATCAATTCTCATATATCAATAGAATAATCATAAAATCGTGTTCAGCATACCAAGTATGGCAAAAATCATGTATTATCATGTATAAGTCAAACAACACATAAGCATGCAGTTCAGACAACCTCAATCAACATAAAGTCGCTAACTTAAGGTATCAGGATTACTGTCAATAAATCCACAACCACTAAACCCGAGACAACATTAAAATATTAATTTATTTTGGTTTAGCCGTTGTCGATTATTTGACATTCTAGTAGGTGCAGGGCACCCTACACACATGCATATATAATTATTATTCTACGCTTGCCTCCACGACGATGTCAGTTACTTTCTCCACACCTTACTGGCTTGCATGCTTTCCCGTAAAAGCTTCGAATGCGTCCACTCTACTGAAACGAGCCTCGGTACGCTTTCCACCAACGTCCACAAATCTGCCACCATCCATACCAATACATCCATCGTTCCGTTTTTCATCCCGATTACACGTACGGGTATCACAATTTGCCGGAAACACAAATACCAACAGAATCAACAACAGGGTTCCAATAGATTTGAACCAAGAGATGGAATGAAAGGCAAAACTTACGAGAACAGCGGCTGGGCTTAGGGGGAGTCGGATTCAAGAGTGAGCTCAAGAATCAAAGGGAAATGTACCCAAAATGAGCTATGGTGTGAGCTCTATATCTCCCGCTACAGACCTTACATTACAAAATTGAACGGTGACAACATAGACATACTTGTCCCTAACCACCTCCACAATTTTCTGCCCGATCCAACGGTGAACGAACCTAGGATGGCCTTTCTATGGTGACGGGTTAGAAGTTATATGGGTTGAGTTTCTCACCATCCATGTTCACATTGTTTGCTGAATATCTCCAACTATGGACATGATTTCAAATTTCTGACTGTTGGATATGAAGAACCACAAGTATTGAACCTTCATATATAGTTTCCGAATGATCCAACGATATAAGAGTATATGGTAATGATGTTTATGTGACAACTCCAACAAAGCCCTCCAAACCCTCAACAATGGCTTCACTTTTTCTTTCACCTTTCCTTCTCTTGCTCTTAGCTCACGAAAATGATGAAGTCTGACCACTTTTGGCTTGTCTACTTGGGTTAGATTTTAGTTTTATTGACTTAGTGCATGTTAGCCATGTGTCATTAACTAAGGCAAGTTAGGAAGTTAGTGGGCTAGGTGTCCTTTAGCTAAGTTTAGTGGAATCCAAGTGTCCCTCTTGGTGGCAGCCCCATCCATGCAACCTCCCTCTTAGTAACATATGTCCAATTGTGATACGTGTCATCCACACATGTTGCCGTGTGTTGTTCCGAAGGCACAACAGGGTGTTTTCTTCCACATCATCCTGCATAACCTACTGCTAGAATATTTTGCTGTATTATTTTAGGCTACTCCTAAAACTTGTTGTACTCATTCCCGACCTAATTTCAATATTCCAACTCTCAATTAATTAATTAACTGACCAACTAATCGCTCGGTTTGCATTTGTTTACGTTTGAGACTCGTTTCAACTCTGATTCTCCTTAAACATGAAACACAAGCTAACTAACAACAAAGGAACTTGATTAAGTGTTTAATTATACTTAATCTCTTCCTTAAACCCTAATCAAGAAATTAGGGTGTTACATTACTACCCCCCTTAAAATAAATTTCATCCTCGAAATTTAAATTAAGTTACCTCATGAGAAAAGATGCGGATATTGTTGTTGCATGTCAGCTTCTCTTTCCCATGTTGCATCAACAATAACTGCATCCCAGATGACCTTGACTAAAGGAATTTACTACCCGCGGAGTTCTTTTATCCTTCAGTCCTCGATCCGGACAGGCAAAGCCTCAAACTCAAGGTTTTCTCTTAACTGTATTGATTCAGGTTCTATAATGTGCGATGGATCGGGATGATATTTTGAGTTGAGATACATGGAAAATATCATGAAGATTCGAAAGATTTGGCGGTAAGGCTATCTAATAGGCAACTGGACCAATTCGGCAAAGAATTTGAAATGGTCCGATAGAACGAGGTGTAAGCTTTCTGGATTTTATTGCCCTGCCAATTCCAGTCCTCGATGTGACTTGCATGAAAACAAGATCCCTTTCCTGGAACTCCAAAGGTCTTCTCCTCTTGTCGTTGTAGCTCTTTTGCCTATCTATCGCTGCTTTCATCTTTTCCTGAATCTTCTGAACTTGTTCCGTCGTTCGGTGTACCACCTTTGGTCCAATCAACTTATTTTCTCCTGTCTCGTAGCAACAGAGAGGTGTTCTACACTTTCTTCCATACAATGCTTCATATGGCGCCATGCCAATACTTGTGTGAAAACTATTATTATATGTAAATTCAATCAATGGAAGAAATTCATCCCAACTTCCTGTGTGTTCTAACACACATGCTCTTAGTAAATCTTCCAATGGCTGGATTGTTCTTTCCGACTGACCATCCATTTGAGGATGATAAGCCAAACTCATCCTTAACTTTTTTCCCAAAGCACTGTGTAAACTCTGCCAAAACCTTGATATAAATCTCGGATCTCTGTCCGGAATTATACTCGCTGGCACTCCATGCAATCTGACAACTTCCTTGATATAAAACCGAGTTAATCTTTCCATTAAGAACCTTTGGTTGATAGGAAGGAAATGAGCACATTTCTTCAATCTATAAATTGTAACCCAGATTGTATCATACTTCTTCTGTGTCTTCGGTAAACCATATATAAAGTTCATTGCAATATTGTCCCATTTCCATTCTGGGATGTCCAAAGATTGCAATAATCCCGCTAGCTTTTGGTGTTCAATCTTTGCTTTCTGACACACCAAGGAGGATTGTACATATTCCGCAACTTCCTTTTTCATTCCAGGCCACCATGACATTTTCCTCAAATCTTGATACATATTTGTGGCACCTGGATGGAAACTCAACTTACTTTTGTGCGCCTCCTCAAGAATCAGATTCTTAATTTCTTTATCTTCAGGCACACATATTCTCTCCCCCAAACTTTATGATCCCGTCGGTACCTCTCTTAAACTCTGTCGTCTTACCTTCTTCTATCATCTTGTTAATCTTTTGGAGATACTGGTCGTTATCTTGCTTCTTCCAAACTAAGTCTAGGAATCCACTTGTGATAGTTATCATTCCTAAACTCATCTTCTTCTGAGATAATTCTGTTATCCCAAGATTGAGATCTCTAAATTGTTCGATCAACTCTAACTCCTTAACCATCATAGCAGACACTTGCAAAGATTTCCAACTTAATGCGTCCGCTACGACGTTTGCTTTTCCTGGATGTTATTGAAGATCGAACTCATAATCCCTTATGAATTCCATCCATCTCCGTTGTCTCATGTTTAGCTCCTTTTGACCGAACAGGTATCTTAAACTCTTGTGATCGCTGTAAACTGTGAATATATCACCATACAAATAGTGTCTCCATATCGTCAATGCAAACACTATTACGGCTAACTCAAGATCATGGGTTAGGTAGTTCTGATCATGTACTCTTCACTGCATTGAGGCATAAGCTACTACTTTCCTTTCTTGCATGACAACACAACCCAGGCCTTGATGTGATGCATCACAGTACAGATCAAATGGTGCTAATGGATCTGGCAAGACTAATACAGTAGATGTTGACTCCTGGAAACTAGCCTCACACTCGTTTGTCCACTCAAACATTTTACTTTTTCATGTTAACTGCGTCATCGGCAAAGCAATCTTTGAGAATCCTTCTATGAACCTTCTATAGTAACCTGCCAGTCCAAGGAAACTTCTGACTTTGCATACTGTTTTAGGGCTTTCCCAATTCACAATTGCTTCAACTTTGGTAGGATCCATAACTATCCCATCTTTGTTTATAACATGCCCAAGAAATTGTACTTCGTCCAACCAGAATTCACACTTGGACAACTTGGCATAGAGTTGTCTGTCCTTAAGCACTTGAAGTACAACCCAAAGATGTTATGGATGTTCTTCTCTACTCGAGGAGTATATCAGAATGTTGTCGATAAACACAACGATAAATTTGTCCAGGTACAGTCTAAAGATCCTATTCATGTAGTCCGTGAATACGGCAGGAGCATTAGTTATGCCAAGCGGCATAACCAGATACTCGTAGTGACCATACCGACTCTTGAAAGAAGTCTTCGGTATATCATCTTCTTTCACTCTGATTTGATGGTACCCAGACCTCATATCTATCTTGGAGAACACAGTTGCCCCCCCCGCAACTGATCCATTAGATCGTCAATCCTTGACAACGGATGCTTATTCTTGATTGTTACCTTATTCAATTGCCGATAATCAACACACAACCTAGAACTACCATCCTTCTTTTTCACAAATAGAACCGATGCTCACCACGATGAAACACTTTGTCGAATGAACTCCTTATTCAACATGTCATCTAACTGCTTTTTCAACTCAGCCAATTTTGTTGGAGACATTCGATACGGCGCAATCAATATCGGTCCAGTCCTTGGTACGAGATCAATTGCGAACTCTATCTCTCTTTTAGGTGGCAACCCTGGAACATCATCCAGAAAAACTCCATGAAACTCGCTTACGATAGCCAGCGCTTCCATCTTAGGAGACTCCTTGGCATCCAAAGAAAACAACACCACACAGCTCCTTGATAGTCCTTCTCCCGTACTACCGTCATTGGCAGGCAATAATCCAGAAGGCTTCCATAAAAAGAAGAGTTTTATTTGAACAATCCAAAACTACATGGTTGGCCGAAAGCCAATCCATGCCAAATATAATATCAATCTGCTGCATAGGCAGATAGATAAGGTCAATACCAAAAGTCTGATTTTCTTAAACAACTAGACAGGTTCGACAAACAAACAAAGTAGTTAATGTAACTCCCATAGGGGTAGAAACATTCAGATCATAGGGTAAAGATGTAACAGGTAATTTCAAATGATCCATGCACTCAAGAGAAATAAACGATTGCATAGCACCTGAATCAAATAATACAGATAAGAGTATTTCGAAAATGAGACACTTACCCTGTTTGAGATCACGATCTCTAGTAGTCTCGGAACCTCTAACGGCGAACACCATCCCACTGTCTACCTCCTTGCAAATTTATTGTCTGAGCTCTTGAACATGTGTCCCGCTTGCCCACACTAATAGCATATCACATTTTGCATCTGGGGACAGTTTCTTGTCAGATGGGACCCTCCGGACGTGTAAAAAGTCTGCATCCCAGATGATGCCTGGTTGGAACCTCCACTGCTAGCACCTACTGCTTGCTACTTTGGGCGACTGTAAAGTCTTTCCTACTGCTGATACCTTCACCCACGACGTCTCTGGCTATTGCCTCCTCTAATCGGTCCACCACTCTGCTGCAGTGGGTGTACTGGTCTCGAATGGTCGTGACTCTCTAACCTGGTGCACTTTTCAACCAATTCTAGAAAGTGGTTGAACTTTTAAAGAATCATCATCCTCTTTAACTTTGGCCTCAGCCCTTCCTCAAACCTCCTACTGGATCCATTCTTCATTTGGGTGAACTTGATAAAACTAGGAGAACTTCAACATTGCCTCGAGTGGATAACATACTCTCCAACTAATAGATTCCCTGCCTCAGACTCATGAACTTTCTCATTCATAAGACATACCAATGTCTTATAAATGCTTAAACAGTTATTCCCATACATTAAGAATAACTCGTGTATCGGACACTCTACCCTTGTCTAAGCATAGCTGACATCCGATGAGGATTCAACTAATACTGTCGGTACTCATCCTACCCCACAGTCTAGTTTAGAACAGAACTGCTCTGATACCACCAAATGAGACACCCCGATGTCCCATTAAAGAACAACCCTAATTAACTAAGCCTTAAACCGTTATTAACGTTAACGTGCTTTATTACAGTCGAAAATATTATAATAATAAAAGCTGTAAAGAAATAAAACAATTTAAACTTGCACAAGTGACGTCATCCACATCTATATATACAATAAATACAACACGTCCATCAGAGTAGGCTAAGTACCCTCCATGGGACCATCACAACCTACAACCATCTATAGACTCAAAATATAAACAGATATAAACTAACCGAATAGATATAGAAGAAGTCCTATAGATACCCGACCCACCACTCAAAATACATCAAAATACAAAATAGGTTCACATAGGCTCATAACCTAACAGGGTGTCCGACAAAACCATATCACAAACGATATGGGCGCTTGGAGCTACCCTTGCCGTAGTGGCGTCTATATACCAGCGGTGGAATCTTCTGTAGATAGTGTTGTGGCCATTTGCCCTGCCAAATCATCATCCCTGTCTTGCTGTTGCTGCACATCTAACGGATATACATACAGAGAAACATAGAGGGAAAAAGGAGATAAGCAACACTGACGTAATCATAAAATGAGGATGGGGACACATAGAATAGTAATCACATATACATATACACATGTAGCAAGTAATAGGCAACCATCTTTCGAATCACACCAACACAGACTATCCTCGAAGTTCACTATCAGATTGATCCTCTAAGGTGTCTCACTCCTATGCATGTCGGTCGATATCTCTCAACCGGGTTTCAGCCCCGAGATATTCCCTTATCAAGCCTCTTTTCTTAGGGAACGTTTCCCTTATCAAGCCTCTTTTGCTTAGGGAACGTTTCCCTTATCAAGCAACTTCGCTTAGGGAATATCAATTAGTTTGTCTAGGCAACTTTTCCGCTCGCCGTGACCTATAAGAGTGCATATCTCTGTGAGCTCAGCTCCATCAGAGGTATCTGGGTCACCTCGGATAGTCAACCTTAGACGTGGATACTTTATAATATGCTATATTATCTAGTTTTATTCTAGATTTTCTAGTGAATTTTACCATATTGATGAGTTGTATTCTCAATTAGTACTCACCTTTGGTTTGTTTCCCTTAAGCAGTGTTTAGTGTCTTTGAATGTATTTTCCATGTTTTAATTAGAAAATTGAGTCTTTTTCTATGATTTTCTTGTTTGAATAAATTTCAGGTTCATACATGAGCTTGAGAAGGATAAAAGTGAAGCCTAGGAGCAAGGAAAAGAAGCAAGAAGAGGCTAGAAATTCGGAGTCATCTGCCCCGTGGATGGGCCATTCGCCTCGCGGATGGTGCACTTCTAGACTGAGCTATGATTCAAGTTTCGCCACGCAAAACGTAATTCGCCCCGCGAATCGCTGATACCAGAACTTAAAATTCTGGCCTTTTGTACGGAAATAGGGTTCCACTCTTTCTTCTTTTGGCTGCGTCTCCTTCTGTTTGGCTGTGCCTAGACCCTTCTTTTCTTGTTTTCATTTTGGTTTCTTAGATAATGTTTTTGATTCCATTCATTATGGAGTAAATCCCCTTTTTCTAGGGTGACGATGTAACCACACCATGACGGTTTGGTGATTTTATTTCAGTTTTTCCTTAATTTCTTCTTCTCTTTCTTTTATGTTTATTCTCTATTCTTAATGCTTCTAATTGCTTGATCACCAATTATATGATAGGATAATCATAATGAGATCGAGAGGAGATTTATGTGTCAAGGGTATTGAGATAAAACCATAGGGTTAATACGGATAGAGATATACCGTAGGAGCTTTATGCAACTTCAATAGAGAATCATAGAATTTAATGAATTTATTGATAAATAATCATCATAGAGATATAGTTGATTAGGGATTAAGAGATTTGTTCTAGCATACTCGAGAGAGACATTAGAATAAATTAGGATTCTTGGTTGACATTAGAAATTGATTAGAAATCAGGAAGAATTGATATAATTGAATCAAAGCAAGTGGGATAAGTATTTCTTTTCTATGAGGAATGTGTATTCATAGCGTTGGTGAAATTGGATCCCTAGGATTTTCTTTAATTGTTTGTTCCATGTTTATCTTTGCGTTTTAATTAATTCAAAAATCCAAAAATATATAATTTAATTTCTTTTCATAATTTTTATCATAAACAAATCCTCAATTTATTTTGGTCTAAATATTTGTTGACTTTGTGAAGTGATACTTGGCCACCCAATCCCTGAGTTCGACCTCGGTATCTCATCGTGTTTTTATTACGTGCTTCGATCTGGTACACTTGCCGGAGCCCATCAAGTATTCGGCGCCGTTGTCGGGGATTGGTTTTGCCAATATCATTAGTAACAAAGAAAACAACTACTTTAGACATTTTTTTATTTTGTATATATTTGATTTTTCTTTTGAGTTTTGTTTGTGATAGGTAGATCCAACACATGGACCATTGTTACTATTCAATTCCGGAATATCAAATTGATTGGATTGTGCTTAATGGTATTGTTGATAAGCATGTGAGGGTATGGTCCAAGGAGGAATGGACATCCTATGTGTCATCTTTACGACCACCACCACATTTTAAGATGGATCCCGTTTTGCTAGAATTTCTTTGGGAGATAGATGGTCAACTTGTGATCCAGAGCATAGAGCGTATCAAGGAAGAAATAAGTTCCATGATTCAGAGGTTTGAAAAGTGAGCTGGGAAACATTCTAAAGAGCTACCAGCAATACTAAGTGACCAGTTTCAGAAGTTAGAAGTGCAAGCTAGGGAATATTCCAAATTGCTAGCATCAAAGCCACAGGGAACCCAAATTCAAGAGAATGTGGTTGTGGATATGGACTTTAATGACGATGACATGAGAGTTGATGATGATTCACAAGAAGACATTCCACTGGAAGACTTTCACTTGAATTGGTTTGATGAAGATGATGAAGTGGTGGTGGAAGATGAGTCCAGAAGAGAAGAGCATAAAATGGAAAGCAAAGAGGAAATATCTATCATTGCTTCTTTTCAAGGGAAAAATGAGAAGAATCATATGGAAAGCACTTACTTGACCAGTCCTATTGAGGAGCCTCAAAATTTAGAATTGGATAAGTATGTTGGTTTGCATGCATGTGTGGATATAACAAAGTTGGTACCTTCTATTTGTCTATCATATTACCTTGTGAAAATACCAACTTTGGAGATCAATTCATTGCCTGAGCATTGGGATTTTTCATAAATAGCGGCAAAGGATTTGAAGTTGTCTAAAAAAGTTAAGCTTCACATGCTTCATGGAGAAGTTATGTACAAAAGGGCCATACTTGGAGTCGATGACTTACCATTTGACCCGGGAGGAAAGGAGTTCATCATAGCACTTAGAGAAGTTAATGGAATCTCTCACATTTTCTAATTACATCTCCATTCCATGAGCCATGGGATCCGAGAGGAATATTTTACATTTGAACATCCCTTGGCCGTTGTACCACAGGTAATGGGATCCGGGTGGAAGCGTCTTCATGAGTATTTCTAAATGCTTCTCTTTGAGAATCTCTCAAAGTGAATGGCCAAAGGCTCAAAGTGTACTTGGGAGGAGATTTTGAAAGGCAAGAAATTACCTTATAATTGACTTAACCCTTTTGAGGGCATGACTGTCGGGCTCGGGACATTAAACAAGAACTAACTAGGAGGCAACCTAGGTTCATATCCTTTTTCTTCATCTAGTCATTGCATTTAGTTAGGTGGTAGATAAAACTTTGAATATAGGGTAGCATAATTGTGCGTTGAATATAGTATTGTGCTAGAAAAATGCACTATTTGCATACTTTTGCATATTAGTATCAATTAGGTGCATTCATGGTAGTTAAGTCATTTTTAGAGTAGTATATGCCTTGGGAGGCATGTAGGGACTTAGAAAATCAATGAAAAAGAAAAAAAGTAAAACTTTGGGGGAGCTGCAGATTTTCTGCATAATTCGCCCCGTTGATTCATGTTTAGCCCCACGGATTGGCTTCATCAGCTCTCTGGAAAAACTGAATTCGCCCCGCTACTCTTCAGTTAGCCCCACGAATTTCCAATAAGCTCACTGGAATTTAGTCATCCGCCCCGCGGTTCTAATGTTCGCCCCGTGGATGAAATTTTTACTCACTGGAAAAACTTTAAACGTCCCGCGGTTGCTTGATTCGCCCCGTGATTCTGGGCGAGTTGTTTATCGAGGGACGGCAATCTGTGTTTCCATCTGAAGAGGATATCCGGGGTCATGTCGACTGGCACAATTTTCCTGGAGACCAGGAGGGTGCGCCAGTAGGAGGAGGTGAGCCCACGAATGACCAGGAGGGTGATCCAGATAAGCCCATGGATGTTTTGGACCGTTTGATGGAGGACTGAGAGGGTTTCGCTCGGAACCCTAGAAATTAGCTTTCTTAACTCCTCTATTTCCTTATGTTGTTTTTATTCTTTTGTTATGATAAACTAAGTCTTTGTGTGTCTTGTCGTTTGATTTTGTTTAGTGAGTCAAAAATATAAAATAAAATAAAATTTGCTTTGAGTTGATAAATGGATTGTAAGTGGATTGACCATGTGAATTCCCATTCTTGTTTCCATATCATTTTTGATTGATTAATTCATGTCATGCTTAAGTGAAAAACATGATACTTTTGAAAGTGATTGGATAGTGATGCAATTGAGTGTGCCTTGACTTGAATGCATGAACCATGACTAGTTTGAGATGTTAGAGGACTTAGCATAATTCATGATGTTTGATATGAGTATCTATTTGTGTCCAGGTGAGGAGTTTGAGCCTTCAACATGATTTTTGTTTTGAGAGTAGCTATTGAGTTATGAACTCTTAGGTTTGCTTGAATCTCTTCTTGATTTACATGATTACTTGATGCGTGAGCATGATAAAGGCACTTTCTTTGAAATAGCTAGTTGGCCAAAAATATAACCTAAATGAATTATCCCTTGTTAGCCCCATTATGCTTTAAGCCTATTTTTGTTGTTACCTAAATATAATTGCTAAATCCGAAAAAACCATGTTTACCTACCCGAAAGGATTAAGTGAGCATTGGAATTCAAGGTAGAATGGTAGCAAAGTGCTAAGTTTGAGGTGACACATGAGAAATTCAGTTTTGGAAGAAAATCAAGGAAGGGTAAAAATGCCCTTGAAATAATAAAGAAAAAAAAAATTTGAAAAAAAAAGTTTCAAGTGGAAAAAGTGGAAAAGTGTGAAAAAAGAGCTAAAAAGTGAAAAAAAAAGAGAGAACAAAAATAGTTTATTCTTTGGAAATTGTGCTCCATTGCTCACTTGGTTTTTAGGGTCTAAACTTGCATTCCCATTCTTTTTCCCGACATTCCACCTTGGCCCCATTACAACCTTATAAAGACCTTTTGATTGTGCATCATGTGGTTGTGTGAACTAATGAGTGAGATGAAAATCAAACCCAAAGAGTGAGTTTCTCGATATGCAGATTTTTGAGGGAAACACAAGCCTAAACACTTAAGCATTGAGTGAATTAATTATCCTTGGTGAGGAGTGAGACTCATTGATTACTAGTGAATTTGTGTTCAAGTTTTTGAAACCACTACTTGATTGGCAATTGTATGATGGTTGAGTTCACTCTTTTGTTGATCTTTAAGGTACTCTTGATAGTTGATTGTTTGATCTTAGGAAGGCATGCTTGATTTTGATGAAGTGGTTGTGGTTGACATTATGTGGGAAATTATTGGTTACGGGTCCATTAGTCTCATATCATCTCATTGTGCGTCCTTGAGTCTTTTGTGGGTTTTGCTTTGAGTATTTTTGTGTGTTGTTTGCTTGAGGACAAGCAAAGCTTAAGTTTGTGGTGTTGATAATCCGCTAGATTATCTAGTTTTATTCTAGATTTTCTTGTGAATTTTACCATATTGATGAGTTGTATTCTCAATTTGTACTCAACTTTGGCTTTGTTTCCCTTAAGTAGTGTTTAGAGTCTTTGAATGTATTTTCCTTGTTTTAATTAGGAAATTGAGTCTTTTTCTATGATTTTCTAGTTTGAATAAATTTCAGGTTCATACATGAGCTTGAGAAGGATAAAAGTGAAGCCTGGGAGCAAGGAAGAGAAGCAAGAAGAGGCTAGAAATTCAGAGTCATCCGCCCTGCGGATGGTGCACTTCTGGACTGAGCTATGATTCAAGTTTCGCCCCGCCAAACGTAATTCGCCCCGCGAATTGCTGATACCAAAACTTGTAAATTCTGGTCTTTTGTACGGAAATAGGGTTCCACTCTTTGTTCTTTTGGCTGCGTCTCCCTCTGTTTGGCTGTGCCCAGACCCTTCTTTTCTTGTTTGCATGTTGGTTTCCTTGACAATGTTTTTGATTCCTTTCATTATGGAGTAAATCCCCTTTTTCTAGGGTGACGATGTAACCGAGCCATGACGGTTTGGTGATTTTATTTCAGTTTTTCCTTAATTTTTCTTCTCTTTCTTTTGTGTTTTATTCTCTGTTCTTAATGCTTCTAATTGCTTGATCACCAATTAGATGATAGGCTAATAATAATGAGACCAAGAGGAGATTTATGTGTCAAGGGTATTGAGATAAAACCATAGGGTTAATACGGATAGAGATATACCATAGGAGCTTTATGCAACTTCAATAAAGAATCATAGAACTTAATGAATTTCTTGAAAAATAATCATCATAGAGATATAGTTGATTAGGGATTAAGAGATGTGTTCTAGCGTACTCGAGAGAGACATTAGAATAAATTAGGATTCTTGGCTGACATTAGAAATTGATTAGAAATCAGGAAGAATTGATATAACTGAATCAAACCAAGTGGGATAAGTGTTTCTTGTCTATGAGGAATGTGTATTCATAGCGTTGGTGAAATTAGATCCCTAGGATTTTCTTTAATTGTTTGTTCCGTGTTTATCTTTTATTTTTAATTAATTCAAAAATCCAAAAATATATATTTTAATTTCTTTTCATAATTTTTATCATAAACAAATCCTCAATTTATTTTGGTCTAAATAGTTGTTGAATTTGTGAAGTGGTACTTGGTCACCCAATCCCTGAGTTCGACCTCGGTATCTCACCGTGTTTTTATTACTTGCTTCGATCCGGTACATCACCCCAAGCTTAAAACTTTGCTTGTCCTCAAGCAATTACTCAAGCCATAAGATATAAATCATTCAAAGCATGGATAGTGAACCAAAAACCCTAGAAGCTAATCCAAGTGATAGGCATATTCAATAAGCACTTAAGAGACAATCAATTTCAAGTCCAATTAGAAGCTTAGGTTTTTTCAAGTTCATGTCCTCACTGATTTGGGCACTCATCTCACCTCACTCAAGTGTTTTAGGGTTTATTGACAATTCACTCAATTTCCTCAAGGAAAGTATTCTACCATAGGCTTGACTATTAACCAAATCTCTACTTTATTTATGAAAACACTTAAGAATCAAGAGGTCTTTTCCTTTGGTTGTAATGTGGCCATGGGATTTATTGTTAGGTGGGAAAATCAAGGAAAGGGGATTTCAAGAAGGCTAGACAGATTATCAAACATTACAAAGTATGACACCTTCTAAAATACCTTTTAGGGGCTTTGATTTACTTTTTCCACCTTTCTTTCTTTTCTTTTTTTTTTTCATTTCTCACTTTCTTTCGTCATCCCCTTCTCCATTTTTTTTGTTTATTTCATGTTATTTGTTTGGAGAAGGGGAGATTTATAGCTCAAGAGAAATTACTTTCTATCTTTTTTCATCCCATACTTTTTCCAACTACCATTTTGCCCTTTTTGTAATACTTTAAAAGGTGCCATACCAAGCATTATTTCTCAAAGTAATTCAAGGTACCAAGAAAAGTATTTTTTTCTTTTAGGCTCAAAATTGGGCAACTAAGGGGTAGCATTTAATCATTCAAAGCTCGGAAGGCCGGAAAAATACCTAGTGCCTCCATCATTTCCAAAAGTGTTTTAAAAATTTTTAAGTTTCAAAATGGTTTCAAGTCAAGTTCTAGAAAATACAGTCCAAGAGGAATTACAACACTCTATCACAAGAAATGGGGTAGATTTAGTGAATACCCCTTTTGGCTCAAAATCTTACTTTTAGTAGTTCAAAAATCAGTGAGGTACACAAATTTAAGGAACCACATGCCAATTATCAACTATCAAATGACCATCTCAAGAATTTTTATTTTTAGCCATATCACAAGAATAATGAAAAATTGGGTTCAAAATTCACTATCTCAATTCATTTGGCTCCAAGTTCTCACAATTGGATGCATGTTCTAAGTGGGGGGCAATCTAGAGAATGTGATCATACCAATCTATGCCTATGAGAATGCAATATGAATGCAACAATGCAAATGCAAAAATAATGCAAAAATACCCCTACCCCAAGCTTGATTACTTACATTGTCTCCAATGTAAATAATCAAGTCGAAGAGAGGAGAAAAATGGAACAACTTACCAAGTCGGTAGCAGGTGTTGGCTCACATTCCAGTCAAAACTTGGGTGGAAATTGTATCACGGCCGTGAGGCTCATCACGGGTAGGCCGTGATCATTTCTGGTCCTCAGGAGTTGCCCTGTCACGGCCATGATCTACACCACGGCTAGGCCGTGATGCTCTCTGATCTTGTTTTTCTCTGCTCTTCTTCCCTTTCTCAACCTGAAAACACTAGACAAACCTATTAATGATATTTTTGCCTCTTGATCTTCTCAAATTATTCAAGAGGTTAAATCAAAACAAAAGGAAAAAGGGAAAGAAAACTTGGGTTGCCTCCCAAGAAGCGCTTATTTATGGTCTTAAGCTTGACCATACTTCCTTCAGTTAACCGGGGTCGACTGGGCGTAGATGTGCCGGAACACTTCTCTTCCATGGAACTCCTTCAAAAAGCCGTTTCTTCTCATACGGCCAATAACGCTTCCGCTTCGCTCTTTTCTCTCGGAGCTTCCTAGCCTTCCTTTCTTCCGGCGGAAGTTTTGTTTCCGTATGGACAGAAATTCCAACTTCACCACTAGGTGCATCTTCAACCATGCATATCTTTGGGGTTGCTTCCATGCTAAGTTCTTTCTCTACCGCTGGAGACGTTACATCAATTCTGCACACATGGCTCTCAAAAGGAGGGTTGTTATAAGAGTTAGTCAACTGAAAATTTACCCTACCTTCCTCTACATTTAGAGAGAGTTTACCATTCCTTACGTCTATCACTGCCCCAGCGGTTGCCAAGAATGGCCTTCCTAAAATGATGGGGAATTCGGAATTCCCTTTCATGTCCAACACCAGGAAGTCGGTAGGGATGAGAATTTTCCCTACCTTTACAGGAACATTCTCTAGTATGCCTAGAGGAGTCCTAGTTGAGCCATCCGCAAATTGTAAGGAGAATTTGAATGGTCTCAACTCTTTACTTTCCAACCTTTCCATGTAGTGAGGGGCATCAAGCTCGCACTAGCCCCTAGGTCACATAAGGCTTGGTCTATTTGCACTTTTTCAATCGAGCAAGCGATAGAGAAACTACCTGGGTCTTTCAGTTTAGTAGGCATTTTAGCTTCTATATCTTCTTGTTTTTTCCTGACCAACCTTTGTGGGAAAGGTATCGGGGGTTGGTACGGTGGTGGAGGGACATACTTCGGTTCTGGCTCTTCCTTTTCGCTCGTGTCCTCCTCCGGTTCCACGTCCATTTCAGCTACCCCCACCCCAAGCTTATTATCCCTTAAATGTATGGCATTGCAATGCTCAATGGGATTTACTTCGAGTTGCCCCGGGAATGTACCCTTAGGTCTCGAGTACGTGCTGGCTTGTTCGGCAATTTGGGTTTCTAGCATCTTGCTATGAGCGGCTAAATTGTCTACCTTAGATGCTAGCTCCTTTATTGCCTCATTCTGCTGAGTTTGGGTGGCAACAAAGTTTTCCATGAGAGACTCGAGCTTAAATTTTTGAACCTGAGGATACCCCGGTGCGGCTCTCTTATTACCTTGGCCTTCTTGGAACTCATGGTTGAGCGTGTTGCTGTAGTTGCCGTAGGAGAGGTAAGGGTTGTTCTCCCTTTGGTTGTAGGGATTTGGGGGAGCATAGTTGGGAAGCTTCGGGTTCGTGTCGTAGAAGTTGTGACAAGAGTTCACTTGCTCACCCGAAGCGCCGGATACATGAGCGATACCACGAGGGCATTCCATCATGTCATGTCCCTGCATTCCACAAATCTCACAAATAGTGTTAGTAGCACCTATTGCACTCACATTAGCTCTTTCAATCTTATCTAATCGTTTATTTAGTGAGTCAAATTTAGACATAATCAGATCAATGCTACTTACTTCAAACTTACCCCTCGAAATCTTGTTCGGGTTATTACCTCTTTCGGATCCCCATTGGTGGTAGTTGGTGGCGACATTCTCAATGATATTGAATGCCTCAGTGAGAGGCCTATTCATAAATGCTCCACCCGCTGCAGAATCTAGTGACACCTTCGAAGAGTAATCCAATCCGTTATAGAAGGTGTGCACTATTAACCACCTCTCGAGTCCATGGTGTGGGCAAGACTCCAGCAGTCCCTTGTATCGATCCCAAGCTTCTGATAATGATTCTCCGTCTTTCTGGAAGAAGCCGGTGATCTGGGTTCTTATGTAGGTCGTCTTGGATGGAGGGAAGAATTTTTCCAAGAACTCCTGCTCCAGTTGGTTCCAAGTAGTCAGGGTGTTAGCGGGGATTTGCTTTAGCCAAGCTTTCGCTTTTCCAGTGAGAGATGAGGGGAACAGTCTCAAACGTACAACATCGACCGAGGCTCCATTAATCCTGATTGCGTCGGTGAACTCTAAGAATGTCTCTATTGGATCGGTCGGATCCTCCGAAGGCAATCCTCCTAATTGATGTTGCCGAATCATGTTGATTAGCATGGGCGGTATAGTGTAGTTCTCCGCCTCAATCTCTGGCCTTGCAATCCCAGTTCGCAAGCCTCGCGCATTTGGGGCTGCGTAGTCCTTCAAAGGTTTTGTATCCGGGAGATTCGCCATGAGTGGAATGGGAATCAACCTTTCTCCCTCTCTTTGTAGTCTTCTACGTCTGTGGAAGGTCCTCTCAATTTCTGGATCAACCTCACTAAGGCTCCCAAGACTTAGGGATCTTTGCATATAACACACAGAGAGATGGATACAATAGAAGGAAAAGAAATTTTTGATTTGATTTTTTTTTTGAAATTAAAAATAAAATAAAAAGAAAAGGATCCAGAAAAATCAATTTAAAAACTAAATTGAAATTCGAAAAGGCACAGTCCCCGGCAACGGTGCCAAAAACTTGATATATCGTGCGTCGCGCATGTGTTGCGCGCCGCGCTCTGCGATTCCGGCAAGTGTACCAGATTGCCGTCAAGTAATAAAAGATATCGAACCCACAGAGACTGTGTTCCCGAATCGCAATCAATTCTCAAATCGAGTGAATCTGGACTTTGTAAAAAGGATTTTTATGTTTTGAGTGAAAAGGATTTTGAATTTGAAATTAAAAGATAGATGAGCAGAAAACAAATAAAACAGAAAACAAATGTTTTTGGGGTTTTGATCTAAATGGATTCCTAGGGATTTGGGTTACCTTTGAGGCTGTTTATGTTACTAATCTGATTTACCTTTGTTGATTAACGAAATTGCCTTGAAGGCGAGTTTATCCTCTAATAGCTTAAGCTCCCTCTCGGGTTACAAAAGCCGTGCCCAATTGACCCGACCCTTACTCTCGTGGTAGTCGATCCCAGATTGGACCCTTTGTGCTTCGTGACAACTCGTTGCTCCTCGAGGGACGACTTCTAACTCTCGTGATTTCAGTCCCAAGTCTGACTTCTATAGGTCCGACACCTAAGTTCACCGCTAGGTTCCTCCTTAGAATGTCTCAGCCATGCAAATAACCTAAGTTCACCGCTAGGTTCCTCCTTAGAATATCCGCATCTCGCAGATAAGCGGCCGCCAGACTTTACGAGTGAAACACACTAGAAATCCTAAGTTCACCGCTAGGTTCCTCCTTAGAACGTCTACATCACGCAAATAAGCGGTCACCGAATTTATGAGAGATTAACACACTAGAAATCAGATCTAAAACAATAACGAAATCAACAACGATTTTACATCAAATCAACAACATTTACAAAACTCGGGCAGAGCCCCAATCCCTAGAAACAAACTACTACTCCAGTCTTGCCATGGAGATGACCAGCTGGGTTGACAACATAATGAAAAATACAAAAATCAGAGAAGAGAGGAGGAGAGGAGAAGATGATCCTAAAATGTAGCCAAGAGTGTCCTAGATGATGTGTATCCTCCCTTATGCATCTGCCTGGTCCATATTTATAGAAATTGGGAAGTTAGAGTCCCAAACCAACTCAAAATCTGATCTATTTCGGTTTCTTCGGGTCCAAGTAATGCGCGTCACGGCCATGATGGTCATCACAGCTAGGCCGTGATGGGCTCTGACTTGTGGGGGTTTTTGGTCACGGCCGTGATGGATATCACGGCCAGGCCGTGACAGACTCTGACTTCAGCCTTTGTTCTTTTTCAGTTTTGCTCGATCATGGCCGTGATGGTCATCACGGCTAAGCCATGATGGGCTCTGTTTGGCTCATTTTCTGCACTTTTAAAGCTCCATCTTCATCCAAACTCCCTCATGGTTGATCTTGAGCATTTTACCCTTGATTTCTGCAAAACAACACCACGAAAACCGCCTTACCCATTCCAAAGGAAAATTAACCTAAAATCTAATAAAAATATGCCTAAACTACATGAAAATGCATTCGAAATGATAGACAAAGATGATGTGAAATCACACTCATCAGTACACTTGCCGGAGCCCATCAATACTCAGGGTAAATTTGAGATAACTAGGCTCTACCGGGGTACACGATGCACTTGGAGCTACCTAATGGTCATTATGAGCCTCCCGAGTCCAGTTTTAATTACATCCCCGAGGTTTTTTCACAGACCGACCCCTTCGTAATCTGTACTCGCACTTGAGTACAACTAACCTCGTATGACTCCCAATCATACGGCTCGCCACCTTGGCAAAAGGCAATGCAACAAACATGACCCTAGTTAACACCGGAACCTTCTTACACATTCACACTCTCATAGTGGATGCCCATACATCCCCAGCCTCAAAGCCACAGTCTCAAGGCATTACCACGGTGTTAACTCTCAACTCATCCATACAACATATATTCGTCATAACAATAAGCTAATCATCAATTCTCATATACCAATAGAATAATCATAAAATCATGTTCAGTATACCAAGTATGGAAAAAATCATGTATCATCATGTTTAAGTCAAACAGCGCATAATTATGCAATTCGGACAACCTCAATCAACATAAAGTCTCTAACTTAAGGTATCAGGATTACTGTCAATAAATCTACAACCACTAAACCCGAGACAACATTAAAATATTAATTTATTTTGGTTTAGCTGTTGTCGATTATTTGACTTTCTAGAAGGGTCTGGGGAACCCTACACACATGCATATATAATTATTATTCTACGCTTGCCTCCCCGACGATGTCGGTTACTTTCTCCCCACCTTACCTACATGCACACTTTCTCGTAAAAGCTTCGAATGCGTCCACTCTACTGAAACGAGCCTCGGCACGCTTTCCAACAATGTCCACAAATTTGCCACCATCCATGCTAATACATCTATCGTTCCATTTTTTATCCCGATTTCACGTACGAGTATTTCAATTTGCCGAAAACACAAATACCAACAGAATCAACAACAGGCTCCAATTGATTTGAATCAAGAGATGAAATCAAAGGAAAAACTTACGAGAACAGTGCCTGGACTTAGGGGAAGTCATATTCAAGAGTGAGATCAAGAATCCAAGGGAAGTGTACCCAAAACGGGCTACTGTACGAGCTCCATATCTCCAGCTACAGACCTTCAATTTCCAAATTGAACGGTGACAATGTAGAACTACTTGTCCTTAACCTCCTCTGATATTTTCAGCCCGAACCAATGGTGAACGAACCTAGGATGGCCGTTCTATGGTGACAGGTTAGAAGTTACACGGGTTGAGTTTCTCACCATCCAGGTTCACATTGCGAGCTGATTATCTCCAACTATGGACATGATTTCGAAATTCTGACCGTCGGATATGAATAACCACAAGTCTTCAACCTTCATATAAATTTTGCGAATGATCCAATGGTGTAAGAGTATATGGTGATGATGTTTATGTGACAACTCCAACAAAGCTCTCCAAACCCTCAACAATGGCTTCACTTTATCTTTCACCTTTCCTTCTCTTGCTCTTAGCTCACGAAAATGATGAAGTCTGACCACTTTTGGCTTGTCTACTTGGGTTAGATTTTAGTTTTCTTGACTTAGTTCTTGTTAGCCATGTGTCATTAACTTAGGCAAGTTAGGAAGTTAGTGGGCTAGGTGTCCTTTAGCTATGTTTAGTGGAATCCAAGTGTCCCTCTTGGTGGCAGTCCCATCCATGCAACCTCCCTCTTAGTGACATATGTCCAATTGTGACGCGTGTCATCCACATATGTTGCCGCATGTTGTTCCGTCGGTACAACCGGGTGTTTTCTTCCGCATCATCCTGCATAACCTACCGCTGGAACATTTTGCTGTATTGTTTTAGGCTACTCCTAAAACTTGTTGTACTCATACCCGACCTAATTTCAATATTCCAACTCTCGATTAATTAATTAACCGACCAACTAATCACTCGGTTTGCATTTGTCTGCTTTTCGGACTCGTTTCAACTCCGGTTCTCCTTAAACTTGAAACATAAGCTAACTAACATAAAAGGAACATGATTAAGTCTTTAATTATACTTAATCTCTTCCTTAAACCCTAATCAAGAAATCGGGGTGTTACAGTGATCATACTTAAACAAACTTTATCAACAACCAACTCCATCCTTAAGTTCAGATCTCTGAACTATTCAAGCAATTCCATCTCCTTAACCATCATTGCGGATACATGCAATGATTTCCTACTCAAAATATCCGCTACAACATTCGCCTTCCCCAGATGGTACAATAAATCAAACTCATAGTCCTTAATAAACTCCATCCATCTTCACTTTCTCATATTCAATTCTTTCTGATCGAACAGATACTTCAGACTTTTATTGTCACTATAAACATTAAACTTCGCTCCAGACAGAAAGTGTCGCCATATCTTTAATGCGAACACTATGGTTGCCAACTCCAAATCATGAGTCGGATAGTTCCTCTCATGAATTCTCAATTGTCGGGAAGCATAAGCCACAACTCTACCCTCTTGCATTAGAACACAACCTAAACCTTGGTATGACGCATCATAGTACACGTCAAATTGTCCTAAAGGATCGGGTAAAGTCAACGCAGGTGATGTAGTCAACCTGTCCTTCAGCTTTTAGAAACTCTGGTCACACTTGTCCATCCATACAAAAGCTGTATTTTTCCTCGTCAATTGCGTCATAGGCAACACAATCTTCGAGAAACCCTCTATAAACCTCCGATAATATCCAGCTATCCCTAGAAAAATTCGTACCTCACTTACTGACTTAGGTCGTTCCCACTCAAGAACTGCCTCAACCTTAGCTGGATCTACTACTATACCTTCCTTGTTAATCACATATCCAAGAAACTGGACTTCTTCAATCCAAAATTCACACTTGGAAAGTTTAGCATAAAGCTGCCTATCCTTCAAAACTTGCAGCGCCACTCTCAAATGTTCCTCATGATCTTCCCGCATACGAGAATAGATATGGATATCGTCGATGAACACAACAACAAACTTATCGAGGAACGGTCTAAAGATTATGTTCACGTAATCCATGAACACGTACCGTTCCCCCGCATCCATACCCATCAATATTCATGGATATTTATGCCGGTAGCGGGTATCCATGGATATCCGTTGGTATTTAAGAGTTTAAAATAAAAGAAAAGGAAATAAAACTATACAATATAATATATCAATATATTATATTAACATTATATAATATACTATATGTATCTAAAAAAATTATTATTGAGGGTTTAACCACTAACAAGTATCAAATAAGAAAGAAAATAAAGTTTATTTCATCTCAAAATGATAGAAATTGTCATAATATATACTATATATTTAATAAAAAATATTTATTATGAATATGCGGATATCCGCGGGGCGGGTACTATGATCCCCATCCTCATTTAGTAGGTATCCATTTACTACCCATTACGGGTAATCCATGCGAATATCCATGTGTGCGGGTAATTTTGCCATCCCTATGCACAACCTAGCATTTCCATCCTTTTTCTTCACAAATAACACCGGAGCTCCCCACGGTGAAACACTCGGTCTTATGAACTCTTTCCCCAACATGTCATCCAATTGTTTCTTTAACTCTGCCAATTCTACGGGTGACATCCGATAAGGCGCTATAGATATAAGTCCTGTCCCTGGTACAAGATCTATGGTGAATTCCGCCTCTCGCTTTGGTAGCAAACCTGGAACGTCTGGAGGGAAAACTTCAGGAAACTTTCTCACAATAGGCATAGAATCTATACTAGGAGTCCCATTAGCTTCCAACGCGAACAACATCACGTACTGTCGAGAATCATCACTCCTCATGGATACTCCTTCATTGGCAGAGACTACACTAGAAGACTCAAGAAATGATAAGGTCTTACTAAAACAATCTAACATTACATGGTTAGCCGAAAGCCAATCCATGCCAAGGATAAGATATGTCTGTTGTATAGGCAAACAGACAAGGTCTACAATAAATGTCCTATTCTCAACAACTATAGGACACTGTAAACAAAAATACATAGTAGTCAAAGAATCACTAGTCGGAGTAGATACGGTAAGGGTATAAGGTAATTTAGAAATAAGTAGTTGTAATTGATCTACACACTCATGTGAAATAAAAGAATGTGTAGCACCTGAGTCAAACAATACTGATGAGAGTGTACCTGATATCAGACACATACCTTGTATAATATCTGCAGATTGAGAGGATTCAGCTCCCCTCACGGTAAATACTCTTCCAGTGACCTGAGGTCTAGTCACCTGTTGTCCTGTTGCTGGGGCTCCTCTCCCAGCTCCACCGCTATAACCTCCAACTCCTCTACCGGCTGCTGCCGAGCCTGCTTCTGCACTATCGGGCCATATGACCTGGTTTCCCACAGTCAAAACAACTAGGTCTATCCTTGCAATCTCAAATATGATGCGGTCCTCCGCACTTGCTGTTGATGGCCTGTTCCAACCACTTGTGCTATGGCAACTGGTACTGATGCAACTGTTTCCACTAGTCTGGTATATGGTCCCCGTCTCCACCAACTACTACCTACTCTCCTCTGAAATCCTGCTCGAACAGGGCCTCCACTCCTCTGTTGCCTCTGTTCAACAGCTTGCCTTTGATCTATGCTTTCAATGGCACTACATCTCTCAACCATCTCCGGAAAACTCTGGATATCGAGAGACACGACTGCTCTCTGTAGTTCGTGTCGCAGTCCCTCCTCAAATCTTCTACACTGCCAATCCTCATTGGGGAATCTCTGGTAGAACTCTGAAAACTGAATCAAAGCCTTAAAATGTGACGCATAATCACCAATAATCATGGTTCCTTGTTTCAGATTCATGAACTCACTCTCTTTCTCACGCTCTCAGATTCACGAAATAACTGCAGCTGATCAATCTACCCTCTGCTTCCAGTAGTCTTCTCTTGCCTCTCCACCATGAATCTGCTCCTCTTGTCAGCATGAAGGCTGCATATGTCACCTTCCTATCCTCTCTGCAGTGCATGGTACTGAATACTTCTCTAACTCTTGTACCCACCACTCTACCTTTTCTCGATCATAATCTCCTCTGAATTGTGGTGGATTCCCCTTTAGAAAGGTATTCATTCCATTATCCTCAACTTCTGTAGCTTTCCTATGATTCTGTAGTTCCTGTTGTTCTTTGGTCATTTGCAGCATTCCTGCATTATGCCGTGTCTGATGTAGCATAGCAGTAGCTAAATCCCTGATGGTCTTGAGAGTCTCAGCTGACTCTCCTCCGCCATTAGTATGACCAGTTTCAACATTGCTAACTCCAGCAATTCGCTTAGGTGATCGATCACCACTGTTGTTACCACGTCCTCTACCTCTACCTCTAGCCATGATCCTGTAGTTCGGACTCATTACCCAACTTATAAACATAGTCAATATCCGATGTATATTCAACTAGACACAGCCAGTAACAATATCCTAAACCTCACAATCTGATCAGAATCAAACTGCTCTGATACCACCAAATGAGACACCCCGTTGTGCCCCGTTGTACCATTAATTATTTAATTACATTTACTCGCGTTTAAAATCTTAATTATAAAACATATAACTTCTGAAAGTCAAACACACCATCATTACAATATATAAATACACACATGTTTATCCATTACATTACAAAACACTATTTAGGGTATCCTTTCAGTAGGATCCCTCACAGGTACTTAATTATACAAACTGTTTATAAGGAGCGGAAAATAAAACGTCTTATAAGCCTCACTGGCCCTAAACTCACTACACTATATCGTTAGAATCTGTAGCTCATCCTCCAGCATCCAGTTCATACAGAGTTCCATCCAACTCCTCGGTAACGTATTTCTCAACCGAGTCTTCTAACGGGAAAAATGTAGACATACACAAAAATACATAAATAGGGAGATAAGAAACATTTCTATCATCATAAGCAGAAAAGAATCATAGCATATAATATAACAACGGTCACAGACAAGTAACACTCATCGTTAACAATCATCTTTAAATCACGATACTTCCCTTTACCCTCAATCTCATGCAACTAAACCTTTATGCTGACATGGCCACCACCAATCCTATCACACATCCCTTGCCCGCTGAGGGATATTAGTCAGTCGTCCAAGTGACATGTCCCCATTAGCCGGTGCACATCCTCATCCATGGTGAGAATGCTCATGCAAAGCAATGACACTATAACCACACAGCACGGTAGACCCACACCCTGATTCTCTCTCAAGGATGCTCATGCAAAGCAATGACACTATAGCTTCACAGCCTAAAACTAAATTGGGACAGCCCCGCATGTGACACCCTCTATCCCGCATGTTATACAAAGCGTTAAAAGGTAAAGATAAAAAATTAAAACATGCATTTATTTCATAAAATAAAAACCGGATAGAAAGCACCACATTGTAACGTCTCAACACGGAAAAACATAAAAATTTGTAAAAAGATAAAACGTAAACATGAACATCAAAGGCATAAAATATAACCCAACCACGATGTCACATACAGAGCTGGTATAACCGTTCCAGAATAAAATCCTCGGAATAAAATTGAAACTGAAACTAAAAACAACTATAACTACTGATAAATCCTAACTAGAGTCGCGACTCTTCAGAGTCACTCCTCCACTGGCTGCTCACCGTCCTCTGCATAAAGAGATACATGCCAACAATAGAAACAGAAAACGGTGAGCAAGAAAACGTATAAACACATTGGCATGGAGATAGTAAGCTAGATGAACATACATCATATACATAGCATTTCCATCATTTAGCATCAACATATAATTATATCAACATATTAAATCAATCTCCACGTATGCTATGCGGTGCAACACTACTCCGCTACTCCAGTATGCATGTGGATCCAAACTATCTCAGGAAGGCAACTTCGGAGTTACATATCCACATTGTCCAAAAAGCACCAACACTAGCAGTCCACCAAACCATGGGTGAACCCCTTGGATAGCCAACACACCATAACGAGGGTATGCCACCTCGGGGGCACACGGTTTACCAACCCTTGGGTAAACCACCTGAGACTTGGCCAGATCGTCGTACTCTAGGACGACCTCCCCATGGTTGAAATTCCCCCACTACAACTTCAACGTATGAATGGATGAGCACAACAACAAACAAGGCAACCAACTCCTTTGCCTGGGCCAATAAGCACCCAAGACTTATCACCAACATCAACGTCAACACCATAACCCTTCTGGATCAAGGCCCCCTTAGCCAAAAAGCACTCAGGTTCAACTCATCAACACCTCGACCAAAAAGCATCGAGGCCACTTTGGCCAAAAAGCACCAAAGTCTATCAACGTGCGGTAACCCACCGGGCACCGGCTTAACCAACTTGTTATGCTTGTTTATCTTAATTAATATTTAATTAAGTTATCTAACTTGTTATCATTCAATTGGTGTATTATTTCATCATTTGGGGACTTTTGGGTATAACTACCCTTTAATCCTTTAGTTCACGTAACTATTCTAATTGGGAGAGCACAGGCGTGCTCCCTGTTAAGCACGACCGTGCTTCTTGGTGTGTGATAAGCCTTTGGCTTATCTAGTTTTATAACTAGATGGACTGTGGTTTTTGTGCAAATTATTCGAGTTCAATCTCGTTTTCGCCCAAATTTGGCCTTGTTTTGTTCCTAAGTAGACTTTTACTCGTTCTAGGTATTTTTAGTAGTTTTTAGTCTATTTTGAGTAGAATTACGCTTTTTGTGTCTTTTTATTGTTTCAGGTTAGAAGTGAAGCTCCGGGAGTCAAGGAAAGTCAAGAAATAGTGGAAATTGCCATTCTGGAGATGCTCGCCCCGCGAGTGTATGCTCGCCCCGCGAGTCTGAAGATCAGCTAAGCAGCAACGTCATCAATTCTGTCTCGCCCCGCGAGAATATCCTCGCCTCGCGAATCATGAAGACCTGCAAGACAGAGACCATCACGACCTAGCCATGATGAAGGTCACGGCTGTGACAGATTAAGGTTTGAAGTCTCGCCCCGCGAAAGTCATCTCGCCCCGCGAGAGTTTGAAGACCCTGGAAGACAGAGACCATCACGGCCTAGCCGTGATGAAGGTCACGGCTGTGACAGAGTGAAGTTGGAAGACTCGCCCCGCGAATACACTCTCGCCTCGCGAGAATCCAAAATTGAAAGCGCGCCAAAACTAAAATTCGCCTCGCGAAAGGGTGTTCGCCCCGCAAGAGGCCGAGAACCAGAATCCTTATTTATAGGCTGTTTCAGATCAGAATGGGGATCCAAGTTGTTATCCACTTGTTTTAGATAAGTTTTAGGACGAATCCTTGTTTCTGGAGCTGCGTCTCCCTTCGCTTTTCTTTTCTTATTTTATTATGGAGATTATGTCGGATTGTTTGTGCGTCGTCACGGGCATGAGGAACTAATCCCCTCGTCCGAGGGATCAATGAAGCCGCCCATGACGGTATAGTGTTCATGTGATGTATGTTTTTCTCCCCTTCTCTCAATGAATGTTTTCCAATTCTGATTTGAATGCGTTGATCATATGTGTTGCGTGATTGACTAGTTAAACGTGTTGAGGCCGGTCGGCGATTCGCGTTTTAGAACTTGGATTGGAAACACTAATTGAATAATGAGCACGACAGTGGATTTATGAGATTAGTGCAACCTTATAGGGAACAAGAATTAATAGAATTCGAGATTAGGTTTATGAGACCTAGTAAGTAATTAATCCAATCGTCGAATACGTCCTATTGAGCACGACAGTGGATATAGGAGAAATTGGGGGTCCCGGTTGACATTGTAATTGAACTTAGGGAGGAATTCATCATCACTTGGGTACTATACATGATTGGGTAGGTGGATTTGAGACCTTGGATATTTTAATTTCTGATTTTAAAACCTTAGCTTTAATTGATTTGTTATTGAATTGAGATAATAATCTCTCTCTCTCAACCACTTTCCTCACTTGACCAAACGTATCTGATTTCCCGCGGATTAGTTGAATTGGTAGCCCAATCCCTGAGTTCGACCTCGGTAATTACTTACCGTGTTTATTTTATTACTTGCGACGACCCGGTACACTTGTCGGTGACACCCAACAAGTTTTTGGCACCGTTGCCGGGGATTGGCACAACCAATTTTCCTAATTTTTAGGAAATTTGATTGATTGGTTAAGTTGATTTTATTTTTATTTTTCTGTTATTTCCTTATTATTTCTCTCTACTTCTTTGATTCCACTTGGTCTTGCCGTGTTTTTGTATGCGAGGTACCCTTTCACAAGAGGACCTGCTATTTGATTCAGAGATCACCAGGACCGAGACGAGATTAAGGAAAGAAGCCAGGGAACGGAAGAGACTTGAAGGAATTAAAATAGAGGACATGGCTGAAGAAAACCCTCCTCCTCCTCCTCGTTACAAGCCTCTCTTCGAGTACGATCTACCCAGCTTGGGTGATTGTGATTCTTCTATTGTGAGGGGCAACCTGAATACAGACTCCTTCAGAGTGGAGGGATGTGTCACATTCCAGATCCGTGAGAATCAGTTTGAGGGGAGTGGCAAACAGGACCTCATAGACACATCACTCGCTTCCTTGAAGCTTGTGACTTACTGAAAGACAAGAGGAGTCTCACAAGATGAGTTTCGCTTGCGGCTTTTCCCTTTCTCTCTTAGGGATGTCGCTCGCGATTGGGTTGATGATTTGGATAGGAACAAAGATCGGAACTTGGGAGCAAATGGCACAAAAGTTCCTAACCAAATATTTTCCCACAAGCAAGAATTGCCGTCACATCCTTCAGGCAGACAGAAGATGAAACCTATAATGAGGCCTGGGAGAGGTACAACGGGCTCCTGAGAAGATGCCCTTCAGCGTTCTTTGACCCGGTCTCCAAAGTTCAGCATTTCTTTAACGGGTTGAGGGGACGCTATCAGATGAACTGTGATGCCGCAGCTGGCGGTTCTTTTTCCTATTTATCAGCTGAGGATGGATGGGCATTATTGGAAAAGATGTCATATAATGATTACAACCGTGGTAGGGAAACCTCAAGTGGAATCAGTTCTGGGACAATGGAAGCCATTCTTGAGCAAAACAGATTGTTGAAGATGCAGATCGAGGCTTTGTCTGGGAACAAGAAGGTTAATGCGATACACGAGGGAATGCCTCCGGGATGTGAAAATTGTAATGGAGATCATGACACTCGGAGCTGCCCATTCAACTTCTCTCAGGAACATGTGGACTCATGCCACAACTTCTATGACACTATGCCCCAGAATAACTATCAGAGGAACAGACATAATGACTACAATCAGAATCAGAATAGGGGGTATATGAGGAGAGACCATCCGGGTTTCGCTTGGAGTGATGCTAATGGTGGTCTAGCCGGTCAACAACATCCTCAACATAATTGGCAACAACCTCCATAGGGTCTGAGGCCAAACATTGGAATCCAGCAGCGTAATACTCAGCAGGCTCTTCAGGGGCCTAATAAGTTGCAACTAACAGATAGTGGAAGACAACCGTGGGAGCTGGCTTTTGAGAGGATAAGTGCAGCAGTAGAGAAATCGTCAATCAACACGAACGCTGCCATTGACAAGTTGGCGACTCATACAGGGTGGGAAATTCAGAATATTGAGACGCAGATAGCTCAGCTCGCGAAGCAACTAAATGAACGTCTCCCAGGCACTTTCCCAAGTGATACCGAGAACAACCCTAAGAACCATTACAATGCCATAACAATCAGGAGCGGTAAAGTGTTGGGATCTAATAGGGGTGCAACTAGTTCTCAGGAAGACAAGGCCCCAGAACAACCACATGTTGAGGAAGAGCAACCTGAGAAAGAGAAGTTGGCAAGTGACAAGGCACCAGAGCAAAGGGGAAGGCTGAAGCTCGTGGATGAAGAGTTCCGAAAGAAGAAGTGGGTTGAACCCCAAGACCTCCCGCCCTACATTAAGGTACCACATCCTGAAAGATTGAAGAAGCCTCAACAGGATAAGTAGTTCAACAAATTCCTTGATGTCTTCCGCAAACTTCAGATTAACATTCCATTTGCGGAAGCCTTGGAACATATGCCATCGTATGCCCGGTTTATGAAGGAACTTCTCACCAAGAAGCGGAGAATAGTGGATGAGGAAACGGTTGCTTTGACCGAGGAGTGTAGTGCCATTCTTCAAAGAAAACTACCTCCAAAGTTGAAGGATCCCGGTTCTTTTTCGATACCATGCACCATTGGGGGGATGACTGTAGGGAAGGCATTATGTGATCTAGGGGAAAGCATCAACTTGATGCCCCTCTCTATGATGAAGAGGTTGGGGATCAAAGAAGTCAAGGATACACGGATGTCACTCCAACTGGCCGATCGTTCTGTAAAATATCCTTATGGGGTGGTCGAAGACTTGTTAGTAAAGGTGGACAAGCTTATATTTCCGGCGGACTTTGTAGTGCTTGATATGGATGAAGACGCCGAGATCCCTCTCATATTGGGTAGGCCCTTCTTGGCCACTGGGGGTGCCTTGATAGATGTGCGACAAGGGAAACTCGCTCTAAGGTTGCAAGATGATGAGGTAGTCTTCAATCTCTTTGAAGCAATGAAGCACCCTGCAGAGAGGACGGAAGTGTATCGTGTGGATATGGTGGATCCAACTGTCAAGGCAAAGGCAACTAGAGAAGCCCATGGTTCTTCACTTGCTCAAGTGTTGGTAAAATCCCATGATGATGATAGAGAGGAAAGAGGCCCTTTGGGGGATGAGGTCTATCTTGAATGGTTAAAAGACATGGAAGCCATACCGAGTCTCCCAGAGGATGAATGTGCAAGGGAAGAGAGCAACAACAAGGGCATGGAAAAAGAGGATAAAGCACCAAATTGAAAGGTGGCACAACCGTGGTGGTCAATGCAGACAATGAGTTGATCCCAAAAAGGACCATCACGGGGTGGAGAGTTCGTGCTGATTATAGAAGGATGCTGGACTTAAATGAGTTGTCCGGGAACAACATGCGAGCATATGAAAGGGCAAGAGCCTACAGGAAACGGATTGAGGCAGGGCATGGCAAGCAAGACCTTCCGGATTAACCCTTAGGGGTGACTTGAGTCAGGCTCGGGACGTTAAACAAGCGCTTCTTGGGAGGCAACCCAAGCTAGGTATCCTTTGGTTTTAGTTTCTGTCGTTTTCATTTGTATTACTATAAAAAAAAAGCTTGATTCGCCACGCGAATCCACAGTGGCGGCACGAGACAGGAGCCCTGAATCTCAGAGGCTTGCTCACTTTTCTGTCTCGCTTCGCGAGGTATACTTTCGCCTCGCGATTATGGGCATCATCATCTGTTGGAATTCCAGATTCGCCTCGCGAGATACTACTCGCCTCGCTATTCTGAAAAGCGTGGAAACAATTTTTCCAGATTCGCCTCTTGAGTGGTCTCTCGCCTCGCGAATATGCAATTAAGGTTTTAATTTGTAGGAGTTCTTCCAGGATGCTATGCAAAGGAAGGGAGGACGTGATATCACTTGGATGAGGAGGCAACCATGGCAACTTGATCAGGGAACATCCTCTCCTCTCCTCACTTTTATTTTTGTTTTTATTTTGTTTTTGTTTGTCGCTCTTGAATAATTTGAGAAGATCAAAAGTTTTTGTATGAATTTGTGTCGGCAAGCTTGTTGGAATTTAATTAAATTGAGCATAGACTGATTGCATGAAATATTTTGACCATTGATGATTTCCCCCTAGGTTCTGAAATTAGAAAAATTGATCCCCATGTGAAAAATTGAAAATCTAACTTTGAGAATTTTATTGTGATTACTTGATTTATGATAAGTTTGGGGTGAGGGGGTGCACACACTAGGAATCGTATCTCGGTCAAACAATTTGCAGAATGTCCAGGTGAGGATTTGAGCCTCCAACTTTGTTTTTGATTGTGTGAATCACTTTTAAGTTGCACTTTCCCGAATTTGCTTGAATCTCTTCATGGTTTGCATGTTTATGTGTTGCATCAAATGATTTAGGCAATTTTCTTTGAATAACTACTTGGCCTAAAAAGGACCATCCTTAATGCATGTTCCCTAGTTAGCCACATTGAGCCTAATTGACCTATTGTTTCTTGATGACCCTATATTACAAGCCAAAATCTGAAAAACCATGTTAGCCCAATCTTAGGATTAGGAGAGCATGGAAGCGTAGCAAGAGAATGGTTGTGAGGAACTAAGTTTGGGGTGGCTACAAGGTGATGTGTCATATTGGGGGTGAGAAAAATAAAAATAAAGGTTGATTTTAAAAAAAAAAATTGCCAAAAGAAAAGGGGCAAAACAGAAAAAAAAAATAGCAAGGAAAAGGTTGTAGTCACCCGAGGCAAAAATAAAAATAGAAAAAGGAATTTGAGTGGAAAATGTGTTTAATGCTCATGCTCTCTTAGTTCCTAGGGACTTAAGCCTTGTATCCTTGAATATCCTACCCTCAGCCAGGCCCCATTTCAACCTTTAAAAGACCTTCTGATGTTGCATACATATTTTCGTGGGAACTATATTTGAGATGAAAATCAAATTCATGGGAAGTGCTCTTGGAATGTGAAGTTGAGTGAAAAGTTGATAGCCTAGACACAATTGAGCGAATGAGTGAAATTTTACATACCCTTGTGAGGAAGACAGTTGTTTGAAATTGGTTATCTTCCTTTTGTGTGTGACCCTGATCCTCAACTTAGATTAATGATTGCATGAATGATGAAGTCCTCAATTGTTTAAAGTAAATGAATGTGGGGATTACGTTAATGTAGGGGGGGCAATCATTGGAAAAAAAACTATTTTGAGTGCATGAAATTTGTGCGAAATCGATTGATTCCCTTAAGCTTGCCAAGTCTTGAGTCGTTTTTGAGTTTTAGCTTGCTTGGGGACAAGCAAGGTTTAAGTTTGGGGTGTTTTGATAAGCCTTTGGCTTATCTAGTTTTATAACTAGATGGACTGTGGTTTTTGTGCAAATTATTCGAGTTCAATCTCGTTTTCGCCCAAATTTGGCCTTGTTTTGTTCCTAAGTAGACTTTTACTCGTTCTAGGTATTTTTAGTTTTTAGTCTATTTTGAATAGAATTACGCTTTTTGTGTCTTTTTATTGTTTCAGGTTAGAAGTGAAGCTCCGGGAGTCAAGGAAAGTCAAGAAATAGTGGAAATTGCCATTCTGGAGATGCTCGCCCCGAGAGTGTATGCTCGCCCCGCGAGTGTATGCTCGCCCCGCAAGTCTGAAGATCAGCTAAGCAGCAACGTCATCAATTCTGTCTCGCCCCGCGAGAATATCCTCGCCTCGCGAATCATGAAGACCTGCAAGACAGAGACCATCACGGCCTAGCCGTGATGAAGGTCACGGCTGTGACAGATTAAGGTTTGAAGTCTCGCCCCGCGAAAGTCATCTCGCCCCGCGAGAGTTTGAAGACCCTGGAAGATAGAGACCATCACGGCCTAGCCGTGATGAAGGTCACGGCTGTGATAGAGTGAAGTTGGAAGACTCGCCCCGCGAATACACTCTAGCCTCGCGAGAATCCAAAATTGAAAGCGCGCCAAAACTAAAATTCACCTCGTGAAAGGGTGTTCGCCCCGCGAGAGGCCGAGAACCAGAATCCTTATTTATAGGCTGTTTCAGATCATAATGGGGATCCAAGTTGTTAACCACTTGTTTTAGATCAGTTTTAGGACGAATCCTTGTTTCTGGAGTTGCGTCTCCCTTCTCTTTTCTTTTCTTATTTTATTATGGAGATTATGTCGGATTGTTTGTGCGTCGTCACGGGCATGAGGAACTAATCCCCTCGTCCGAGGGATCAATGAAGCCGCCCATGGCGGTATAGTGTTCATGTGATGTATGTTTTTCTCCCCTTCTCTCAATGAATGTTTTCCAATTCTGATTTGAATGCGTTGATCATATGTGTTGCGTGATTGACTAGTTAAACGTGTTGAGGCCGGTCGGCGATTCGCGTTTTAGAACTTGGATTGGAAACACTAATTGAATAATGAGCACGACAGTGGATTTAGGAGATTAGTGCAACCTTATAGGGAACAAGAATTAATAGAATTTGAGATTAGGATTATGAGACCTAGTAAGTAATTAATCCAATCATCGAATACGTCCTATTGAGCACGACAGTGGATATAGGAGAAATTGGGTGTCCCGGTTGACATTGTAATTGAACTTAGGGAGGAATTCATCATCACTTGGGTACTATACATGATTGGGTAGGTGGATTTGAGACCTTGGATATTTTAATTTCTGATTTTAAAACCTTAGCTTTAATTGATTTGTTATTGAATTGCGATAATAATCTTTCTCTCTCTCAACCACTTTCCTCACTTGACCAAACGTATCTGATTTCCCGCGGATTAGTTGAATTGGTAGCCCAATCCCTGAGTTCGACCTCGGTAATTACTTACCGTGTTTATTTTTTACTTGCGACGACCCGGTACACTTGTCGATGACACCCAATAGTGCGTGACCGTACTGACTGGGAAGGTTTGGTTATTTTCTTTAGCCAAAAACTCCCTAAACACTCTTAAATCAGTCCTAGGGTCTAGTCAAGGATCATCAAACATTAACCTCACCTCTCACTACTAAATTCATGTTTTATAATACTTTTAGGGAAATTATTCCTTTAATTACTATGTTAATAAAGAGCCCTATTTTAACCAATTAGAGTTTTATTAACTTGTTCATCATAAATCACCATACATTCAACCATGGCATAATCAACACCATCAAACTAACAACATTCATGACGCATTCAACATACCAATTTAACCAATTAATCATGACATAACACATATCATCAAACATATAAATTGGAATACATCATCATGAACTATAAAACAGTTATAGCAATTAGACATTCATAACTGGCATACCAATAATCAATTAAACATATAATCAAACATGTGATAGGCATCAATTAACAGTTTAACAAACAATAGGGTCATAGGAACCCTTCATCTTACACTACCCCCTTGCCTAATGTTCATACTATCCTTCTCCCCAATCCTGGTATGACGATCTAATCTACGGTCACATTGAGCGAATCCAAACTTGGTCCACTCGAACGGTTCAAAGGATCTTGGTCAAGAACATCAAAGAAAGAAGGAGTAATTAATCCCCAATTCAAGAAAACAAAAGGAGATCAACAAAGGGTTTACAAGATTACCTTGATTGACACTAATGCCCGGTTTATTCTCCAATTGCAAAAGAAAACACCAAAACTCTTGAGGAGGTTCAAGGGGAGGGAGAGAATAGGGTTTCTGATGGCCAAGGATTGAAAGGAAGAGTAAAAGTAAGGGTTGTAACTTGTAACCCTCCTCACTCACTTATTTATATTGTCAGTAAAAACATCTTTGAGAAGTAGACACAAACGTGCCCTGGCCAAATTTGCGTTTCTGAGCACTAGACACAGCTGTGTCTATCAGGAGACACAGTTGTGTCATGGACCAGATCAGCGTTCTAGGAATTAGACACAGCTGCATCTATCAGGAGACACAGCTGTGTCCCAACCAAAACAACGTTTGCAAGAAATAGACACAGCCGTGTCTATCACGAGACGCAGCTGTGTCCAGCTCCAGGAGAGAGAAACATATGCATTAGAAAGGGATTTTTGACCAGAAAATCCCACTTAACACCATTTTAAATTCCTTAAAGCACTCTTCTAATAATCTAACACAACATACAACTATTTACAACGCATAAAAACATATATGAAAAAAATGGGGTGTTACAATTCCACCCTACTTATAAAAATTTCGTCCTCGAAATTTCTACCCACTTCGATTGAAAAGGTGCGGATATGATTCCATCATCTTTCTTTTCATTTCCTACGTAGCACTCTCCTTGGTAGCCCCACTCCAAATGACTTTGACCAAAGGAAACTCCTTGCCTCTTAGCTGCTTCACCCTCCTATCCTCGACTCAAAGGGGTAATACCTCAAAAGTCAAGTTCTCTTTTAACTGTATGGTATCAGGTACTATTACATGACTAGGGTCATGAATGTACTTTCTGAATTGAGACACATGAAAGACACTATGAAGATTGGACAAGAATGGTGGTAAGGCTATTTGGTAGGCAACTTCGCCGACTCTTTTTAGAATTTGGTAAGGACCAATGAATCTGGGAGTTATTTTCTTCGCTTGCATCACTCTACCAACACCAGTTGTCGGGGTAACTCTCAAGAACACATGGTCACCTTCCTGGAGTTCGAGCGCCTTCCTCCTTTTACCATGGTAGCTCTTTTGCCGACTATGTGCCATCTTCATCTTTTCCTGAATCATCCTTACTTTTTCAGTGGTTTCTTGCACCACTTCTGGTCCTAATACAACACTATCACCAGGTTCACTCCAACACAAGAGTGTCCTACATCTCCTCCCATAAAGAGCTTCATAAGGTGCCATCCTAATAATGGAATGGAAACTATTGTAGGTAAACTCTATTAGGTGCAAAAACTTGTCCCAACTACCCAGTTGCTCTAGAACACAAGCCCTCAATAAGTCCTCCAAGGACTGGATGGTTCTCTCAGACTACCCATCAGTCTGTGGGTGATAAGCTAAACTTAGCCTAAGCTTGGTTCCTAAAGCCTCTTGCAAACTATTCCAATACCTAGAGGTAAACCTCGGGTCTCTATCTGATACTATGCTAGAGGGTACACCATGTAGCCTAACTATCTCTTCGATTACAACTTGGCCAACTTTTCCAAAGGATATTCCATGTTCATAGGGATGAAATGGGCGGACTTAGTCAGTCTATCGACAACAACCCATATAGCCTCAAAACCAGTTGGAGTCATAGGGAATCCAGACACAAAATCCATGGAAATACTGTCCCATTTCCATTCTGGGATACTTAACGGCTGCAACTTACCTGACGGCTTCTGGTGTTCTATCTTACCCTTTTGGCACACTAAACCAGCGTACACAAACTCAGTCACATCTTTCTTCATCCTAGGCCACCAAAACATCCTCTTAAGATCCCAATACATCTTAGTTGTACCTGGGTGCACACTCAGTCCACTCCTATGTCCTTCTTCAAGGATCAACTTTCTAAGCTCCAGGACGTCTGGTTTAGATTCAATGAGAGAAGAATTGATTAAGAAAACAATGCAATTAAGTGATTATCAATAAGCTGAAACGATTAATCTGCTGTTTCGGTTTCCCAACTATCATTGATTCACATAAATTCCATGCCCTAAGCGGATTCTAATCTCTTTTCGATTGTAGTAGCAATTAAACAAGCGCAATTGACACTACGAGATATATGTTCCTATTTCCGAATTAAGCAAATGGATTGAAGCTCTCGTGAATTAAGCAAACACGATCAACACACGTGAATTAAGCAAACGCGATCAAGGTATAGGAACATAGAATCATCGAAATTAATCAATACCGATTCTATACAACTTGAATTAAGCAAACAAGGCATATAACATAATATTGAAAGAGATAAGCAAACTGATCGGGAATTATGGAACCTCAAGTGTCGGCGAAAACTGATTACAGTAGACTAATCCCTGGTGATTAGTTCTCCATCATAAACATGATACAAACCCTTGGAATAGACTAAAAACAATGAAAAATTCTCCCTAATTTGCGTCTGCCAGGCCGTGACGCATTCTGCCAAGGGCGCGCATTCAAATTTTAGTCTATCACAGTCATGATGCCAATCACGACCAGGCCGTGATCAATTCTGTCTTGGGTGCTGATCTGTCACGACCGTGACCTCCATCACGGCCTGGCCGTGATCAATTCTGCTTTAAGAGTCCTTCCATTTTCGCTCTTCTTATTAACCTGAAAATATGAAATAGCAGTAAATGCTTTATTTGACTAAAAATTAACTAAAATGTCCTAAAACTACTTAAGAGATTCAAAATGTTGCTTGAGGACAATTAAATCCAAATTTGGGTGAAAACGAGGTTAAAATCGAGTAATTAGTACAAAAGCCATTGTCTTACTAGTTATAAAACTAGTCGAGCCAGAGGCTTATCAAAATACCCCAAACTTAAACTTTGCTTGTCCCCAAGCAAACTAAAACTCAAAAAGACTCAAACTTGGCAAGCTCAAAGGATTCAACCAATTTTGCACGAACTTCATGCAATTTTAACAAAACAATTTTTTTTCTTCAATGTTTTCCCCCCTTTCAACAATGTAATCCCCACACTCGTTTACTTTAAACAATTGAGAATTCCATCATTCATGTAATCAGTAATCTGAGTTGAGGATCCAAGTTACACACAAAAGGGAGATCACCAATTTCAAACAATTGCCTTCCTCACAAGGGCATTTAATATTTCACTCATTCGTTCAATTTGTCTAGGCTATCAACTTTTCACTCAATTTCACATTTCAAGAGCACTTCCCATGGATTTGATATTCATCTCAAACAAAGTTCCCACGAAAACATGCATGCAACATCAAAAGGTCTTTTAAAGGTTGTAATGGAGCCTGGCTAAAGGTAGGATATTCAAAGGTACTAGGCTTAAGTCCCTAGGAACTAAGAGAGCATGAGCATTTTGACACATTGAACTTCCACTCAAATTCCTTTTTCCATTTTTCTTTTTTTTCTTTGGGTGACTACAGCCTTCTTCTTCTAATACCCCTTTTTGACATTTTGTTCTTTTCTTTTCTTTTTTTTATTTGCCTTTGGCTCCAACCTTTATTTTTCTTTTTCTCAACCCAGAATGACATATCAAACCTTGTAGCCACCCCAAACTTAGATTCTTACAACCCTTGTCTTGCTAAGCATCCATGCTATCATAATCCTAGGATTGGGTTAACATGGTTTTTCCAGCTTTTTGGCTTATAGCATAAGGTCATCAAGAAACAATAGGCTTATTAGGCTCAATGTGGCTAACTAGGGAACATGCATTAGGGATGGTTCTTTTAGGCCAGGTAGTTATTTCAAAGAAAGTTGCCTAAATCATTTGATGCAACCACATAAGCATGCAAACCATGAAGAGATTCAAGCAAATTCGGGAAAGTGCAACTTAAAAGTGATTCACACAATTAAAAACATGTTGGAGGCTCAAATCCTCACCTGGACATTTTTGGCAAATTGTTTGACCGAGATTCAATCCCTAGTGTGTGCATCCCTTCACCCCAAACTTATCATAAATCATGCAGTCACAATAGAATATCTCAAAGTTCAATTTTCAATTTTTCACATGGGGATCAATTTTCAATTTTTTCAAAACCTAGGGGGAAATCATCAACAGTCAACACATATCATGCAATCCATATATGCAAAATTTAATTAAAATCCAACAAGCTCACTGACACAAGACTCAACACACATACGACACAAAGCAACACAAACAAGGAAAACAAAACAAAAACAAAACAATTGGTTCCATCCCCCACACTTAAGACATACATTGTCCTCAATGAAAGAACATAAATATAAAATAAGAGTGAGGGAAAGGAGAAGGTACTCCCTGATCAAGTTGTAGTGTAGGTGGGCTCTCCCAAGGAGAGCTCTTCAATGGTTGCATCTTCAGGCACCGAGCTCTCATGGAATAGCTTCAAGCACTACCCATTAACCTTAAAAACCTTATTTCTACCTGCACGTTTTATTTCTACTGCACCATGAGGGAAAACATCAGTAACAATAAATGGGCCAATCCACTTGGATCGAAGTTTCCCAGTCATCACTTTCAGGCGGGAGTTAAACAATAAAACCAGTTGGCCCACAGAGAATTCCTTCCTAGAAATCATCTTATCATGCAAGTGCTTAGTTTTCTCTTTGTAAATTCGAGAGCTTTCATAGGCTTCCAATCTAAGCTCTTCAAGCTGCTGTAATTGGAGTTTCCTTTCAATGCCTGCTTTTTGCATTTCCAAATTACAGCTTTTGACCGCCCAATAAGCACGGTGCTCAATCTCTACAGGAAGATGGCATGCCTTACTGAACACAAGTCTATAGGGAGACATACCTATTGGTGTCTTGAAAGCTGTTCTTTGAGCCCAAAGTGCGTCTTCTAGACGGCGGCTCCAATCCTTCCTATTTGGCTGCACCACTTTCTCTAAGATCTGTTTGATTTCTCTGTTTGAGATCTCAGCTTGCCCATTAGTTTGGGGATGATATGCAGTGGAGACCCTGTGCACAACTCCATACTTTCGGAGTAAAGCTTCCATGGTGCAGTTACAAAAATGAGTGCCTTGGTCACTTATGATAGCACGAGGTATTCCGAACCTGCAGAAAATATTGGACCTGACAAAATTTGCAACAACTCTAGAATCATTAGTCCTAGTGGGGACAGCTTCCACCCACTTTGAAACATAATCAACAGCAAGTAGAATATAGAGAAAACCAAAAGATGCAGGGAAAGGACCTATAAAGTCAATTCCCCACACATCAAACACCTCACAGAAAAGCATAGGTTGCTGAGGCATTTCACTCTTACGAGTGATGGTTGTACCTGCTGTCTGACACTCTTTACAAGTGCGGTAAACCTCAAAAGCATCCTTAAAAATGGTGGGCCAATAAAACCTGAATCTAGGATTTTTCTTGCAGTCCTCTGTGGCCCAAAATGTCCCCCTACTTGAGAAGCATGAGAAAAATGCAAAATAGATTCAATCTCATAGCCGGGGACACATCTCCTAATTACCTGATCACTACCAAATTTCCATAGATATGGATCATCCCAAACATAATATTTGGCATCACTCTTGAGTTTGTGAATTTGTGACCTAGTTGCACCTGTCAAAAAAACACCAGCAACAAGATAAGTAACAATATCAGCAAACCAAGGAGTTACCCCATGTAACTGTAAAAGCTGCTCATCAGGAAAGTCATCCTGAATGGGAGAAGGATCTTCATCCCTCTCTATCCTGCTCAAGTGATCGGCCACTAGATTCTCAGCTCCACTCTTATCTTTTATCTCCACACTAAACTCTTGGAGCAACAACATCCACCGAATCTATCTCAGTTTTCCTTCTGGTTTCTTCAACAAGTACTTTAGAGCTGCATGGTCAGTGAAAACAACAACCTTGGAACCTAGCAAATATGATATGAATTTATGAAGAGCAAAAACAATAGCTAGAAGTTCCTTTTTAGTAGTGGTGTAATTAGCCTGTGCAACATCCAAAGTTCTAGAAGCATATTAAATCACATGGGCAGCCTTGCCCACCCTTTGTGCAAGGACCGCCCCCACGGCCTAGTTTGAGGCATCACACATAATCTCAAAAGGGAGGGCCCAGTTAGGAGGCTGGATGATGGGAGTAGAGGTCAATGCTTTCTTCAAGAAATCAAACGCCTTTTTGCAGTTGTCATCAAAGTTGAAAATGACATCATTCTTCAACAAGTTCGACAGAGGAAGAGCTATCTTGCTGAAATCCTTTATGAAGCGCCTGTAAAAACTTGCATGACCAAGAAAAGAGTGAATCTCGCGAACGCAAGATGGGTAAGGCAGTGTAGAAATCACCTCAATCTTAGCAGGATCTACTGAAATACCTTTTTCAGAAATAATATGCCCCAAAACAATCCCCTGTTCAACCATAAAATGGCATTTTTCATAATTCAAAACAGGGTCAGTTTCAATGCATCTCTCCAAAACTAGATTCAAACTATGCAAGCATGCATCAAATGAAGAGTCATAAACAGTGAAATCATCCATAAACACTTCAATGCAATTCTCAATATATTCAGTGAAAATACTAATCATGCATATCTGGAATGTGCCAGGAGCATTGCAAAGACCAAATGGCATCCTCCTGTAAGCAAAAGTGCCAAAAGGGCACATGAAAGTTGTCTTTTATTGATCCTCTGGTGCAATGTGGATCTGGAAGTAACCTGAAAAACCATCAAGAAAACAATAGTGTGATTTACCAGCTAGCCGTTCAAGTATCTGATCGATGAACGACAAAGGAAAGTGATCCTTTCTAGTAGCCTGGTTCAATCTCCTGTAATCAATGCAAACTCTCCAGCTATTCTGAACTATGGTGGGGACAAGTTCATTGTTCTCATTTTTTACCAGGGTGAGTCCAGATTTCTTAGGTACAACTTGCACTGGACTCACCCAATTACTGTCAGAGATGGGATATATGATACCCGCAAGCAAGAGTTTTGTTACCTCCTTCTTCACAACATCAAGAATCAAGGGGTTAAGCCGCCTTTGGGGCTACCTAACTATTTTAGCCCCATCCTCCAACAGGATCCTATGCATACACCTGGATGGGCTAATACCTGGTATGTCGGCCAAGGTCCACCCAATCGCCTTCTTATGCTTCTTCAAAACCTGCAAGAGCTTAGTTTCCTGGTCAAAATCAAGGTTAGAGGAAATTATAACCAGAAGTTTTGCATTCCTCTCTAAATAAGCATATTTCAGATTTTTAGGAAGTGGTTTAAGCTCTAGGGAGGGTGGCTGCTCAATAGATGGTATGTTTGGGGCAGCCGTACTGTCAAGAACTTCAGCTGAACAAACAGCTTCCCTTACACTGTCACCCTGCAAGGCAGCATCAATCTCAACACAAACAGCACAAGGGTCAGTGTTAGTACAATCAGCACATGAGTAAACATCATCAAAACCAGAAACAGATGGAAAATCAGCAGCTGCAACCAAATCATAATAAGTGTCATCAACAATTTCAGAGAGCAACTCTATTTGAAAAACATAATGCTCTTCCAAGGGATGCTTCATAGCATCGAAAATGTTGAATTTTGAAACAATGTCACCAAATTCCATGGACATGGTTCCATCGTCAACATCAATCTTTGTTTTCGCCGTCTTCATGAACGGTCTGCCCAGAATGATTGGTGATCTGCTTGAATTCGTTTCCCCTGCCATGTCCAGGATGTAAAAATCAGCAGGGAAAATCAAGTCGTTGACTTGAAGAAGCACATCTTCTACTACTCCAATGGGGCAAGCATTGGTCCTGTTTGCCAACTGAATGGTAAGACTTGTATGCTCCAAAGGACCAAGATCAAGATTTTTGAAAACATAAGTAGGCATAACATTAATAGAAGCTCCTAAATCCAACATGCAATTGTCGAATTTACTATCCCCAATGGAACATGGAATAGAAAAAGTTCCCGGATCCTTGCATTTATGTGGCATTGCCTGATTGAGGGCTGAAACGGTAACCTTTTCAGGCGCAGGCTTAGGTTGAATGAGGGATGAAACATTTCACCCCAAATTGACTCTCTCATTAGCCTTCAACCTCCTCTTGTGTGTGCACAAATCCTTCAGCAACTTTGCGTATTTCGGAACCTGCTTAATCGCATCAAGGAGCGGAATGTTTACTGCCACTTTTCTGAATACATCCAGAATCTCTCTCTCTTTGCCTTCCTCATCATTCCTTTTATTTTTCAGTACTCTTTGCGGGAAGGGAATTGGTGGCACATACTCTTTTTCAGCCTCAACAACAACAGGAGGTTCAGGTGTTACCTCAACATTTTTTTTATTTTCAGGGGCTGGTTCTACAATCTTCCCGGGTCTCAAAGTAATTGCACTCATATTAGGATTTGGGACATTAGGATTCACTACTGGTTATGCAGGTAGTTGGTTTGATCCTTGAGCTTGCTGCATGGCATTCATCGAAGTGGCAAGCTGTCCAATCTGTGTCTGCAAAGCATGAATACTAGAATCCATTCGCTGCTAAAACTGGAGATTGTTTGCAGCCATTTGCTTAACAAGGTCCTCTAGTGAAGGTCCGGAAGGTGCAGAGGTGGTCACTTGGGGAGAATTCTGTGGTGGTAACATCAGTTGTTGTTGTTGTGTGGATGATTTTCCATACCGAAGGTTTGGATGGTTTCTCCAGTTGGGGTGGTACTTATTAGTGGAAAGGTTAGGAATGTTGTACCTGTTCTGATTGTTGCTTTGATTGTAAAGATTGGATGCATATGCTTGAGGCAAATCAGTGTCCGACTCATCTTTCAGAATGGGACATGTATCGATCAGGTGTTCAGGAGAAGTACAAATACCACACAGCCTTGCTGTTTGAGCTTTATCCACTGCCAACTGCTTCACTAAAGAAGTAAGCTCATCAAGTTTGGTTTCAAGGGCTTTGTTGGAGGAAGAAACATGGATCTCATTCACACCCCTTGTCTCGATAGAATTGTTTCTGGTTGTGAACTGTTGGGAGTTGAGTGACATGTTCTCAATCAATGACTTGGCAGCAGCTGGAGTCTTATCAACAAGTGCTCCCCCGCTAGCAGCATCTAAAATGTTTCTGCTGCCCATTGGTAGCAATCCCTCATAAAAGTACTGAATAAGCATTTGCTCGAAAATCTGGTGTTGAGGACAACTGGACACCAATTTCTTAAATCTCTCCCAGTACTCGGCCAATGATTCATTGCCTTGTCTAATACCACATATCTCCTTCCTGATTGATGCAGCTATGGAGGCAGGGAAGTATCTCTCTAGGAAGAATTTCTTCAAATCATTCCAGGTTGTAACGGAATTCGGCTCAAGATAATACAACCAATCCTTCGCAGCACCTTGAAGTGAGAATGGGAAGGCTCTCAGCTTGATATGGTCATCTGTTATTCCTTCGGCTCTCAAAGGTGTAGAGCAAACAACCTGGAATTCTTTCCGATGCTTATGCGGATCCTCACCTGCAAGACCACTAAACCTTGGCAACAAGTGTATTAAACCAGATTTCAATTCAAAAGGAGCAACGACATCATCATATTCAATACATAAACCATTGTAATTAACATCAGGAGAAGCAAGCTGTCTTAGTGTTCTTTGATCAGCCATGTTATCACTATTGGTTGGTGAACTAGTGCTAGCCTGAATTGCTCTACGGCGTGTGTGCAAAGTTCTCTCAATTTCAGGATCGAAATCAAACAAGTCAGAACAACCAGACCGAGTAGCCAGAACTAATTCAGAATTTAATCAACAAATCCGTTAATAACAACAAGAGTCCCCGACAACGGCGCCAATTTTGATCCGCTGTCGCACACGGGTAAAAAAAAACGAGTGATTAAAAAAATTGTAGTTAGGGCACGACAACTCGAGTATCGTATCTCAAGGACTCTTGGATTGTTATTAACCTACAAATCAATTTGTTGGGGGGGGGGGGGGGGGGTTTATTCAATGAGAGAAGAATTGATTAAGAAAACAGTGCAATTAAGTGATTATCAATAAGCTGAAACGATTAATCTACTGTTTCGGTTTCCCAACTATCATTGATTCACATAAATTCCATGCCCTAAGCGGATTCTAATCTCTTTTCGATTGTAGCAGCAATTAGACAAGCGCAATTGACACTACGATATATATGTTCCTATTTCCGAATTAAGCAAACGGATTGAAGCTCTCGTGAATTAAGCAAACACGATCAACACACGCGAATTAAGCAAACGCGATCAAGGTATAGGAACATAGAATCATTGAAATTAATCAATACCTATTCTATACAACTTGAATTAAGCAAACAAGGCATATAGCATAATATTGAAAGAGATAAGCAAACTGATCGGGAATTATGGAACCTCAAGTGTCGGCGGAAACCGATTACAGCAGACTAATCCCTGGTGATTAGTTCTCCATCATAAACATGATACAAACCCTTGGAATAGACTAAAAACAATGAAAAATTCTCCATGATTTGCGTCTGCCCTAGTGCCTTTTATAAATCAGATTCGCGTCACGGTCGTGATGGCCATCACGGCCAGGCCGTGACGCATTCTGCCAAGGGCGCACATTCAAATTCTAGTCTATCACAACCGTGATGCTAATCACGGCCAGGTCGTGATCAATTCTGTCTTGGGTGCTGATCTGTCATGGCCGTGACCTCCATCACGGCTAGGCCGTGATCAATTCTGTTCTTCAGGGTTCTCTCATCACGCCCGTGATGGGTATCACGGCTGGGCCGTGATGCTTTCTGACTTTCAGGGTCTTCTCATCACGCCCGTGATGGTCATCACGGCTGGGCCTTGATGCTCTCTGATCTTCAAGGGTAGCTCATCATGGCCGTGACCAGTGTCACGACCTGGCCGTGATGGCTTCTGCTTTATGAGTCCTTCCCTTTTTGCTCTTCTTATTAAACTGAAAATATGAAATAGCAGTAAATGCTTTATTTGACTCAAAATTAACTAAAATGTCCTAAAACTCCTTAAGAGACTCAAAATGTTGCTTGAGGACAATTAAATTCAAATTTGGGCGAAAACGAGGTTAAACTCGAGTAATTAGTACAAAAGCCATGGTCTTACTAGTTATAAAACTAGTCGAGTCAGAGGCTTATCAATCACCCTAACCATCAAAGCGGAGACGTGCAAGGTTTTCCTACTTAAGGCATCTGCCACCATATTGGCTTTTCCTGGGTGGTAGGTTAGATCAAACTCATTATCCTTTAAAAATTCCATCCACCTATGCTGCCTTATATTCAACTCCTTTTGATCAAAGAGATACTTCAAACTCTTATGATCACTAAAGACCTCAAACTTCACTCCATAAAGGTAATGCCTCCAGATCTTTAAGGCAAATACCACAGCTCCTAATTCTAGGTCATGGATAGGGTAGTTCTTCTTGTGGGTTTTCAACTGCCTATAGGCATAAGCTACTACCTTACTATCTTTCATCAACACTCCAACTAAACATTGCTTCGATGCCTCACAGTACACTATGAAAGGTTTACTAGGATCTAGCAAAACCAACACTGGTGCTGATGTTAACCTCTCCTTAAGGGTTTGGAAACTCTCTTCACACTTAGAGTCCCACACAAACAACTGTCCCTTCTTGGTGAGATGGGTTAAGGGTAAAGATAACTTAAAGAAACCTTCTATAAACCTCCTATAGTACCCTGCTAAACCCAAGAAACTCCTAATCTCGGTTACTGACTTCAGCGCTTCCCACTGGAGCACCGTCTCGACCTTAACCGGATCCACGGCTATGCAACCTTTAGAGATGACATGTCCTAATAAGCTCACCTCTTCTAGCCAGAACTCAAACTTAGACAACTTAGCACACAGCTGCTTTTCCTTAAGGGTCTGCAAGACAACCCTCAAGTGTTCCTCATGTTCCTCCTTGGTCTTGGGGGATACTAAGATGTCATCTATGAAAACCACCACAAACTCATCCAAGTAAGGGTGAAAAGTCTTGTTCATGTAGTCCATGAACACAGCAGGAGCATTGGCCACACCAAAGGGCATAACCAAGTACTCATAGTGACCATAACGCGTCCTGAATGCTGTCTTCGGGATGTCCTCGGGCTAAACCCAAATTTGATGGTACCCTGACCTCAAATCTATCTTCGAGAAGACGCAAGCGCCTATCAACTGGTCCATTAAGATCATCAATCCTAGGGAGGGGATACCAATTCTTAATGGTCACTTTGTTGAGCTGTCGATAGTCGACACACAACCTCATACTGCCATCCTTATTCTTTACTAGCAACACTGGCGCACCCCAAGGGGATATGCTAGGCATAATAAACTGCTTCGGGTCAAATCCTCTAATTGTTCCTTCAACTTAGCTACCTCTAGAGGAGACATTCTATAGGGTGCTATGGATATTGGCCCAGTGCCAGGCACTAAGTCTATGGTGAACTCAACATCTCTCTTAGGGGGCAAGTTATAAACATCCCCCGGGAACACTTCAGGAAATTCTCGCACAACAGGCACACTTCCGATATCAGGAGGGCTCCCTAATTCCAGGGAAGACAACGTCATGAACACTTGGGCCTCATCTTTTATCGAAGCCTTGACTTAGTTGGCAGAGAGAAAGATTGGATCCTTAGACTCCACAGGAGTTCCAAAAACTATGGTTTTATCGAAACTGCTCAAAAGGACGTGGTTGGAAGATAACCAGTCCATGCCAAGAATGGCATCAAGGTCCTATAAAGGTAAACACACAAGATTTACAATAAAGGTTCTACCATTAAGGGTGATATGATAGTTCTTGCATGCATGAGAAGTGAGAACAGGTTTATTTGTAGGTGTAGAGACAACTAAATCATACTCAAGGAAAATAACAGGCAACTTAAGACTCTTGACCCTATCATGTGATATAAACGGGTGTGCAACACCCGAGTCATACAATACAGTTAAAGGAGTTCCATCAATTACGCACATACTTTCGATCAAGTCATCAAACTCGGAGGTCTCAGCTCCACTAAGAGTAAAGACTCTCACAGTGGTCTTCAGTCGATTAGCCTGAGACTGCTGACTCTTGCTAGCACTTGGAGGCTCTAACTTTGTTCCTCCACAGTCCTAACTGATTTGACCAGACTTGCCACACCTAAAGCAGATGACATTTGATTCCTTGCACTGGGTAATGAAGTGATCTGGTACGCTGCACTTGCCGCACTTCATGGGCCTAAAGGCATTGGAATTACCACCCCTGGGACCTATTATGAGAAAATTGTGGCTTCCTGCCACTCTGTTTGAAATCCCTGCCGGCTGGAGCATAACGTTGCTTGCCCTTGTCCTTTTGCTCGGTCTTCTTGCTACCCTGGCTGTCTGAATTCCTGAAGTTGGCCACCCTGTACTTATAGGCATCATCATAGATCCTACACTTGTTCACCAAGGTTGGGAAGACTCTGATTTCCTGATAACTGATCGCCTGCTTGATCTCGAAATGAAGGCCATCTTCGAACTTTACACACTTGGACCGATCATCCACCATGACCTGATAAGGTGTTTAATACCTAGCCAGCTCCTCAAACTTTGCTACAAACTCGCCCACTGACATATTTCCATGCTTCAGCCCCCAGAATTCCATCTCCTTCTTGTCACGGACATCAGTAGGAAAATACTTCTCTAGAAACTTATCTCTGAACACAGCCCAGGTGACTGGTGTACACTTAGCCACCATCCTCTGATGACAGTTCTCCAACCAGTGCTCAGCCTCCTTAGTGAGCATAAACGTGACGAAGATAACCTGCTGCTGATCATTGTAGTCCATAGCTCTGAAGATCTTCTCGATCTCCCTCATCCATAACAAAGCTCCTTCGGGGTCATAAGCTCCTCTGAAAGACGGCGGATTGTTTCGCTAAAACTTGTCAAGATCCTGAAACTCAGCTGGTCCTCCATTGTAAAAGATGAAGGTGACACAGAGTAGGCAAAAGAGCTACCATGACAAAATGAGGAAGGAGCTCGAATTCCAGGAAGGTGACCTTGTGTTCTTGAGAGTTACCCCGACAACTGGGGTCGGTAGAGTGATGAAAGTGAAGAAACTAACTCCTAGATTCATTGGTCCTTACCAAATTCCAAAAAGAGTCGGCGAAGTCGCCTACCAAATAGCCTTACCGTCGTTCTTGTCCAATCTTCATAGTGTCTTTCATGTGTCTCAACTCAGCAAGTACATTCATGACCCTAGTCATGTAATAGTACCTGATACCATACAGTTAAAAGGGAACTTGTCTTTTGAGGTATTACCCCTTCGAGTTGAGGATAGGAGGGAGAAACAGCTAAGAGGCAAGGAGATTCCTTTGGTCAAAGTCGTTCGGAGTGGGGCTACTGAGGAGAGTGCTACATGGGATATGGAAAGCAAGATGAGGGAATCGTATCCGCACCTTTTCAATCGAGGTGAGTAGAAATTTTGTAGACGAAATTTCTATAAGGGGTGTGGAATTGTAACACCCCATTTTTTCGTATATGTTTTTAGCGTTGTAAATAGTTGTATGTTGTGTTAGATTATTAGAAAAGTTTTTTAGGGAATTTAAAATGCCATTAAGTGGAATTTTCTGGTCAAAAATCCCTTTCTAATGCATATGTTTCTCTCTCCTGGAGCTGGACACAGCTCTACACAGCTGTGTCCAGCTCCAGGAGAGAGAAACATATGCATTAGAAAGGGATTTTTGACCAGAAAATCCCACTTAACCCCATTTTAAATTCCCTAAAGAACTCTTCTAATAATCTAACACAACGTATAACTATTTACAACGCATAAAAACATATATGAAAAAATTGGGTGTTACACCGCGAGAACTTCGAACCTCGTGTGTTCCCAACACACGGTTGTGAACAAAAACGCATATATATGAATCTCACTGACTCGCATCAATAACAACCTCGTGCCTCAAGCTTCCATCATAGCCTTAATTCGCATTCTATGTCACATCTCGTCTATAAAATAATAACTTCAAAATAGGCACCTCTAAGTCACATTCAATCTCTCACCCAATTAAAGTATCTCCGAACAACACATATCTTTCCTTAAAAATCAACTAAGCAATTTATCAAACCAGGCAGATCATGCTTAATACAATACTCATAAAATATTCAAACACCAAAATAAAACATCACATGCTGTAGAATACCTCAACCAGCATATCACAAACCATTTAATAATAAATAAATCAGAAATACTCAAATATTATAACCTTAACCTAAGGTGATAAACCTACTAGGGTTTGGGTCGTCCTACACCATTATTATAATATATACTACTTATCCATTTCGATGACAGGTTGATTCTTTCTCCCACCTGAACTTATCACCAAAACATGAAGTCGAAACTCCTCGTTACCATACCACAAGTTAACAACTCAACCTTCAACCAAACAACATAACCACTAGTTAATCAAACAAAATCCAATCATGACAACCCTAGGTTAGTTTCGGCCATGACTCAAAAATAGGGCTAGGGTTATTTTCTCAATTCCATCTTTTGGATTCTAGTTACTAGAGTATTAACTAACATAGATCAAGTGTTACTAGTTCAAAATATGAAACAAAGTCCTCTAACCTCTAGGGTTAGGGTTTCGGCCATACCTGGTAAAATTGTCTAGAAACTCTTTTTGCTCACATGCTCTTGGATCTAGAACCTACACACCTTAGATAGTTCATACAAATCAAAAGCCACTTCAAGATTGAAGAAAACTCATTTAGCCTACATGAGCACAAATTCGGCCAAGTCTAGAAAAATTAGTTTGAAATTTCTTTTGTTTTTCAAACTCTTAGATTTAGAACATAGAAACCCTAGATAGCTTGTAACCAACCTCATCTAAGTTAAAAGTTGAGCAAAATCTCATTTGCTCACACATACATAGGTTCGGCCCTCAATATAAAAATAGGGCGGCAAATTCTTTTGCTTCCATGCTCGTAGAATATCAAAGTAGAAGTCCTATAGAGTTCATAGAAATTGGTTTCACGTTAAAATGATTTTTCTACAATTTTCTAGGATTATTTTAAAATCTAGATCTAAGAATAGAGTTTTGTGAAATAGTTGATGAAAATGAAGATTGATGGGTGATTAATTAAGCTAAGATGATGAGGAACATGATCCTCACCTTGGAATGAAGAAGTTTGATCAAGAACTTGAGAAGAAATGAAGAACTTATCAAGAACACCAAGGGGGTTCTTAGTAATTTTGTGAAGAAACTAGCTTATAATGAAATAGGAAGAAATGAAATTTTGTCTAAGTGTTGGGAGTGTGTGTGTGATCCGTGTAAGTGTTGAGTGAGGAGAGAAATTTTTTTGTATAATTGTTTAGGAATGAACCATGATTGAATTAATTGATATAGGTTAAGTTAGGAAATAATATAATAACTTAAATATGGTTAATGTAATCATGACATAGGAAAATTTGTGTGGTGAATGGGTGAGGGGGTGGTGTGACCGAGTTTTACACCCCACATGAGGAGGAAGAAGCCAACTTGTCCGTAACTTGCCTTCACCATGGTTAATATTTAACTAGGATAGGTTAGGTTAAGGTTAAGGGCATTTTGGTCATTTCACCTAAAAGACATGATTACTTACATTAAATGCTTCATAAATGCTTGGTGAGTCATGGTAGTGACTCACTCCATGACTTAGCTCCTCCGATGTCCGGTTCTACATCTGTAGTTCCGTTTCCAGCTCTGTCGGTTTCCCGATTAGGGTTTCCGTCCGTTTTTCGCCAAAATTCTTCCGAATAAAATCTAATATTTTATTTTCGAGTGAAATTTTGGAAACTAGACTTCCTCACGGAAATAATATAAAAATCTATAATTTTTCAGTTTCGAATCAAATTACGGTTTTCTACTGGCATAAAATTATACTATCAGTAAAAACGCAGACTAGTTTCCGTCTGAGTTTTAAACCCAAAATTTTACCGTAACCATCTACCATAAGATAAAGTATGAATAAGATTTTGTTTTATCCAAAATCATTTTCTTGGTCTCAGATAAAAATATAATTAAATATATTTTTACCGGTAATACATCGTAATTAAAAATAGATTGTTACATTTGCAGCCCAAAATTCAAAAACAAAGGGATAAAGTCGACACTAAAAGAAGCGTGTATAGTCAGCGATGTCCTTCAGGCTAAAAACGGCAAAGAACAAAGAATGGAGGGCAATTTCCTTCAAGAATTCTTAAGAGAAACAAAAGCAAACCTAAGAGATGAAGAGAGGCAGATTTTGAGTCTAGAGTTGTGGGAATTAGGGTTTAGATCGAGTCTTATGGTATAAAAACACTTTAGGGCACAACAGGCTCCTATTTAGCCCAAATTGTGTACAGATCGATATTTTGACCATATCTTGAGTTACAAGTGTCCGATTGAGGCGTTCTTGGTGTTATTAGAAAGATTAGAGAAATATCTACAAATTCTTGTCTAACGATCGAATCATAAATCGGACTCTAAGATGGTTAAAAGTGCGATGGATTTTTAGAGACAGATTTGGTAGTTATTTCTCGATAGGATCCTTAGGAGATTATGATTATATCTTAAGAGATAACCAAAAAGTGGTTGATCCTATATTAATAAGGACTCAAATCTTATTGATTGAGGGACTAAAACATAAGAGATAAACTATCTCGATTTAAATACTAAATCACACGATATCTCATAATATCTTTATTAATCACTTATTATTAATAAAAACATATATCATATATTAACATATAAAATCACATACAAAATCAGATATCCATATAAGATCACACATTAAGGGACACAATCTCATATTAATGCAAATAATGATATATTAAAATACATATTATCATATGTAATAATATATACATGAATATATATATATATATATCACTAGTGCAATAAGTGCTTTTTACGTCAGTTAAAATTGATTTTTACGTCGAATCTTGATGACGTAAAATACACGGTGGCGTTAATAGTTACTATTTTAACGTCGATTGAGAACGACGTTAAATATAACACTATTAACGTCGGTTCCTTAACAAAACCGACGTTAAAATAAAACTATTAACGCCGGTTCTTTAATACAACGGGCGTTGATTTTGTTAAAACTAACGCCGGTTGTTATAAAGAACGGCGTTAAAGGTTTAATTTTAACGTCGATTGTAATAAACAATCGACGTTAATATAGTATCTTATATTTTATAAAATACTATTAACGCCGCTTGTTTGATACAACTGACGTTAAGAAGTTTTTTTTTTTTAAATTCAGTTTTCAAATATCACTCCCCTCAGCTATCCCTGCATTCAGTCCCAGTAACACAGAATATCACACACATTACAGAATTGCAAAGGAAAATTGAACAATGGGGGACTTAAAACCAAAACCCATGTATATATATAAATAAATTTTAGTTCCAATGTCTAAAAAACAAAACTATCTAAGGATATATATATACATGTTATTAATTAGTTTCTAAAGTCTAACAAAAAAACTATTTATCTAAGTAGTGCGGAGGTATGTTGGCAATTCCTTTTTCAGCCGCATACTTGAAGAAGAATTGGGCGAAGCTATTCCTCAAGTCTCTTAACTCATCTTGTTCAATAGGCGATTGGTCGATAAATGCCTAGACACGTTCAAATAATAACAATAACATTAATGCAAGTCATCTTCAAAACTATAATATATAATTTAACAAGTTGTTTAAATATTACCTTCTTCCATCCTTCTGTAATAGATGCGGAGACTATGTTCAGCATATGAAGCATCACATAATAGCCGCACGACCAACTGTCAGGTTGAAATCGAGACTACCAACAAAATTAATTTCAACGTCAGTTGAATATACACATAAATTAGTAATTATAATAATAATTATTTGATAAATAAACTACCAAACCTTGAGGATGTTCCATACAGGATTTGCTTTAGCCTTAGAAGTCCTACTTCTCCCGTTGGCGCAACTTATGCTACTCGCCTTCAGCGCGCTATCATAAACAAATAATCATGTCGATCAATTAACAAACTCATTTATCATGTGCGTAATAAACTAAAAACAACTGATATTAAAACTTAAATTTAATTTAAGATTAGTTACTTACATATTTACAGCTTCCACCACCTTCGGTGGCGGATCATGGTGGAGAGAGCAGAAGAATATGACAGTATGCCTAGATGGGTGAAGTATCAACAACTGCCAATGGTCAATCATACAGTAGGGAGCCAGATATAATTCTTTCGGATTGTCTCCCAACACCTTCCCTATGTATTTACTCAATGCATCGCCAAAGAAAGAACTCGGGCGAAAAGGATTGATGGATCTAAGAAACCGTAAACTGATGCAACGCCCTTATCAAGCTGAAGACGATGGAGATACCTAAGATATGAAAAGGGTGTGGATGTTAATTACATAATATATATATTGAAATTAAAATAAATTATTAAATGGAAAAATACCAAAAATAAATAAGTTATAAAATTAAAATTAACTTACGTGCACCAGAGACTGATGACATTGCTTTGTTCATCCGGAGGCGTTATTTCTGCAGGCGTTCCCGAGATCGTCACCAACGAAGGAAAATATCCTCTCTTGATTTGGGCGTGCCGCCCATCCATCGTGCTCCAATGGACATTCAAAAATCTCATACGAATAATCCTCACCAAGTGAGAACAAACGAGTGATAGGTGACAGCGGCACCGACGTCGACTTGGCCTTCAGTTTAGGAAAATAAAATATATAAGTTTTTGATAATTAAAAAAACACAAGTAATTATTTGACTATTTTGGACATTAATAATGAATAAATACCTTTGCTAACATTTCGAGCTCACGTCGTTTAGATTCCAACTCAAGCTCACGCCTTTTCATTTCCAACTCATGCTCATGGCGCTGGACTTTCAACTCCCGCTCCCTAGCTGCCAACTCATCGTCCTCCACATGTGCCATACTAAAACTCTCTTTTGTGCTCACATATGAAGCGTTGGCAAGCCTTGCGGTGTCCTGGGATGTACCGACGGAGGAAAGCTCTCTGGCAAGCGCCTGCTTGAATTCTGGGTTGGCTATTAAGCCTTGCATCGATGTGATGTAATATCCGGGTTGGTCATGAGGAGGTTTGAGTAATGTCAGCCAAAATTGCTGCTTCATTGACCACCCGCTTTCGTGAAGCAGACTTGCCATAATATTGTTTGATGGTCACGTTCCCAGGAACACCGAGAACTCGACCAGGATGGTCTTTCTTGCCTAGAGCAGTCATCAAGACGTCCTGCCGTCCAGAAGGGACGAATGCGCCCGGGAGGATTTTGCTTTAAGATCCATCTACAATGAAAAAAAATGAAAAAACGTGCAAGTGAAAAGTGTTGCAAGTATCTATACAAATATCAATTGAAATCAAGTTAATTATTTACTTACAATCTTATCTGCCACTTCGCGAGTGGCATCAGCTTTAAAAGATCCCGCCTTTGTCATGCGGTAGGCTAACTGCAGACATCCTCGCGGTCGATGTCCGACGGAGGACTTGATGGTGTGCCCTCAGGCACCTCTCCTCTTTCAATCCTAGCAGAGTGCTCTTCCTGCTTCGCCCTCAGCCTATCCGCCATCATCTGCTGGATCCGAGTATGGTACCCACCCTGAGACATGGTGTGGCGGTGGATGTTCTTCGCCTGATTCTGCCAACCCTTATTTGCCTTAGCCTATTCAAACAAAAACACATAATTAAATATAGTTAAATGATCTATAATAAGCATACAAAATTAACTTAATCAACCAACCTGAAATTCTTCATCCTGTCGACTCCTGGCAAACATATCCCAAGTATCCTGATCAATCCAGGGATAATCCGAGAACATCTTATCAAGCCGCTTCTTCCTAGATAGATAGTACCTGGTAAGATCATGCTTGAACCCATTCCAACGCTTTGATGCCATTTTCATACATTTATGACGATGATCCTCGTCATTTGGCACAGTCCAAGCTACCAACACATTAGATACATATATAACAACTGGATGGATTATAACTCGGATAATTATCTGATAATGTAAATCAAACGAATGTAAAGGTAAAATACCGTGATAGCCTCCCAAATCTGATCCTTAACGTTCTGTGGAACGTCATTCCAGTGGTTGTAGTTGATGCTTACGTGCTGCTTCGCTTGTAGAAACACCCACTTATTAAATTCTTTAGCACGGGGTCCCCGGGCATTTAGATTAGCATCGAAGGACACCTCAAGCTTCGTCCGCTCCGCTCGCTGTCCTTCTCTAGTTTCTTCAACGAGGTGGCTCCTCTACCCCCGTTTCCTATGAGCCTGTGATGTCCGTATGGACAAAAAAATGATAAAATAGAGGGTTGTAACATTATAAACTTACATTAACAAGAAGGACTAAAGACAGTATATAACATGCATGTAAACTTACACTAGAATCAGCAGGCGTAGGCGTGATCGGGTCCTGCGAAACCCCAACAGTGTCCTCCCGTGCATGTGGGCTATCCGACTGATCCATATGTATGCCTGTTCAAAAACAATATATATGTATTAACATAGGTTATAACTCAAAATAAATACAGAAGTATAAATAAAAATAACTAGATAGGTCCTGTAGATATACAAAACATCTATATATCCAATATAAGGACAATACGGGAGATTGAAAACTATAGTTTTTGAACATTGCCAAGCACTGGTCACGGCCTGGCCGTGATGTCCATCACGGCCGTAACGTGCCAACTGAATTAGACCCTCATAGGCAGAACTGATCACGGCCGTGACAGATCAACCAGCAGAGCAACATGCACTCAAAACCAAAAATAGAGACATTCCAAACAACTCAAACTCACGGTTTAAAGTTACAACTACTGAGACTACAGTTTCAACATACACTCAAAACCAAAAATAGAGACATTCCAAACAACTCAAACTCACAGTTTCAAGTTTCAACTACTGAGACTACAGTTTCAAACCAGCAGAGCAACATGCATGCACTCAAAACCGTGAATAAAAAATGTGCCCTAATTAAAGACTCACCAGAAATAGGCGCTCGCGTGGTGGTGGGGGGGAAGCTCGAGTGGTGGCCAACGTTCGATGTGGTTACTGAGAGCAGAGGGACAAGGAGAGTTAGTGCGCGGGAAGGCCAGGGGAAAGAGAGATGTCAAGTTATTGCAAAGAAGGAGCGGGAAAGACAGAGTTAGGGGTTAAGAGTGTACCTCACGGTGGTGGCGAAGAAGCCCTCGCGGTGGTTGCGGTGGAGATGAGCGCGCGATTAGGGCAGAGTGAGAGCGAGAGAGTGAGGGTTGAGCGTGATGAAAAGAGAAAAGACGTAGAGAAGTGGAGAAGGCGCGTGGGGGTAAACGTTATAATTAAAATAAAACAACATTTTACGTCAGTTTTTGGTAAAACCTGACGTTGAAGATCATATATTTAACGTCAGTTGTCTTAATAAACTGACGTTAAAAACTCTCACACTTATTACGTCAGTTGTTAGTAATAACTGACGTTAAATGTCATATATTTAACGTAAGTTGTATTAAGAAACTGACGTTAAAAACACTCACAACTTCTTACGTCAGTTGTATTACACAACGGACGTTAAAGGTTTATTAGTTTCTGCAGAAACATTCATTCCCTTGACTACTGTGCTACTTACCCATTCACCTTTGTACCTAATCCTCTTAATGAGCATTAAGTTTATAGATAAGTTTTCAAGAAAATTAGAATAACTTAGTAACTTCATCCACTGCTCCTATAAATAGCTTCCTAGCTTCCATCTCCTTTTAATTAATTTTCTGCTTCACAATATGGCTCTACCGTGGAGATTAACTTCATCACTCTTTCTTCCTATTCCTAGACTCAAAGGTCTTTGTCTTAATGGTCAAACAACTTCTGAGTTTGAGTAAATTACATTGCATGGATATTAAGGTTAGGTGAATCACGTAATGTGATTCTCTCACTTTATTTCATCCCCGTCATCCCTTTCACTTTGCTTTGGAAGCAAGTGATTGTGGATTCAAGATGATGCATCAAGGAACTCCACTGAAGAAGAAAGATGCAAAGATCCATTTCACTTTGCTTTCGCTGCTAGTGACTGAGGATTTACTTTGCATCTTGGAATTCAAGTGAGGGAGGTGATGCATCCATTGGAGTTTCTGATGACAAGACTGAGAAGAAAATGATGTTGATGCAGAAATTTTTTTATATTTTAGGGCTATGTTGCAGAAATTTTTTATCTTTTAATCATGTAACTTAACTTATGAATCGCTTCAATTAATGTCATACGATTTGATTATACATATAACTTGTTTTATGTTAAGTGTTTATTTATTTTAATTTGCACAATAATTTGTTTACTAATTCAAGCTAATTAATAAAAATTAAAAATAAACTTGTATAAAAAAAAGGTTTAGAAATAAACTACAGTACTATATGGAGTGATCTGCGTTAAGAGGGACAACAGGGACATGACAACCAATGAATAATTATTTACGTCAGTTATTTATAGAACTGACGCAAATAGTTTACCCACCACCTCATTTTTAACGTCAACTTATTTGATGACTGCCAAGTTCCCGTATATTAATTACATTATTTCCAATATTCATTCTGCACGTGTATAATATATAGGATTATTTACGTCAGCTATTTATTTAACTGAAGTAAAAATCAAACTTTTAACGTCAGTTGTATAAAAACCTGACGTTAACAATTAATATTTTTTATTAAAAACACTTTTAACGTCAGTTTTTTTAAAAAACTGACGTTAAAAGTGTATAGATATCTGCAAAAACATTCATTCCTTTGACAGTATTGTGCTACTTACCCATGCACCTTGTAACTCAATCCTCTTAATGAGCATTAAGTTTATAGGTAAGTTTTCAACAAAATCAGAATAGCTTAGTAACTTCATCCCCTGCTCCTATAAATAGCTTCCTTCCATCCTTTTAATTTTCTGCTTCACAATATGGCTCTGCCGTGGAGATTAACTTCATCACTCTTTCTTCCTATTCCTAGACTCAAAGGTCTTTGTCTTAATGGTCAAACAACTTCTGAGTTTGAGTAAATTACATTGCATGGGTGATAAGTCTGAGTAAATTACATTGTGTGAGTTGCTCACCTTATCACCTTACGGAGAATCACTCGTTGGAGGGCTAATCGGGTGCTCGGGGTCACAGCTCCAAAACCTCGGCTTTGGCGGGGCAAGTGACCATCTTGGAAGTCTCTGGAACCACTGCCTTTGCTTGAAACGGATCTCGTGCACCTGTTTTTGCCTCTCTCTCTTGAGCTCTCTCATGCCCCCAGGTTTTACGAGGTCTTCGGAGTATATATAGTTTTCCCTTTGGCATATTTCATAAAACTCTCGATGGGATGTAGCTTTAATGTTTAGGATTTTAAACCCTTTCAATGTAACTTTTTATAGGATTTTAAACCCTTTCAATCTTCTCAGATCGATCGATCAGTATTACACTTCATGAATGAGATCCGGTTTGGGTTATTGATTCAACTTATACTTCGCACATATATTTTAGTTTTCAAAACAGAAACACAAAACATCAAAGCAATTCATGTGAAACTGAAACTTTGAGGAAGGCAATGCGGAAGGAGTCGTATACTAGATAAAAAAAATTATTAAAATAACTTTTAACGCCTCGTTGATGTAGGGATCGACGTTAAAAGTGAAGAGACTTACTTATAACGCCGGTTCTTTATCGAATCGACGTTAAAATGTTCACTTTTAACGCCGGTTCTTTATTGAACTGACGTTATAAGTAAGTCTCTTCACTTTTAACGTCAGTCCTTAAAACAACTGACGTTAAAATTGAATTAATGAAGCCTGATATTTACAAAACTGCCACCGCCTCCTTTTTAACGTCTAGCTTTTGGTTAACTGACGTAAACCTTTACCGTCTAATGTATATTTTCCACTAGTGTATATATATATATATATATGTATATGTATATATATATATGTATATGTATATATATATATATATATATGTATATATATATATATATGTATATGTATATATATATATGTATATGTATATATATATATATATATATGTATATATATACATATATATATATATATACGTATGTATGTATGTATGTATGTATGTATGTATGTATGTATGTATGTATATGTATAAAAATACTATAACACTAATATCAATTACATTATCAATTATATAAATAACAATATTAACTTCATTAACAACAACAATAATAATAATAACAACAACAACAACAACAACAACAACAACAACAACAACAACAACTAGGCATCACTAGACCCTTATGCGAAAATCAGGGTGTTTCCACCCCCTTATAAAAATTTCCTCCTCGAAATTTCTATTGAGACACCTCGTTGTGCCCCATTGTATTATTAAATTAAAACCTTATTATTTATTTACTTAATCATGCGCTTATTGTTGAAAATACGTAAAAATTAAAACTTAATACTAATCATATAACTTATACAAAATTAATACACAACAACGTTATAATATATAAATACACACATGCTTATTCATTACATTACCAAGACACTGTTAAAGGTATATACTCTGTAGGATCTCTCACAGGTACTTATTTACAAAAACCGCTTATAACTAGCGGAAAATAAAATTTCTAATATGACTCACTGGCCCTAACTTACTACACTATATTATTAGGATTTGTAGCTTGTGCTCCAGCATTAGCATCATACGGAGTGTCATCGCCAACTCCTCAGCAACATCCGTTTCATACATGGTTCCATCCATCTCCTCAGCAACATATTCTTCCATCGGGTCTTCTAATGTAGTAAAGTAGACATACACAAAAATACAGAAATAGGGAGATAATAAACAGTTCTATCATCATAAGCGGAAAAGATTCATAGCATATAATACAATAATAGTCACAAACATGCATCACTCACAATGTACAATCATCCATACTTTATAACATCATCCTCTACCCTCCAACTCATGTAACTAAACCATTATGCTGACGTGGCCACCACTAATCCTGTCACACATCCCTCGTTAGGAATGTCAGTCAGTCGTCCAAGTGACGCGTCCCCAACGCCGGTGCACATTCTCATCCATGGTGAGAATGCTCATGCAAAGCAATGACACTATAGCTACACAATACCATCGGTGCACACCCTGGTTCTCTCTCTCATCTCTATCAAGGGTGCTCATGCATAGCAATGACACTATATTTGCACAACTTAACTTCTAATTTGGAACGGTCCATGAGAACTTCGGACCTCGTGTATCTCAAATACACGGTTATGAACAACAATGCAACATATGATTCTCACTGACTTTTATCAATAACAACCTAGTGCCTCAAGCTTTCCTCATAACCTCCACTTACATTCTAAATCACATCACTTCTATAAAATAATAGCTAGGCACCTCTAATTTATATTCAAGCTCTCACCCCAAACAAAATACCTCAGAGCAACATATATCTTTACTTAAAATTTAACTAAGCAATTTATCAAACCAAAGAGATCATGCATAACGTAGTAATCAATAAAATATTAAAACATCAAAACAAAACGTCACATGCAGTAGAGTACCTCAACCAGCGTATCACAAACAGTCAATAATAAATAATTCAGACATCCTCAATATTATAAAATTAACCTAAGGAGATAAACCTACAATTCCTAAATCGTCATTGGTAAAGCGGAAAAGTTTCCAATGCGATTTTGGTATTGTCGATTACTCAACCACTAGTAGGATTTAGGTCACCCTATACCATTATTATAAATTATATACTACTTATCGGTTCCGACGATGTAATGGTTCTTTCTCCCACCTAAGTTACCACCGGAAACATGAAATCGATGATCCTCGATATCCCGCCACGAGTTACCAAAACCACCTTCAACCAAATCAACAAAAGAATTAATTAATCAAACAAAAACCATCCTTACCCACAAAAGGGTAGGTTCAGTCATGACAGCCAAAAAAAAGGCTAAGGTTATTTTCTCAATTACATATTTTGGATTCTAGTTACTAAGGCCTTAACTAGCATAGATTAATTATTACAAGACAAAAGTTTGAAACAAAATCATCTAACCTCTAGGGTTAGGGTTTCGGCCAAGTATATGAAAAATAGGCTTGAAATTGTTTTTGATTGCAAGCTATTGGATATATAACCTATAGACCTTAGCTAGCTTAGACAAGTCATTATTCAAGTAAAAATTTGAAGAAAAACTCATTTACTCATACATCTAGGGTTTCGGCTATATGAGTATAAACTAGCTAGAAATTTCTTTTGATTGTAAACTCTTGGATAATCAATCTAGAGATCTCAAATAGTTTATCAAAATCATCATCCAAGTTAACTATTGTAGAAAACCTCATCTAGCCTATATAGACATAGATTCGGCCCACATAGGAACCTAGAGCTAGGAATTTATTTTGATCTCGAGATTTTAGATCTAGCATCTAGATGACTTAGAGAGTTCATAGAAATTGATCTCACATCAAATTGATTTTTCTATATTTTTGGTGAATTTTTGAAAAACTAGATCTAGAAATGGAAATTTAAGAAAAGTCAATGAAAATGGAGATTTAGATATGATTAATGGAGCTAAGAGGATAAGGAATAGGATTCTTACTATGAAATGAAGAACTTTGATGAAGAGCCTGAAGCAAAATAATCAAAGATGCAAAAGTTGTCAAGGATTGAAACTTAGAGTTTTTGGAGAGAAAATGACATGAACATGTATGAAAATGGTGGAAATGAAGAAGTGAAGTGTCCAAGTGTTTCAAGAGGGGAAGGCTGCATGCAAGGAGGGGTAATTTGGTCCCAAAATTCTATGACAAAGTTGGGAACACAAGGAAAGGTCAAGGGTATTTTAGTCTTTTTGCTAGGTTAGCATTTAATGCCATTAATGCATCATTAATGCATTGGTGAGTCATTAGGATGAGTCAAGGACAATGTGGGGTGAAAAATTGATTGGAGGTGAGGCTGCCTTTGAACCACATAAACTAACCTTGACTTGCCTTAACCATGGTTAAAATCTAACTAGAATTGGTTATGTTAAGCTTAAGGGCATTTTGGTCATTTCACCTAAAAACTCATAATTCCTAACATCAATTGCATCATAAATTCTTGATGAGTCATACCATAGCTCAGTTTTTTTGGTGTCCCGTTCTATCTTTACAGTTCTGTTGCCGATTCTGTCGGTTTCCCGATTAGGGTTTTACGCCCGTATAAAAGCGTAATATTTCGTTATCGATTGAAAATTTTCAAACTAACCAGACTCGTTGGAAATATGAGTTAATCATAACCCATTTCGTTCACGAGTCAAAATTAAGTTTTCTGATCATTAAAATCTTACTGGCAGTGAAAATACCGATTGTTTTCTGTTCGAACTTTCACCAAAATTCGTCCGAATAAACATAATATTTTATTTCTGATCAGAAATTTGGAAAGTAGAAATCGTCATGGACAAAATATAAAAAAAAAAATCTACAAATTTCAGTTTTGGGTCAAATTAGGGTTTTTCGCAGGTATAAAACTATATTGTTAGTAGAAAAACCACAGACTGGTTTTCGTCTGAGTTTTAAACCCAAAATTTCACCGTAACCTTATACCATAAGATATAATAGGAATATGATTTTGTTTTATTAAAAATCATTTCCTAGGTCACAGATAAAAATATAAATAAATATATTTTTACCGTTAATACAGCGTAATTAAAAATGGACTGTTACATTACTTCCCCTCTTAGAAAAAAATTCCGTCCTCGGAATTTACATACCTCAAAAGACGTGGATATCGTTGTTGCATATATGCTTCACGTTCCCAAGTAGCATCTCCAGTAGTTTCATCCCATATGACCTTAACCAAAGGAATTTGTCTACCGCGAAGATCCTTAATCTCTCTATTTACTATCCTTACAGGTAAAGCCTCATACTCTAGATTCTCTCGCAGTTGTATAGACCCAGACTCAATAACATGTGAAGGATCAGGATAATATTTTCTCAACTGAGAAACGTGAAAGACGTCATGAAGGATAGCAAGGTTAGGTGGTAAAGCAATATGGTAAGCTACTGGACCAATCCTTCGAAGAATCTGGAAAGGTCCGATGAATCTAGGAGTAAGTTTTCTAGTTTTGATAGCCCTTCCAATTCCGGTCTTCGGAGTGACTCTCAAAAACACATGATCACCCTCCTGGAATTTTGAAGGCCTCCTTCTCTTGTTACTGTAGCTCTTTTGCCTATCCTGTGCTTCCTTCATCTTTTCCCTTATCTTCCTAACTTGTTCCGTAGTCTGTTACACCACATCTGGACCCAATACTTGATTTTCACCAATCTCATACCAACATAACGGGGTCCTACACTTCCTACCATACAAAGCCTCATGTGGTGCCATTCATATACTACTGTGAAAACTATTGTTGTAAGTAAATTCAATCAATGGCAAGAACTCATCCCAACTGCCAGTGTGTTCCAAAACTCAAGCTCTTAAAATATCCTCCAATGATTGAATCGTCCTTCCTGACTGTCCATCTGTTTGGGGATGATAAGCAGAACTCATCCTCAACTTGGTCCCTAAAGCATTGTGCAACTGTTTCCAAAATCTAGATGTGAATCTAGGATCTCGGTCTGAGACAATGCTCGATGGCACACCATACAACCTAACAACTTCTTTGATGTAAATTTGGGTCAACTTCTCCAAACAATAACTTTCACCCATAGGTAAGAAGTGAGCACACTTCGTCAACCTATCAATGATAACCCAAATCGCATCATGTCTCTTAGGAGTTCATGGTAATCCAACCACAAAATCCATAGCTATGCTATCCTAATTCCATTCTGGGATATCTAATGATTACAATAAACCCGCCAGCTTTTGATGCTCTATCTTAGCCTTCAGACACACCAGGCAAGATAAAACATACTCTACTACCTCTTTCTTCATCCTCATCCACCAAAACAATTTCTTCAAATCTTGATACATTTTAGTGGATCCAGGATGAAAACTCAACTTACTCTTATGTGCTTCTTCTAATATCACATTCCTAAGTTCTAAATCCTCTGGCACACATATTATATCCCTAAACCTCAGTACACCATTTGTTCCTCTACTAAACACGAAAATCTTACCCTCATCTATACCTCTACTTATCTCCTTTAGAGATAGATCCTGAACTTGTTTATCCTTAAGATCTCTCATAAAATCACTACTAATAGTGATCATACCTAAGAAAATTTTATCATCAACCAACTCCATTCCTAAGTTCAAATCTCTGAAGTGTTCCAGTAATTCCAACTCTTTAACCATCATCGCGGATACATGCAATGATTTCCTACTCAAGGCATCCGCTACAACATTTGCCTTCCCAGGATGGTATAGTAAATCAAACTCATAATCTTTGATAAACTCCATCCATCTCCGTTGTCTCGTATTCAACTCCTTTTGGTCGAACAGATACTTCAAAACTTACAGCACCATTCTCAAATGTTCCTCGTGATCTTCCCATGTACGAGAATAGATAAGGATGTCGTCGATGAACACAACAACAAACTTATCAAGGAACGGTCTAAATATCATGTTCATATAATCCATGAACACTGTTGGCACGTTAGTCACACCGAACGACATAACTAAATACTCGTAATGTCCATACCTTGTACTAAAAGACATTTTGACTATATCTTCATTCCTTACTCTAATCTGATGGTATCCAGACCTTAAATCAATCTTAGAAAACATTGCTGCTCCTTTCAATTGATCCATCAGATCATCTATCCTAGGCAACAGATACTTATTCTTAATTGTTACTGTCTATAATCTGTGCAGAACCTAGCACTCCCATCTTTCTTCTTAACAAACAACACTAGAGCTCCCCACGGTGAAACACTCGGTCTTATGAACACTTTTCCCAACATGTCATCCAACTGTTTCTTTAACTCTGCCAATTCTACAGGTGACATCCGATAAGGCGCCGTAGATATAGGTCCTGTCCCTAGTACAAGATCTATGGTGAATTCCACCTCTTGCTCTGATGGCAAACCTAGAACGTCAGGAGGGAAAACTTCACGAAACTCTCTCACAATAGGCATAGAATCTATACTAGGAGTCTCATTAGCTTCCACTGCGAACAACATCACGTACTGTCGAGAATCATCACTCCTCGTGGATACTCCCTCATTGGCAGAGACTACACTAGAAGACTCAAGAAATGATAAGTTTTTACTAGAACAATCTAGCATCACATGGTTAGGCGAAAGCCAATCCATGCCAAGGATAACATCTATCTGTTGCATAGGCAAATGGACAAGATCTACAATAAATGTCCTATTCTCAACAACTATAGGACACTGTAAACAAACTGACATAGTAGTCAAATGATTACTAGTTGGAGTAGATACTGTTAGGGTATATGGTAATTGAGAAACAATTAATTTTAATTGGTCCAAACACTCATACGAAATAAATGAATATGTAGCGCCTGAGTCAAATAACACATATGAGAGTCTACGAGCTATCAAACACATACCTTGTATAAGATCAGCATATTGAGAGGATTCAGCTCCCCTCACAGTAAACACTCTTCCAACGGCCTGAGGTCTTGCTCCCTGTCGTCCTGCTGTTGTGGCTCCTCTTCCAGCCCCACCTCTATTGCCTCCATTTCCTCTACTCGCAGCTACCGGCTATTGCCTAGCCTGCTGTCTGCAATCTCGGGCCATATGACCTGTCTTCCCACAGTGAAAACAACTAGGTGGCTTCATGCAGTCTCTAAGATAATGCGGTCCTCCGCATTTGAAACAAGCTAAGCCTTGCTGCTGTTGACCCGCTCTAACCACTAATGTTGGTGCAGGTGTCTGTACTGGTCGGGCATATGGTCTCTGTCTCCATTGAGAGTTACTACTTCATTGCCTCTGAAAACCCGATCGAGTAGGACCTCCAATCCTCAGTTGTTTTTGCTCATTAGTCAGCCTCTGATCTATACTTTCGATCGCAGTGCATCTTTCCAACGGCTCCGAAAAACACTAGATATCGAGATATACTATAGCCCTTTGGAGTTCATGTCGGAGTCCTTCCTCAAACCTTCTACATTACCAATCTTCATTGGTGAATCTCTGAAAAAATTCTGAATACTTAATCAGAGCCTCAAAATGCAATGCATAATCACCTACATGTTGCTTTGGCTTCAAAGACTCGAGAGGGGGGGGGGGGGTGAATTGAGTTTTCTAAAAATCTTTCCCTCTTCAAAACTTTACTTTTCAAATCAGAGTTGCCTCAGGATCTTTTACAAAAACGGTGAAGGGCTTTTTATGAAATCTTGAATAGAAGGTGATGAGGAAAGAAAGATTAATTCAAAAAGATAAATCAGTAATAAGATTCAAGTTCACAACAATCAATTAAACAGTGATTGAATCAAACAGAAAGAAGTTCAGTTCAGGGTCGTACAGGTATTAGATACAGGCCTTAATCAGTCAAGAACTGAAGTTACAATATATCAGTTTCAGTTATCAAGAACGGTTTTAATCAACTTGGTTTTGAACAATTAATAACTCAAGATTGATTGCAGTAATACTCTAGTTTTAATTCATATTAAACAGATCAAGAACTGATATCAATTGAAAACTTAGAACATCAAGATCACAGTTATATGCGCAAGACAAATTAAAGAGTTTAAGTTTAGAGATACCACACAACTAGATTTATCCTGGTTCAATCACCACCACTGTGACTTACATCCAGTCCCCACTCCACCTATGGGTTTTCACACACTAACACAACAAGCTTTAGCCAGGTAGCTTGAAAAACCTTTACACCACAGAGCACTCCTTCACCTCAAGATACCACACTCTTGTGAAGAGCCTCAATCAATGTTCTTCCTTAGGGATACCTCACCCTAATCACATAGAGAGACTCCCTCTCTCTTTACAATCAAATAGAACGAAAAGATTGATTCCTGAACTCTCAATAGTTATATATACAAATTGAAGTTCTTATGAGAATTGAAACATTCTTTTTCACAATGATGCTCAAGAAAGATGGTGAATGATTTTCACAATTGACCTCTCAAATTGATTTTGTAAAATTTCTGATATGTTCTTGTTAAAAATGTTCCTTTGATCCCTCTATATATAGGAAACAAGTTATAGTGGTTGGGATCAATTAAAACAGATTTGGGTCGGATAACAAAATCTGTTTTCTTGATTCTGATTCTTGAACAGGGATTGAGTACATGGCTGTATTAACCAATTTCATACTGATAGTTCTGATAGTTTCTCAAAATTTTGAACTTGGTTAATCCATCAGTACACCCATTCAGTACATCTATGTATAAATGAACATCAGATTTTCATGAAACTTGAATACACGCGTACATAGCATATGTACAGGGCTGTATTCATTTAACCATTTATAACTGATCTGATTTCATATTGTGCATAGGTGTTACTGAATCAAGAATCTTAAATTCATTTGTCAGTTACAGTAGCAGACATACATCCAATGATTACATGGTTGTACCTGACAAATAATTTTCTTATTTCCACAAATCATTTTCATTAAAAAAAACTTATTCCTTTTAATGCAGATTATGAAATTTCTTCATGCATCTTTTTAGTTGAGCTATTTTGTGACTAAGAAATTTCTTTCTCCTACAAATCATCTAAGACTTAAATCTAAAATTATCCTTTAAGCTTGGTCTTGATGATCCTTTGATCTTTGACATTGCTCTTTTGATTTCTACATGCAACTCCATGATTCCTTCAAGTTCTTCCTTGAATATTTTCCTTGAATTTGCTTAAGGAACTTGTTGATCAATGCTTGATACCTGTCTTTGCAATTTGAAACTAAAACACTTGCCCACACATTAAATTGTAATTTTCATATATCAAAATCTCTAAGTCATTGAGTCTTACACCACTGTCATGTTGCCTTGTTTGAGACTCGTGAATTCCGTTTCCTTCTGAAGTCGAACTAGACGCGAAAAATAATTCTCAAAGAAGCAGTCACTAAACAGTTGCCAGTTAATAAATCTACCCTCGGCCTCCAACAATCTTCGTTTGCCTCTCCACCAGGATTCTGCTCCTCCAATTAACATGAAGGCAGCATACATCACTTTCCTATCATCTCTGCAGCGCATAGTGTCAAATATCTTCTCTATCTCTTGTACCCACTATTCCACCTTCTCTGGGTAATAATATCCTCGGAATTGAGGTGACTTCCCTTTCATAAAAGTAGTCATTCCGGCATCCTCAGCTGCTGCAGCTCTCCTTTGATTCTGTAATTCTTGCTGCTCTCTGTTCATCTGCAGCATCTCAACATTCTGTTGTGTTTGTAATAACAAGGCAGCAGCTATCGTTTCCATGGTATTGGGAGTCGCAGATGACTCTCCTCCATTGTGTGTATGGTTAACGTTACCGTTAACAGCTCCAATGATTCTTTCAGGAGTTCTGTCACCACTATTTGTCAGACGTCCTCTTCCGCAAACCATGATTCTGTAAAAGAAATCATTTGCTCTTATCAGTATGACATATAATACCACATATACAAGTATATAAATACCATATGCCATACTAATGTTAATTATCGCATCGGATTCGAACACACTACCCCACTTTTAAGCATAGGTAAAATCCGATGTGGACTCAACTAGACACGGCCAGTATCAACATCCTAGACCTCACAGTCCGATTAGAATCGAATTGCTCTGATACCACCAAATGAGACACCCCATTCTGCCCCATTGTATTATTAAATTAAAACCTTATTATTTATTTACTTACTCACGCGTTTGTTGTTGAAAATACGTAAAAATTAAAACTTAATACTAATCATAAAACTTCTGCAAAAATAATACACAACAACGTTATAATATATAAATACACACATGCTTATTCATTACATTACCAAGACATTGTTAAGGGTATCATCTCAGTAGGACCCCTCACAGGTACTTATTTACAAAAACTTCTTATAACTAGCGAAAAATAAAATGTCTTATATGACACAATGTCCCTAACTTACTACACTATATTATTAGGATTTGTAGCTTGTCCTCCAGCATCAGCTTCATACGGACTTTCATCCAACTCCTCAGCAACATCCGATTCATACAGGGTTCCATCCATCTCCTCAGCAACATATTCTTCCATCGGGTCTTCTAACGTAGTAAAGTAGACATACACAAAAATACAGAAATAGGGAGATAAGAAACAATTCTATCATCATAAGCGGAAAAGATTCATAGAATATAATACAATAATAGTCACAAACATGCATCACTCACAATCTACAATAATCCATACTTTATAACATCATCCACTACCCTCCAACTCATGCAACTAAACCTTTATGCTGACATGGCCACCACTAATCCTGTCACACATCCCTCGTTAGGAATGTCAGTCAGTCGTCCAAGTGACGCGTCCCCAACGTCGGTGCACATTATCATCCATGGTGAGAATGCTCATGCAAAGCAATGACACTATAGCTGCACAGTACCGTCGGTGCACACCCTGGTTCTCTCTCTCATCTATATCAAGGGTGCTCATGCATAGAAATGACACTATAGTTGCACAACTTAACTTCTAATTTTGAATGGTCCACGAGAACTTCGGACCTCGTGTATCTCAAATACACGGTTATGAACAATATTGCAATATATGATTCTCACTGGCTTTTATTAATAACAACCTAGTGCCTCAAGCTTTCCTTATAACCTCCACTTACATTCTAAATCACATCACTTCTATAAAATAATAGCTAGGCGCCTCTAATTTATATTCAAGCACTCACCCCAAACAAAATACCTCCGAGTAACATATATCTTTACTTCAAATTTAACTAAGCAATTTGTCAAACCAGGCAGATCATGCATAACACATTAATCAATAAAATATTCAAGCATCAAAACAAAATGTAACATGCAGTGGAGTACCTCAACCAGCGTATCACAAATAGTCAATAATAAATAATTCAGACATCCTCAATATTATAAAATTAACCTAAGGCGATAAACCTACAATTCTCAAATCGTCATTGGTAAAGCGGAAAAGTTTCCAATGCGATTTTGGTATTGTCGATTACTCAACCACTAGTAGGGTTTAGGTCGCCCTACACCATTATTATAAATTATATACTACTTATCGGTTTCGACGATGGAATGGTTCTTTCTCCCACCTAAGTTACCATCGGAAACAAGAAATCAACGATCCTCGATATCCCGCCACGAGTTACCAAAACTACCTTCAAACAAATCAATAAAAGAATTAATTAATCAAACAAAAACCATCCTTACCCACAAAAGGCTAGGTTCGGTCATGACAACCAAAACAAAGGCTAAGGTTATTTTCTCACTTACATATTTTGGATTCTAGTTACTAAGGCCTTAACTAGCATAGATCAATTGTTACAAGACAAAAGTTTGGAACAAAATCATCTAACCTCTAGGGTTAGGGTTTCGGACAAGTATATGAAAAATAGGCTATAAATTGTTTTTGATTTCAAGCTCTTGGATCTATAACCTAGAGACCTTAGCTAGCTTAGACAAGTCATTATTCAAGTAAAAAATTGAAGAAAAACTCATTTACTCATACATATAGGGTTTTGGCTATATGAGTAGAAACTAACTAGAAATTTCTTTTGATTGTAAACTCTTGGATGATCAATCTAGAGATCTCAAATAGTTTATCAAAATCATCATCCAAGTTAACAATTGAAGAAAAACTCATCTCGCCTATATAGATATAGATTCGGCCCACATAGGAGCCTAGAGCTAGGAATTTATTTTGATCTCAAGATATTGGATCTAGCATCTAGATTCCTTAGAGAGTTCATAGAAATTGATCTCACATCAAATTGATTTTTATATATTTTTGGTGAATTTTTGAAAAACTAGATCTAGAAATGGAAATTTAAGAAAACTTGATGAAAATGGAGATTTAGATATGATTAATGGAGCTAAGAGGATAAGGAATAGGGTCCTTACTATGAAATGAAGAACTTTGGTGAAGAGCTTGAAGCAAAATAATCAAAGATGCAAAAGTTGTCAATGATTGAAACTTAGAGTTTTTGGAGAGAAAATGACATGAACATGTATGAAAATGGTGGAAATGAAGATGTGAAGTGCCTAAGTGTTTAAAGAGGGGAAGGCTACGTGAAAGTAGGGGTAATTTGGTCCCAAAATGCTAGGACAAAGTTGGAGATACAATGAAAGGTCAAGGGTATTTTAGTCTTTTTGTAGGTTAGCACTTAATGCCATTAATGCCTCATTAATGCATTGGTGAGTCATTAGGATGAGTCAAGGACAATGTGTGGTGAAAAATTGATGGGAGGTGTGGCTGCCTTTGCACCATATAAACTAACCTTGACTTGCCTTAACCATGGTTAAAATCTAACTAGAATAGGTTAGGTTATGCTTAAGGGCATTTTGGTCATTTCACCTAAAAACTCATAATTCCTAACATCAATTGAATCATAAATTCTTGATGAGTCATCCCATAGCTCAACTCCTCTGGTGGCCCGATCTATCTCTGCAATTTTGTTGCTGATTCCGTCGGTTTCCCGATTAGGGATTTACGGTCGAATAAAAGCGTAATATTTCGTTTTCGACTGAAAATTTTCAACCTAACCAGAATCGTTGGAAATATGATTTAATCATAACCCATTTTGTTTAGGAGCCAAAATTAGGTTTTCTGATCATTAAAATCTTACTGTCAGTGAAAATACCGATTGTTTTCCGTTCGAACTTTCACCAAAATTCATCTGAATATACATAATATTTTATTTCTGTTCAGAAATTTGGAAAGTAGAAATCCTCACGGACAACATATAAAAAAATCTACAAATTTCAGTTTCGGGTCAAATTAGGTTTTCTGCCGGTATAAAATTATACTGTCAGTAAAAAAACGCAGACCGGTTTCCATTTGAGTTTTAAACCCAAAATTTCACCGTAACCTTATACCGTAAGATATAATAGGAATATGATTTTGTTTTATCAACAATAATTTCCTAGGTCGCAGATAAAAATATAAATAAATATATTTTTACCGTTAATATAGCGTAATTAAAAACGGAATGTTACATCTATCACTTTGATTGAAAAGATGCGGGTATGCTCCCACCAATTAGGAACATACCTTGGATCAAATCCTCGGACTTGGAGGCTCCAACCAAGCAGGAAGAACTAAAGGTTCTTAATACTTTGCATCATTATCTATAATAAATATAGATAATTCAAACAAGAGCACAGAGAAGACTCGTAACAGACTCATACCACGGCCTGATAGGACAGACCTTCTCTGATACCACTAAATGTGACACCCTCTACCCCACATGAATTCGTAAAGCATAACAGAGATAAAAAGGAAAAGAACACATGCATATTATATCATAATAATAAAAATCGGGAAGAGACTGCCATATTATAACATAACTTCAACGTGGAAAAACTAAAACATGTTTTAAAGGGAAACATAACATAAACGTAAACGAAACCCAACCCTCGATTTCACATTACAGAGCCGGTATAACCATAGTTTGAAACATCTCGGATAAACAACATAAACTAAAGAAATTAAACTACGAGTAGCGGCTCCTCAGAGTCACTACTCAGCCAGCTGCTCACCGTCCTCTGCATATCCAAAACAATACATGAAAGCAGACAACAAAAGACGAGGAGTAAGAAGCATATATATCAACATAACGGCATGGAAGCAGTTAACAAGATGAACATGCATCATATAAACATAGCATATCAAACATAACCATCTCATCACATCAAAATCAAAATCATATATATATATATATATATATATATATATATATATATATATATATATATATATATATATATATATATACATTCCAAACAAGGTATATTATGCGATGCAACGTTACTTGTAACATCTTAAAATCTTAACATGATTATTTTAATATTAAGATTAATCTAGTATGAGATTTAGTGTAGAAAATTGTTAGTATAAGAATTTATTTGAATGGTTTAACAATTAAAAAAATAAATTAAATTACAAGGTTTGGATGATTAAATAATAACAATAATAATAAGTAGATTAATTAAAAAATGTATATATATATATATATATATATATATATATATATATATATATATACTATTTAATTTAACGTTAGAAAGTTATTGCTCATCTAATAATTGTGGATGAAGTGGGTCAACCTTATAAAAGTTAGAGAAAGGAAAAAAAAACCTAAAACACACATGTGCTGCCTATATATGTATATTATACTTAGTCACTGCGGGAGGAGGAGGTTAGTAGCGCACCGCACAGGGAATTAGAGAGGCAGTGCAGTGAGCTTAGAGAGAGAGAGGTTCTTATACATGTTTCTTTTCTTTGGCAGTGCCATCGTAGCAATGAAGGGAAGGAGATTTTTTAGAGAAACATTAGCTTTTGTCATACATAATTTTTAGAGTATTTTGGAGGTCTTCGAGAGGTGAGTAACAATACTTTTTACGAAGCATTTCCATGGTATGAATGATTGTTTGTGTTGACAAAAGATTGCTTTTTGAGAGTTTTGTTTTAATTGATTTGATGAACTGAATTAGTAAATATGTTTTCCCTAAAATTAAAAGAAACTGTTTATTGATAATTTATTGTTCGGCGCATAAAATTCTTCCGGTTAAAGGTTAGATTGATAAATCAACTAAACAGAGGTATTGTGCGTCAAAACTCACATGAGCAGATTCCTTTTATTCTTAATTGCTTCGTGAAATCATGTACATAATGTCAAGATCAATTCAAGTATGAACTGGAGTTCTAATGACACATGGTTTTTGTTTTCGGGAAGTATATGATTTTGTTTAATTGAACTTTAATATATTAATTTAGTGATAGCATGAATTAAATCCCACTGGTTTATAGTTAAAAAGAATGTATATGTGTGTTTGATTGTTATAATTTAAGATACTTTTGTCATCTTTTATTTGAGATATAAATTATATATGTATGTTTTGTGAAGTTTGTTATGTCACCAAAGATAGGGGCATTGGCTTGTAACATCGCCATTTAATGGGATGTCGAAAATTAAGATATGGGGCAAGGAATCCATTTTATGAACGAGGCTCTCGGGTCACCAATAATGGGAGACAAGGAACCAATTTAATTACGAGATTCTCGGGTCACCATAAGGGCAAAGAGTCAATTCTAAAATGAGATTCATGAGTCACCAAGGGGGCAAGGAATCAATTCTAGAACGAGGTTCTCGGGTCACCATAAAGAGGGTGGCAAGGAATCAATTCTAGAACGAGGTTCTCGAGTCACCGCAGACAAGGGGCAAGGAACCAATTTAATAAGGTTATCGATTCACCCAATTGGGCAAGAAACCAACACAAAGTGGGGTTTCCGAGCCACTTGAGGATTGTGTTATCGTGTGATGTGTGGTTTCTTTGGTTAATTAATATATGATATTTGATTATGTTTTTGAGTTGACGTTATACGATTGTTGTAATTAAATGTTTTTTTAATAAACATCATTTTGGAAAATTAGCGGGTACCATGGATAGTTTTTCCAGTTACTGCACTGGTTGAGAACATCTCTATTTTTGAAATATTTTATAACTATATTGTTGTTCACTGGGATTTTATATCTCATTAAAAGTGTTGTTTTCAGAGCCTGAGGATCTCACTATTGAGGAAACCGAGACTTGAATTATCTTCTTACTTTTAGCATGGTTGGTTAGTATCGTAGCATTGTTTAAGAGGGTCATGTAGACATCGTTTATTAGTTTCAATTTACTTTTCTTGGATTGTATTTAGACGCACGGTTTTAAGGCTTTTGTTTTTATTTTATTTATTCGAACGTATGGATTTATATTTATTTTTATTACTTGGATACTTTATTACTATTTTATTTAATATGAGCTATTTTCAGACTCAATTAATTTGTGAAAATTTTATGACATGTATGTCTTAATTAAATGTTTTAAAGGATTTTTATTGATTTTATCTTGGGTTACTAATGTAACAAAGGGCGTTACACTACTCAACTACTCCAATGCATGAATGAGCAATACAGCGCACAACCAACAATCACCACCTCCGCTTGGGCCACTCGGCTACACGAGTTCATCATCATCATCAATGTTATCTTTCATCTTTAGTCTTTAATCTTTTATCACATAATCTTTTTACTTACACTCTGGCCAAAAAGCACCAGATCTCAACACCTTGACCATTAAGCATCAAGGCCCTCTTGGCCACTCGACTACCAAGGTCCAATATCTTTTAACAAGACCTTGACATTATGCATCAAGGCCTCATTGGCCACTCGGCTGCCAAGGTACAGAACAACAACACTCTGGCCAATAAGCACCAGAGCTCAACACCTCGGACTCGGAGGCTCCAACCAAGCAGGAAGAACTAAAGGTTCTTAATACTTTGCATCATTATCTATAATAAATATAGATAATTCTAACAGGAGCACACAGAAGACTCGTAACAGACTCGTACCATGGCTTGATATGACAAACCTGCTCTGATACCACTAAATGTGACACCCTATACCCCGCATGCATTCGTAAATCATAACAGAGATAAAAAAGGAAAAGAACACATGCATATTATATCATAATAATGAAATCCGGGAAGAGGCTGTCGCATTATAACATTACTTCAGCGTGGAAAAACTAAAACATGTTTAAAAGGTAAAACATAACATAAACATAAACGAAACTCAACCCCGATGTCACATTATAGAGCTGGTATAACCATAGTCTGAAACATCTCGAATAAACAACATAAACTAAAGAAACTAAACTACGAGTAGAGGCTCCTCAGAGTCATTCCTCAGCAAGCTGCTCACGGTCCTCTGCATATCCAAAATGATACATGCAAGTAAAAAAAAAAGACTGAGAGTAAGAAACATATATATCAACTAAACGGCATGGGAGTAGTTAGCAAGATCAACATGCATCATATAAACATAGCATATCAAACAAAACCATCTCATCACATCAATATCAATATCATATATATATATATATATATATATATATATATATATATATATATCATTCAAAACAAGGTATATTATGTGATGCAACCCTACTCCACTACTCCAATGCATGAATGAGCAACGCAGCGCACAACCAACAATCACCACCTCTGATTGGGCCACTCGGCTACCTAAGTTCATCATCATTATCAACGTTATCTTTCATCTTTAGTCTTTAATCTTTTATCACATAATGTTTTCACTTACACTCTGGCCAAAAAACACCAGAGCTCAACAACTTGACCATTAAGCATCAAGGCCCCCTTGGCCACTCTACTACCAAGGTCCAATATCTTTTAACAACACCTTGACATTATGCATCAAGGTCCCCCTTGGCCACTCGACAGCCAAGGTACAAAATAACAACACTCTGGCCAATAAGCACCGGAGCTAAACACCTCTACCACTCGGCTATCGAGGCCCCCTTGGCTACTCGGCTACCAAGGTACAGAACAACATCTTTTTACTTTAGTTATTAACACTATGGCCCATAGGCGCCAGAGGTCAACACCTTGACCATTAAGCGTCAAGGCTCCCTTGGCCACTCGGCTACCAAGGTACATTATTATCTTTAAGTTATCTAACTTGTCTTTACTTGGTTTGGTGCCTTCTTCATTATTAGAAGCATTTGGGGTGAAACACCCCTTGTTACCGTTACTGTGTTCTGAACTGTACAGGGAAGCACGACCGGGCTTCCCCCAGAATGGGCATGCTGATTGTTAAGTCGAGCCCGGTCGTGTTGACTGTTGAGCATGACCATGCTCTATGGAGTGTGGTCGTACTGTTTCTGGGCAGAAAGGTTGAACAAGCCTTACTAAGTTTCCTAGGGCATTCAAAGATCAAACCTATTGGTTTAAGCTACACCATCAATCATCAGTTTCATTACCTTTAATTGTTCCCATGCCTTAAACACTCATTAATCAATACTAGGGTCTTTGACTAAGACCTATGAACATAACCTTGCCTCTCATACTATATTCATGTCTTATGAACAAACCGGGAAAACATCCCTTAAATGCATTCATCTTTATTAACATCTCTTCTAAGGTATTAACATCTTTAATAAGCCCTATTAATCGGTTAGTCTTACTAACGTGATTGTTGGCATTAACATCCACAACAATCAACACTCATTCAGAGCACCACATCATCATCATTATCATAACAGTTTCATCATTATCATAACAACATCATCATCATCATAATAGCATCATCATCATCATGAACATTCATGGTATCATTAAACATCATACTCAATTGGGCATACCAATAACATCCAACAATACATCATCAATAATTAACATCAAACAATGCAACAATTAAAGCATGCAATTACCATTATAATCATATCATACATACATCAATTAACATCAAATAGACAAACAACATATGATAGGGTCATGGGTTAACCCTTCATCTTATGCTACTCCCAACTCCTACATGTCAATACTATTCCTTCTCCTCATACCTCAATCAAATTCTCAAGCCTTGAAGGGATGAGAGTGTCGAATCCAAGCCTCCTTCACTAGTTCCAACAATTACAAAATAAGAAGAGTTCATAAAGAGGACCATAACTCCCAAACCAACGAGAGAATCAAAAAGGGAACAAGAGGTATTGAGACACCCCAATGTGCCCCATCGTTGAAAATACGTAAAAATTAAAGCTTAATAAATAATCATATAACTTCTACAAATATAAAACACATTAAAGTTGTAATATATAATTACACACATGTTTATTTATTACAAAACCAAAACACTGTTAAGGGTACCCTCTCAGTAGGATCCCTCACAGGCATAAACTTCACTACAGACATACTTAGCGGAAATATAAATACTCTTTAGACACACTGGCCATAATGTCTATACTCTAATCGCCTTGAATGACAGCTCGACCTCCAGCATCTGGTTCGTAAGGAGTTCCATCTAACTCCTCAGTAATTGGTTCCTCCATCGGGTCTTCTCGTACGATCACATCAGAAATAAAATACAACACACAGAAAGATATAGGGAATAAGAAACAGTTCTATCATCAAAAAGTGGAAAAGATTCATAGTATATCATACAGTAATTGTCACAGACACGCATCACTCAAAATCAACAATCATCCTCAATTCACTATATCATCATCTACCCTCATCCCATGCAACTAAAACTTTATACTGATGTGGCCATCTTCACTCCTGTCACATTAGTCAGTAGTCCAGAACGGTCCAGTACCAATAACATACGAACAAGTCAAGGAATATCATTCCATAACGGTCTAGTGCCAAGAACATACGAACTCGTCAAGGAATATCATTCCATAACGGTTCAGTGCCAATAACATACGAACGTGTAAAGGAGTATCAATCCAGAACGGTCCAGTGCCAAGAACATACGAACTCGTCAAGACTAAAGAGTATTACGGTAGTCTACCTCGGCATCCACATCCGTAGGGCACTCACCCGCAATATCCGATATCCCCAAAATAGGATATCCTGACCTCGTGTGTTCCACTCACACGGCTGTGACTAACAATACCTCGATAAATGAATCTCCCTAAATTACATCAATAACAACCTAGTGCCTCAACCTTCCATCAAAGTCTAAACACCTTTTTCCTCATAGATAAAACCACTTAATTAGGCTAGGCACCTCTAAATCACCTTTATTCTCTCACCCAAACAATTATCTCCCGAACAACACATATCCTTACTTAAAAATCAGCTAACCACAATATTAAACCCAGGCAGATCATGCATAACATTACATCAGAAAATATTCATATATCTCAATATCATATAAAGCAATTTATCACAACCAAATCATAATAATCAAACCAAATAAATAACAAAGTCAGACTCTGTCACGGCCTGGTCGTGATAGCCATCACGGTCGTGACAGACAACAAAGACAAGAATCCTACAACACAGAACCTATCACGGCCTGGCCATGACAACCATCACGGCCGTGACAGACAACAAACATCCTCAATATCTTAAATATTCAAACACCGAAATAATACTTCACATGCAGATGGAATACCTCAACCAGCGTATCACAGTCAATTTGATAACTTAAAATCAAACATCCTCAAATACTTAAAATCAACTTAATGTAGATAAACCTACAATCCCCGAATCACCATTGGTTTTACAGAAAAGGTTACCAATGGGATCTTGGTCTTGTCGATTACTCGACTACTAGTAGGGTTTAGGTCGCCCTACACAATTATCGTATAATCTACTACTTATCGATTCCGACGATAGGTTGATTCTTTTCCCCACCTGAGTTATCACCGGAAACACGTACACGACGATCCTCGTTATCCCGCCACGAGTTAACACAACCACCTTCAACCAAACAACATAACTATAATTAATCAACTAACAACCATCTATGACACTTTAGGGCTAGGTTTGGCCAAGACTTAGAAAATAGGTTTAGGGTTATCTTCTTAATGCCATCTTTTGGATCCTAGTTACTGTAGTCTTAACTAACATAGATTACTTATTACAATACTAAAATTTGAAAAAAAATCCTCTAACCTTTAGGGTTAGGGTTTCGGCCAAGGGCTGACTTTTAGGGTTCAAAATCCTTAAAATTCCTAATCATGATTAAGTCATAGATTAATGATCCTTGATTAACCTAAATCATGGATTAGTGACTAAACAACTAAAGTTGAAACTCAAAACTTCCTATCTCTTTTAAACAAGGATTCGGCCTCAACATGTTCATAGGGTTAGGGTTCTTAGTTTAATAAACCAACTTCGATTTATTAAGCATACATACTAATAGCTTGATTAACAAGATCATTAATGAAAACCATGAACAAAAACTCTACCAAACCTACTTTGATAGATTTGGCCAAGGCTAGGTTTTTACGAAAGAAATTTTTGATTACATCATGCTCTTAGATTTAGATAATATGCATGATATCAAGAAGATAGCAAGTAGTTTCATCATCATTAGATTTTTCTAGAATTTATTATGACTTTTCAAAGTTCTAGGGTTAGAAACTTTAAAGTGATGAACAATTATAATATAAACCTTGAATCAAGAAACTAATTGATAAAGAACATAGGCATGATTAAGGAAGAAGATTAGGATTTACCTCTTGAAAATCAAAGACAAAGGAATTCCAAGAAACTTGCTTCACAAACTTATCACTAAAGAACTTATGAACTTAGGGTTTTGAACAAAAAGGCATTAGAAACTAAGTTAAAAGTGAGAGTATGGTATTTATAGAGATAGTGGCGCCATCTTGGGAAGGATCTAGATGATGATGAGTTGTCTTGCTAAAGGATTCAAATGCAATTAAGTTCTAAGGACCAATTTGCAAAGATTCCATAAGTTGAAGGACTAGTTTGCAAATTGTCAATAAGGTGTCATGATGATGATTTTGCCACATTTAATGCAAGCTTATCTTGACTTTGTTGGCTGAATTTATGTGTCAAAGATATTTTAGGACAATTCATGAAAGTTGAAGAAAACTCAAGAATGTTGAAGAATAATCAAGGATGATGTAGAAAAATGTGGAAAATTGTGGAACACTCTAGAAAAATCTTGATTCATCCAACAAAATGAGGGCAACCATCAATCCTTTTGGGTCTTGCGCATGGGATGGGTTACTTTGGGCTTGGTTTCATTTTTGTGGAGCCCACTTGAAGATTTAAGCATTAAGCTTAACATAGGAACTTGTATAGTTTCAAATAGGCTCTATGGAATCAATCCATGAACTAGAAAATTTTGGGCTTCTAAGCCACGAATATTTGAGATTTGGAACAAGGATTCTATCCCAATTCACTTAAAATAACTTAGAAACTAACTTAGAGACAAAAGGGTAATTAACAGAAAGTTCAGGGGCTTAAGCGTAAAATTCATAAATTTTCTATTTAACCCTGAAAAACCTTCTAGAATTAAAAATATGATTCATCCCCTTGAATCATCTCAAAATCCTAAGATAAACCCTCTATCGGTTCTGAGAAACTCCGAAATCCCTTCCGTCGTCTACCCGATTACGCGTTCCGCCCGAAAAACGTAAATTATTTTAATATTTTTCTGAAATCATTCAAAAAATGCATAATTTTAGAAAATAAAATAATAATCTTAAGTATTTCGTTCACAAATTAAAGTTAGGTCTTTTGATCAGTATTATTATACTGTCAATGGAATTCGCGGGCCGGGTTTCTCCTGAGTTTCCAACCTAATTTTTAATCGTAGCTTCCTACATTCAAGTAGGATTGAGTAGTAAACTCCGTGTATTTAAAATAATTTTATAAAACTCAAATAAATTTATAAACATATTTATATGTATTAATGTTATTTAAAACAGCGAAATACAGGGTGTTACATTACTACCCCTCTTAAAAAAAAATCCGTCCTCGGAATTTCTTAACTCAACACTAGACATCATCTTGTAATCTTATCTTAATCTAAAGCTCCAACAATATATTTCTCATCGCTGTTTTTCCCCTAGGTGACAGCGGTAACTTCATAACAAAATTCGTGCCTATATCGTTCTATTTATCCTCGAACTTATCCATCACTATATTCTATTCATTGTCCTTAACCTTTCCCACTTGATCTAACATCCTTAAAGGACATAATTAAAACAATCCTATTATTCCAATTTATATCAAAATCATACATACCGTGTATGAGATCTGCAGCGTGAGGGGATTCAACTCCTCTTATGGTAAACACTCTCCCGGCAGCTTGAGGTCTAATCATCTGCTGACCGGTTGCGGGAACTCCTCCCTGGGTTCCACCTCTATAACCTCCAGCTTCCCTATTCACAGCTACCGGCTGCGGCATACCTTTCTGTCTACAATCACGAGCATAATGACATGGTTTCCCACAGTTGAAACAACCAGATCCCTCCTTACAATTCCTAACATGGTGCGGTCCTCCGCATCTGAAACAAACTAAGCCTTGTTGTTGCTGGCTTGTTCTGACCACTTGTGTGGTAGCTACTAGTGTTGGTGCCACTGTCTGCAATTGTCTGGCATATGGTCCTTGTCTCTCTTGAGAACCCCTATCTTCTCTCCGTTGGAGACCTGATCGAATAGGACCTCCACTCCTCTGCTGCCTCTGCTCAGCAGCTTGCCTCAGATCTATGCTTTCTATGGCACTGCATCTCTCGACTAGCTCCGGAAAACTCTGGATATCGAGAGATACTATAGCCCTCTGTAGTTCATGTCGGAGTCCTTCCTCAAACCTTCTACATTGACAATCCTCATCTGGGAATCTCTGATAAAATTCAGAATCCTTAATCAGAGCCTCAAATCGTGATGCATAATCACCAACAGTCATGTTGCCTTGTTTGAGACTCATGAATTCCCTTTCTTTCTCGCATCGAACTAGACGCGGAAAATACTTCCCAAAGAAGTAGTCACTAAAAAGATGCCAGTTGATAACTCTACCTTCGGCATCCAGCAATCTTCGCTTGCCTCTCCACCAAGACTCTGCTCCTCCAGTTAGCATGAAGGCAGCATACGTCACTTTCCTATCCTCTCTGTAGCGCATGGTATCGAATATCTTCTCGATCTCTTGTATCCACCATTCTGCCTTCTCTGGATCATAATCTCCTCGGAATTGGGGTGGCTTCCTTTTCACGAAAGTTGCCATTCCGGCATCTTCAGCTGCAGCATCTCTCCTTTGATTCTGTTGTTCCTGCTGTTCTTTGTTCATTTGTAGCATCTCAGCATTCTGCTGTGTTTGTAACAACAGAGCAGTAACTATGTTTTTCATGGTATCTTGAGTCTCGGATGACTCTCCTCCACTCCCGGTCTGATTATTTTCCACATTGTTATCTCCAACAATTCTTTCAGGAGTTCAGTCATCACTGACGATCGGACGTCCTCTTCCACGAGCCATGATTCTGTAAAATAAATCATTCTCTCTTATCAGTATGACATATAATACCACATAGACAAGTATATAAATACCATATGCCACACTAATGTTATTTATCGCGTCGGATTCAGACACACTATCCACCTTCTAAGCATAGTTAAAATCCGATGTGGAGTCAACTAGACACGGCCAGTAACAACTTCATATACCTCACAGTCCGATTAGAATCGAATTGCAATGATACCACCAAAATGAGACACCCCGATGTGCCCCATCGTACTATTACATTAAAACCTTAATAGTTATTTACTTAATCGCGCGCTTATCATTGAAAATACGTAAAAATTAAAACCTAATTAATAATCATATAACTTCTACAAATATAAAACACACCAAAGTTGTAATATATAATTACACACATGTTTATTTATTACAAAACCAAAACACTGTTAAGGATACCCTCTCAGTAGGATCCCTCACAGGCATAAACTTCACTACAGGCATACTTAGCGGAAATATAAATACTCTTTAGACACACTGGCCATAATGTCTATACTCTAATCGCCTTGAATCACAGCTCGACCTCCAGCATCTGGTTCGTAAGGAGTTCCATCTAACTCCTCAGCAATTGGTTCCTCCATCGGGTCTTCTCGTACGATCACATCAGAAATAAAATACAACACACAGAAAGATATAGGGAATAAGAAACAGTTCTATCATCAAAAAGTAGAAAAGATTCATAGTATATCATACAGTAATTGTCACAGACACGCATCACTCAAAATCAACAATCATCCTCAATTCACTATATCATCCTCGACCCTCATCCCATGCAACTAAAACTTTATACTGATGTGGCCATCTTCACTCCTGTCACATTAGTCAGTAGTCCAGAACGGTCCAGTACCAATAACATACGAACAAGTCAAGGAATATCATTCCATAACGGTCTAGTGCCAAGAACATACGAACTCGTCAAGGAATATCATTCCATAACGGTCCAGTGCCAATAACATACGAACGTGTAAAGGAGTATCAATCCAGAACGGTCCAGTGCCAAGAACATACGAACTCGTCAAGACTAAAGAGTATTACGGTAGTCTACCTCGGCATCCACATCCGTAGGGCACTCACCCGCAATATCCGATATCCCAAAATAGGATATCCTGACCTCGTGTGTTCCACTCACACGGCTGTGACTAACAATACCTCGATAAATGAATCTCCCTAAATTACATCAATAACAACCTAGTGCCTCAACCTTCCATCAAAGTCTCAACACCTTTTTCCTCATAGATAAAACCACTTAATTAGGCTAGGCACCTCTAAATCACCTTTATTCTCTCACCCAAACAATTATCTCCCGAGCAACACATATCTTTACTTAAAAATCAGCTAAGCACAATATTAAACCCAGGCAGATCATGCATAACATAACATCAGAAAATATTCATATATCTCAATATCATATAAAGCAATTTATCACAACCAAATCATAATAATCAAACCAAATAAATAACAAAGTCAGACTCTGTCACGGCCTGGCCGTGATAGCCATCACGGTCATGACAGACAACAAAGACAAGAATCCTACAACACAGATCCTGTCACGGCCTGGCCATGACAACCATCACGGCCGTGACAGACAACAAACATCCTCAATATCTTAAATATTCAAACACCGAAATAATACTTCACATGCAGATGGAATACCTCAACCAGCGTATCACAGTCAATTTGATAACTTAAAATCAAACATCCTCAAATACTTAAAATCAAATTAATGTCGATAAACCTACAATCCCCGAATCACAATTGGTTTTACAGAAAAGGTTTGCAATGGGATCTTGGTCTTGTCGATTACTCGACCACTAGTAGGGTTTAGGTCGCCCTACACAATTATCGTATAATCTACTACTTATCGATTCCGACGATAGGTTGATTCTTTTCCCCACCTGAGTTATCACCGGAAACACGTACACAACGATCCTCGTTATCCCGCCACGAGTTAACACAACCACCTTCAACCAAACAACATAACTATAATTAATCAACTAACAACCATCTATGACACTTTAGGGCTAGGTTCGGCCAAGACTTAGAAAATATGTTTAGGGTTATCTTCTTAATGCCATCTTTTGGATCCTAGTTACTAGAGTCTTAACTAACATAGATTACTTATTACAATACTAAAATTTGAAACAAAATCCTCTAACCTTTAGGGTTAGGGTTTCGGACAAGGGCTGACTTTTAGGGTTCAAAATCCTTAAAATTCCTAATCATGATTAAGTCATAGATTAATGATCCTTGATTAACCTAAATCATGGATTAGTGACTAAACAACTAAAGTTGAAACTCAAAACTTCCTATCTCTTTTAAACAAGGATTCGGCCTCAACATGTTCATAGGGTTAGGGTTCTTAGTTTAATAAACCAACTTGGATTTATTAAGCATACATACTAATAGCTTGATTAACAAGATCATTAATGAAAACCATTAACAAAAACTCTACCAAACCTACTTTGATAGATTCGGCCAAGGCTAGGTTTTTAGGAAAGAAATTTTTGATTACATCATGCTCTTAGATTTAGATAATATGCATGATATCAAGAAGATATCAAGTAGTTTCATCATCATTAGATTTTTCTAGAATTTATTATGACTTTTCAAAGTTCTAGGGTTAGAAACTTTAAAGTGATGAACAATTATAATATAAACCTTGAATAAAGAAACTTGATAAAGAAAATAGGCATGATTAAGGAAGAAGATTAGGATTTACCTCTTGAAAATCAAAGACAAAGGAAATCCAAGAAACTTGCTTCACAAACTTATCACTAAAGAACTTATGAACTTAGGGTTTTGAACAAAAAGGCATTAGAAACTAAGTTAAAAGTGAGAGTATGGTATTTATAGAGATAGTTGTGCCATCTTGGGAAGGATCTAGATGATGATGAGTTGTCTTGCTAAAGGATTCAAATGCAATTAAGTTCTAAGGACCAATTTGCAAAGATTCCATAAGTTGAAGGACTAGTTTGCAAATTGTCAATAAAGTGTCATGATGATGATTTTGCCACATTTAATGCAAGCTTATCTTGACTTTGTTGACTGAATTTATGTGTCAAAGATATTTTAGGACAATTCATGAAAGTTGAAGAAAACTCAAGAATGTTGAAGAATAATCAAGGATGATGTAGAAAAATGTGGAAAATTGTGGAACACTTTAGAAAAATCTTGATTCATCCAACAAAATGAGGGCAGCCATCAATCCTTTTGGGTTTTGCGCATGGGCTGGGTTAGTTTGGGCTTGGTTTCATTTTTGTGGGGCCCACTTGAAGATTTAAGCATTAAGCTTAACATAGGAACTTGTATAGTTTCAAATAGGCTCTATGGAATCAATCCATGAACTAGAAAATTTTGGGCTTCTAAGCCACGACTATTTGAGATTGGGAACAAGGATTCTATCCCAATTCACTTAAAATAACTTAGAAACTAACTTAGAGACAAAAGGGTAATTAACAGAAAGTTCAGGGGCTTAAGCGTAAAATTCATAAATTTTCTATTTAACCCTGAAAAACCTTCTATACTTAAAAATATGATTCATCCCCTTGAATCATCTCAAAATCCTAAGATAAACCCTCTATCGGTTCTGAGAAACTCCGAAATCCCTTCCGTCGTCTACCCGATTACGCGTTCCGCCCGAAAAACGTAAATTATTTTATTTTTTTTTCTGAAATCATTCTAAAAATGCATAATTGTAGAAAATAAAATAATAATCTTAAGTATTTCGTTCACGAATTAAAATTAGGTCTTTTGATCGGTATTATTATACTGTCAATGGAATTCGCGGGCCGGGTTTCGCCTGACTTTCCAACCTAATTTTTAATCGTAGCTTCCTACATTCAAGTAGGATTGAGTAGTAAACTCCGTGTATTTAAAAAAAAATTCTAAAACTCAAATAAATTTATAAACATATTTATATGTATTACTGTTATTTAAAACAACGAAATACAGGGTGTTACATGGCTTACCTTGAGATAAAACTCTAAAGAACAAAAACAAGAAGTGGAGAAAAGTTTCGTTTGAGTCTCATCTCACAAACGCTTGATCACTTCCTCAAGAACGATAACGAAACAAATGGATTAAGCTTCTAAATCAAGAAACTCAATGGGGAAAATAAGGAGAACAAGGCACACGAAATTTTACCTTGTTTGAAGCCCAAAATTCAGATACAAAAGGATAAAGTCGACACCAAAAGAAGCGAGTATCTTCAGCGATGTCCTTCTGGCTAAAAACGGCGAAGAACGATGAACGGGAGCAATTTCTTTCAAGAATTCTAAATAGAAACAAAAGAAAAACCAAAGAGAAGAAGAGAGGCAGATTTTGAGTCTATGGTGGTGGGAATTAGGGTTTAGATCGAGTCTTATGGTATAGAAACAATTTGGGCAAAACAGGCTCCTATTTCAGTCCAAACTGTGTATGGATCGTTATTTTGACCATATCTTGAGCTACAAGTGTCCGATTGAGGCATTCTCGGTGTCATTAGAAAGCTTAGAGAAATATCTACAAATTCCTGTCTTATGATTGAATCATAAATCAGACTCTAAGATGGTCAAAAGTGAGATGAACCTTTAGAGACAGATTTGGTAGTTATTTCTAGATAGGATCCTTAGGAGATTTATGATATGATCTTAAGAGATAATAGCCAAAAAGATGATTATCCTATATTAATAAGGAGTCAAATCTTATTGATCGAGGGACTAAAACCTAAGAGATACACTATCCCGATTTAAATACTAAATCACACGATATCTCATAATATATTTCTTATTCACTTATTATTAATAAAAACACATATTATATATTAACATATAAAATCACATACAAAATCACGTATCCATATAAGATGACACATTAAGGGACACAATCTCGTATTAATGCAAATAATCATATATTAAAATACATATTATCATATGTAATAATATATATATATATATATATGTGTGTGTGTATGTATGTATGTATGTATGTATGTATGTATGTATGTATAAAAGACTTCAACACTAATAACAATTACATTATCAATTATATGAATAACAATACTAACTTCATTAATAACAACAACAACAACAACAACTAGGCATCCATAGTAACATATACCCTTATGCAAAAAACAGGGTGTTACAATTCCACCCCCTTATAAAAATTTCATCCACGAAATTTCTATCACTTTGATTGAAAAGGTTCGGGTATGCACCCACCAATTAGGCACATACCTTGGATCAAGTCCTCGGACTCGGAGGCTCCAACCAAGCAGGAAGAACAAAAGGTTCTTAATAATTTGCATCATTATCTATAATAAATATAGATAATTCAAACAAGAGCACACAGAAGACTCGTAAAAGACTCGTACCACGGCTTGATAGGACAGACCTGCTCTGATACCACTAAATGTGACACCCTCTACCGCGTATGCTTTCGTAAAGCATAACATAGATAAAAAGGAAAAGAACACATGCATATTATATCATAATAATAAAATCCGGGAATAGGCTGTCGCATTATAACATAACTTCAACACGGAAATACTAAAACATGTTTAAAAGTGAAACATAACATAAACATAAACAAAAACAAAACTCAACCGCGATGTCACATTACAGAGGTGGTATAACCATAGTCCGAAACATCTCGGATAAACAACATAAACTAAAGAAACTAAACTACGAGTAGAGGCTCCTCAGAGTCACTCCTCAGCAAGCTGTTCACCGTCCTCTGCATATCCAAAATGATACATGTAAGCAGACAAAAAAAGACAGAGAGTAAGAAACACATATATCAACTAAACGGCATGGGAGTAGTTAGCAAGATGAACATGCTTCATATAAACATATCATATCAAACATAACCATCTCATCACACCAATATCAATATCATATATATATATATATATATATATATATATATATATATATATATATATATATATATATATATCATTCAAAACAAAGTATATTATGCAATGCAACGCTACTCCACTACTCCAATGCATGAATGAGCAACACAGCGCACAACCAACAATCACCACCTCCGCTCGGGCCACTCGGCTACCCAAGTTCATCATCATTATCAACGTTATCTTTCATCTTTAGTCTTTAATCTTTTATCACATAATCTTTTCACTTACACTCTTGCCAAAAAACACACCAGAGCTCAACAACTTGACCAGTAAGCATCAAGCCCCCCTTGGCGACTCTACTACCAAGGTTCAATATCTTTTAACAACACCTTGACATTATGCATCAAGGCCACCTTGGCCACTCAACTGCCAAGGTACATAACAACAACACTCTGGCCAATAAGCACCGGAGCTCAACAGCTCGACTACTCGGCTATCAAGGCCCCCTTGGCCACTCGGCTACCAAGGTACATAACAACATCTTTTTACTTTAGTTATTAACACTCTGGCCCATAGGCACCAGAGGTCAACACTTTGACCATTAAGCATCAATGCCCCATTGGCCACTCGGCTACCAAGGTACATTATTATATTTAAGTTATCTAAGTTGTCTTTACATGGTTTGGTGCCTTCTTCATTATAAGAAGCATTTGTGGTGAAACACCCCTTGTTACCATTTATGTGTTCTGGTCTGTACAGGGAAGCACGACCTGGCTTCCCCCAGCACGGGCATGCGTACTGTTAAGTCGAGCATGGTCGTGTTGATTGTTGAACACAACCAAGCTCAATGGAGTATGGCCGTACTGGTCTGGGCACAAGGGTTGAACAACCCTTACTAAGTATCCTAGGGAATTCATAGATCAAACCTATTGGTTTAAGCTACACCATCAATCATCAGCTTCATTACCTTTAATTGTTCCCATGCCTTTTACTTCCAGCTTCAATACTAACGACACTAAAACACTCACTAATCAATCCTAGGGTCTTTGACTAAGCCCTATGAACATAACCTTGCCTCTCATACTATATTCATGTCTTATGAACAAACTAGGAAAACATCCCTTAAAAGCATTCATCTTTATTAACATCTCTTCTAAGGTCTTAACATCATTAATAAGCCCTATTAATCGTTTAGAGTCTTACTAACATCATTGTTGGCATTAACATCCACAACAATCAACTCTCATTAAGAGCACCACATCATCATCATTATCATAACAGTTTCATCATTATCATAACAACATCATCATCATCATCATCATCATCATAGCATCATCATCATCATGAACAATCTAGGTATCATTAAACATCATACTCAATTGGACATATCAATAACATCCAATAATACATCATCAATAATTAACATCAAACAATGCAACAATTAAAGCATGCCATTAACATTATAATCATATCATACATACATTAATTAACATCGAATAGACAAACAACATATGACGGGTCATGGGTTAACCCTTCATCTTACGTTGCCCCCAACACCTACATGTCAATACTATTCCTTCTCCTCGTACCTCAATCAACTTCTCATGCCTTGAAGGGATGAGAGTGTCGAATCCAAGCCTCCTTCACTAGTTCCAACCATTACAAAATAAGAAGAGATTATAAAGAGGACCACAACTCCAAAACCAATGAGAGAATCAAAAAGGGAACAAGTGGTGTGGCTTACCTTGAGATTAAACTCTAAAGAACAAAAACAAGAAGTGGAGAAAAGTTTCGTTTGAGTCTCGTCCCACAAACGCTTGATCACTTTCTCAAGAACGACAACGAAACACATGAATTAAGCTTCTAAATCAAGAAACACAATGGGCAAAATAAGGAGAACAAGGCACATGAAATTTTACCTTGTTTGAAGCCCAAAATTTAGAAACAAAGGGATAAAGTCGACACCAAAATAAGCGCGTATCTTCAGCGATGTCCTTCTGGCTAAAAACGGCGAAGAACGATGAACGGGGGCAATTTCCTTCAAGAGTTCTTAAGAGAAACAAAAGAAAAATCTAAGAGAGGAAGAGAGGAAGATTTTGAGTCTAGAGTGGTGGGAATTAGGGTTTAGATCGAGTCTTATGGTACAAAAACAATTTAGGGTATAACAGGCTCCTATTTCAACCCAAAATGTGTACAGATCGGTATTTTGACCATATCTTGAGCTACAAGTGTCCGATTGAGGTGTTCTTGGTGTCATTAGAAAGCTTAGAGAAATATCTACAAATTCATGTGGTGCAACTGAATCCTAAATCAGACTCTAAGATGGTCAAAAGTGAGATGAACGTTTACAGAGTGATTTGGTAGTTATTTCTAGATAGGATCCTTAGGAGATTTATGATAAGATATTAAGAGATAATAACCAAAGAGAGGATTATCCTATATTAATAATTACTCAATTCTTATTGATCGAGGGACTAAAACCTAAGAGATACACTATGTCGATTTCAATACTAAATCACACGATATCTCATAATATATTTCTTAATCACTTATTATTAATAAAAACACATACTACATATTAACATATAAAATCACATACAAAATCATTTATCCATATAAGATCACACATTAAGGGAGACAATACCATATTAATTCAAATAATCATATATTAAAATACATATTATTATATGTAATAATATATACGTATATATATATATATATATATATATATATATATATATGTATGTATGTATGTATAAAAGACTTCAACACTAATAACAATTACATTATCAATTATATAAATAACAATACTAACTTCATTAATAATAATAATAACAACAACAACAACAACAACAACAACAACAACTAGGCATCCCTAGTAACATATACCCTTATGCAAAAAACAGGGTGTTACAATTTCACCCCCTTATAAAAATTTCGTCCATGAAATTTCTATAACTTTGACTGAAAAGGTGCAGGTATGCTTCCACCAATTAAGCACATACCTTGGATCAAGTCCTCGGACTCGGAGGCTCCAACCAAGCAAGAAAAACTAAAGGTTCTTAATAATTTGCATCATTATCTATAATAAATATAGATAATTCAAACAAGAGCACACAAAAGACTCGTAACAGACTCGTACCACGGCTTGATAGGATAGACTTGCTCTGATACCACTAAATGTGACACCCTCTACCCCGCATGCATTTGTAAAGCATAACAGAGACAAAAAGAAAAGGAACACATGCATATTATATCATAATAATAAAATCTGGGAAGAGGCTGCTGCATTATAACATAACTTCAACGCGGAAAAACTAAAACATGTTTAAAAGTGAAACATAACATAAACATAAACGAAACTCAACCCCGATGTCACATTACAGAGCCGGTATAACTATAGTCTGAAACATCTCGGATAAACAACATAAACTAAAGAAACTAAACTACGAGTAGAGGCTCCTCAGAGTCACTCCTCAGCAAGCTGCTCACCGTCCTCTGCATATCCAAAACGAAACATGCAAGCAGACAAAAAAAGACAGAGTGTAAGAAACATATATATCAACTAAACTGCATGGGAGTAGTTAGCAAGATGAACATGCATCATATAAACATAGCATATCAAACATAACCATCTCATCACATCAATATCATATATATATATATATATATATATATATATCATTCAAAACAAGGTATATTATGCGATGCAACGCTACTCCACTATTCCAATGCATGAATGAGCAACACAGCACACAACCAACAATCACCACCTCTGCTTGGGTCACTCGGCTACCCCAGTTCATCATCATTATCAACGTTATCTTTCATCTTTAGTCTTTAATCTTTTAACGCCTAATCTTTTCACTTACACTCTTGCCAAAAAACACCTGAGCTCAACAACTTGACCATTAAGCATCAAGGCCCCCTTGGTCACTCTACTACCAAGGTGCAATATCTTTTAACAACACCTTGACATTATGCATCAAGGTTCCCTTGGCCATTGGACTGCCAAGGTACATAACAACAACACTTTGGCCAATAAGCACTGGAGCTCAAAACCTCGACCACTCGGCTATCAAGGCCCCCTTGGCCACTCGGCTACCAAGGTACAGAACAACATCTTTTTACTTTAGTTATTAACACTCTGGCCCATAGGCACCAGATGTCAACACCTAGACCATTAAGCATCAAGGCCTCCTTGGCCACTCGGCTACCAAGGTACATTATTATCTTTAAGTTATCTCACTTGTCTTTACTTGGTTTGGTGCCTTCTTCATTAATAAAAGCATTTGGGGTGAAACACCCCTTGTTACCGTTTGTGTTCTTATCTGTACAGGGAAACATGACAAGGCTTCCCCCAGCACAGGCATGCCGACTGTTAAGTTGAGCACGGTCGTGTTGACTATTGAGCACGACCATGCTCAATGGAGTGTGGCCATACTGTTTCTGGGCAGAAGGGTTGAACAACCCTTACTAAGTATCCTAGGGTATTCAAAGATCAAACCTATTAGTTTAAGCTACACCATCAATCATCAGTTTCATTACCTTTAATTGTTCACATGCCTTTTACTTCCAGCTTCAATACTAACAACCCTAAAACACTCACTAATCAATCCTAGGGTCTTTGACTAAGCCCTATGAACATAACCTTGCCTCTCATACTGTATTCTTGTCATATGAACAGATTGGGAAAACATCCCTTAAATGCATTCATCTTTATTAACATCTCTTATAAGGTCTTAACATCATTAATAAGCCCTATTAATCGGTTAGAGTCTTACTAACGTCATTGTTGGCATTAACATCCACAACAATCAACACCCATTCAGAGAACCGCATCATCATCATTATCATAACAGTTTCATCATTATCATAACAACAACATCATCATCATCATAGCATCATCATCATCATGAACATTCTAGGTATCATTAAACATCATACTCAATTGGACATATCAATAACATCCAATAATACATCATCAATAATTAACATCAAACAATGCAACAATTAAAGCATGCCATTAACATTATAATCATATCATACATACATCAATTAGCATCGAATAGACAAACAACATATGACAGGGTCATGGGTTAACCCTTCATCTTACGTTACCCCCAATGCCTACATGTCACTACTATTCCTTCTCCTCATACCTCAATCAAATTCTCAAGCCTTGAAGGGATGAGAGTGTCGAATCCAAGACTCGTTCACTAGTTCCAACCATTACAAAATAAGAAGAGTTCATAAAGAAGACCACAACTCCCAAACTAATGAGAGAATCAAAAAGGGAATAGAAGATATTGCTTACCTTGAGATTAAACTCTAAATAAAAAAACAAAAAGAGGAGAAAAGTTTCGTTTGATTCTCGTCTCATAAACGCTTGATCACTTCGTCAAGAACGACAACGAAACACATGGATTAAGCTTCTAAATCAAGAAACTCAATGGGGAAAAAAGGAGAAAAATGCACACAAAATATTACCTTGTTTGAAGCCCAAAATTCAGAAACAAAGGGATAAAGTCGACACCAAAAGAAGCGCGTATCTTCAGCGATGTCCTGTTTGGCTAAAAATGGCGAAGAACGATGACCGGGGGCAATTTCCTTCAAGAGTTCTTAAGAGAAACAAAAGAAAAATCTAAGAGATGAAGAGAGGCATATTATGAGTCTAGAGTGGTGGGACTTAGGGTCTAGATCTAGTCTTATGGTATAAAAACAATTTAGTGTATAGCAGGCTCCTATTTCAACCCAAAATGTGTACAGATCGGTATTTTGACGATATCTTGAGCTACAAGTGTCTGATTGAGGTGTTCTTGGTGTCATTAGAAAGCTTAGAGAAATATCTACAAATTCATGTGGTACAATTGAATCCTAAATCAGACTCTAAGATGGTCAAAAGTGAGATGAACGTTTACAGAGAGATTTGGTAGTTATTTCTAGATAGGATCCTTAGGAGATTTATGATAAGATCTTAAGAGATAATAGCCAAAAAGAGGATTATCCTATATAAATAAGGACTCAAATCTTATTGATCAAGGGACTAAAACCTAAGAGATACACTATGTCGATTTCAATACTAAATCACACGATATCTCATAATATATTTCTTAATCACTTATTATTAATAAAAACACATATTATATATTAACAAATAAAATCACATACAAAATCATATATCCATATAAGATCTCACATTAAGGGACATAATCTCATATTAATGCAAATAATCATATATTAAAATATATACTATCATATGTAATAATATATACATACATACATACATACATACATACATACATACATACATACATACATACATACATATATATATATATATATATATATATCTGTGTGTGTGTGTGTGTGTGTGTGTCTGTGTAAAAGACTTCAACACTAATAAAAATTACATTATCAATTATATAAATAACAATACTAACTTCATTAATAATAATAACAACAAAAACAACAACTAGGCACCCATAGTAACATATATCCTAATGCAAAAAACAGGGTGTTACAATTTCACCCCCTAAAAATTTCGTCCACGAAATTTCTATAACTTTGACTGAAAAGGTGCGGGTATGCTCCCACCAATTAGGCACATACCTTGGATCAAGTCCTCGGACATGGAGGCTCCAACCAAGAAGGAAGAACTAAAGGTTCTTAATAATTTGCATCATTATCTCTAATAAATATAGATAATTCAAACAAGAGATCACGGAAGACTCGTAACAGACTCGTACCACGGCTTGATAGGACAGACCTGATCTGATACCACTAAATGTGACACCCTCTACCCCGCATGCATTTGTAATGCATAACAGAGACAAAACGGAAAAGAACACATGCATATTATATCATAATAATAAAATCTGGGAAGAGGCTGCCGCATTATAACATAACTTCAACGCAGAAAAACTAAAACATGTTTAAATGTGAAACATAACATAAACATAAACATAAACGAAACTCAACCCCGATGTCACATTACAGAGCTGGTATAACCATAGTCCGAAACATCTCTGATAAACAACATAAACTAAAGAAACTAAACTACGAGTAGAGGCTCCTCAGAGTCACTCCTCAGCAAGCTGCTCACCATCCTCTGCATATCCAAAACGATACATGCAAGCAGACAAAAAAGGACAGAGTGTAAGAAACATATATATCAACTAAATTGCATGGGAGTAGTGAGCAATATGAACATGCATCATATAAACATAGCATATCAAACATAACCATCTCATCACATCAATATCAATATCATATATATATATATATATATATATATATATATATATATATATATATATATATATATATATCATTCAAAACAAGGTATATTATGCGATGCAACGCTACTCCACTATTCCAATGCATGAATGAGCAACACAGCACACAACCAACAATCACCACCTCCGCTTGGGCCACTCGGCTACCCCAGTTCATCATCATTATCAACGTTATCTTTCAACTTTAGTCTTTAATCTTTTATCGCCTAATCTTTTCACTCACACTCTTGCCAAAAAACACCTGAGCTCAACAACTTGACAATTAAGCATCAAGGCCCCCTTAGTCACTCTGCTACCAAGGTCCAATATCTTTTAACAACACCTCGACATTATGCATCAAGTCCCCCTTGGCCATTCGACTGCCAAGGTACATAACAACAACACTCTGGCCAATAAGCACCGGAGCTCAAAACCTCGACCACTCGGCTATCAAGGCCCCCTTGGCCACTCGGCTACCAAGGTACAGAACAACATCTTTTTTTACTTTAGTTATTAACACTCTGGCCCATAGGCACCAGATGTCAACACCGAGACCATTAAGCATCAAGGCCTCCTTGGCCACTCGGCTACCAAGGTACATTATTATCTTTAAGTTATCTAACTTGTCTTTACTTGGTTTGGCGCCTTCTTCATTATTAAAATCATTTGGGGTGAAACACCCCTTATTACCGTTTGTGTTCTGATCTGTACAGGGAAACACGACCGGGCTTCCCCCAGCACAGGCATGCTGACTGTTAAGTCGAGCACGGTCGTGTTGACTATTGAGCATGATCATGCTCAATGGAGTGTGGTCGTACTGTTTCTGGGCAGAAGGGTTGAACAACCCTTACTAAGTATCCTAGGGTATTCAAAGATCAAACCTATTGGTTTAAGCTACACCATCAATCATCAGTTTCATTACCTTTAATTGTTCACATGCCTTTTACTTCCAGCTTCAATACTAACGACCCTAAAACACTCACTAATCAATCCTAGGGTCTTTGACTAAGCCCTATGAACATAACCTTGCCTTTCATACTATATTCATGTCATATGAACAAATTGGGAAAACATCCCTTAAATGCATTCGTCTTTATTAACATCTCTTCTAAGGTCTTAACATCATTAATAAGTCCTATTAATCGGTTAGAGTCTTACCAACGTCATTGTTGGCATTAACATCCACAACAATCAACACTCATTCAGAGCACCACATCATCATCATTATCATAACAGTTTCAACATTATCATAACAACATCATCATCATAATAATAACATCATCATCATCATGAACATTCATCGTATCATTAAACATCATACTCAATTGGGCATTCCAATAACATCCAATAATACATCATCAATAATTAGCATCAAACAATGCAACAATTAAAGCATGCCATTAACATTATAATCATATCATACATACATTAATTAACATTGAATAGACAAACAACATATGACAGGGTCATGGGTTAACCCTTCATCTTACGCTACCCCCAACGCCTACATGTCAATACTATTCCTTCTCCTCATACCTCAATCAAATTCTCAAGACTTGAAGGGATGAGAGTGTCGAATCCAAGCCTCCTTCACTAGTTCCAACCATTACAAAATAAGAAGAGTTCATAAAGAGGACCACAACTCCTAAACCAATGAGAGAATCAAAAATGGAATAAGAGATATGACTTACCTTGAGATTAAACTCTAAATAAAAAAAACAAAATGATGAGAAAATTTTTGTTTGAGTCTCGTCTCATAAACACTTGATCACTTCCTCAAGAACGACAACAAAACACATGGATTAAGCTTCTAAATCAAGAAACTCAATGGGGAAAATAAGGAGAACAAGGCACAAAAAATATTACCTTGTTTGAATCCCAAAATTCAGAAACAAAGGGTTAAAGTCGACACCAAAAGAAGCGCGTATCTTCAGCGATGTCCTTCTGGCTAAAAACGGTGAAGAACGATGAACAGGGGCAATTTCCTTCAAGAATTCTTAAGAGAAACAAAATAAAAACCTAAGAGATGAAGAGAGGACGATTTTGAGTCTAGAGTGGTGGGAATTAGGGTTTAGATCGAGTCTTATGGTATAAAAAGAATTTAGGGCATAACATGCTCTTATTTCAGTCCAAACTGTGTACAGATCGGTATTTTGACCATATTTTGAGCTACAAGTGTCCGATTGAGGCATTCTTGGTGTCATTAGAAAGCTTAGAGAAACATCTACAAATTTATGGACAAAAGGGTAATTTACTACTACAAGAATTTTCGCTGTTTCCCAGGGCCTATGACCCTGGGAAATCCATAAAATCCGTGGGAAAATACACATTTCCCAGGGATGACCCACGGATTTAGATCCCTCGGTTTTCAGCTGGTCGGAAACGTTTCCCAGGGCCTAGCCCTGGGAAATACCCAGGGTTAGAACCCTGGGAAATATTTCCCAGGGATCTATCCCTGGGAAATATTTCCCACGGTTAGAACCCTGGGAAATCTTTCCCAGGGATCTATCCCTGGGAAATTTCCCAGGGTTCTAACCCTGGGAAATATATGTTTTGTTTAAATTATAAATAAAACCTTATATACATTAATTTATGCTAAAGTGGATAAATAAATTATTATTATTTTTATATGAATGCATCAACAAAGAAATTAACATCATAATTCAAGCAAACAATTTGTTCAACACAAAATGTTATTCAAGTCATATTTGTTCAACGAAAAATAATAAACATAATAAACATGATAAGTAAAATAAACTAAGAATCCCCATTATAAGGCTCCTCAACAAAATGGTCAAGAGAGTCGTCGTCCTCCTGAGCACGCTGGGTCGTCTGACTAGGCTGTCGTCACTGTGGGGGCTGCTGCTGCAACTGTCGCACTGTCTCCATCAGTTGTCGCATCGTATCCATCATCACACGATGCTCCTCATCCCTCTGTCGCTCCCTCTCTTGGGAAGCGACCAACATCTGCCTCAACTGAGCAATCTCCGCAGACTCCTGAGGGTAACGTCTGCATGTGGTGGACGCTCCAACCCTAAGCTCTAACTTGCGCGAGGCCCCTTTCCGATAGTTGCCGGCAAGGTCCCCAAAGACTGCATAAACGACCCTTATACTTGCCGCCGACGACTTCTGCCCAAACATTCAGCGCAAGCTGCTCGTCCTCCTGTGGGTTAGCTGGGGTGGATGGTGAAGAGGCTGATGATTGAGACCTATGTTGACTCATCCTCTCATGAAACTCCTCCTGTTACAATACATCAGACTATCAAAATTTGAACAATATGTTACAAGATAAATTATGCAGAAAAATGGACAGAGTTTCCCCTAAAACTACAACATCCCAATGTTTACAAACAGAACACCGCAATTTAAATCCATAAATCATCATCAAAATCTCAATAGGATGCACACAAATTCTCATGTCCAAACTAGTTATAACATTTCCAATGTCGGGCAGTATCAATAGGTCCAAATATAAAGTGACTCTACAGACTCAGTAATCAAAACATGAATAGTATGTTATACGATTAATTATGCAGAAAATTGGACTGAGTTTCCCCTAAACCTCAACCTTTACAAATTGAACACCACAATTTAAAACTGCAAGTCATCAAAAGCTTAATAAGATTCACACAAAGCAATATATTCAACTCCCTAAAAGCCAATGCTCAAAAGCCAATGCTAAAACTAGTCATAACATTTGAGGCTCTCTGCCTCTCAAGTCCAGTAAAGTATGAGTGTTACAATATCTATTAAAGTCAATAGCTTCTTCAAAAATCAAAACGGCATATTACCTGAGTGCGCTTGGAGCGCTCATCTATGTACTCGCCGGTAGCCTTCCTAGTATGGGTGCGTTTGTGAACCTCATGAATCTGTACTCCTCGATTATACCGGCGAGCCTATAACACAAGCATAGATGATTAAGATAACAAGTAATGAACTATGATGTTGGAATAAATACATTTAATGCATAAAGAATGACAAGTATGAGCATACCATACGATCTGCCCACATGTGACCGGGAAATGCTTCCTCCCGTGTGCGAGGCTCCCACCCTTTCTCGATGCTCTATTTTTCTTTGCCTGAGCAGAAATTTTTTTAAATTGATCAGAAGCCCAATAACGACGCAACTCCTCCCAAATACCATCTCCAATCCAGGATCGTTGTATGCCACTCTCACGAGCCTCCCTAAGCATATCAGAAAGGCGTTCGGAGGCTTTATGGTGAAAGATCCTCTGGATCTCTGACTCATCTTCGTTCCTCCATGCCGCTTTGACCTGTTTTAAGATAAATAACAATTATTATAATAATAGTTTCGGAAATAATAAAAACCACATTAAGTAAATTGAAATTTGCTACTTACTCTAAACGCATCAAACATACTAATCCGCTCATTGTCAGTGAGTTTTCCCCATGATGTAAATGCCCTATGATACCTTTGCTGGATAACAAACGCGATGGCACTCATTTGCTCTCTTACAAGGAAGGAACCTTAACAGTAAAGACGCATGAACCAATCAAACACATGGTAATAAATTATAATACAATGCATGAATCAACCAAACACATAGAAATTTAATTAATTCTTACCCGTTACCACTAGGCCTAATAATAGGTCGACCATCGGGCATGAGCTCAACTACCTCTGCTGCATCTAGCTCCTCTAGCTCCACTGGCTCCACCGACTCCTCTGGCTGCTCATGCACATCTGCAACTGAAGGTGAGCGTGAATAGCCTGGACTATATTGTTGCTCCTCATCCACACATGCTGAAGGAGATGCTCTATAGTGTGCATGTGTCGTGACCCCCGGGGTGGGAATCATATCGAAATGAGGCGATGTAGGTGCAACACGTGGAGTCAGTGAAGGTGCTTGCTGTGGTGGGCGCGATGTAGGTACATGTGGGTGTGGTGCTGACGATGCAGAGGTAAGCGTTGAAGGCATACGTGAGTATCCATCTATAGACTCACGAATCACTAAATTTGTGGAAGGTCTGTTCCGACGACGACGGGGATTTGGACGGGGGTCAGTATCAACCATAATACCCTTACCCTTATCGATGGGTGGAGGTGGGTCACGTCCTGCAGACATGTCTAAAGAGCAATTTAATGTTAAAACAAAAGTTATCAGATATAGCAATAATATAAGTTATCTAAGTCATTAAAGTAAACAAATATAACTAACTAATAATCCAACAGCCAAAAATAAGTTATCTAAGTCATAAAGTCAACAAGTATAACTAACTAATAATCCAACAGCCAAAAATAACTTAACCATCCAAATCATAAAGTCTTCAGAAGATCTAAACACTTTTCAGGAATATTCCAATTGGACTTGCAAGCTAAAAGTCTCACACACAGCGATAATTTAGAGTCTGAGGCCCCTTCAAACAATGGCTTTTTTGCTGTCTCAGTTAAAAGATTATAAAATCTTTGTGATTCCTCATTCGGAAGATCTTCAGTGTTATCGTAATCATGCACCTCGTTTACCCCGAGAGCATCAACCACCATCTCCTGCATTGACACAAACTGTTCCCCACATCCCATATCTGCACGAGTGCTTGAGACACCCATGCAATTCTCGTCAACCCCTAAATCAACATGTGGCACTTCTTCACCATGGAGAGTCCAAATCCAGTAATTTTCCTAGAACCCATTCATATACAAGTCAGTCTTCACAAGGTCTTCACTCTTAATCTTTCGACATCGGCATTTAGCACATGGACATCTAATTCGGTTTCCATCATCGATGAAACACTTTTGTCGCTTTGCTTGGGTAACAAACTCTTCAACCCCATCTACGAAAGTTGGTTTCAAACCCCTTCTTTTCGGATATAGCCTATCATACACCCAACTACGATTCGAAGGATAACAATCCATCTTCTGCATATTAATAAAAAAATCAAGATAAATTTTAACAATAAGAGAATAGCAATCACATTTTTTTTTGGGTACAATCTCTCAATGAATTTCACACACTAAAAGGAGTCACCTATTCTTAAAGATGACAAAAGGAATCCCCAAAAATGATTGATGATAATTGAAGAATGCAAAATAAATGCAAATTTTTTAGATATCCAAAGCAATCATAGTAAAATAATTTTTAGGCATGTGATAACAAGGGTAATGCAGCTAATCAAGAGAACAGCAGAATATTTTCAAGGGGGAGCTTCAAAAGACACTGCAGAACACAATCTTCAACTATTTGTCTTAGTCAATGATTTTCTTGGAATGGTTGATCAAGCCTGCATTGAGATTGCGCGAAACTTGCAGAAGAGGAAGATACAAAAGGAGTACTAAGGTTTTGAAACTACTACAACTAACAATATCACATCTGATAACTCTAGAAATGGCCTAAATGATTCAACTTATGCTATGGGCATATGAGGGGGCTTAAGTCCAGTAAATCTATGTTCTGAATGATTAGAGTTTTGGTATTTCATTCAAAGCCTCAATAGCAGGACACAGATCATGATGGCATCAGAATAGAGAGTTGGAAATGGCCTCCTACTCAAAGACTAGCGCTACTAACCATTGAAAATTCATAAATACTGTGAAAGCAGGCTATGATTATATAGTTCAGAAGCTGAAAACATCTTTATGATGTTACCATTTTTTCCCACTATTTAAACGTCTCAATGTAAACTGACTTGGTATAGCTCAGAGGTCACAAGGGAACAAGTCTAATGGGATGAATCATTATGACTTCATAAGCCACAGGAAATCATGTCATCAAACAATGTTTTTTTATCTTATTCGCCAAGAGAATGAATCAGATTTGCTACCAGTTCCCATCACATTTGACAAGAATGAAAGCCAACATGAGGACAAAGTATATTATACGCCTATTGTTGCTCCAATTTCGAACTGCTTATTCTAAAAAAAATTCTCATGGTCTGCAGATCATAATACGACATTGGGACGAAAATTGAAAGATAAAATTTGAAGTAATTGTGTCTTAGTTACTAGATGGACTCCATAGGACAACGCTTTTTTATCAGTTGTTCAATTATCAGTTATAACAAGACACTTAAAGTGTCAAATATTTTTTTAAAGAGGACAAAACTAGGAAACTACTAGCATTTAAAAAAAAAATTATTGGACATCCATGTCTGAAACGAATATACCAGGGGATGCTAATGTTGGAGACACAAAGAAATTATCATTTAACAGCTAATAGTAGGAACTTTGAAGAGGGTAGTGTAAACACTAAAACACTTTTGATTTTCAGCATTTTGTCTAAAGCAACATAGAGCATTGAAATTACCAATAGCTACATCTATGCCAGCTTGTTTATAAATCTTAGTTTCTTACATATGCTGATCTGCAAGTTGAAGAACTTGCACTTGACCCTCACTCATTTATCGCATTAATACCAATTATACAATTAGGTCAAAAGGTTTGGGGTGGTTATATGTGTATTTTGTTATTTAAAGCTAATCATTGACCAAAAAGTGTAATCCTACACTAAAGTTAATGGAGCTAATTTGGTAATTAGTTTAAGTGCCTTAACATCGATTATCTCTTATCATAGTACTCATCTAATAAAAAATTATTTTGCAGATGAAAACAACTCCACCACCATTGCTTTTTGGAAAAACGAAAAGGAACTGGAAAAATAAAGTGCCACACCACAAATTTTATAAAGTGACATAACTTTTTGAAGATTTATAATGCCGAACACGAAACTTTACCTACCGGTCAATACAACAGGAATTGATATTAAATTCATATCCTCAAATTTAATTTTAAAAGACCAATTATTACAAGTCAAAAAGGTTGAGCATGGGTACTCAATTCACCAAACTAAACACCCTAAAACGACAAATAAAGAAAGTTTATAGTTTCCAATTTCATTAGGTCTAATAAGGGAGTAACACAAATAAAAGTGTTACCCTTCGAAAAGAGATGGGGGATAACTCATCTCCTCTTCCACATTGAGTAGAAATTAACTAGCATTATGACAAACACTTGTCCTACATAGAATCTTTGTTGAACAAGGTCAGCCAATACGGAAACCAACCTCAACAGAAAATTCTCTATAAAAAAGTAGCTTTAGACTTGTCTACCCCAAGAAATTCTCATGGTTATATTTGATCATTTTTTAGTTCACTTGGTTTTGGTGCTTTATCTGATACTTATCGATATTTTGTGCCTTTTCTCCAATGACAGAAGAAAGTTGTGAGCTAAACAAAGAAGAACAATTGTGTTTGTGTTAGTTTATAGCATCCAGATTTAATAGTGGGTGTCATCTTTCGTAGGTGCTTAAGATTTTTTGCTTCCAAAAGAAATCAAATGGATTTATACCAAACTGAAATGATGATGTACAGCATTAACACACAGACAAAATATCTCATCTACTTTAATTTCATTTTCAGCCACAGGGAAGGATAAAATATTATCAAGGATATTCCCTTGAATGGTTCGACATAAAAAAAAAGTTGAAAAGTTACCTATATGGCGATTGCGACGGCCCTTTGCTGTTGCTGTGTTGGTGTCTGCTCCAACCTCTGAGGACGGCGATGGACGGCGTGCGACGGAGCAAGACAATGGCGGCGGTTGAGGGAATGAAGACGGTGAGTGAGATCGTCCCTTTACCACTCTGTCAGCAAGAACGTTTGAGAAGGAGGAAATGAAAAAGAGAAGAGAAAGGAAGGAAGAGGAGGATGAGGAGTTACCTTCGCTGCAAGGGAAGAAGAGAAGAAGAGGAGGAGGCGCTTCAGTCTCACGATTGCAGTATGGCGAGCGAATACCGTGTGAACAGCTGAGGCGCGAAGGGACCGAGTGAAGAGGAGGAAGATGATTTTCCCAGGGGCTTGGCCGTGGGAAACAGCGCCTGTCTTTCCCAGGGGCTTAGCTGTGGGAAACACCTCCTGATTTGCGACGGGACTTCCATGGGAAACTCCGTGTTGACTAGACACGGCTATGCCCGTGGGAAAACTGAGCCATTTCCCAGGGCTCGATCCGTGGGAAACAGCGCTTTCTGTTACCTACGGCCCAGCCCGTGGGAAATAAAGCGGGAATGTTTGGCGCCTCTTTTTCCCAGGGACAAGCCGTGGGAAATCAAGCGAGACATTTCCGAGGGTCTTGGCCGTGGGAAATGTAAAAATTTCCTAGGGATTTATTTCCCTGGGAAATAGCTTAATTTCTTGTAGTGTACAGAAAGTTCAGGGACTTACCGTAAAATTCATAAATTTTCTATTTAACCCTGAAAAACCTTCTAGACTTAAAAATATGATTCATCCCCTTGAATCATCTCAAAATCCTAAGATAAACCCTCTTACTACTCTTAGAAACTCTAATTTCCCTTCCGTCGTCTACCCGATTACGCTTTCCGCCCGTAATACGTAAATTATTTTATTTTTTCTGAAAAAAAATTCTAAAATTACAGAATTGTAGAAAATAAAATACTAACCTTAAGTCTTTCGTTCACGAATTAAAATTAGGTCTTTTGAGCAGTGTTATTATACTGTCAATGGAATTCGCAAGCCGGGTTTCGCCTGACTTTCCAACCTAAATTTTAATCGTAGCTTCCTACCGTCAAGTAGGATTGAATAATAAACTCCGTTTATTTAAAATAATTTTATAAGACTCAAATAAATTTATAAACATATTTATATGTATTACTGTTATTTAAAACAGTAAAATACAGGGTGTTACAAACGATGTGATATAATGTGAATGAGTACGTTATTATAGATATGTATATGTGTATGTGTCTTCTTTTGTGTTGCGCATTTAGTTATGGTGGTAAATCCTTATATTGGCGTCTCACCCTTACAAACATATCAGAGTTGTACAAGGGGTATGATCTCTACAAGAAGACGAAGGCTGTCTAGTTCGAGGCATGTTGTTGCTGCTTTTATCGGTTGTAGTGTCCGTTAGTTACGACCAGCTTAGGTAATATTATGTTTTGAGAATAAAGTTGATTATGATTTATGTGAGAAAACATACGAGGCAGTATAGTTGGATGATTTATATATATTATGTATTTAAGTGTGATCTGATTACGTTGTTGTGGTTAGGAGGTTAAAAGAAAAAGAAAAAATTTTATCACCATATTTTGAAAAGATAAACGTTGAGAAAACATGATTTTCCAAAAGCAGCTAGAAAATTAAGTTTTATTTCCGCAAATGGGTAACCATGTGATGACCCGAGATTAGGGTGTCACATTATGACATTGTTTACAATGTGGTATCTTCTGCCTGTTGTTTTCATTTTAATAAATGATATACACATGTTTATTCTTTTTTAAATATTTTATCCTATGATACTGCTTTATAAATACATACGGGGTAGAGGGTGTCACAGGGCCAATGCTCAAGTGCTGGTGCGCTCAAGCATGGGGGGCATGGGAGCTTGAGTGCCAAGCGCTGGTCACCTACCCCCAGTATCTTCTTCTTCTCACTGGCATGGCTTTCCTCACTTCTTCATCTTCTAACCAGACCTGTTTAGAGATAAGGGAGAGCTATCTGAAGAGAGAAAGTTGAGGTTCCGAGATTTTGTTCGTCCATTTTCGATTCCGACTTTATATATGCGTTCAGGGCAACGAGCACGTCTTATACATACCTTTGATTTGTTAAACAGTGGAGGTAATGCTTGAATCCCTAACTCGTCGACACATCGACATTGTCATTTAGCTTGTTTTGTAAATTTTGCTTTGCTTCTGTCATTGTCTTTGAAATTGTTGCAAAATTAGGGTTTATGACATTGTCGGGACTCTGTCCATGTGTTCAAGGAAAATTTCGGAGCACCCGGGAGCTCTGTGGCGACCGAGGCAGCAGATGTTCTAAGGATAGGGGAACGGATTTTGAGGCGTTAACGTGCAGATACAACTGTCTAAGGTGGGGAGAAAGTATCCGATACGCTGGGGGGGCAAGCATAGTATAGTGTATTATACTTTATATGTAGGGTGCCCCAGACCCTAATAGTTGTCGAATAGCCTACGATGATTCAATCCATAGCAAAAATGATTTAAAACTATAAACATGATTTAGTTATGGCACGCTTATCGGTGTTAGGTTTACTTTACTGCTTTGCGTGCAGATGATAAGGTTGTCTGTTTTACTACTTTATGATGTTTATGGTTATGATGTTGTTTTACTTGATGATGTTAAGTTATTATTTGATATTGAGGATGATGAGATTATGATGTTGGTGTTGATGTCATTGAGGCTGTTTGATAATCTGTTGTTTTGTTGGAAACCCTAATTGACACTGTGAGGGTACTATGGTTGTGAAAATGATGTGAAAGCGGTATATGGGTACCGCGATGAGGTTGTGGATGCCTTGTGCATCGTAATGCATGTAAGTGAGTAATAGTACCAGTGTCAACTTAGGTTATGTTGCATTGCATATTTGCCAAAGTGGTGAGCCGTGTGACTTAGAGTAATGCTAGGTTAGTGTACCCGGGTACGGGTACGGAATGCAAGCAGGACGATTCAGGGAACCTTGGGGATGTAGTCGGGTTCCGTTTGACCGATAATGGCCAATGGTTTGCACCCATTGTGTCGTGGTCTCCGCTGGTACTCGACTATCTCGATGTCTGGACCCAGAGTGTTCCAGTCTATGGTGGATCTTCCGAGGAAACCAAGATACCCATATTGGAGTTAAGCTCATAGGGGGAAGCACCCTTATTGATCACAACGAGCGGAACTATTACCATGACAAACCAGCTAACATTCTCTGGGTGACAGATAGGCCTGAGAGAGAAACAGAATGTCCGGGGGATCAGTATCTCTAGTGTGAGAGATCGACCAACATGCATAGGAGTGTGACTCCTTAGAGGATTGATCCTAGTTGGATAATCAAGGTTGAATTGTGACAGTACGACTCGAGAGATGTTTGCTGTATGTGTTGACTGTTGTGTGATAGTATGATTTACTATGTTTTCCCTATCCCTATTTTATGGTCGTGCTGATATTCTTATCTCCCTTCTTATTTTCTTTCTCTTTTTATGTATGTATTAGTTCGTCAGATGAACAACAACCATATGCCGATGGCGAACAGACCAGAGCATCGTTAGATGCATTACCTGCAGATGATTCCGTCGAGGGTCCAGACCCTAGAGGATATTGAGATCGTATACCATGACGACCGTGGGTGGTAGGTCGACCACTCACAGTTCTTCATGTTTTACGTCGGCTCGGTCAGTATTTATGTCCGTATCGGAGGAGGACTTGTCTTCACTATGCTCGGCTCTTATCGGATCTCCCAACGACTACCTTTCACAGAGATATGTTATTCTCCATGTCCGTGTGAGTTCTCGGATGACAGGTGGAACAGGAGGGAGCAGTCTGTAGTCGAGGATAGAGTTGGCAGAGTCTACAGGGGCAAGAGGAGGAGGAGTACTCAGATGTTGCACCGCTATCAGCAACGTAGGATCGTTATCAACAGCGACGAGTTGGTATGGGAGCCCCGGATTGTGACCAGGGATGCTAGAGACTACTGTCGTGCTTTTTTTGGATGTATTTTCTGAGACCAATTTACCTTATATCTTTGCCCAATTTGTATAGTCACTAGGGCTAGAGTCCCTATGTTGGGATTGGCAGTACAGTTGGAGAGTTGATATATATATTATGTATGTATTTGTTGTTTATCTTTTCTTCTTCTGTGTGTGTTTAAATGGGTTTAATTTTCATCGCTTCCGCATGCTTATGTTATTTTCAAATGTATATCCACGTTAACATTAATAAACAGCTTAGGGAATAGTTAATTGTTGCTCAAAATATGCAATGTGCAAGTATACACAGTCAAACAAGTAATATAATGATAAAAGATTGTTCTCACGAGGATTGTAGGGTAATTTCTGAAGTTTTCAAGTGGTTAATCAAGTTAGGAAAATTGGATAAAGTAAATCCAAAGGACATTCAGTAACAGAAAAAGGAATATATATATATATATATATATATATATATATATATATATATATATATATATATATATATATATATAATTAACAATTAGAGATAGATGAATTATAAGATGTGTAGTTGATAATTGGAAATTGGCTAGGAATAGAGTCACTTATAAATCATGTAATGTCAAACATGCTCTCGAGTGCTGCGGCAATGATTCAAGAGAATAAAAGCTGATGTGTTTTCCAACACTTTTTTTAAGACAAGCTTCATTAAATGTTCCTTATTCCTAAGCACAAATTAATTATGCTCATCTGCATTTAAATTGTCTCAGCTAACCTATGAGCTTGAATGCATATTCCTATTCTATTCAAGGTAAATTAATTTTCCAATTAAATACTCAACTCATATTAACTCAAAGGCTCCATTTAATAATGTCTTCCAACATTAATAAACTTGGGCTGTTTAAAATAAGTTGATCACTCTCATTTTCCAGCCTATAACATGAAAATCACTTGGTTAAATTACTGCAAACACACATCACATGTTTTTCATCACATTCATTATAAGATCATCACATTCCTAGCTCAAGAAATTTAGCTCATGATAGAAATGAAAATGAATAAAAACATATTATAAAATAAAGTAGATAAGAAATCCATTACAAGCTGGAAGTTTTACTAAAAGAGAATAATAAGAGCTTAAGCCTAGGTCACCACGCCATTACCAGCTTGGCTTCCATTCCTTACAGGTCCTTCCTTTCCATTCTTGGATAAGCTTCCAATTCTGTGTAAAGATCAAGAGTCTCTAATTAGGTCTGCCTCTGGCTGTGTGCAAAAACATGTATTTATACTGACTTCCTTAGGGTAAAAACCCTTTACTCGTGTGGTGTCCTACCTAAGGGGACCATAATGTAACAATAAGACAAAACATGTCCCTTTGGGCCCTATAAAGAATATTTACATTAATTCATTCCCTAGCCTAAATGAAAAGGTACAATTGATAAGGTAATTTGTCCTAATTCATCCACACGAGTGGTGAGAAGATCTCTTGGGTCCCTCTTCTTCAAAAGCCAACTTATATTAGTCTTAGTCCTTCTTTAGTTGACTTTTGACTCTCAGCTAAGGATACAACATTGCAAAGCAGTGCTACCAACTCCTTTCAATTCAGCTCTTAAGTTTATGTTATTACACACAGCTCAAAAACACCATTAAACCTGTTATTTACAGACTCTATATTGCCTCCAAACGTAACATGAAATTAATTGACTTTAAACATAAAATCTATCCTAATTTATTCCTTATTAACTAGATTAAAGACTCAAAATAGGCTAGATAACCTTTATTTATAAAAGTTATCACACCCCCAAACTTAAACTGTTACTTGTCCTCAAGTAATGGAAAAGGATTCAAAGATACAAAAACAACATGTCACAATCAGCACAAGAAAGAAACAAGCATCAGCTATTTTTTCCATAATCTCAACCTTGCTTCAAATCCCTTTGTTCCTTACTTCCTCAAAACTTCCTTTTTCATGCCTCTTAAGGAGTTGAGTGTAACTCAGCCCAATCAGTGAGTGTGTGATCCAGAGTGGTTTTTGAGATTTGAGTTAACTTAGAGTTCCAATCAGCCTTCATCACCTGAAATCACCTTTCAGCCTCTTTTCATCAAACAAAATGAGTTCAAGAGCCAACCATAGTTCCAATATTTTGATTTGGCAATAAAGAGTAGCCCTCCACCAGATTCATATTTGCAATTCTAACTCTCAAAACCATTGTCTTTGTAAAGTCACTCCACACAGTACCTGGTTTTACTCTATCATCACTTCACATGCTTCCTCTATTGTAGGCTTGACAAGCTTCTAAACTCAGTAAAATAAGATCGAAACTGAACACTGCATAAGGATTTTTATTTGGTTGTAATGAGGCTAAGGTAGGGGTGGAAGACAGTTTTGGGAAATGGCTTTGACCAAGTGGAGTTAAAAGTGCTTTTCCTTTATGTTGATCCATATTTCTTTGATGTTCCACTTCTAAAATTGGCTTTAACTTTTCACTGAATGGGGTGCTGCCTTTCTTTTTTATTCCTCTATTTCACCTTTTCCTTTTTATTGATTTTCCTTTATTTTTTTTATATTTTTTCAATATGTAACTGCTTTATCTAGCAGTTCCTTCTATGCACATTATATCCTTCTACTATGTAGCACTCCCAAACTTAAATCAAGACATCTCTTGGTGGAAAGCACATTTTACTCCACCTAGCATGGGACAGTTTTTGTTTTTCCAAGTTTTAGGGCTTGTAATTTGGCTTTGTCACAGAAGAAAGGGTTCAGGCTCAAGGGGCTTCAAAACAAGGTTTTCATCTTTTTAGGTGGGCCATTTAAGCTACACTGGAGTAATGAGCAACAATTTAAAAATGCTTCAAGCAATAATGTGCACAACAGTGATATATTTAACAAGTCAAACCTTATAGAAGAACACACATGAGTGGAACTCTCACATGCAAAGAACAGTTGGAGCTCAAAATCTCTCAGGATTCATCAGGATTCTTATTTCTCTCTTTCGTCACTTCTGCCTTAGTCTCCTATGGTTAGCACTTTCACTCACTTGTTCTTTGAACTTTGGTTAGATTAGTGCTTATAAAATCAGACATCTCTTCCCTCTAGAGTTTTCTCATCTTGCCAAGCTCTCTGGGGTATTGTGCATTGAGTGCCAAATTCCACACCCCTCCTCAGAGACAAGTTTTTTTTTAGACACAAAGGATATCTACAAAGCAAGATTAAAGACACCAACAGCTAATATTGCTACTTTTCATTAATTTTCAACGAGCTAATACTGCACCACATCATCAATTCCAATCCCTCCCCCAAACTTTAGATCGCTCAATGAGCTGTCTAAAAGTTTAAGCTAGGGAATTGGTGAGAAAAAGCTTATTGGACATTTAAGATAAACATACATCCTAACCATTACAAAGGACTCCTAACAGAACACACAAACACAGACACAAACAGGACAAACAAAACATAAACAAAACGTTAAAATAAAAGACAGAGTTCATAAATATAAGGGTAAAGATGCTACAACATAATGGTGCAAGGCTTCTTTGTCAATTCTTCTTCAAACGAGTGATGAGCCTCCTATTCTCAAAGTTCGCCATCTGTTGTAGAGTTCTCTTGCCAATGCCCTTGACTTCCTTGGTGATGGCCATTTCCTCATCTTCAGGACTGGGGGTAGCTTGCTCTTCAGAGATAGGGCTTGGATGAGTTGCTTTAGCTTTAGTCTTATTCACAGGTTTATGAGACTGAGTGGATTCAGAATGAGTTTCTTGCACAAAAAGGGTCACCCCACTACTCCCAGCAGCACCTTTCTTGATTTTCTTAGTGGGTTTGGGCTGCTGAGGCTCCTTGCCCTTCTTTGATGTGGTAGTGTTGTGAACTTGAGAGGGTGGAGGTGGATACCAATCCATGGATTCTTCTTCATGATCTGGCTCAGCGGTGGGTGGGGTCGGTTCAGGAGTTGGAGTGGAAGGTGGAGTTATCCTTTCAAAAGGAAAAAGGGTCTAGTAATTCCTTGGGGAATGGAGGTGGTGTAACAATCAAATTGGGATGGTCAATTCTACCGATCTTTCTCTGCCATTGATACACATTATTTGCAAAATCATAGTACTGTCTCTGCTGGTGCAATTGATGTTTCACCATCTCAGTTAATTGTTGTACTTTCTTCTCTAATTCTTCATTGTCTCTTGAGGGTCGAGCTTGTTGGTTTTGGGGCTTGGAAGCAGCAAATAGGTTAATGGATTTGACATTCAATATGCCCTTATTCACCATGATTTCTTCCCCTTCAAATATTTCCACTCCATTTCTGATGCACAACTCAGTGATGAGAGATGAGAAGAACAACATGTTGATTCCCTTAAATGCACGCTCAGAATTGCTTTTCAATGATCATTCCTACATTTATCTTCTTGCCACGAAGAATGCAACTCACTAGTGCCAATTTGTCTTTGTCCACAGTTTCCAAATGAGTGGTTGGAAAAAGTCTATGACACACAAAATGATGCCAAACCTTGGCCAAGGGTTTCAGTGTTGGCCTAGCAATCTTCCTGGTATTGTCTCCTACTTCGTCAAGTCATGTGGTGCCTTCCACAGTCAGCTCCTTCATCATGGTGTTAAGCTCCACCTCAGAAATGTTCTTCAGCATCTCTTGATATTCATCTTCTTCAGACTCCGATCCCCACCTCAGATTAATAGACTTAGCTGAAAAGCTCACTTTTGTTCCTCTTACCATTGAGTGTCTCAAGTCAGTTGAAGTGATATTTGCATAGAACTCTCAGACCAGAGGGACAACAGGGGTTCTTGGGTGAGCTGCAAACTTCTTACAGTTGTTGAGAGTAATGACCTGAGCTACTTCAGGGGTAAGGCCGTAGTTGGATTCCTTCTTGATAGAAAAACCCAACTCCAAATGAAGTTGTCTCTCTTTGAAAATCTTAGGTGTGTCAGATTCTGAGTCAGACATGACCACTGGGTTCTTGCCCTTGACTCCCACTGTCTTTTGCCTCACCATTGTGACACTCTGGAAATGGAAAGAGTTAAGGGTAGATGAAAAGAAATTTTTCTAGGGTTTGTCGAAAAGGGATGAGTGGTAAGAGAAGAGTGTGGAGTGTAAGTATGTGTGTACGGTTATAAATAGGTAAGGAGGAGATGTTATTGGGAGAGTGGGGTGGTTTATGGGGAAGTGGCAGAGATAGTAAAGAGGGTGGCAGGTGGCGGTTACGTGGGAGATAAGGAAACTGTTTGAATTTTATTTATGGGAGAATATTTGATTTGAATGTGTCCAGTTTCTCCACTATTATACAAATAACTATTGCACTCAGATCTGACCCATGAAGTTGGACTTTTCTCCTCTCAAGTGTCAGTCCAATAAACCTGTGAATGTTGGGCTATTTGCAAACCACCCCTAATCCTGTGAATGCTTTTACCCTGCTAGAACTGCACCACACTAACTAAAAAAAACAGATTACCAAAAAAAAATTAAATAATCTAAATTAACAAAACAAGAAATTGAAAATCCGGGCTGCCTCCCAGTAGCGCTTGGTTTAAGAGTCCTCAGTCTGACTTTGAAGCCAAATGCTACATGTCGGTTAGGGTGATTGTGGCTTTCATCCTAGCCACATTTTCACCTAAGTATTGCTTCACTCTTTGCCCATTTACTTTAAAAATCCTGCCACTTGAATCATCCTTGAGTTCCACAGCTCTATGGTCATACACTTGGACAATAGTGAATGGGCCTGACCATCTTGATTTTCATTTCCCTGGGAATAATTTAAGCCTAGAATTAAACAACAAACTTTCTCCCCCACATTGATCTCTCTCTTTTTTATTCTCTTGTCATGCCAAATTTTTGTTTGGGGTTTGTAACTCTCAGCATTTTCATATGAAACCCATCTCAACTCATCTAACTCATTTAGCTGCAAAAATCTTGCCTTAGCAGCTTGAGACAAGTCCAAATTTAATTTTTTTAGAGCCCAATAAGCCTTATGTTCTCGCTCAATGGGGAGATGGCAGGCTTTACCAAACACTAATCTGTAAGGGGACATTCCCAGGGGGTTTTGAAAGATGTTCTATAGGCCCATAGAGCATCATCCAAGTGTATAGACCAATCTTTTCTTGAAGGGTTGACCACTTTCTCCAGTATCCTTTTAATTTCCCTATTAGAAATTTCAGCTTGGCCATTAGATTGAGGGTGATAGGCATTGGCTATCTTATGTTTTATGTCATACTTAGCAAGTAAGTTGGTCATAATTTTGTTGCAAAAAGTGAGTACCTTCATCACTAATTAGAGCTTTAGGTGTGCCAAATCTTGTGAAGATGTTTTATGTAGGAACTCGGTAACCACCTTAGAGTCATTAGTGTAACACCCCCTTGGCGCTACTTGTTGAAACTAAAAGACTGAAAATAATTACGCTGGTTGCTTTTTGAAATATAATTTTCTCTAGTTCTTAACTTACTTGAAATTAGTTGTAAAATTTTTTTCCTTTTTCTTTTCCTCTACCAATACAAACCAAACCTTTATAATTAACAAACAATCGAATACATACATATATATATATATATATATATATATATATATATGCATCAATACAGTTTTACATATGGCCCTTTTATATTACAAATCATTTATTTAAGCCATAGCATAAGGAAAACACACTTCAACTAAACTTCTATATAGTAGCGGTACTGCTTCCCAAAAGTAAACCCAATATCAGATCCTACAGCTGGTCACAATTAATCTGTACCCACTGGGAAGTCCTCCCTAGAACTCCCCGCCCGCAGAAGTATCCAGGTTAGTCCTTCACACGCTTCTGTCATCAGCCTCGTCAAAGTGCAGGGAACGTATTCCCGTGTACGATATCAGACTCCTTTGGCTCATCTGTACTCGAACATATATATAGAAGCATAGTAGAAACCCAACATGAAAAAAAATAAAGCAAGGGTGAGATACCATCATTGAGTTTCATCATGATAACTACATGCACGACACTCAAACATCATGTATACATACTATAAATATTTCCTACCAATGGGATTCATACCCGATCATCCAATCATAATTTTTCAAAAATGTATGACACTTCAATATCCATTCCTATGAGTCCTGACCTTTATTCTCCGGAGATTCCTAACTTCCCTTCTTCGAGCAATGATTAGGCTGCGATACCCTTAACACAATTGTCTCATGAGATGAGCCTCTAAATTTAGGTCTAGTTCCAATTGTTCAGGGAATATCACGATGGAGCACCTAAAATAATATTGGAATAGTTCCCTATTGAGTACATTCGTGCCTGGTAACCGAATTCCACGACCCGAGGTTGCAAAGCCCCAAGTATTCGCTGGATTTTCGAAGCCCGAATATCCCTAAGACCCAAAGATCCTAGAATTTATCTTTGGTCATTAACTAACCAATTTACCCAATTCACCCTTTGTGAAATTGTAGCTTGATACCTAAGGCATGTCTTCCCAAATATGGCATGTTTGCCAAACTATGCATGTAAAATCCTTTGTTATCGTAATTGTTCTTTGTAGTTTGTTTTTCCTCTGTCGAGGCTTAAAGCTCCCGACTACCCTTCCTTAGGTATTCCAATTCCTTTCCCTTCCAAGTGCAATTTCCTTTTAGGAACACTAGCCCAACATCTCGACAATCTAGGTCCTTATCCTTTCCTTGATTTTTCCCCAAAGAATTTTCGTTCAGTGAAACACAAATACCAAAAACAAAAACTCTGAAAACTTATCCAAGTTTGTCAGAAATTTCCGCTATTCTTAAATTCTTTTCCAAAAATCCTTTTCCGATGAAATTCGTTTTAAAACATAATGAAAATAATTTTTCCATTTAATCCTTCATTTTTATTTCTGAAAATCTGTTAATTCTTTTAAAATCATTTCTAACCCATATATTTATTTTTCTCATGTAAAAAGATCGTTGTTCCTCATACTGTCGTTAGGTAAGAAAAAACCCTTATTTCTTGAAAAATTATTTATTATCAATCTTAAAACACTTTTTAAAATACATTTTCTTAAAATTAATATTTATTTCCATTTTTCTCAACGTTTTCAGAAAATGTGTGAAAGTGATATTTTTTCACGGTTACGTACGCTCGGTTGCTCATTAACTTATTCTTTTATTAAAACTCATTAAAATATTATTATTTTTAACTTAAAATTAAATCCACCAATTTTCAAAAACATAATATTTCCCTTAAATTTTCTTAACGTTTTATCCTTAATTTTCAATAAGCACTGATCGGTGTCAGGCTTCCAGCCAATCATAAAAATCAACAAAAAATTTCATACAACACAATTTATCACATGTTTTAACACCCAATAATAAATTCACAAATCACAATTTATGGCATGCATTCACTGATAAATCATGCATCATAGAATATAACGCAATAATTTTTAAACATACACCACAACCTACACAATTAATTACAGACACACCAAACAATTTTATACATATAACTATCGAAGCTCCTCAGGTAAACTCCCCTTACCTTTGAAGATTCAAGTTCTGATTCAACGAAGTCTCGGTTTTTAAATCCGGTTTCCTCTACGAACTCCGAACAACAACTACTAACACAATCCTCACAAAACAACACATAACTAATTAAACTTTGAAAAAAATCTATTATTTCCTATGGGTATGGTTTCAGCCGAAGCTAGGAAAAATAGGTTAGAGGTTTCAAAATTCCACATACTCTTAGATCTATAACCTTATAGTAGTGTAGAGTTAGAGAAAATTGTCATAACTTGAAAATGAAGAAAAAATCATCAAACCCATTTTGTCGGTAGAATCGGCCAACAAAGAAAAAAATGGCTAGGGGTTTCAAAATTTTACATACTCTTTCTTGGATCCATGATCCTAGAGTAGTAGAGAGGTATTGAAAATTGTTAGAACTCAAAAATAATCATCCTGTGATTTTCTACAAATTTTTGAAGACATACATGAAAGTTGAAGAAAATTGATTTTGGACATGATTCAATGGAAAGAAATGGACTAGAAAAGCTTATGATCATGACTTGAAATTGGAACAAAACCTCCTCCATCCTCACAAGTGAGGTTTCGGTCTCATATAGAAAATTGGGAAGGAAATTTTATTTTTACACATGCTCATGAATGAAGATACTAGGGATTATAACTAGTTCATAGCATTTGGAATCATATGAAAAGGATTTTTCTATGATTTTCTAGGAATTTCCAAAGTTCTAGATCTAAGAAATGAAAAGTGATGATCATGGCATGAATTTATGAAATAAATGAATAACAAGGCTTAGATGATCAAGAGTAGAGAGGGTACCTCTTGAAGATCAAGGAAAATTAAAGAGATTGATCAAAACTTTCCAAGAAAACCTTAAGAACTTAGGTTTTTCTTTGTTTTTCTCTAAGTGTAGTTTGAAGAAAATGAGAGAGTATGAGATGGGAGGGGCTGCCGTGATAGAAGAGAGTGAGGGGGTAAGGTGTAGTGAGTCATAAGGGTAGTTTAGGGTTTCTAAACACACTTAGGGGTATTTTAGTCTTTTTACGTAACAAATATCTAAGATATTTTCAAAAACCCATCATGACTAACATGTGGTGAGAAATGAGTGAAGATGTGGCTGATTTGTGTCCACAAATTGTGGGGACAAACTTGACATTTCAATGAAAATTCAAGGGTAAAATGGTCCAAGGACAAATAGTCTTTACACTAATTTGAAGAAATATCTAGATTTTTGTTTAAAGGTAATCATGACATGGGTGACTCATCCACATGACTCACCATCCTAGGTGGCAAGAGGTCTCAGCATCCTATGTCGGGTTTTGTCTCTGCATGTCCGTTCTCGACTCTGTTGATTACCCAATTAGGGTTTTACGCCCGAATCGAGTATAATAACATATTTATTTTGAAAATTTTAATAATAACCCATATCGTTGGAAATGATATATAAATGCTATCCATTTCGTTCTCGGGTCAAAATTAGGTTTTCTGATCAGTAAAATCTTACTATCAGTGAAAATGCAGACCGTTTCCATCTGAATTTTCAACCAAAAATTTCACCGTACACTTATAAAAATAAGTATGATATGAATATGACTTTGGTTTTCCCTAAATCATTTTCTAAGTTCTAGATAAAAAAAATATACACAGATATTTGTTTATCGATACAGAAAACAGCAGAAACAGCAGACATCGGGGTATTACAATTAGTAGATGTAGGCACTGCCTCCACCCATTTTGAAACATAATCAACAGCTACTAACACATATTGATTGCCAAAAGAGGGAGGAAAAGGTCGCATAAAGTCTATACCCCATACATCAAATAATTCAACTTCTAAAATGTCAGTTAGAGGCATTTCATTTTTGTTGGACAAATTCCCCACTCTTTGGCATCTATCACAATTAAATGCATAAGTGTGTGCATCTTTGAACAAGGAGGACCAGAAATAACCTGTTTGGAGGACTTTAGTTGCAGTCCTCATGCCTTCATAATGTCCTTCGCAGGGTGAGTATGACAATGTTGGAGGATGCCTTTTTGCTCCTCCTCTATTGCACATTTTCTCAATATTTGATCCGGGTAGATCTTGTATAAAATGGGATTATCCCATAAGGACTACCTCACAGTGTGGAGAAATTTCTTTCTCTGTTGATAGCTCAGGTCAGTGGGAATAATCTTACTTGCCAAAAAATTTACCAAAGCAGCATACCAAGGTGAGGAAGCTTCTTGTATAGACAACAACTTTTCATCAAGGAAGGCATCTTACAACATGAGATTGTGCCCTAATTCACCTTCTAACTGTAGCCTAGATAAGTGATCAGTTACTTGATTTTCCACTCCTTTTTTATCCCTGATTTCTAACACTACAAAAAAAAAACCTATTTAGCGACCGAAGATTTCGGTCGCTAAACATGATAATTCGGTTGCTATACTGTATAGCGACCGAATTAGCGACCGAATTAAGGGGGTAGCAGAAACCCTGGTCGCTAAATGTTTAGCAACCGAACTTATATTTCGGTCGCAAATCTGCGACCGATATTTCGGTTGCAAAAGTATATATTTCGGTCGCCGTATAGTTGGTCGCATACCCAGCTCGCCTAATTTGGTGACCGATATTCGGTCGCTATTTCGGTCGCAAAATTATTTTTTTTCCTGTAACGATCTTGCCGACCAAATATAGTTTTTCAACTATTACCCCATTGATTTTTAATTTGATATAAACAAAATACACTAATATTTTTTTTAAATAAATAGAAAACATAAATATGATGTACTAACGATCCAAAACACCACAGTCAATATGATCAAGAAAACATATACATTAATTAACGCAAGTTTAACAATGGTTTATAAAAAAAATGTTTAATAAGTACTAATTAACGATCAAAACATAAAAATACACCACAGTCAATAAATACTAATCAAAATATCAAAACTCGTCAATCTTCCAAAGGGATGAACATGTAGAAACGAGAACCCCCAAGGTACTTAAACTTTGCCAATGCACCAGTGGACAACAAATACAACTCCCTGATACCATTTGTATCTGTTGCAAAATATGGGCGATCCTCATGGATTACTATATTCCCATTGAACAGATTTCCGCTTTTGTCTTCAATAGTCACAACACGCGGTATTTGTTGTCCCCAACGACGGTAGAATGGTCGCGGGATTGAAATCAAATCCTGCAAATACACAAGAACAATTTAGTTGATTAGTTTATGCCTTAACCATCATTACATGAATCCGATCGTTATTCTTAAGTTGATGAGATACTGTACCTGGTCTATATGGATGGCTATCTCAAAACATTTAGTCGGGTCCATTTTCTAATAAAACGATAAGGAAAACAAGTCATATGTCTAAACTTCATCAAGTGATAATAAGAAAAGATGGAAAGATCCATGTAGCATACTATCATGTTAAAATAGAACAAAGAAATGCAACTTCACATGCAACTTTACATATTAGAAAACATAGTAGTTTTTAGGAAAGCGGATGATTTTACGTCGTTTTGAAGGATGGTCATAGAGAGGACTTTTCCTACCGGAAGTGCCTAGATAACCTAGTAAGGATGGTCATCAACAACTATTTCTGGAAAGCTCCATTTCCTAATGAAACAAATGAGTAAAAAACCAGAGTTGTTTTCATAATATTGTGTACAAAGCTACTTTCTAATGTGAATAATGTTTTAATGATGACGGCACGTCATGCATGTGCCTGGAAAACTGTGCCTAGCCCTTCATTTTATCTAACCCTATACTTAATCCTTCATTATCTAAGAGACTTGCTTTTAAAATTGGCAATCACAATATATAAACACATAAGGAGTTAATTTAACTCATATAAATATTTGCTAAAAGGTTTTTCAACCACTCAGTCTCATTATCAGCCATTTTCAAAGTAATAGCTCTAACCACATTGTATATTTAACAATAAATTTCATTTGACCGATCTCCAAGTAATTAAACCACCACAAAGGATGAACACATAACTATTTAGTGGATTTAGTCTCATCTGAATATGAAATTAAGCTAATATAATTGATACAGCGGAAATCCACCAAATAGAATATCATATTCATCTCCTACAAAAGTGTAGAAGGCAAAAATATTTTTGTATGCACAAATTATCTGGTAGCCCCAAAGTCTACCATCCATTACTTTACACTCACCACATGACAAGCCCGATAAAAGGCCGCAACAATTATATCATCTCCTTAGACCAATTTTTCCTTCAGCCTAGGAGGATTGTCATTCCTCTTTACACATAAACGTACATTAAAATGCACATTCACATGAATTTATACTTAGAAATTATAACCCGCGGATCAAACTATCATATCGTTGTCACTAACAATAAAAGAACCAAGATTATATCAATCAAGGAAATCTAAAGTGTGCCCGTAAGAAATTCACAAGTTTATACATGCATCATATATTGCATAATTGCCTAGCATTACTCAAGAGGTATTTTCGAAGCATTTGGTATTTGAATACAGGTGGCATTTAATAAGCATTTAGTAACATCCAATACATTTCATAAATATTTTCAAATTTATTTCTTGAAGGAATCCATCAAGTTAAGTACCTTATGTAATCTCTTAGAAAAAATAATTCCGCAAAAAGATGATATATACATAGTGAAGCAAGGAACATATCTCATGTCCATTCCAAAATTCAACCGAAACATGGAAACTAAAGCATGTTATAAAATCTCATAAACCCAGAATTTCTTCACAAATGAAGGCAAAACAAACATCACCAAATTATCTTTATATACATTGCCCAACCTGACAAGCATCATTGTTACATAACCACATTTTGAATATATAAGCAGCCCAGATACTTGCAACAAGTATATAAATATATAGATATATATACCGCCCAAGTTTCACAAAAATTTCAACCACACTCATAACCGAAACATATTAAGAACACACATAAATAGACTAACCAGTTCTTCCAAAACCGAGACAAGCAATGGATTTTATAAAAAGGTTTGATGTAGACAATTTGTTGGCTTCAAGAAGAGACTTTCTAATTAAGCTCATGGACTTTAAATTAGTAAATGAATATTAACAACAACAAAGTCATGCCATTTACGAACTAATAACACTTTATCAATTCATTCCAATGCTTATAATGTAAATATATACAAATATGATTCCATAATCATTTCCAAACAAGTTATCAATAAATACATATCAAATTATTCTAATTACATTGATTCATTGTTATTGAAAGATTTTTATTTTAAAGAGAATAAACTATTCTTCATAGCAATCCAAATGTATGAACATGCTCAGATATAAGTACCAGCCTTCAATTTAAAACCTTGATCTTCACACACATTCTCACTCTACCAATTTCCCAATACAAATATTAAAATTTATAAATCATAAAACTTTACTTGACAAATCCAACCAAAAAAAAAACGTAATTGGCAAAGTAGCCACACTTACTCTCCTGTCAAAACTCTTTGCTCTCCCTGTAATTTTACCTTCTCTTAAGCAACCCGTATCATATTCTTAATTTTCTATTTCAAACAAATCTCACATATCTCATATCAAAACATATCTTCCACAAATCTCAGTATTAAATATAAGATATGAATCTATTAACAAGATTAATTACAAATTAATGTCTGTAATATCAGTCTCAATCTCTTTTATCCACAATTTCTTGCCATTATCTCTACATCTCTACAACACATCTCAATTAATGTCACCCCTTCATATACCTTTACCAATTCCCCCAAACAAGTATTTATAACCCATAATAATTAAACTTGACAAGTAACCACTAACCACCATAATTTTTTTTATAAACAAGCAAGTCGTGTAAATAAGAGTACAAGAAGTGTTCTAACCCGATACATCATTACACTTAACGGTCCATTCTATAATCAACATAAAATGGATTAAAACCAAAACCTGATTGCACTCAAAGCAAAACTAATTGCTCTCCACACAATTAATCTTACTTTCTACAAGCAATCTTTATCATATACTTGGTTTCTTATTTTAAACAAATCTCACATCTCATATAATGACATCTATTATATGTATCTTAATATTCATTACATGATATAAATATATGAATGAAAATTGAAAACCACAATAATTTTTAAATAGGAATTTACATCAAGATTAATCACAAGTTACATTAGAAACAATGAAAAGGTGTTCTACTCAATCACAGTCACCTATATCACAACTCACAACTCACATGAAATACACAAGTAGCTCTTCTCAGTAGTAAGCAATAAAGCAAGCAATGAAACAATGAAGCAAAATAAAAAATGATACATAGAGAGTCCATGCATGGTTACCTCAAGGCAGAGCAGGGAATGCACAAAATGAGGAGAGAAGAGGGTAGGAGGAGCTCTGCACGTACGTGGTGACCGGAGAGCTGCGTACGTGTTGGTAGCCGGAGTATGGTGGCCTGAAACAGAGGGGGGGATTAAAAACAGAGCAGGAAGAGGGGAAAGGAAGAGAGGAGAGGAAGAGGGAAGAGAAACGGAGGCTTACCGGAGACGGCGGTGGTGGCGGTGCGCACTGCACGGTGGTGGCGGCCTGAACGCGAGGGAGAAGAAGATGGGTGAGGAAGGAAGAGATGGCAGAAATGAGGAAGAAGGGAAAGATTTCACGATTTTATGGATTTATAATTTGGCGACCGAAATAATCGATCGCTAAATCGGTCGCCAATCACTTAAATAAAAAATGGTCGCTAAATTCGGTCGCGGGATGAGTTAATTTGAAATTTGAATTCATAAATTTAGCGACGGAGTATTCAATCGGTCGCTAACACGCGTGATTTTAATTTTTTTACGCGCCGTTTAGCGACCGAAAAAATATCGTTCGCAAATGTAAATAAAATTTAACCGTTGCATTTAATTCGGTCGCTAGTTCGGTCGCTAAGAATACATAAAATTTCAGACTTTCAACTGTTACATTTAATTCGGTCGCTATTTCGGTCGCTAAGAAGGAATAAAATTACTGACTTTTAAGTTCCTTTATTTAGCGACGGAAATAGTGACCGATAACCCTGCTACGCTCTATTTCGGTCGCTATTTCGGTCGCAGTATTATCTCTAATCACTACTTCATGTAGATCCTACAATCGGTAGCCAGTTCGGTTGCAAAAAGCAACCGAAAAATTCGGTCACTATTTTCGGTCGCTAAACAACCTTTTTTTTGTAGTGTAAATCAAACTTTTGCTGCAAAAGCACCCATCTTATCAGTCCAGGCTTTGCATCCTTCTTGGCAATTAAGTACTTGATGGATGAATGATCTGTATAGACAATGACCTTGGTTCCCACTAAGTATGACCTGAACTTTTTAAAAGTAAAATACCACTGCTAGTAGTTCCTTTTCTGTGGTGGTGTAATTCAGCTGAGCATCAATTAAAGTTGTGCTTGCATAATAGATGGAATGAAAAATCTTGCCTTGCCACTGCCCCAGCACAGCCCCTATTGCATAGTCACTTGCATCACACATCAACTAAAAAGGTTTTTCCCAGTCAGGAGCCACAATGACTGGTGCAGTGATTAGAGCTTGATTCATTGTTTCAAATGCCTTTAAACATTTTTCATCAAATTCAAATGATGTCTCATGCTGTAGCAACTGACACTGAGGTTTGGAGATTGTTGAAAAATCTTTTATAAATCTTCTGTAAAATCCTGCATGCCCCAAAAAGCTTCTCATTCCTTTCACATTCATGGGTGGAGGCAGTTTTTCAATAACTTCAACTTTGGCTTTGTCAACCTCCATTCCTTTTTTGGATATTGTGTGTCCTAGAACAATGCCCTCTTGTACCATAAAATGGCACTTCTCCCAGTTTAGAACTAGGTTAGTTTCTTCACATCTGTCTAAGATCTACTCCAGATTGTTAAGGCAATCTTGGAATGATTCTCCAAACACTGAGAAATCATCCATGAAAACCTCCATAGATTTCTCTATCAAGTCTAAAAAAAATAGACATCATACATCTTTGGAAAGTGGCAGGGGCATTATACAACCCAAATGGCATCCTTCTGAAGGCAAAATTACCATAGGGGCATGTGAAAGTAGTCTTCTGTTGATCCTCAGGGGCTATGGTTATTTGATTGTAGCCTGAATAACCATCCAAAAAGCAATAAAACTCATTTCCTGCCAACCTGTCAAGCATCTGATCTATGAAAGGGAGTGGAAAATGGTCCTTTCTAGTGGCCTTGTTCAGCTTCTTGTAGCCCATGCAAATTCTCGATCCTGTAACTGTTCTTGTTGGAATTATTTTATTCTTTTCATTTGTGACAACAGTGACTCCTCCTTTCTTGGGCACACATTGGATTGGGCTAACCCACACACTATCTGAGATTATAAACATTTTAACAAGAAAATAAAATAAAACCCAAGAGTCTTTATACTTAAAATGATTATATCCATTAGTTTCTGTGCATATACTTAAAATAAATAAATAACAAGAGTCTTTTGTCCATTAAATCACCAAGTATATAATGCTTCAAGTTTCTAACATGTTTCAACCTTAGATGGATGTTGGCATGGTCTTTGATGCACATTTACACCATAAACATGATTTTATTCTCAAATGCTATCCTAGATTTGCTCATAGTGTGAAATCAAAATGCTTTTGAAAGGATTATTAACTAGTGTATTAGATACAAATAAAATTAGCATTGAGAAATGGTGCAAATTTCACATCCAAAAAAACAAACTTTTGTCTAAGAAGTAAATGTCTAGGCTTTTGGTGTGGACTTACATTTTAATAATCCAAATTTTCAATTTTATTGTTGTTGCTTCAAAGTAAACTTGCATAAATTCATTTTAATTGTTCAAGGGAGAAACCTTTCGTTCTCGAATATAGTTGTATAGATCACTTGAGATTATTGGTTGTAAATATGTGTATAAGCTTCATTTTATGTATTATCCAATGTGGCATTAAATGGAAAATATTTCATGTGCTAGTTTCTGTCATTGTTGATGATTTCTACCAATGCATTCCCTATATTATCTAGTGATGCTCCAAATGTTTGCAGCCCAGGTGCAATAAGGCAATTGATTGAACCAATCCATACGCTTGTAAGTTGATAATTTGTTCGCTTATTTAGTTTTCTATATTGTTTTAGAGTGGATTTAATTAATTTATTTGAGATTTTGAACTTATCTGATCCAAATTCGACTTTGTTTGCCTAAACAAAAGAGGGTTGCAATTGATTTTAGAATGAAAATGGAAGCTAAGCTGCAGTAATCATCCATTGTCCATTTCGGGCAGTACTGTAAAAAAGTTATAAAAAATGATATTTTTTTTGCAACAGTTCTTTTTAACTGCCAACATTTACAATAAGTTAAGGCAGTTTTGAAATCGTCATAGTATACATATATATCAAATATGATAGTCTGATATATAATATGGAGATTTCAACTACCACTTTATAAGTAATTTCTAAAATTTTTTTTGGCTTAAAATGCTCCCTCATTCCCTCCCTTTTCGTAAGATCCCTAATACTCATTTTCTTCCTTTTTTTTCCATTTTAGTAAAGATCCAAACTAGTCGTAACAAAAAAAATGCGACATATTTGGTCTTTGACAAATGGAAAATACCGGTTTGAGATATTTTATTCGCAAACAAATTTAAACGAAGTTCAAAATAATCGTTTTGAGGATAAATTTTATGGACATTTTAATCCCTACCAAGAACTATTTTGAATGTGATTTAAAATTGTTGGGTTTTTTTTTTTGAAACATTGTTGGGGGTTAAAATATTTCAAATTGATATTGTCCATTTCCAAGGTACCAAACATGTTTCCGTATTTTGTGTTGGGGGACCATTTTGTGACTTCACTTTTGCCGCTCTTCACTTCACTCTTCCGCTGTGCCCTAATTCCCTGAAAGTGAAAAATATTGGCATGAAGTGGACATTGACAAGTTAAATTTGCATCTTCAACTTGTAGATGCAACTAATTTGACTAATTTCTCATGGATCTATCTTGTCATTCATACCACAAAATTTGTGGAGTGGGTGTGTTTCATTTATCATTGTGAACCCATCGTTGGGCTCCTTGATCCATTCCTACGTCAATGGAGCTTCGTTCTCATCACCGCCAATCTGAATCCTCATTAGTTTTCGGTAACACTATCTTTCTTATTGTACCTTTAACATTTCTCAATTTTCATTTTTCGTAGTTCGATATTGACTTTGTTGCTTTTGATCGCTGAGAAATTTTTTTGCCATGTCAATGCTTTTTCTTTGTCATTTTTTAAGTGTTTATTATTATTATTAATATTTTCTTTTTCTCGAAATTTGATTCGATATAATTCGTGGGGTGTTGGTTCTTGACTAATTTGATTACTATCTTGGATTCTGGAAAATTATGAAAAGTAGTAGAAGATTCCTCATCAGTTTTCGTCATTTCTCAAATTAATGATTGGTTGGTTTCGCTGTGATTTTTGGAGTTGTTTGATGCTTTATGAAGCTACAAACAGAGAGCATAATTTCAATGTTGTTGTGCTATGTTGCTTGCATTTCTTGCGGGTTTTCTATGCTGGCTTGGATTTCTTAAACTCTTGTCATGTGGCTCTCATACAATTTGTATATATGACCTAGGTGGACATGTGCGGATCAACACATGGTGTTATTTTATTATCAATACATTGCGAGTTGACATTTTTTTTTAGAGTAAACCATCATTTTGGTCCTTGAAAGTTGAGGCGCTGTCAGATTCAGTTCAGTCCCTAGAACAAGAGAAATTCACAAAAAATCCCTAAAGTTGAATACTTAAAATCAAATTAGTCCTTAAAGATTAATTATAAATATCAACTTAGTCTTAAAAAATGTAATTTGTAAGGACCAATTTGGTTGTAAGTATTTAATTTTAGGGACTAATTTGAAAAGAGGATATTTTCTGGACTAAAATGATTGATAATTTATAATTTTAGCGACTTTTTATTTTTTAAATTTCTCTTATTCTAGGAACTGATTTGACAATGTCTCACACTTTCAAGGACCTAAATAATAATTTACTCCTTTTTTGGGGTTTCACAATTGGTTCTTTGGTCGTATCAGTATATGAGTTTGTTGGTCGTATTAATACATGGGTTTGGCATTTGGTTCTTTGGTCCCTTAGCAAATGTGCTAATGGCCTGTTACTCTAATGGCACAAAGCTTCAATTTTTTATTTTTTTTTATTTAGATAGAAGAAAATTCATAAATGAGGAAGATCCGAAGGTTGTAGGAGGAGGATAAAAAAATTAGTAAATTAGAATATTAGATTTTTTATGTATTACAAAAAAGTATAATTTGGTGTATTAGTATATTAGTAAAATAGTATATTAGATTTTTTCTAAATACTTTCTTCTTTGATGGTTTTCTTCTAGTAATCCTAGTAGGTATCAATACATAGGATTACTAATGCTTTTAAGTAACTAATGCACTGGGTGTTTAACTCTTACTTTAGGATAAGTTGCATTCTCAGACTTTCTTTTTCAGTTTAGACAAATGTCGGTGTCATTTTGTCTCATTGCTTCATAGCATAGACGCGATATTGCATATGAAAGATAATTGATGTAACCATAATGGATTCGCATATGGTGGTTGTCCTTTTTCTATACCCCTTCTCCCTATCAAACTATAGCACTCTGTATATAGTTATATACTTTTTTTTTGAGTTTTGTCAGTTATTGATATCTTTATCTGCAAAGGCTGAATGATACTTCAAAATAGTTTTTCTGGTGCAAATGCATGTATTGGAGCTTCTGTGTTTCCTCTATCTATAGGGTGGTGATGATGCAAAGTTGAATCACCACCAATTATTACTTCTTATTGTTGACAAAGAAAATGCAATTCAATGTTAATAGATATATTGGAGATTGAGTTTGCTCATGAAAATGTTTGAAATACTTTGCAGTTTCTAGAGTTTTTCTGAGGTTTGGAAAGGCTCTTGAAGTCAAGAAAGGAGAACCTGAAGATATATTACGAGAAATGGTCTGTAAGCAAAGTTTGCGATGCGGAGAACATGCCTTATCTGTTCAGTTCATATTAGACTGTTGACTATGATACTAATTGATTCGGGAATAAAGTCTCCATCCTTAACTACTATCAACGGAAAGAATTCATGTTTGAAAGCTCTGGAAGATTTGATATCTGGATATGTTGTACTAAAAGAGTTTCCATTAGATTGGTTGGATGAAGGTACTGTCGATATTATGATTTAGATTTATCTAAAAAGCTTTGTCTATTGAATTTTCTATGTGATGGAGCTTTAGCCACAGAGAAACTAAGGAGGTTATTGATGGTCAAAATTCAATATTTGTTGATGAAATTAGAGAAGCAAAATCTAAGGTTGTTGTAGCTAAGGAAAAGGAAAAATGTCTTCAGAAGAAGTTGCGGGATGAGATATTTATAGCTATTGAATCTAAAGGGTCAATTTGGGAGCATGATGTTCTTTTTTTTTTCAAAGATTTAAAAAGTGAAACAACTCAATCTCGTGCTAAGTGGCTAGAGGCCAAGCGCACAATCCCTAATAGTATGCTATGATATTTAAGATTTGCTCTGATGTTTAAACCTAGTTCATGCCTAAAGATTTTCAATCTTATTCTCTGAATAATACTTGGGCGGTGATGCTACTTTATGTAATTTAAAGACTACTTGAGTTACAGGAGTAATAATTAGAACAATAAATGAAGGAAAAAAAAACTCAACTTGATTTTTTATGTTACTAAATCTTATCTTAGAGTAGATATGTTTACTAATTGAACTATGTGTGCTTGAACAATTGAAACTTTTTGCAATTCTTATTTAAATTTGTAAAAAAATACTGAAAAGTACACCCGTGATTAAGGAAAGGGTGTTCCATTGTATTTTAATACAAGTTTTCTGATTAGTTTCTTCAGCATGGTTACAATTGCCAGATTGCCTCTAAGTTATCTTGCAAAATATGTTTGAATTTATGCATCAATATTTGATTACACGGCCTTTGTTTGAATGTTAGATTTTCAGCATGTATGATGAATCATCTGTTGTCTTCACAAGGTTGGATTTGCTTTTGAAAACATAGATACTCATATTCATAGAAATATATTTATTAATTAGGCTTAAAATATGATGATTGTTTACTCTGAAATGAACAAATGAAAACACAAGGGGGTTGAATTGTGTTTTGCTTAAACTTTTCCACAATATGAAAGTTTTCTTCAAGAAGCAGGATCAGACACTTTGAGGCATCTGATGCAGAACAAGTTAATTTAAAACTTAACACTTTAAACCCTGGTTAGCACAATAAATATATAAAGCAAACTTAAAGAGATAAGGGAAGAGTTGACACAGATTTATTCTGGTTCACCCCAAACATTGAGCTACGTCCAGTCCTTGGTTTCACCATGTGTTACACTATAGCTGATCAGGTTATAGACAGATATTATTCCCACACCCAGCCTCCTCAAGCTCAACCAACAAGTATTGTTTGCACACCTACCCTCTCCAAGCTCCTTACAAGTATTCTTTCAGCAAGCCTCTTCAAGCACTTTATAGAGTAAGATATAAATGAAGCACTAGCTTCAAAGTTTACAACTTTGCAAGTCAACCAAAGTAACACGCAATGAGTGAATAAGAAATAAGGTTGGTATGATTGCAGTAATAACTTATCAATAAATACAAATGATTGACCAGAGACGTATTTTTAAAAAGAAGAACTTAGAGAGTTTTGAATGATAAGAGAGTATTAATTGCTAGAGGATTAAGTTCTAGTCAGTCTCTTCAAGCAGTCTTCAAAGTCCTCCTTTTATACTCATAAGCAATAATTCTGTTGAGAGATGAATATATTTTTGTTCTTCATAATGCCATAGAGTCGTTCTGAATCTCCATTTAATGTTTATGATCGTTGGAGAGCTTCAAGACAAGTTAAACGTATTTCTTGGCATAGCTTTATCAGAGTGCAGCATGATTCAGAACAGTTACAGTTGCTTTTCTGACTTGGGGTAGCACGACTTTCCTTGTTTGTGCAACACGGGCATGTGACCGCATAAAGGTCGCTTAACTTGTTGCAACAATAGAATTTCCAACTGGCTTTGTACCTTTGTGCTTTGTGTGCTTGAATCAATATTCTTTGATTTGAAAATATGCTAAGGAATTTTAAATGAAAGTATCATAAAGCACTTTCAGGCACTTTGCAAGGCTAGATGCATTTTCATAGCTCGTTGTTACTAGGTCTGAAGTCAGACGTATTTTATAAAAACAGACACATTTTTCAGACACTTTTGTTTTACTGAAATGCTTTTGTTTCAAGACCTGCACACTTAATGCACATATCAGTAGATTTCAAAAGGTTCGATTAAAATCATTCTTTGTTTGGATTCATCAAAATTAGAGATGTCAGAAACTTAGGCTTAACATACTCATGCATGTAAGCACCAGATGTAGGAAGTGGGGTTCCATTGTCTAATGGACTCAACAGATCATCATCAGGTGCAAGTAATGCCCATCAATCAGTGGATCATTCGAGTCCTCAATGATCACTTATCAAGATGTTTAGATTGTAATTTTATGTAAGTGGATTTTTTGTTAAGAACAACATAGTGATGATTTTAAGGGTCAGTTACTTTTTTTGTCATTTCTTGTTTTAATTTTCAGAGAAAATAGAAAATGGGCTTGAAAATATGTATGGTTGAGTTTAATGAAAATATTTTCATTGAAAACATTTCTGGATTTGGGTCCAAATGTGGAAACAGGAAAAAGTTGTTATAATGTTTCCTTCCCTAATTTTTGAAAATAGGAAATCAAAATAGAAAACAGGAGGTCAAAACAAACAGGTTTACAAATTTTCCAAAATTTGAAATTGCTTTTTTTTTCATAAAATAAAAATAGAAAATGAAAATGCAAATCAAACAAGCCTAAAGGGGGGATCAATAGCTACATAACAACTTCAGGATGGTTGTTTACGGTGGTTATTGTAAGACTCGATGACTTAGAGATTTTGATATATGACAAATATAATTTAATGTGTGTGCAAGTGTCTTAGTGTCAAATTTCAAAGACAGGTATCAAGCAGTGATCAACAAGTTCATTAATCAAATTCAAGGAAAATATTCAAGGAAGAACTTGAAGGAATCAAGGAACTGTATGTAGAAATCAAAAGAGCAAAGTCAAAGATCAAAGGATCATCAAGACCAAGCTTAAAGGAGAATTTTAGATTTAAGTCTTAGATGATTTGTAAGAGAAATAAATCTCTTAGTCACAAGATAGCTCAACTAAAAAGATGCATGAAGAAAATCAATTTTCATAACCTGCATTAAAAAGGAATAAGTTTTTTTTAATGAAAATGATTTTTGGAATTAAGAAAATTATTTGTCAGGTACAACCATATAATCAATGGATGTATGTCTGTTACTGTAACTGACAAATGAATTTAAGGTTCTTGATTCAGTAACACCTATGCACAATATGAAACCAAATCAGTTATAAATGGTTAACTGAATACAACCCTGTACATATGCTATGTACGCGTGTATTCAAGTTTCAGGAAAATCTGATGTTCATTAATACATAGAGATGTATTGAATGGATGTATTGATAGATTAACCAAGTTCAAGACTATTAGTATGAAATTGGTTAATACAACCCTGTACTCAACCCATGTTCAAGAATCAGAATCAAGAAAACAGATTATGTTATCAGACCCAAATCTGTTTTAATTGATCCCAACGACTATAACTTGTTTCCTATAGATAGAGGGATCAAAGGAATACTTTTTAAAATAACAAACAGATCAGAATTACATGAAATCAATTTGAGAGATCAGTTGTGAAAATCATTCATCTTCTTGCTTGAGCTTCATTGTGAAAAAGAGTGTTTCAATTCTCATAAGTGCTTTAATTTGTATATCTGACTATTGAGAGTTTAGGAATCAATCTTTTCGTTCTATTCGATTTTAAAGAGAGAGGGAGTCTCTATGTGTGATTAGGGTGAGGTATCCCTAAGGAAGAACATTGAGGCTCTTCACATGAGTGTGCTATCTCGAGGTGAATGATTACTCTGTGGTGTAAAGGTTTTCCAAGCTACCTGGCTAAAGCTTGTTGTGTTAGTGTGTGAAAACCCACAGGTAGTGTGGGGACTAGATGTAAGTCACAGTGGTGGTGACTGAACCAGGATAAATCTGGTTGTGTGGTATCGCCAAACTCAAGCTCTTTAATTTCTGTCTTGCACATATAACTGTGATCTTGATATTATAAGTTTTCAATTGATATCAGTTCTTGATCTGTTTAATTTGAATTAAAACCAAAGTATTACTGCAATCAATCTTGAGTTATTAATTGTTCAAAACTGAGTTGATTAAAACTGTTCTTGTTAACTAAAACTGATATATTGTAACTTCAGTTCTTGACGGACTAAGGCCTGCATCTAATACCTGTACGATCCTGAACTGAACTTCTTTCTGTTTGATTCAATCATTAAAGTGACAGAAGCGTTTGTTCACACAAGTGACAGAAGTGCTCGTCCACTAAAGTGACAGAAGCACTGATTTATCTTTCTGAATTAATCTTTCTATCCTCATCACCTTCTATTCAAGATTTCATAAAAAGCCCTTCACTGTTTTTGTGAAAGATCCTAAGGCAACTCTGATTTGAAAACTAAAGTTTTGGAAAAGGAAGAATTTTTGAAAACTCAATTCACCCCCCCCCCCCCCACCCACCCACCCACCCCACCCCACCCCTCTCGCTTTAGTCGTTGAAGCCAAAACAACAATTGGCATCAGAGCTAAACTCATAAGTTTGGCTTAACAACTATAAGAGTATGCCTTCCAATGACTGTTTGAATGAAGGAGCTTCCCTTACACGCCCTCCTGCCTTCAATGGATCTGGGTATATCTATTGGAAGGAAAGAATGGTAATCTTTCTTGAGGCAGCGGGTGTTGACATATGGGATGCAGTAGAAAATGGACCATTTGTCCCCTCTACTGTAGATGCTATTGGTGCTCCAAGAAATAAGACTAAAACTGAATGGAATGAGGATGATAAGAAAAGAGTTCAATATAATGCACGTGCTAAGAATAGTATAACATCTGCTTTAAGTCGTGATGAGTTTTTCAGGGTTTCAAATTGCAAATCAGCAAAGGAGATGTGGGATACATTGCAAGTAACACATGAAGGAACCACAGATGTCAAAAGATCAAGAATGAACACCCTCACACGAGTATGAGCTGTTCAGAATGAAGCAAGGAGGACCTATGATTGAAAGGCAAAAGAGATTCACTCACATTGTCAACCAACTTGCTGGTCTTGGAAAAGCTATATCAAATGAGGATCAAATCAACAAAGTAATGAGATGCTTGAGCAGGGAATGGCAGTCTAAAGTCACTGTAATCTCAGAATCTAGAGACCTCTCATCAATGACCATTGCCACATTGTTTGTAAAACTGCAAGAGCATGAATTGGAGTTGAACAGACTGAATGAGAATGAAGAAACTGACAAAAAGAAAAAAGGATTAAAAAGAGGTAAAGTTGACACAACTTTGTTCACTAAGAAAATGGCACACAACATTTTACTTGTACAAATATATGTGGATGATATAATTTTTGGTGCCACTAATGAGCATTTGTGCAATGAGTTTGCAATGAGTTGATCAAGAAGTTTGGCATGGAAAATGCTAAGGAGATGGCTACTCCAATGAGTACCTCCTGTTATTTGGACAAGGATGAGCAAGGTAAACCTGTTGATGTTTCTAAATTCATAGGTATAATAGGCTCACTACTTTATCTTACTGCTAGTAGGCCAGATATCATGTTTAGTGTATGCTTGTGTGCTAGGTATCAAGCCAATCCAAAAGAATCACACTTAACAACAGTTAAAAGGATAATTAAGTATCTGTTAGGAACAAAAGACATGGGATTATGGTATCCCAAGGGTGCTACATGTACTTTAATTAGCCATTCAGACTCTGATTTTTCTGGTTGTAAACTAGATAGAAAGAGTACAAGTGGAACTTGCCATTTACTAGGAAACTCATTAGTATCATGGTTCAGTAAGAAACAATCTAGTGTGGCTTTATCCACTGCAGAGGCTGAATATGTAGCAGCTGCTAGCTGTTGTGCACAGGTTTTATGGATGAAACAACAATTAGTTGATTATGGTGTGCAACTAAACCAAGTTCCTATTAGATGTGACAATACAAGTGCAATTAACCTAACTAAGAATCCCATAATGCACTCTAGAACTAAACACATAGAATCAGACATCATTTCATTAGAGATCATATTCAAAGTAGAGAAATTGAGATTAAATATGTTGATACAACTAAACAACTTGCTGATTTTTTTTACCAAGTCCTTAAACAAGGAAAGCTTCTTTTTCATTAGAAGAGAATTGGGCATAATTGATCAATCCTATATCTAATCTCTAAAGAAACTGTTTATATGACTGTATCTTTGTGTAAATATACTCTGATTCTTGTATGATTTGATTTGGAATATCTATGAATGATTAGAAGAGAGTTTCAGAAGAAATAGATTTGATCAGGAATGGATCCCCTGTGTTTTCAGTCTGATAAACTCAGAATACACAAGATTCTAATTCTGCTCGTCCACACAAGTCTTTGGACTTGCTAAGTCCTTAATGCGAAGCTCCGTCCAATGACGTGGCATATAGAGGTCGTCTACTAGGTTACGTTCTTTGGACTTTCTAAGTCCTTAATGAGAAGCTCCGTCCAATGACGTGGCATATGGAGCTCGTCTACTAGGTTACGTTCTTTGGACTTGCTAAGTCCTTAATGAGAAGCTCCGTCCAATGACGTGGCATATGGAGCTCGTCTACTAGGTTAAGAGCCCTGAGGATTGAAGACGATGCCGATGTAGAATCTTATTTCAAAACTTCAAATCTTCTAAAACTCACTCTTTCTTCACCTAATTCCGCAACCCTAGTAGAGCTATCCTTAATCCTTCTTGTACCCAAACCAACCCTAATATGGCAAGAACCAAAAATACTGGATCTTCACCCTCAACAGCTGCTGTGAAGGAAACTGAGAACACCCCTGCTGAACCATCACCTAAAAGCCGGAAAAAAAAAGAAAATCAAAAAGGAAGAACTAGTTCTAGAAATTCATAGGAATTAGAACTTAGTTTTTGAAAGGTAAAATGCCTTAGTTTGTAATTTTGGCTGATGGTTTCTGTTCTTTTTGATTTGTCCCTGCACCTATCCCTCTATCATAAACAATTTTATATGCTATGTTTGAATGTTTAAATGCTTGTGAGACACCCCGTTGTGCCCCGGTGTTTTATTAGATTAATTACCTTCTTAAATCAATTCTTAATCTTGCGCTTATCGTGAAAATACGTAAAAATTAAAAACTTATTTAATTATCATATAACTTCTATAAATTTAAAACACAATAACTTTAACATATGTAAATACACACTTAGTTGTTCATTACAATACCAAAACACTGTTGAGGGTATCCTCTCAGTAGGATCCATCACATGCATAAACTTAATAACATACATACTTAGCGAAAATATAAAATTACTCCTTAGACACACTGGCCATAATGTCTATACTCTAATCGCCACGGATCACAGCTCGACCCCTAGTATCGGGTTCGTAAGGAGTTCCATCTAACTCCTCAGCAATCTCGATTTCATAAAGAGTTCTGTCTAGCTCCTCAGTAACATAACCCTCCATCGGGTCTTCTAACGTAAACCAAAGAAACCCACAAAAATACAGAAACATAGGGAATAAGAAACGGTTCTATCATCAAAAAGCGGAAAAGAGTCATAGTAAATCATACAGTAATTGTCACAGACAAACAACGCACATAACTAACAGATCACCCTCAAGTTAATATATTATCCTCTACCCTCAATCTCATGCTACTCAAAGACACCATAGTTGTACACCTATTTCCTAAGGTGGAAGTGGTCTCGCGAGAACTCTTGATTTTACGTGTATTATATTACCAATACACAGAAGTGTTTTACGTGTATTATATTACCAATACACGGTGTATTATATTACCAATACACAGAAATGTTTTACATGTATTATATTACCAATACACAGAAGTGTTTGACATGTATTATATTACCAATACACGGTGTATTATATTACCAATACACAGATTCTATGCCATAACACCTCTTTAACATACATCATCTAGGATAGGCACTTCTAAATCATCATTATCCTCACACCCAAAACAATCATCTCTTAGACAACATATATATCTTTACTTAAAAACGACTAAGCATAATAATACAAACTAGGCAGATCATGCATAACACAGTATCAATCAAAATATTCCCATATCACAAACATAGCACAAAATCAATTCAATAAAGGTAATAAAATCAAATCAACCATCAACAATATAAAATCAACCTAATATCGATAAACCTACAATCCCCGAATCACCATTGGTTTTTCAGAAAAGGTTTCCAATGTGATTTTGGTCTTGTCGATTACTCGACTACTAGTAGGGTTTAGGTCGCCCTACACAATTATTATATAATCTACTACTTATCCATTCCGACGATAGGTTGGTTCTTTCCCCCACCTGGGTTATCACCGGACTCCCGAACTCGAAGCTCCTCGTTGTCACACCACTAAGTACTAACTCCACCTTCTGTGAAGGTAAGGAGATTAAATGCTTGAAGCGGTATACCACGAACGTCCTCGTTTCCTCCGCGATGGAAGTCTATGGTTATGAACACAAAATCACAAGTTAAAATCAAACAAGAACACTAAACCACAAGGTATGGGTTCGTCCAAGACTAGTTCTTAGGGTTAGAGATTCCTGAAAATTATACAACTCATGGATTTATGATCCTTAAGTGTTAGGAGTTCATAAACAATGATCACTTAACAAAGTTGAATTAAAATCCCACTAAGTTATAAACTTAGGGTATTCGGCCAAGGCTAGTAAAATAGGCTAGCATTCACTAAACTTTCCAATCTCTTAGGTTTACCATCCAAATGTATTAAGAAGCTCAAAACCATGATCATTTTGGAAAAATAAGAACAAAGTATCCTAGGTCCATAACCTTCTAGGTTCGGTCTTCATAGGATTTATAGGTTAGAAATCTTTAAACTTTCCAATCTCTTAGACTTAGATCCAAATATCTTATGGAGCTCAAGTCCATGATCATTTTGGAAACAATGGAAACTTAAACATTCCAATCTCTTAGACTTAGCATCCAAATATCTTTTGGAGCTCAAATCCATGATCATCTTGGAAAACAATGGAAACTTAAACATTCCAATCTCTTAGACTTAGCATCCAAATATCTTATGGAGCTCAAGTCCATGATCATCTTGGAAAAATGAACGTAATACATCCTAGCTCTGATAACATAGAATAAACAAGTTAGAAATCCTTAAACTTTCCAATATCTTAGACTTAGCATCCAAATATCTTATGGAGCTCAAGTCCATGATCATTTTGGAAAAATAAAAACTCACACATCCTAGCACCTAAACACTAAGTTTCGGCCATCATAGGATGATGAGGAAAATATTCTTTGTTTAACAATAACTCTTAGGTTTAGAATCACAAGGTATTAAGAGTTCTAAATCAATGATCATACTTGGAAAGTTGAAACATAGTATCCTAGGCTTACTTATTCATATTTTCAGCCATCATAGGAACAAGCTATCAAAACTTACAAGATTTATAGATTTAAGATCAATAGATAGTAAGAAACTCAAACACATGATCATATTCCAAAAGCTGAAACAAAAACTTCCTAGGTCACAAATGCAAGCATTCTGCCTTCATTGGAAGATATAGGTAGATATTTTTGTTTTACACAACCTCTTAGTATGTGAAAATATAAGTTAATACAAGACTATAGAAAGTGATTTCAACTCAGAAGGAGTTTTCTACCATTTTAGAGAGATTTTAGAAGTTTAAAGTATATAAAGAACACATAAAGTAAACTAAGAAATAAAAGATGAAACCTGCAAAAAAGATTCATATGAGAGCATTACCCTTAGTATAAGGAAGAACTTTAATGAAGAACTTAAGTAAAAATGATGAATAAAAACTAAAGCTTTAAGAGCTTGAACTTTTAGAAGAAAGAAGAAGATGAAGGTTTAATGGAGGTTGAAGGAGGAAGATGATGAAGTGAAAATAAAAGGGGTATATATAGAGAGGGGAGAGAGTGGCACGAAATTGAGGAGAGACGAATGAGCTTGGAGAGCAAGTTTTGACCTTGTGCCTTATTTGGTTGAAGAGGAAAGAGAAAAATAGGTTTTTAGAATATAATATGATATATTTCAAAAAGTCCATCTTGACCACTTTTTAGGAGGTAGCTTAGGCCATACCTCTTGTGAGTCACCTCACTCCCTCATCTCACCTCAAGCCTTTTATGTCTCCTATTCTGCTCCATTTCATACCCGGTTGCATTTCCGATCGTAATTCTTCCGACGTTTTCACCCAAATAAAATATTTTATTTTATTTTTGAACGAAAATTTTCAAAATAACCAAAGTTGAAGGAAACATAATAAAAACACTAACTATATCGTTCGCGGGTCTAAATTAGGTTTTCTGTACAGTAAACTTGTACTGGAAGTGAAAACGCAGACCGGCTTTGGTCTGAATTTTCAGCCGAAAATTTTACCGTAACCGTCTACCATAAAGTAAACTATGAATATGATTTTATTTTAATCAAAAACAGTTGCTAACTCTCAAATTTAAAATTATAATTTAATTATATTTAACCGGTTGAACAGCATAATTAAAATCAGGTTGTTACATCTTGCCTTCTCTATTGCTTTGAATATTTCTTTTCTTTACCGTTTTGATAATGCCAAAAGGGGGAGGAAAAAGTATGATATAGAGAAAGGGGATAATAACAAATTATACATGCATATGTTGAGGAGGAGCTTATAAGCTTTCATGATTAATGGGGAGTAAATCAAATTCTTCTCTGATTATTTTTTTTTGCTCTGATATACTTCTGCTCTGATACCATGATATAAATCTGTCAACAACACTTAGCTTCTGCTACACTTATACTCTGATCTTATAATTTGTTAGAATATTTGTCATAATCAAAGTGGGGGAGTTTGTAAGACTCAATGACTTAGAGATTTTGATAAATGACAAATACAATTTAATGTATGTGCAAGTGTTTTAGTGTCAAATTGCAAAGACAGGTATCAAGCAATGATCAACAAGTTCATTAAGAAAATTCAAGGAAAATATTCTAGGAAGAACTTGAAGGAATCAGGGAGCTGCATGTAGAAATCAAAAGCGCAAAGTCAAAGATCAAAGGATCATCAAGACCAATCTTAACGAAGAATTTTAGATTTAAGTCTTAGATGATTTGTAAGAGAAAGAAATCTCTTAGTCACAAGATAGCTCAACTAAAAAGATGCATGAAGAAAATCAATTTTCATAACCTGCATTATAAAGGAATAAGTTTTTTTTAATGAAAATGATTTTTGGAAATAAGAAAATTATTTGTCAGGTACAGCCATGTAATCAATAGATGTATGTCTGTTGCTGTAACTGACAAATGAATTTAAGGTTCTTGATTCAGTAACACCTATGCTCAATATGAAATCAAATCAGTTATAAATGGTTAACTGAATACAGCCCTGTACATATGCTATGTACGCGTGTATTCAAGTTTCGGGAAAATCTGATGCTCATTAATACATAGATGTATTGAATGGATGTACTGATGGATTAACCAAGTTCAAGACAATCAGTATGAAATTGGTTAATATAGCCCTGTACTCAACCCCTGTTCAAGAATCAGAATCAAGAAAACAGATTATGTTATCAGACCCAAATCTGTTTTAATTGATCCCAACGACTATAACTTGTTTCCTATAGATAGAGGGATCAAAGGAATACTTTTTTAAATAACAAACAGATCAGAATTACATGAAATCAATTTGAGAGATCAGTTGTGAAAATCATTCATCTTCTTGCTTGAGCTTCATTGTGAAAATTAGAGTGTTTCAATTCTCATAAGTGCTTTAATTTGTATATCTGACTATTGAGAGTTTAGGAATCAATCTTTTCATTCTATTCGATTGTAAAGAGAGAGGGAGTCTCTATGTGTGATTAGGGTGAGGTATCTCTAAGGAAGAACATTGAGGCTCTTCACATGAGTGTGCTATCTCGAGGTGAATGATTACTCTGTGGTGTAAAGGTTTTCCAAGCTACCTGGCTAAAGCTTGTTGTGTTAGTGTGTGAAAACCCACAGGTAGTGTGGGGACTAGATGTAAGTCACAGTGGTGGTGACTGAACCAGGATAAATCTGGTTGTGTGGTATCGCTAAACTCAAGCTCTTTAATTTCTGTCTTGCGCATATAACTGTGATCTTGATGTTCTAAGTTTTCAATTGATATCAGTTCTTGATCTATTTAATTTGAATTAAAACCAAAGTATTACTGCAATCAATCTTGAGATATTAATTGTTCAAAACTGAGTTGATTAAAACTGTTCTTGATAACTGAAACTGAAACTGATATATTGTAACTTCAGTTCTTGACTGACTAAGGCATGTATCTAATACTTGTACGACCCTGAACTGAACTTCTTTCTGTTTGATTCAATCACTAAAGTGACAGAAGCGCTCGTCCACACAAGTGACAGAAGCGCTCGTCCACTAAAGTGATAGAAGCACTGATTTATCTTTCTAAATTGATCACCTTCTATCCTCGTCACCTTCTATTCATGATTTCATAAAAAGCCCTTCACTATTTTTGTAAAAGATCCTGAGGCAACTCTGATTTGAAAAGTAAAGTTTTTGAAAAGATGGAAATTTTGAAAACTCAATTCACCCCCCTCTTGAGTCGTTTAAGCCAAAACAACAGTTATGACCATGGTGTTGAAGATAATGAAGGTATATTATATAGTGGTTGATGGGAATTGTTGTTTTGCCTTAAAAACATGTGTATTAAGTATGTGCGAGTATACACAATCGCAGCAAGTAGTAAAGATTAAGTGAGAGATTGTTCGACGAGGATTAGAATGGTATTAAATAACCAAAACTCAAATTAATGGTTCTATTGAGCTAAGATTAAAGGGTAGCCAAATAGTGTGTGAAAGTGTTGATTTTCAATATTTAAAAAGAACAATATTAAAAAGGCAGTATTAAGAAAACAAGATAATAAAATGGGGTTGTGAACAGATATGGTAAAACAGCTACATGTATGAATCCCTTGTAATTTCAGTTTAGCTTTAGTTATGCTCTGCGATGCTGCAGTGTTTAGCTCCAGGAAATGAAAGTCGTGTTATCCAACACTTAAAAGATGATGTTCATTAAATGTGTTCTATTACTAGATTCATATTAATTACACCGTCTTTTTTATGAAGCACGTTCTAGTTAGCTTAAGGACTTGAATGATTATTCCTAATACATTCAACATCTACTAATTTTCCAATTAGAGACTAAACCCTTATCTCTTAAACATGTCCACTTACTTAGCTTTTCCAAGTTCAGCAAGCTCAAGTACTACTTAAGATAGCCAAACTTAAATAAAACAACATATAAACGAAGATTAAGAGAAAATATAAAAGTAAAGCATCGCATAACATTAACTAAACATTCATTACAAGTTCAGCATAACAGTAGCTATAACAAGTTAGCTCATAATGAGCTTACAAAATCTAGAAACAAAATAGAAAATGGGAGAAGAAACCATTACAATGGAGGAACAAAAATGGAGACTATGGAGAGGAAGAAGAAGACCCCTGTCTGCTGCCTTTCTAGGTCACGAAATTCTTAACTAAGGACCCTCAAAAGTAAAGGAATGTCCCCTTTTACGGTTTTACAAGGGCGTTTTTCTCTCTCCTACATTTGTGCTATTAATATAATACTAACATAAAAGCTTGGGCCCATTTCATTAATGGCACCAGTGCAAAACCCAAGGCATGTGACTGGGACACGTCCTCAGCTTTTAGGGAGAACCTGCATGAGAGAGAAAGTGGTCTCGCTTTTGTCCTTTTCTGATAAGGAGTTCGCGCTCAGATGCTACAACATGTCCAGAGCATTTTCCAGCAGCTTGTATAAACTTCACCATAAACCTAACAAAAATCAAGAAACACATTAAGCATATTCCTAAACACTCAAAAACAGAAATTTCATGATCTTTGCACAATGACACACAATACATTAAACTAAACGAAAACTCATAAAACATAAACACAAAACACTCAAAGATTACAAAAACTCAAGCTAATAAAGAGTAGATAACTCTCATTTCTAAGAGTTATCATACCCCAAAAATTGAATTATTTCTTGTCCTCAAGCGATGGAAAGAAAGACACAAAAGAAAAAAAAATCAACAGACATAAACATGCACACAAGATTGATAGACCACAAATCCTTTTTCTCAAAGCAACATCACAAACCAAAACCTCTTACTTCCTCAACATTCATGCATCATAAATCAGCAGATTTTCATGACTTCGATCAGCCCAGAACAACATGCTATAGCAATATGCACTCAGAACAGTGTGTTCTTCCTCACTCACAAAAGTAAATGGTTCACTCAATCAACATCCACATGTAACCCTATCATAAGCTTGACAAGCTTCTAAACTCCCTAGCACAAAATCAAAGCTTTACACTGCTAGAGGACTTTTATTGGGTTGCAATGGGGCTAAGGCTGAGACAACCCCGATGTCCCATTAAAGAAAACCTAATTAACTAAACCTTAATCACGATATAATGTTAAGTGTATATAAAAAAAATATAAGTATTCAAACTTTAAACATATGGAACGGGAATATCAACATCATATCACACACATATATATAAAGTACAAACATACTGTCCTGATACACTATAGAGGGCAACCCATCAATAAAGTCTCGATAGTACAACCCAACATACCGACACTGAAAAAAAAATATAGATAAAAGTCTGAAAGGAAAAGACACCTCACATCACTCCACTCTAACCCAACCCCGCTAAAAATGTACATAAAAAATAGGCTCAACACACACAGCCTATGTACACTGTACGCACTGGCCTCCATTAACGCTAGCATGGACGACTAGAGCTACCCTGACTCTCCCCGCGTGTACGTCGGTACACCTTCTGTTGCGGTCCTGGTGGTGGTGCTGATGTTGGTGGCCAACTACTACTCAATGTACTCCCGCGATGAGGATGTTGAAACTGTCACCGATAATGAGCATTGTGACGAACATGATCCCGAGGAAACACTGGAGCTGGAATCACAATCTCTAAGCTCTAAGATGCCTAATGATATGGTTGTGGCATGGGCAGAGGATACCGGAATACTGGAAGGGAAAGGATCTGTCCCAGACGGAAAGTCCTGACAAACCCAAATGAGGACCCTCTTCTAATCTTACATAAGCGGAAACTAGACCTGTATATACAGCAAAAGATGTGACTGGATAGACTTGTCACCCTCCGTCATCATGGAACTCTAATTCAATGGTTCCCATCAATGGAAACCCCACCGGTCTTGTCATCTATGGATGATCCAGGTGCGCCATCACTATCAATTGAGTCTGCTCCACGAATAAAGAACGAACATACACAGAAAAGGGGTAGGGAGATAAGAAACTAGCTATCATCATAAGTGGAAAAGGATGCATAGCATATATACAATAATAGCACAAAGATATGCATCACGGAATAAACACATATCAATAACAATCATCCTCAAAACATGTCATCATCCTCTACCCTTCGCGCTCGTGTAACTGATTCAATATGCTGACATGGCCACCACACCATCCTGTCACACATCCCTCGTCTGATTGGGGATATTAGTAAGTCGTCCAAGCAGTGCTTTCATGTACATTGATGCACACCCTAGTTCCCTCTAGGGTGCTCGTTCAGAGAATGAAACTAATTGCCCATCCTCGGTGGAGAATAGTGGCACTGTGCTCTCGTTGGAGTAGCTCGGCAAGGACTACGAGAGTATCACGGTAGTCTTCCTCAAAACCACAGCGTGGGGCCACTCACCCGTGAATCCGATATCCGTAATCGGATACTCTGACCTCGTGTGTTCCACCCACACGACTATGATCAACACAATGCATCTATATGAGTCTCACAGACTCGCCTCGGGTCATATCCCAGTGCCTCAACCTTCCATCATCATCTCATGTCACCTCATATAGTTCATCACATATAAAATAATATTTTATTAGGCGAGGCACATATAAGTCATAATTCACACTCCCCCCAACATGCATCTCTCCAAAACAATACATATAATTACCTAGATGCCAACTAAGCAAGTAACGACAATTATCGCATGTTATCACATCAACCATATTATACATAATAAAATAATATTAAAATATTCATATGCTCATAATTAGCCAAATAATTCATATTAAACATATTAACACAAACAGTACACAGCAAGCAGCTCAACGGGTAAAATCACACAACCTCGAATATCACAAATTTAACCTAACAGCGATAAACCTACAATCTCCATATCATCATTAGTACTATGGGGTAGTCGCCAATGTGATATTAGTATTGCCATTACTCGCTCATTAGTATGGTTTAGGTCAACCTACACCATTATTGTAAAATATACTACTTAGCCATTTCCGACGATAGGTGGCTACTTTCTCCCACCTGAGGTGTATAAAGCTAGCTCTGCAACCATGAAATGAACACTCCCCTACTATACTCGAATCTGCCCTGTACCAATCGGGTACCTCCGGTGCTCCAAAAATTCACCTGGATACATGTACATGAAGCAGACATCAATGGTAACCCTAATACGAAGACGGAACATAAAATTGATAGCCGAGCTATGAGAAAACCTCAATACCGTCTTCGACGACATGTCGGCATAAAAAGAGCATAGGCTTACCTTATCCTAAGCAAGAAAAGAAGGATAAGGTTAAGATGATGTCACCACCACGATAACAATAGTGTAATCAGAATAGCGATAGGGTAACCGATTTGATCGTACTCGGCACGGGAAGTTCACTCTTCTCTTTCACCTCTCTCTTCTCAATCTCTGCATATTTCTTTCTGATTTTGAAGGTGGTAAATTAAGTTACCATCTCACATTAGTTCTTTTTTTTCCTTCAAAAATCTTATGCCAACGCTAAAGCGTGGAAAACTCCAATGCTCAAACGTCCGGGAGCTCGAGCGTTGACCAAAGTCAACTTCTTCGCGTTAAAGGAATTCATCATGTGTTTTGTCAAATTTCAATGAGTATCTGGCCACTCAGCACTCCAAGCGCTCGAGCGTACAGCTTGACCAGAAAACCCTAATTCACACGTTTCGTTACATTCTAAGCTCGTTTGAAGTCCGATTGACCTCAAATTTGAAACATAGACTCTTCAACACCTAAGGAATAAGATCAAGTCCTCAAACATGCCTAATATCTTCCTCAAACGTAAGTTTCCTACCCTGAACGCTTGACCATTCTAAGCTGGGTAGGAATCCCTAACTTATGTTCTCGCTCGATTCGTAGCCGATCGTCTGCGTACATTTCAAACAATATTCCAAACACATAAACATGCATCTTAAACACACAAACAATATATTAAAACATGGATGTTACAAAGGCCAGGGATGGATACATTTTTGGGAAGTGGCTAACACTAGGTAGAGTTCAGAAATGCTTTCCCTACAATATTTTCCACACCAAATGTTTTCTAGAAACCACCATAACAATCTCAGTACCAAGGAGGGGGGTACTCTTTTCTTTCTAGTTTCCTTCTCCCTTCAGTCATTTTACAATAAACCACTTTGCTATATAGCACCCCGAAACTTAAAATGGTGCTTGTCCTCAATCCACCCCCAAACTTATGTTACAAGCATATATTCAAGAAAACAACCCTAAACTCCACCTAGATAGGACAATTATTGTTTTTCAAGTTATAGGGCTTGTATTGTGGCTAGTGTATTATCCTTGTCGAGTGCTACATTGTCTGTGGCATTTTCGCAATATAGTTTAACGTAGAAAATAAATTTTCTGAAGCTATAGGTTTATTTTTACCTATTCCTTTTTGCAAATAAGAAATTAGGTAGTATTTAACATACCTCGTCCGACCTGTACATATCATTTATTAACATCTTCCAACCACTAATAGGCCTAAGACATATACATCCAGGGAAAGGGAAAATAAGCAGTATATAATCATACATTCCCCATATGTACATAATACTTTCATAAATTCTTTCAAAAGATAAAAGTCATGAAAAAACAGAAACAGCAAAAGGCGGAAATAGCAACGCCATTAAGATAACATGACCAACAAAAACATAAATAACCTTGGAGACACAGCTCCATACAACTATTCCTAAACACAAGGAATCATCATGCTGGACAGTACAAAACGACGACGAGGTGCCATCATTGTACAATGATAACCACTTAGGACAATACATCGTCACACTGGGGTTGAGCTCTCACATCTCCCATATATTGATCCCTTAAGATACGTCCTCATGACCGGTCCGTCTCATATCCAAAGTTGGTTATGATGGTGAAGAAGTTTTACCGTCTTTGTTGAAGAACATAAAATAAAGCAGAAGACCAGAAAAAATGAAAAATGTGGTGAGATCCCCATTCATCATACACATAAAGCAGGCATGCAATGGTACGACCCACATACATATTACAGCATACATATATCCATATTATCATCCATTCTCAATCCACAGATCAAAACTCCAACGATATACAATACCAAGATAAACGGTAATAGGGAGAATAGAGAGAAAACTGATTGAAACCGTATAGTCCCATAACTACACATCCTCAAGGAATATCTGATCCTAACTCCGGAGCTAATTGACATTTTGGAAAGGAATTGGTCGGTAGAGGTTTGACATCTGCCCACCTTAGGCACCAGGTGTGACTAACATACTAGGTACACAAGGCTTAAATCATAATGTACGTACAATCATAATCACATGTGATCTCAAACTCTTTGTAAGACATCATGCTCTTTATGAAACCTCTACAACCGGGAAGCTCGGCTTCCTAGGCACAACAGCCTCACCATGATGTCATGCCGGTAGATTTCTTCTTGGAGGACTGTCTCTACAAGAAGCCAAAGTAAAATCAGAAGTCATAAGTAAAAACGAATACAAAATATGACAAAATACCTTTGGCTTAGCAGAAGAAGCGGGCTTAGTAGCAGCCTCGGTCAAAATTGTGGCCGCTGATTTGCCCGAAGGGAGTCGAGATTTCACCAGACCTTTGTCAGGATTTTGCTTCTTGGCCTGGGAAGCCTTAACTTTCTTACTTTTCTTGGGAGCGTCATCATCGCTTTCCAAATTTTTGGTATTGGTCGAAGAAGTCCGCTTCGACCTTGGTACAATTGTTGATTTCTCTAAGGGGACTGCAGTGGAAAGAAAAACACTTAGTCAGCAGAAACCTAGAATCGACAAATGAGGAAAATTCAAATAAGTACCTGGAGGAAATTCCAAAATCCTTGAAGTATGGGTAAATTGATCATGAAGTCGGAAAGGTGCACAATGTGCAAATTTATCCTTACTGTCGATGAAAGTGTCCATGATACCAAAAGACACACAAGGAAACTGGCTTGAAAGGAGTTTAAAATTCCTCCAGTCGGGCAAAAGGGTTTTTCGACTTGGCCTCCCAAAATTTCTTAAGGTAATTTTCCTCATGCGCCTTCCTTTTCACAGCTAACACATCATTTACCTCACGAAGCATATCCCAAGGACATATGGGATTCCACTTCGTCTTGTAGTGCTTCCCAAAAGCTAAGATTTCGGCTTGATGCATACCATTGTCTTTTGTCAATGGGTCCTGTGCTTGTGTCACACGGTCATGCCGGTCAGTAACCTTGTGAAGGCAAGATTACAAATCACGAACTGTGTTGGTGAATTACTCATTCCACCATTCGACGTGGTCGGAAGAAGGATGAGTTCCCACGTCAAATGTCATGGGGACAAATTTGGATCGAGCTTTCTCATTGATCTGGATGAGTCCGTCGATGTCTTCTACTTTGTCAATTTGAACATGGAACATTTTTCGTGATCTTTTTTTATTATAAGGAGCCGGGATGGCTTGGCAAAAGCCCATCTGACGAGCTAACATATTGGGAAGGTAGACAGTGACAGCTCTGGCCTTTCCTTTTCTTTAGCATCCGAGAGGCCGATGAACAGAACTCTTTGGCACATAAAATGAGACCAAATTGATTTGTTATTGGCCTGGATAGCAGGATCGTTGGAGATAATTTTCCTGGTAAACTAGGAAGGGCCAGATTATCTCAAGGCAAAGGGAGTCAAGTTGACATGCGTCGAGTAGTAAGAGATGAAGTGAAAAAGACAAAGGTAATGCTTAAAGTCTTCGTCCAAAGAGCGTTGAGTAGACGACCGAAGATATGATAAGGCAATACCAGCAATGTGGCCAGAGTCCGGCTTAGCCGCAGTGCTTTCCAAGGAAGGTCTAAGGATTGCGTTCAGCCAAAGTTATAGCAGCCACATGGGTCTGCCAAGATTGGTTTTCTTTTCACGAGCTCTAATGGCATTGACGATTTCTCCGAAACAATCATAGAGATGAGCTAAAATGCATTGACCAAGCACGAGGTGTCAGCCTTCATGGAGCAGTATCGCCAGAGTTAGGAAACTCTTTGACACTTGGATGGAACGGGTACAAAAGACAAAGGCACAAAGCCATAGAGTCAAGAAAGCGACATGTTCCAGGTCGAAAACAGTGCCAACCTTTTGGTTGTGAAATCCAATAAAAGGGTCGTATGATAAAAGAGTGGCCATCTATGACAAAAGAGTATTTTGAAGACAGAAGTGAGGTGATTGGTTCGCCATCAGGTCGAAGCCTAGTAATGGCGGATAGGTCGAAGAGAGAAGGAACCGTCATACCATTATCTAAGTGGAAGCAGTTTGTCGAGCAAGCCCAAAAGAAGAAGGAGGCTCCCAACATGGCATTCTGAAGAACAACATGGTGCCTAGAGAGTTGGATAAAGTCAAAGATGCTGATTTCAGTCCAGAAAATTACCCTTTCCGGCCTCTACTCTGTCAAGTCATGTCGTATAACCTGACACGTGTTAATCAATATGGCACCTCAAGAGGGGGTGAATTGAGGTACTTTCTTTGAAACTTTGGTTTCTTTAAAAAAAATTGTTCAAGAAAGACTATGTATGATGCAAAGAAATTGAGTAGAAGAAGAGAATGATTATGAATGAATGACCTCAATTAAAAATCAGAAAATTAAATCCATCACAATTAACCAAATACAATCAAGAACAACAATTAAGCAATATATGCAAGAACTAGAAGAGTCATGGAAGGAGAGGATCACACAAACGATTTTACTGGTTCGATTACAACCTAAGTGATCTACATCTAGATCTCAAGAACCCTTGAGTGATTCCACTATTTGAAAATTGTTTACAAGAATACAATTTACCAAAAACTAAAGGATACCCCACCTTTTACCTTGATCACTTTGAGATGCCCCACTCAAAGTGATCCTTACCAACTAAGGATGCCTCACCTTAGATTCAAGGATTCCCCACCTTAAATGTGATTTGGATGCCTCACCAAATCAATAGAAACAGCAATTACAATTGATATGTATATAGAAAATTGTAACACTATAGAAGTGCACTTTTTCTATGAAAGCTCGATGATTTCTCTCAAAATAATAGCATATGACTCAAGAATGTTTTTGGAGTGATTTTGACAGAGTAACAATAGATGAAAAGAGTACTTAATTTTTGTGTCAAAATACCTCTTATTTATAGAAGAAAAAGTGTGAGAAAAATAAGTTTTAAATTTGAAATTCTGTTTGTAAAACTGAAGGTAGTCGGTTGCTTTTAAGAGTAGTCGACTACTTTTTTCAAGATTTGCAACCGTTTGTAAGTAACTGCCAAAGTAGTCGATTACTTTATCAAAGTAGTCGATTACTTTTTCCAGTAGTCGATTACTTTCACAAACAGTAGCCAAGATTTCAAGATTTACACAAAGTAGTCGATTACTTCTCAAAGTAGTCGATTACTTTGATTTTAAGAATGTTTCTGGAATTTATAAGAACAAAGTAGTAGACTACTTTTCAAAGTAGTTGACTAATTTTCTCAAAAAAACTTAAAATTGATTAATTTCTTCACAAAACTTGTTCCATAAACACTTTTCAAGCTTGTCAAATCTTGAATTATTTTTTCAAAACTTATTTCTTGCTTTTTCTTTTTAGGAAAAACTTATTTTATCCTTTTAAAAACATTTGAGTCATTTAAGCTAATTTAAAGATAAACCTTTACAAATATTCATATAACCAATTATTACTTAGGAGTGCCATTTGTGTTTGGCTCTTCATCATCAAAACACTTTGAATGTAGCATATGCATTTTCATCTTGCATCTTCAGTCTCCCCATTTTTGTTGATGACAAATACTTTGAATTCTTTTCGCGTTTAAACTCCCATTTGTTGGAATATTTGATATATGAATGGTGTGTTTGGAAGTTTAAAAACTCCCCCTCAATTTATGCGCTTGTAAAAAAAAATAGAAAACACACCTTTCTCCCTCTTTTGTCATGATCAAAAAGAAATGATATAACATTGCAATACATATTATAGGATCATTATATTAAAAAAATGGAGGAATAATAACAATGAACTATGATGCAAAATAGACAAAATAGAATCCGTAAGTGCAAATAACACCATAAAATGAGAAAACATAGTCCATATGCAAAATAGTCCATAAAGCATAATCTAATGCTGATAATAATCTAGAAACAACTGTCCACAAATAACAATCCATAAAACATAACAGAAACAGTCCATAATAATAATAATCATCATAAACTAGTCCTATCAAAAGAGTCTCAATAGATAAGTCCTAGTGTCCCTATTCTTCATCATCTGCATCATCGGTATCCTTAGGAAATTGATGAATCTTTAAAGTTTGGATCATATTCTCCATGTTGTGAACCCGAATGTTCAGATTTTGAAACTGCTGGACCACAAACATTTGGAAACAATCTGTGAACAGAGGAGCTGTGGATGAACTAGAGGATGGACCAGTTGAAGGAGGAGCCGAGGATTCATGAAAGTGTTGTATAACAGTAGCTATTGAAGCATTATGCATCGGAATAGGAGAGGGAGGTGTGACAGCTCTATAACACCAAACGCCCTTGACCTTCTTAATACCCATCTGTGCCATAATCTCTTTTCCAACCACATGATTATGATCTAATGGAGTAGTAATGATACGCTCAGCAAAATCAAAGTGATTGAAAAAGCGAGTGATCATTATGGCATAGGGTATGGGTTCCCTCTTCTTTCTCTTACAGTGTAAAAGGCGTTCAGTAAAGAACCAAGGCCAGTTAACATGCACCCTATTATGCAGCACCTACATCATAATTATGTCAGTCTCAAGAATGGTGGCGTAGTTACCTCCGCAGACGTTAAGCATGCACATGATGACATAATGTAGCAAACGTCCCTCCATGTTAAGCAAGATGGTTTTGGCTTTGGCACCAAGGATCACATTAGGGTTTTTTAGATAGGGACGCAGTGTATCAGCCCTGTTAAAGTCCGCAACACAATCAGGATCATTGAACTTCAGCTGACAACCCAGATGCTGAAGTCCGGTGACCTGAAGCCAAGCAGCAGGTGTGAAGGTGATCTCCCGATTTGCCAAAGTGCTCTGCAGCAACCCATCATTGGTAACCTTCATGTTGCAGACATATGCTCGAGATAGATCAACCCTGAAACTGTTGTTTAGCTCCACAAATTGTCTCAGTCCGTGATCTTCAAGTAGCTCATGAAAGTGGAAGCCCTCGTTGGTGAAGAATTGGCAGCGCAACCAACAGGGTTCAACGACTCTACGCAAACCAAACTCTTTCATAAAAGCTTTATGGTCATTCACATCAAAAAACCAGCGAGTGATGTCGAACTGATCAACGTTATGTGCTTGGGCAGCGACATCTGCAGCAGGTTAAGGAGGAACATCCTGTGGTTCAACATTAGGAGCATCAGCAACAGCAGCGGCAATAGGAGCAGGAGCACCATGTCTCTGTCTTTTGGGAGGCATGGTTGAGTCTTGAACCAATTATACCTGAACAAAAGCAGATGAACACGAACCCAGAACAACTACGATCCAGAAGCAGATGAACAAGAACCCAGAACACAAATCACAACAGAAACATGAAAGAGACCAATTGATGAGTGTGATTCCACCTCATCTTTGTCCATCATTTTGCATGCATTTTCATGTAGTTTAGGCATATTTTTATTAGATTTTAGGTTAATTTTCTTGGGGGTAGGGTTCGTGTGTTGTTTTGCAGATATCAAGGGTAAATTGCGCAAGATCAACCACGATGAAGTTTGGATGAAGATGGAGCTTTAAAACTGAAGAAAATGAGCCAAACAGAGCCCATCACGGCCTAGCTGTGATGCCCATCACGGCCATGATCGAGCAAAAACTGAAAAAGAAGAAAGGCTGAAGTCAGAGTCTGTCACGGCCTGGCCGTGATAGCCATCATGACCGTGACCCAAAACCACCACAAGTCAGAGCACATCACGGCCCAGCCGTGAAATTCTTCACGGCCATAACAGAGGACTCGCGTCGCGAGCATAATTCTCGTCCCGCGAGAGACAGGATTCTGCATTGCAACCAGAAGCAGAGACCGTCACGGCCTGGCCGTGATGGCCATCACGGCCGTGACGCGCATTACTTGGACCTGAAGAAACCGAAATAGATCAGATTTTGAGTTGGTTTGGGACTCTAACTTCCCCATTTCTATAAATATGGACCAAGGCATCAGATACAGAGATGAGACCTTTAGGGGCTACTACTCTAGGCATAGATTTAGGATCTCTTCTCCTCTTCTCCTCTCTTCTCTTTTCTGATTTTTATTATGTTGTCAACCCAGCTTGTCATCTCCATGGCAAGACTGGAGTAGTAGCTTAGTTTCTAGGGATTAGGGCTCTGCCCGAGGTTTGTAAATGATGTTAATTTGATGTTGAAACCATTGTTGATTTCATAATTGTTTTAGATCTGATTTCTAGTGTGTTAATCACTCATAAATTTCGGCAACCGTTTATTTACGTGACATAGACGTTCTAAGGAGGAACCTAGCGGTGAACTTAGGATTTCTAGGGTGATTCACTCGTAAAGCCCGGCAGCCACTAGTTTGTGAGATGTGAATGATCCAAGGAGGAACCTAGCGGTGAACTTAGGTTATTTGCATGACCGAGACATTTCAAGGAGGAACCTAGTGGTGAACTTGGGTGTCGGACCTATAGAAGTCAGACTTGGGACTGAAATCACGAAAGTTAGAAGCCGTCCCTCGAGGAGCAACGAGTTGTCACGAAACGCAAAGGGTCCAATCTGGGATCGACTACCACGAAAGTAGGGGTCGGGTCAATTGGGCACGGCTTTTGTAACCCGAAAGGGAGCTTAAGCTATTAGAGGATAAACTCGCCTTCAAGGCAATTTCGGTAATCAACAAAGGTAAATCTGTTAGCAACATAAACGACCTCAAAGGTAACCCAAATCCCTAGGAATCCGTTTAAATCGAAAACCCCAAAAACATTTGTTTTCTGTTTGTTTATCATTTCAATTTCAAATTCAAACACAATTTCAAAACCCTTACAAAATCCAGATCTAATCGATTCGAAAACCTATTGCGATTCGAGAACACAGTCTCTGTGGGTTCGATATCTTTTATTACTTGACGGCAGTCCGGTACACTTGCCGGATTCGCACGAGCGTCGTCGCACGTCGACTTACGCCACAAATAAGAACCCAAAAGTTATAAGCCACCTTGAATAGGATTTGAAAGCCACGATCAGATGAACAGAAGCTGAGAATTTGTGAATGAACAGTGAGAATTCGCAGGCTTAGATTCGCAATGTTTTCGTGTAAACGATGGAATAATGATGATGGAACTGTGATATAGAAGAAGGATTTAGAAGGTTTGAACCGAAAAACACACTGAAATCAACCAAAAAAGGTTAGGGTTCTTTGAGGTTTGAGAAGAGGGATTTCGTCTTTAGGGGGAAATTGAAAGAAAGAACCGTGAAATGATGAACATAGGTGGATGAGAATGATGGGTTTTGAAGGACTGCTCAAAGATTATACCAAAATCAACCGGATTTAGGAGAAAACATAGTTAGGGTTCATGGAGAGGAGAAAAGGGGTTTTCGGATTTGGGGGAAAATAAGAAGAAAACCCATGATGATGAAGTTTAGATGATAGGTAATGAAGTGGTTGGGTTGGAAATGTAGTTTGGAGGGCCAAAAATGGTGGTAGAAGACGATGGGTATGGCTGGTTGGGGAGAGGTGGTTGGCGGCGCAAGGTTAAAGAAGAGGGTTTCAAACAAATGAGTGGAGTCGCGTGGGTTAAGTGTGCTGCTGCAAAAAGTAGTCGACTACTTAGAGGAGTAGTCGATTACTTTAGTGAGGCAGTGAGTTTTAGCTTCTGGCAAACACAGGTAGTCGAATACCTGTGTAAGTAGTCGATTACTACTTGTTAAGTAGTCGACTACTACACTGAAATAGAGAAAAAAATAAAAGAAATCATGCATTTTGCATATATAAAATACATACAAATTAGGCATATTTCATATTTAAATAATAAGAAAGGAACAAAAAATTTAATGGAGACGAGGATCATCAATTATACCAAGTTCTCTACGGATATAAAAGAAATTTTCCCTAGCTAAGAGTTTAGTAAAAATATCCGCTAATTGTTTACTAGTCTCTACAAATTCCATTATGCAATCTCCTTTTTTGTATGTGATCTCTAATGAAGTGGTACCGAATTTCTATGTGTTTGGTTCTAGAATGTTGGATAGATTTTTTTTTGAAATATTTATTGCACTTGTATTATCACATCTTATGGGTATATTTGTTAGTTTAATACCATAGTCTAGGAGTTGTTGTTGCATCCAAAGAATTTGAGCCCAACAACTACCGGCGGCTACATACTCGGCCTTGGCGGTTGATAAGGCTACACTAACTTGTTTTTTGCTAAACCAAGAAACAAGTGACTGACCAAAAATGTGACAAGTGCCAATTCTACTTTTCCTATCTAATTTACATCCGGCAAAATCGAAATCGGAATATCCAATTAAAGTACAACTAGAACCTTTAGGATACCATAACCCCACATTAATTGTTCCAACTAAATATTTTAAAATTATTTAACTGCTATTAAATTTGATTCCTTGGGGTTTGCTTGGTAACGTGCACACATACAAATGCTAAACATAATATTGGGTCTAGTTGCAGTCAAATATAAAACTGGTCCGATCATACCTCGATACTTGGTTATTTCTACGACCTTACCACCTTCATCTTTATCTAGGTAGCAAGATGTTCCCATTGGTGTTGTAGCATGATTTACATTTTCCATTCCAAAGAGTTTAAGCAATTCCTTGCAATATTTTGCTTGATTGATGAATATCTCACTAGGATTTTGTTTGTAATCCGAGGAAGAAGGTTAACTCCCCCATCATTGACATTTCGAATTCGCTTTGCTTTAACTTGGAAAATTCTCTACACAAACTATCGTTAGTGACACCAAAAATAATATCATCAACATATATTTGTACAATCAAGATATATTTGTTTTTCCTTTTAATGAAGAGTGTTGTGTCAACCTTCCCTCTATTAAAACCCTTTTCAAGTAAAAATTTGCTAAGTCTCTCATACCAAGCTCTTGGAGCTTGTTTTAAACCATAGAAAGCCTTTTTGAGTTTATAAACATGATTTGGGTTTTCAAAATTTTCAAAATCGGGGGGTTGAGCAACATACACCTCTTCATTAATTAAGCCATTTAAAAAAACACTTTTAACATCCACTTGAAATAATTGAAAGTCCATAAAGCATGAAAATGAAAGTAAAAGATGAATAGCTTCCAACCTAGCAACCGGGGCATAGGTTTCATCATAGTCAATTCCTTCTTCTTGATTGTAACCTTTAGCCACTAACCTAGCTTTGTTTCTAACTATTATGTCATTTTCATGAAGTTTATTGCAAAAGACCCATTTAGTTCCTATTATTTGCTTATTATTGGGTCTTGGGACTAATTCCCAAACTTGATTTCTAGTGAATTGATTTAAATTTTTATTCATAGCTATTAGCCAATGCTCATCTAGAATAGCATCGTCTATGGATTTAGGCTCAAATTGAGAAACAAAAGACATACAATTACATAATTCCCTTAAGGAAGACCTTGTAGTAACTCCCTTTGATATATCTCCAATTATGTTATCAATTGGATGGCCTTTGGCAATTCTCCATTTTTTGGGTAGTCCTTCATTTGTTTCTTCAATTTTTGATTCTTGGTTTGGTGCTTCATCATCATCGGATTGTTGCCCTCCACAATGATTATGAGGGATCTCTACAAGATCATCAAAAATACATTTCCCATCCTTTTGGGGGTTAGTCTCATCAAAAGTAACATGAATAGACTCTTCAACAATCATAGTTCTTTTATTAAACACTCTAAAAGATTTAATAGATGATGCATAGTCTAAGAAAGTTCCTTCATCCGCCTTGGCATCAAACTTGCCAAGATTGTCTTTTCCATTATTCAAAATGAAACATTTACAAACAAAAACATGCAAGTGAGCTATGTTGGGCTTTCTTCCTTTATACAACTCATAGGGAGTTTTTTTAATTATTTGTCTAATGAGAACCCTATTAGTTACATAGCAAGCGGTGTTGACCGCATCGGCCCAAAAATATTTTGGTAAATTTGATTCACTTAACATGGTTCTAGCTAATTCTTCTAGAGACCTATTTTTCCTCTTAACAATTCCATTTTTTTGAGGGGTCCTAGGTGTTGAAAAATTATGAGTAATACCATGCTTATCAAAAAAAAAAAATTCAAAATCATGATTTTCAAACTCACCTCCATGGTCATTTCTAATACATGCAATTTTTAGATCCTTTACATTTTGAATTTGTTTAGCTAATTTTCTAAAGGCATGAAAAGCATTATTTTTATGTGCAAGAAAAAGAGTCCATGTAAACCTTGAAAAATCATCAACAATAACAAGTGCATAATAATTTCCACCTAAACTCATTGTTCTAGATGGTCCAAATAAGTCCATATGCAAAATTTGTAGTGGTCTTTTAGTAGAGACTATATTCTTGGATTTAAAGCTAGTTTTAACTTGCTTACCCTTTTGGCAAGCATCACATAAGCATTCTTTTTGAAATCTGATTTTAGGGAGACCTATAACTAAGTCCTTTGAAATTAATTTGTTAAGATGCTCCATGTGAATGTGTGCTACCCTTCTATGCCATAACCAAGCCTCATCATTTTTAATCAACAAGCATTGAATATTATTATTAATGTCATCTAGGTCTAGCATATAAATGTTGTTAATTCTTTTTCCAACAAATTTAGTTTGATTATCATGAAAACATTCAATCATGCAACATTTACTATCAAACACAACCCTATAACCCTTATCACCAAGTTGGCTTATGCAAAGAAAATTATGCTTCAAACCATCTACTAAAAGAACATTTTCAATGGTAGAAGACTCATTTCCTATATTACCAATACCTAGAATTTTACCTCTATTGTTATCACCATATGTTACATTACCACTTTGCTTTGGGGAGATATGAATGAACTTTGAGATGTCTCTCGTCATATGCTTGGAGCACCCACTATAAAGATGCCATTCTTTTCCTTGGGTCTTCAAGCAATCCTACAACACAAATTTAAGTTTTTGGTACCCAATCTAGTTTGGGTCCTTGAGCATTAGTCTTGGGTACCATATTTTTAGGAACCCACATCATCTTAGCTTTCTCAAGACCAATTCTCTTAATATAGCATGTAGGAGAAATATGACCATGTTTACCACAAAAATGACATATGACTTTATTTCTTGCATTCATACTGGATGGAACAAATATTTTTTTATGTGTCTCTTTCTTACCATAGGAATTATAACCTAAACCGGTTTTCATAAAAGGTGATTGTTGATTACCAAGCAAAGTATTTAAATTCCTTTTTCCATTAGTAAATCTAGCAAGAGTATTTCTTAAGTCATTATTCTCCTTTTCAAGATGCATGCATTGATTACATTTAGAAGAACTAGGTTTATTATTTCTAGAACTAGCATGCATCATGGTCATAGAATTACTTTCTAATTTTAAGTCATTTATCTCCTTAGTTAATTTTATTTTATCATTTTCATGCTTTGCGATTATTGACTTTTGTTTGGTTACCTTTATAGCAACACCTATAGATTCCTCATGCAATTCTTCAAAAGCTAATTGCAATTCATCATAATTGAAAGACAATGCAAGTTCATCATCGCTTACCCCTTGGTCATCTTTTTGACTTGCCATCAAGCAAAGATTTGAGACTTTAGCTTCCTTGCTTTCATCACTTGATGAACTAAGGTCGTTGTCCTCCCATGCTATATATGCCCTTCTCCCCTTCTTTTCCTTCTTAGGCCTCTTATCACCTTTATCTTTCTTTTGGAGAGTAGGACATTCAAATTTGATATGCCCGGGCTTTCCACATTCGTAGCATAGAGGTGTTGATGATGGTGCATCTTTCTTGGTAGGTTTCTTAGAATTGTTGAATCTATTCCACTAACTTTTTTTTGTGAGAAAATTCCCAAATCTCCTCACTAGTAGATTGATTTGTTCATCTTCCTTGTCATCTTCACTAGAGTTGTTGCTTTCCTTGTCACTTTCACCTCTCTTGGGGGAAGAAGCCATAAGTGATATTCATTTGCCCTTTTTATCCACTTCTTCATTCTCGTTGAGCCTTGTTAGCTCCAACTTATGCTCCTTGAGCTTTCCAAACAAAGTTGCTAGAGACATTGTTGTTAGATCCCTAGACTCCATGATGGTTGTTACCTTTGGTTACCATTCTCTACTAAGACACCTAAGTACCTTAGACTCAAGATCTTCATTAGTGAAAGTTTTATCAAAAGAAAGCAATTGATTTACAATGACTTGAAAATGATTTTGAACCTCATTGATAGATTCACTATGATTCATTCTAAATAATTCATATTGATGCATCAAGGTGTTTATCTTTGATCTAATAACCTCACTAGTTCCTTCATGGGTCACTTGTAAGCTGTCCCAAATTTCTTTTGCACTCTTGCAATTATAAATGCAAACGAATTCATCAATTGACAAAGCGGTGGTGAGGATATTCTTAGCTTCAAAGTCAAGTTGAACATTTTGTTTTCATCTTTAGTCCATAGACTTTTGGGTTTGTTTCTCTCTTCATCTCCAACACCATGTTTGGAGGAGAGGTGGTAGAAATGTGTTTATGTTTCCTACTTGATTCAAGTGCCATTTTCGAAAATAATCTTGAAAGCTATTAAGCCTTATTCAAGACCCTAGCTCTAGATACCAATTGCTGAAATAATAGGGCACCCCAAGAGAGTGGTGAATTGAGGTTTAATCACTTTCTTGGAAACTTTGGTTTCTTAAAAAAAAAATTGTTCAAGAAAGACTATGTATGATGCAAAGAAATTGAGTAAAAGAAGAGAATGATTATGAATGAATGACCTCAATTAAAAATCAGAGAATTAAATCCACCACAATTAACCAAATACAATCAAGAACAACAATTAAGCAATAATTGCAAGAACTAGAAGAGTGGGGGAAGGAGAGGATCACACAAATGATTTCACTAGTTCGATCACAACCTGAGTGATCTACATCCAGCTGTCAAGAACCCTTGAGATATTCCACTATTTGAAAATTGTTTACAATATTACAATTTACCAAAAACTAAAGGATACCCCACCTTTTACCTTGATCACTTTGAGATGCTGTAACACCCTGATTTTCACTGTTCTTCAATATCGGTAAATATTCATAAATGTATATATTTTTTTATATTTTATTCGAGACTTAAAAAATTACTTTGGAGAAACTAAGGTCATTTCCCTGTTATACTTATTTTTATAAGGTTATGGTGAAGTTTTGGGTTGAAAATTCAGACTAAACCCGGTCTGCGTTTTCACTAACAATAAGATTTTACCGAGCAGAAACCCTAAATTCGACTCGTGAACGAAACCATTAGGTTTTATATTTTGCCCCGAACGATTTTCCACATTTCAGAAAAATTCGTTAGCAATGAAATAATATTATTTTATTCGGGTGTAATCTTTTAGAAAAGCACTTAAAAACCTAAGACGGGTAAACTACGAACTCGCATATGGAGCTGAGGTATTAGGGGAGTTTGATGTAGCCGAGGAACAAGGAGATCGGCCTCAAATTTTAGAAATCAGGAACTTTCAAGTGAAATGACCAAAATACCCCTAAGCTTAACCTAACCGACGTATATTTAAATTTTAATCATGGTTAAGGAACCAAGGTTAATTCATGTGGTCCAAGGGCAGTCACACCTCTCCTTTATTCTTGGCCGCATGTTTGTTAATCATAGTTACTTTTAACCCTAGTTAAGTTATAATTAACTATAGTTAAGTTATTATATTATTTTCAAACTTAACCTTGGTCAATTTAACTCAACCATGGCTATTTGTTTATATTAAAAAACTCATTTCCTAAATTATTCCTTGACAAAACCGCAGCTCCCTCCCCACACTTAGCAAATATTTCATTTCATTTGCTTCATCACTTTCTCTCACAAAAACACCAAGAACATCACTTGTGTTCTTGAGAAGTTCATTAAGTCCATTCATTTCCTTCATCAAACTTCTTCATTCTAAGGTGAGGAATCTATTTCTAATCATCTTAGATTCATAAATAATCCATCAATCTTCATGTTCATCAAGTTTTTCACAAATCTCCATTTCTAGATCTAGAACTTTAAATATTTCTAGAAAATCATAGAAAAATCATTTTAATGTGAGATCAATTTCTATGATCTTCATATGACTTCTATTTTCATTATCCAAGAGCTTGAAAATTTTGGAGATCTCTAGCTAATTCTTCTTAGCTTGGCCGAACCTATACCTTTATGGGTGTAGATGATTTCTTCAAACTTTAACTTGTTTTCTTGATTGGTTGTTCATGGCTAGGATTTGTTGGTACAAACCTTGAAGCTCTAGGTGAACACCATAATCTTGCTAATTGATTTCAAGGGATCAACAAAGGTATGGGGGAGTTTGCCATCATCCTACCTTAGAGTAGATATGTTGGTAGTTTTTAGTGTATATATATATGGTCATGAAGTATTTAAGCATATGAAGTGGTGTAACTTATTTATATGTGTGTGTGATCCTCTTGGAGGATTTGGTTTATGTTTAACTATGGTATATGTTCATATTGGTATGATTGATCTTTAAGTGAAATCTTGTTCATTGTTGATTGTTTGTGAAACAAAGATGCCTAACATGCAAAAATAAGGCCATTCGGCCATGTTAAGATAAATGAGTTCCATGATTTTATAAATTTTTTGAATAATTTATATGAGTATTGCATGATCATATAAGACTATAGAAATTGGTTTGGATTGATTTGGATGTGTATATTGAAAGATATGATTTTATGAGTCCTTAGGGACTAAAATACAATTTCTGAGAATTTCAGTGGCTGCACTGAAATTCATATTATTGTGTGTTAATATTGTAGTCCTTGATGAGACAAAACCATAGAAATTGGTTTGGTGTTAATTGTATTAATACATAAAAAGTCATAAGCTTCTTTGTGAAAAAGGACCTTTTTGCAATTATAGAAAAATATTTGGGCAGAAACGAAATTTCTGGAAATTTGAGGGTAACTGAAAAATATTTCTAAATAAGTTGGTTTGGTGTGATTTGAAGTTATAAATAAAACGTTATAAGGTTTTAAGTTAATTAGGATCTTTTTGCAATTAATCAAAGTTTAGGGGTTAAATTGAAATTTTCGAAAATATATTTAACTGGATAGTGAGAGACTGTTTTTAATACCTTTTAAAATATTCTAAAACTCCAAAAATGAGTTTTGGACTATTAGAGTGTAAAATAGTTGAAAAATGATTTACGCGTTTTACAAACTTAACGACGTTAGGTCAAATTTTTAGGAATTTTGTATACATGAAAAGGAAAACTGTAAAAACAGTGTTTCAACATTTTAGTATGAGTATTATAACCTAGGTGAGTAATAGATTTGAGGTGAAGAACCATATTTTCAAAAGTATGGCATTTGAGCCTAAAACTAGTAAAAAGTGGTGATACCATCGTCAAACGTTTTTAAAGATTTTTGAGAAAACAATGATGTAGAATTTGAAATTAGTATTCCAATAATTTAACATAAGTACGATAACTTAGGAAAGTGAAGGAATTGAGAAAAATAATTATATTTGTGAAAATATGGAATTTAAGTTGAAATACAATAAAAAAGGGTAAAACGGTATTTAAGAGTTTCGATGTTTTTCAAGAAACTGTTTTGAGGAATTTAGTACTTATGTACTTTAATGGAATCTGATTTCAAAATGGTTTGGTTTTAACCAAATGTTTTATTTTTAAGACAAATGAGAATTTTAGTCTTTAAGACTAGTATTTCAAGTAAATGGAAAAACCTAAGTCATGAATGACTTAGTGAAAATACGAACGTAATAATTTATGACATTGGGTGGAACACGACCTTATGTCATAAAGTATGGATAATTTATTATCCATATATCCACAAGATTTAATGGACTCGGAAGTATTTGATTTCTTGAAAGCCAAGAGAAAGGCTCAATTAGAAAATTGCGAAGAAATAAATAATTGGATTTGTGATACAATCTCATAATGTGTTAGGATTGTTAATCCAGTGTTTTAAAATAAATTTTCACAAAGATGAAAGGTCACTTAAGAACGTTAGCTCGATGTTAAGTACCGGTGATTCGGACTTAAGAACAGCTAGCATCTGATAAAGCATGTTGAATAGATTCCGTTGGAATCAAGATGTCATATGGTGGATAGACGAGAAGAACGCATCTTTCCGGCAAAGTTTACCTAAACATATAGAGAAACTATGTTTTGTAAGGTCGTCGTGTCTAGGAGATCGAGCTAACCCTTTAATGCGGGTGCGAATTCCGTAGTGATGATCTATTGATGCTAGGGGATGTCGGGGTATGAAATACTCACAATGGCTCAGTTGGTAGCTCCTTTTGTGGTGTGGTGACCTTACAATGCGCAGCCATACTCAACTAGACGCTACATGTTTTCTGGTAGTGTAGGATGTTCCCGAAAAAGCCAATGTGCACGACGATGACTATGGACACATTCTATTGCCCAAGGCTGGCGTAGTCCGGAACAATCCTTCAAACCACTCTCTCCGACTATTGTTAAAACCATGGTATAGGGATCAAAGGTCATTCCTCGAGTATTAGATGTTTATATCTAGGAATGTGTGGTCCTGTGGTCATGTTTCTGTGAAACATTAATTTGATGTTAAGAATGATGTTATTATGAGGTGAATGATGATATATTTGATCTTTTGTATTTGTATGTACTTGAGAGTCGCGCTACTGCATATCTGCCTTATGTGTAAGATGAATGGGAAGCTTACTTCATTTTGTGTTTTCTGGTTTTGTGTTCCTTTATGATTGGCGAAGATGACGACAACACTGTTTCTCCATCACACTCAACTGGAGTTTGATTGAGCTTTGACGCATGGACACAAGGAGAATGGGTTTTGAGTAGTAGACGTGAGAAGTATACTCACGGCGTGACGATGTATCATCCGAGACTATTGTAATTTTAGGATTGACATTCTGTCATTGTTTTGTTTTTGGCCAGCATGATAAGTCTTGTGTCTATGTCATTATTATTATTATAAACATATTTCCAGTTTGTTGTTATTTTTACTGGCGTTGGTATTTCCGCCATTATCTGGATATGTATACTTATGACTATGTATGTCTATGACTTTTGGGTACTTGTGTATGGTTTAATATATATATATATATATATATATATATATATATATATATATATATATATATATATATATATATATATATATATATATATATACATGTATGAGTTGATGTCGTACGACGACAATTATTTATCGAACTATTTACGAAAAGAAAAAAAATAATACCCGTATGTTTCGCTAAGAAATAATTATTTTCCGCTTTACTTGGTCTTATAAAATAGAAATGTCACCGATAAGCTAGCACCCGAGAAGGGTGTTACAGATGCCCCACTCAAAGTGATCCTTACCTCCTAAGGATGCCTCACCTTAGATTCAAGGATTCCCCACCTTGAATACGATTTGGATGCCTCACCAAATCAATAGAAACAACAATTACAATTGATTTGTATACAGAAAATTGTAACGCTATAGAAGTGCACTTTTTCTATGGAAGCTCAATGATTTCTCTCAAAATAATAGCATATGACTCAAGAATGTTTTTGGAGTGATTTTGACAGAGTAACAATAGATGAAAAGAGTTCTTAATTTTCGTGTCAAAATACCTCTTATTTATAGAAGAAAAAGTGTGAGAAAAATAAGTTTTAAATTTGAAATTTTGTTTGCAAAACTGAAGGTAGTCAATTACTTTTAAGAGTAGTCGACTACTTTTTTCGAGATTTGCTACCGTTTATAAGTAACTGCCAATGTAGTCGATTACTTTATCAAAGTAGTTGATTACTTCTCAAAGTAGTCGATTACTTTGATTTTAAGAATGTTTCTGGAATTTATAATAACAAAGTAGTAGACTACTTTTCAAAGTAGTTGACTAATTTTCTCAAAAACTTAAAATTGATTAATTTCTTCACAAAACTTGTTCCATAAACACTTTTCAAGCTTATCAAATCTTGAATTGTTTTTTCAAAACATATTTCTTACTTTTTCTTTTTAGGAAAAAATTATTTTATCCTTTTAAAAACATTTGAGTCATTTAAGATAAATTTAAAGAGAAACCTTTTCAAATATTCCTATAACTAATTATTACATAGGAGTGCCATTTATTTTTGGCTCTTCATCATCAAAACACTTTGAATGTAGCATATGCATTTTCATCTTGCATCTTCAACACGGTCTTGACAAAACTTCTGAACAAACGTGCAGAAGGGTTCAAATAGGAAAGGGAGAGATGTTCTCCAGAAATTAGAATACCTTCTCCTGGAAAAGAAGAATAGAAGGAAGAGAGATCCTTGGTAATACCAGACCGAGGGAGAACAGGACCAACAAAAGCAAAGTTGTTTTCATTTGGGATGATTACTTGAGAACGACCCCACATTTCGGTTGCATGATCTTTCACCGTCGTCGGAGAAGTAACGGTCGTTAAGGGTTGTGTCTTTGAGGATGAACCAACACCGGATAAAGCCATGGAAATGGTTTAGAGAAAGAAGGTGATGGATGGATTTCTTTTGGCTCTGAAGAGTGAAGGGCGAAGTAAAATTTTTGAGGCCAAAAAAAGACCTATTTGTAACACTAGTAAGTAACATCTATAAGAAGTTACCGGAAGCTGAAAAGACTATCCACCATTAGTAACGTTACAACGATATTCAAGGAAAGGCGCGAAAATGATGGCCTCGACTGACATAATCTATTGGGATTTTAAAATTCAATTTTGAAAATTTGAAGTCCTGATGATATGTCGAAGTAGGATGCTACAAAACTTATCTATCTTTTAACTTGCATCCAGACAGATAAGTTTTGGGGGCATTTGTTAGGACCAAAAATAGGATTTTGGTCGAAATGAAGAAACCTTGATATCCGGTGAGTAAGTTGCTGAAAAAGAATACATGAAATTTGTCAAAGTATGGAGAACGGGTATTCCAATGGAGACTTACTTGAGCAGAATGTCGAAAACAAGGATGTCAAGATACGAGCAAGTGAAAACTACGAGGTTTTCATGGAAACGTTGCAACGACGTGAAGTACCTTTTCGACAGATATACATTCGAAGGAAAGAACGTCAAAATCAGCAAAGGAGAATGTCGTCGAAACAGAGTACCAATTCGACACGAACCCGTGAAGATCGAATGCACGATGTGTCAATGAGATTTTCCACTCCGGCCACTAACGTCAAGGTGGGTCCCCATTAAAAAACGTGGGAATATGGAGGAGTGGGGAGATACACTCTGAAGCAGCTCAAAGACCATGATCCAGCTAGTGGAGTAGTGGACATTAGGTCTTAGTCGTAGGATCAATATACACGTCTATCAATAGGACAGGTGGCAGAAGAATAGGATTTAGGCAGTTATTTCTTTTGTCTATAAATAGTGCTTATTCTGATGTACAAACGGTCGAATACTTTGATCACGCTCCCACAACATCCTCACACTCATAACGGATTAAAATGGAGTTACATCAAGTATGCCCTCCAACATTTAATTTTCATGCAGATTTACTTTTAATGCAAAGTTCTTGTTCTTCATCCGTTTCTTCTTCCTCAAACTCTTTCTCTCTACTCTCATCGTTCTATTGAATTACTCACTGTTTTCAAACTTGAAATTATTTGTGAATTGGTGAACTTTTGGCATCTTGAAGCGCACTCGTGATTTGTAAATCCCTTTTATTTTCCTGCACTTTATATTTCCCGCGCCTTTAAGTTTCCCGCACTTTTACATTTACTGCACTTTTATTTCCTGTTCTTTCTTTAGCAGGATTTGATATGCTTTCGCAGCTTTTTATCTTCTTAATTGTGTTTCTGTCAAGATTAACATTTGCTGCCTTTAGCTTGACTGTCCGTCGAATTTAACGTGCATTCTGACAAACCCCGTATTGGGTTACCATCAGAAAGGAGAGAATCTACAACCACCTAATAAAATATACTTGTTGAGTGCCTTGTCGGAATACAGAGAAAGCAAATTTCCACATCAACAGTGGTTTACCCTTTTTTTTTTATTTGACATTTGGTTCTTTGGTCGTATCAGTATATGGGTTTGGCATGGCAGCTGCTACCTACACCCATACACTTGCTCCATCCACCCCCACACTATTAATTTTAGAGCATGAAATGACTTTTTTGTCCTTGTGAATTTCTGGCAATTAGTTCCTGTAATATAATTTTTCAAGAATTTTTACCTATCGGTGTAACACCCCGGATTTTACTGTTCTTCAATAACAATAAATATATATGTTTATATTATTTAATTTGGATTGATTAATTATCTGAATAATCACTTTAATTTATTTTTTACGTGGTTTAGTTTGAGTAATTTTCATTACTCGTTTAAAATCATTTTATTAAATGCGTTAGCACTGCCTTATTCCAGTATAAGTATTTTTACTAGACAATAATGTTATGTTATTGTCACTATTAGTATTTGTTTAAAAAAATATTTTAAATGATATGATTGAAAGAAAATTATTTTCATATTTTACTCTATTTAATTTTAGATTTCAAAATAAATTGGTTTGACATTAATCGAAGATTAAATGTTGGACCGTGAATTTTCTTAGTTGATCAATTCAATTATCAATCTCTACTTTAATTCAAATTTTAAAAATATATATTTGTCACTTATGGTTTTTAGATCTAATAATTGATATTATTATTTTTTTCTAAAATCAATTTCAACCACTTATTTTAAACTACTACTAATTAAAACAAAACAAAAAAAGAAAATGAGTTTTTACTCCTTATATCTCCCTCCCTCACGACAGAAACCCCCCACACTCCTTCTTCATATTTTTCTCTTCTTCTTCCTCAAAACCAAAAGCTTCCTCCTCCTTCTCTCATGACATCTTCATCAACCACCTTCCTTTCTTCTTCCTAGTCGCGGGGCCGCCGTCCGACCGTTACACGGCGTAGAGCAGATGACCCGTGACTCGCCACCGCCCTCCTGGTGCGCACAGCCGCGGTTGCGCCGTCCTCCGCCACGGTAAGGTGGTTTGACTGCCATCATGGTGGTTTCTCACCTTTCTTTGTTAGTTTAAGCTTCTTCCTTCATCCCATATGCCTACCTTCAAGCTTTGAGTTCATGGGTGTCATAGGAACACTGTCGCCGCCGCGCCAGCCATTGCAACGGCCACCATGTCCTCCTTCCTTGTTATCTTGGGTGAGTACTTCACCATAACCTCTCCTAGTTGAAAATACCCAATTTTATTTTGAAAACCCTAACCCTGGCTCTTTAATTTCATACTGTAATCTGGAATTAAAAGTTGTTTTTATGTAATTGGGACTATGAATTTATGTTTCCCTAAGCCAATTTCATTGTTCTTTGGCTAGATTGGATTGGATTTTCCCCTAATTAGATTATGTACCCTAAAAGCCCCAATTCGATTTTAATTGAAATTGATTCTAATTTGTGAAATTAACTATTTGTTTATGAAATTGAGGTTATTAATTGATGATTCCTAAGTTCAATTTTTGTGATTCTCAAATTAAATCAAAGTTCTCATAATTTTTGTGAAAAACCCTTTTAACCAAATTAATTTTTATTAAGAAATCAATTATGTTTCGATAAATTAAATATATAGTTTCCTCTGATTTTAAGTTTTGAGGATTATTAATTTGTGGTTATGTCGTTTGACTGATTAAATGTGCTTGGACACTCTCTGGACTTTGCTCGTGATTGCGCTTGTTTAGGGAAAACATGAACTTCATGTTAGGAAGTTGTCACTGAGTTACTTGCGTGTGTTGCAAGTTTTCAAGTTGTTATTGGGTGTCCAGTCTTGCGAAGTTTCATTGGACAGGGAGTAAACTGTGGAACCCGGAATAAACGGAGTTCCTAGCAATCATATACTTAGTATATGAATTATTGTGAATGAGTTTTTAATCGTATGAATTAATATTGTCTGATAGTGATATATGTATGTTATGTGCAGTGTTATCAAATAGCGGCCATGGCTGCTATGGCGGATTGTGGTGGCGGATTTTTGCCCAACTGCTATGGCCAATTTGTGAAGGGATGGTGGCCATGGCGTTTTATGGCGGCTTGAAATGGCAGATTTTTAGCCTTCTGCTATGTTCCGCCATCGATAACATTGGTTATGTGTTGCTGAGACTGGTTAGATTGTGTGTGTGTGTGTGTTTCTGCCATCGATAGATTTTTTGTGTGTGTGTGTGTGTGTAGATTTTTAGCCTTCCGCTATGTTCCGCCATCGATAACATTGGTTATGTGTTGCTGAGACTGGTTAGATTATATGTATGTGTGTGTCTATCTGTGTGGTATTTGTTTTGTTGACTGAGACTGATTGAATGCATGACGCTGGTTATTGATTATAAGTTTAAAACCTAATTTTACTAAAAGTATATAAACATAGAAAAGTTGAAAAGTGATTTTGGCTTTTTTTGGAAAGTGAAGAAAAAAGAAAGGAAAGGAACTAGACTTCCGTGCTGAGATTCAGACTGGATTCTGATTTTTGGGAAGCCGAACTAGCATTCCTACTGATAAGAACCTAGAGTTCTGAGATGTCAGACTAGTGCTCGTTTGAGAAAGAGATTTTGAAATCTTTAATGATGTTTTAAAATTCCAAATTGATGTTAAAAGTCTAATTAATATCTGAAAGATGATCTGACAGACATGTTGTTGTTTATCGAGCTACAGTTTCACACGGTGAACTGACAAATTTGATAGTTACAGACCAAAGGCTTCTTGGTCTTTTGGGTCTTTAGGGACATTCGGGATCGAACTCCACGGAAATGCTTGGGGCTTTGCAACCTCTTGTCGTGGAACTTGGCTACCCTGCACAAAATGTACTCAATAGGGGACTATCAAATATTATTTAGGTGATATGCGAAATACTAGAATAATTGGGGAAAGGACCCATTTGAGAGGCCACCCAACGCGAAACAATTGTGTTATAGGAATTATCGCGGCCTATCATGCTCGACGAGGGGAAGTTAAGATCTCCAGAGATTGAGTTTTAGAAAGTGGATATTGAAGTGTTAAGACATAATTTATGAAAGACTTTCTATTCTTTAAATAATGTTGAGATTTTTATAATTGCTATACTCTACTTTGTAAATTGTTTTAATGCTTATATTAAGTATATGATTACTATTTTTTAAACTCATATATTGGTAACTTACCTTTGCATTGTTTCTCGTTTTGTTTCTCTTTGTTGTGGTGTACTTTTTAGTGTATACAAATGATGTAGAGGAGTTTTTAGCTTCACTCAAAATGTTAGTCCCGATTTTTGAAGAGGCCGTTGAACGTGGTGATGATCACAAGGTTCTCTAGTGGATAGTTTTTAGAGCGACCAATTTAGGATTTTCCCTTTTGGGTTATTTGGTTTGAGAAGGTCTGTACGTATGTCCTTTGTGAATTTTTCAGTTTGAGTTTCAGCTTTCTATGTTGAAAACATTTTCCGGAAAAATTTGTGCATAGTGATTGGTCTTGTCAGGTATATAACATGCTTATGGAAAGCTCCCGATGTGTAAGTATGGTGATGTAAATATTTATGATGGGAGTTTGTATAAGAAAAATAAAATAAAAAATACTTCATACTCATTTTTGAGTAAGGTTAAGGATACTAGAAAATTTTATTTTCTGAAAGCAACTATCTTTCCTTTTTATTTAATATATGTTAAAGAATTTGAGTTAGCCATGTAATGTCCAAGGGGGTGTTGCAATCGGCAACTAATTACCGAAATATAAAACAATTAGCCTCCAAAAACTAATTGTCGGATTATATTTTTTCTTTTTGCGATCAATCAGGGTGGTCGAAATGGAGGAAGGCTTCGGGTTTTTTGTGTGATAAAAAGGTACCTCTTAAGCTAAAGGGGAAATTTTACTGTACAGTTATTAGACCCGCGATGTTGTATGGGACGGAGTGTTGGGTGGTAAAAAATCAACACGGGAGTAAAATCAATGTAGCAGAGATGAGAATGTTGCGCTGGATGAGAGAAAAAACTAGACGTGATAGGATTATGAATGAAAGCATTAGAGAGAGCATTGGGGTAGCACCTATTGTAGAAAAGATGGTTGAATCTCGACTTAGGTGGTTTGTGCATGTATGGAGGAGACCTTTAGATTCTGTAGTAAGGAGAGTGGACCAGGTGGAGGGCAATCCAATAGCTAGAGGCAGATGTATGCCAAGAAAAACTATAGGAGAAACTATTAAGAAAGATTTGGAGGCCAATGATTTAACTATTGACATGATTCATGATAGAACATTATGGCGTCGTATGATCCATATAGCCGACGCCACCTAGTGGGATAAGGCTTGGTTGTTATTGTTGTTGTATATTTTTTCTTTTTGCATCTTCGACAATTAGTTGGTGGAGGTAACAATTATATATTCCGAAAACTAATCGACGGTAGGTAAAAAAAGCTTGAAAACTTGTATTCTAGCATTTGATTGCCGGTTGCTAAAAATTACTCTTGTTATTGCACGTTCACCCTTTTTTCTCTCAAGGGTATTTTTGCAATAAAAATAATTTTAAAATATTTGTGGGAGTGGATGGAGTAAGTATAGGGGTATAGGTAGGTGCTACTTTTGCTAAACACATAATGGAAAAGCCTTCACATAAAAGCGATTTGACATAACTCTTGAATTGAAGAGTGGACATGATAACATTTGTGTGAATCTCTCTTCCATTTCTCCATTGAAAGAGTAAACTTTTCTTGTATAGCATGAAAGCTTTATCAGTGTATTCATATTGACGATAGGATATACATAGTTCAAATAAAAATAACATCAAAGGTAGTATAACACTAATTACAAATTATTTTTTTAACCAAAGTAGGCAAAACAAACAAAGTACTTAATTGACAAAAGTAAATCAAATGAAAAAGAAGTCAAATTAAAGGATATGAATATCGAAGAAAAATATAAATTAATCATTAAAAAGAACTTGATTTAAATGAATAAAAAACAAAAACAAAAACTTCCTAGAACAAATAAGTATCAACTATCAAGCATTTTCTCACTAGATGGGGCAACTACATGTATTAAACAAGGGGTTGGGTTATGGTACACAACCCACATTTTATACCATACACTACATCACCCCATGTGGCAAATTTTGGGCTAATCAAATTGCCATATAGGTCGGTCAAAATTTCAAACTTTCTAGTTGTATTATACTGTAGCCAAACTATATGAATGCAGTATATTGTAGTATGATATATGTACTATTTGTATTTGTAAATTTAACTCATATTAAAATAATATTTTTTTATTAAAAAAATATTGATTATATTGCAAAATATTATTGACAACGAACATTATTTTAATTTATATTAAAATATTACTTTGCAATATAACCATTTTTTTAATCAAAAAACATTATTTTAACATGGATTAAATTTGCGAATACAAAGAGTACATATATTACAATATATTGTATTCATATATTTGACTACAGTAAAAATACAACTAGAAAGTTTGAAATTTTGACCAATCCATGTGGCAATTTGATTTACCCAAAATTTGTCACATATAGTTGGTGTAGTAGGTGATGTAAAATATAGGTGGTGCAACTTAGCCCAACCCTTAAACAATACCATAACATTCTATGACAAATCATATATATAAAATCAATAACATATAATTCCCTCTTTTAACGGTTTGATTTATAGTTTTTCTTAATCTCTCTTTGCCTTTAACAATTAGGCCTCTCTCTATCAAATGTACTCTCATTGGTTTTGTAAAACTTAATATCTAGATTAAAATATTTAAAGCATAATCACTTAAAAAGATAATATTTGGTTATTTTTGTACATGTAGATCACGATATTTACTTAATTCAATTTTTTTAACAAATAATATAATATTTATAACATGATAATTAAAATGGCACAAAATATCAAGACCATCCAAATTTCTAGGCTTTACTTAATTTTAACATCAACAATCTCGCAAAGAAAGGTCGATATAATTTCTCCTTATTACAGGAAATTCAAAAGAAAAGTGGGCTCTTTTCATCCCCACAAGCTCTCTATGGGGTTTGTCGGAAATACGGAGGCCACAGGTTCCTCTTGTGTAGGCCTACGACATAACCTGTCCCAAGAAACAACTTCCTGCACATGCAAATAAAATGTTAGGTAGAGGTAACATTGAAGGATTCACCTGACAAAGGACCAAAGAAAGCAAAAGTTTATAGCATGAATGCTTAAGACATGGCATGGTTTTAGGGACAAGGGAAAAGGGTAAATCAGCAACTCAAAAAATAGGGAAAGCATCAATGATCACCTCACTATTTTCATGGAGAAACTGGATATTAAAGATGCAGCTACACTTTGTTTGATCATGTGCCCTCCTCTGGATTTTTACAACACGAGCGTCACAATGAAGAGCATAATCGTCAGTTTCCTGTGAAAAACCAATAAAGGTTCAAGAGAGTTCTAATAATTAGAGATGTTCGGAAGTACCTAAAAGTAAAAAATAACTCTGTCCATCTAAGATTATATCTTGTACAAAAGTCATGTGACTTTGCAAACATGTCAATCATGTGGCCAATGGAAAAACACACTATTTAGACATATTGTAGTGAAATAAAAGGGTTGGGGTTCCCTTACTGTGACTATGTTATACAAAAACCATGTGGCATTGCAAACATGTCAATCATGTGGCCAATGGAAAAACACATCATGTAGACAAATTGTAGTAAAAAAAGGGGTTGGGGTTTCCTTACCGTGAAACACAGTACAAGATCTCCATCCTTCACTTTGTGACACTCTGAAGCTACCAAAGGGATGGATCTCTCACGCACCCCCTCTTTTACATTCACCCACTCATCTTGCTCCTTACCAAATCCAGCATATCGAACACGGGCTTCCTGAGATAATGTATGTGACAAGATCCATTAACTTTAATTGTTTGCTCACAATATCAAATTAAGAAAGCAGGATAACCTACTAATGATCACAGGTGTAAAATATAACCTGTAGTCATTTTTTGACTTTCTATGCTTTTTCAATGGAGGAAAAATATCCCAAACAAACAGCATGCCTTATACACAAGATAGTTTTAAAGATCTCATTGGAACACTATACAAGTCTGTATTGACTAAAATCAGAAGTAAATTTCATTAGGAGATTAGATAAATATGAATCCATTCTTAGTTTAGTGGGAAGAGTTTTCCAAATCACTTGTTATTATAACAAATCCCATAAACAAAAATAAGTATAGTATAAGCATGAAGGATCATATCAATGTGTGTGGGGATCTGAAGTTTCACCTGTGCTTGTTTACCTTCAGTTGAGTTCTACTTATGGCAGAGTTATATGGACAACCAACAAAAAGTTTCAAGACAAGAATGTAACAAGTAAGATGTGAAAAAGGAATCGGGGCAGGAAGAGGGGAGAAGACAAAGAGGGCTGTAAAGGCTTTTTTTGGTTTGGAAATTCATCCTTTGTGACTTGTTAATTACGATACTTTTATTTTGATTAGATTAGTTAACCATTTTATTTATAGCATCAATGTAATTCCAACAAGGGATACTTGACCATAAACATGAAAAAAAATATTTGAACAAAAAAATCAGGCAAGCATTACAGGCATGAGAGGAACTATCACTCCTCTGTTGAATACAAATTCTAAAGAAAATGTCCAGTTTCTTAACAAGCAGAAAGACATAAATTAGAATATGACAATCTTACAACTTCGCCTGTGCTCATAACTCTGTAGTTAAGGAATAACGATACATCATGCCTGCAATTGGAAAATAAAATGAATATCAGATGTTGGCCACACAGTATTTAACAAACTAACTATCAAATCTTTCTGCTTTATGGAGAGGAGAGGTTTTTATCTTCTTTTTTTGGGGGGGTGTGGGTGGGGGGGACCCTTTAAATGCCACAAAAATAAAATAAAAAAATCCGCACATTATAATTATTATATAGTCCAACATGTATAACAATGCAACATACGTAGCATATTATGTCTAAGCTCAAAACATATAGCTGCACTTAACCAGAGTATTATTCCTCACCATGCCAAGTCTTTGAAAGATCTTGCTTCATATGCCAACTCCGACAGATCTGTAGCTTCTTTACCTGACATTAAAATAAGAAATTCCAGTTGTATTGTGAAATATTCGAAGCCTTGCTAAACTTTGGGCATAACTGTGTCAATCATCATTTATTAGTTCAACATTGTGTGTCATTGCATCCTATTGCTTGCTGAAAATAATCCAAATCAATCTTTATACAACTGACAAGGTTTTATAATTGTGTAGGTGTTTCTTCCCTTCTTTCTCAACAACCCTGCCAAGGCTCCACATGAATGCTATGAGCCTATAACTTACAATGTATGCAGTAACATAAAACAAAACACAATTAAATATAAACTTCTTCAGATATCCACTGAATTTATTTCGTTAACAGAAATCAATAATCACGTTTTGGCAGGGACAAAACTGATAAAAGTATACAATGAGCATTGTTGGTGTTAGTTAATATGAGTCAAAACAATATCATGTTCAATGTAAAATAGGTCTGGAAGTGGAAACTCAATTCCCTTATTAATATCAAAAGAAATGAAAAATGACAGCGCAAATTATCAGTAAGGATGTTAAGATTTACACAGACAGGGTGCATATAATAAGTTAGCATGCCAAATGAGAATACTAGCATCTTATTTCTAAATTTGAAAGCTAAGAGCATTTGATGGAGCCATGGGCCCAGATGGAGATCAGGAAGGGTCAAAAAGGGGAAGGCCCTTTTCGTTTACTCCCACAGACCAAGTACCCACCGAAAAGGTGTAAAGCCTTAGGCAGGAACATTGGATGAAGGGGGGTAGACAGTTATAGAGAGAGATAAGATATATATGTAAGGGACGTAACAGATTAGGGGCATGATCAGTATTTGGAATTTTGTATTGGGATCCGATATTAGCATCTCTGGATTGGTAGCACTCTGCTATTATCTTCATTGTACCCTTGTATCAACTACAGCTTTCTTATGATGGGAGTTTAGTCCTATCAGCATTTAAACCAAATCAAGTGAACCTTTTGTTCCCTAAGGAAATGACAACATGAAAAGGTTTTGTAGGCTTCAAAGCAAATGGCATTAAGATTATAGAGAATTTAAAGGAGAACATGTCCCAATGGTTTTGCTACAATAAAACCAAATTTTCAAAACCACAAATAAAACCATCCAATATCATCTAGGGATTTTTTTTCTTCCTTACCCAAATTTATAGCCGCAATAAATATAAGAAGGAAAAAAGGACAACCTTTTGGAGTTGGAGAGCTTTTATGTCCATTAGAAGCATCAGAAAGATCAACAAATAGTTTCAGCTCACCCATCTCTGCAAACAGAACAAAATGTATTTTCAGGGCAAGTGTCAGATGGGGTGAGGGGGATGATGAATAGTAACTGGGTGGCCATGTCAGAAAATCCTTTAAACACACCCCTAATAGAGGTACAAGTTGGCTTTCAAGATTAATAACACCAAGCAAGGATGGGATTCACTGCCATATGCATATTATATAGATAGAGAAAGCAACAAAGCAAAGAGACCAGAATTTGCAGATATGTCATATCTTGATGAAAAACCAAAGTCCTCCAGTCAAATACATAAACAAGGAACAAGCAAAAAAAACCAAAACATCCCTCCCTCATTGACAAACTTTCTTCTTTTTCATGGGATGAAAACAAGTCTTCTAATTTCATAAAAACCCATATAACTAAATACAACATTTCCACATTGATCATTTTATTCACTTCAAAATCAGTGCCATTGATTATTTCCTGAAACCAAAACCAACCCCAATCATTTCCGTTATTACACAAAACCTTGAGACAAGTTTGCAGCATCATGACAACAAACCGTAATAGATGTTTGAAACAAAAAGTCCTAAGTACTTAACCTCGTCGCGATATCGGTTTTGGCTGGTGCTTCGTCGAGAACAACAATGGTGTCAAGATGTGAAGGCATTACTATTACTGCAACAGGCTATGCAATTGAGGTAAACAGAGAAATCAAGAAATACAACCTTATATAAGAATCCTTTTATCAATTGCCAAAACATGTTATAATAAAAAGAAAAAAAAAAGTAAAAGAAATATAAAATGTGTGTTAGTAGGAGGGGAAACAACTTGGATTCTCAAAACGAGTGTGCTTCCCAACGAAAAATCAAAGAAACATTTAGGCATTGTTTGAGAGTTATGGGGGATAGGAAGGGGAGGGGATCAAAGGGGAAGAAAGGGGGAGGGAATGAAGGAGAAGGAGAGCATTATCCCTTTATTTGGGAGTGTGTATTATGTGAGAAGGAAAGGAAATGGAAGGTTTAGGATATAATTTTACAATTTTACCCTTACTTTGATAAAATTAACATAATCAATATTTTATTTTTAATATTAATGCACAATAGATTAATATTCACCACATAACTGGCTATTACCAATCAAGTGCATTAATTAAAATGCAGAGATCCGAATACATTCAAACTTCACAGGCAGAAGAAAATACTTTCAGAGATCACAAAACCAACATGCATACAATAGGTTATGTTCAAGTAAATTTCACAAAATCTCACATGGAGATACCCGGAGACATGAATTGAAAACATTGATGATAGACGAACTCCCTTTTGTAGTAATGCCATTTGTAAGCTCCCACAAGGACCAACTCACCGCATGCCAAACCATAGACGATTAGAAGTTATATTCCAAGTTTCGGTACAACAGCACAAGGAACATAGAATTGAGGAATATTTTCTATAATTGGAAGACACACCCCTAGCCATTTTGAGATCACAGAATTCAGTAACACTTTCCATGAGAGTTCAATTACTTTACAAGGGGTCAGCCAGACTATTCCACGGTTTTTTAAAGACCTGATCATCCAGCCCTTTTGCCAGCTGTATTTTTACACTCACCTTTAAAGTAAAAACCATAGATCGAATATAAGGCTTTACACACTTCAAGTCTTCGAGGGCAGAATAGCATATGATCTAAAATGCAATAATCTCCATATCAATTGGAACTTAGGCGGTTTAGCACAAATCAGACCATCAAAGGCTAATTCACTACACACGTTGTGCAAAGACTATCCCAAATGCATTATGGTTCCACTAGAAGCAGTTGTTTTGTATACAAAATTAGGTAACACAACATCAGCACAAACGGCACAAGTCCTGGTATGACATCAGTATGCGATTATTATTAACACAAGGATCATTCTTCTAATAACCACAAAGATGACATAGATGTAACGACTAATTTATAGCAGCAGAGAAAATCAACTAAATTAGCAGCAAATTCACCAAATTTAATAACCGCGTCAAAATGAAAACAACTAAAACACTTGTGTGAAGGGAAAATCTGATTGATCAATTCCAAATGATCTATTTTTATCAATTCCAAATGGCAAGAATCCAAAACTCAAAATCTGATTGATCACCAGGTAGAGTGTTCTGCCTTATAGAAAATAAAAATAAGAAGAAAAAGACAGAGCAAATCATAGATCGAAGTAGAAGAAGAAAAAGAAAAAAGAGGCTTGTTAGCGGCGAAGACAGATGATGGAAGAATGAGCAGAGAATAACAAGGTCTCAACAAGAATAGAACCATAAAATGAATCAGAACCTGGTGGAGTTATTTGTTGGCGGCGACGGCAGCAACCACGATGAACCGGCTGCGACGGCAGCAACCAAGACGAACAGGTGGCGGCAGCAACTGGTCCCACGGCTTCAGCGTTTCCCAGCGTAGAGGAAGAGCTTCTGGGAGCAGCAACGGAAAGCCGTTGCGTGATTTTGATTCCACACAATTTTTAATTTAATCTTTTAATTTATCGAATTATACAAAATCGTTGAAAATTTTGAGAAACAAAAACTGTAATTAAGCCAATAAGTCATAACATCCAAAATTAATTAATCAGAATTAATAATCCAACAGTTTTTGAGTTTAGATGAATGAAAAAAACTATTTTTTTAAAATAAAAAGATTTTTTTTTGTGTGTGTAAAATTTAAGCTTGATACTAAACACAATAGATTATTTGTGAATCGGCTTTTTTAGGGTAAAACAACTTAAATGAAAAAAAAAAACAATTTGTCCCAAACATTGTGTTTGTGAAAACTGGAAAAAAAAAAAAATTATGCTGATAATCTGTTTTTAAATAATCGATTGGTGTGATAATCGATTATAATCAAAATCTGTTTTTGTTTGGGTATATTTGCTAAAAAGCGATTTTAAGATAATCTATTTCATTTGGGTGGTGCAAAAATAATCACTTTTACATAGTAAATTACGAAAAAAGTGTATGAAGATATTTGCTTATAATATTTGTTTTTCTTTTAACATTTATGTATTTTTTTTTTATTTGAGTGGTATGCTCTAAAAAAATATTTATTTTTTTAGTTGCTTATAATTTATGTTTTTTTATTTGAGAGGTAATCACTTTTACACTCAATTTTGTTTCAAATTAAAATATTTATTCATTTATTTTAAACAATAATAATAAGTAAAAAACTATTAAATATTTAAAAATATTTTTTTTTTAAATAAATAAAATGATCCAATAACTCTTTCTATACTTTTTTTCCCTAAAAAATCGATGGCCCATTATTGATGACCAAACCAAGTACCCAACCAAATCAGCTCAAAAATCGTCTCTTTGTACAATTTTTCATCAAATTTTCTGACCCAAATCAAATACTCAATACCCAATACACCCAATTTTCTAACTCATCTCTAGAACCTTCTCGGTCCCTGCCCGTGTGCCCTCACCCAAATAATCACAAACCCTTGCTCTCTTTTTGTTTCATCTCTTTTGTGGGGAACCGAACACAAAAGCAGCAACAGGGGCTCTAGGGTTTTGCGATCTTTGCTTCATTTTCCAAGCCTTATTGTCTTCTTCCAATTCGGATCCAGATTCGGAAATGTCCCAAGCTCAATCAACGCCTCGAAGCTCTACTTATCTCGACGCCCTCTCTCAAGAGATCCACAAGAAGCTCCAGCAGGTGGGTTTTCTTTTTCTTCCATTTTCTCGGAATTTTCTCTTGTTTGGATGTCGAGAAAATGATGAAACTAGCAATTTCCTACTTGATCGATAGTGTTGTGTGTGATAAATGAGGTTGCTGCTACAGGAAGATGAAAGAAAATGAAGGTGTTATTACGTTGGGGAGGAGGGGGTTATTACGTTGGGGAAGAATGGAAACACTGGGTTAGGGGCAAGGATGGAAAGCTGTGAAAAATCAAAAAGCTTTTTCTTAAAACAACTGGGATGAGTAGTTGATAACAAAACAGCTGAAATGGGTATAAAAAGCTTTTTTAAAAAATAATCATTTTACCCAAACATAATAATTATTTAACAAAACAGCTTTTTCATTTAAAAACAGTTGAAACTACACCAAAACATATTTCCCAAACACCCTCTAACTCAAACTTATGAGTTCAAAACATATAAAAAAATAACTAAATGAGCAAATAAAAAAAAATTTAAAAGGTGGCTTTAGTCTTTGCATGGCTTCACCATGAGACTTTTAGAAATGATACAAGTTTGTATCGCAATGGCAGAGAACATCGTTGTGAGATGATAACAAGGGATCGAGGCTTCTATAAATCAATGGTCTCAAAATGCAAGTGATATATTATAGTTTATTAGGTTGATTTGGATTGGGGTTAGAGCTGGGCATGCGGACCGGTGTGACACCCTCTGCCCCGCATGTATTTATTAAAGAGATATAAAAAGAGATAAAATAAACACATGCATATCATTTATTTTAAATAAAAACCAAGGTAGAAGATACCACATTGTAACAAAACATACCAACGCGGAAAAGAAATAAGTTTTAAAATAAACATAACTATAAAGCAAACACAACCCCGATGTCACATTAGAGCTAGTATAACCGAAATCCGGAAATACATCGGATAACAACATAAACTAAAGAAATCATAAACTATGAGTAGCGGCTCCTCAGAGTCACTCCTCAACAAGTTGCTCACCGTCCTCTACATAACAAAAAGGTACATGCAAAGCAAACAACAGAAAAAGGGGAGTAAGAAACAAGTATAAAACACAATGGCATGGAAGCAGTTAGCAAGATGAGCATACATCACAATCAAGCATGTTATAACATAACAAAATACATAACATATTCATATCATTTTCATCATCTCAACAATGTATGTTATGCGGTTCAGTACTACTTCACTACTCTGTTATGCATGTGCATCCAAACTAACTCAGGAAGTAAACGTCGGAGTTACATATCCACATTGGCCAATAACCACCAACGCCGGCAGTTCACCAAACCATGGGTGAACCCCTAGGATAGCCGATGCACCTTGTGACACCCTCTACCCCACATGTTATTTATAAAACATTGACATGAAAGAGGTAAGATAAAAACATGCATTTATTTCATAAAATAAAACATAAGCATAAACATAATCCAACCCCGATGTCATATACATAGCTGGTATAACCGTTCCAGAATAAAATCCACGGAATACAAACTGAATAACTAAACTAATAACAACTATAACTACTGATAAATCCTAACTAGAGTCGTGGCTCCTCAGAGTCGCTCCTCCACTGACTGCTCACCGTCCTCTGCATAAAGGGATACATGCCAAAACAAAAACAGAGAAAACGAGGAGTAAGAAAATATGTAAACAGAACAGCATGGAGATAGTAAGCAAGATGAACATAGATTACAGCATGACATTGCAATATACAACATATATCATCAACATAATATAATCACATCAACATGCTATCTCAACCAACATATGCTATGCGGTGCAACACTACTTCGCTACATCATTATGCATGTGGATCTAAACTATCTCAGGAAGACAACTTCGGAGTTATATTTCTACATTGACCAAAAAGTATCAACGTCGGCAGTTCACCAAACCATTGTCGAACCCCTTGGATAGCCGACGCACCATACCTAGGATGCGCTACCACGGGGGCGCACGGTCCACCAAACCTTGGGTGAATCACCCGTGGACGGCCAGATCGCTATACTCTAGGACAACCTCCCCTATATTTATCTTATCTTCCCCCACTATCAACTCCAATGCTTGATGCATGACCACATCAACAAATAAGGGCAACCACCTCCTTCGCTTGGGCCAATAAGCACCCTATACTTATCACCAACATCAACACTTTAACCCTTACGAGTCAAGGTCCCCTTGGCCAAAAATCACCAAGGTTCAACTTATCAACACCTCGACCAAAAAGCATCGAGGCCACTTTGGCCAAAAACCACCAAAGCATATCAAGGTGCGACAACCCATTGGGCACTGGCTTAACCAACCTATTAATCTCATTTATCTTAATTAGTCTTTAATTAAGTTATCTAACCAACCTAGTATGAAGAATCCGGTAGTGACAACTCAACGGTAAACCAATGTGTCCCTCGAGCGACTCAGTTAGCTTTTCAAGCCTTGGTTAAACAGAAATGGTCAAGCCATTAGTTCCCAATTCTTAATGAAAGAAAGGAAACCAAAAGAGGGAGAAACCATTACCTTCTAAGATTGGCATAGACCAACTAAGCTTCCCAAAGAACCTCCAAAACTCCAAGAAAGCGATGGGTTCAGAGAAAGTAGAGAAGAAACAAGGTGTAGCCGCACTAGGGTTGCTGATGTGCCAAAATAGGGTTTAAAAACGCAAACCCTCGGTTACTGTGCCATTTTATAGGCTCCAGGCCTGAGCACGGCCGTGCACCTTGCTAAGCACCGACGTACTTACCTCAGTGTCTCTGTGACGACAATCCCTTGCACCACCGTGCTTCCCATTAAGCACGACCGTGCTTGTGATCCAAACGATCACAAGGCACAACATTGAGCACGGGCATGCTGGAAATGAGCACAGTGTGCTCATGTACCAAAAAGGAATTTTAAGCCTAGAAATCCCACTTAGCCCTCAACACAACTCTAAGCTAAGTCCTAAGGCTTAAACAACAAACAAGCATTACATAAAAGCACTTAATGAAAAACGGGGTGTTACAATTCCACCCCCCTTATAAAAAATTCGTCCTCGACATTTCTACTCACCTCGATTGAAAATGTGCAGGTATGATTCCATCATCTTGCTTTCCAGCTCCCATGTAGCACTTTCCTCAGTAGCCCCACTCCAAACGACCTTGACCAAAGGAATCTCCTTGCCTCTTAGCTGCTTCACCCTCCTATCCTTAACTCGAAGGGGTAATACCTCAAAGGTCAAGTTCTCTTTTAATTGTATGGTATCAGGTACTATCACGTGGCTAAGGTCGTGAATATACTTTGAGTTGAGACATGTGAAAGACACTATGAAGGTTGGGCAAGAACGGCGGTAAAGCTATTTGGTAGGCGACTTAGCTAACTCTTTTCAGAATTTGGTAAGGAGCAATGAATCTAGGAGTAAGTTTCCTTGTTTTTGTCACTCTACCAACCCCGGTTGTCGAGGTAACTCCAAGAACACATGGTCACCTTCCTAGAATTCGAGCGCATTCCTGCTTTTGTCATGGTAGCTCTTTTGCCTACTCTGTGCCACTTTCATCTTTTCCTGAACCATCCTCACTTTTTCTGTGGTTTCTTGCACTAACTCAGGTCCTAGCACCACATTATCACCAGGTTCACTCCAACACAAGGGTGTCCTACATCTCCTCCCATAAAAAGCTTCATAAGGTGTCATCCCAATACTGGAATGGAAACTATTGTTGTAGGTGAACTCTATCAGGGGCAAAAACTTGTCCCAACTACCCGACTGCTCTAGCACACAAGCTCTAAGCAAGTCCTCTAAGGACTGGATGGTTCGCTCAGACTGACCATTAGTCTGTGGGTGATACGCTAAACTAAGTCTAAGCTTGGTACCTAACACCTCATGCAAACTATTCCAAAACCTAGAGGTAAACCTCGGGTCTCTATCTGACACTATGCTAGAGGGCACACCATGTAACCTAACTATCTCTTTGATGTATAGCCTAGTCAACTTTTCTAAGGGATACTCCATGTTCATAGGGATGAAATGGGCAGACTTAGTCAATCTATCCACAACAACCCAGATCGCTTCAAAACCAGTTGGAGTCCTCGGAAGTCCAGACACAAAATCCATGGAGATACTGTCCCATTTCCATTCTGGGATACTCAAAGGTTGTAACTTTCGTGATGGCTTCTGGTGTTTCATCTTAGCCTTTTGACACACTAAACAACCGTACACAAAATCAGCCACATTTTTCTTCATCTTAGGCCACCAAAACATGCGCTTAAGATCGTGATAAATCTTAGTGGCACCTGGGTGCACACTCAAACCGCTCTTATGTCCTTCTTCAAGGATCAACTTTCTAAGCTCAGGAACATTCGGTATACAGACTCTGTCTTTGAATCTCAAGACTCCATCACTTCCTTCCTTAAAACTAAGGTTTCTACCCTAAGCAAGCAACACTCTCTGGTCTAAGAGAAACTGGTCTATCTTCTGACCCTCTCTAACCTGATCCATCAAATTGTTAGTAATCTTCAAGGTTCTAAGCCTAATGCCCTTAGGGGTAACTTCTAAGTTAGACTCAGTTCTCTAAACTCCTAAATCAGATCCATCTCCCTAACCATCAAATCGGAGACGTGCAAGGTTTTCTTACTCAAAGAATCTGCCACTACATTGGCCTTTCCTGGGTGGTAGGTTAGATCAAACTCATAATCCTTTAAAAACTTCATCCACCTATGCTGCCTCATATTCAGCTCCTTCTGATCAAAGAGATACTTCAAACTCTTATGATCACTAAAGACCTCAAACTTTGCTCGATAAAGGTAATGCCCCCAAATCTTTAAGGCAAATACCACAGCTCCTAACTCTAGGTCATGGGTAGGGTAGTTCTTCTCATGGGTTTTCAACTGCCTAGAAGCATAAGCCACTACCTTGCCATCTTGCATCAACACACCACCTAAACCTTGCTTAGAAGCATCACAGTTAACTACAAAAGGTTCACCAGGGTCTGGCAAAACTAACATTGGTGCTAATGTCAAGCTATCCTTAAGGGTTTGGAAACTCTCTTCACACTTAGAGTCCTACACAAACAACTGTCCCTTCATGGTGAGACGGGTTAAGGGTAAGGCTATCTTAGAGAAACCTTCTATGAACGTCCTATAGTAACCTGCTAAACCTAAGTAACTCCTAATCTCGGACACTGACTTCGGCACTTCCCACTGGAGCATCGTCTCAACCTTAGTCGGGTCCACGACTATGCCACCTTTAGAGATGACATGTCCTAAGAAACTCACATCCTCTAGCCAGAACTCACACTTAGACAACTTAGCATACAACTGCTTTTCCTTAAGGGTCTTTCCTCATGTTCCTCCTTGGTCTTGATTACACTAAGATGTCATCTATGAAAACCACAACAAACTTATCCAAGTAAGGGTGAAAGGACTTGTTCATGTAGTCCATGAACACAGTAGGAGCATTGGTCACACCAAAGGGCATAACCAAGTACTCACAGTGACCATAACGCGTCCTAAACTCTGTCTTCGGGATGTCCTCCGACTTAACCCGAATCTGATGGTACCCTGACCTCAAATCTATCTTAGAGAAGACACACGCTCCTATTAACTGATCCATAAGGTCATCAATCCTAGGGAGGGGATACCGATTCTTAATGGTCACCTTGTTGAGTTGTCGGTAGTTGACATACAACCTCATACCGCCATCCTTCTTCTTTACTAGTAACATTGGCGCTCCCCATGGGGATATGCTAGGCCTAATAATCTGCTTCTGGATCAGATCCTCTATCTGTTTCTTCAACTCAGCTAGATCTAGAGGAGACATTCTATAGGGCTCTATGGATATTGGCACGGTGCCAGACACTAAATCTATGGTGAACTTAACATCTCTCTCATAAGGCAAGTTATAAACATCCCCCAGAAACACTTCAGGAAATTCCCACACAGTAGGCACACTTCCGACATCAGGAGGGCTCTCTACTTCCAGGGAAGATAACATCATGTACACTTGGGCCTCGTCTTTCATCGAAGCCTTAACTTGGTTGGAAGAGAGAAAGGTCGGATTTTAGACTCCACAGGAGTTCCAAAAACTATGGTTTTTTCAAAGCAATTCAGAAGGACGTGGTTGGAAGATAACCAGTCCATGCCAAGAATAATATCAAGCTGTTTTAAAGGTAAGCATACAAGATCAACAGTAAAGATTCTACCATTAATGGTAATATGACAGTTCTTGCATGCCTGTGAAGTGAGAACAAACTTGTTTGTAGGTGTGGAAACAATCAAATCATACTCAAGAAAGGTAACATGGTAATCTAAACTCTTGACCCTATCATGCGACATAAACGAGTGCATAGCACCCAAGTCATACAATACAGTTAAAAGAGTCCCATCAATTAAGCACATACCTTGAATCAAGTCATAAGGCTCGGAGGCCTCGGCTCCACTAAGAGTAAAGACTCTCCCAGTGGTTTTCAGTCGATTAGACTGAGACTGTTGACTCTTGCTAGCACTTGGAGGTTCTGACTTCGCTCGTCCACAATCCCGACTGATGTGGCCAGACTTGCCACACCTAAAGTAGATGATGTCCGATTCCTGGGAAGTGAAGTGATCTGGTGCGCCGCACCTCATGGACCTAGGGGCATTATAGTTCCCCCTGGACATATCATAAGAAAGCTATGGCTTCCGGTCACTTTGTTTAAAATCTCGGCCGGCTGGAGCGTAACGCTGCTTGCCCTTGTCCTTCTGTTGGGTCTTCTTGCTGCCCTGGCTATCTGAATTCCTGAAATTGGCCACTCTGGACTTGTAGGTATCCTCAAAGATCCTACACTTGTTCACCAAGGTCGGGAAGACTATGATCTCCTGGTAACTGATCACATGCTTGATCTACGGACGAAGGCCATCCTCAAACTTGACACACTTTGAACGATCATCGACCATAACCTGATACGATGTGTAATACCTAGCCACCTCCTCGAACTTTGCCGCATACTCTCCCACTGACATAATTCCCTGCTTCAGTGCCAAGAATTCCATCTCTTTCTTGTCATGGACATCTGCAGGAAAATACTTCTCCAAGAACCCGTCTCTGAAAACAGCTCATGTAACCGCCGTACCCTCAGTCACCATCCTCTAACGGCAGTTCTCCCACCAGTGCTCAGCCTCCTCGGTGAGCATAAACGTGGCGAAGATAACCCGCTGCTGATCATTGCAATCTATGGCATGGAAGATCTTCTCTATCTCCCTTATCCATAACAAGGCACCCTCGCGATCATAAGCTCCTCTGAAAGATGGTGGATTATTCCGCTGGAACTTGTCAAGACCCTGAAACTCAGTCGGTCCTCCGTTGTTGTTGTTGTTCTGAACTTGGCCTATCACATTGGCAAGGAGTGCCAACGCGTTAGCGATTGCCTGATCATTTCTGCCTCTTCTTGCCATGAGTTCCTGTACATGTCCAAAACCGCCATTAAATACAGAGAACTTAAGCAGGAAAAAGCGATAGGCTCATGACTTTAAGCATCATTGTCTATAACAATTATAGACAATTCAAACAAGAGTACACAATAGACTCATAACACGACCTGATAGGACAGACCTGCTCTGATACCACTAAATGTGACACCCACTACCCAACATGTTATTTATAAAACTTTTACATAAAAGAGGTAAGATAAAAACAAGCATTTATTTAATAAAATAAAAACTGGATAGAAAGCACCACATTGTAACGCCTCAACAATAAGAAAATAAACATAAAACATAAGCATAAACATAACCCAACCCCGATGTCACATACAGAGCTGGTATAACTGTTCCGGAATAAAATACACGGAATAAAAACTGAACAACTAAACTAATAACAACTATAACTACTGATAAATCCTAACTAGAGTCTCGGCTCCTCAGAGTCACTCTTCCACTGGCTGCTCACCGTCCTCTACATAAAAGGATACATGCCAAAACAGAAACAGAAAACGGGGAGTAAGAAAACATTTAAACACAACGGCATGGAGATAGTAAGCAAGATGAATATACATTATAGCATGGCATAGCAATATACAACATATATAATCAACATAATATAATCACATCAACATGCTATCTCAACCAACATATGCTATGCGGGGCTACACTACTCCGCTACTCCATTATGCATGTGGATCTAAACTATCTCAGGAAGGCAACTTCGGAGTTACATATCTACATTGGCCAAAAAGTACCAATGTCGGCAGTTCACCAAACCATGGGTGAACCCCTTGGATAGCCGATGCACATTACCTAGGATGCGCCACCACTGGGGCGCACAGTCCACCAAACCTTGGGTGAACCACCCACTGACGGTCAGATCGCCGTACTCTAGGACGACCTCCCCTATGTTTATCTTCCCCCACTATCAACTCCAATGCTTGATGTATGAGCACAACAACAAACAAAGGCAACCACCTCCTTCGCTTGGGCCAATAAGCACCCAATACTTATCACCAACATCAACACCTTAACCCTTACGAGTCAAGGCCCCCTTGACCAAAAAGCACCAAGTTTCAACTTATCAACACCTCTACCAAAAAGCATCGAGGCCACTTTGACCAAAAAGCACCAAAGCATATCAACGCGCGGCAACCCACTGGACACCGACTTAACCAACTTATTAATCTCGTTTATCTTAATTAGTCTTTAATTAAATTATCTAACTGAATTCATTCGATTGGTGTCTTATTTCATCATTGGGGACATTTGGGGTGAAACACCCCTTTAAAACCTTTAATCTCGGATTCTGTATTGGAGGAGGAGCACGGGCGTGCTTACCCTATGCATGGGCGTGTTTCCATTTAAGTGAAGCACGGTCGCTCTTCCATTTATGCACAACCGTGATTGGTGGACGGTCGTGCTCTTGTTCTGCATGACTGTGCTTAAAGCAAGGTCATTTTCCTGAATTCAAACTGGGAGCACGAGCGTGCTCCCTGTTTAGCACACCCGTGCTCTTGGGCGTGGCCATGCTGTTCTGGGTAGGTTTGTTGTGTTCTTGAAGTAAAAACTCCCCTAACACTCTCAAATCAATTCTTAGTGTCTTGACTAATCCATTTGGCATAAAACCTCACCTCTCACTAACAGTTCATGTTTTATGAAACATTAGGGAAATTAATCCCTTAATCGTTATGTTAATTAAGAATCCTATTTTAGTCAATTAGGGTCTTATTAACATGTTCAATGTCAACCAACATCATTCATCCAATCAACATCAGACAACAACATTTATGTCACTCATAATCATAATCATTCATACCAATCCACCAATAATCATGACATAAACAGATTAACTAGTTATACACAGTTTGGCATACAACAGGGTAAACAAAAATAATAGACATTCATGACAGGCATACTCATGATCAAACAACATTAATAGCAATTCACCCAAATAAGCATATAATCAAATATAACATGTCATTGACATTAGTTAATAACAACGGGGCTATGGGAACCCCTCATCTTACGCTACCCCCTTGCCTAATGATTACACTATCCTTCTACCCATACATGGTATAAAGAATCCAGGTGTGACAACTCAACGGTAAACCAACACATCCCTCAAGCGGCTCAGTTAGCTTTCCAAGCCTTGGTTAAACAGAAAATGTCAAACCATTAGTTCCTAATTATTAATGAAAGAAAGGAAACCAAAAGAGGGAGAAACCATTACCTTCTAAGATTGGCACAGACCAACTAAGCTTCCCAAAGAACCTCCAAAACTCCAAGAAAGCGACGAGTTTAGAGAAAGTAGGGAAGAAACAAGGTGTAGTCGCACTAGGGTGGCAGATGTGCCAAAATAGGGTTTAAAAACGCAAACCCTCAATTACTGTGCCATTTTTTAGGCTCCAGACCTAAGCACGACCGTGCACTTACTAAGCACGGGCGTGCTTACCTTAGCATCTCCGTGACGTCAATCCTTTGCACAATCGTGGTTCCCATTAAGCACGATCGTGCTTGTGATCCAAACGGTCACAAGGCACATCATTGAGCACGGGCGTGCTGGACATGAGCACGACCGTGCTCATGTACCAGATAGGGATTTTAAGCCTAAAAAACCCACTTAGCCCTCAGCACAACTATAAGCTAAGTCCTAAGACTTAAACAACAAACAAGCATTACATAAAAGCACTTAACAAAAAACGGGGTGTTACACACCTTACTCTTTGATGCACCACCACGGGGGGCCAGATTCACCTAACTCTCGGATGAATCACCACGGACGTCTAGATCTCCTTACTCTCAGACGACCTCCCCTATGTTAAACATCCCCCACTAACATCTCCAATGCGTGAATGCATGAGCAACAAAAATACACTGTCAAACAATCACCACCTCCACTTTGGCCAATAAGCACCAAAGTTTATCACCATCAACACATTGACCAATAAGCATAAAGGCCCAATTGCCCAATAAGCACCAAGGTATCACATCAACAACACCTTGACCAATAAGCATCAAGGCCCCCTTGGCCACTTATCACCAAGGTATAACTACGTGCGGTAATCCATCGTTACTGTCTTAACCATCTCAACATTTGTATTTTAGTTATCTTGTTAAGGTTTAATTAGATATTCTCTCTTATATTTACTTTGATTGGTGTCTTATTTCATCATAGAGGACAATTTAGGTGAAACCACCCTTTGTTCTTATTCACATATGTTCTATTTGGGGAGCACGGTCGTTCTGCACTCAGCACGGGCGTGCTGAACTTTGAGCATGACGTTTTGTCTATTGAGCACGGGCGTGCTTACTGGAGCATGGCGGCATTGATCTAGGCAGAAAGGGTTGGGAACCCTTGCTAAGCTTCTTAGGGCGTTCAAAGATAAACCCTATTGGTCTTTAATTTCACCATCAAGCATCAGTCTCATTATTCTTGTTTAATCTTCAGGATTAATCCTTTAATTCCAGCTTCATTATTAACATCCCTAAAACACTCTTGGATCAATCCTAGGGTCTTGAATATACCATTAAGCCTCAATCTCACTTCACTTTACTACAGTTCATGTCTTATGAACATTGGGAAATTATCCCTTAATCCTTAAACATCATTATCAACATTCTTGATGTACATGGGCGTGCTCAACTTGAGTACATGGCCGTGCTCAAGTCAGCACGGGGTCTACAAAACCACGTCAAAAGCTCATACTTTCTGACATGGCCGTGCTACCCTTGAGCACGGCTCGTGGCTCAATTAGTCACAGAGCACGCAGATAAGCACGAGAGTGCTGAACATGAGCACGGTCGTGCTCATATGCCAAAAAGGGATTTCTCACTTTAAAATCCCACTTAACCACATTAACATTCCTAAGGCAAAACTCTAACAACAAACAACATTTATAGCACACATATAAATACTTAAGAGCTAGTAAACAAAAAACCGGGTGTTACAATTCCACCCCCTTTATAAAAAAATTTCGTCCTCGAAATTTCTACTCACCTCTTTTGAAAAGGTGTGGATACGCTTCCATTATCTTGCTCTCCAGCTCCCATGTAGCACTTTCCTTAGTAGCCCCACTCTAAACAACTCTAACCAAAGAAATTTCCTTGCCTCTTAGCTGCTTCACCCTCAGATCCTCAACCCGATGAGGTAGTACCTCTAAAGTCAAGTTCTCTTTCAACTGAATTGTATCGGGTACTATCACATGGCTAGGATCATGAATGTAATTTCTAAGTTGTGACACGTGGAAAACATTGTGAAGGTTAGACAAGAAAGGTGGTAAAGCTATTTGGTAGGCTATTTCATCACTCTCCCAACCCCAGTTGTTGGAGGTACTTGCAAGAACACATGATCACCTTCCTGGAATTCGAGAGCCTTCTGTGGCTTGTCATGATAACTCTTTTGTCTCCTTTGTGCCATTCTCATCTTGTCCTGGATCATTCTCTAATTTTCTGTCATCTCTTTCACTATTTCAGGTCCTAGTATCACATTCTCACCAGGTTCATTCCAACACAAAGGTGTCCTACATCTCCTCCCATGCAAAGCTTCATAGGGTGTCATCCCAATACTAAATGGAAGTTGTTGTTGTACGTGAACTCTCTCAGGGGCAAAAACTTGTCCCAACTACCTGACTGTTCTAACACATAAGCTCTCAACAAGTCCTCTAAGGACTGGATGGTTCTTTTAGACTGACCATCAGTTTGTGGGTGGTAAGTTGAACTTAGTCTAAACTTGGTTCCTAAAGCCTCATGCAAACTATTCCAGAACCTAGAGGTAAATCTAAGGTCTCTATATATATAACCTGGTCAACTTTTCTAATGGGTATTCCATGTTCATAGGGATGAAATAAGCAGATTTAGTCAACCTGTCCATAACAACCCAGATAGCATCACAACCAGCTGGAGTCCTAGGGAGTCCAGACACAAAATCCATATAGATGCTATCCCATTTGCATTCTGGGATACTCAAAGGTTGCATCTTACTTGAAGGCTTCTAGTGTTCTATCTTAGCTTTCTGACATACTAAGCACACGTAAACGAACTCAGCCACATCCTTTTTCATCCTAGGCCATCAAAACATTCACTTTAAATCCTGATACATCTTAGTGGCACCTAGGTGCACACTCAATACACTCTTATGTCCTTCCTCAAGGATCAACTTCCTAAGCTCCTGAAGATCTGGTATGCAAACTATATCCTGAAACCTCAAAACTCCATCTGTTCCTTCCTTAAAACTAAGGTTTCTACCATGAGCAAGCAGCTCTCTCTGATTTAAGAGGTAAACATCTATCTTCTGACCTTCTCTAATATGGTCCATCAAACTGTTGGTAATCTTCAACGTTCCAAGCCTAATACTCTTGGGGGTAACTTCCCATGCCAAGCTCAAATCTCTAAATTCCTCAATCAAATCCATTTCTCTAACCATTAAGACTGAAACATGCAAGGTCTTTCTACTTAAAGCATCTGCCACCACATTGGCTTTTCCTGGGTGGTAAGTCAACTCAAAATCATAATCCTTAAGGAATTTCATCCACACACATTACCTCATATTCAACTCCTTTTGATCAAACAGGTATTTTAAACTCTTATGATCACTAAAGACCTCAAACTTCGCTCCATAAAGGTAATGCCTCCAGATCTTTAAGGCAAACACTACAACTCCTAATTCCAAATCATGGGTAGGGTAGTTCTTCTAATGGGTTTTTAACTTCCTAGAAGCATAAGCTACTACCTTTCCATTCTACATCAACACACCACCTAAACCTTGCATAGAAGCATTTAGTATACTACGAAAGGTTCTCTAGGATTGGGCAAAACTATAACTGGTGCAGATGTTAACCTTTCCTCTAAGATTTGGAAACTTTCCTCACACCTAGAGTCCCACACAAAGAGCCATCCTTTCTTGGTGAGACGGGTCAAGGGTAAAGTTATCTTAGAGAAACCCTCTATAAACCTTCTATAGTACCCTGCCAAACCCAAGAAGCTTCTAATCTTGGTTACGGACTTTGGTGCTTCCCAATGGAGCACGGTCTCTATCCACGGCTATCCCACCTTTAGAGATGACATGTCCTAAGAAACTCACCTCTTCTAACCAAAACTCGCACTTAGACAACCTAACATACAACTGCTTCTCTTTAAGGGTCTGCAAGACAACCCTCGGGCGTTCCTCATGTTCCTCCTTGGTCTTGGAGTACACTAAGATGTCATCTATGAAAACCACCACAAACCTATCCAAGTAAGGGTGAAAGGTATTGTTCATATAATCCATGAACACAGCAGGAGTATTAGTCACACCAAAGGGCATAACCAAATACTCATAGTGACCATGACGCATTCTAAATGCAGTCTTCGGGATGTCCTTAGACTTAACTCGAATTTGATGGTATCCTGACCTCAAATCAATCTTGGAGAAAACACAAGCTCCTATCAACTGGTCCATAAGATCATCAATCCTAAGGAGGGGATACATATTCTTAACGGTCACTTTTTTGAGTTGTCGATAGTCGATACACAACCTCATGCTATCATCATTCTTCTTTACCAAAAACATTGGCACTCCCCATGGGGACACGCTAGGCCTAATGAACTGTTTCTGAATCAGTTCCTCCAACTGTTTCTTTAACTCTGCTAGCTTTAGAGGAGGCATCCTATAAGGTGCTATGGATATGGGTCCCGTTCCCGGCACTAAGTCTATGGTAAACTCAGCATCTCTCTCAGGGGGTAAGTTATAAACATCCCCAGGGAACACTTTAGGAAACTCTATCACTATTGGCATATTTCCAACATCAGGCTTGCTCTCTACTTCTAGGGAAGGCAACATCATGTAAACTTGGGTCTCTTCTTTCATAGAAGCCTTAACTTGGTTGGCAGATAGAAATCTTGGATCCTTAGACTCCATCTGAGTTCCAAAAATGATGGTTTTATCGAAGCAGTTCAAGAGGACATGGTTGGAAGATAACCAGTCCATACCCAGAATAACATCAAGTTCTTCCAGGGGTAAGCATACAAGATCAACAATAAAGTTCCTACCATCAAAGGTAATTAGACAATTCTTGCATGCATATGAAGTACGAACAGGTTTATTTGTGGGTGTAGCAATAACTAAATCATAATCAAGAAGGGTCATAGGCAATTTAAGACTCTTGACACAATCATGCGATATAAACGAGTGAGTCTCACCCGAATCAAACAAAATAACTGAAGGAGTTCCATCAATAAGGCACATACCTCGGATCAAGTTCTCAGACTCGGAGGCCTCAGCTTCACTAAGAGTAAAGACTCTTCCACTGGTCTTCAGTCGATTGGCTTGGGAACTTTAATTCTTCCTAGCACTCTGCGGTCTGACTTTGTCCTTCCACACTCTCGGCTGATGTGGCCAAACTTTCCACATTTGAAGCAGATGGCGTCGGTCTCCTTGCACCGAGTGGTGAAATGATCTTACCCGCACTTGCCGCATCTGATAGGCCTAGGAGCAGAAGAATCCCAACTCTTGAACCTGTTGGTAGAGAACTGTGGCTTCTTGCCACCTTGCTTGAAGTCCTGGCCGACATGAGATAGACGATGCTTTCCCTTGTCCTTCCGATCATTCTTCCAGCTACTCTGAGCATCTAAAGTCCTGTAGTTTACCACCATGGATTTGTAGGCAACCTCGAAGATCCTACACATGTTTACCAAGACCTTAAATACATGAATCTCCTGATAACTGATAGCTTGCTTGATCTCTGGACGCAGACCATCCTCAAACTTCACACACTTGGAGCGATCATCGGTCACATACTGATAGAGTGTGTAGTAACAAGCAAGCTCCTCGAACTTTGCAGCATACTTTCCCACGGACATATTCCCCTACTTCAAAGCTAAGAACTCCATCTCCTTCTTGCCACAGATGTCAGCTGGAAAATACTTCTCCAAGAACCTGCCTTTGAAGGCATTTCAAGTAACTGTTGTACCCTCAACCTCCATGCACTGGTGACAATTCTCCCACCAATGCTTAGCTTCATCTGTAAGTATAAAGTTCCCAAAGATGACCTTTTCAACTTTGTTGCATTCTGATGAGTGTGATTTCACCTCATATTTGCTTATCATCTTGCATGCATTTTCATATAGTTTAGGCATATTTTAATCTGATTTTTGTTAGTTTTTACCTTGGAACGGGTAAGGCGGTTTTGTGGTGTTGTTTTGCAGGAATTAAGGATTAAATGCTCAGGATTAGCCATGATGGAGCTTGGATGAAGATGGATCTTGAAAAGTGAAGAAAATGAACAAGACAGAGCCCATCACGGACTAGCCGTGATGCCCATCACGGACTAGCCGTGATGCCCATCACGGCCATGATCGAGCAAAACTGAAAAGAAAGGAAGGCAAAAGTAAGAACTGGTCACGGCCTAGCCGTGATGCCCATCACGGCCGTGACATGTCAGCTGAACCAGACCCTCAACAGGCAGAACTGATCACGGCCTAGCCGTGATGAGCATCACGGTCGTGACAGACCAAAAATTGAAGAAACGCCCAAGGCAGAATCCGTCACGACCTGGCCGTGATGGCCATCACGGCCGTGACGCACATTACTTGGATCTGAAGCAACCGATTTTGAGCTGAATTTGTGTTTGATTGGGATTCTAACTTCCCTAATCTATAAATAAGGCATATGGGCAGAGACTAAAGGAGGACTTTTGGGCTGCTACTCTTAGGCTATAATTTAGGATCTCTCTTCTTCTTCTCTTAGTTTTATTTTATGTTGTTGTTAACCAAGCTTGTCATCACCATGACAATGCTTGAGTAGTAGCTTAATTTCTAGGGATTGGGGCTATGCCCAAGGTTTATTTATGGTAATGAATTGATGTATTATCTTTGTTAATTGCGATTTTTCTTTAGATCCGATTTCTAGTGTTTTAATTACTCGTAAATTCGGTGGCCACTTATTTGTGTGTCGTAGATATTCTAAGGAGGAACCTAGCGGTGAACTTAGGTGTCGGATATATAGAATCAGACTTAGGACTTAAATCACGAGAGTTAGAAGCGGTCCTTCGAGGATTAACGAATTGTCACAAAACGTAAAGGGCCCAATCTAAATTCGACTACCACGAGAGTAGGGGTTGGTTTAATTGGGCACGGTTTTTGTAACTCGAGAGGGAGCATTAACTATTTGAGGATAAATTCGCCTTCAAAGCAATTTCGATAATTAACAAGGATTAGTCAATTTAGTAACATAAACAATCTTGTTGGTGACCCAATTCCTAGGAATCCATTTAGATCTTAAAAACCCCTAAACTGAGTTACTTTCTGTTTTTACTTGATTGCATTCCTTATATGATTTTCCAAAGTTATCTCTTATTTCAAAAATCAAAACCAAAACAAAATCTTTTTGTTTTACAGTCCAGTTTTATCGATTTGATAATTAGTTGCGATTTGAGATCACGGTCTCTGTGGGATCGATATATTTTTATTACTTGGTGACGAATCCGGTACACTTGCCGGATCTATCACATCAAGTTTCTGGCGTCGTTGCCGGGGACTGTGCCTTCTCAAATCTCAATTTAATTTTTAAATTGATTTTTCTGGACCTTTTCTTTTTATTTAATTTTTATATTTAAAAAAATTTCTTCTTTTCTTCTTTCTAAAGTATCTATCTCTCTGTTTTTTTTATGCAAAGATCCCTAAGTCTTGGAAACCTTAGTAAGGTCGATCCCGAAGTCGAAAGGACCTTTCATAGACGTAGGAGACTACAAAGAGAGAGATAGAGGTTGATCCCCATTCCACTAATGACGAATCTATCGGATACGAAACCTCTGAAGGACTACGCAGCCCCAAATGCGAGGGGTTTGCGAACTGGGATTGCTAGGCCAGAGATTGAGGCGGAGAACTACACCATACTGCCTATGCTAATCAACATGATTAGGCAACATCAATTCGGAGGATTGCCCTCGGAGGACCCGACCGATCACGTAGAGACATTCTTGGAGTTCACCGATGCAGTTAGAATTCATGGCGCCCCGGTTGATGCTATTCGCTTAAGGTTATTCCCCTCATCTCTGACTGGAAAAGCAAAAGCTTGGCTGAAGCAATTGCCCGCTAATACCTTATCGACTTGGGACCAACTGGAGCAAGCATTCTTTGAAAAATTCTTCCCTCCATCCAAGACGACTTACATACGAACCCAGATCACCGGCTTCTTCCAAAAAGATGGAGAATGCTTATCAGAAGCTTGGGATCGTTACAAGGGATTGCTGGAGTCATGCTCACATCATGGACTCGAGAGGTGGTTATTAGTGCACACCTTCTACAACGGATTGGATTACTCTTTGAAGGTGTCACTTGATTCCGCAGCTAGTGGAGCCTTTATGAATAGGCCTCTGACTGAGGCATTCGATATCATTGAAAACATGGCCACCAACTACCACCAATGGGGTTCAGAAAGAGGTAATAACCCGAAAAAGATTTTGGGGGGTAAGTTTGAAATGAATAGCACTGATCTTATAATGTCTAAAATAGACTCACTGAATAAACGTTTTGATCAGCTTGAAAGGGATAATGTGAGTGCAATAGGTGCTACTAACATTGTGAGATTTGTGGAATGCAGGGACATGACATCATGGAGTGCCCACGTGGTATTGCTCATGGATCCGGTGCTTCGGGGGAACAAGTGAACTCTTGTCACAACTTCTACGACACGAACCCGAAGTTGCCAAATTATGCTCCCCCAAATCCCTACAACCAAGGAAGAAAGAACAACCCTTACCTCTCATACGGGAACTACAGCAACACGGTGAACCACGAGTTCCAAGAAGGCCAAGGTAATAGGAAACCCGCACCGGGGTATCCTCAGGTACATAAGTCTAAACTTGAGTCTCTATTGGAAAGTTTTGTTGAAACTCAAACAAAACAAAATGAAGAGTTTAAACAACAAGGTAGGGCAGTCAACAAGGCGATTAAAGAGTTAGCATCTAAGGTAGATAACTTAGCCATCCATAACAAGATGTTAGAAACTCAGATTGCCCAACAAGCCAGCACATACTCTAGACCTAAGGGTACATTAACAACCCGAAGTTAATCCCAATGAACATTGTAATGCCATATACTTGAGGGATGATAAGCTTGGGGTAGCTGAAAAGGATGTGGAACCAGAGGAGGACATGAGCGAGGATGAAGAGCCAGAACCAAAGTGTGTCCCTCCACCACCGTACCAACCCCCAATACCTTTCCCACAAAGGTTGGTCAAGAGAAAGCAAGTGGAAATAGAAACTAAGAGCTTAATTGAGGAGCGCAATGTCATGCCTCCTAAACTAAAAGACCCAGGTAGTTTCTCTATTGCTTGCTCAATTGGAGAAGTGCAAATCGACCAAGCCTTATATGACTTAGGGGCTAATGCGAGCTTGATTCCCCTTACTATCTTGGAGAGGTTGGGAACCAAGGAGTTGAGTCCATTCAAATTCTCCTTACAATTTGCGGATGACTCAACTAAAACTCCTCTAGGCATACTAGAGAATGTTCCCGTAAAGGTAGGGAAATTTTTCATCCCTACCGATTTCCTGGTGTGGGATATGAACGGGAGTTCTAAATTCCCCATCATTTTAGGAAGGCCATTCTTGGCCACCCCTGGAGCGATAATAGACGTAAATAATGGCAAACTCTCTCTGAATGTAGAGGAAGGGAGGGTAGATTTTGAATTGACTAACTCATATAACAACCCTCCTTTTGAGAGTCGTGTGTGCAGGATCGGTATAAAGTCTCCAGAGGCGAAGGAAGAGCTCAACATGGAAGCGACTCCGAAGCTTTGCAAGGCAAATGATGCACCAAATGGTGATGAAGTTGGAGTTGCTCATCATGTGAAAACAAAACTTCCGCCGGGAGGGAGTAAGGCCATGAAGCTCAGAGTGAAAAGAGCAAAGCGGAAGCACAATTTGTCATATGAGCAAAATCGGCTCTTTGAAGGACTCCCATGGAAGAGAAGTGTTCCTGTACTTCTAAGCCCATTGGACCCCGGTTGATTGAAAGAACTATGGTCAAGCTTAAGACCATAAATAAGCGCTTCTTGGGAGGCAACCCAAGTTTTCTTTCCCTTTTCCATTTGATTTTGAATTTTGTTTTTGAATAATTTGAGAAGATAAGAAAAGAAAGATCACTAATAGATGGCTTTGCCAAGTATTTTCAGGTCATGAAGGAAGGAAGATCAAGAAGGGCAAAGTCAAATAAAGTCAGAAGTCATCACGCCCAGGCCGTGACAGTGGTCACGGTCGTGATGAGCTACCCAAAGAAGATCAGAAAAGATCACGGCCCAGCCGTGATAAGCATCACGAGTGTGATGAGTAGGACCCTGAAGATCAGAATGTATCACGACCTAGCCGTGATGAACATCACAGCCGTGATAGGCCAGCTCCTACAGACCAGAATTGATCACGGCCTGCCCTTGATACACATCACGGCCGTGATACATTTTCCAACAAGATTTTTGACTAGCATGTGAGCCAACACCCGCTACCACCTCGGTGAGTTGTTCCATTTTTCTCCTCTCTCCGACTTGATTATTTACATTGGGGACAATGTAAGTTTTTAAGCTTGGGGTAGGGGTATTTTTGCAAATTTTTGCATTTTTGCATTTTTCATGTTGCATCCATATAGGCATTGTTTTGCATGATCACATGATTAGATTGCCCCTTTGCTTAGATTATGCATCCAATTGTGAGAACTTGGTGCCAAATAAATCGAGATAGTGAATTTTTGAACCCAATTTTTTTTATTCTTGTGATAAGGCTAAAAATAAAAACGCTTGAAATAATCTTTTGATAGTTGATAATTAGCATGTGGTTCCTTAGATTTGTGTTTCTCACTGATTTTTAAACTACTAAATGTGAGATTTTTGAGCCAAAAGGGGGTACTCACTAAATCTACCCCATTCTCTGTGATAGAGTGTTTTATTCCTCTTAGATTGTATTCTCTAGAACTTGACTTGAAACCGTTTTGAAACTTGAAAATTTTTTGAAAATATTTTTGAAAATGATTGAGGCATTAGGTATTTTTCCGGCCTTCTGAGCTTTGATTGATTAAATGCTACCCCTTAGTTGCCTGATTTTGAGCCTACAAGAATAAAATACTTTTCTTGGTACCTTGAAATATTTTAATGAATGATGCTTGGTAGGAGACCTTCTAAAGTATTGCACAAAAGGGTAAAAAGGTAGTTTAAAAAGTATGGGATGAGAAAGTTAGAAAAATATTTCTCTTGAATTGAAAATCTCCCCTTCTCCAAATAAATTAAATAAAATGAAACAAAAAAAAATGGAGAAGGGGATGATAAAAAGAAAGTGAGAAATAGAATAAAGAAAGAAAGAAAGGTGGAAAAATGAATCAAAGCCCAAAAAGGTATTTTAGAAGGTGTCATGCTTGGAATGTTTGATACTCTGTCTAGCCTTCTTGAATTTTCTATTTTCTTGACTTCCCCACCTAACCATTAATCCCATGGCCTCGTTGCAACCAGAATAAAATACCTCTTGATTCTTATGTGTTTTCATTAATAAAGTAGAGATTTGGTTAATAGTCAAGCTTATGGTAGAGTACCTTCCTTGAGGAAATTGAGCGAATTGTCATATACCCTTAAACACTTGAGTGAGGTGAGAAAGAGTGCCCGAATCAGTGAGAATATGAATTTAGGAAACCTAAGCTTCTAATTGGACTTGAATATTGATTGTCTCTTGGTGACTTATTTGAATATGCCTGTTACTTGGATTAGTTACTCGGGTTCTTGGTTCACTATCCATGCTCTGATTTCTTATATCTTCTGGCATTGGTGATTGCTTGAGGACAAGCAAAGTCTTAAGCTTGGGGTGATTTGATGAGTGTGATTTCACCTCATATTTGCTTATCATCTTGCATGCATTTTCATATAGTTTAGTTATATTTTAATCTGATTTTTGTTAGTTTTTACCTTGGAACGGGTAAGGCGGTTTTGTGGTGTTGTTTTACAGGAATTAAGGATTAAATGCTCAGGATTAGCCATGATGGAGATTGGATGAAGATGGAGCTTGAAAAGTGAAGAAAATGAGCAAGACAGAGCCCATCACAGCCTAGCCGTGATGCCCATCACGACCATGATCGAGCAAAACTGAAAAGAAAGGAAGGCAAAAGTCAGAACTGGTCACGGCTTAGTCGTGATGCCCATCACGGCCGTAACATGTCAGCTGAACCAGACCCTCAACAGGCAGAACTGATCACGACCTAGCCGTGATGAGCATCACGGCCGTGACAGACCAAAAATTGAAGAAACACCCAAGGCAGAATCTGTCACGGCCTGGCCGTGATGGCCATCACGGTCAGGACGCGCATTACTTGGATCTGAAGCAACCGATTTTGAGCTGAATTTGTGTTTGATTGGGATTCTAACTTCCCTAATCTATAAATAAGGCATCTGGGCAGAGACTAAAGAAGGACTTTTGGGCTGCTACTCTTAGGCTATAATTTAGGATCTCTCTTCTTCTTCTCTTAGTTTTATTTTATGTTGTTGTTAACCAATCTTGTCATCACCATGACAATGCTTGAGTAGTAGCTTAGTTTCTAGGGATTGGGGCTATGCCCATGGTTTATTTATGGTAATGAATTGATGTATTATATTTGTTAATTGCGATTTTGCTTTAGATATGATTTCTAGTGTTTTAATTACTCGTAAATTCGGTGGCCACTTATTTGCGTGTCGTTGATATTCTAAGGAGGAACCTAGCGGTGAACTTAGGTGTCGGATCTATAGAATCAGACTTAGGACTTAAATCATGAGAGTTAGAAGCGGTCCTTCGAGGATTAATGAATTGTCACAAAACGTAAAAGGTCCAATCTAAATTCGACTACCACGAGAGTAGGGGTTGGTTTAATTGGGCACGGTTTTTGTAACCCGAGAGGGAGCATTAACTATTTGAGGATAAATTCGCCTTCAAAGCAATTTCGATAATTAACAAGGATTAGTCAATTTAGTAACATAAACAATCTTGTTGGTGACCCAATTCCTATGAATCCATTTAGATCTGAAAAACCCCTAAACTGAGTTACTTTCTGCTTTTACTTGATTGCATTCCTTATCTGATTTTCCAAAGTTATCTCTTATTTCAAAAATCAAAACCAAAACAAAATCTTTTTGTTTTACAGTCCAGTTTTATCGATTTGATAATTAGTTGCGATTTGAGATCACGGTCTCTGTGGGATCGATATATTTTTATTACTTGGAGACGAATACGGTACACTTCCCGGATCCACAAAAGAGCACCTTCAGGGTCATAAGCTCCCTTGAAAGATGGCGGGTTGTTCCGCTGGAACTTATCCTGACCCTGAAACTCAGCTGGCCCTCCATTGTTGTTGTTCTGGTTCTGTCCTATAGTATTGGAAGCAGTGCCAAAGCATCAGCGATAGCCTGGTCGTTCCTACCTCTTCCTGCCATTAGTTCCTGCACTTCCCAAGACAGCTATTAAATACAGTGAACCAAGAAGGAAGAACTACAGGTTCTTATTACGAAGCGTTATTGTCTATAATAATTATAGACAATTCAAACAAGAGCACACAGAAGACTCATAACATACTCATACCACGGCCTGATAGGACAGACATGCTCTAATACCACTAAATGTGACACCCTCTACCCCGCATGTATTTATAACACTTTAAAGAGAGATAAAAAGTGATAAAATAAACACATGCATATCATTTATTTTAAATAAAAACCAAGGTAGAATATACCACATTGTAACAAAACATATCAACGCGGAAAACAAATAAGTTTTAAAAGAAACCTAACTATAAAAATAAACACAACCCCGATGTCACATTACAGAGCTGGTATAACCGAAATCCGGAAACACATCGGATAACAACAGAAACTAAAGAAATCCTAAACTACGAGTATCGGCTCATACATAGTCACTCCTCAATAGGTTGCTCATCGTCCTCTACATAACAAAAAGGTACATGCAAAGCAAACAACAGAAAAATGGGGAGTAAGAAATATGTATAAAACACAACGGCATGGAAGCAGTTAGCAAGATGAGCATACATCACAATCAAGAATTTTATAACATAACAACATACATAATATATTCATATCATTTTCATCATCTCAACAATGTATCCTATGTGGTGCAGTACTACTTCACTACTCCGTTATGCATGTGGATCCAAACTACATCAGGAAGTGAACGTCGGAGTTACATATCCACATTGGCCAATAAGCACCAACGTCGGTAGTTCACCAAACCATGGGTGAACCCCTATGATAGCCGATGCACCACCACGGGGGGCCAGATTCACATAACTCTCAAATGAAATACCACGGACAGCCAGATCGCCTTACTCTCGGACGACCTCCCCTATGTTGAACATCCCTCACTAACATCTCCAGTGTGTGAATGCATGAGCAACAACAACACACTGTCAAACAATCACCACCTCCGCTTTGGCCAATAAGCACCAAAGTTTTATCACCATCAACACATTGACCAATAAGCATCAAGGCACCCTTGGCCAATAAAAACAAGGTACAACATCAACAACACCTTGAACAATAAGCATCAAGGTCCCTTGGCCACTTAGCACCAAGTTACAACAATGTGCGATAACCCATCGTTACTGTCTTAACCATCTCAACGTTTGTATTTAATTATCTCGTTAAGGTTTAATTAGATATTATCTCTTATCTTTAATTTGATTGGTGTCTTATGTGATCATTGAGGATAATTTGGGTGAAACCACATTTTGTTCTTATTCACGTCTGTTTTGTTTGGGGAGCATGGTCGTGCTGCCCCCAGCACGGGCGTGCTGAACTTTAAGTTGAGCACGAGCGTACTGTTAATTGATCACGATTGTGCTTATTGGAGCATGGCCGCATTGATCTGGGCAGAAAGGGTTGGGAACCCTTGCTAAGCTTCCTAGGGCGTTCAAAGATCAACCTTATTGGTCTTTAAATACACCATCAGGCATCCTTCTCATCATTCTTGTTTAATCTTCATGTCTTATAATTATTCAGGATTAATCCTTTAATTCCAACTTCATTATTAACATCCCTAAAACATTCTTGGATTAATCCTAGGGTCTTGACTATACCATTAAGCCTCAATCTCACTTCTCTTTACTACGGTTTATGTCTTATGAACATTGGGAAATTATCCCTTAATCCTTAAACATCATTATCAACATTCTCAATGTCTTATTAACATTAACGTTGGTATCAACAACATCAACAACCATGCAAACATTCATGGCATGGCAACATCATCATCAACATGTCTAATCATGGCATAAACATCATATTCATAATTCACAGTTCATCATGCCATTCATACATAAACATAGACAAACATATAACAAGGTAACAATTAGGCAAAATAGTAACAATAGGGTCATGGGTTAACCCTTCATCTTACGCTACCCCCAATGCCTACATGTTCATACTATCCCTTCTCCTCATACTTGGTATGAAGATTCCTCTAACACCAACGAAAGCGAAACTACTCTTATTCCCTCGAGTGGCTTGACAAACTCCTCAAGCATTGGTCAAACACAAAATAATAACCAATAAATCTCCAAATCAATAAACAGGAAAATGAGATTAAGGAGGGATGACCATGTTACCTTAATTGGCACCAACGGGCGAGAGAAAAGCTCTCTAAAAGGGGAAAGGGAGAGTTTTCTGTCGCCCTAGGGTTGCTAAAAATTCCAAAGTGAGGGTTAACCCGTAACCCTCTCTAAAAGCACTCTTATATAACATCAGACCCAGTGTAACACCCTGGTTTTTACTGTTTTTCAATATCGGTAGAATTTTAATTATTTATATTTTATTTGAGATCTAAAAATTTATTTTGGATGAAACAAAATCATATTTAGACTCTACTTGATAGTAAAAGGTTACGATTAAATTTTGGATTGAAAATTCAGACAAAACCAGGTCTGCGTTTTTACTGACAGTAAAAGTTTAATGATCAGAAAACCTAATTTTGACTCGTGAACAAAACGGTTTAGGTTTATATTATATTATATTTTCAACAATATTGGTTTTTTCAAAATTTTCGCTTAAAAATAAAATAGTATATTTTATTCGGACGAATGTTCGAAGGAAACACGCGTAAAACATTAGTCGGGAGCTGGATACGGAGCTGAAGTGACTGACATGACGAGAATTTAATGCAACCCTGTCCAAGTCATAATGAGTTTCAAATTATCTAGATATTTTTAGTGGGGAAAAGACCATTTTGCCCTTGGTCTTTATGAGTAATTCCCACCTTGTCCCAAAATCATTTTGGACCAAATTGTCCCCCACCCCACACAGCCACATGCCCATTTTCAAGACTTGGTCATTTGTTCATGTTCATTTCATCTTCCTTAAGCCATTTCTCTCACAGAATACAAAGAAACTCCATTGTTGCTCTTGAAAAACCTTGATCATTTCTTCATTCCTTCATCATCCAAGAGGTAAATCCTCATCACTTATGACTATGATTGTCTTATTCTTCATTCATTTCATTCATTCTTGCCAAGAACATCAATTTCTCATTTTCATTGGATTTTTTCTTTTAATTCTATAAAATCATAGAAAAATCATTTTGATGTGGTAACAATTTCTATGAACTCTCTCAGACTTCTATTTTGATTACCCAAAAGCATGAGAGCAAAGAAAATTTCCTCCTATTTGTTATACTCATGACCGAACTTAGTCCTAGAGGATTGGATGAGTTTTTGTTTCATTTTTGGAAATATGACACTTGATTTAATCTCTCTAATACTTCTAGTTACTAGATCTAGAAGCTTGAGAATTTTTAAAATCCCTAGCCTAAAAATTTGGTGTTGGCCGAAACCCTAATAGAAATGGGTTGAATGATTTTGTTTCAATTTTTGTCATGTGTCACTTGATCTTGTCTTTCTAATGCCTTGGGATCATAAATCCAAAAGCTTGAAAATTTTAGAAATCTCTAACCTATTTTTCTTGGTATGGCCGAACCCTAGCTCATATGTGAGTTAGTTGGATTTTTGTTTCATTTTATAACTTGTGTTGTGATTTTGTTGTGAAGGATAAGTTGTTTGTTGTCATATTGAGTTGTGAGGAGAAACCGAGAATCAAAGAGACATTTCGAGGAGGAAACTAAAATTTCAAGAGGTAAGGGGAGTTTACCTGAGGGTTTTTGATAGCTACATGCTATCCATGTGTCATATGTAATTTTATTCGCTGTGATGTGTGGTATTAAGTTTAAGTGTTATATGTTTGTTATGTGATTTTTAATGTTTTCTGTGGAAACATGATTATAATTGTGATGGATGGAATAACTGGTGTTGAGTGATTGACTGAGAAGCCCGACGGTGATCAGTGCTCGATTATATTGAGGTTAAAAACTTTAAAATGTTTAAGGATAAACTTAGATATTTTAAATTATGGAAGTGGAAGAAAAGATGGAAACTAATATTTTTACGATGTTTTGTTGAAAGAGTAAGTCAATGAGTGATAGTGAGGACGAAACCGCGAAAAAACTTCACTTACACTGATTTTTTTTTTGAATTAAATTCAAAAATAAAATAAATAGTGAGTACAATAAATTAAGTTTCAAAAATGATTTTAAATGTTGATGGGGAAAAACTTTTGTCAATGAAAAAGTCATTTTGAGTTTACAAGAGAATTTATTCCAAAACAAAACAGGATTCAGAAAAGTGATTTACGGCGAGACTATGAGCAATAGTGTTATTATTTGGGACAAAAATGTGTTGGGGATGATTTTTCAAATAGTTGATGTGTTGTCGGAAAAGAGATTTCAAAAGAGAAAGAATTTGAGAAAAATTGTATTTTTGGGTGATTTAACGTTTTATAAATGAATTTCAGCGGAAAAGATCTTCTGCATAGGAGTCTTAAGTCAGTGAAAACATTTCTGATAAACTTGGATGAGTTTTCAAAGTTTTGTTTTGGTATTGGTGTTTCACAGAACGAAAATTAGATTGAAAGGAAATTGAGGAAAGAAGTAAGGACCTAGATTGCCAAACATCGGGCTAGCGTTCCTATGAGTAAGTACGTGGACTATGTGTCCTGTGTGTATCGCGGGTTAAAGTCCCAGTTGGCACATTTGAAATCCGTGTCTTGTGTGTCATGGGTTAGAGTCTCAGTTGGCACATTTGAATCGTGTCCTGTGTGTTGCGAGTGAAAGTCCCACTTGGCACATTTGACTTCGTGTCCTGTGTGTTATGGGTTAAAGTCCCAGTTGGTATAATTGACTGCATGTCTTGTGTTAATAATGAATGAACTTGATGCCTAAGTATGAATAGTTGTGAGCTGTGTGCTTCGACAAAGAAAGAACGAGCGAAAAATAAAAGTAACGAGAATAAATATCTCAGTTAGATGATGATTGTTGAAGTGTCTTGCATTCTTATAAGTTGCAATGACTGCAGGGTATGAATCCCATAGTTTAAAGCATTATGTTTATTCTGAGGATTCATATCTTGTGTATATGTGTTTATGTTGTTGTTTTGTGTATTGCGCATGTGGTTTTCATGATGAAACTCATTTGTCGGTATCCCACCCTTGCAATATATTTATTTTTCTTGGTTTTTGTTGTTGTACCGTGGGACACTAATACAGACGTTGCAGAGGAGTTCCCTATTTTACTTGAGGACATTAGTCCTGATAATTGAAGAGATCGTGGATCGTAGGGATGACCTTAGGGGTCTTTCCAGTAGATGTTGGTTAGAGTGACCAACTCAACTAGTATATTAGGTTGTGGTATACCTTTTTGAGGATAGTCGGTATATCTAGTTGATGAGAGCCATTCTTTTGGTGTAAGGGTTGTTCAGAATTTTCAGTTCAGTGATGTGTTATTATATCCTTTGCTTATGTATGTATGTATGTATGTATGTATGTATGTATGTATGTATGTATGTATGTATATATATATATATATATATATATATATATATATATATATATATATATATATATATATATAGAAAAATCAACTCGTACGCTGTGATGCGTATTATTTTTATGAAGTATGCAGGAACTTATATGAAGTTGTTATATGTTAATGTTTGCATGTTGGGGTGACTATTTTTATATTTACAATTATGTCTATTAAAAAAGTATTACTCTTAAAAATCTTAAGAGTTATAATATTTGAACATCTAATTTCAGACAACGTATGTGTTTATCTCTATCTCTCACTTACTTTTTCATCTTCTTTGTATACACACATCCCATGAATACACCAAAAACCAAAGGGACACCGTATGGTGTCCCAAATTTGGTGCTCAAATATAATTTCTCAAATCTTAATATATATATATATATATATATATATATATATATATATATATATATATATACATACTTATTTTTATATATAAAAGGAAGGTAGTGGCAGGGACAAAACTGTAAAATCACTTTAGAATGGCAAGTTTGTAATTTCTACACTCTTTATAAATTACGATAGAAAGGTAAATTTAATTTAATTAAAGTAATAAATACTATGTAACTGTTTTTATTTTAAAGGAAGGTGGTGGCTAGGACAAAATTGTAAAATCAATTTAGAATGACAAGTTTGTAATTTCTACACTCTTTATAAACTACGATAGAAAGGTAAATTTAATTAAAGTAATAAGTATTATGTAACTGTTTTTTTTCTTTCAAGGGAGTCACTACTCATAAACCAACGTTTGGGATAGCGACCTCTTAGATCCTGTGACTTATCTTCATTAGAGTAATGACTTATCTCATTAGCTTATAGTTTTTCTTCATAAGCTAATTTATTTAGCTTATGGCTTATAGCTAATTTCTCAACTATGATGGTAAAGGAACTCGAATTAATTGAAAAGTTCCGTGATCTCAACTTGATTATGGAAGTAAGTCAAAAGAAAATCAGTCTGGGAATGATCAAGATCTCTAGTGGATTAATGGAAGAAATCCGAGAACAACAAGCTGCTGATGCGTTAATTAAACAAGAAAAAGCTATAGAATTTAGTTTGGGATCAGATCACATCTTAAGGTGCAATGGACGAGTCTGTGTACCTGACAATTCGAAGATGAAAAAGATGATTCTTGAAGAATGACACAAGAGTAAATTAAGTATTCATCCTGGATCAACTAAAATATATCAAGATCTAAAGAAAAGGTTTTGGTGGCCAGGTAAGAAAAATCAAGTCACAAAGTACTTTGCATCATGTCTGACTTGTAAGAAAGCAAAGGTAGAACATCAACGACCCGACGGAATGCTTACATCGTTAGATGTACCTGAATGGAAGTGGGATAGCATATAGATGGATTTTGTAGTAAGTTTACCAAGAACTTCCAAATGTTTTGATTCAATTTGGGTGATCGTTGACAGGTTAACAAAGTCAACACATTTATTACCTGTTAAGATCAATTATACCCTTGAAAGGTTAACCGATGTTTATATCAAAGAAGTGATTAGACATCATGGAGTGCCTTCGAGTGTCGTTTCAGATAGAGACCCGAAGTTAACTTCACATTTTTGGAGAAGTTTGCATCAAGCACTGGGGACCAAGTTACGTTTAAGTTCAGCGTATCATCCTCAAACTGACGGACAAACAGAAAGAACAATTCAATCATTAGAAGACTTGCTGAGTGCATGTGTCTTAGACCATCGTGGAAGTTAGGATGATCTTTTGCCGCTTATTGAATTCACATATGACAACAGTTTTCATTTAAGTATAAGGATGACACCCTATGAGGCTTTGTGTGGGCAAAAATGTCAAACACCTTTGTGTGGGTACCAAGATGGAGAAATCATGATTTTAGGTCCCGAAATTATGCAGGAAACAACCGAAAAGGTTAAACAAATCCGTGAAAAGATGAAAACAGCACAAAGAAGGCAGAAGAGTTACTCCAATCGAAGAAGACGACCTATCGAATTTCAAGAAGGTGAACATGTATTTGAGAGTCAAACCCACGACTGGGGTTGGTAGAGTTATAAACTCCAGAAAACTCACTACAAAATTCATTGGACCTTACCAAATTCTTCATCGTATTGGTCCAGTAGCTACCAAATTGCTTCACCACCTTTTCTTTCAAACATCCATAATGTTTCCCATGTCTCACAATTGAGGAAGTATATTCCTAATCCATCACATGTAATTAAATCCGATGTAGTACAATTAAAAGAAAACTTGTCTTATGAGACTTCGCCTGTAAGAATCGAAGATAAGAGGATTAAACAGCTCAGGGGTAAACAAGTTTCCTTAGTCAAGGCTATTTGGGATGAGACAACCGGAGATGTAACAAGGGAAGCTGAGGACAAGATGATATTACAATATCCTAATCTTTTTCCAATTGCGTAATTTCGAGGATGAATTTTTTTAGTGGGATAGTATTGTAACACACCGTTTTTACTATTTTTCAATATCGGTAGAATAATATCTGTTTAAATTTTTATCCAAGACCTAGAAAATGATTTTGGATAATAAAATCACTGACAGTAAAATTTTAATGATCATAAAACCTAATTTTGACCCAGGAACGAAACAGTTTAGATTTATATCACAATTTTAACGATATAGGTTATTTTAAAATTTTCACTCAAAAATAAAATGTTATATTTTATTCTGGCGAATTTTCAAAGAAATCGCGCGAGAAAATTTACATCGGGTAAACGATGGAGCCGGATACGGAACTGCAGAGACTGGCTAAGAGATTGGATCAATGAGTCATGGATGACTCATGTATGATGAGTCACCATGGTGAGTCATGGTTATGACTCACCATGTAATGATGACATTATGGGAGATGTCTAAATTGACCTTGAACTTTCATTGTAATAATTCCAACCTTGTCCCAAAAAATTGTGGACCATTTTGCCCCCCCCCCAATACACGGCTCCCTCCCCATTACAAGCACTTAGTCATTTAATTTTCACTTCATCAAATCAATTCCGTTTCTCTCACAAAAACCTAAAAACACCATTGTTGAAAAGCTTGACCTTTGATCAATTTTCTTCATTCCTTTCATCATCAAGAGGTAAACTCTTATATTCTATGAGGATGGATACTCTTCCAATCATTTATTTCCTTTCTTTCTAGTCAATTTTATCATATTTCCTTTTTCATGGATTTTCTTCAAATAATTCTAGAAAACCCTATGTATGCAATGTAATGGGTTTAATACCTGAGTAAAGGTAGTCGTGAGCTTTGAGCCTCGACAAAGAAAGAACGGACCAAAAAGAAAAGCAATGAAAACAACTGGTTTACATGCATAGTCTGACAGATGTGCCATTATGGCAGACGTGCCATTGTGTTATCGAGCTACAATCCACAAAGTGAGGATTGACAAATTGGATAGTTAGGGATCAAAGAGATATCTTTAGGTCTTTAGGGACATCATGGCTCGAAATCCAGGGAATGTGCGGGGATTTGCAATCTCGGGCCGTGGAACTCGGTTACCCTGCACGGATGTACTCAATAGGGAACTATTTAGTATTATTTAGGTGAAATGTGATACCCTTGAACAATTGGGGATCAAACCTTATTTATGAGGCCGACCCAACGCTAAACAATTGTGGTATGGGGATTATTGCCGCCTATTTTGCTCGACGAAGGGAAGTTAGGATCTCCAGAGAATAAATATCAAAAATAGATGGTGGACATTGAAGTGTCATGCATTTTTTACAAATCGCGATGACTGTCGGGTATGAATCCCATTTTTTAAAATATTATGATTATCTTGAGAATTTTTGTGCTATATACAAATGTATATGCTGTTTTTTTTTTGTCGCGCATGTAGTTATCATGATAAAATTCATTTGTCGGTATCTGACCCTTGTATTATTCTAGTTGGGTTTCTACTATAGTATTTTATATTCGAGTACAGATGAGCCACATGGATGACCTATCATATTCGGGGATTTTATCCCTGATGTTTGATGATGCGGATGTTGGAGGCGCGTGGGTGATTAATCCGGGAGCCCGCAGCGCAATGTATACTGACCCGGTGTGTGTTACTAAGGGCACACTATCTTCAGGGCCACTAACACGTACCCACAGTACCAAGACTGTGGAAGTCCCACCACCACCTATGTGGTTATTGTTGGGAGCCTTAGTGGAGCAGGGAGATCTCGAACATCAGCTTCCACCTGTTCAGCCGTTTCATGAGGCAGCACCACATTCACCTCCAGCCCCTCTGATTCTTGTACCAAAGGTAGACGAGGACATTGAAGAGGATCTGCAGGAGGATGAGGAGGTTCATGAGTATTATCCTATGGATGATGGTGTGGACCCCACTGCTGAAGCGGGAGTAGAGGTACCCCCACAGGATACCCCTGCAGTTGGAGAGGACCATGGCGGTCTTCCCAACGGTTTCCACTAGTGGGACCAGCTGTAGGACATTTTAGTTTCCATTTTTGAGGTAGTGGTATTTTCATCAGTCTGTATATTTGGCTACTGAGAGACATTCTTTTTGAGTCGTGGTTCCAGACTACCGCTACAGTATAGTTATGTTTTTATTTTACTTATGTTTTTACTCTAACAAATGACCTGTATGTATAACGGTCCTGATGTAAAAAGTTATGATGATGCATACATATATATGATGTTTATTTATACCAGAAAATAAAAATTTCATAACCATTTTCGAGTAAAGCTAAGTAATTAGAAAATTTTATTTTCCGAAAGTAACCAGCTTTTATTATTAATTTTATATTTCTGCAACAATTTATACATGTAGAACCAAGGGGGTGTTATATTAGTGGTATTAGAGCTGGTCGAGTCTTTCGGGAATCTTTGGGAATATGTCTGTTATGTTTGTGTTGTGTGATCTCTGATTGTATCTTGTTTGAATTACTTCTTAGAAGTAATGTGTTTTAACACGTAAGTATATGTTTCAGTTTCTGGTTGCAATCTAACTGATTTTGTCTTGTAGGTCAGTTATGGAACCAGAAGGTGCACGTGGGCGTGGCCGTGGAAGGGCTGTAGAGGCGGTCGTGGTGGCGGTCGTGGTAATATTGGGGAAAACAATGATGCTGTTGGTGGGATGGATCAAGCAGCACAAGCCATGGCAAATGTTGCAGCTTCCATCTCACTACAAATAGCTTATATGGCTGCACAGAATCAACAAGATCAAATTCGAGCTAAGTAAGCATCTAAGGGTAGAGGTTTAACTACCTTTCCACATCAAAATCTGCCATAGTTTCATGGGGATGCAAATCCTGAGAAGGCTGATATATGGATACAAGAATTGGAGAATATTTTTGAGCTTATCCATAGCCCTGAAGGAGTAAAAGTTCCATATGCTACCTTTCTACTCTTGGGAGATGCAAAGTACTGGTGGAAGGGCACTAGACAACTGTTAGAAGCGGACAACCAGGAAATTACTTGGAATATTTTCCGAAACACATTTTTGGATAAGTATTTTCCTCAAAGCGCTAGAGTCGAGAAAGAGCAAGAGTTTCTGCATCTGCAACAGAGAGAACTGTCTATCTAAGTCTACCCATTTCATCCCTATGAACATGGAATACCCTTTGGAAAAGTTAACCAGGTTGTATATCAAAGAGATTGTCAGGTTACACGGTGTACCATCTAGTATAATGTCAGATAGAGACCCGATGTTTACCTCTAGGTTTTGGACTAGTTTGCACGAGGCCTTAGATATCAAGCTTAGGCTAAGTTCAGCCTACCCGCAGACGGATGGTCAGTCTAAGAGAACCATCCAGTCCTTAGAGGACTTGCTTAGAGATTGTGTGCTAGAACAATCTGGTAGTTGGGACAAGTTTTTACCCCTAATAGAGTTCACCTACAACAATAGCTACCATTCCAGTATTGGGATGGCACCTTATGAAGCTCTTTATGGGAGGAGATGTAGGACACCTTTGTGTTGGAGTGAACCTAGTGATAGTGTTGTGTTAGGACCTGAGATAGTGCAAGAAACCACAAAAGGTGAGGATGATTCAAGAAAAGATGAAAGCGGCACAGAGTAAGCAGAAAAGGTACCATGACAAAAGGAGGAAGGCGCTCGAATTCCAGGAAGGCGATCACGTATTCTTGAGAGTTACACCAACAACTGGGGTCGGTAGAGTGACGAAAGCGAAGAAGCTCACTCCCAAATTCATTGGCCCTTACCAAATTCTTAAAAGAGTCACTGAAGTTACGTACCAAATTGCATTGCCACCTTTCTTATCTATACTTCACAATGTCATTCATGTGTCACAACTTCGTAAGTACTTTCATGACCCAAGCCATGTGATAGTCCCCGACACGATTCAGTTAAAAGAGAATTTGACTTTTTAGGTACAACCCCTTCGAATTGAGGACCGGAGGGTGAAGCAACTGAGGGGCATGGATAATCCTTTGGTTAAAGTCGTTTGGATCGAGGCGACTGAGAAGAGTGCTACATGGGAGCTTGATAGCAAGATGATGGAGGCGTACCCGCATCTCTTCGGTCGAGGTGAGTTGAAATTTCGAGGAAGAAATTTTTATAAGGGGGTGGAATTGTAACACCTCATTTTTCGTATAAGTGCTTTTGTGTATGCCTTATTTGCTTTTGTTCTATTTAGAAGGGGCTAAGTGGGGTTTTAGGCTTTAAATCCCTTCCTGATGCATGAGCACGATCGTGGTCATGTATCAGCACGCCCGTGCTTGATGCACGTGTCTTGTGACTGCCAGAGCCACAAGCACAACCGTGCTTGTTAGGAAGCACGACCGTGCTCAGGTGCAAGCGCGTCTCGCTGACGCTAAGTCAAGCATGATCGTGCTTAAGGGGGTGCATGGTCGTGCTCGGTGCAGAGTCTATATATAGACAGTGATCAGCGAGGGTTACCAGTGAAACCCTCAAAATTGGCACTTTAGGCAATCCTAAGTGTGACGGCAACCTCTCTCATTCTTCCCATTTGAACCCAATCCTCATTTGGTGTTCCATTCGTAGTTGAGAGAGTACAATCACGCATTAGTGTCAATTAGCAAAGGTATAGTTCTTCCCTTTTGTGCTGGCCAAGGCTTGGGAACGTTCGTCGAGCCGTTTGAGGGAACTAGTTTAGGATCGTCTTCAGTCTAGCGGAAATTCTTCATACCAGGTATGGGGAGAAGGAACAATATGAAATGTAGGCTTGGGGGCAGTGTAAGACGAAGGGTTCCCATAACCCTTTCCCCTGATAACATGTCTATATGCCTTTATGCCTGTTTGCTATATGACGTTTAACTGTTTACTATGTTAATGATTGGCAAGAATGTTATTGTTAATTAATGGTGTCTGTTATGAACATGTTAATGTGATGATGCCATAATTGAGTGTTTTATCATAATTATGATATTGAGATGTATTGGTTGTTGATTGAAGTTGTGATGCGTTGATGTTAAACGTTAAAATTGTTAGTAATGTTAAGGGAGGTTGTTCCCCTTGTTCATAAATCTGAACGATAGTAATTGGTGAGGATTATGCCAATGGTTTAGTCAAGAACACTAGGGATTGATTTATGAGTGATTAGGGACAATTACATGGTTTGAGATTAAAGGATTAATTCTCCTTTTATAAGACATGAATATTTAAACAATATTAATAAAACTGATGATCAATGGATTAGTAGAACCCATTAGGATTGAATCTAGAACTGCCCCAAGGAATTGGCAAAGGGTTTGGGACCCTAACGGCCGTGCTTGACAGGCAGCACGGCCGTGCTTACCTGTAGGACCAGCACACCCATGCTCACCTGTCCAGAACAGACGCAGAATGCTGAGTTAGGGGTGTTTGACCCCGAGTGCTCTAAAAGACTCGATAAAATACCAACGAAACATAGACCAAAGACAAGTGATAAGATGATGTACCTTGGTAGCCTAGTGGCCAAGGGGGCCTTGATGCATGATAGTCAAGGTGGTAATCTTCGGTGCTTAATGGCTAGAGGGTTAATGATGATATGGTACCTTGGTAGCCTAGTGGCCAAGGGAGCCTTGATACTTATTGGTTAAGGTGGTAATCTCTAGTGCAGAACGACTAGAGTGTTTAATTAATGAATACAAAAGATAACGATAATCCTCGATAGCCGAATGGTCGAGGTGGTGATGGCGTTAAAACTTGGGTAGCCTACGGGCCCAAGAAGAGGTGATGGTTGTGTTTATGTGTTGTGTGGAGCATGCATTCACGCATCGGAGATGTTAGTGGAGGATGATCAACATAGGGGAGGTCGTCCGAGAGTAAGGCGATCTGGCCGTCTGTGGCTATTCAAGTGAATCATGTACAATCGTGGTGGCACATCCGAGAGTAAGGCGCGTCGTCTATCCTAGGGGTCCACCCAAGGTTTGGTGGATTGCCCTGGCGTTGGTTCTTATTGGCCAATGTGGAAATGTAACTCCGAAGTTGACATTCTGAGATAGATGGATCCAAGTGCATAACAGCGTAGTGGAGCAGAGTTGCATTGCATAGCATACTCGTTTATATTATGATGTTGATGTGCTACTGTTGTTTGCTATAACATAATTGTTTGATGTATGCTCGTCTTGCTAATTGCTTCCTTGCCATTATATTCGTATACATGTTTCTTACTCCCTATCTCTATGTTTATGGTTGTGGCATGTATATTTTATGCAGAGGATGACGATCAGCCAGTTGAGGAGTGACTTTGAAGAGCCGCGACTCGTAGTTAGGATTTCCAGTTTTCAGTAGTTTGTTTAGTTAGTTGTTTTCAGTTGTATCCGAGGATTTATTCCGGATTGGTTATATCAGCTCTGTATTGTGACATCGGGGTTGGGTTTTATTTAATGTTATGTTATTTTTATTTTCCCCATTTGAGACTTGATACAATGTGGTGTTCTCTACCCGTTGTTTGTTTTTAATTTTAATAATTAATGCATGTTTTATTTACATTAACTTATCTTTTAATGCTTTATATGTATACGGGGTAGAGGGTGTCACAGATCCCTTCCACACTTGCCACACCTGATAGGTCTAGGGACAAAATTATCCCAATCCCTAAGCTCACTTGCAAAAAACAGTGACTCCTTGCCATTCTGCTTGAAGTCCCGGCCGACTGGAGCTAGATGCTGTCTCACCTCGTTCTTTTGATCATTCTTCTTATTGTTCTGAACATCTGAACTATTGCGGATTGCCACTTTAGATTTGTAGGCATCCTCAAAGGTCCTACACTCTTTTACCAAGACTGGAAAGACTCAGATCTCCTGATAGCTGATCGCCTGCTTGATTTTTGGGCGCAGACCATCTACGAACTTCACGTACTTGGAGCGGTCGTCATTCACATACTGATACGGTGTGTAATAACGAGAAAGCTCCTCAAACTTTGCAGCATACTCTCCCACGGACATACTCCCTTGCTTCAGATCCAAGAACTGCATCACTTTCTTGTCGCGGATGTCAGCTGGGAAATACTTCTCCAGGAACCTGTCCCTGAAGACATTCCAAGTCACCACCGTACCCTCATCTTGCATACGCTGGCGACAATTCTCCCACCAGTTGTCTTGGCGAATGCAGGAACCAATGGCATGAAGAGGTAGGAATGACCAGGCTATCATTGACGCGTTGGCACTGCTTGCCAATGCAATAGGACAGAACCAAAACAACAACCACCATGATGGACCGGCTGAGTTTCTGTCACTATCTTTGGTCTTTACCAAGAAAGTACTTCTTCTACTTTTGTGGGATCTACAATAATTCCTTCCTTAGTAATTACATGCCCTAAGAACTTCACTTCTTCGAGCCAAAACTCACACTTCGATAGTTTTGCATACAACACCTTCTCGTGTAGTATCTGTAAGACTTGTTGAAGATGTTCCCCATGTTCCTCATGACTCTTCGAGTAAATGAGGATGTCATCGATGAACACAACAACAAACCTATCAAGAAACGGGTGAAAAAATCCGATTCATGTAGTCCATGAAGATAGCAGGTGCATTCATCACTCCAAAAGGCATTACAAGATACTCATAATGTCCATAACGAGTCCTGAACACAGTCTTTGATATATCTTCTGTCTTTACTCTAATCTGATGATAACCCGTCCTCAAGTCAATCTTTAAGAACACAACAGATCCTCGCAGTTGATCCATCAGATAGTCTATTTGCGGTAGAGGGTACTTATTCTTCATCGTCACTTTATTGAGTTGTTGAAAATCCACGCAGAGTCTCGAACTTCCATCTTTCTTTCTTACTAAAAGAACTGGTGCTCCCCACGGGGAAACACTCGGTCATATAAACTGTTTCGACAAAAGGTCCTCCAGTTGAGCTTTGAACTCAGCAAGTTCTGTAGGTGACATTCGGTACGGAGCGATAGAAATCGGACAGGCTCCTTGAACTAGGTCGATGGAGAACTCGATATCTCTGACTGGTGGTAAACCCGGAACATAATTCAGAAATACGTCCGAAAACCCTATCACTATAACACCCCTTTTTCGTAAATAAGCTTAATGTGTTTGTATATGTTATATATATGTTTGTATATGCTTGTTATACTTGTTTTTGATGTCTAGGTTTATGTTTGGGGAAGTTTAGCTTTAGAAAGGTTCAATCCTTTTAGAGTCCTATTAACCTAATTCACCATTTTGGCCATATCTTGAGTTTTAGATGTCCTATTACGGTGACTTTGATACATTGGAAAGCTAAGAAAATTATCTACAAGGCTTCTTTTATGTGTTTTGGACAATTAGGTCGTTTAGTTGGTCTCGCAGTGCAATATTTGAGTACCCCATGCGTAGGAATTGAGCACGGCCGTGCTTAAAAGGAGCACGACCGTGCTCAGGTCACATAGTCTATAAATAGAACAATTCCACGAGGGTTACGATCCAAACCCTGTGTTGGCACTCTGGACAATCCTAGTGCGACAGAAACCTCTTCCCTTTCCCTTCCCTTAAACCCCTTGAAGTTCATGGAATTTGTGAGCCCGTTTGGGAGAGAAGTTACGCGTGTTAACATCATTTAAGGTAACGTAGTTATCCTTCCTTAGTCTCCTTTTCCCTTTTTTTTTTGAATTTGGGATTAATTGTCTGTTCTCTTCTTGTTTAGCCAAGGCTTGAGGAACCCATCGAGCCGCTCGAGGGAACGACACCAGTTTCGTTTACACTTAGCTAAGGGGTTTGATCTTCATACCAGGTATGGGGAGAAGGGATAGTATGAACATGTAGGCATTGGAGGTAGAGTATGATGAAGGGTTAACCCATGACCCTATTGTTTGATATTTGCCTATTTGTTGTGTTGTTACATATTTATCTGTGTTTGCTTATAATTGGCATATTTATTCATGAATGCTTATGATGTTGTTATGTCATGGATGATAGGGTTGGTTGTTATGGTTGTTGAGATAAATGATGATATTAATAAGACTGTAATTAAATAATAGGGCTTATTAATAAAGGTAATAAGACAGTTAAAGATGATAATAATGATGTTTAAGAATTAAGGGATGTTTTCCCAATTTGTCCATAAGACATGAATATAGTATAAGAGGCAAGGTTATGTTCAAAGGTTTAGTTAAAGACCCTAGGACTGGTTCATGAGTGTTTTAGGAACATTATTAATGAAGCTGGAATTAAAGGATTAATTCCCCATAATGATAAGACACAGAGATTAATTAAGAATAATGAAACTGAGGACTCATGGATAGTTAAAAGCCAATAGGATTGATCTTTGAATGCCCTAGGAAACATAGTAAGGGTTCTTAAACCCTTTATGCCTAGATTAGTATGGCCATGCTCCATTGAGCACGGCCGTGCTCGACAGTCAGCACGACCGTGCTTTACTTAATAGTCAATACACCCGTGCTGGGGGAAGCACAACCGTGCTTCCTTGTGCAAAGCAGAACGCAGAAAAGTAACAAGGAGTGTTTTACCCCAAATGCTTATAATAATGAAGAAGACACCAAACCAAGTAAAGAAAAGTTAGATAACTTAAAGATAATAATGTACCTTGGTAGCCGAGTTGCCAAGGGGGCCTTAATGCTTAATGGTCAAGGTGTTGAGCTCTGGTGCTTTTTGGCAAGAGTGTAAGTGAAAAGGTTATGTGATAAAAGATTAAAGACTAAAGATGAAAGATAACGTTGATGATGATGATGAACTTGGGTAGCCGAGTGGACCAAGCGGAGGTGGTGATTGTTGGTTGTGTGCTGTGTTGCTCATTCATGCATTGGAGTAGTGGAGTAGTGTTGCATCACATAACATACTTTGTTTGGAATGATATATATATATATATATATATATATATATATATATATATATATATGATATTGATGTGATGAGATGGTTATGTTTCAATTGCTATGTTTTTATGATGCATGTTCATCTTGTTAACTGTTTCCATGCCGTTATGTTGATATATATGTTTGTTACTCCCCGTCTTTTGTTGTCTGCTTGCATGTATCATTTTGGATATGTAGAGGACATTGATAAGCTTGTTGAGGAGTGAATCTGAGGAGCTGCTACTCGTAGTTTAGTTTGTTTTAGTTTTAGTTTGTTATCTGAGTTGTTTTAACGGATTGGTTATACCTGCTCTGTAACGTGACATCGGGGTTGGGTTTCGTTTATATTTCAGATATGTTACGTTTTCTTTTATCTGAGTTTGTTCGCGTTGAAATTATGTTACAATGTGGTAACCTCTGCCCGGTTTTTTTATTATTATGATATAATATGCATGTGTTCTATTTTCCTTTTATATCTTTTACACTTTATGAATACATGTGGGGTAGAGGGTGTCACATTTAGTGGTATCACAGCAGGTCTGTCCTATCAGGCCGTGGTATGAGTCTATCATGAGTCTTCTGTGTGTTCTTGTTTGAATTATCTATATTTATTATAGAAAATGATGCTTAGTGTTAAAAGAACCGTTAGTTCTTCCTGCTTGGTTCCATGTGTTAAATAGTTGTTTGGTGAATGCAGGAACCAATGGCATGAAGAGGTAGGAACGACCAGGCTATCGCTGACGCATTGGCACTGCTTGCCAATGCAATAGGACAAAACCAAAACAACAACCACCATGATGAACCGACTGAGTTTCAGAACCAAGACAAAAAACCACAATGAAAATATTTTCGATAAACTTGGATAAGTTTCCGAGTTTCGTTTTTAGTATTTGTTGTTTCACAAAACGAAAACTATTTTGAAAAGTTGAGGAAAGAGATAAGGACCTAGATGGCCCAGACATCGGGCTAGTGTTCCTGTTGAAAAAATGAGGAAAGAGGTAAGGACCAAGATGGTCGAGACGTCAGGCTAGTGTTCCTATGAGAAAGAAATTGTGGTATCAGATTTAAAAATCCTATGTTGGTAATGTAATGGGTTTAATACCCGAGTAAAGGTAGTAGTGAGCTTTGAGCCTCGACCAAGAAAGAACGAACCAAAAAGAAAAGCAATGAAAACAACTGGTTTACATGCATACTCTGGCAGATGTGCCATTGTGGCAGACGTGCCATTGTGTTATCGAGCTACAATCTACAAAGCGTGGATTGATAAATTGGATAGTTACGAACCAAAGAGATATCTTTAGGTCTTTAGGGACATCCGGACTTGAAATCCATGGAATGCCTAAGGCTTTGCAATCTCGGGTCGTGGAACTCGGTTACCCTGCACTGAAGTACTCAATATGGAACTATTTAATATTATTTAGGTAAGACGTGATACCCTTGAACAATTGGGGATCATACCTAATTTGAGAGGCCTACCCAACATGAAACAATTGTGGTATGTGGATTATTGCGATCTATTTTGCTTGACGTAGGGAAGTTAGGATCTCCTGAGAATAAATATAAAAAATAGATGGTGGACATTGAAGTGTCATGCATTTTTCACAAATCACGATGACATGTTGGGTATGAATCCCATTTTTAAAAATATTATGATTATCTTGAGAACTTATGTGCTATATACAAATGTATATGCTGTTTTTTTTTTGTGTCGTGCATGTAGTTATCATGATAAAACTCATTTGTCGGTATCTCACCCTTGTATTATTCATGTTGGGTTTCTACTGTGGTATTTTATATTCGAGTACAGATGAACCACATGCGGATGATGGGGGCACGTGGGTGATTAATCCAGGAGCCCGCAGTGCAACGTTTACTGGCCCGGTGTGTGTTAATGAGGGTACACTATCTGCAGGACCACAGACACGTACCCATTGTACCTAGACCGTGGAAGTCCCACTACCACCTATGTGATTATTGTTGGGAGCCTTAGTCGAGCAGGCATATCTCATACATCAGCCTCCACCCGTTCAGCCGTTTCATGAGGCGGCACCAAATTCGCCTCCAGCCTCTCTGATTCTTATACCCGAGGTAGACAAGGAGATTGAGGAGGATCCGTAGGTGGATGAGGAGGTTCCTGAGTATCATCCTATGGATGATGGTGTGGACTCCGTTACTGAAGCGAGAGTAGAGGTACCCCCATAGGATACCCTATGCAGTTGGAGAGGACCATGGCGGTCTTCCCAACGGTTTCCACTAATGCGACCAGCAGTAGGACATTTTAGTTTCCATTTTTGAGGTAGTGGTGTTTTCATCAGTCTGTATATTTGTCTACTGAGAGCCATTCTTTTTGAGTCGTGTGACACCTTTCTACCCCACGTGTTAATATAAAACATTTACTTGAAAGAGGAATTATTAAAACATGCATTTATTTTAATAAAATAAAACTTGGATAAAAAGGTTTCACATTTCAACATAAACAACGTGGAAATAACATAGTTTAAAAAAGATAAACATAAACATGACAGATAAAGAAAACCCAACACTGATGTCACATACAGAGCTGGTATAACCAAAATCCGGATACATCACGGAAACAAACTAAAACTGAAACAACTAAACAACTAAGCATCCTAACTAGAGTCACGGATCCTTAGAGTCACTCCTCCACTGGCTGCTCACCATCCTCTGCATAAGAGATACATGCAACAATAGAACCAGGAAAACAGGGAGTAAGAAATCATGTAAACACAACAGCATGGGAATAGGGAATAAGATGAACATACATCATATCAGGCATAGCAACAAACATCATACATCATCATTTATGTATTACAAGTCAACAGTCAATAGATGCTATGAGGTGCAACACTACTCCACTACTTCATTATGCATGTGGATCCAACTACCTTAGGAAGTCAACTTCGGAGTTACATATCCACATTAGCCATAAAAGCACCAATGTCGGTAGTTCACCAAACCATGGGTGAACCCCTTGGATAGCCGACGTATCATAATTGGATACGCCACCTCGGGGGCGCACTGTTCACCAAACCTTGGGTGAACCACCCGAGACTTAGGCCAGATCATCATAACTTGGACGACCTCCCATATGTTGAACATCCCCCACTAATCAACTTCAACGTATGAATGCATGAGCACAACAGCAAACAAGGCAACCACCTCCTTTGCTTGGGCCAATAAGAACACCAAGACTTATCACCATCATCAACATCCACATCAACACCTTAACCCATAGGGGTTGAGGCCCCCTTGACCAAAAAGCACCAAGGTCCAACTCATCAACACCTCGACCAAAAAGCGTTGAGGCACCATGTGTGGTTATCATGGCATACAAGGCTCAAATCATAATCATAATGTATGTACTATCATAATCACATGTGATCTCAAAATCTCTGTGGAACAACGGGCACTTTATGAAACCTCTACTATTGGGAAGCTTGGCTTCCTTGGCACAAAGGCCTTTCTGAACATAGTATCAATTATGTAGTTGAGAAAAATTACCAGAATACGTCCAATTGGTTTATCCATCGGATAACCTCGTGATTCCACCAGAATCCATTTGATGTTACTCTGACGAACGATATTCTCGGGTACAAATCATCGGCTCTTCACTAATCCACAGTTCTCAAATAGACTTGTCATGTTTGTGTAAAGATGTTTTAAGTCACTTTCTTACAAGTCTTAACATATTATGAAATTGGATCGACAGTCCAATCATTTATTTCTTTACAATTTTCTAATAGAGCCTTTCTCTTGGCTTCCAAGTCATTCATGACTTAGGTTTTGCTCTTTAATGTAAATACTAGTCTTTGAAGACTAAAATTCTCTTTTGTCTTAAAACTAAAACATTTGGTTAAAACCAAACCATTTTTAAATCATATTCCATTAAAGTACATAAGTACTAAATTCCTCAAAACAGTTTCTTGAAAAATATCGAAACTCTTAAAATATCGTTTTACCGCTTTTTATTATATTTTAACATAAATTCCATATTTTCACAAATATAATTATTTTTCTCAAATCCTTCCCTTTCCTAAGTTACCAAACTTATGTTAAAGTATTAAAATACTGATTTCAAATTTTACATCATGGTTTTCTCAAAAATATTTAAAAACGTTTGACGACGGTTTCGCTGCTTTTTAATGAATTTAGGCCCAAAAGCCATACTTTTGAAAATATGGTTCTTTTCCTCAAATCTACTACTCACCTAGGTTATAATACTCATATTAAGATGTTGAAACACTGTTTTTGCAGTTTCCTTTCCATGTATACGAAATTCCTAAAAATTTGACCGAACATCGTTAAGTTTGTAAATCGCGTAAATCCCTTTTCAATGATTTTAAACTCTAATAGTCCAAAACTCATTTTGGAGTTTTAGAACACTTAGTTAGGCATGAAAAACAGTCTCTCACTGTCCAGTTTAATATATTTTCGAAAATTTCAATTTAACCCCTAAACTTTCATTAATTGCAAAAAGATCCTTATTCACTTAAAACCATGTAACTTTTTATTTATAACTTCAAATCACACCAAACCAACTTCTATAGAAATATTTTTAAGTTACCATCAATTTTCTAGAAATTAAATTTCTGCCCCCAAATATTTTACAATAATTGAAAAAAGGTCCTAGTTACTCAAAAGCTTAGAACTTTTTATGTATTAATCCAATTAACACCAAACCAATTTATATGGAGTTATCTTATCATTCACTTTAATTGTGTAACATATTTTCATATTTATAGTTCAGTCCAGCAATTTTCCAGAAATTGCATAAAAGTCCCTAAAGACTCAAAAATTCGTATATTTTAACATACATATCCAAATCAATCCAAACCAATTTCTATACTCTTATATACTCATTCACTCCTTATAAAAATTATCCAAAAAAATTAAATCCTCATGGAGCTCCCTCAACCAGTTATGGCCGAATGGCCTTAAATAAATATATTAGGCATTTTTCTTAACAAATCAAGCAAACAACAATCATGGTTCCAACTTAAGGTCATTGGAACCAAAACAACCATATGACATATCATACCACAACCAAACATCAAATCAAATCCTCCAAGAGGATCACACACATATAAATCAATAATATACACTTATGAGTTACAAAACATATACACTAAATAAACCATCAACATATCTACATTAAGGGTAGGATAGTAGTAATCTCCCCCGTTACCTCTTGTAGATCACTTGAAACTCAAGTAGTATAAGGATGTTGTTCACCTAAATCACAATGTTTTGAACCCACAAAACCTAGCCATGAACAACCAACAAGAAATCAAGTTAGAGATTGAAGAAAATCACCTAAACCCATTTGAACATAGGTTCGACCAACACAAAAAGAAATAGCTAGAGATCTCTAAATTTTTCAAGCTCTTGGATAATGAAAATAGAAGTCATATGGAGATCATAGAAATTGATCTCACATTAAGATGATTTTTCTATGATTTTCTAGAATTATTTGAAAAACTAGATCTAGGAATTGGATCTTGAAAGAAATCATGGATTTAAGAAGAAAACTTGTGATGAAAAGTGAAGGTATGATAATGGATCATTAGGCTATACCTTTGGAATCTCAAGAAATGATCAAGATCTAAGACTTCCTTTGAAAATCAAGTGTAAGAACTTAAGTGTTTTTGTGAGAAAGTTGAAGAACATGAACAAATGAAGTAAAAAGGAATGACCAAGTGTGGTCTTAAGGAGGGTGACCGTGAGCTTCTAGGGATCAAAAGGTAAAAATGTTGTCATGGCAAACTTGAAGTTACAATGAAGGATTAAGGGTATTTTAGATATTTCCCACATAATCCATCATTACTTGCATTTAATGCAAGGTGACTAACCCCTATGACTCACCACCATGAGTCATCATATATGACTCATTGTCCTCATCCATCTGGTGTCGGGTTTTGTCTCTGCACATCCGTTCTCGATTTCGCCGATCCCCGATCGTCGAGTATTCACCCGACTAATGTATAATAACCTATTTATTTTGAAAATTTTCAAAATATCCACTATGGTTGGAAATAAAATAAAAATCTAAACGGTTTCGTTCTCTGGTCAAATTAGGTTTTTTGATCATTAAAATCTTATTGTCAATTAAAACGCAGACCGGGTTTCGTCTGAATTTTAAACCTAAATTTTTACCGTAACCTTCTACAATAAAGTAGAGTAAAATTATGATTTTATTTTATCCAAAATCATTTTCTTGATCTCAGATAAAATATAAAGAATTAAAAATTCTACCGATAATGAAAAATAGTAAAAACTGGGTGTTACAATACTACCCCTCTAAAAAGAATTTTGTCCCCGAAATTAACTCGTCTAAGGAAAATGAACACGAATATCATTTCTTCTATTCCATGCTCCAGATATACAACATACTCATTTCTTGAAACATAACGTTAATTATTTTCGAGATTAAACAGTCGCTTAGACTTATACAATATTCGCTAAACCTCCTGATAAAACTAATCAGGTAACCCCTTTTTAAACTCTCAAGACTTGAAGTACACTCGAATGATTCGAATGGAAATAGAATGAAATACACGAACTTTCGACAGATTTGGAAATTTAGTTGATACGAAACATTGACTCCTGTTTCCGGTGGTGATTCTAACACACCAACAGTAAATAAGAACTCAGAATTCGAATAAGAATTTTTCGAAGAGAGAAAATAATTCTCTAAACTTTACTCTCACAAGAAAGAATAAAGTAGAATGAATAGAAAAAAAAAGAATATTCTCATATGTGAAAAATTTATTTAATAGATTCCTTAATGTAAAGTGCCCGACCAGTACAGATTTACAAACATGACTCTAATAAAGCTACTCTTCCCTCAAGAACTCCCTTCAAAGGAAAAATCTTTGATGGAAGTGATTCTCTTTCTTTCCAAGATTCTAAGACTCAAGTCAAAATTACTCTTGGTTTTTAAGAAAACCACAGTAAAAGAATTTACGAGTTTTCTTACTTGAAGTAACTCCAACTCGTTTGTCACAACCATAGAATGAATTGACAAAATTTTCATCTGCCAGAAAATTTATAACTCTTTAACCACACAGACTAACCAAATATGATCTGCATGAGATCACAACCTTTCTCAATTGTACTCATTTGAGGAAAAAGAAAATGGTTAAATTTATGAGACTCAATCCTCAATAATGAAGGAGCATTCAGAACAATTGTCTCCAACAAGAATAAATTATTAAGGAACAATAAAGATAATTTCATTACAAAATAACAAAGGAATGCAATTTTGATTGTACGCATAAAACTTCGACAATAGAAGATACGATTATGAAACTAAACCAGTTCAGAAACATGTTGGTGACAAATATAGTCAATACATAGACAAATACCTAGAGTATTTTACACATTCATAGAAAAGCAAAATGATTTTCCACTAAATTAACAGTACAGTCAAAAGTATACTTTGTACAACACACTTCACTTGACGTTATTCATTCAATTGTGATGCTTCAGTCCTAACTTATTACGGGAGTATCACCCATTACGACTAACCATTGGTTTACACTTTATACCTTTGTGGATCCTCCCCATTAACATACTATCCCAAAATCAAGTTCTTGCCTTAAGCTTCCCGCAATCTCTAGAGGTATGCCCTGGCTTCCCACACTTGAAATAGATAATACCCTTGATGACACAGTCACGAGTTGCGTGTCCTTTACCGCATTTCATACACATCTGTGGAGACATTATAGATGGTCCAGCCTCTCCAGTGCCTCCTTCGCACAACTTTGACCTCTATCGTAGTTGTGCCCGCGTTGGTTTCGCATATGACTTTTTCTGTAACCCCTTATCACCTCTGAACCCCAAAGGTCCACAACTCCCCTTTATGTTTTTACCCTTCTCCGGATCTCGAGAAACTCGACACTCATACATTAAGATTGGAAGTTGTAGTAGTTCCAATGACACGATAGTCTTCCTCATTTCAACATTCAGATTTTCCTCTAACTTCCTGCAAGTTCATCCTTCGTCGGCATCCTTCAAATACAACTCTTTAAACTTAATGAATTCTTCCAACTCAGTCGCATATGCAGTGATTGTCATATCCTCTAGTCCGCGTCGCAGGAATTCAATCTCCTCTGCATGACTCACTTCAGTGGAAGTATACCTTTCCAGAAATCTACTCCGAAACACCATCCAGGTGATCTCTTCCTGTCTTGCCACTAACAGCTGGCAAGTTTCTCTCCACGAAAATCCAGCATCTCCTACCAACAGAAATGTTATACAAGCCACCTTCCGGCTATTAGGGTATTCCTTAGTTCTAAAGATCTTGTCTATTTCCTTAATCCAGAGCCCAGCTTTCTCCGGGTTGAGATTACCATCAAATTGAGGTAAGTTACTACGGCAGAACTCAGCTAGTCCTCGTCTCTCAGCAATTTCCTCATTCTGTCGTGCCACATTTGTTGCTAGCTCCCCCAGGACTTGTACAGCTGCAACCATCTCTGCAAAATCCTTGCTAGCTAAACAGATCCACTTGTTCCTGAACTAACCATGATTTCCTATAAAGACATGGTAGCCAGAACTAGGAAGTAAACAATACATCAAAATCTGTCCAACATTATTCCTCCTTAGGAGCAATAATGGAAAGATCAACAAACAATGTTGTATCCTTTCGGAACAACGTCATAAAGAACATAAGCTCAACCAAGGATAGACTAAAGTCATTATCCTTTCAAACATTGGTTCTTCATAGAACCAAGAACACAAAACAACACAAGACACAACCCGCGAAAACACAACTCAAAAGACAATAGACCTAAACCCCAAGCCCAAAAAGACTCGGCCAGCTCTGATACCAAAAAATGTAACACCCTTCTCGAGTGCTACATCGTACGTGAACATTTTAAGGTCGAAGAGTAGGTTAATTAAAATTGGATATAAAAGAATGTGGTAATTTTTTTCCTTTTTCTTAAGTCGTAAATATAACTACTTTGATTTAAAGGAATGGACAATAAAATATTCCGTTATCATAATTAAGGTGAGTTCGAAAATCATTTACATAATACCCAACCTGACTCATAAACAGAAATCATAGAAATGTACAGACTCAACATAAAGATATGGAGACACAACTCCTTAAATACAAGATACTTGGAGTCGTAGCTCCATAGACAATTACATTAACTCCCATACATACCCAACTGGCCAAACTAAAACAGAAAAGACAATCCTTTCTCGTACATCGTGAGAAGGATAAACCCAACCGACAAGATCTAGTGGAAACTCTATGTAAGTCCACTACCGACATCATCACAAAAGACACTACTATAGTCACTACAAAAGTAACTATTGGACTAAGCCCTTTCCTCTTCCAAGAGGAAAAACATAGTCTACGAACCCATCAACAGTCTAGAAGACGTCCACTAGAAATTTCATCATCACGTCCGCATGTTCGAACCTCAACCTCTACGATGCGTCGGCCAAGGGACATCTTGGCGTCTCAATCTTCTCAAAAGAATACAGAAGGCACATAGCCAGCCGACATAGGCAATATAAAAATAAGGAGGTATGTTACACATGAGGCAGACATGCAGTGGTATGACTCATAGGTATATAATACAATAATACTATATTTCTTTTATCTCCCATTTTAATTCTGCAACACAAAACTCCAAGAATATACTATACCAAACTCAATGGTAAGCTTATCAAGCATATCAGACACAGTTTGTCCATCGAAAGACAGGAATAGAGAAAAACTAATTGAAACCGTATAGTCCCATACCTACACAACCTCAAGGAATATCTGATTCTAACATCAGAGCTAATTTGATATTTTGGAAAGGAATGGTTAGTCCAGGTTTCATTTACGCCCACCTTCAGGCACCATGTGTGGCTATTGTAACACCCTAGTTTTTACACCTATGATTAATTAATTTATTTAGATGTTTAAGTTTATTTTGTTATGTGGTTTAGTTTGAGTAATTAAATTACTCTTTTCAAATTATTTTATTGGGTGTGTTAGCACTGACTTAGTTCAGTGAATGCACGTTTACTAGACAATAATTTACGTTATTGTCACTATTATACCAGTACAGAAAAATATTTTAAATAATATGATTAAGAGAAAAGCATTTTCATATTCCTATTCTATTTAATTTTAGAGTTAAAAATATTCTGGTTTGACATCAATCGGAGATTAAATTTTGGACTGATTATTTTCTTAGTTGATCAGTTCAACTATTAATCTTTACTCTAACTTGAATTTCGAAAATATATCCTTATCAATCTTTATTTTTAGATTCTAAAAAGTAAAAACATGTTTATTTTAGGACTAATATTTATCACTCATTTTGTACCTATCACTAAGTAACTAGTTTAAAAACGAAAATTTCTCTCTTTTCTCTCTCTCTTTCTCGACGCCATCTCTCTCTTTTTCTTCTCCTTCTCTGCAACTTTTTCTTCTTTCTTTCTTCCTTTTCTTTTCTTCTTCTTCCTCCCATCTCAACATCATCTTCATCACCCACCTTCCTTCCTTCTTCTCCGTCGCGCGACCACCCCTGAGGCCGCCGTTCTGCCATCGCACGTCGAGAGCAGATGACCCGTTCCTCGCCACCGCTGCTGCTGTCTCGCGTTAGAACCGCCACCCACCGCCGTTCCCAGCCGTGGTAAGCTCCCTTAACCGCCGTTCATGGTGGTTCTACCACCCTTAAGTGTTGAATCTCCTTCTTCTATGTTTTCTCTCATCTTTTTTGTCCATGGTTGTTGTAGAACCTCGATCTGCCGCCGTCCTCAGCCGCTGCCGTCTCGCCGGTCAGCAAGGCAGCCACCACGTTCTTTTGCTTTTCATCTTGGGTGAGTCAAAACCCTCTCTTATGTCTCAGATTCAAAACCCCCAAAATCTGATTTGAAACCCTAACCCTAACCCTTTGATTTCAGATTTTAATTTTGAAATTTAAGGTTGTTTTATGAGATTGGGACTGTGAGTTTGTGTTTCCCTAAACCAATTTCATTATTCTGAGTTTCCCCTAAATTTTAATAAGGAGCCCTAAATCCCCAATTTAATTTTATTTGAATTTGGGTATGTTTTTGTGAAATTAATTATGATTTAGTGCAATTAGGACTCTTAATGGATGATTTCCAAAGTTCTTTTTCAAGATCTTTTAATAAAAACAAAGTTTCCTTAAAGGGTATTGGGAAGCGTGAGCTTCAAACATGATTTTCCTTAAAAATAACCTTGTTTGGTAATTAGATTAAGTGTTTAGATAAAGTTAGAATATGTGTTTGATCATGTGAAATTGATTTCTTGATTTCTGGTTGTTGCGTGATGTTGGATATACTCTCTGAGATGTTTGGACACGGCTATGCTTGCTTGATGGAGTAGATATGAGCTAACGTGGGCATTAGGACGAGGATCCTTTACTTGTCTTCAAAGGTAAGGGGAGCTTGCCTGATGGATTTTTCTCAATAACCATTTGCTTGTGACCATTTGCTTGTTGTGTATTCTGTATAATTGATGTGGTTGTGGTTATCTGATTATGTGGTTTATGTTGTGTTGTATATCCGAGTATCAGTGTTTGATCTGTTTTAAATTATTTATTTGAATATGATATTGCTATGGTACATGATCTGTCTAGTGGTTTGTTGTTGAATGTTGCTTGTGAGTGTTGTTTGAGAAGCTTTGATGTGGTCGATGCACAACCGACTAATCAGATAAAAGCTTTAATAAGCTGTGTAAATTATATTCAATGTTTTATGGGAAACGTTGGAATATAATAATGGTGAAAAGTATTATTTTGGAAAAATAAGGAGTTTTGATGATGATTTATTAGTGTACAATTAACTTGAGTCACAATGAGAGTGAAATTGTGAAAATGTTTCGGTACTGCTAATTTTTATGTAAGAGAGTTTGCAATAGTATACAAAGTTATTTTATGAAATTAATTGTTGAAAAGAAGTTAATGATGATTTTAGAAAATTGTTTCCGTGGGAAAACTAAGTTTTGGCTTGAGAAGCCTTAAAAGTGATAATTAATGATTGATTTGGAAAAGTATAATGATAGATTTGGAAAAGTATAGAAGGAAAGTATTTTGAAACGGCAGTACATATTTTAAGGAAGTTATAACCTCAAGTGACTCATATTTGTGAAAACCAAGTTTTATTATTTAAGGATTTTATTGATGAATTTCCAATTTTTGGAAAAAGAATTTATGAAAGCAAAACTGATTTCGTGTTAATAGTGGTGTGGAACTTAGTAACCGATACGTCGGGGTACTAAGGATCTGTGTTGTGATGGACTCAGTCATTTGGACTTTGAGGGCCTATATTGTATACATGAGGTATACTGTGATGAATTGTATACATGAGGTATACTGTAATGAAACATTGAAGATGTTTCTAGTGCCACGAACCTAAGGCTGGTGCACCGGTCGAGAGGTGTCGTGATTGAGCACTTGGACTGTAAGGTCCTATGTTTTGATAAAAGTTTTATGGACTGTGAGGTCCTATGATTTGATAAAAGTTTTACGGACAGTAAGGTCCTGTGTTGTAATGGAAGTTTTAAAAAGTGTTTTAAAACTATGTGAGTCGTAAGCCATTTTGAGCTTCGGCAAAAGAAAGATTGAGCACAAAGAAAAGAACAAAACAAAAGTGTTTTGCATGCATTTGGCAGACGTGCCTGCGGTTTGTGACTTAATGCATTAATTACCATCGGCGAATGGTAATTGTGATGTGCATTTATCTCATGTTCCTAGAGAGGACATGGAGACCTCATCTTACTTGCTAATGGTATAGTGCCACTGGTTGTGGACATTAGCAATGTGTTTGGCCTTGTGTGTGCCTGGCTGTGTATGCCTTTGTTTTTAAGATGGGAAGAGGTTGCGCACCTGTTGGCTGTTGGCCAAGTTAGCCAGTGTGGCTATGGAGTCTGATCAACTCATATGATGTTGGGATATCTCATGAGATTAGGACGAAAAGTAGATGATGAATAGAAGTGCCATGCATAATGTTATGGATGATGTTTGGGGTGTTAAACCCACTGATAAACTATTAGCTTGTAAATGCTCGTGTGGTAAATGTATATGTGTTATGTGGTGTCGAGCATTTAGTTATTGGGTTAAAACCATATATTGGCGTCTCACCCTTACACACACATTTCAGGATTCTTCTAGATTGTACCCTGGGTACTTTAACACAGATGGTGCAGAGAAGTCTTTCTAAGTCACTCAGAGACTTAGATCTAGTTGCTTGATGAGGTATTACTTGCGGAATAACTTTTAGAACGACCAGCTTAGGGTTGAGACTTAGGTTATTTTGATAGTATGTACGAGTTTGGCTCAGAGAGCCTTTATTTTATAATGGAATGTTTATGGCTCGGAGAGCCTATCTTTTGAATGAAAATCTAAGCTATTTCTTTTGGTTTTGTAAAGCTTATGGCCATAACTATTATTTTTATGTATTGATGCCTGGTTGAATTTAGTGTAACTAGAATTCTGGAGTGAAAATGTAATCATTTTAACAGGTGTTATTTTATCTGGGATGTACGAATTACAGAGGAGACTCTGTCGAAATTTTTGTAAAACTACTATCTTGTATTTAAGTATATCCTTTAAATTAAATAGGCTTGCCAACCTATGATAGTAAGTTTGTGTGTCGATTATGGCTTAGGTGTGGAGTCGTGACAAAAATTTTATACCCAATTTCAGACACTTATGTACTTATATAAGTTATTTTCCGAAAGCACCAGCAAATTATCTTTTAATTATATTTTCGCACGTGTTTAGAAGGTAATGCCCAAGGGAGGGTGTTACAAAGTGGTATCAGAGCTGGTCGAGTCTTTCGGGATCTTTGGGGAATAGGTCTGTTAAGTTTTTGTTGTGTGATCTCTGGTTGGTTTTTGTTTGAATTGTTTCTTGTTGAAGCAATGTGTGTTGACGCACAAGTATATGTTTTGTTGATGGTTTTTCCAAGGGTTTTATGTCCTGGTAGACCGTAGATCTTGAATGTTACTTGAGTTCGAATATGACATTCGATTATCCTTGCGAATCGTGTCAGACATTCGAAACAAGATGCTTGTGTAAAAGGATTTTTCCGGGAGTGTTCCCTGGAAATATTCTAGGTTTATGGTTAGCAAAGGACATTGATTTTTGATTGATCTAATTTCTGGATGCGGTCAGATCTCTGTCCCTTTGTGTAGGATGTTGCCTACAAGGATTGAAACGAGTTCGATGAATCGATTCAACTGAAAGATCGGTGGTCTGAATCGTTTGTTAGACCGAGTGTTTTCCTTGTGAAGCACCAACATTGTGTGGAGGTTCGTGTCACCGTCTAGATTTCTGACGACTAGGTAAAAGGACGAATTATGAATAAGTATTCTCTAACTTGCGTAGTTGATTTGGTAAATTAATTGCGAGGAGTTGTCATCTACTCAAAGATCGACTTGAAGACGAGGTATTACCAGATTGGAGTGATGACCTATCTAAGGTTTTGCATCGTCAACTCAGTTTATGAGGAAAGATCAACCTTTTGTATGTTGGATCGATTGGTTAAGTTGTCCGGGATCGTACCCAAATTCAAGGTGGTCATACTAAGTTTGGCTAGAAAGATGTGTATGTTGGTTGGAACCAAGACGAATCGAGTGGATTTTCGATCTTGGGTGAGTGTCTCGTGATTGAGGAATTCTTCATTGTACCCTTTGATTCTCTTGTTTTTGTCAGTTGACAATTATTTCTCGAATCCTGTGATTGTATTAGATAATCACAACGGTGAAGTTGGTATGTGTCGGACATATTTTCTGATTTTAATTTACAGTCTGTCAAGACTCATGAATTAGTTATGCTGATTCATAAATTTCCAGTTATACATTTCTTTGTTTGTGAGAAGTCGTACTCACACTTCTAAATGATCCTCGATGTATTAGACATTTGAGTGAATTGGTTTAAAGGAATCGATTGGTCTGGATACTTTCACATTTTGTTGAGAGAAGTGGTTATGACTATTTCTTGAGTTATAACACAAATAATTTCATGATAGCAGAAGTTTCTTGGTGAAACTTAGTTTCGTCACTTCTATTTTTGTTAGAGGTGAAAGTCATCATTTTGTAAATTCTTTGTATTAAGAATAAGAATTAATCCTCTTGGGATTAGACATTATTCACTCCTTGATTATTTGAATCCGTTGGAAGATTCTTGTGGAAGAATGAACTTTATTAGATTCATGTTTGTAAATGTGTATTGATCATGCATTTTTACACCCACGAACCTGATGGAATGATCTTTTTCCATACTGGATGTTCCGATATCCTTCAAATTAATGAAATTCTTTTCTATGCTTATGTGAGCGTGAAATCCAGAAAAAATTTCTTTTCTTGAGAAATTCTTTTATGATCACCAAGGTCTTGTCTTATGGCGGTTCGAACGTACTTTTCGTCATTGATCATTTTAATTCTACGTACTTTCCAAATGTTGTCGATGTGTGACTTATTTCATCTGTCGTGAGTTGAATATCTCCACATCAAGATGTACAATTGAGACCTTCCTTGTTGAGATGTTGGTATTCCTTCAATCTTTGTTATGAGTTTTCTGAAGACATGCACGAGTCTTGTTTGAATTCAAGTGATCGTTGATCGACTGGTGAAGTCTACATCTTCTTACGAGTTAAGATTCATAAGCAGAGTTAGTGAACCGAATAGTGTATCAGAGGATTGTTCAGACTTCATGGAGTATCTTTAAGTGTTGTTTCAGATGAAAAACGGAAGTTTATCAACGTGTGTCGGTTAAGTTTACTTTTAAGTGTTAAGGACTAAGTTGAGACTAAGTCCAACTGATCATCCTTAGTGGGATGGATAAGGAATGAGGTGACCTATTTTAGCAGGTTATCTGGGAAATAGTGTGGTACCTAAATTTTTGTCATCTCTATGGTAGGACGAACCAGAGTTGATAGGAGTTTCGTTGGTGTATAGATGTGAATGGTATTATTAGAACCCTTAAGTTCAACATTATTGAGTGAGATGATTACAATGGACTTATCAGGATCGAGGTAGATATGTCATTAAAGGAATTTAGAGTAGTGATCAATGTTATGGTTAATGTTGACTTAGTGAGTCCGAGGATTAACGGAAAAATATATGGTAGTTTTCCTTAAGCTGAACGGAAATAGTATAGAGGATTCCTTGAATGAAACTCAGTTGTTAGAAAAGTTTAAGAATTATGATTTTGGAATAATTCAAATTGAAGTGATTCCTTTTGGTTGTAGTTGCATGGAGAAATGTAATCGTATTCTTTAAGATTGAAATGAATGATTATGATATAATTTGGAGTGGTGGAATATGTACAAAGGAATGATTAGGATATAATTGTGAGTTGAAGGTTGATGTAGGATGGGGTAAAAGTTAGTGTTGAACTTGATGTTCATCATGAGGATAAGGTGTTGAAAAAGTGTTGCTAGCAGACTAATTTGGAGGCAAGAAGTGATTAAGTTTTGATTGTGTTTTTCGAGTGTGATAAGCTATGGCGAAATGTTTATAATCTTTGAGGTCTTATTCTGGTAAATATGTGGTTGATGATCCATAGTAGAAATTGGACATTTTTAAATTCAAGATTGCATTGGGGAGTGTCCACTTGGATTTCTTGGTTTTGTTTTGGTGCAACTCCTAAGGGGTAATGGCCTTAGAGAAACTATTTTATAATCTCTTTTCTCAGCTGCAGATATATAAGATAAGTGAATATATGATACAAGCACTTCCTTGCATAAGTGATAGAGCTATGTCTCCCGATGGAGGAATTGTTAGGAGTTGTGTATTTTCCTTGGACAATAGGGTAAATGTGCATGGGAAATTTCTTAAACCAGGGATACTAACGGGGCTTGAGAACTAAATTGAAGATGAGAGTCAAATGAAGGATATGAAATCGAAGTAGGCAAAAGATCCGAGAGGAATTAAGAAGAGGACGGACTATGTTGGATGTGGTAAGATTCAATTTTAATAAGATTGAATTTCTTAGGTTCTTGGCGCAAAGTTTATCATGTGCAACTTAGGAATGTTATGACGTTTTGATTGGAGGCTTGAAAAGTGTGAATTTGATATGACTAGAAGAGTAGACTAAGCCCAATTGGACTAAGACTATGATTGCATCTCTTGAGTAGAAGGTTAATTGATGTTATGGTAAAGTTAGTGTGGGGTTTGATGTTAGCTGTGAAAGTTAGATATTGGAGAAAGTTTTTCCTAATGGATTTGTATTGAGAAAGTTAAATGAAGAGATTAAGCGTTGATTTTGTTCTTTGAAGTGTAATAGACTAAGGTGAAATATCGAAGGTAGTGGAAATAATGCGGTAGTGAAAAAGTCTCGAGGATAAATAAAATAGCATAAGAATCGATCTTGTTAAAGTATTATAGATGAAAGGAACGAAGCGATGAGAATACAAAGCAAGATTTTAGAGTTAAGGTATGATTACAACATCCTGTTTAGTTTTAAGCTACGAAATTTCGAGGACGAAATTTTTTTTAAGAGGGGTAGTAATGTAACACCCTAGTTTTTACACCTATGATTAATTAATTAATTTAGATGTTTAAGTTTATTTTGTTATGTGGTTTAGTTTGAGTAATTAAATTACTCTTTTCAAATTATTTTATTGGGTGTGTTAGCACTGACTTAGTTCAGTGAATGCACGTTTACTAGACAATAATTTACGTTATTGTCACTATTATACCTGTACAGAAAAATATTTTAAATAATATGATTAAGAGAAAAGCATTTTCATATTCCTATTCTATTTAATTTTAGAGTTAAAAATATTCTGGTTTGACATCAATCAGAGATTAAATTTTGGACTGATTATTTTCTTAGTTGATCAGTTCAACTATTAATCTTTACTCTAACTTGAATTTCGAAAATATATCCTTATCAATCTTTATTTTTAGATTCTAAAAAGTAAAAACATGTTTATTTTAGGACTAATATTTATCACTCATTTTGTACCTATCACTAAGTAACTAGTTTAAAAACGAAAATTTCTCTCTTTTCTCTCTCTCTTTCTCGACGCCATCTCTCTCTTTTTCTTCTCCTTCTCTGCAACTTTTTCTTCTTTCTTTCTTCCTTTTCTTTTCTTCTTCTTCCTCCCATATCAACATCATCTTCATCACCCACATTCCTTCCTTCTTCTCCGTCGCGCGACCACCCCTGAGGCCGCCGTTCGGCCACCGCACGGCGAGAGCAGATGACCCGTTCCTCGCCACCGCTGCTGCTGTCTCGCGTCAGAACCGCCACCCACCGCCGTTCCCAGCCGTGGTAAGCTCCCTTAACCGCCGTTCATGATGGTTCTACCACCCTTAAGTGTTGAATCTCCTTCTTTTATGTTTTCTCTCATCTTTTTTGTCCATGGTTGTTGTAGAACCTCGATCTGCCGCCGTCCTCAGCCGCTGCCGTCTCGCCGGTCAGCAAGGCAGCCACCACGTTCTTTTACTTTTCATCTTGGGTGAGTCAAAACCCTCTCTTATGTCTCAGATTCAAAACCCCCAAAATCTGATTTGAAACCCTAACCCTAACCCTAACCCTTTGATTTCAGATTTTAATTTTGAAATTTAAGGTTGTTTTATGAGATTGGGACTGTGAGTTTGTGTTTCCCTAAACCAATTTCATTATTCTGAGTTTCCCCTAAATTTTAATAAGGAGCCCTAAATCCCCAATTTAATTTTATTTGAATTTGGGTATGTTTTTGTGAAATTAATTATGATTTAGTGCAATTAGGACTCTTAATGGATGATTTCCAAAGTTCTTTTTCAAGATCTTTTAATAAAAACAAAGTTTCCTTAAAGGGTATTGGGAAGCGTGAGCTTCAAACATGATTTTCCTTAAAAATAACCTTGTTTGGTAATTAGATTAAGTGTTTAGATAAAGTTAGAATATGTGTTTGATCATGTGAAATTGATTTCTTGATTTCTGGTTGTTGCGCGATGTTGGATATACTCTCTGAGATGTTTGGACACGGCTATGCTTGCTTGATGGAGTAGATATGAGCTAACGTGGGCATTAGGACGAGGATCCTTTACTTGTCTTCAAAGGTAAGGGGAGCTTGCCTGATGGATTTTTCTCAATAACCATTTGCTTGTGACCATTTGCTTGTTGTGTATTCTGTATAATTGATGTGGTTGTGGTTATCTGATTATGTGGTTTATGTTGTGTTGTATATCTGAGTATCAGTGTTTGATCTGTTTTAAATTATTTATTTGAATATGATATTGCTATGGTACATGATCTGTCTAGTGGTTTGTTGTTGAATGTTGCTTGTGAGTGTTGTTTGAGAAGCTTTGACGTGGTCGATTGCACAACCGACTAATCAGATAAAAGCTTTAATAAGCTGTGTAAATTATATTCAATGTTTTATGGGAAACGTTGGAATATAATAATGGTGAAAAGTATTATTTTGGAAAAATAAGGAGTTTTGATGATGATTTATTAGTGTACAAGTAACTTGAGTCACAATGAGAGTGAAATTGTGAAAATGTTTCGGTACTGCTAATTTTTATGTAAGAGAGTTTGCAATAGTATACAAAGTTATTTTATGAAATTAATTGTTGAAAAGAAGTTAATGATGATTTTAGAAAATTGTTTCCGTGGGAAAACTAAGTTTTGGCTTGAGAAGCTGATGACAACCCAAATGGTGAGGTTGCCTTTGATGATCTTTTTGGTTGAATTTTTAACACAAATTCGTGTAACACTTTGTAACAAAGATTAAAGTGAAGAAATAAAGAAAATGGATGAGTAAGAAGATGATGATGGCGCCACAAAACAAGAGTTTTGATAAGCCAAGTGAGGTTCGCCACAAGAATCTTGGATTCTTGATGAGAACAATAGTTTGGTTCAACCAAGAACCTAGGAGAACAAAATTCTCACAAAATGGATTTGATCCAAAATTAACATCAAAGTTGAGCAGCCAACTTTTGGGCTTCCAAATCCAAACCATAACCCCCACTTAATTGACCTTAAACACTCACTTATTCCCACTTAACTTAGCCATCATAACATGAGTTAAAAACCCTCATAATGTAGCCACCAAATCTTTCAACTCAGCCATAAGACTATGAAGGTTACGCCCCCCCTCTTCTTGACTCTTCATCCCCCTAATTATGTGGTGGTTACACTTGCTTCTCACATTAAAAGTGTAACCCCCATAATTTATACAATTTATCAAAATATCAACACACTAGTTTAGGAGTTCTTATAGCATGCAAGCTAAAGATTCCTCCCACTAAGACACATACAAATTCGAATTCCCTCATGGATTACAAGTGGGCTGCCCCAAAAACATCACTTAGTAATTGGGCTCACTCATAAAACCCATTTACACTTATTGAATTAAAACAAACAACTAAAATTGGACTCTTCTTCATGTTGCACGCCCCTCTTGTCATGGATCCTTTAGTTGGATAATGTAAGTTAATAATTTGGGCTTCATTCCATCCAATCTTGCATTTGAGCTTGCTTCCATGATGAGAACCATAGTTTGAATTAACACTTGTTGGGCTTTCTTGGTTGTAACATTTGTAATTGGCCCACCAAGTCCTTGATAAGCTTCTTGAACCATACTCCAAATTGGGCTCATATCATTCCCTCCTTCTTTGAGTGAATTCGTCCTCGAATTGTAGTCTTCATCAACAAAATTAGTCATTTTGGGTGCATCCAGAGTGTTCTTCACAATGACATTGCCATAGGGTGCTTCCTTTGGAATGAAATTACCAAATTTCTGCAAAAAAGTTACAACACCACTAGACAAAGAAAGATCCTTAGAAGCATTAGCAATTAAATAAAAATTGTTGCAATAAAAAATGAATTGGGGTTGCCTTGAAATTAAAGCCTCCTTCTCTTCACTTTTTGTTGCCAAACAACTCTCTTTCTTTTCACTAATTTTCACAATATTTTCCTCATTATTTTCCTCTTGATCACTCTTTTTTTCAATTGTTTTCTCACCTTTTTCTTCAATATTTTTCTCACTCTCTTTTGCAATCCTTTTTTCACTCTCCTTTTCTTTCTTTTTCTCACTCTCCTTTTCTTTTCTCTCTTGCTCTTTTTTTTCTCTCATTATTATTTGATCCTCACTAACTTGCTTTGGAGATAAAGGAGAAAGAATGACCTTTCGGTCTTGATGCATGAAGGTGAACTTATTTGAGAACCCATCATGGATGACCTTTTTGTCATATTGCCAAGGCCTTCCCAACAACATATGGCTTGCCTCCATAGGCACTACATCACAAAGTACACAATCTTCATACTTTCCAATTGAGAATGGGACCTCTACTTGTTTGTTCACCACCGTTTCCCCAACCTCACTTAGCCATTGAAGCCTATATGGCCTTGGATGTGCCTTAGTAACAAGATTCAATTTGGACACCAATCTAGTGCTTACAACATTGGCACAACTCCCACCATCAATGATTAGAGAACATACCTTTCCTTGAATTAGACATCTAGAATGAAAGATATTCTCCCTTTGGCTTGCTTCATGATCCTTTACTTGACTTCCCAAAAGCCTTCTTACCATGAATAAGTCTCCCTCCGGAATTTCTTCTCCTTTTTCACTCTCCTCCTCACTTGAGGCTTCGATTTGTGAGACCACTTCACCATTCCTTGCCACCATTGTCCTCTTTGTTGGGCATTGGGACGCAATATGCCCATGGCCTAAGCACTTGAAACACTTCATATCACGGCTCCTAGAACTTGTTTCCATTGGCTTCTTTCCTTGAGGGGTGCTCTCGGCCTCTTTAGAAAATGGTGCACCCTCCTTCTTTGAATCTTCCTTCCAATTTGAGGATGGAAATTTGGAAGATGAAGAAAAAGAATATTTGGACTTTCTCCTCTTAATTTGTTGCTCCACCTTAATCGCTTGTTGAACCAAATCTTCAAGCTCCACATAATTTTGTAACTCCACTATGTCTTGAATATCTTGATTCAAGCCAGGTAAGAACCTTGCCATGGTAGCCTCCCTATCTTCTTTAAAATTTGACCTAAGTAAGGCCAACTCCATCTCCTTGAAATATTCATCAACGCTTTTGGTCCCTTGGGTAAGCCTTTGTAACTTGTTGTGAATATCCCTTTGATAATGATTTGGGACATACCTCTTCCTCATGACAAATTTCATCTCCTCCCAAGTGTCTATGGGCTCTCTTCCATGTCTTCTCCTTTCTTTTTGTAGTTGGTCCCACCACACAAGGGCATATTCCTTGAACTCAAGGGCGGCTACTTTCACCTTCTTGCTTTCATTGTATGAATTACAATCAAAGACTTGTTCTATTTTTAGCTCCCACTCCAAGTAAGCCTCCGGATCATTCTTCCCAATAAAGGAAGGAACTTTGATTTTGACCCCTTCAAGTCCTCTATCACGTCTCTCTCCCCTATGTCCTCCTCCTCTATGTCGTCCTCCTCTAGGCCTTCCTCTTTCACTATCATAGTCACTTGAATCGTCACAGTGTGTAGGTTAGCAAGTTGTCTATCATAATTGGCTTGCATTTGCTCCAATTGTCTTTGAAGAGCTTGGACTTGATTGGCCATCCTAGCTTGAAGAGTGGCCGACCTTGGAGATAATGGTGGACTATCCTCATTGTTGGCCATGATTTGAGTAGAAGAGTTTATGTGTTTCCTCACTACACTCCCTCACTAGTTCACACAATGATTTTTTTTTCCACTCTTTTGGCTTTTTCCACACAAAAATGTATTTTGGACACTCTTGCATTTTTCCTCTCAAATGTTCTCCTTTAGTTCTTAGAAGAGTCAAACACAAAAACCACACAAAAATCCAAAAAATTCAAGTAACAAAAATCACAAAACTTATCAAAACAAAGGAAACAAAAGGAAAGGCTAGAAAGGCAAAGCTTTGGAAATAAGAACAAGGAAGAAGGGAAATATTTTTCTTTCTTTTTTTTTTGTTTCAAGAACACAAATTGCTCAAATAGACTTTTCTCTTCCTTTTTTTTTCCTTCAAGATTTCATGCACAATTTTTTTTTTCTTATAATTTGTGCAAATTTTTTTTTTCAAACTTTGAAGAAGAGAATCACAATTGAAAACTTGTTTTTGAGCAGGAACAACAACACGAAATTTCCCTTCACAAATAGATTCAAAGTGTATTTTTTTTTGTGTTTTTGGGTTTAAAAGAAGAAAAGAAGAAAGGTAGAAGAAGAAGAACAAAACTCAGAAAACTCAACCAAAGCCTAAGCTTTGATACCACTTGGTGACAACCCAAATGGTGAGGTTTCCTTTGATGATCTTTTTGGTTGAATTTTTAACACAAATTCGTGTAACACTTTGTAACAAAGATTAAAGTGAAGAAATAAAGAAAATGGATGAGTAAGAAGATGATGATGGCGCCACAAAACAAGAGTTTTGATAAGCCAAGTGAGGTTCGCCACAAGAATCTTGGATTCTTGATGAGAACAATAGTTTGGTTCAACCAAGAACCTAGGAGAACAAAATTCTCACAAAATGGATTTGATCCAAAATTAACATCAAAGTTGAGCAGCCAACTTTTGGGCTTCCAAATCCAAACCATAACCCCCACTTAATTGACCTTAAACACTCACTTATTCCCACTTAACTTAGCCATCATAACATGAGTTAAAAACCCTCATAATGTAGCCACCAAATCTTTCAACTCAGCCATAAGACTATGAAGGTTACGCCCCCCCCCTCTTCTTCTTGACTCTTCATCCCCCTAATTATGTGGTGGTTACACTTGCTTCTCACATTAAAAGTGTAACCCCCCATAATTTATACAATTTATCAAAATATCAACACACTAGTTTAGGAGTTCTTATAGCATGCAAGCTAAAGATTCCTCCCACTAAGACACATACAAATTCGAATTCCCTCATGGATTACAAGTGGGCTGCCCCAAAAACATCACTTAGTAATTGGGCTCACTCATAAAACCCATTTACACTTATTGAATTAAAACAAACAACTAAAATTGGACTCTTCTTCATGTTGCACGCCCCTCTTGTCATGGATCCTTTAGTTGGATAATGTAAGTTAATAATTTGGGCTTCATTCCATCCAATCTTGCATTTGAGCTTGCTTCCATGATGAGAACCATAGTTTGAATTAACACTTGTTGGGCTTTCTTGGTTGTAACATTTGTAATTGGCCCACCAAGTCCTTGATAAGCTTCTTGAACCATACTCCAAATTGGGCTCATATCAGAAGCCTTAAAAGTGATAATTGATGATTGATTTGGAAAAGTATAATGATAGATTTGGAAAAGTATAGAAGGAAAGTATTTTGAAACGGCAGTACATATTTTAAGGAAGTTAAAACCTCAAGTGACTCATATTTGTGAAAACCAAGTTTTATTATTTAAGGATTTTATTGATGAATTTCCAATTTTTGGAAAAAGAATTTATGAAAGCAAAACTGATTTCGTGTTAATAGTGGTGTGGAACTTAGTAACCGAGACGTCGGGGTACTAAGGATCTGTGTTGTGATGGACTCAGTCATTTGGACTTTGAGGGCCTATATTGTATACATGAGGTATACTGTGATGAATTGTATACATGAGGTATACTGTAATGAAACATTGAAGATGTTTCTAGTGCCACGAACCTAAGACTGGTGCACCGGTCGAGAGGTGTCGTGATTGAGCACTTGGATTGTAAGGTCCTATGTTTTGATAAAAGTTTTATGGACTGTGAGGTCCTATGATTTGATAAAAGTTTTACGGACAGTAAGGTCCTGTGTTGTAATGGAAGTTTTAAAAAGTGTTTTAAAACTATGTGAGTCGTAAGCCATTTTGAGCTTCGGCAAAAGAAAGATTGAGCACAAAGAAAAGAACAAAACAAAAGTGTTTTGCATGCATTTGGCAGACGTGCCTGCGGTTTGTGACTTAATGCATTAATTACCATCGACGAATGGTAATTGTGATGTGCATTTATCTCATGTGCCTAGAGAGGACATGGAGACCTCATCTTACTTGCTAATGGTATAGTGCCACTGGTTGTGGACATTAGCAATGTGTTTGGCCTTGTGTGTGCCTGGCTGTGTATGCCTTTGTTTTTAAGATGGGAAGAGGTTGCGCACCTGTTGGCTGTTGGCCAAGTTAGCCAGTGTGGCTATGGAGTCTGATCAACTCATATGATGTTGGGATATCTCATGAGATTAGGACGAAAAGTAGATGATGAATAGAAGTGTCATGCATAATGTTATGGATGATGTTTGGGGTGTTAAACCCACTGATAAACTATTAGCTTATAAATGCTCGTGTGGTAAATGTATATGTGTTATGTGGTGTCGAGCATTTAGTTATTGGGTTAAAACCATATATTGGCGTCTCACCCTTACACACACATTTCAGGATTCTTCTAGATTGTACCCTGGGTACTTTAACACAGATGGTGCAGAGAAGTCTTTCTAAGTCACTCAGAGACTTATATCTAGTTGCTTGATGAGGTATTACTTGCGGAATAACTTTTAGAACGACCAGCTTAGGGTTGAGACTTAGGTTATTTTGATAGTATGTACGAGTTTGGCTCAGAGAGCCTTTATTTTATAATGGAATGTTTATGGCTCGGAGAGCCTATCTTTTGAATGAAAATCTAAGCTATTTCTTTTGGTTTTGTAAAGCTTATGGCCATAACTATTATTTTTATGTATTGATGCCTGGTTGAATTTAGTGTAACTAGAATTCTGGAGTGAAAATGTAATCATTTTAACAGGTGTTATTTTATCCGGGATGTCCGAATTACAGAGGAGACTCTGTCGAAATTTTTGTAAAACTACTATCTTGTATTTAAGTATATCCTTTAAATTAAATAGGCTTGCCAACCTATGATAGTAAGTTTGTGTGTCGATTATGGCTTAGGTGTGGAGTCGTGACAAAAATTTTATACCCAATTTCAGACACTTATGTACTTATACAAGTTATTTTCCGAAAGCACCAGCAAATTATCTTTTAATTATATTTTCGCACGTGTTTAGAAGGTAATGCCCAAGGGAGGGTGTTACAGCTATCATGGCACACAAGGCTCAAATCATAATCATAATGTACGTACTATCATAATCACATGTGATCTCAAACTCTCTGTGGAACAACGGGCTCTTTATGAAACCTCTACTCCTGGGAAGCTTGGCTTCCTTAGCACAAAGGCCTTTCTGAACATAGTATCAACTATGTAGTTAGGCAAAATTTTCGGAATACGTCCAATTGGTTTATCCATCGGATAACCTCGTGATTCCACCAGAATCCATTTGATGTTACTCCGACGAACGAAATTCTCGGGTACAAATCATCGGCTCTTCACTAATCCACAGTTCTCAAACAGACTTGTCATGTTTGTGTAAAGATGTTTTAAGGCACTTTCTTACAAGTCTTAACACATTATGAAATTGGATCGACAGTCCAATCATTTATTTCTTTATACTTTTCTAATAGAGCCTTTCTCTTGGCTTCTAAGAAATCAAATAACTCTTAGTCCATTAAATCTTATGGAGGTATGGATAATGAATTATCCACACTTTACGACAAATGGTCTTGCTTCACCGTAAGTCATAAATCATTAAGTTCATATTTTCACTAAGTCATTAATGACTTAGGTTTTGCCCTTTATTGTAATACTAGTATTTGAAGACTAAAATTCTCTTTTGTCTTAAAACTAAAACCTTTGGTTTAAACCAAACTATTTTGAAATCATATTCCATTAAAGTACATAAGTACTAAATTCCTCAAAACAGTTTCTTGAAAAACATCGAAACTCTTAAAATACCGTTTTACCGTTTTTTATTGTATTTTAACATAAATTCCATATTTTCACAAATATAATTATTTTTCTCAAATCCTTCCCTTTCCAAAGTTACCATACTTATGTTAAAGTATTAAAATACTGATTTCAAATTTTACATCATGGTTTTCTCAAAAACCTTTAAAAACGCTTGACGACGGTTTCGCCGCTTTTTAATGAATTTAGGCCCAAAAGCCATACTTTTGAAAATATGGTTGTTCACCTCAAATATACTACTCACCTAGGTTATAATACTCATATTAAGATGTTGAAAAACTGATTTTGCAGTTTCCTTTCCATGTATATGAAACTCCTAAAAATTTGACCGAACATCGTTAAGTTTGTAAATCGCGTAAATCCTTTTACAACGATTTTAAACTCTAATAGTTGAAAACTCATTTTGGAGTTTTAGAACACTTAGTTAGGCATGAAAACAGTCTCTCACTGTCCAGTTAAATATATTTTCGAAAATTGCAATTTAACCCCTAAGCTTTCATTAATTGCAAAAAGATCCTTATTCACTCAAAACCTTGTAACTTTTTATTTATAACTTCAAATCACACCAAACCAACTTCTATAGAAATATTTTTCAGTTACCATCAATTTGCCAGAAATTACATTTCTTCCCCCAAATATTTTACAATGATTGCAAAAAGGTCCTTATTTACTAAAAAGCTTATAACTTTTTATGTATTTATCCAATTAACACCAAACCAATTTCTATGGTCTTATCTTATCATTCACTTCAATTGTGTAACATATTTTCATATTTATAGTTCAGTCCCACAATTTTCCAGAAATTGCATAATAGTCCAAAAAGACTCAAAAATTCATATCTTTTAACATATATATCCAAATCATTCCAAACCAATTTCTATACTCTTATATACTCATTCACTCCTTATAAAAATTATCCAAACAAACTAAATCCTCATGGAACTCCCTCACCCCTTACCTCTTGTAGATCACTTGAAACTCAAGTAGTATAAGGATGTTGTTCACCGAAATCACAAGGTTTTGAACCCACAAAACCTAGCCTTGAACAACCAACAAGAAATCAAGTTAGAGATTGAAGAAAATCACCTAAACCCATCAGAACATAGGTTCGGCCAACACAAAAAGAAATAGCTAGGGATCTCTAAATTTTTCAAGCTCTTGGATAATGAAAATATAAGTCATATGGAGATCATAGAAATTGATCTCACATTAAAATGATTTTTCTATGATTTTCTAGAATTATTTGAAAAACTAGATCTAGGAATTGGATCTTGAAGAAATCATGGATTTAAGAAGAAAACTTGTGATGAAAAGTGAAGGTATGATAATGGATCATTAGGCTATACCTTTGGAATCTCAAGAAATGATCAAGATCTAAGACTTCCTTTGAAAATCAAGTGTAAGAACTTAAGTGTTTTTGTGAGAAAGTTGAAGAACATGAACAAATGAAGTAAAAAGGAATGACCAAGTGTGGCCTTAAGGACGGTGGCCGTGAGCTTCTAGGGATCAAAAGGTAAAAATGTTGTCATGGAAAACTTGAAGTTACAATGAAGGATTAAGGGTATTTTAGACATTTCCCACATAAGCCATCATTACTTGCATTTAATGCAAGGTGACTAACCCCTATGACTTACCACTATGAGTCATCATATATGACTCATTGTCCTCATCCATCCAGCGTCGGGTTTTGTCTCTGCACATCCGTTCTCGATTCCGCCGATCCCCGGTCGTCGAGTATTCACCCGACTAACGTATAATAACCTATTTATTTTGAAAATTTTCAAAATATCCACTATGGTTGGAAATAAAATAAAAATCTAAACGGTTTCGTTCTCTGGTCAAAATTAGGTTTTCTGATCATTAAAATCTTACTGTCAATTAAAACGCAGACCGGGTTTCGTCTGAATTTTAAACCTAAATTTTTACTGTAACCTTCTATCATAAGGTAGAGTAAAATTATGATTTTATTTTATCCAAAATTATTTTCTAGATCTCAGATAAAATATAAAGAATTAAAGATTCTACCGATATTGAAAAATAGTAAAAATGGGGTGTTACATTGAAAGTTCCACAACAAGACGCTAATCGACGAACTGGTCACGTTCCCTTAAGCGGCTCAGTTAACTCTCCAAGTCTTGGTCAAACAAGAACATCAACCAATTAGTTCCCAATTTCAAATAATAGAAAAGGAAACTCGAAGGGGAAGGAACCGTTACCTATAACGATCAACACTGGTGAACTAGACGTTCCCAGAAGTCTCCAAAACTCCAACAAAACAATGGGTTTAGAGAAAATAGGGAAGAAAGAGGTTGCTGCCGCACTAGGGTGGCTGCTGTTGTCAAAATAGGGTTTATGACGTAAACCCTCAATCACTGTTCTGCTTATAAAGGCACAGACCCGAGCATGGTCGTTCTCCTCCTTGAGCACGTGCGTGCTTGACTTAGCGCTTGCGAAGCGCATCCTGCCATTGAGCATGGGCGTGCTCAACTCAGCGTCAGTGAGATGCTCACTCACAACGAGCACGATCGTGCTCCTTAACAAGCACGATCGTGCTTGTGACCCATAAAATCACAAGGCATAAGCCTAAGAGAAGGGATTTCAAGTCTAGAAGTCGCACTTAGCCCTCAAGCTAAGTCTTAAGGCTTAACCACCCAAACGAGCATACAAAAGCACTTAACGAAAAAACAGGGTGTTACAAGTCGTGGTTCCAAACTACCACTACAGTATAGTTATGTTTTTATTTTACTTATGTTTTTACTCTGACAAATGACATGTATGTATAAAGGTCCTGATGTAAAAAGTGATGATGATGCATACACATATATGAGTTTGTTTCTACCGGAAAAGAAAAATTTCATAACCATTTTCGAGTATAGCTAAGTAATTAGAAAATTTTATTTTCCGAAAGTAACCAGCTTTTATTATTAATTCTATATTTCCGCAACGAGTTATACATGTAGCACCAAGGGGGTGTTACAAAGAGCATTTTCAACAATACTCATATCAGCCAAATTACAACCAAAGGATTGACTCATTTGCTCATTTGTGATAAGATCTAGTTGAACCATTATTGCCTATGGATAGGCCCTAAGAATGTAGATAATATACTGCTCTCCTAAGACATGATACCATACATGTAGGGAATCTCATTCTTTTAGAGGCTTGAAGCTTCCAAATTTTCAACCACTCAAAATTAAGGTTTCTATCCTTCTATTCTAGGAGTAACTAATATGCACTTTTGAAGATGGTAAGGTTATTCTTAGCATATTTTTACATCAATTCAAACTAAGTCATTCCTCATACAATAATAAGAGTGCACCCCATATAACATTAAAAGGTCACGAGTTTCTTATGGAGAATATTAAAAGAAATCAATATTAAAAGATACTGTGTTGAAATAGATTTTTGGTATGTTTTTGGCAAAAATACGATTCTTTTCACAAAACACTGTCCAGTCACACTAACATCGGAAAATTACAATGATTATAAACATTTTAAAAAGAATAATAAAATAAATAAATCCACAGTTATAATATCTATTACCTTTTGTGCATTTTTAAAAAAATAAATAAATAACAAGAATATTTTGTTAATTAAATCACCAAGCATGTAATGCATAAAGTTTGAAACATGTTTCTACTTAGATGGATGTTGGCATGGTCTTTGGTTCAAATTTGCACCACAAACGTTATTTTATTCTCCAACAATATCCCAAATTGGCTGATCATCGTGTGAAATCAAAATGATTTTGAAATGATTATTAACTTTTTTTTTAATCAAAATGGTATGCAGAGCATCACTGTAGTGGCAATCATCCCAACTAGGTTGGCACCAAAACCACTACCAATCATCTGCAGCACACCAAAATATTATTAAAAGAAAGGAAAAGAAAGAGGAGTACAAGAGCATGGGGGACCAAACCAAAACCCATGCCAGGAAACAAAAGAATTATTTGAACCTATAGTTGGCCAGACCCCACCTATTACAGAAGAAGTCATACCTAATAAAGCTAGGTATCAAATTCCACCAGGTAAAACATTTAGAAGACACACCAAAGTTAGCCAGCTTGTCAGCACAATGGTTAGCTTCTCTAAAAACATGAGTAATTCTAAAATTGAAATTAGAAGTCAAGACCAAGCAATTTTTCCATAGAACCCAGAGCTTCCAAGGAACTGCCTCAGGGTTGGAGAAAGCATGAACCACCATTACAGAGTCACACTCCAACCAGAGGTTTGTCCAACCCTTGGACTGAGCTTTTTGAATAGCAGTCATAGCAGCATGCAGTTCTGCAGAGAAAGAGTCAGTGATACCATAATACTCAGCAAAGCAACCTAAGACAGCACCACTTCTGTCCCTAAAAATCGCTCCTCCACCAGCATGACCAGGGAACCCTTTAGCTGCCCCATCAGTATTGACCTTGATCCAGCCACAGCAAGGGGGAATCCAGTCCACCTTTGTTATGACAGGAGCCCTTTTCGGGTGAATAGAGATGCCAAGCTTCATGAGAATTCTTGCTTCCTCAGCAACATAATGCATAGAATGCTTTGTTAAATTACCTGAGAGGGCTATGGAAGCCTTAACCATGCAAATAGCAGCTCGGACTGAAACTATCCTGTCATCAAATTTCAACTTGTTTCTAGCAAACCAGATGAACCAAATGATGTTGGTTATGGCAGCCAACAACACATCTTTGAGATGAAGGCCCCATAGCCTATTGCAAATGGAAAGAGCAGACTGGATAAAGGAAAAATCGAGCTGCACTCCAGCAATGTTGATGAACCATTCCCAAAGCTGTTTGCATAAGAGCATTAGAAGAACAAATGGTCTTGAGATTCTGCATCTGCATAACACAGACTGCATATTGAAACAATAGTGCACCCTCTCATTCGAAGGTGATCATCCGTGGGCAGCTTGTTGTTCAGTTGTCTCCACACAACAAAGGACTTAGAGGGTGGAACAGCATTGCACCAAATCATCTTGGACCAAGGACAAGGAGCTTGCACAGCTTGGATGAAGGACAAGGCATCCTTAAGAGACAACTCACCATAGGAAGAATGCTGCCAAATAAGGTGGTCTGATGAAGGGAACCTGGGGATAGGCAGCTGAGATAGCTCCAGACCTAGAGCAGGCAGCTTCTCAAGCAGAGCAGAAGGGATTAGCCAGCAATTACCAAGAATGAAATCAGCCACTGTAGCTCTAAGGTACTTATGTAGGGAGGTGGGCAGTTGCATTAAGTCTACTAGGGGCCGATATAGCCATCTATCTGTCCAGAAGTTAGTTGCTCTACCATCTCCAATTTGCCAAAGGGAATTAGAGTAAAAAGATTGCAGATTGAGCCTTATGCCTGGCCAGATTGAGGATTTTATATAAGATCCAGTCTGCTTGCGATGGAGAAATCTGTTTCTCAGGAAGCTTGCCCAATCCTTGTCTGATGCTAGCAAATCAAAAGTAAGCTTGAGGAGTGCAGCATGATTGAAAGCCTTGAGGGACTTGATACCAAGGCCACATTCCATAAAGGGCTGGCAGACCTTATGCCAAGCCACAGTACAGATTTTCTTGACATTTTGGTCACCCGACCAGATGAAATTTCCGATCTTCCTTTCCAAAGCATTAAGAAGGGTAACAGGCCACAAGTAGATATGGAAACTGTAGAGGAGCATGCTCTGAATGACAGATTTCACCAGCTCAACCCTACCCATTAGAGACAGCAAGTTGCCCTTCCAGCAAGACAGCTTAGACAGGATCTTGTCTGCTATAGGCTGCAGATGGGATCTTTTTGGCCTCCCCTTGAAAATTGGGACTCCCAAGTATTCAAAAGGGAAGGAGCCTGCTGAGAAACCAAGGATGTTAGCAATCCTAGCTGACTTTGCTGGAGAGATGCAGCCCGAGTAAAACTTGCTCTTGTCCGGACTTAGATGCTGACCAGAAGCAAGGCCATATTCAACCAGTAAATTCCTTAAAGCTTCAAGCCCCATCTTGTTCCATTACAGAAAACAAACACATCATCTGCATACAACACATGGCTGGGAGACTTCAGATTTTTTGGCCCTGAGATAGTGTGCAACAAACCAGATTCCACAAGGAAAGATAATCCTCTACTAAGAACATCCTCGGCTAGACAAAACAGCAGGGGGGATAGAGGATCACCCTGCCTAACTCCCCTCTTGCAAGCAAAATAGCCTTCAGATTTGCCATTGACCAGGATGGAGAGCCTGGCAGAATGGAGTACAATGTTGATCCAGCTACAAAAGGTATTATTGAAACCAAAGGCCTCCAACACAGAGATGAGGAAGCTCCAATCTAGAGTGTCAAATGCCTTTTTAATGTCCAGTTTGAGTGCCAAATTGCCACCAAAAGCCTTGTGATCCATGAGGTTCACATTTTCAGAGGCAATGCATATGCATTCCTTTATGTTCCTGCCCTTAATGAAGCCCTTTTGCTGAGGGGAGACAATTTTCGGAGCCAAAATAGAGAGTCTCTCAGCTAACACCTTGGTGATAATCTTGAACTGAAAGTTTGCTAGAGCAATAGATCTATAGTCTTCTATTTTGTCAGCATGCTGGACTTTAGGAATAAGCATAACAATGTTATAATTCAAGTTTGGAAGCAACCAATTCTGAACAAAGAATTGAGTAACCGATTGATACACATCTTTGCCAATGATGTCCCAGAAAGCATGATAGAAGCAGCCACCAAAACCATCAGGTCCAGGAGCACCACCAAATTTACAATTTTATTGTTGATGCTTCAAAGTAAACTTGTATAAATTCATTTCAATTGTTCTTGGGAGAAGCATTTCATTCTCGAATAGAGTTGTATAGACCCCTTGAGATTATTGGTTGTATATATATGTGTGTATGCTCCATTTGATGTATTATCCAATGATGTGGCTTTAAATGGAGAATATTTTCTTTATTAGGTTTTGTTATCGTTGATGAATTCTACCCTAATGCATTTCCTAGACCATCTAGTGGTGTTCCAACTGTAGGTTCGCAGTCCAGGTGCAATAAGGCAATTTATGGAACCCGTTCATACGTTTGGATGTGACATTCAACATGTCCCTTGGACATGGTATGTTGTAACATTTATACACATTTTGCTATTCTTTTTACTAGATTATCTTAAATGGAAATACATTGATGATCATGGCGATACGCCCTAACCCGTACCACATATGGTTTTAAAGTTTCTTTATTTTTGTTCGTTAGAAGTGACAATCAACCTGTCCCTTGGACATGGTATGTTGTATTCTTTTTATAACATTTAACATTTATACACTTTTTGCTATTCTAGTTACTAGATTATCTTAAGTGGAAACACATTGATGATCATGGCGACATGCTCAAACCCATACAAATAATCCAGGAACTAAATAAGGCTACCATTGTGATTGATAAGTAATGAGGATGAAGATATAAGAGGAAGATTAAGACAGGATAGAGATACGAGTAATAATTCTATAGAGGATTGTGACACCCTTCTACCCCGCACGTTAATATAAAACATTTACTTAAAAGAGGAATTATAAAAACATGCATTTATTTGGAAAAAAACTGGATAGAAAGATACCACATTGTAACACTTAACGTGGAAATAACATAGTTTTAAAAAGATAAACATAACAAGACAGATAAAGAAAACCCAACCCCGTTGTCACATACAGAGCTGGTATAACCGAAATCCGGATACATCACGGAAACAAACTGAAACTGAAACAACTATAACTACTGAAACAAGTAAACAAACTAAGCATCCTAACTAGAGTCGCGGCTCCTCAAAGTCACTCCTTCACTGGCTGCTCACCGTCCACTGCATAAGAGAAACATGCAACAACAGAAACAGGAAAACAGGGAGTAAGAAGTCATGTAAACACATCGGCATGGAAGTAGTTAAGCAAGATGAACATACATCATAGCATGGCATAGCAATACAACATAACATAGATATTAAACAACATAACGACATATCATCTCAACCTACATATGCTATGCGGTGCAAAACTACTCCGCTACCCCGTTATTCATGTGGATCCAAACTACCTCAGGAAGTCAACTTCGGAGTTACATATCCACATTGGCCATAAAATCACCAATGCCGGTAGTTCACCAAACCATGGGTGAACCCCTTGGATAGCCAACGTATAATAACTGGATACGCCACCTCGGGGGCGCACGGTTCACCAAACCTTGGGTGAACCACTTGAGACTTAGGGCAGATCATCATAACGTGGACGACCTCCCCTATGTTGAACATCCCCTACTAACCAACTTCAACGTATGAATGTATGATCAACGACATACAAGGCAACCACCTCCTTTGCTTGGGCCAATAAGCACCCAAGACTTATCACCATTATCAACATCAACACCTTAACCCTTCTGGGTCAAGGCCCCCTTAGCCAAAAAGCACTAAGGTCCATGTAACACCCTAGTTTTTACACCTATGATTAATTATTTTATTTGGATGTTTAAATTTATTATGTTATGTGGTTTAGTTTGAGTAATTAAATTACTCTTTTCAAATTATTTTATTGGGTGCGTTAGCACTGACTTATTTCAGTGAATGCACGTTTACTAGACAATAATTTACGTTATTGTCACTATTATACCAGTACAGAAAAATATTTTAAATAATGTGAATAAGAGAAAAGCATTTTCATATTCTCATTCTATTTAATTTTAGAGTTAAAAATATTTTGGTTTGACCTTAATCGGAGATTAAATTTTGGACTGAGTATTTTCTTAGTTGATCAGTTCAACTATTAATCTTTACTCTAATTTGAATTTCGAAAACATATCCTTATCAATCTTTATTTTTAGATTCTAAAAAGTAAAAACATGTTTATTTTAGGCCTAATATTTATCACTCATTTTGTACCTATCACTAAGTAATTTGTTTAAAAACCCATTTTCTCTCTTTTCTCTCTCTTTCTCTCGACGCAATCTCTCTCTTTCTCCCTTATCTTCTCTGCTTCTCCTCTTTTCTTCCTTCTTTCCTTCTTTTTCTCTTTTCTTATTCTTCCTCCCACCTCAACTCCATCTCCTTCTTCCTTGCGGACCGGTTCGCGCCGCCACCTGCAAGCCGCGCAACCACCACCTCAAAGAGTAGATCCGGTCGCTGCTTACTAGCATGAGGGAGAAGACAGCTGCGCAACCCACACGGATTCCGGCCGTTTGCTCTGCCATTCGACGTCATCGACCACCGCCTGACGTGGAAAGGACGACGATCGCGCCGCGTAGGGAGAAGACAGTCGCGATCTACATGCGTCCCGGACAGAAACTCCTCCGTTCACGGCTGCTCCGTCGCGCCGCCGCCATCACCACCACCTTCAGCCACCATGTCCTCTCTTCTTCACCTTGGGTAAGAGTTTTACCTCTAACCTCTTCTCTTTTGTAAATCCTCAAATTGATTTTGAAACCCTAACCCTCTGATTTCAGATTTTAATCTTGAAATTTAAAGTTGTTTTATGAGATTGGGACTGTGAGTTTGTGTTTCCCTAAACCAATTTCATTATTCTGAGTTTTCCCTAAATTTTAATAAGGAGCCCTAAACCCCCAATTTGATTTTATTTGAATTTGGGTATGTTTTTGTGAAATTAATTATGATTCAGTGTAATTAGGACTCTTAATGGATGATTTCTAAAGTTCTTTTTCAAGATCTTTTCATCAAAACAAAGTTTCCTAAAAGGGTATTAGGAAGCGTGAGCTTCAAACATGATTTTCTTTAAAAATAACCTTGTTTGGTAATTAGATTAAGTGTTTAGATAAAGTTAGAATGTGTGTTTGATCATGTGAAATTGATTTCTTGATTTTTGGTTGTTGCGCGTTGTTGGATTCCCTCTTTGAGACGTTTGACACGGCTATGCTTGCTTGATGGAGTAGATAGTTACACTCTTGGAGCTAATGTGAGTATTAAGACGAGGATCCTTTACTTGTCTTCAAAGGTAAGGGGAGTTTGCCTAGGGATATTCAATAACTGTATGCATGTGTGTAAGTGTTTAACTGGATAGTTATATGTTGATTGAGCTTACTTGATTATCTTATGTACTTGAACTGTTATGCTATTATCTGATGTTGAACTGTACTTGTTCTAAATGATAAAATGCATATATGTGATGAACTGCTTTCAACTGTGATATTAGCATTGCACTGATGATATATACTGTTGTTGATTGAAAGTTTGCTAAGCCGGACGCAAGGCCTCGTGCTCAACCGTTATAAGGATTAAAAACCTTAATAAGCTTTGAAGATGAAGGGATTGGTGTTCTTTTCCAAAAGCTCATTAACTTAAAGTACTTGTTTTAAATGTTGAAATGGTTTTAGGTGTACTACTGTTATACAAGAGAAAAATCCTTTTCGAACTATGTGTTTTCAAGTGAAAACTTTCAAGATTATTTGGCAATATCCTATTGGGGGAAATATTTCAAAGATAAAATAATTTCAAAGATGCTTTGTAAAAGATTTTCAAAGAAAAGGTTTTTCCTAAATATTTTAGAAACTTTTCGATAACCTAGATAGGTTATCGAGGATTCGGTTTTGAATTTGTTTTTCACTGAACGAAAAAATAAGTACTTAAGAAAGAGAATCTAGTACGCGAGACGTCGCCTCTAGTATTCAGTGATGTGCACGTGATCTTGAATCAGTGTGAATTCGGGACTACGAGTCCTGGTTATGATGTTATGGGCTTAGTTCCTAATCACGCTGTCTTGGACTGTGAATTCTAACCGCGTGTGATGAATATGATTAAAGGTGAAGGTTGTTTTCAACGACCACAACCCTTGACCACGCCACGGTCTTGGGCATTGTGATTGAGCATTCGGACTATGAGTCCTATGCTTCTGAGTTTTCAAGTGATGGGGAAATGATGATTTAAGTCGTTAGCTTTGAGCAGCGACAGTGAAAAGAATGAACACAAAGAAATCCTTTTAACTAAAATATTTTCTCATGTGCATTTCCCCTGGCAGACGTGCCTTTGCTTATTGAGGATACCCATGGGGTATCTGAGAGTCAGTCACATTGCTAGATGTTTCGTTAAGGGCATGTGGCGTTGTCTGACCAAGAGGCCTGGTGCATCAGGATGCGGTGGCAACAGCCCGGTGGGCAGAGCTTGACCAACTCTATCTTCTCCAGTGATAACATGGTGTTGTGATCTCATGAGATTAAGTTAGAGTCTGATGATTGAAGTGTCATGCATATTTTCAAAAGATTGACTGTGAGGGTTTGAGACCCTTTGATATAACACTGTTATGTTATGTATATGCATGATTTAACTGCTTATATGATTATGTGATGTATGTATCATGTATATGGTTGTTGTGTGATATATCCATTTGTCGGTATCTCACCCTTACAAACATATCAGGTTTCTTCTGGTTTGCTATCGTACCTTGGGTATTTTAGTACAGATGTGCAGAGGAGTCTTCCTAAGTCACTCAGAGACTTAGATCTAGTTGCTTGACGAAGTATTTGGTTGTGGAACGATCACGTGAGTTCTTCTCAGGAAATACTTTTAGAATGACCAGCTTAGGGTTTTGAGACTTAGATTATTTTGATAAGTATGTATGAGTATGGCTCAGAGAGCCTTTATTTTAAAATGAAATGTTTATGGCTCGGAGAGCGTTATTTTGAAAGAAAACTTAAACTTTCCCTTTTGGTCTTGTAAAGCTAATTGATATAACTATCTTTAGCATGTTATTGCTTGATTGTATTTGGTGTAACTGGAATTCTGGAATGAAAATGTAATTATTTTAGCAGGTGTTCTTTTACCTGGGATGTCCGAATTACAGAGGAGACTCTGTCGAAATTTTTGTAAAATACTAGCTTTTATTCAAGAATATTCTTTAAATTAAATAGGCTTGCCATACTACGATAGCAAGTCTGTGTGCCAATCAAGGCTTAGGAGTCGTGACAAAATTTTTATACCCAATTTCAGACACTTGTATACTTATATAAATTATTTTCCGAAAGCACCAGCAAATTATCTTTTAATTTAAATTCCGCATGTGTTACGTAAGTAATGCCCAAGGGGGGGCGTTACAAGGTGGTATCAGAGCTGGTCGAGTCTTTCGGGATCTTTGGGGAATAGGTCTGTTAAGTTTTGTTGTGTGATCTCTGGTTGGCTCTTGTTTGAATTGTTTCTTGTTGGAGCAATGTGTGTTGACACACAAGTATATGTTTCTTGATGGTTTTCCAAGGGCTTTATGTCCTGGGAGACCTTGGATTTTGAATGTTAATTGGGTTCTAATATGACATTCGATTATCCTTGCGAATCGTGTCTGACATTCGAAACAAGGTGCTTGTGTAAAGGGTTTTTCCGGGGAGTGTTCCTTGGAAATATTCTAGGTTTATGGTTAGCAAAGGACATTGATTTTTGATTGATCTAGTTTCTGGATTCGGTCGATCTCTCTCGCTTTGTGTAGGATGTTGCCTACGAAGGTTAAAATGAGTTAGATGACTCATTCAATCTGAAAGATCGGTGGTCTGAACCGTTTGTTAGACCGGGTGTTTTCCTTGTGAAGCACCAATGTTGTGTGAAGGCTCGTGTCACCGTCTGGATTCCTGACAACTAAGTAAAGGACGAATTATGAACAAGTATTTTTTGACTTTAATTTGAAATCAGTCAGGACTCCTCGAATTAGTTATGCTAATTCATTAATTTCCAGATTATTCATTTCTTTGTTTGTGAGAAGTCGTACTCACACTTCTAAATAATCCTCGATGTATTAGACATTTGAGTGAATTGATTTATCGGAAATCGATTGGTCTGGATACTTTCACACTTTGTTGAAAGAAGTGGTTATGACTATTTCTTGAGTTATAACACAAATAATTTTGTGATAGCAGAAGTTTCTTGGTGAAACTTAGTTTCGTCACTTCTATTTTGATAGAGGTGAAAGTCATCATTTTGTAAATTCTTTGTATTAAGAATAAGAATTAATCCTCTTGGGATTAGACATTATTCACCCCTTGATTCTTTGAATCCGTTGGAAGATTCTTGTGGAAGAATGAACTTTATTAGATTCATGTTTGTAAATGTGTATTGATCATGCATTTTTACATCCACGAACCTGATGGAATGATTTTTTTCCATACTGGATGTTCCGATATCCTTCAAATTAATGAAATTCTTTTCTATGCTTATGTGAAAGTGAAATCCAGAAAAATTTCTTTTCTGGAGAAATTCTTTTATGATCACTAAGGTCATGTCTTATTGTCGTTCAAAAGTGCTTGTTGTCATTGATCATCTTAATTCTACGTATTTTTCAAATGTTGTCGATGTGTGATCCACCTCATCACCGTGAGTTGGATATCTCCTCATCAAGATGTACAATTGAAACCTTCCTTGTTAAGATGTTGACATTCCTTCAATTCTTGTTATGAGTTTGTCAAGACTTACACGAGTTTTGTTTGAATTCAAGTGATCGTTGATCGACTCGGGTGAAGTCTACACCCTTCTTGCGAGTTAAGATCCATTATGCAGTGTTAGTGAACCGAATAAGGTATCGTGAGAATTGTTTAGACTTCATGGAGTATCTTTAAGTGTTGTTTCGGATGAAAAACGGAAGTTTATCAACGTGTGTCGGTTAAGTTTACTTTAAGTGTTGAGGACTAAGTTGAGACTAAGTCCAACCGATCATCCTCGATGGGATGGATGAGTAATGAGATTACCTATCCTTAGCAATTAGCTGGGAGATAGTGTGGTACCTAAATTTTTGTCATCTCTATGGTAGGACGAACCAGAGATGATAGGAGTTTCGTTAGAGTATAGATGTGAATGGTACTATGAGAACCCTTAAGTTCAACATCATTGAGTGGGATGATTACAATGGACCTTATCATGATCGAGACAGTTATATCATTAAAGGAATTTAGAGTAGTGATCAACGTTTATGGTTAATATTGACTTCGTGAGTCCGAGGATTAACGGAAAAATATTTATGGTAGTTTTCCTTAAGCTGAACGGAAATAGTAAAGAGGAGTTCTTGAGTGAAACTAAGTTATTAGAAAAGTTTAAGAATTATGATTTTGGATAATTCAAACTGAGGTGATTCCTTTTGGTTGTAGTTGCATGGAGGAATGTAAGTGTATTCTTTAAGATTGAAATGAATGACTATAATATAATTTGGAGTGGTGGAATATGTTCAAAGGAAACTAAGACAACAATTGTGTGCTTTGGGTTGAAAGTTGATGTATGTGATAGAGTTAAAGTTGAACTTGATGTTCGTTGTGAGGATAAGGTGTTGAAGAAGTTTTGCTAGTAGACAAATTTGGAGGCAAGAAGTGATTAAGTTTTGATTATGTCTTTCGAGTGTAATAAGCTATGGAGAAATGTTTATAATCTTTGAGGTCTTATTCTGGTAAATATGTGATTGATGATCCATAGTGGAAACTAGATGTTTTAAATCCAAGATTGCCATTAGGGAGTGTCCACCTAGATTTCTTGGCCTTGTTTTGGTGCAACTCTTAGGGGTTATGGCCTTAGAGAAACTCTGTTTTATAATCTCTTTTCTCGGCTGCAAATAAATAAGATAAGGGCATATACGATACAAGCATTTCCTTGCATAAGTGATAGAGCTATGTCTTCAGATGGAGGAATTGTTAGGAGTTGTGTATTTTCCTTGGACAATAGAGTAAAGGTGCATAGGAAATTTCTTAAACTAGGGATACTAACGGGGCTTGAGAACTAAATTGAAAATGAGAGTCAAATGAAGGATATGAAATCGAAGTAGGCAAAAGATCCGAGAGGAATTAAGAAGAGAACGGACTATGTTGGATGTGGTAAGATTCAATTTTAATGAGATTGATTTTCTTAGGTTTTTGGCACAAAGTATATCATGTGCAACTCAGGAATGTTACGACGTTTTGATTGGAGACTTGAAAAGTGTTAATTTGATATGATTAGGAGAGTAGACTAAGCCTAAATGGACTAAGACTATGATTGCATCTCTTGAGTAGAAGGTTAATTGATGTTATGGTAAAGATAGTGTGGGTTTTGTTCTTGAAAGGGGTAATAGACTAAGATGAAACATGGAAGGTAGTGGGGATAATGCGGTAGTGAAAAATCTCGAGGATGAATAAAATGGTATAAGAATCGATCTTGTTAAAAGTTATAGATAAAAGGAATGAAGCGATGAGAATACAAAGCTAGATTTTAGAGTTAAGGTATGATTACAACATCCTGTTTAGTTTTAAGCTACGAAATTTCGAGGACGAATTTTTTTTTTAGAGGGGTAGTAATGTAACACCCTAGTTTTTACACCTATGATTAATTATTTTATTTGGATGTTTAAATTTATTATGTTATGTGGTTTAGTTTGAGTAATTAAATTACTCTTTTCAAATTATTTTATTGGGTGCGTTAGCACTGACTTATTTCAGTGAATGCACGTTTACTAGACAATAATTTACGTTATTGTCACTATTATACCAGTACAGAAAAATATTTTAAATAATGTAAATAAGAGAAAAGCATTTTCATATTCTCATTCTATTTAATTTTGGAGTTAAAAATATTTTGGTTTGACCTTAATCGTGGATTAAATTTTGGACTGAGTATTTTCTTAGTTGATCAGTTCAACTATTAATCTTTACTCTAATTTGAATTTCGAAAACATATCCTTATCAATCTTTATTTTTAGATTCTAAAAAGTAAAAACATGTTTATTTTAGGCCTAATATTTATCACTCATTTTGTACCTATCACTAAGTAATTTGTTTAAAAACCCATTTTCTCTCTTTTCTCTCTCTTTCTCTCGACGCAATCTCTCTCTTTCTCCCTTATCTTCTCTGCTTCTCCTCTTTTCTTCCTTATTTCCTTCTTTTTCTCTTTTCTTCTTCTTCCTCCCACCTCAACTCCATCTCCTTCTTCCTTACGGACCGGTTCGCGCCGCCACCTGCAAGCCGCACAACCACCACCTCAAAGAGTAGATCCGGTCGCTGCTTACCAGCACGAGGGAGAAGACAGCTGCGTAACCCACACGGATTCCGGCCGTTTGATCCGCCATTCGACGTCGTCGACCATCGCCTGGCGTGGAAAGGACGACGATCGCGCCGCGTAGGGAGAAGACAGTCGCGATCTACACGCGTCCCGGCCCGAAACTCCTCCGTTCACGGCTGCTCCGTCGCGCCGCCGCCATCACCACCACCTTCAGCCACCATGTCCTCTCTTCTTCACCTTGGGTAAGAGTTTTACCTCTAACCTCTTCTCTTTTGTAAATCCTCAAATTGATTTTGAAACCCTAACCCTCTGATTTCAGATTTTAATCTTGAAATTTAAAGTTGTTTTGTGAGATTGGGACTGTGAGTTTGTGTTTCCCTAAACCAATTTCATTATTCTGAGTTTTCCCTAAATTTTAATAAGGAGCCCTAAACCCCCAATTTGATTTTATTTGAATTTGGGTATGTTTTTGTGAAATTAATTATGATTCAGTGTAATTAGGACTCTTAATGGATGATTTCTAAAGTTCTTTTTCAAGATCTTTTAATCAAAACAAAGTTTCCTAAAAGGGTATTAGGAAGCGTGAGCTTCAAACATGATTTTCTTTAAAAATAACCTTGTTTGGTAATTAGATTAAGTGTTTAGATAAAGTTAGAATGTGTGTTTGATCATGTGAAATTGATTTCTTGATTTTTGGTTGTTGCGCGTTGTTGGATTCCCTCTCTGAGACGTTTGACACGGCTATGCTTGCTTGATGGAGTAGATAGTTACACTCTTGGAGCTAATGTGAGTATTAAGACGAGGATCCTTTACTTGTCTTCAAAGGTAAGGGGAGTTTGCCTAGGGATATTCAATAACTGTATGCATGTGTGTAAGTGTTTAACTGGATAGTTATATGTTGATTGAGTTTACTTGATTATCTTATGTACTTGAACTGTTGTGCTATTATCTGATGTTGAACTGTACTTGTTCTAAATGATAAAATGCATATATGTGATGAACTGCTTTCAACTGTGATATTAGCATTGCACTGATGATATATACTGTTGTTGATTGAAAGTTTGCTAAGCCAGACGTGCGTCTGTGCTCAACCGTTATAAGGATTAAAAACCTTAATAAGCTTTGAAGATGAAGGGATTGGTGTTCTTTTCCAAAAGCTCATTAACTTAAAGTACTTGTTTTAAATGTTGAAATGGTTTTAGGTGTACTACTGTTATACAAGAGAAAAATCCTTTTCGAACTATGTTTTTCAAGTGAAAACTTTCAAGATTATTTGGCAATATCCTATTGGGGGAAATATTTCAAAGATAAAATAATTTCAAAGATGCTTTGTAAAAGATTTTCAAAGAAAAGGTTTTTCCTAAATATTTTAGAAACTTTTCGATAACCTGGATAGGTTATCGAGGATTCGGTTTTGAATTTGTTTTTCACTGAACGAAAAAATAAGTACTTAAGAAAGAGAATCTAGTACGCGAGACGTCGCCTCTAGTATTCAGTGATGTGCACGTGATCTTGAATCAGTGTGAATTCGGGACTACGAGTCCTGGTTATGATGTTATGGGCTTAGGTCCTAATCACGCTGTGTTGGACTGTGTATTCTAACCGCGTGTGATGAATATGATTAAAGGTGAAGGTTGTTTTCTACGACCACAACCCTTGACTGCGGCCACGGTCTTGGGCATTGTGATTGAGCATTCGGACTATGAGTCCTATGCTTCTGAGTTTTCAAGTGATGGGGAAATGATGATTTAAGTCGTTAGCTTTGAGCAGCGACAGTGAAAAGAATGAACACAAAGAAATCCTTTTAACTAAAATATTTTCTCATGTGTATTTCCCCTGGCAGACGTGCCTTTGCTTATTGAGGATACCCATGGGGTATCTGAGAGTCAGTCACATTGCTAGCTGTTTCGTTAAGGGCATGTGGCGTTGTCTGACCAAGAGGCCTGGTGCATCAGGATGCGGTGGCAACAGCCCGGTGGGCAGAGCTTGATCAACTCTATCTTCTCCAGTGATAACATGGTGTTGTGATCTCATGAGATTAAGTTAGAGCCTGATGATTGAAGTGTCATGCATATTTTCAAAAGATTGACTGTGAGGGTTTGAGACCCTTTGATATAACACTGTTATGTTATGTATATGCATGATTTAACTGCTTATATGATTATGTGATGTATGTATCATGTATATGGTTGTTGTGTGATATATCCACTTGTCGGTATCTCACCCTTACAAACATATCAGGTTTCTTCTGGTTTTGCTATCGTACCTTGGGTATTTTAGTACAGATGTGCAGAGGAGTCTTCCTAAGTCACTCAGAGACTTAGATCTAGTTGCTTGACGAAGTATTTGGTTGTGGAACGATCACGTGAGTTCTTCTCAGGAAATACTTTTAGAATGACCAGCTTAAGGTTTTGAGACTTAGATTATTTTGATAAGTATGTATGAGTATGGCTCAGAGAGCCTTTATTTTAAAATGAAATGTTTATGGCTCGGAGAGCGTTATTTTGAAAGAAAACTTAAACTTTCCCTTTTGGTCTTGTAAAGCTAATTGATATAACTATCTTTAGCATGTTATTGCTTGATTGTATTTGGTGTAACTGGAATTCTGGAATGAAAATGTAATTATTTTAGCAGGTGTTCTTTTACCTGGGATGTCCGAATTACAGAGGAGACTCTATCGAAATTTTCGTAAAATACTAGCTTTTATTCAAGAATATTCTTTAAATTAAATAGGCTTGCCATACTACGATAGCAAGTCTGTGTGCCAATCAAGGCTTAGGAGTCGTGACAAAATTTTTATACCCAATTTCAGACACTTGTATACTTATATAAATTATTTTCCGAAAGCACCAGCAAATTATCTTTTAATTTAAATTCCGCATGTGTTACGTAAGTAATGCCCAAGGGGGGGCGTTACAGTCCAACTCATCAACATCTCGACCAAAAAGCATCGAGAGCACCTTGACAAAAAAACACCAAAGTATAACAACGTACGGTAACCCAAGGGTACAGACTTAACCAACTTATTATTCTTCATTATCTTAATTAATCTTTTAATTAAGTTATCTAACTGTTCTCCATTCAATTGGTGTGTTATTACATTATTGGGGACATTTGGGGTGAAACACCCCTTAATTCCTTTAATATCAGATTTTGACCAGTAAGGGGAGCACGGGCGTGCTCACCCCAGCACGATCGTGTTGCCAGTTAAGTGGAGCACTGTTGTGCTCACCGTCCTGCACGGTCGTGCTCAATGTGCTGCCTGCCTTCTAGAATCCAACTAGGAGCATGGTCGTGCTCCCTGTTCAGCACGGACGTGCTCCTGGGCCAACCGTACTGTTTTGGGCATATTCATATGTGTTCTTAGAGTCAAAACTCCCTAACACTCTCAAATCAGATCCTAGGGTCCTTTGACTAATCCAGTTGGCATAAGACCTCACCTCTCACTAACAGTTCATGTTTTATGAAGCATTGGGGAATTAACCCCTTAAGTCCTATGTTAACTAAGAGTCCTAATTAAAACTGATTAGGGTCTTATTAATGTGTTCGTCATAACAACAACACAGCCTCATCCAATCAACATTCATCCAGTCAATGCATAGCAACAGCAACATAACGATCATAATCAGATCATGAACAAATTCAACTATTATACATCATTGGCAAACACCATGATAATCATAAACAATTAGCATACCATCAACCAATTAGCAATTATAACAATTAACTCATAGAACCAGGCAGATCATGGCATCAACACAGTTTAGGCATAGTCATACTAAACGTAGCAATATCAATAACAATTAATAACAACATATAACGAATAGGCATTCATAGCAATTAACAACAATAACGGGGTTATGGGGACCCCTCATCTAACGCTACCCCTGGCCTAATGTATACAATATCCTTCTCCCCATACATGGTATGAAGATTCCCAATGAAAGCTAAGCGGAAAACCAAACGCGTTCCCTCGAGCGGCTCGAAGAGTTCCCCACCCCTTGGTCAAAAAGTAAAAAGGGAAACCATTAATCCCCAATTCAAGAAGAAGAAACGAGATTAGCAAAAAGGGATGACAAGGTGCACGAATTTTACCTGGTTTAGAGATCCAAACAGCAAACGCAATGAACACGTGTTTGCAACGGTGTTCCCCAATTGAAGAACGGTGGAAAACAGTGAACATAATGGTCCCTAGAGAGATAGTTTTTAGAGAAAAGAGATGAGACCTCAAAGAGAAAGGTGGGAGGCAGTTTCTGAGTGTTAGAGCCGTGTAAAATAGAATTTAGGGTGTGACTTAGAGGTTTAAAACGAATTAGGGTGCAACTGGACCGAAACAGAAGCCCCAAAATGCTATCAGCATCGTTAGGCCGGGCTCATAAAATTTAGGCCGGGTGCAGACGCTTAGGCCGGGCTCAGAAAACGTAGGCCGGGCGGATTCTGCAGAAAACCAGAATGTGAGTTTTTCTGCACTTTAGACCAGGCTCATAAACTTAGGCTGGGAATATACTCTTAGGCCGGGCTCTAAAAACTTAGGCCGGGTGGATCCCAGAAAACCAGAATTCATTATTAAGACCCTCTCAAAGGCTAAACTACCTCTAACATACATATATACATAAATATCAAACATATCAAACATATAACCTATATATTCCAAAACTAACACATATAAACATAAGGGTGAATCTTAGGGTGTTACAAGGATCTCATAAATATTTCAGTTGAAGGATCTGATATCAATGTGCTTAATGAAGTGACCTGTGACACCCTAAAACCGGTATCACATGGTTACCAAAAATGCGGAAAATAAATTGTTTATCACCACGAATTATTTTAGGGAAATACTATTTTCAATTAAAGGTTAACTAAAATTAGGAGTTAAATTTTTTTTTTGAAAATAAAGGTGGAATAAATAGCTTAGAAAGATGGATACTCAGAACATGAACTTAAACTGTAAACAAAAGCAGAACACTGGGTAAATAAATATATATATATAAATATATATATATATATATATATATATATATATATATAATTCCTTCAAGAGGTACATCTGACTAATACAAAAGAACCAGGGCCTTATCAACGGCCATTGAAGGAATCTACACTAAATGAGCAGAAAATCAAAACTACGGGAAAAGGGAACTGGGCATACAACTCTAAAAGTCTAAACACGGACTACCCACGACCTAAACTCGGCACGTCAGTGGCAATCCCTATAGGCAGGGTTCCCACACGTGCTCCCCATAGAAGAATTGTCAAGAAAAGGGTCGATGACCTCGCCGCCATTATATATAGACTCATCGACGTCTTCATGGTCGAGGACCTCGTACTCGGGTGCGTCGTCGTCCTCTACCTCCATGAAATCTCCAGGGTTTCCCTCGGGTTCCTCTTCGGGGTCGTCCTCCGGATACTCCTCCGGGTCCTCCTCGGGATCCTCTTCTGGAACGTCTACCTCAGGAGGGTCTACGTGGAGTAGGCCCTGAACCTGAAGAGAGTGTAGGTATAACCAAGTCGGAGGTAATGCCACTCTCCACGCCTCCTCGGTCTGACTCCGACGGATGGGGTCCCCATCCTCATTCAAGTCCGTGGTCGTCACCGGTCCCGTGTATGTAGCGGGGGTAGCTCCTTGATGTATGCGCCAAGCTCTAATGTCTCCCACGTTGTCGAAGACTTCAGTCTTCGACACAATTGGTATAAGGGGGATGTTGGGATCCATCTGAACCCACACATATACGTCGATCCAAAAGGAAGTAGAACATAACGAATAAGAAATGCAAGAGTGAGATACCAATAACAGATATATCATACAATAACCATGAACATGATACAGGCAACAGGTATTATAGAAAAAGGCTTCATACCCGTAGACTCAACTTTATAAAACTATGCATGTCACTTCAATAATCAGGCTCTAACTTAATCTCATGAGATATTGTCACTGTTTTATCATAAGGGAATAAAGAGTTGATCAGGCTCAAATGCCACATTGGCAAGTTGTCTCCGTCACCTCATGCACCAAGGTACCCGGATCAACATCATCTTGAATGCCTCATTATGCAGGTCATTCGGATAAACACCTCATCGAATACCTCAACTTAAGCGGGTATTCGGATTACTCAAGCACGTCTTCCAAGGGGAAATGCATATGAATAAAAGTCTTTTCATTATCGAGCTTTTCTTTGTGTTTACTCTTTTTCATTGTCGAAGCTCAAGGCTTACGACTATTCACAATTTCCGACACTTGGAAAAATAACACAGGACGCGCAGTCTGAGTGCTCAATCACAACAACCTAGACCAATGCCTTAGTCGAGGGTTGTGCTCATATAAATACTTATAGTTTTATCCATGTTTTATCTTAACATGATAAGGACTCCTAGTCCACAACAACGAAATTAGGACACGCAGTCCTCAGTTCCGAGATTTAGGACTCTTAGCCCATAATATCATCATTAGGACCCTAGGCCCATTTATCACGGATCCTAGATCACGTGCATACCACTGAATACTAGAGGCGACGTCTCACGAACTAAATTCTCTTTCAAATGTAATTCCTTTTCGTTCGGTGAAAATCAAATACAAAACATAGTCTCTGCTACTTGTCCAAGTAACCGGAATATTTCTAAATCGTTTAGGAGAAATCCTTTTCTTTTACAAACCTTTTGTAAAACATATTGTAAATCCTTTTCTCTTTTGAAATCCTTAGTTAAGTATTTTCACAAGGGTTTTTCTTCATCAAGTAAAGGTTACAAACAAAAGGTTTTCCCTTGAATAAGAAACTTAGTTCACAAAAGTAGTTCCCTTTGGTTTGTAATCAACTCAAGTTCCATTTCTAAAATAAGAAACTCATCCTCATAAGGTAAGCACTTTTAAACAAAGGTTACGATGATAAACCAAATACTCTTAGAGTTTTATTCAAGGCTTATTAAAGCTTTTAACCCTTAAAATCATTGGGCACGGACTCAAGTCCGGCATCACAAACTTCAACCAACAATAATATCACAATAAAAGGGCAATTCATCATATATGTACAATTTACCATACTTTAAAGCAAGTAAAGCTCAACTTCACATAATGATCACATTAATTCAAGTAACCAAGTTAGACAAGTATTTGCTCAACATCATAATCATATTCAAGTTATTCAAGTAAACACATACACACATGCATATAGTTATTGAATATCTTAAGGCGATCCCCTCTTACCTCAAGAAGGTAAGAGAATGAGAGAAAATAGACGGTTTGACGAACGTTCTTCAAAGTCGGTTAGGATGCAAGTCTAGGTTTTAAGACACAAGGTTCAAAGGATTATAACTCAACCAAGAACTTAGGGCTAGAAGTTTCCAAAACACATGCAACTTAGGGATTTATGATCCTTAAGTGCTAGGAGTTTAAAACAAGATTACTTTAAACAAAGTTGAACAAAAATCCCACCAAGTTACACTTGATGGAGATTCGGCCTTGACCAATAAGATAGGCTAGGAACATTTAAACTTTCCAATCTCTTTGGTTTAGCATCCATTAATAGTAAGGAGCTCAAAACCATGATCACTTTGGAAAATGAAAAACAAAACACCCTAGGTCCATAACCTTTAAGATTCGGCCATCCTTAGGTTTTCATGATAGAAATCTTTAAATTTTTCCAATCTCTTAGACCTTTTAGCATCCAATAACTTATGGAGCTCAAGTCTATAATCATCTTGAAAGAAACATAGGACTTTAAATAACAAAGCTCATAAGCACATAAAGTAAGAACAACATAAGCCTATAAGTAATTAAAGCATAATGACATAAGTAAATGAATCATAAATGACATAAACATAAATGACATAAAATTAAATGACATAATGTAAATGACATAAAGTAAATGGCATAAATATAAATGACATAGAATGAAAGACATGAATATAAAGAACATGGAAGTAAATGACATGAACATAATGACATAAAAATAAATAAGCACAAGTAAGGAAAGCCATAAAGAAAGCACAATAAATAAATGAAGCAAGAATAAAGTAAAGCATCACAATGTATTAGGGTTCTAAGTTCATGATCACACTTGGATAAGTTGAAACATAGTATCCTAGGCCACTAATACATAGTTTTGGCCATCATGGGAAAAAAAGCTGTCAAAACCTTTCAAGATTTATGGATTCAATGATCAAGGAACACTTAAAAAAAACTAACACATGATCATGTAAAAGAAGTTGAAACAAAACACTCCCTAGGCCATCATGAGTAGATTCGGCCTCCTCAAGAAATAGAGGATGGAGATTTTTGATTTATACAACCTCTTAGTATGTTAAACTACAAGTAAATACAAGACCATAGAAATTGGTTTCAACTCAAAAGGAGTTTTCTACCATTTTTGAGAGATTTTTGAAGATAAAAGCTCATATATGACATAAAGAAGAAACTTTATAAAAAGATGAAGTTTCTAAAGAAAAGAATACATGAGAGTATTACCCTAAGCAAGAGGAACAACTTTGATGAAGAACACTTAGTGAAAAGAAGAAGAAAAACTAGAGCTTTGGAAGCTTGAAGTTAAGAAAAATATGAAAGCTTAAGAGTTTTAATGGAGTAGAAGAAAGGAAAGTGATGAAGTGAAGATGAAGAGTGGTATTTATAGAGGAATGGGGAGGAGTGCACGGCCTAGAGGAGAGGGAGCAAGGCTTGGAGAGGAAGTTTTGGTTTAAGGCATTGTTTGGATCATTTAAGGAAGGTTTAATGGTTTTTTGGAATAAAATAGATTATAATTTTAAAAATTAATCATGATTACTTTAAAGTGTGTCATAAGCATTTAATTAGGCATCCCATCAAGCCTTCTCTCATCCTTTAGGGTTCCTTTAACTGCTTAAATACGTAACCGGTTGCACATCCGATCGTATTTTCTGAAGGTTTCGTCCGGATAAAATATTGTATTTTATTCCCAGACAACAAAATTCGAAAAATTACCAAAGCCACACAAAACCTCATGAAAATATCCATCGTCTCGTTCACGGATTAAAATTAGGTTTCTGGCTCAGTAAACTAGTACTGACAGAGAAAACGCAGATCGATTTTCGTCTGAATTTTCAACCAAAAATTTTACCGTGACTTCATACAATAAAACAACACAAGGAAATGCTTTTATTTTAATTAAAATCATCATATAGGTTTTATAAAAAATAAATACAATTAAACTTGTATTTACTGATAATCGAAGTACAGGAAAAATAGGGCGTTACATGACCAGTAAGGTTCAAGATACATCAGTGAAGTGCAATGTAAAAAGAAAAAAAGTTGGTTCTGGAGAACAGTTATCTGAAATGGATGATGGTAACATGGCCAAAAGAGGTATAAGATGTGGAATTGTAACACCCCGATTTTTCGGCTTTCTAAAATCAATAATTATATAAATACGTTTATATTTTTATCTGAGGATTAGAAAATCTTTTTAATTAAACCGAAACCTTATTTATACTCTACTTAATGTAGAGAGTCACGATTAAAATTTAGGTTGAAAAGTCAGGTGAAACCGGGTCTGTGAATTTCACTGACAGTATCATTATACTGATTTAGAAGGCCTAACTTTGACTCGTGAACGAAATACTTAAGATTTTTATTTAATTTCCATCAATTTTGGTATTTTTGAAATATTTCATAAAAAAGTGAAATAATATATTATATTTGGGCGATATATTGCATCGGGGGAGCAACGGAGCTGAATACGGGATTTCCGGGACCCGTTAATGGATAAATCTCAAGTCATTCAAGAGTGAGTCATCCATGTGAAGTCATTAATGAGGCACATGGTTGTGATGACAAATTTTATGATAATTGTGTTTTAATCTTTAAACTTTCTTATTTTGCAATTTGATCCTTAAGCCCATTTTCTCTCTTACATTTAGTTGAACCAAATTTTGTTCCTCCAAGCCCAAGGTGCACGGCCCAAGGTCCATTTTATTGGCCCAAATATCCTAATATTCCTAATTCAACTTGAAGACTCCAACATATTCTCAAGGTTTCTTCCATCTTCTCACTTGTTCTTATTTTCTCTAAGCTTCCATAGCCAAGGTTTGTGAAGAAACTAGTTGATCTCTTGCAATTTTTCCATTTCCAAGAAGTAAACCTTGCTCCTCATCATAAATAAGCTATATGTTCTTCAAATATTTTTATGATTCAAGGCCAAGATCATCTTTTTCAATTCTTAGATTTAGAAGTTTGAAAATCTCTAGAAAATTGTTGAAAAATCCTATGATCATGAAACCAATTTCTATGATCTTATAATCATCTCTATGTTTATAATCCAATAGCATGAATCAAACAAAAATTTCCTCCCCACTTTTCCATTCATGGTTGAAACCCAAACTTTGTGGGTGGAGGAGTTTTGTTTCATATTTTTGTTAAGTTATACATGATTGAATCCTTATAGTTCATGTGTATATTGAATCCAATTTATTGAATCAAAATAAAATCTCTAGCCTATGTTTTTGTTCATAGCTGACCTTGTGCTCTTGAGATGTTGAAAACATTTTGTTTCAATCTTTGTGTTTTGATCATTAATCACGTGTTCCAAGTGCTTAAGGATCACTAATCCAAGAGCTTAGGAATTTTGGAAATTTTTAACCAAATGATTACCTCAAGGCCGTGAACCATACATAGGAAATAGGAGTAACTTTTTATTGTTTGACTAATGATTATTGTTGTGGTTTGTTGAAGGTTAACTTTGGTATCGGGTACGTGTGCTACCGACTTTCAGATTTTTCGACGAAGCTCTAATCGTAAGGAAAACTTCAAGAGGTAAGGGGAGCTTACCTAAGAGATTTTTCCCATTAATTATATGTGTGATTTAGTGTATGATTTGTAATATTTGGTTGAGATTCGTGATGGTTGTTTAATTCTGTGCTAAGCTATTATTTTATTTGTGTTTGATTATCTATAGTTATGCGTTATAATATGTTTTAAATACATGATATGAACTGTATTATCCGTTATAGCATTGATGTGAAATATTTGATGATGTGGATTGTTGATTGAGAAGCCTGACAGTGGTCAGTGCTCATTTAATTAATCATTTAAACGCTTCATGAAGAATATTCAATATTTAATTGAGAAATATTGGGATATAATATCATTTAAATATTTGATTTGATGAAAATGAGAAATAGTTGAAATAGTATTATTTTAATGATTGAACGGTGTAAGAGTGATCTATGAGTCACAGTGAGGACTGCTAATTTTTACATGTGAAATTCCAAAATATTATAAAAATTTATTTTGAGAGAATAATCTTCGAAAATAACTTAATTTCTATCTTAGAAAAATTTATTCTAAGAGGAAAAGTCAAATTTCGACTTAAACGTTTTTAAAATGCTAAACGACGGTTAATTCCGAAAATATTTACGGAAAGCATTCTTAAAAACAGCAGTAATCATTCACACATGAATTTAGTTTAAGAACACCTCTTTTTCAAGAACTAGAGTTTCTCGAAAAAAGATTTTCAGAAGAAAATGAGTTTTAGTAATTTGATGATTTTATAAAGGAATTTATATTAGAAATGATATTACGAAGACTTGACATTATTTCGGGAAGAGGAGTTTCCAAAAGAAAATGGATTTCAATATGATTTGATGTTTTATAAAAAAGTTACAACATAAAAGATTTTTTGTAAACGAGTTTTACTTAACGATGTTATTCCGACAACTTGGATGAGTTACAGAGGTTTTGGTTTCGAACTTGTATTTCACGGAACAAAATGTTTTATATGCATTTACTCATATGCATTTACTCGACAGACATGCCTACGAAGTTATTCATGATATCTTGATGATATTCAAGTCACGATGTATTTGTTAATCATGGTATCTTTATGATATTCATGTCACGATGTATTTGTTAATCATGGTATCATGGTGATATTCGTGTCTTATGTTGACCATTGTGCCTAATGGACAACGTGCCATGTAAAGTTGACCATTGTGCCATAATGGATGATGTGCCATTTTATTTGTTGACCATCGTGCCGGGAGTTTTGGGCGATGTGCCATTTGTTTTGTTGACAATTGTGCCGGGAGTTCGGTTAATGTGCCATTATGATGTTGACCATTGTACCAAGAGTTTGGAAAATATGCCATTATGATGTTGACCATTGTTTTGTTGACAATGTGCCATTCAAGAGCTTGATCAGCTCATTTTACATGGCGTCGGGATCTCTAGAGATTAGGTATAAAAATTAGATGTTGAACTGTGAAGTGCCATTAATCTTTTTATAAAGGACAATGACTGTTCGGGTATGAAACCCATTGGTAAATTACTTGTTATTTCTGAGAAATTTATATTGTTATGCCTAAATGCTGTTTTGTGTGTCACGCATGTAGTTATCGTGCTTATATCCATATATTGGTGTCTCACCCTTACAATATATCAGGTTTTACTCGTTTTGCCGTTGTACCTTGGTACTGGTAGTAGATGGTGCAGAGGAAGTCTTAACTTCAATCGGGGATTCTAATCTCGATCCTTGAAGAGGTTGGTAATAGTGGTGAGAACTACAAAGTTCTTCCATTAGGTGTTTTGTAGAGTAACCAGCTTAGGATTCTTCTTTGTGTTGTAAATTTTTTGAGAAAACCAGTTTATTGGATTCGAAAGCTCTTGGAATGACTGGTAATTTTTAGTACGAAATCAATTTCAAGAACGCTTATATGTTGTGGGGCCAGATTTATGAATAAACCCAGTTTATGTGTATCATCAAGTATAATGTGATTTTACTTTTGTGGTTTGTGTATCACTTTGCTGAAGTATTTAGAAAGAAAATTTGTACACCCGAGTTTTCTGTCAAAATAAATAAATTTTCCGAAAGCAACCAGCAAATTAATTTTTAATTTATCTCCTCGCGTATTAATAAGTAATGCCCAGGGGGGGGGGGGTGTTACAAGAATGGTTGAGAAAGCAGTAAATGAAGGAAATAATTCTACATCAAATCCTCTCAATATACCAATAGATCATGCCTTTGAGTGATGGGGATCTCTTTCATATGCTATGCTTCGGGAATCAATATTAGTGTCGGAAGTGCTACAATGTCTATTAATATTTTACGTGATGCATAATATTGTCTTTACATTTCCTAGTTTATCATTATCTTTTTGTGTCTTTTCATGGTTTATGTGAATTGTAGAACTATCAAAGACCTATTAGTATCATCATGTGTGAGACATCTCGATGTCCCACTAAAGAAATCCTAATTATCTAAGCCTTAATCAGTTGTATTAACGTTAGCGCGTATATTACATACAAAAATAATTTACGTTGCGGAAGCGATAAAATTAATTCGTTTAAAACATGCACAGCGGAATAAAACACATATAAGCTATATATACATAATAAGTACGTCTGTCACCCAAGTACGATAAATCCCAACAGAGGGATTCTAGACTAACTAAAGCTATAAAAACACTGTCAAAATAAAACTGATATTAATACATAACTGGTCATAGAAAACAGGAGAAAAGTCCTATAGCTACCCAACCCGCCTCTCAAAATACATCCAAACTACAAAATAAGCTCACAGAGACACAAAAACTAACAGGCGCATCCGACTCAGCCATATCACAGACGATATGGGCACCTGGAACTACCATCTCCCTCTCCGTTACGGTAGTCCTTCCAAACTGTCGTCCCCGCCTTGATGTTACTGGTCATCTACCGTATCGATAATATACACAAAGAATAAAGGAAGAAGGGAGATAAGCAACAGAACATAGTCGTGAAAATGGGGATGAGGACACAGAGTAATAATGACATATACATATACACATGCAAAAAGTAATTGGCAACCATCTTCCGAATCACACCTACACAAAATATCCTCAAAGTTCACTCTCAGTTCAATCCTCTAAGGAGTCTCACTCCTCTGCATGTCGACCGATATCTCTCATCCGGGTCTTAGCCCCGAGATATTCCCTTATCAAGCCTATTTGCTTAGGGAATATCAGTTAGTTTGTCTAGGTAACTTTTCCGCTGGCCGTGACCCATAAGAGTGCATCTCTCTGTGAGCTCAGCTCCATCAGAGGTATCTAGGTCACCTCGTATAGTCAACCTTAGACGTGGATACTCAGAGTAAAGTCGAGATAACTAGGCTCTACTGGGGTTGAGACACCCCGTTGTGCCCCATTGTGTTATTAGATTAAAACCTCATTATTTAATTTCTTAATCGTGTGCTTGATGTGAAAATATGTAAAAATTAAAAACTTAAGTTAATAAACATATAACTTCAACATCACACCATAGTTATATTGCAAATACACACATAAGTCTTTTACACATATTTCAAAACACTGTTGAGGGTATCCTCTCAGTAGGATCACTCACAGGCATATACTTAAACAAAAGTTATACCAGCGGAAAACATAAAATGTCTCACAAGCAGCACTAGCCATACCTAACTAGACCCTAATCTCCATGTATCACAGATCATCCTTCGACCTCCGGTTCGTAAGGAGTTCCATCTAACTCCTCCTCATTCAGCTCAGTCACAAGGCCTTCTCGTACGATCCCATAAATATAAAATACAACACACAAAAAGATATAGGGGATAAGAAACATTTCTATCACCATAAAAGCGGAAAAAGAGTCATAGTATATAACATAATAAAAGTCACAAACAATCATCACTCCAACTCTACCTAAATCCTCAATTAACAATATCATTCTCCACCCTCAACTCATACAATCTAAACCTTTATGATGATGTGGCCACTAATTCCCCATATCCGTTAGGGATGTTAGTCCGTCGTCTAAGCGACGCGTCCCCAAAACCGGTGCACGCCCTTATTAATGGTGAGAATGCTCATGCAAAGCAATGACACTATAGTTGCACGGCACAGTCGGTGGACACCCTGGATCAAGGGTTCTCATGCATAGCAATGACACTATAGCTGCACAGTACAGTCGGTGCACAACCTCATCCATGGTAAGAATGCTCATGTAATACAATGACACTATAGTTGCACAGTACAGTCGGTGCACACCCAGGTTCTCTCTCTCGAGGGTGCTCAAGCAAAGCATTGACACTATAGCTGCACAAATTAAATATAACATTAGACGGTCCCACAAGGACTTTGGACCTTATACATACGGTTATAAACACAATACAATTTATAAACCTCACTGAAGTACATCAATAACAACCTAGTGCCTCAAGCTTTCATCCTAGCCTTGACTCACATTCTATGACACGTTTCATCTTTAAAATAATCAATTTAAGCTAGGCACTTCTAATTCATCGATACTTTCTCAACCAAACTAAATCTCCCAAACAACATATATCCTCGCTTAAAATCAACTAAGCATGGTACTAAAAACCAGGTAGATCATGCATAACACAATATCAGAAAATATTCAAACACAAAAAAATAATACGTCACATGCAGTGGAATACCTCAACCAGCGTATCACGGTAAATTCAATATCATAAAGTCAGACATCATCAAATACTTAAAATCAACCTAATTTCTATAAACCTACAATCCCCAAATCAATATTGGTTTTACAGAAAAGGTTTCCAATGTAATTTTGGTCTTGTCGATTACTCGACTACTAGTAGGTTTTAGGTCGCCCTACACAATTATTATATAATTTACTACTTATTGATTCCGATGACAGAGTGATCCTTTCCCCCGCCCGAGTTATCACCGAAATCCAGAATCTGACGTTCCTCATTATCACACCACAGTTTAACAGTTTCTCCTTCAACCAACAACATAACTATAATTAATTAACAAAATCAACATTAATCCTAGAATAGCTAGGTTCGGCCCTTCAATTCAGATTATGGCTAGGATCATTTTCTCATTCTAATCTTTTGGAGTATCCTAAGGTATTAGCTAACATAGATAAATTGTTATAATTCAAAAATATGTAACAAAATCCTCTAATCAAATAGGTTAGGGTTTCGGTCATGTATAGTGAAATTGGCTAGGATTTTCGAATCAACTTAATCTCTTAGATAAATGATCCTAGAGTATTAAGTACACAAGATAAATTGTCATAAGTTTAAAATTGAACAAAAATCATCCATTTCTCTTTTCCTAAGGTTTCAGCCTTCATGAAAAAGTTAGGCGAGAAAATTTAGTTGGACTTAAGCTCTTGGATTTAAATCATACAAGTGCAAGTGAGCTTTAATCAAGTATTAGACTTTAAAAATTGAACAAAATCATCCAACTCATTTTTGAGAGGGTTTCGGCCATCTATTGATCATAGGGAAGGAAAATGTTTTTGATTACATGCTCTTGGATAATGAAAGCAGGGATCATAACTAGATCATAGAAATTGGTTTCACATTTTTATGATTTTTCTACAATTTTCTAGAATTATTTAAAGTTCTAGATCTAGAAATGAAAACTCATGAAATATGAAGAACAAAAGCTTAAGAATGGAAGGAGATGATCATGGATGATCCTATTACCTTAAGAGTGTGAAGAAATGTTGATGATCATGGCAAGGTTTTCCTAAAGCGTGAACTTGAGCTCTTGAAGATGATAATGGAGTTTATGGGAAATAAATGAAGAAGATGAAGAGAAGAAATGGGGAAGGGGGACTGTGGCCTCAAGGGGGTTTTATAGGGAAAATCTTAGGCCTTGTTTGGTTTGTTAGCTTTTAGATTAATGGGTTTTGTGATTATTTAATTAATATATGATTAACCGTAGTTAATAGTTAACTTAACTACGGTTACTTTGCTAACTATGGATAATAAACATGTGACTCACATTAAAAGAGTGGTGTGGCTGCTTCTTGTCCACAAGAATTAACCATCGTTCCTAAACCATGGTTAAAATTTAACTAAACGTCGGTTAGGTTAAGCTTAAGGGCATTTTGGTCATTTCACCTAAAAACTCATAATTCCTAACATTAATTGCCTCATAAATTCTTGATGAGTCATCCCATAGCTCAGCTCCTCTGGTGTCCCGTTCTATCTCCACAGTTTCGTTGCCTATTCCGTCGGTTTCCCGATTAGGGTTTTACGCCCGAGTAAAAGCGTAATATTTCGTTTTTGGTTGAAAATTTTCAAAATAAAAAAACTTGTTGGAAATATTATTTAAATATAAACCATTTCATTCACGAGTCAAAATTAGGTTTTCTGATCATTAAAATCTTACTGTCAGTGAAAACACCGACCGTTTTTCGTTTAAACTTTCACCAAAATTCGTCCGAATAAACATAATATTTTATTTCTGATCATAAATTTGGAAAATATAATTACTCACAGAAAAAATATAATAAATCTACAAATTTCAGTTTCGGGTCAAATTAGGGTTTTCTGCCGATATAAAATTATACTGTCAGTAAAAACGCAGATCGGTTTCCGACTGAGTTTTAAACCCAAAATTTCATTGTAACCTTCTACCATAAGAGAGACTATGAATATGATTTTATTTTATTTAAAATCACTTTCTAACTCTCAGATTAAAATATAATTAATTATATTTTTACCCGGTTAAACAGAGTAATTAAAATCAGGCTGTTATAGGGGTACACAACGCACTAGGCACTACCTAATGGTCACTGTGAGCCTCCCGAGTCCAGTTTTACATCCCCGAGGTCTTTTCACAGACCGACCCCTCCGTAATCCGTACTCGCACTCGAATACAACTAACCTCGTATAACTCCCAGTCATACTGCTCGCCACCTTGGCAAAATGCAATGCAACAAACATCGCCTTAGTTAACACCGGAACCTTCTTACACATTCACACTCTCACAGTGGATGTCCATACATCCCCGGCCTCAAAGCCACAGTCTCAAGGCATTACCACGGTGTTAACCCTCAACTCATCCATACAACATATATTCGTCATAACAACCAGCCAATCATCAATTCTCATATACTAATTTAAAATAATCACGTTCAACATATCAAGTATAGCAGATATCACATATCATCATGTATAATTCAAATAGCACAGTAGCATGCAATTCAGACAACCTCCATCAACGTAAAATTGCTAACTTAGGTATCAGGCTTATTGTTAATAAATCTACAACCACTAAACCCAAGACAAGATTAAAATATTAATTTGTTTTGGTTTAGCCGTTGTCGATATTTGACATTCTAGTAGGGTCTGGGACACCCTACACACATGCCTATATAATTACTATTCTACGCTTACCTCCCCGACGATGTTGGCTACTTTCTCCCCACCTAAAGTGTCGTAGGCTAGCTTTAACGCAACGAAATGAGCCCACTCCTATACTCGTCAAATCTGCCACGCGCAGTTCCATACCCTCCAGGGCTTCGATAATTCACCTGAATACATATTCATGAAGCCCATGTTATGAGTAACCCAAATCTGAAGACAGAATTGGAAACCGATAAACGAATAAAAAGATAACCTCAATAATGTTGTCGACGACATTTCGGCATAAAAAGGATGTAGGTTTACCTTAGCCTAATCAAGAAAAGAAAAATAGGGTAATGAAGTAGACGTCACGAGGATCACAACAGTATAGTCGATTTTGTGATATGACAAACGGATTGTTCGAAAATCCATTCGGAATTTTCTCTCTCACTCTCAGCCTCCCTCTTCTCTCTCTCTCCTTCTATTCTTTCTACGCTATCTCACTCTGACTATCTATCTTCTTTTTCTTTTACTTTTATTGCTAAGAAACTAAAAGCAAATTCTTCATATGATGACTCACTTAAGACTTGGATGAGGACTCACTTAAGGCTACAGTCCTTAGATTTAAAGGCTGGCGTGAACTCAAGGGAGGAAGGAAATCAGGTCATAAATTTTTGCAAGCTGGTGGCGTGGTTGATTGAGAATCAAAGAAGTTGCATGAAGATTGAGAAATGACAAGGAGGAGGTGGCGTAAACAAAGAAAGGCAAACAGCTGGCGTGTTTCTTTATTGATCATGGAATGAAATTTCCTTTTGTGCTTCTTAATGATGAAGAAAATAAAACAAGGTCAAGGAAAGCAAGAAGCTTCCGTGGTCCTTGGTTGATCATAAAATGGGCTGAACTTTGTGTGGATTAAAAAAAAGAAAGGGAAGCAGCTGGCGTGTTTATTAGGTGACCATGCAATGGCTAAATAAATTAAAGAAAGGAAAGGCAAGAAATCAGGTCACAAAATGGCAAGAACGTGACTTCGTTAAATGAGATGATCCCATTTGCATGAAGAATGCAGCCACAAATTGAAGAGATGGAGGTGTCCTCCATGTATACATTATCGTGAGCTACTTGTCATATGGTTTAAAAAATTATTTTAGTTAATTTAATTAAGTTAAAACTTGTAACTAAGGTATAGTTAATTAAGATAAGTACTAATTAATCATGATCAGTAAAACTTAAGTAAATTGATTATAATTATCTAGATATAATTAATATCTATATCTATATCTAATTATCTTTTAATCTTGTTAATGATAAACCACCTTAATTAAGGATTTAAATTTAGGTACTTGAATTTTGTTCTAAACTTACATATACGTTCGGATTCTTAAATGGTTTTGATTTATCTAACCCTCATCCAAAACGTATTAAGATATCTTATTTTCACTTGCTAAAATCAGGATGTTACAATGTGTATTTTGAACTTTTATATCTAGATACTCTGGCTAATTTGATTATCTTGATCTCTTGGGGAACCACAACGACGCAAAAAATCTAAACCCGAAAAGGAGAAGGGTTGATGGTGGGCATTTAGGAAAGTTGGGCTGATTGGGTGCCTTCATTCGATTGAGGGCAGATTAAATGAGAGGAGAATGTTATTACTGATTTATGAAAATCAATGGGCTGCTTTCTTGAGAGCTAGGTTGATAACGCTTGGTGTCCCTATTCCTAGATATGTGAAGTTATCTATTGGACTTGGTTTAAAAAGATTTCTTCTTGCTATGGAGAACTGTCACTAGATTGTTGGAAATGGTCAGAAAATTAGCTTCTGGAATGATCCTTGGTTATCTACTTCCATTGCTGATATGCTGCAACTTCCTTCACATGTTAGAAAAATGCTTCAGCAAATGTCTCTGAATTCCTCCATGATCATTCTTGGTCTGTCCCGAGTGTGCTTGAGCATGGTCTCCTTGCAGTAGTTTCTGAAATAAGGAATCAGGTTCTGCCTCTTGCTAATTCAGTAGATACTCCTATTTGGAAAAATAGAGACAATGGCTTGTTGTCTTTTAAAGATGCATATTTGCACCTATTCCCTCCTTCTCAACAGGTTTTTTGGAGTAAGATTATTTAGAGTTCTACAATTCCTCCTTCAAGGTCATTTTTTATTTGGAGACTGATGCATGGAAAAGTTCCAACAGATGACAAGTTAAGAGAAAAAGGTTGCACAATAGTTTCTCGTTGCTGCCTCTATCTTTTTGCCTCTGAATATGCTCAGCATTTGTTCCCGGAATGCTCCTTTGCTAGAGATGTGTGGAGCTGGCTTGGTTCTATCCTATGGTGAGACCTCGTAAGTCTGGAATACTTTCAAAGTGTAAATTATCTAAGTTTTGATGATTCTAAATATATTCAGTATGGTAATATTAAACAATATGAAATTACTGACAAATCTATTAAGTGTGCAGGAAAATAGACTTAAGGTTGAGACACCCCGTTGTGCCCCGTTGTGTTATTAGATTAAAACCTCATTATTTAATTTCTTAATCACATGCTTAATGTGAAAATACGTAAAAATTAAAAACTTAAGTTAATAAACATATAACTTCAACATCACACCATAGTTATATTGCAAATACCCACAAGTCTTTCACACATATTTCAAAACACTATTGAGGGTATCCTCTCAGTAAAATCCCTCACAGGCATAAACTTAACTAAAAGGCATACTTAGCGTAAAAATATAAAAACTTTCATAAGACACAATGGCTATACTATCTAGATCCTAATCACCATGGATCACAGCTCGTCCTCCAACCTCCTGTTCGTAATGAGTTCCATCCAACTCCTCCTCATTCAGCTCAGCCACAGGGTCTTCTTGTACGATACCATAATAAAATAAAATACCACACACATAAAGAATACATGGGATAAGAAACATTTCTATCATCATAAAATGGAAAAGAGTCATAGTATATCATACAATAAATGTCACAGACAACTACACACATAATTAGCAATCATCCTCAAATTACGATATCATCCTCTAATTATGATAGTGTCCTCTACCCTCAACTCATGCAATATAAATCCTTTTGCTAACATAACTGTCACTCTTCCTTTCACATTCGTCAGTAGTCCGATGCAAAGAACTCAGTATAGTACACTTCTATCTTTTTGATAGGATAAGACTCAACATAGTGCACTTCTATCTTTCGATACGATAAGATCCGGTATAGTGCACTTCTATCTTTTGATAAGATAGGATTCAGTATAGTGCTCTTCTATCTTTTGATAGGTTATAACACGATATAGTGCACTTCTATCTTTTGATAGGGTAAATTAGATCAACGCGTCATAGACTGAAAAAGTATATGCATCAAAGCCTCTATATGAATCTCACTATCTTGCATCAATAACAACCTAGTGCCTCAAGCTCCCATCATAGCATCAACTCGCATTATAGGTCACACCTAATCCATTAAATAATTTAATTAAACTAGGCACCTCTAAGACACATTCAATTCATTCTCTCACCCAAACAAATATCTCCCGAACAACATATATCTTTGCTTAAAGTCTACTAAGCACAATATTAAACCAGGTAGATCATACATAACACATTAATCAACAGAATATTCCAACATCAAAAATAATACATCATATGCAGTGGAATACCTCAAACAGCGTATCACAGTAAATTCAATATCATAAAGTCAGACATCATCAAATACTTAAAATCAACCTAATGTCGATAAGCCTACATTCCCCGAATCACTATTGGTTTTACAGAAAAGGTTTCCAATGTGATTTGGTCTTGTCGATCAATCGACTACTAGTAGGGCTTAGGTCGCCCTACACAATTATTATATAATATACTACTTATTAATTCCGATGACAGAGTGATCCTTTCCCCCACCTGAGTTATCACCGGAATCCAGAATCTGACGTTCCTCGTTATCACACCACAGTTTAACAGTTTCTCCTTCAACCAAACAACATAACTATAATTAATTAACAAAATCACCCTTAATCCTAGAATAGCTAGGTTCGGCCCTTCAATTCAAATTAGGGCTAGGATCATTTTCTCATTCTAATCTTTTGGGTACTACTACTTAGGTCTTAGATAGCTAGGATGAATTGCTATAAGTTGAAAATATGAAATAAAAAACATCCAACCACTTAGGGTAGGGTTTCGGCCTCAAGTATAAAAATAGGTTAGAAAATTTAGTTGGACTTAAGCTCTTGGATTTAAATTATACAAGTACTAGTGAGCTTTAATCGAGTATTAGACTTTAAAAATTGAACAAAATCATCAAACTCATTTTGAGAGGGTTTCGGCCATCTATAGAACATGGGGAAGGAAAATGTTTTTGATTATATGCTCTTGGGTAATGAAAGTAGGGATCATAACTAGCTCACAGAAATTGGTTTCACATTTTTATGATTTTTCTACAATTTTCTAGAATTATTTAAAGTTCTAGATCTAGAAATGGAAAACTCATGAAATAGGAAGAAAATGAATTCAAGAAGAGAGGAGATGATCATGGATGATCATGTTACCTCAAGTGTGTGAAGGAAATGAAGATATGATGATGATCTTGGCAAGTTCTTCGATGGAAGCACTTGAAGCTCTTGAAGAAGAAAATGGAGTTTTGTGTGTTTTTTGTGAAGAAAAGAAATGAAAGAGATGAAGAGTGAAAATGGGGAGGGAGGCTGCGGCCTTGGGGTATTTATAGGGTATATCTTAGGCTTTGTTTGGTTTTTAGGAATTTAATTAATGGGTTTTGTGAATATTAAATAGAGTAATAGTTAACTATGGTTAATATTTAACTTAACTAGGACTACTTTGCTAACTATGGTTAATAAACATGTGGCTCACATTTAGTGGAGGGTGTGGCTGATTCTTGGCCACAAGAACTAACCTTGGTTCCTAAACCATGGTTGAAATTTAACTCAACGTCGGTTAGGTTAAGCTTAGGGGTATTTTGGTCATTTCACCTAAATTTACATTTAATGCTTCATAAATGCTTGGTGAGTCATGGCACCATGACTCAACTCCTTCGGTGTCCAGTTATGTCTCTACACCTCCCTTCTCAACTCCGTCGGTTTCCCGATTAGGGTTTTACGCCCGAATAAAAGCATAATATTTCATTTTCGTTTGAAAATTTTCAAAACAACCAAACTCATTGGAAATATGATTTAAACATAAACCATTTCGTTCACGAGTCAAAATTAGGTTTTATGATCATTAAAATCTTACTGTCAGTGAAAACACATACCGTTTTTCGTTCGAACTTTCACCAAAATTCGTCTGAATAAACATAATATTTTATTTCTGATCAGAAATTTGGAAAATAGAATTCCTCACGGACAAAATATAAAAAATCTACAAATCTCAGTTTCGGGTCAAATTAGGGTTTTTTGCCGGTATAAAATTATATTGTCGATAAAAACGCAGATCGGTTTTCGTTTGAGTTTTAAACCCAAAATTTCACAGTAACCTTCTACCATAAGGGAGACTATGAATATGATTTTATTTTATTTAAAATCACTTTCTAACTCTCAGATTAAAATATAATTAATTATATTTTAACCGGTTAAACAACGTAATTAAAAATCAGGCTGTTACAAAGGTCACTCGTCTAAATATGACCCGTCTAAATTTCTCTAAGGAACGGTTTTCAGACTCGTCTGAAAAACCACCAGTCTGAAAGTTAGTCAACTCAGACAGAGACCAAGTCAACTCTCAGTCAAAGTTCTGATTTAATTGATGATGTGGCAAGGATCAAAAGTCTGAAGATGCTTCAATAGATCACCCGTCTAAAATTGACTTGCTCACCCATCTAAGTTTGGATCACCTCACCCGTCTAATTTTAGACTCTACTACACAAGTTCAAATGTCAAACTGTCAGAAGAAAGTCCAAGTCAACCTTATTTTAAAAAGATGACTTCCTTAAGGATCTCTAAAACCTCTGGACAATAGCACCAAGGACAAAGTATAATTATTTAATTCTTTCAAGTGTTTAAGGAATAAACATGCTACCTCTGCACCAAGTCAATAGCTTTTAACTGTTTTAGTACAAAGTAAAAGTACTTTCCAGAAAGTGAACTGAGTGTTGCACTGAAATGGAAAGTTCTCTGGTGCAAGTACAAGAAGTCTGCTACTGCAACTCTGAAACAACAACTGCTCAGAAGCAAAGTGTACTCTTGGTCGCATATGTCAAAGTCCAACGTCCCTAAATATTTAATGCTTATACAGAACGACTCTTTGGTATTAATGGCGTCCCAGAAGTTTAAATCAAAGGAGCACACTTTCTGAAGCTATGTCTAACGAATCAAATTGATTGAATCCTTTAAAAAGTACAAACCATGAAGATGAATTTAAGAGCTTTGTGCACATATTCAAAGAAGCATTTACTCTGATCATTTACTTCTTCATTCCTTCATTGAATAGCTCTTCAATCATGTGACATAAATTTCGCAGTCTTGCATTCCTTCATTTATTCCACTCTCTGAGTGTTATCTGAAAGACTTGCAAAGTTGTATTAAATACTCAAAACTTTCGATCCTTTACTGTTTGAGCCTGAAGAGGCTAGGTGAGAAAAGAATATTTGTTTGAGTGTGTGCCTGAAGAGGCTAGGTGAGAAAAGAATACTTGTTTGAGTGTGAGCCTAAAGAGGCTAGGTGATAAAAGAATACTTGTTTGAGTGTGAGCCTGTAGAGGCTAGGTGTGAAAAGAATACTTATACTGTAATCTGATTAGTTATAGTGGAAACCTTGGTGCTGCCAAGAGCTGGACGTAGCCCTGTTGATTTTGTGGTGAGCCATTATAAAAAACTTGAGTGATATTCTTCTTCCCTAATCTCTTTAATTTATTAAGAGTTTATCTATTTAAGCTTTTAACTTGGGGAGTTAATTTTGTGAATATCGAATTCTATTTTAACCTTCTTTGTATGCGCGTGTGTACTGTTCTGAAATTATTGTGCCTGCGAAAATAATTTTCAAAGTTTCCTAAAAAGTTGGTAAACACAAGTCAACCCCCTTCTTGTGTTAACTTTGGTTATTTCATCCCGCATTGTCATATTTCTATCACTTCTGTTTCAGCAGTGCTTCGGGTTTGTGAATCTCAGTGTAGTTCTCAAGTTAAGGATGTTATTGTTGCTGGTGTAATTAACTCTTTTTGGTATATTGGGTTCAGTAGAAATCAGTCAAGGTTCAACAATAATATAGTTTCTCTAAGATCTGTGAAGAAGCTAATCTTTGTTGATGTTGCACTCTCGGAAAAGCTATCTGTTGGAACTATGCAATCTTCTATAGAGGAGTTAAAAGTTTTAAAAAACTTTACAATTGATGTTCATCCTCCAAAACCTTCTGTCATTACTCAAGTGGATTGTTTCTCCCCCTTTGTAATTGGATAAAATGTAACTCAGATGGGGCAGCTAGAGGTAGGCCAGGTGTTTCTGCTTGTGGTGGTATTTTTAGGGACAATAGAGCTGCTATGCTTTTCATATTGGTTTAGCAAATTCCTTTCATGCTGAGATCATTGGTGCCATGTTAGCCATAGAGATTGCTTATGAAAGAGGTTGGCATAATCTTTGGGTTGAATGCGATTCAAAACTAGTTGTTGATGCCTTCAAATCCACTCAATTAGTCTCTTGGAAGTTCATAGTTAGATGGAAAAATTTTTGTATCTCATATTTTTAGGGAAGGCAACTCTTGTGTTGATATGCTTTCCAATTATGGACTTTCTGTTCATGGTCTATGTTACTGGGACTTGGTTCCTAGTTTTATTTTGGAAGACTTTAGCCGTAATAGGTTTTGGCTTCCTAATTTCAATTTTAAATGACTTTCTCCATGGGTTTTGGTTTGGTCCCCCCATGGGTTTTGTATTCTTTATTATTTTTTCTTTTTAATAATACTTAGGCTTGCTTCAAATGATTGTTGACTCTTAAGGTGCCAAACTAGTTGGGATTTTTTGGCTTATTGTGATGCTTTTGCATGCCGTTTTGCTTTAAAAAATAATAAAATTTAGGTGTGCTACAAATGATAGGTAGAGTTCGTGGTGCCAACATAGTTGAGATAGCCTTCTCTATTGTGATGCTTTTGTATGCCTTAATCCTTTATAATAAAAAAAAACGTCACTCCAGATTATACAACTCTATGTTTTCTGCAACACTCTGTTTGCTCTAATTCTGAGTGGGACAAGGACTAAGCATGTTTGAAGGCTTAATTATGTTCCTTAAGTGTTAATGAGCTTATGTGTAAAATTTGAGAAGAATTAGACTTGAAACGAGCTAATAACGCATCAAAATGCAAGAAAGTTGGGTACTGGCAGAACACCCAACGTTTGAGCATGGAAGAGCTCAATGTTTGAGCATTGGAATGTTTGACCGTGGGTTACTGGACGTTCAAGCGTTCTACGGGATTAGACACGTAGTGTACACACGTCGTTTGCCTAAAACACGTGGCAGCAAGGGGCCACGCTCTAGTGTGGGAAGGCCCAACGCTAGAGCGTGGGCACGCTCGTGCTCACTGCTGAGGGCCAATTTGAGTTTTACTTAAGTTTTATCTTTGGCCCTTTACCCTTTTATTTCTTATGCAACCTGAATATCTTAGAGGGAGTGTGTGAGCTTTCTAGAGAGAGGAAATCGAGGCTGAGGGCGACCAGACTATCGTTTCACGTAACTGACTACATCACTGCGACCAAGGCAACGAGTACCTCCAGAATACGTGCTCGAGTCTCCAATACAACTGAGGTAATGTTCGAATCCAGTTGATGTCTTATGTTCGGTTCCCCTTTTGAATTTTTCCCTCAAGCTAGAACCTATAAGAAAATTTCCCTCGAGTATCTAAAGGACCATGAAGAAAAATCTTGGGGTGACTATTTTTATATTTACTTATGTCTTAAAAAAGTATCACTCTTAAAAACATAATGTATTCTTATCACATTAAAACTAAGCTTTTTAAGAGTTGATTGGTGATATTAAAGCTATATATAATGAATAAATAGTGGAACGACCCAAACAAGAAAAAAAAGATTATATGGAGACAATGGGAGAAACTAATTATGCCAAAAACAACGTCATTTGTCTAATATCTACTTGTGCGTGTTGAAGGATGGTTACTCATCGATTATAAAGGCTACAGCTATGGTAATAAATCAATACATCTTCTATAGTCTAACCTCACAATTTATGCTATGAGGTCTCGAATCCTTTATACTTCAATCCTTGCATTATAGCTATTATGGCATCTGTCCTAAATACGCTTAACTATCACTAACGAAAACATATTAAGAGCAACCTTTTGAAGCCCCTTCCTTTAAGCTAATACATGAACATCAAACTGTAAGACTAAGCCCTCATTCATGTTTTGATGTATGACAAACAAAGTGTATTTTGCATAAGATTTTTGATTTTGACCATATACTTATTACGTGTTAAGTTGTTTGCAAGATCACTCATGAAAAAGGAAAATCAAGGATTAAAGGATGGAAGATCAAGGACACAAAACAATGGGCAAGGACTAAAGCATGCAGCAATGAAGATCTCATACTTTAGATGCTATTGTAAAAATAGAACATTTGATTTCTTAGGTGAAGCACATAAATTTAAGAAGATCGAGGAATCATCAAGACAAGAGCTTAACAAAGGATAATAAAAAGCTGACGTTCAATGAACTACTAAAAAGCTGACGTCCAATGAACTACTAAAAACTGGCGACCACTAAAGTGATAGAAGCTCGCGACTACTAAAGTAACAAGAAGCGCTCGTCTGTTGATGTGGTAAATGGAGCTCGTCTACTGAAGTAACAAGAAGAGCTCGTCTACTGAAGTAACAAGAAGAGCTCGTCTACCGAAGTAACAAGAAGCGCTCGTCTACCCAAGTAACGAGAAGCGCTCGTCTACCAAAGTGGCATATGAAGCTCCGTCCACTAAAGTACTAAATGGAGTTCGTCTACTAGCCCATCCAAATGTAAATCTTAATGGCTAGATGGAAACAGTTACTTTTCAAGATGGGCGCGAATTCTACAAGAATAATCAGAATCTTATTTCAAGAACGAGAATCAAGAAAACAGATTTTGTTAAATCAGATCCAAATCTATTTTAATTGATCCCAACGACTATAACTTGTTTTCTATATAAAGAGGGATCAAAGGAACACTTTTCATTACCTTACACATTTTGAAAGTGAAAATACGAAAGATTCAAAAGCTTCCAAAAGTGCTTCATCTTTGAGAGAAAAGTGTGATATTTCTTAGAACTTCAATTTGTATAATCAGACTTTTAGAGTCTTTCTTCTACTCAATTCTTTCTATGAATTAGTGTGATTAAGAGAGGGCATCTCTTAGGATTGAACAAGGATAGAAGGGATCCTTGGGTATAGAAAAGCAAGTGTACTTTTTGGTGTGTTCTTGAGCAAGGAGGTTATCCTTGTGAATGTTGTAATTGGATATTGTAATTTCTGGTTATAGTGGAGAAAACCACAGAGGTGTGGGACTGGATGTAGGCTTACCAGAGGAGGTAGCTGAACTAGGATAAATCGGTTTGCGTGTTCTTCTCATCTCTAAACTCCATATACTTGTTATATGCACGTGTGTGTTGTGAATGAGTTTCAAGAATGCTTGTTAACTTGAATCTTTGATCTGCAATCTGTGTTAAACTTGTTGCTACTTCTTATAATTCTTCTTAACATCATTACTTGTTACATAACATGATTCTTGGGAATTAAAATTGAGTGAAAACCAATTTTCTTAAAGAAAACTCTGTTTTTGCTTTAAATTGTTGAAAAAGTTTTCAATATCTCAATTAACCCCCCTATTGAGATTGTAGCCCTTACCAACAAGTGGCATCAGGGCTAAAACTCTTGTTACAAAGATTAATAGCTTCAAGAGATGGCTACAAATGATATCCTGGGTGATGGGGCTTCACTCACTAGACCCCCTGCCTTTAATGGCTCCCAATACATGTATTGGAAAGAGAGAATGCTTATCTTTCTTGAGGCTACAGGTTTATATGTATTAGATGCTGTTGAAAATGGTCCCTATGTTCCATTTATTCTTGATGCTAAGGGAAATAAACAAACTAAACCAAGAGATGATTGGAATGATGATGATAAAAGAAGAGTTGGTTATAATGCTAAGGCAAAAAATATTATAACAACTGCTTTGAATTATGATGAGTTTTCCAGGGTCTCCAATTGCAAAACGGCAAAGCAAATGTGGGATACTCTTCAAATCACTCATGAAGGAACCAACGATGTGAAAAGAGAAAGAATGAATGCACTAGTCCATGAATATGAACTCTTTCATATGAAGAATGGTGAGGAGATAGATGAACTGCAAAAGAGGTTTACACACATTGTGAACCAGCTAGAAGGACTCGAACATACAATCACAGATGAGAAAGAGATTAACAAGATAATGAGATGTTTGAGTCGTGAATGGCAGCCAAAAATTACTGCAATTGTTGAAGCAAAGGATCTAGACACCGTGCAGGTTGCTACTTTATTTGGCAAGTTGAAAGAACACGAATTGGAACTCAATAGATTGAAAAGTCATGAAGATAAGGAGAAAAAGAAGAAATGACTCTCACTCAAGGCTCATATCTCCAAAGAATCAATAGAAAGTGATGAAGATGAACACCTTGATGAAAGTGAAGAGTCCGAAGAAGAAGACATGGGATTGCTTGTGAGGAAATTTAGAAGATTCATCAAAAAGAATAAAAACAAGAAGCAATTCAGTTTTCCTACCAAAAAGAAAACGAACAAAGGTGAAAGCTCTTCCTCAACAATCAAATGCTTTGAATGTGGAAAGCTTGGACACTACAAAAATGAATGTCCAAAGCTACCAAAGAAAGAAAAGTATGAGAATAATGACAACAAAGAGAAGAAAGGAAGAAACCCTAGAAGAGCATACATAGCTTGGGAAGAAAATGATATGGATTCCACTAGTAATGAATCTGAAAATGAAGAAGCCAACCTATGTCTCATGGTAAATCAACAAAGTGATAGTGAAACCGAGGTAAATGATTCTTCTCCTACCTATGATGAGTTACAAGATGCTTTTGATGAATTGCATGAAGAATATGTTAAAATTGGTAAACAACTCATATCTTCTAGGAAGATCATTGCAAAACAATGTAGTGACTATGCATCTTTACAAATAAAGCTTAAAGAACTAGAAGCTAAAAATTCACAATTACTTGCATCTAGTTCAATTTGCACCAAATACACTAAACTAGAAAAGGAAGTTGAAAAACTGAATACAACTCTATCTGAGTTTACTTTGGGTAGAGATAACTTGAATGCCATATTAGGACAGCAAAAGGGTGTATATGACAAAGCTAGAATTGGATATAATCCTATGGTATATGAAAAATCTTTCAAGAAGCTTTTTGTTGCACCTAGTTCTTCAACTAGTCCTTTTGTGAAATGTTATTATTGTTTAAAGAAAGGTCATACAGCTGCTACTTGTAGACTTAGAAAGAATATACATGTTGGCATTAAACAAATTTGGGTTCCAAAAGGAACTTATGTTGCTAATAACACCAAAGGACCCAACCAGATTTGGGTACCTAAAGGAAAAGTATAAAAAAAATATGTTTTGTAGGTGTGTTTGAAGGCCAAAAGCTCAAGCTGGCTTTTAGATAGTGGCTGCTCCAAACACATGACCGGAGACATCACAAAATTTACATCTTTCACTCCCAAAGAATGTGGAAATGTCACCTATGGAGACAACAACAAAGGAAGAATTCTTGGTGTTGGAACAATAGGAAAAAGACCAGCAATCAAGATTAAGGATGTTCTCTATGTGGAAGGGCTCAAACACAATCTACTAAGTATAAGCCAATCATGTGATAAAGGCTACAAGGTAAACTTTAACTCAAATTTGTGTATGATTGAATCTATTCATGATAATAACATAAAATTGATTGGAAATAGAATCAATAACATCTATATGCTAGACTTAGACAATTTAACTTCCAATGATGCATGTTGCTTAATTTCCAAAGAAGATGAAAATTGGCTTTGGCATAGGAGAATAGCTCACATTCATATGAATCACTTGAATAAATTGATTTCCAAAGAACTTGTAATTGGTTTACCAAATAAGAAGTTTGTTAAAGAGGGCTTATGTGATGCATGCCAAAAGGGTAAACAAGTGAAAACCTCGTTTAAGGCTAAAAACATTGTTTCAACTAGTAAACCCTTACAATTGTTGCACATGGACCTTTTTGGACCTTCTAGGACAAAAAGCTTTGGTGGAAATCTTTATGCTCTTGTAATTGTTGATGACTTCTCTAGATTTAATTTGACCTATTTTTTAGCACAAAAGAATGAAGCTTTTAAATCTTTTAAGAAAATGGCTAAGGTTGTTCAAAATGAGAAAGACGTGAAAATTGTTTCAATTAGGAGTGACCATGGAGGAGAATTCCAAAATGAGGAGTTTGATAACTTTTGTGATGAACATGGTATAAAACACAATTTTTCTGCACCTAGAACTCCACAACAAAGTGGAGTAGTTGAAAGGAAAAATAGGTCACTTGAAGAAATTGCTAGAACCATGTTAAGTGACTCTAATTTACCAAAGTATTTTTGGGTCGATGCTGTGAGTACTGCATGTTATGTTTTAAATAGAGTTCTAATAAGGCCAATTTTGAAGAAAACTCCATATGAACTTTACAAGGGAAGAAAACCTAACATTTCTCATTTTCATGTCTTTGGTTGTAAGTGTTTTGTGCTAAATAATGGCAAGGATAATCTTGGGAAATTTGATCCCAAAGCTGATGAGGGTATTTTCCTAGGTTATTCATTAACTAGCAAAGTATATAGAGTGTTTAATAAGCGTACTTTATCAATGGAAGAATCTGTTCACATAACATTTGATGAGTCTAACCCCAAAAGGTTGGGAAATGATATTTTTGATGATGCAGAAACTCATGAAGATGAAGTGAAATCTGATGAAGGAAAAGGAAGCAATAAGGAAAAGGAAGATGAAGGGAGCAATAAAGAACCTCAAGCAGAAATCCAACAAGAAAATCTTCCTAAGGAGTGGCAAGTTTCAAAGAATCATCCCCTAGACAATATCATTGGTGAGATCAACAAAGGGGTAACCACTAGAAACTCTTTAAGGAATATTTGCAATACCATGGCGTTTGTATCTCAAATAGAACCAAAATGTGTTGATGATGCTATTAATGATGAACATTGGATGATTTCAATGCAAGAGGAGATAAATCAATTTAAAAGGAACAAAGATTGGGATTTAGTTCCAAAACCTAAAAGTAACCAAATAATTGGAACTAAATGGGTGTTTAGAAACAAAATGGATGAGAATGGAATAATAGTAAGAAACAAGGCTAGACTAGTAGCTAAGGGATATAATCAAGAAGAAGGAATTGATTATGATGAAACACATGCTCCCGTAGCTAGATTAGAAGCCATAAGAATGCTATTAGCCTATGCATGTATAATGAACTTTAAATTGTACCAAATGGATGTGAAAAGTGCCTTTTTAAATGGAATAATACAAGAGGAAGTATATGTAAGCCAACCCCCTGGCTTTGTTGATAGTGAGTTCCCAAATCATGTCTATAAACTCACTAAAGCCCTCTATGGACTCAAGCAAGCTCCTAGAGCTTGGTATGAGAGGTTAAGCAATTTTCTCCTAGAGAAAGGCTTTAAAAGAGGAAAAGTTGATACAACACTTTTTACTAAAATAAAAGCACACAATATCTTACTTGTTCAAATATATGTTGATGACATTATTTTTGGTGCTACTAATGAGTCTTTATGCATGGAATTTGGTAAACTAATGCAAAATGAATTTACAATGTCCATGATGGGAGAGCTTACCTTCTTTCTTGGACTTCCAATTAAACAATGCCAAGATGGAACCTACATAAGCCAAACAAAGTATTGCAAGAAACTACTAAAGAAGTTTGGAATAGAAAGTGCAAAGGAAATGGCAACACCAATGAGTCCAGCCTGCTACTTGGAAAAAGATGAACATGGTAAATCTATAGATGTATCCAAGTATAGAGGTATTATCGGATCCTTACTTTATCTCACTGCAAGTAGGCCAGATATAATGTTTAGTGTGTGTATGTGTGCAAGGTATCAAGCTAATCCTAAAGAATCACATCTTACTGCAGTTAAAAGAATCAAGAAGTATCTTTTAGGAACAAAAGAAATGGGATTGTGGTATCCCAAGGGATCCACTTGCACATTAATAAGATATTCCGACTCTGACTTTGCTGGATGCAAGTTAGATAGGAAGAGCACAAGTGGAACATGCCATTTATTAGGAAATTCCCTAGTGTCTTGGTTTAGTAAAAAGTAAACTAGTGTGACCTTATCCACAGCTGAAGCAGAATATGTTGCAGCTGGGAGTTGTTGTGCTCAAATCCTATGGATGAAACAACAATTAATTGACTATGGTGTTCATCTAGATCATGTACCAATAAAGTGTGATAACACTAGTGCAATTAATCTAACAAAGAACCCCATCATGCATTCAAGAACCAAGCATATTGAAATTAGGCATCATTTTATCAGGGATCATATTCAAAGTGGTGATGTTGTGATTGAACATATAGATACAACCAAGCAATTAGCTGATATATTCACCAAACCACTAAATAAGGAGAGTTTCTTCTTTATAAGAAGGGAACTTGGCATAATTGATCCTCAAAATGATTGATATCACATGTTATTTTTGATAATATAGTCAATATGGCAAGCGAGGCAGCACAAGATGCTGAAAATTATGAAGGACATGGGCAAGATGCTTTTATCTAGTCTCAGTTTAGACTAAGTGTCCTTAGGTGTCTGTAATTCCTTTTTTTTTTATTTCAGTGTTTTGGTTGTCTTGATGTCTTGCATATACTCTGTAATGATTTATTATCAATGAATGCAAGACTGTTTTTCAGTTTGATTTCAATATTCTCCATAGTTTCTTTTTGATAATGTCAAAGGGGGAGAAAGATGAACCATACAACCATTAATTCTGTCTTGCATTTGCTGTAAATTTTTTCTGATACCATTAATTCTGTCTTTCATTTGCTGTAATTTTTTTCTCTGATATGCAAATTTTTTTCTCTGATACCTAAGTATGAACTGCATTGAAAAGACATACATGAACTTATAATAAATGCAAGATGATTTTTTTTTCCATGATAATGATATGATAACACTTGATTTTTTGAAAGATATCAATGACACAGGGGAGGATGAAAATGACTCAATAACCATGCTTACTGAATAGCTGCACTCTGATTTTCTTTTAATAACTAAGGTTAAGTATGGTAAGGTTTGTCATAATCAAAAAGGGGGAGTTTGTAAGACTAAGCCCTCATTCATGTTTTGATGTATGACAAACAAAGTGTATTTTGCATAAGATTTTTGATTTTGACCATATACTTATTATGTGTTAAGTTGTATGCAAGATCACTCATGAAAAAGGAAAATCAAGGATTAAAGGATGGAAGATCAAGGACACAAAGCAATGGACAAGGACTAAAGTATCAAGCAATGAAGATCTCATACTTTAGATGCTATTGTAAAAATAGCACATTTGATTTCTTAGGTGAAGCACTTAAATTTAAGAAGATCAAGGAATCATCAAGACAAGAGCTTAACAAAGGATAATAAAAGCTGACGTCCAATGAACTACTAAAAAGCCGACGTCCAATGAACTACTAAAAAGCTGGCGACCACTAAAGTGACAAAAGCTCGCGTCTACTAAAGTAACAAGAAGCGCTCGTCTGCTGATGTGGCAAATGGAGCTCGTCTACTGAAGTAACAAGAAGAGCTCGTCTACTGAAGTAACAAGAAGCGCTCGTCTACTGAAGTAACGAGAAGCGCTCGTCTACCAAAGTGGCATATGAAGCTCCGTCCACTAAAGTACTAAACGGAGCTCGTCTACTAGCCCATCCGAATGTAAATCTTAATGGCTAGATGGAAACAATTATTTTTCAAGATGGACGCGAATTCTACAAGAACAATAAGAATCTTATTTCAAGAACGAGAATCAAGAAAACATATTTTGTTAAATCAAATCCAAATCTGTTTTAATTGATCCCAATGACTCTAACTTGTTTTCTATATAAAGAGGGATCAAAGGAACACTTTTCATTACCTTACACATTATGAAAGTGAAAATACGAAAGATTCAAAAGCTTCCAAAAGTGCTTCATCTTTGAGAGAAAAGTGTGATATTTCTTAGAACTTCAATTTATATAATCAGACTTTTAGAGTCTTTCTTCTACTCAATTCTTTCTGTGAATTAGTGTGATTAAGAGAGGGTATCTCTTAGGATTGAACAAGGATAGAAGGGATCCTTGGGTATAGAAAAGCAAGTGTGCTTTTTGGTGTGTTCTTGAGCAAGGAGGTTATCCTTGTGAATGCTGTAATTGGATATTGTAATTTTTGGTTATAGTGGAGAAAATGACAGAGGTGTGGGACTGGATGTAGGCTTACCAGAGGAGGTAGCCGAACCAGAGTGCCATAAATCAGCTATCTAGGTCGTTGCAAACTCGAGATTTTGCACAGTGCCATAAATCCACTTCCTCTTGTAATTACTTAGTCATCATCCTCATATAAACATTTGTTCCTCAAAATTCAAAGCCTGGTCTCTGTTTATCCTAACTCAAGGACTAAGTAGAGGGAACCACTTCACATGAAAAACCTCTTTTGATTCGGATGTGCAGGGAAGGTTCCAAACTAAATAATCTTTTATGATAATGAGGTCGTGCAAAGTTTGCATCAAATACCTGCCTATTCCTCCACATCCATAATTTCTAGAAAATCAAGGCCTAAGAGCTTTTTCAACAATAATCATATCTTCCAAAACTATATCTTATATTAATCTGACACCACTATTTTAAATTACCACCAAAGGACTGACTCCTTAGCTCATTTATGATAAAATCTAGTTGAACCTTTATTGCCTATGGATAATCCCTAAGAATGTAGATAATATACTGCTCTCCTAAGAAATGATACCATCCATGTAGGGAATCTCATTCTTTCAGAGGCTTGAAGCTTCCAAACTTTCAACCACTCAAAGTTGAGGTTTCTATCCGTCTATTCTAGAAGTAACTAGTATGCACTTTTGACACAACATTTTCTTAAACCATTACCAATCCATGTTCGAACATCATTCTTAGAAGAGAATGGGAATGGCTTATAACTTTAGGTGCATATTCTCAAGTGTTAACATATTAATCACCCCCGATTGTCAGAAATGAAACTTTGAATTTGTTTTTGTATTTGTTGATTTTTCTGTATAGTATATTATATGTATGCGTGAGTTGAAGCATAGTCCCACATGGGATAATTCTAACGATATCTCTCGACCTTTTCATATAAAGAGAGTTCACAGTCGTCGTTGAACCATCCAAAATGTTTCTTGGGCCTATAACTTAGTTTTGGGCCTAAGTCGTTATAGTTAACTTTTTTTCTATTATGTTGCTTATTTTGGGCCACTCTTCAAGGTTTAGTTCATGAGTGCATACATTCACGACAACATTGAGGTAATTATGTTTTATTATTTCTTCTTATTTCTAGCATTTAATTATTTATATGATTTCTATTTATTTTTGTGTATTTTGTTTTATTATTTCTTCTTCTTATTAATTTAAATTTCTTAAGTTGATACATTTATTTCATTAGTTACATATATTTTTTTCATTAGCTCCCCAATAGTACTTCTAGTTGTTCATAATTTGGAATGTCATAAAACTATTTTTTGAAGATGGTAAGGCTATTCTTTAGCATATCATTACATCAATTCAAATTATGCCATTCCTCATACAATAATAAAAGTGCACCCCATATAACATTAAAAGGTCACGAGTTTCCTATGGAGAATATTAAAAGAAATCAATATTAAAAGATACTGTGTCAAGATAAATTTTTGGTATGTTTATGGCAAAAATATGATTCTTTTCGCAAAACACTGTCCAATCACACTAACATCGGAAAATTACAATGATTATAAACATTTGAAAAAGAATAATAAAATAAATAAATCCACAGTTATAATGTCCATTACTTTTTATGTTTATTTTTAAAATAAATAAATAACAAGAGTATTTTGTTAATTAAATCACCAAGTATGTAATGCATAAAGTTTGAAACATGTTTCTACTTAGATGGATGTTGGCATGGTCTTTGATACAAATTTGCACCACAAACGTTATTTTATTCCCAAACACTATCCCAAATTGGCTGATCATCATATGAAATCAAAATGATTTTGAAATGATTATTAACTAATATAATAGATAAAAAAATTACATAAGATGTAAAAGTGTAGGCTTTTAGTTTGAACTTACCTTTTAATAATCCAAATTTCCAATTTTATTGTTGATGCTTCAAAGTAAACTTGTATAAATTCATTTCAATTGTTCTTGGGAGAAGCCATTCATTCTCGAATAGAGTTGTATAGACCCCTTGAGATTATTGGTTGTATATATATGTGTATGCTCTATTTGATGTATTATCCAATAATGTGTCATTAAATGGAGAATATTTTTATTTATTAGGTTTTGTTATCGTTGATGAATTTTACCCTAATGCATTTCCAAGGCCATCTAGTGGTGTTCCAAATGTTGGTTCGCAGTTCAGGTGCAATAAGGCAATTGATGGAATCCGTCCATACGCTTGGATGTGACAATCAACCTGTCCCTTGGACATGGTATGTTGTATTCTTCTTATAACATTTAACATTTATACACTTTTTGCTATTCTATTTACTAGATTATCTTAAGTAGAAACACATTGATGATCATGGCGATATGCCCAAACCCATACCACATATGGTTTTAAAGTTTGTTGATTTTTGTTCATTAGATGTGACAATCAACATGTCCCTTGGACACGGTATGTTGTATTCTTCTTATAACATTTAACATTTATACACTTTTTGCTATTCTATTTACTAGATTATCTTAAGTGGAAACACAATGATGATCATGGCGATATGCACAAACCCATACCAATAATCCAGGAACTAAATAAGGCTACCATTGTGATTGACAAGTAAAGACGATGAAGATAGATTAGAGGAAGATTAAGACAGGATGGAGATACTTTCTTAGAGAATAATAATTCTATAGAGGATCATATGAATATTTCAGTTGAAGGATCGTATATCAATGTGCTTAATGAAGTAACCAGTAAGGTTCAAGATACATCAGCGAAGTGCAATGGAAAAAGAAAACAGTTGGTTCTAGAGAACAATTATCTTAAATGGATGATGGTAACATGGCCAAAAGAGGTAAAAGATGTGGAATGGTTGAGAAAGCATTAGATGAAGGAAATAATTCTCCATCAAATCCTCTCGATATACCAATAGATTATGCCTTTGAGTGATGTGGATCTCTTTCATATGCTATACTCCGGGAATCAATATTAGTGTTGGAAGGGCTACAATGTCTATTAATATTTTAAGTTTTGCATAATATTGTCTTTACATTTCCTAGTTTATCATTATCTTTTTGTGTCTTTTCATGGTATATGTGAATAGTAGAACTATCAAAGACCTATTAGTATCATCATGTGTATTTTGAACTTTAATCTAGATACTCCGACTAATTTGATTATCTAGATATCTTGGGGAACCACAACGATTGAAACGACGCAAAAAATCTAAACCCGAAAAGGAGAAGGGCCGATGGTGGCTATTTGGGAAAGTCGGGTTGATTGGGTGCCTTCATTTGATTGAGGGCAGATCAGATGAGAGGAGAGTGTTATTATGAGAAATGAGAGATTTTAATAACCACCGTTAGATAATAATTAATGGATGAGATGAAACGTCATTTAAAATAATCACATGACTTCAAATCAATTGCACCTAGATGAGCTTTGTTTTTGCTGCTTCTTCCAAACACATGTTTCTTCCTTCTGCAATTTTTCCAATCACTTGGCCCTTCCTCTTCTATTGAAGAACAAAATTGTCATTACGCTCGTGGGCTTGGTTGCGAGCCCATGAAGTCTCCGACAACGTCGCCCTAGGTTATTTCTTCCATCACACCACTTGTCCTTGCACGCTCGTCATGGTCTTAGGGTTAGTCTTTCTGTGACCTTTTCGAAGTCAGTCACTTTGTACGAGTTTTGGTGTTTAAAACATGCATCACTTTTTTTTTCTTTCTAATTTGCACGATCATGTTTTAATTGTTTAAGATTGTTAACACGCATACACAAGTGTGTGTGTGTGTGTGTGTGTGTGTGTGTGTGTGTGTGTGTGTGTGTGTGTGTGTGTGTGTGTGTGTATATATAAGTAGATCCCTTTTTATTGTTAAAGATTGCTAAATTTTTTATTGAAAGTTTTAGTTTGTACATATTTTGCTTTCAAAATAATTACTGCATATCAAAAAGTTCAAGAGAAATTGGTTGTCACCGAAAGGTTGGGGAAGGGAAACACATAAGATTGGATAGGATACAATAATGCACCTGTGAAAGTGAAACAGGGAAGCACAAGGGGGCCCGGTGAATAGTGTTTCTTAAACTTTTGAAAAAACCTTTTCACAAACAACAAATAAAGCAGGCACACATAAAAACCAAGTTTTCACAAATGTTAAGAACCTTCAAGATCAATCCCCAAGTTAGAAAATAAATAAACTTGACAGAGACAAGGGAAAGAGAGATTCACATAAAGATATATCTTGATTTTCTCTTATCCAACAAAAAGCTACATCAAATCTCTTCGACTTGAAGGTTTTTCCACCAAAACACTTAAAACATGATTACAAGTTTTTTTTTTAGTTTGGAGGTTATTACACAACAAAATGCCCACATATGAAAATTTGAGAGCATAGGATACATTAATGTTTCAATTTGTAGTTTATGTGAGACTAAAGATGAATCCCCATACCATCTTTCTTCCAATGCAAATTTTCTCAGCAAATCCGGTCCGCTGTTAGTGGTCTACTTCACTGCTCAATTGATGGATCCTTTATTATGTCTCTTTTTGATATCTGCAACTCAGGTAGATGAAGCCAAGTTAAAGACATCTTCCAAACTGCAATTACAAATTCTATTTGGGTAATCTGGTTTTGTCGAAATTAGATCAAATTTAAGGACTCTTCTATGAGACGCCTCGACGTCCCATTAAAGAAAAACCCAAAATTATTAAAACCTAATCGTGTTATTGGCACAAGCGGTTACATATCTAAACGTACATGCATATACATATATAGATAGACATCATATCCAGTATACAGTCATACAGTACTATTGAGGGAATCCCATCAGTAGGACGCCAAATAAGTACAAACTGAAAATAAGAGCAACATCCTAAAGAGACAAGACGAACTGGTCATAGACTCTCTACTCAACTACTCAGGTCCACTGCTCGTCCTCTAGCATCTAGCTCATAAGGGGTTCCATCTAGCTCCTCCATAGATGGCTCCTCCACCGAGTCTTCTTATAGCGATCACATAAATAAAACATACACACAACAGCAAGAAGAAAAGGGATAAGAAACAATATAAAGTCAAATGTGGAAAGGGTTTAGCACCACTTAATTCTATAACAGCACACAAACATCCGTCTCCAAAAGTATAAGTGTATGTGTGTGTGTATATATATATATATATATATATATATATATATATATATATATATATATATGACACAATCATCCTCAATCCACATCTGGGATCTTTCCTCTACCCTCCATCATGATGCAATGCAAATGCTGTATAAATCATCTCATCAGGTATCGGCCATATCCGGATATACAACACAATGGCACGTCCCAGAGGCCCCGGCGCACACCCTCGTCCGCGGATGGAGGATGCCAATGCAAAGCAATGGCACTATAGCTACACAATCCGATGCACACCTCTGAACCACGGCCAGGGTGCTCATGCAACGCATGACTATAGCTACAACTAAAATGAAATCATGTCTGGGATGGTCCACCGTTAGTCTAAACCCCAGGAATTCTCCCTTCGAGGAATAGACCCCACAGGACCATGTTTCAGGTCCACCAGACCATGTTTCAGGTCAATCTTATCACAGACCATATTTTAGGTCACCCCCTAGTGCCCTAACTGCTCATCATAATCTCATAAATAACCTCAATAATAATCTCGTCTCATCAATCTCACCATCATATCACAGTAATCATCTCGGCTATGCACTACTAACACATATGGTATGAATTCCCTAATACATCATCATGTCTCAACATAACTTATCACTTACTCAACTTCTAAGCATAATCATAACACCCATCACATCATACCATCATGTTATCAAAATCATCATTACATTCATATCATCATTACAATCATGTCATCATTACCATCATGTCATCATTTCAAAAAATAATAATCATTACCAAAATATAATAATAATAAATATAAACGTATTCAAAAATAATTCCAACACTTATAATATCATCCATCAATTACCAAATTCAATTCAACCAGTCAAATAAGTCAAAGCAGGCCAGATAGTCACACAGACAACATTGGTAATACGACAAATAAAATAATATATTTCTACGTAATGGCGATAAACGTACAATCTCAATATCGTCCTTGGTACCACCAAGTAGTCCCCAATATGATATTGATATTGCCCATTACTCGCTCCCGTGAAGGGTTTAGGTCGCCCTTCGCCGTTATCGAAATAAATGCCACTTCATCCTTTCCGACGTTAAATAATTTCTTTCCCCCACTTGAAGAACGTACGACCTCGAAAACGCTACGAGATCACTCATACTCGACTCCTCTCGAATCTTCCTCACACCGAACAAGGTCTCCGAATCTCCGATATCCCACCAAAACATCACATTTTGAAAGACACCAAGTAAGAAACTCAAAATCTGCAGTAAGCATCACAAGATCCGCCACTGTTTCGGCTCTATATCTCACAATCTAGATCTTTGTTTAAAAACGTGAACGATGAGATTAAAGAGATACTGTTCCTTTACCGTCTCCAAAAATTTCAGCTCGATCCAACGGTGGATGCGCCTATGATGAATCTCCCAAGGTGACTGGTCTGGAGCTACCCGAGTTGAACTTATCTTCTTATTATGAGCTGAATAACTCACACTAGGAGGGTTATACAAAAATTCCAACCGTTGGATATTGAAGAATATCAGTCCAGAATCTCCCTATCAAATTTCAACATGATCTAACGGTGGACGAAGTTGTGTTGAGGGATTTACAGAGACAGGATATGATGTGTTTTTGGGTGTGAATGAGTGTGCAACTTGTTCTTTCCTTCACTTAACTATTCAGGCAACACATACAGAGGTGGGGGAACGAAATTGGCTATGGAAGGATGAGTGAAATGAGTATGGAGGAGGAAAAATGCAGTCACTTTTGTGGTCTTGATTTTATATTAGATGAATTTAGGTAGGTTTTTGGTAAGTTAGTGGGAAAACAAGTGTCATACATACAAAGGGGTAGTGGGAGATAGGTGTCATACATGCAAATGGTAGTGGAACAAGTGTCATGCATGCATTAGTAGTTGAACAAGTGTCATGCATGCAAAGGGTAGTTGAACAAGTGTCATTAGGATATGTTAATGGAGTGTGAGGTGGAGCCACCATGGTCACCTTCCTCCTGGTCACGACACGTGTCACTGCGTGTTGTTCCGTTGACACAACTGGGTGCTTTCTTCCACATCATCCTGTGTAACCTACTGCTGGAATATTTTTCTGTAATTATTTTAGGTCATTCCCGAAAGCCTTTTATACTCAAGCTCGATCTAATTTTAATATTCCAATTCTCAAATAATTAATTAGTCGATTAATTAATCTCTCGTTTGTCTTCCCTTGCGTTCTAAACCGGTTTTAACTCCGATTTCCCTCAAACTTGAAACACAACTCACTAACACCTAAGAAACGTGATTAAGCCTTCAAATATGCTTAATCCTTTCCTCATATACTAATCCAGAAAATGGGGTGTTACATTACTACCCCCCCTTAAAATAAATTCCGTCCTCGGAATTTACGTACCTCAGAAAAGATGTGGATAATGCTGCTGCATGTCTGCCTCACGCTCCCAGGTAGCATCTCCGGTAACACTATCCCAGATGACCTTAACCAGGAGAATCTGTTTACCACGGAGTTCTTTAATCCTTCTATCTGCAATCTTAGACGGTAACGCCTCATATTCTAGATTCTCTTGGAGTTGTATGGACTCTGGCTCAATTACATGGGAAGGATTTGGGTAATACTTTCTCAACTGGGAAATATGGAAGACATCGTGAAGGTTGGAAAGGTTAGGCGGTAAGGCTATATGGTAAGCTACTGGACCAATTCGTCGAAGAATCTGAAATGTTCCAATGAATCGGGGAGTGAGCTTTCTAGACATTATAGATCTGCCAATTCCGATCTTCGGAGTGACTCTCAAAAACACGTGATCACCTTCTTGGAACTCTAAGGGTCTGCTCCTCTTGTTATTGTAGCTCCTTTGCCTATCATGAGCTACCTTCATTTTCTCTCTTATTTTCCTGACTTGTTCTGTGGTTTGCTGTACCACATCAGGACCCAACACTTGGCTCTCGCCAGTCTCATACCAACACAACACTTGCATCATCCTGTGTAACCTACTGCTGAAATATTTTTCTGTAATTATTTTAGGCCATTCCCGAAAACCTTTTATACTCAAGCTCGATGTAATTTTAATATTCCAATTCTCAACTAATTAATTAGTTGATTAATTAATCTCTCGGTTTACGTTCCTTTGCGTTCTAAACCTGTTTTAACTCAGATTCCCCTCAAACTTGAAACACAACTCACTAACACCTAAGAAACGTGATTAAGCCTTCAAATATGCTTAATCCTTTCCTCATATACTAATCCATAAAATGGGGTTTTACATTCTATTAGTCATAATAGTGACATAAACATGATTATTGTAGCAACTAATTTGTCAGGTACCTATTCTAAAGGCTTCATATCATCCTCTATTGATGATTTTATTGGCCATGAGGTTTTTAACATTGAAGGACACATTTGAAAATCACCAAATATCAAGCAAGTGGATTGGTATCCTCCTTTGTGTGGTTGGTCTAAGTGCAATACTGATGGAGATTAAAGTGAATGCCCGGGTTGTGTTGCTGGTGGTGGCATATTTCGAGGTTATAATCTAATATTGATCACTTAGCATTTTAGGATCTACTTTGATCAAATTGTTTGAAGATTTTAGATCAAACACATTTCAAGAACACAATTGAAATGAACTTGATCTTCAAGTGAAGAATCAAGAGGGGGAAAATGAGTAGAAGAGAAAACAATTGATATGAATAGAAATTAAGAACATGAAAGTAAATCTAAGCTATGAAAAGGTAAATTGCAATGAAGTAAAGAGCAAGAATTAAAGAACAAGCAAATAGAAAATGGAAGGAGGTGAGAAGATAAAGAAGGCGCCACTATTCAACTCCTAGAGAAGAGATTGAATTAATAAGCCATTGGAGATTCACCACTTGAATAAGGATATTCAAGATAAGAATCAAATGGTTCAAATCATGAACCAATAATAAGAGAACTCTCTCCCTCTCTCAACTCAACTCTCAAGTGTGAGAAGTTTGCAAATGAATTCAAAGTTGTGAAATGAGTTACAAGAGAGCCTTATATAGGTGAGGCAAAGTTCTCATCACTCTCTAAGTACACAAATCAGTGCCTCCCTCATTAACTCCCAAGTGTGGGCCTCTCTTGGCACAATGTAGGATTCTTATGTTGGGCCTATTTGGTACAAGAGGCCCAATTAGCCTAAGCCCAGAGTAAAAGCCCAAAAGGCAAAACTACCCAAGTGTTTTTTTAATAAGAACTTTTATTACAAAAGTTCTACTCTATACATAGGTCCTAATCCCTACCTTTATTACATGAACTCTACTGTATACAAAGGTCCTAGTCCCTATCCATAACTAGGTGGTCAATGGCTCAATGCATAAGAGGTTCAAGATGATGCCCTCTTCATAAAGTTGCCTATGAGTCAAGTGATTGACCACCACCTTCTTGAGTGTGTCTTGGAATCTTCTAAGTCTTACCCTTGTCATGGGGCCATGCAAGTCTTCAATGCTTGGTCATTGGCTTTGTGTGTCCATGCTCACATCAGGAAGTAAGGGGTTGCATTTCCTCTTTCTTAGGAGTTTTCTATGCTCTTCATGCCGAGCTCACTACTGCCATGGTTGCTATTGATGGTGAAAAAAAATTGGAAAAGAAAAAGCCATTTGATTTATAAATGATTTTATTCTAAACAAAATATAATTTAGAAAATGTACTTTACGGCGAAACTATGAGAAATAATTTTATTATTTTGGACAGAAACATAATAGAAATGATTTTTAAGGATTTAATGTTTTTCGGAAAAGAAATATCAAAAGAAAATGGATTTCAAAAGAAAATGAATTTCTTTGAGATTTAACATTTTATAAACGAATTTTAGCGGAAAACGATTTTCTGCAAAAGGATTTTAAATCAGCAAAAATATTTCCGATAAACTTGGATAAGTTTCGGAGTTTTGTGTATGGAATTTCTTGTTTCACAAAACGAAAACTATTTTGGAAAGTTGAGGAAAGAGATAAGGACCTAGATGGCCGAGACATCGGGCTAGTGTTCCTGTTGAAAAATTGAGGAAAAAGGTAAGGACGTAGATGACCGAGACATTGGGCTAGTGTTCCTATGAGAAAGAAATTATGGTATCGGATTTAAAAATCCTATGTTGGTAATGTAATGGGTTTAATACCTGAGTAAAGGTAGTCGTGAGCTTTGAGCCTCGACAAAGAAAGAATGAACGAAAAAGAAAAGCAACGAAAACAACTGGTTTAGATGCATAGTCTGGCAGATGTTCCATTGTGGCAGACGTGCCATTGTGTTATCAAGATACAATCCACAAAGTGTGGATTGAAAAATTGGATAGTTATGGACCAAAGAGATGTCTTTGGGTCTTTAGGGACATCCGAGCTCGAAATCCACGAAATGCCCGGGGTTTTGCAATCTCGGCTCGTGGAACTCGGTTACCCAACACGAATGTACTCAATAGGAAATATTTAATATTATTTAGGTGAGACGTGATACCCTTGAACAATTGGGGATCATACCTAATTTGGGATGCTGACCCAACGCGAAACAATTGTGTATGGGGATTATTATGGCATATTTTACTCGACAAATGAGAGTTAGGATCTCCAGAGAATAAATATCAAAAATAGATGGTGGACATTGAAGTGTCATGCATTTTTAACAAATCCCGATGATTGTCGGGTATGAATCCCATTGTTTAAAATATTATGATTATCTTGAGAATTTATGTGCTATATACAAATGTATATGCTTTTTTTTGTGTCGTGCATGTAGTTATCATGATAAAACTCATTTGTCGGTATCTCACCCTTGTATTATTCCTATTGGGTTTCTACAGTGGTATTTTATATTCGAGTACAGATGAACCACATTAGGGACCTATAGTATTCGAGGATTTTATCCCTGATGTTTGATGATACGGATGATGGAGGCGCGTGGGTGACTAATCCGAGAGCCTGCATCACAATGTATACTGGCCCGGTGTGTGTTACTAAGGGCACACTATCTACAGGACCGCTGACACGTACCCACAGTACCAAGACTGTGGAAGTTCCACTACCACCTATGTCGTTATTGTTTGGAACCTTAGTGGAGCAGGGAGATCTCGTACATCAGCCTCCACCCATTCAGTCGTTTCATGAAGCAACACCACATTCACCTCCAGCCCCTCTGATTCTTGTACCCAAGGTAGACGAGGAGATTGAAGAGGATCCGCAAGAGGATGAGGAGGTTCCCGAGTATCATCCTATGGATGATGGTGTGGACCCCGCTGCGGAAGCGGGGGTAGAGGTACACCCACAAGATACCACTGCAGCGACTAACAGTAGGACATTTTAGTTTCCATTTTTGAGGTTGTGGTATTTTCATCATTATGTATATTTCGCTACTGAGAGCCACTCTTTTTGAGTCGTGGTTCCAGACTACCGCTATAATATAGTTATGTTTTTATTTTAATTATATTTTTACTCTGACAAATGACATGTATGTATAAAGGTCCTGATGTGAAAATCTATGATGATGCATACATATATATGATGTTTGTTTATACCGAAAAAGAAAATTTTCATAACCATTTTTGAGTAAAGGTGTAATTAGAAATTTTTGTTTTCCGAAAGTAACCAACATTTATTATTAGTTTTATAATTCCGCAACGAGTTATACATGTAGCATCAAGGGGGTGTTACATTAGTGGTATCAGAACTGGTCGAGTCTTTCGGGAATCTTTGGGAATAGGTCTATTATGTTTGTGTTGTGTGATCTCCGATTGTATCTTGTTTGAATTACTTCTTAGAAGTAATGTGTTTTAACACGTAAGTATACGTTTCACTTTCTGGTTGCTATCTAACTGATTTTGTCTTGTAGGTCAGTTATGGAACCAGAAGGTGGACGTGGGCGTGGCCGTGGAAGGGTCATAGAGGCGGTCGTGGTGGCGGCTGTGGTAATATAGGGGAAAACAATGATGCTGCTAGTGGGATGGATCAAGCAACACAAGCCATGGCAAATGTTGCATCTGCCATCGCACTACAAACAACTTCTATGGCTGCACAGAATCAACAAGATCAAATTCGAGTTGAGCAAGCTGTTGAGGGCAAAGGTTTAACTACCTTTTGACGTCAAAAACCGCCACATTTTCATGGGGATGCTGATCCTGAGAAGGCTGATCTATTGACACAAGAATTGGAGAATATTTTTGAGCTTATCCATTGCCCTGAAGGAGTAAAAGTTCCATATGCTACCTTCCTGCTCTTGGGAGATGCAAACTACTGGTGGAAGGGTACTAGACAACTGTTAGAAGCAGACAACTAGGAAATTACTTGGAATGTTTTCCGAAACACATTTATGGATAAGTATTTTCCTCAAAGCGTCAGAGAAAGAACACGAGTTTCTGCATCTGCAACAGAGAGAACTGTCTGTTAGGGAATATGCGGTGAAGTTTGAATCACTAACCAAGTATTTCTGTTTCTTCAAGCTCAACCGGATGAGGGTTGGAAATGTGAGAGGTTCGAGGGAGGTTTACGAAATGAAATCAAGGAGTCGATGCTACCGCTTGAAATCTGCAACTTTCAAGCTTTAGTTGAAAAATGTCAGAAAGTGGAGAAGATGAGAAAAGGGAGAGATAACCGAGGTAATGTCGGAGGACCATCTCGATTCAAGAGTCAGTTTCAGAATCAAAAGGGAAGACAAGCTCAAAGGAAGCCATATTTCCGACCACCAAGAAATAATTAAAATCAACAATCCTATCGTCCCGTCGCTTCTGCGTAAGGTAGTGGAAGCCAGAAGAACCAAGCTAAGGCCAACTTCAGAAATGTTTTAAGTGTGGGAGTACGAACCATATTACTGAAAACTGTCAGCTAAAGGGAGCGCAATGCTTCAAGTGTGGACAGTTAGGGAACATGGCAAAAGACTGCAATATTCAGAGGTCTGCACCAGTTACCAACAATTCAAAGACCAATAAACCGATGGCTAAGGGAAGATTTTACACCATGAATGGTGCTGAAGCTTCAAATTCTGATGATCTCATACAAGGTAGTTGTGACATAACTGGTAATCTTTTAACTGTACTTTTCGATTTGGGTGCAACACATTGTTTTATTTCGATGGATTGTATGAGACATTTGAAATTTCCTGCTTCTTCCCTGTCGAATGATTTGATTGTTTCAACTCCAACTCCTGAACCAGTTATTGTTGTAACACCCCATTTTCTCGCGTCTTGACCGGTATTTATATCTTATATAATTACTAGGGATCTAGAAAATTATTTTGACGAAAACAAAATCATAGTCAAGACCTTCTATACTGAAGGAAGTTAAGGTTGAATTTTGGGTTTAAAACTCAGACGGAAACCGGTCTGCGTTTTCACTGGCAGTATAATTTTATACCGGCAGAAAACCCTAATTTCGACCCGAAAACGAAAAATTTCAAAATGTTGCCACTAGTTGGGGACAATATATTTTTCACGAATTTCTACCCAAAAAAAAATATTCTATTTTATCGGGTGAAATTCTAGCGAAAAACGGGCGGAAAACCTAGTCAGGTAAACCGACGGAGCTGGAAAAGGATCTGCAGTGGTGTGCCAGAGGATAGAAGTGATGACTTAACTTGGACAACTCACCCTAATTATTCATCTAGTGACTTGCCACTTGTCATTATCACTTTAGATATTATACAAAATATCTATACATGGAAAAGTCCATAATACCCTTAAGTTCCTAACTAATTCCCAATGTGTCCCCGAGATATTTTTGGACCCCAAATTCCTCTCCAATTTGGTGCAGCCACCTCCACTTAACCAAACCCATTTCATTTTGATTTCATTTCATCATCTTCCTCTTAAAAACCCTAATCGGGTAAACAACGAAATTGGATATGGATGCACAGAGATACACCGGGAGACAGAACGACGAGTCATCCATGATGACTCAGAGGATGAGTCACCCAGTGAGTCACCTTCACCATAAGTGCTCATAAATGCTAGAACAAAATATTTAGATATTTATGTATTAACTTAACCTATCCTTAGTTAACTTCAACCATGATTAGCCAACCATGATTTGCAACAAAAATATCTTCTCCTTCCTCTTTTGTGGTGTATTACACGGTCACACCATCCTAGAGCACCTTCACCACACATTTCCTTCCTAGCATAATGATTCATAAGGCTAACTAAGTTAAAATATTACATTTTCTAACTTAACCTAACCTATGTCTAATTACATTCAACCATGGTCTTCACTTATGTTATCAAACTAAAATGTTTTATCCTCTTCCAAAAAATATACATGGCCAAGACCACACTCCACACAACTTCACTTCATTCATTTCATCCTAACTTAGCATCATTTCATAGAAAATAAAAGTGTTCTTCCTTTCCCATCATCATGTTTACACCTTCTAATTACTCTATTGAAAAACCAAGACCATGTTCATTGTTCTCTTCTCATCCTTGTTCATGAAACCAAGTTTTCCTTTCCTTTCTCTTCCTTAAGCAATTCGGCCATCATCACTTCTCCATCATCCAAGAGTTTGTTTCATGAATCAACCATAGATCCATGATCCTCTCAGCATTCTAAGCCTTAGTTATCTCACCCAAAAATCCTTTTTGAGCCTTCTACAAAAATGGGTATTTCTTGGTCAAGAACACCAATCACTTGACCATCAACCTTTTGGCTTGAGATAAGTGATCTAAGCCTTGATTTCCTATCTTTTGGTTATGTACAAGCTTAGTGTATAATCCTTTTTAATTTTATGTGTTGATTTCTAGGTTTTGGTGGACCAAAATCGTGAGGCTCTTCATTGTTTTTGCATCTTTTTACTTGATTTCAAGTGATATACAAGAGGGGGGGATTACCGCCATCCTACCTTAAAGTAGATATGTATGTGGTTTAAAGTATTTGTATGTTGTCTTGTAAACCTTAAGTGTGAGGGTTATGTATTGATGAGTATATGTGTGTGATCCTCTTGGAGGAATTGATTTCGTTCTTAGTTGTGGTATGATATGCCATATGGTTGTTTTGGTTCCAATGATCTCAAGTTGGAACCTTGATTGTTGTTTGTTTGAGTTGATATAACAAAATTGCTTAATATGATTATTATTGAGCCATTCGGCCATAACTGAATAAGTGGGTTCTATGTTGATTTAATTTGTTTGGATAATTTTTATAAGGATTGAATGAGTATATAAGAGTATAGAAATTGGTTTGGATTGATTTTGATATGTATGTGAAAAGATATGAATTTATGAGTCTTTAAGGACTTTTTTGCAATTTCTGGAAAATTGAGGGACTGAGTTATAAATATGAAAATATGGGATATAGTTGAAGTGAATGGTGATATAAGAATATAGAAATTGGTTCGAATGGAATTGGTTGATTATATTAAAAGTTATGAACTTTTGAATATATAAGGACTAATATGCAAATTCTGAGAATTTCAGGGGCTGTTCTAAAAATCATATTCTTATGTGTTGTGATTGCAGTCCTTGGATGATATAAGACCATAGAAATTGGTTTGATGTGATTTGGATTAATACATAAAAAGATATAAGCTTTTTACTAAATAAGGACCTTTTTGCAAATATTGTAAAATTTTGGGGCAGAAACATAATTTCTGGAATTTTATGGTGGCTAAACTGCAATTTTAGAAGATATATATAATTGGACATTTAGAGACTGTTTATCATACCTAACTAAGTTTCCTAAGATACCAAAATGAATTTTGGACCATTAGGGTTTAAAATCGTGGAAAAAGAAATTATGCGATTTTTGACCTTAATGACGTTCGGTCAAGTTTTTAAGAATTTCGTGTACAAGGAAAGAAAACTGTAAAATCAGTGTTTCAATATCTTAATATGAGTATTATAACCTAGGAGAGTAATAGATTTGAGGTGAAGAACCATATTTTCAAAAGTATGACTTTTAGGCCTAAAACCAGTAAAAAGCGGCGAAACCGTCGTTAAGCGTTTTTAAAGATTTTCAAGAAAATGCTTCGAGAAATTTAATATCTATGTACCATTGATTGACTTATGGTCCAAATGATTTGATTTTATCTAAAGGTTTTGGTTTTAAGCCAAAGAGGATTTTAGTCTTCAAAACTAGTATTTCAAGTAAATGGAAAACCTAAGTCTAGGATGGCTTAGTGAAAACAAAGACATAATGATTTATGACTCATGGTGGAGCAAGACCATATATCGTATAGTAAGGACGATTCACTCATCCTTACATCCATAATACGTAACAACAAACACTATTTTGAAGGTTAGTTGCTCGACAAGTAATTTCATTCAGGAAAAACCTAAACAAGTATAATGGATTAATGAATGATCAATCTTGATAATATACTTAAGTTGTTGAAGACACTGATGGTCCAATGAGGGAATCCTGATATTATGCAGGTATGGGAGTGTACAAGGATTTCCAGTTGGTTCTGTCTTGCCTATAGGATGGCATATGATTTCCTTAAGAAATCCCAAAATTTAGCCGATGGATAATATGAACGCATACGCTGTTATCGGCTTGATCTGCTGAATTGTCTGTGTGGCCTTTGTGCCTAGGAAACTGAGCTGACAGGTTATGTAGAGTGTTTCACAAATATCCGTAATGAATTTGATGTCACATGTTAGGATTGTGACTATTGTAAAGGAACTTGATGTCACATGTTAGGATTGTGACTATTGTAAAGGATTTTGATGTCACATGTTAGGATTGTGACTATTGTAAAGTACCATTATGCTCACGGCAGGCATAAGTGAAACCTGTACTGACCATTTTCTTTCCAAAATGTCGATTAGCTTCGGAGTTAGGATCAAATATTCTTCTAGGCTTTATAGGTATAAGACTATGCAGTTTATGTCAGTTTCTCTCTATTCTCATCCTTCGATGGACAAACCGTGTCCGACATGCTTGATAAGCTTACCGTTGATTTTGATATTGTTTTGCTTGATAAGCTTACCGTTGAGTTTGATATCGTATATTATTGGAGTTTTGAGCTTCAGAATTTGAATGGAAGATAAAATGAATATATGTTTGTTGTAACATGTATGTGTGTCGTACCACTGCATGTCTGTCTTCTGTTGCATGATGAATGGAATCTCACCTCCTTATTTTATATTGCCTACGTCGGTTGGCCATGTGCTTTCTATGTTCCTTTGAGAAGATTGAGATGTCAAGATGTCATTCGGCTGATTCAAAATAGAGGTTGAGGTTCGAACATGCGAACGTTATGGTGGAGTTTCTAGTGGACGCCTTCCAGACTTCAGAGGGTTCAAGGCGATGGTGTTTGTGTTTTATCATGCCTAACCTTTCTTTTCCTGAGATAGGAACGACTATCGTTAGTCTGTAGGCTATGACTTTCCTCTGGGAAAGGGAAAGGGCTTAGTCCGAGAGCTACTTTTGTAATGGCTCTAGCAATGTCATGATGACGGAATCGATAGTGGACTCGTATAGAGTTTCCACTAGATCTAGTCAGTAAGGTTTGTTCTTCTCACGACGTACGAGAGAGGATCTTTCATATTTTAGTTTGGCCAGCTGGGGATGTCTGGGAGTTGGTGTTATCGTTAATGGAGCTGCGACTCAAAGTATCTTATATTTTAGGAGTTAGTGTTATCGTTAATGGATTTCTGTTTATAAGTCGGGTTGGATATTATGTAAATGATTTACGAACTTATAACCCTAAATGATAATGGAATATTTTATTTTCCATTCATGTAAAGCAAAGTAGTTATATTTCTGACTTGCGAAAAAGAAAGAAAAATTACCCCATCCTATAAGCAAATTTTAATTAACCTACTTTTCGGTCTTAAAATGTCACTTACAATGTAGCGCTCGAGAAGTGTGTTACAATTATGAATTCTATATGTCTGAACTATCCTATTGTCATCCAGGATATACATTTTCTTGTCAATCTAATATGCTTGACTTTAATACAATTAGATGTAATTCTAGGCATGGATTGGTTATCTTTCAACCACATCCTTTTAGATTTCACACATAAGACCTTAGTTTTTCCTGATCCCGAGATTTCTGGATTTTTATCTGCCAACCAAGTAAGAACTTCTTTGAAAGAAGGAGCTCATGGATACTTGCTTCTATCTAGCTTAGAAGTTGAGGGGGAGATTGAACGCGCTGTCGCCACGCGCCAAAAAGAACGAGTGTTTACAAAAATTGTGTAGATAGGGAAGCGACAACTCGGATGTCATCTCTCAAGGACTCTTAGGCGTTGTTATTATTAACAGAAAATTAATTTTGGGGGGTTGTTTGGATTGAAATAAAATAAAGAAAACAAAACAATGAAAACAAAGCAGTTAAAGAGAATAACAAATAAACTAAAGACGATTAACCTACTGTTCTCGGTTTCCCACTATCATTGGTTCAAGCAAATCCAAGCCCTAAGCAGATTCTAAACCCTTTCCGATTGTAGCATCAATTTACAAGCGAAACCAATACTACGAGACATATATTCCTATTCCCGAATTAAGCAAACGGGGTGAAGCACTCATGAACTAAGCGAACATGATTGAACACACGCGAATTAAGCAAACGCGATTATATATAGGAACATACAATCATCGAAATAAATCAATACTAATCCTATACATATCTGAATTAAGCAAACAGAAACATATAGAACAGTACTGAAAAGGAATAGCAATTCAAATAGGAAATCCAGAACCTCAAGTGTAATTGAAACCAATCCCAGTAGATTAATCTAGGAGACTAGTTCTCCATTACAAAGGGAAAACAAAAGACAAGAATTAAACTACTGAAAGCTACTACTACTGTCTAAGACTAGCCAAAACTGGCTAACTCTGACTAACTCCCTTCAGTTCTGTCTAAAACGCTTAAATACAATTTCTGGAATCAGCTTTCTCGCGAGGCGAAGCCTCTCTCGCGACGCGAATCTTGCGAACAGTCTGCAACCTTTGGTATTCTCGCGAGGCGAACAAACCTTCGCGAGGCGAGAATCTGAAGAGTCTTCTTATTACGCCCGTTATAAACATCAGGGGCCAACCGTGATGCTTTCTGACTTCCAGGATCGCGAGGCGAATGGATGCTCGTGAGGCGAACGCTTCAACTTCAAAACTGCCACAGCCGTGACCTTCAACACGGGTAAACCGTGATCGTCTCTGACTTTCAGGGCTGGGTGACTCGCGGGGCGAAAGCTTCTTCGCGGGGCGAACCAGAATTATTCATTTTTATTAACCTGAAAATAAGAAATAACAGTAAGTATTTTATTTAACTCTAAATCAACTAAATTAACCTAAAAATACTTTACAGACTCAAAATACTACTTAAGGACAATCAAGTCTAATTTGGGTGAAAATGATATAAAATTAGCACAAAGCCAAGGTCTTTACCAGTTATAAAACCAGTCAAACAGAGGCTCATCAAAATACCCCAAACTTAAACTTTGCTTGTCCCCAAGCAAACTAAAACTTAAAAACTTAAAAAGACTCAAGACAGGCAAAACATGGCAAGCTTAAGGATTCAATCAACCTTGCACAAATTTCAAGCAATATTTCAAAAGAATTTTTCTTCCAATGTTCCCCCCTTTCAAGCAAAGTAATCCCCACAATCATTTATTCTAAACAATTGAGAATTTCATCATTCAAACACTCATTAATCTAAGCAGGGGATCCAAGTCACACACAAAAGGGAGATCACCAAATTCAAACAACTGCCTTCCTCACAAGGGAAATTTATGTTCACTCAATCGCTCAGTTTGTGTCAGGCTATCAACATTTCACTCAGTTTCACTTTTAAGAGCACTTCCCATAAATTTGATTTTCATCTCAAAATGATTCCCACAGAAACATGCAAGCAACATCAAAAGGTCTTTTATGGGTTGTAATGGGGCCTGGCTAAGGGTAGGATATACAAAGGAACTAGGCTGAGGACCCTAGGAACTAAGAGAGCATGAAACACTTCAAAACATTGAAATTCTACTCAAGTTCCTTTCCTCATTCATCTTTTCATTTGCATTGGGTGACTACAGCCATTTATTCTAATACTCTTCTTTTTTCTTTTTTTTTTTCTTTTTTTTTTTTACATTTAAAATTTTTACACTTTCTTTTTCTTTTTCTCTCTCTTTTTTTTTTTAAACAATTTTACACTTTTCCTTCTTTTTTTCCTTTTTTCCAAATCCCAAACAACACATTGCACCGGGTAGCCACCCCAAACTTAATTTCTTGCACCCATTCTAAGATTACATGCTCTCCTAATCCTAAGATCGGGTTAACATGGTTTTCCAGATTTTTGGGCTTATAACATTAGGTTAACAAGAATTAACAGGCTAATTAGGCTCAATGGGCTAACTAGGGAACATGCATTAGGGATGGTTATTTTTAGGCTAAGTAGCTATTTACAAAGAAAATGCCTAAATCATCTGAAGCAAACATATAATCATGCAAACCAAAAAGAGATTCAAGCAAATTCGGGAAAGTGCAACTTAAAAAGTGATTTTCACACAGTCAAAAACATGTTGGAGACTCAAAACCTCACCTGGACATTCATGCAAACTGCTTGACAGAGATTCTATCCCTAGTGTGTGCTCCCTATCACCCCAAACTTATCATAAATCATGCCATCATAATAAAATCTCAAAGTTCAGTTTCAATCATATGGGGATCAAATTTCAAAAAACTCTTCTCAAATCCTAGGGGGGAAACAGTCAACACTATCATGCAATCAATCTATGCAAAATCAATAAAATCCATCAAACTTGCCAATACCAAACTCAACACAACTCCTGAGCTTCTCAAATTATTCAGGAGCTTTATTCAAAGAAAACAAAGGAAAATCAAAAACAAAACAAAACAAAAACTACAACTAGTTCCCTCCCCCACACTTAAAATATACATTGTCCCCAATGAAACAACATAACAATAAAATCAGAGTGAGGGAAAGGAAAGGGAACTCCCTGATCAAGTGGCAGTGTGGGAGCTTCCGCCTGGATCCCACTGTCTGTGATACAGTGGCCACGGGATACTCAAATTGTGAAACGATCCTCCCTGATCCCATAGTGTAAAGCATAATGCCCACGTGATGGACAAAGACTGGAAGCTCATTCCATGCTTCCCTAACTCGCAGCCTTGATGTGGGGGTGAGAACTTGACAATTATGATGACTTCGCCGAGTGTGGCGGACTTCTCACTCCCCTGCGGGTCACATCTGACCTCTTTATCTACAAAGTCTCCCCAATAGAAGTGGGGCTCAACCTCTTGGACTGGCCATGGTGCAAAATCCAAGGGTGCAAAATCCAGAGCTTTAGGTTCCATAGGGGGAGGTGGCAAACAGTTTGCTGGGGGTACTGGTGCTGCTTCAACTTCTGCAAGGTTTTCATCCACTGCACTAACAAAGTTATCACCTGCTATACACGCAGAAATTGCAGCACACCACACAAAGGTTAGAGTTAGTAGAGTCAGTACATATGTCACAATAAAATGAATCAGGAAAATTCTGAATGTCTGGAAATTCAGCAATTAATTCATCCACCCCATTACTCTCAACACATGCATTTGGTTTAATTGGATCATCTACTTCCAAAGGGTCTGCATTATCCTCAGGCACGGGGAAGCAGATGTCCTCCTGATCCTCCTGATCCTCCTTTTCTATGTTTCCTGAACAGAATAAAGCTGCATAACAGACTATACACAAAGCAGTGCCATCACAATAACAATCATCACATGCATTAGAATCAGGGGATTCAACACACAATTCATCATCAACAGAAACATTATCAGAATTATCATCAGAAATATTTTCAAGAATAACTTGTGACTCTGTATGTTCTTCAATGGGCTGTGGAGTTAGCATTGCAGCCGAGTTGGTGACAATTTGATCACTTTGCATGGCCAACTTCTGAGATTCAGCTTCTCCCCTCTGGTATTCAGCCTCCATCCTCTGTTGGAATTCAAGAGTTTGTTGTGCCAACCGTTGATTGTTCTCTTCCATCATCCGTTGAGTGTTCTCAGCCATTTGTTGTAGCATACAAGCAATCTCATCCAAGGTGCTCTGTGAAGGTTCGGAAGGTGCAGATGTGGTCACTTGGCTAGGATAGTATCTAAACAGGAAGGCTTCCTTCAAATCAAACCAGCTTGAGATGGAATGCTCATTAAGACAATACAACCAATCCCTTGCAGCACCTTCAAGTGAGAACTGGAAAGCTTCCATCTTGATGTGGTCTTCTGTTATTCCTGCAGGTCTCAGCATTATAGAACAAGCAATCTGGAATTCCCTCAGATGCTCCTGCGGATTCTCACCTGCAAAACCACTAAACCTTGGCAACTAGTGCGATAAACCATAAAAATCAGGAAAATATATGCATGGTGGTGGTTCATAGTAAACATTAGGCATGTAACCATATATGTGATTATCCATTGGGGGTGCTAAAATTCACAACCAGACAAAACAGACAAAACTAATTTAGCAAAGAGAATTTTTTATTTTTATTTTTGAATTATTTTCTGCTAATAACAACAAACAAGAGTCCCCGGCAACGGCGCCAATTTTTGAACGCGCTGTCGCCACGCGCCAAAAAGAACGAGCGTTTACAAAAATTGTGTAGATAGGGAAGCGACAACTCGGATGTCGTCTCTCAAGGACTCTTAGGCGTTGTTATTATTAACAGAAAATTAATTTTGGGGGGTTGTTTGGATTGAAATAAAATAAAGAAAACAAAACAATGAAAACAAAGCAGTTAAAGAGAATAGCAAATAAACTAAAGACGATTAACCTACTGTTCTCGATTTCCCACTATCATTGGTTCAAGCAAATCCAAGCCCTAAGCAGATTCTAAACCCTTTTCGATTGTAGCATCAATTTACAAGCGAAACCAATACTACGAGACATATATTCCTATTCCCGAATTAAGCAAACGGGGTGAAGCACTCATGAACTAAGCGAACATGATTGAACACACGCGAATTAAGCAAACGCGATTATATATAGGAACATACAATCATCGAAATAAATCAATACTAATCCTATACATATCTGAATTAAGCAAACAGAAACATATAGAACAAGATCTGAAAAGGAATAGCAATTCAAATAGGAAATCCAGAACCTCAAGTGTAATTGAAACCAATCCCAGTAGATTAATCTAGGAGACTAGTTCTCCATTACAAAGGGAAAACAAAAGACAAGAATTAAACTACTGAAAGCTACTACTACTGTCTAAGACTAGCCAAAACTGGCTAACTCTGGCTAACTCCCTTCAGTTTTATCTAAAACGCTTAAATACAATTTCTGGAATCAGCTTTCTCGCGAGGCGAAGCCTCTCTCGCGACGCGAATCGTGCGAACAGTCTGCAACCTTTGGTATTCTCGCGAGGCGAACAAATCTTCGCGAGGCGAGAATCTGAAGAGTCTTCTTATTACGCCCATTATGAACATCAGGGGCCAACCGTGATGCTTTCTGACTTCTAGGATCACAAGGCGAATGGATGCTCGCGAGGCGAACGCTTCAACTTCAAAACTGCCACAGCCGTGACCTTCAACACGGGTAAACCGTGATCGTCTCTGACTTTCAGGGCTGGGTGACTCGCGGGGCGAAAGCTTCTTCGCGGGGCGAACCAGAATTATTCATTTTTATTAACCTGAAAATAAGAAATAACAGTAAGTATTTTATTTAACTCTAAATCAACTAAATTAACCTAAAAATACTTTACAGACTCAAAATACTACTTAAGGACAATCAAGTCTAATTTGGGTGAAAATGATATAAAATTAGCACAAAGCCAAGGTCTTTACCAGTTATAAAACCAGTCAAACAGAGGCTCATCAGAGATCGATTTGAGTACGGTGCCTGTAGTGAGTGTGACACCATCTACCCGGCATCTATTCATAAAGCTGTAAAAGATATAAAAGGAAAAGAGAACACATGCATATTATATCATAATAATAAAAAAAACCGGGCAGAGGCTACCGCATTGTAACATAACTTCAACGTGGAAAGCTTAAACATGTTTATAAAAGAAAACATAACATATCTAAAACCCCGGTGTCACATTACTGAGCTGGTATAACCAATACGATAAAACAACTCGGATAACAAACTAAACTACGAGTAGCGGCTCCACAGAGGCACTCCTCGGCAAGCTGCTCACCGTCCTCTGCATATTCAAAACGATACATGCAAGCAGACAACAAAAGACGGGGAGTAAGAAACATATATATCAACATAACAGCATGGAAGCAGTTAGCAAGATGAACATGCATCATAAAAACATAGCATATCAAAGATAACCATCTCATCACATCAATATATATATATATATATATATATATATATATATATATATATATATATATATATATATATAATTCCAAACAAGGTAAGTTATGCGTTGCAACGCTACTCCACTACTCCAATGCATGAATGAGCGACTCAGCATACAACCAACAATCACCACCTCCGCTTGGGCCACTCGGCTACCCAAGTTCATCATCATCATCAATGTTATCTTTCATCTTTAGTCTTTAATCTGTTATCACATAAAATTTTCACTTACACTCTGGCCAAAAAGTACTAGAGCTCAATACCTTGACCATTAAGCATAAGGCCCCCTTGGTCACTCGGCTACCAAGGTCCAATATCTTTTAACAACACCTTGACATTATGCATCAAGGCCCCCTTGACCACTCGGCTACAAAGGTACAGAATAACAACCCTCTGGCCAATAGGCACCAGAGCTCAACATCTCGACCACTCGGTTATCGAGGCCCCCCTAGAAACTCGGCAACCAAGGTACAGAACAACATCTTTTCACTTTAGTTATTAACACTCTGGCTCATAGGTACCAAAGCTCAATACCTTGAACATTATGCATCAAGGCTCCCTTGTCCACTCGACTACCAAGGCACATTATTATCTTTAAGTTATTCAACTTTTTTTTACTTGGTTTGGTGTCTTCTTCATTATTATAAGCGTTTGGGGTAAAACACCCCTTGTTACTGTTGTGTGTTCTGCTCTGTATAGGGAAGCACGGCCGTGCTGACTGTTAAGTCAAGCACGGTCGTGTTGACTGTTGAGAACGACAGTGCTCAATGGAGCGTGGCTGTACTGATCTGGGCAGAAAGGGTTTAAGAACCCTTGCTATGTTTCCTAGGGCATTCAAAGATCAATCCTATTGACTTTTAACTATCCATGAGTCCTCAGTTTCATTATTCTTAATTAATCTCTGTGTCTTATCATTATGGGTATCTATCCTTTAATTCCAGGTTCATTAATAATGTTCCTAAAACACTCATGAACCGGTCCTAGGGTTTTCAACTAAACCTTTGAACATAACCTTGCCTCCCATACCATATTAATGTCTTATGAACAAATTGGGAAAACATCCCTTAATTCTTAAACATCATTATTGTCATCTTTAACTGTCTTATTACCCTTATTAATTATCCCTATTATTTAATTACAGTCTTATTAATAACCTCTATTATTTAATTACAGTCTTATTAATATCAACATTTATCTCAACAACCATAACAACCAACACTATCATCCATGACATAACAACATCATAAGCATTCATCAATAAACATGCCAATTATAAGCAAACACAGATAAACATATAACAAGACAACAAATAGGAAAATAACAAACAATAAGGTCATGGGTTAACCCTTCATATTATGCTACCCCCAATGCCTACATGTTCATACTATCCCTTCTCCCATACCTGGTATGAAGATCAAACCCCTTAGCAAAGCGTAAACGAAACTGGTGTCATTTCCCTTGAGCGGCTCGACGGGTTCCTCATGTTGTTTTGGCTTCAACCACTCAAGAGAGGGAGGGGGTGAATTGAGTTTTCAAAGAAAATATTTCCCTCTTAAATAGAAGGTGATGAGGATAAGAAAGATTAATAACGAATAGGTTCAGGTTCAATAACTCAGTAATAATAAAATACAGTTTATTCAGATCAAGAACAGAAATTATATTTGAACTTTAAACATCAAAATCACAGGTTCTTGATCATAAACAAATTAAAGAGTCTGAGTTTAGAGATACTACACAACCAGATTTATCCTGGTTCAGTCACCACCACTGTGACCTACATCCAGTCCCCACTCCACCTGTGGGATTTCACACACTAACACACAAGCATTGCCAGGTAGCTTGAAAAACCTTTACACCACAGAGCACTCCTTCACCTCGAGATACCACACTCTTATGAAGAGCCTCGATGTTCTTCCTTAGGGATACCTCACCCTAATCACTCAGAGAGACTCCCTCTCTCTTTATAATCGAATAGTAAAAACAAAAGTCGATTCCTAACTCTCAATAGTCAGATAAAACAAATTGAAGCACTTATGAGTATTGAAACACTCTTTTCATAGTAAGCTTGTAACGCCCCCCCCTTGAGGGCATTACTTAAGTAACACGTGCGGAATTTAAATTAAAAGATATTTTGCTGGTGCTTTCGGAAAATAATTTATATAAGTATACAAGTGTCAGAAATTGGGTATAAAAATTTTGTCACGACTCCTAAGCCTTGATTGGCACACAAACTTACTATCATAGTATGGCAAGCCTATTTAATTTAAAGAATATACTTGAATAAGAGCTAGTATTTTACGAAAATTTCGACAGAGTCTCCTCTATATTTCGGACATCCCAGGTAAAAGAACACCTGCTAAAATAATTACATTTTCATTCCAGAATTCCAGTTACATCAAATACAATCAAGCAACAATATATATATAAATAACAGTCATAACCATAAGCTTTACAAAACCAAAAGGGAAAGTTTAAGTTTGCTTTCAAAATAATGCTCTCCGAGCCATAAACATTTCATTTAAAAATAAAGGCTCTCTGAGCCATACTCATACGTACTTATCAAAATAATCTAAGTCTCAAAACCCTAAGCTGGTCATTCTAAAAGTTATTCCTGAGAAGAACTCACGTGATCGTTCCACAATCAAATACTTCGTCAAGCAACTAGATCTAAGTCTCTGGGTGACTTAGGAAGACTCCTCTGCACATCTGTACTAGAATACCCGAGGTACAATAGCAAACCAGAAGAAACCTGATATGTTTGTAAGGGTGAGATACCATCATAAGATATATCCCACAACAACCATACACATGATACATGCATCACAGAATCATATAAGCAGTTAAATCATATATTCGCAATATATCAGTGTTATATCAAAGGGTCTCAAACCCGCACAGTCAATCTTTTGAAAATATGCATGACACTTCAATCATCAGGCTCTAACTTAATCTCATGAGATATCAACACCATTTCATTTCACTGAATCATCATTAGAGTTGGTCAAGCTCTAGCCCACCTCGGCGATTACCCCCTTACCCTCATGCATTAAGGTCTCAGGACGGGCAACGTCACATGTGCCTCTTAACTCGGTTTACATGGACAGACTCCCCAGATACCACCTTGTATCTGTCATAATCATCAATAGCACGTCTGCTTGGGGAAATGCACATGATAAAATATTTTATTGAAAGGATTTCTTTGTGTTCATTCTTTTCACTGTCGTTGCTCAAAGCTAACGACTTAATCATCATTTCCCCATCACTTGAGAACTCAGAAACATAGGACTCATAGTCCGAATGCTCAATCACAATGCCCAAGACCGTGGCCGCAGTCAAGGGTTGTGGTCGTAGAAAACAACCTTCACCTTTAATCATAATCATCACACGCGGTCAGAAGACACAGTCCAACACAACGTGATTAGGACCCAAGTCCCTAATATCATAACCAGGGCTCGTAGTCCCGGGTTAACACCGATCCAAGATCACGTGCACATCATCAAATACTAGAGGCGCCGGCTCGCGTACTAGATTCGCTTTCATAAGTACTTATTTTTCGTTCAGTGAAAAACGAATCCAAAACCGAATCCTCGATAACCTATCCAGGTTATCGGAAAGTTTCTAAAATGTTTAGGAAAACCTTTTTCTTTGAAAATCTTTTTATAAAGCATCTTTGAAATTCTTTTATCTTTGAAATATTTCCCCAATAGGATATTGCCAAATAATCTTGAAAGTTTCCACTTGAAAACACATAGTTCGAAAAGGATTTTCCTCTTGAATATAATAGTACACCAAAATCATTTCAACATTCAAAACAAGTACTTTAAGTTTAAAGAGCTTTTGGAAAAGAACACCAATCCCTCCATATTCAAAGCTTATTAAGGTTTTTAATCCTTATTATGGTTGAGCACAGACGCACGTCTGGCTTAGCAAACTTTCAATCAACAACAGTGTATATCATCAGTGTAATGGCAATCTCACAGTTGAAAGCATTTCATCACATGTATGCATTATATCATTTAGAACAAGTACAGTTCAATCATCAGATAGTAGCAGAACAGTTTAAGTACATAAAATAATCAAGTCAGTTCAATCATCATATAAGTATCCAGTTAAACACCTACACACATGCATACAGTCATTGAATATCCCTAGGCAAAACCCCCCCCTTACCTTTGAAGACAAGTAAAGGATCCTCGTCTTAATACTCACATTAGCTCCAAGAGTGTAACTATCTACTCCATCAAGCAAGCATAGCCGTGTCAAACGTCTCAGAGAGGGAATCCAACAACGCGCAACAACCAAAAATCAAGAAATCAATTTCACATGATCAAACACACATTCTAACTTTATCTAAACACTTAATCTAATTACCAAATAAGGTTATTTTTAAAGAAAATCATGTTTGAAGCTCACGCTTCCTAATACCCTTTTAGGAAACTTTGTTTTGATTAAAAGATCTTGAAAAAGAACTTTGGAAATCATCCATTAACAGTCCTAATTACACTGAATCATAATTAATTTCACAAAAACATACCCAAATTCAAATAAAATCAAATTGGGGTTTTAGGGCTCCTTATTAAAATTTAGGGAAAACTCAGAATAATGAAATTGGTTTAGGGAAACACAAACTCACAGTCCCAATCTCATAAAACAACTTTAAATTTTCAAGATTAAAATCTGAAATCAGAGGGTTAGGGTTAGGGTTTCAAAATCAATTTGAGGATTTACAAAAGAGAAGAGGTTAGAGGTAAAACTCTTACCCAAAGTGAAGTGGAAGAAGAGGTGGTGGTTACTAGGAGGTCCTACACGACGGCAGTGGATCGAGGACGACGGCGGGGAGGTGTCACCGCAGCGGTGATCGCGACCCAAACTTCGAAACAAGACAGATCCGCACGTACAGACGACGATCTGCAGTGCTTGCTCGTCTTCTCTCCATCAAACGCGCGGACCGGGGACTGGGCGACACACCCATGACGGAGACGCACGATCAGGCGGAGCGGAGGTCGAACGCGCGCTCGGACGAGCTGGGTCGCGGGCGAAGGAGGTGGCCGGGATGGCGGATCAGGCGCGCTCCTTCGGTGGCTGGTTGCGGCGCTGCTGCTTGGTTGAGACGGAGGAGGAAGGAGATGGTGTGAGGAGGAAGAAGAAGAAAAGAGAAGAAGGAAAGAAGGAAGAAAAGAGGAGAAGCAGAGAAGATAAGGGAGAAAGAGAGAGATTGCGTCGAGAGAAAGAGAGAGAAAAGAGAGGAAGCTTAGCTTTTAAGCTAATTATTTAGTGATAGGTACCAAATGAGTGATAAATATTAGGCCTAAAATAAACATGTTTTTACTTTTTGGATTCTAAAAATAAAGGTTGATAAAAATATGTTTTCGAAATTCAAGTTAGAGTAAAGATTAATAATTGAACTGATCAACTAAGAAAATACTCAGTCCAAAATTTAATCTCCGAAAATTACCAAACCAAAATATTCTTAACTCAAAAATTAAATAGGATAAAAATATGAAAATGCTTTTCTCTTAATCATATTATTTAAAATATTTTTCTGTACCGGTATAATAGTGACAATAACGTAATTATTGTCTAGTAAGCGTGCCTTCACTGAACTAAGTCAGTGCTAACGCACCCAATAAAATAATTTGAAGAGAGTAATTTAATTACTCAGACTAAACCACATAACTTAATAAACATAAACATCCAAGTAAAATAATTAATCCTAAGTGTAAAAACTAGGGTGTTACAAAGCTCAATGAAGATTATGAATAATATGTTGGTCGTTATAATTCTTTTGTTATTCGTTATGATTCTTCTTAAAGTGTTCATTTGATCCCTCTTTATATAGAAAACAAGTTATAGTCGTTGGGATCAATTAAAACAGATTTGGATCTAATTTAACAGAACATGTTTTCTTGATTCTCATTCTTGAGATAAGATTCTTATAGTTCTTATAGAATTCGAGTCCATAAAATAACGAGTCCATTTGGAAAAATAACCGCGTCCATCTTTAAAAAAATGCCGCATCCATTTGCCACGTCAGCAGACGGGAGTACTAACACAAAGTAATTGGACGTGCTCCAACTAATAGACAAGTGCTTGTATTACTTTAGTAGACAAGCGCTTGTTTCACTTTAGTGAATGAGCACTTCTGTCACTTTAGTAGACGTGCGCTTGTGTCATTTTAGTAGACGTGTGCTTCTGTCACTTTAGTAGACGTGAGCTTCTGTCATGTTAGTAGACGTGAGCTTCTGGCATTTTAGTAGACGTGATCTTCTGCCACTTTCTTGGACGCCAGCTTTTACCACCGTTGGAGGAGCGCTTCTATTATTCCCAGTGTTGGACGAGCGCTTATATTATTCCAGTGTTGGACGAGCGCTTCTATTATTATTTCCAAAAATCATTTTCATTAACGAAAACTTATTCCTTTTGATGCAGGCTATGAAAAATGATTTTCTTCATGCATCTTTCTTAATTGAGCTATTTGTGAATAAGAGATTTCATCTATTACAAATCATCTAAGACTTAACACTAATTTCTTCGTTTAAGCTATTGTCTTGATGATTCCTTGATCTTCGATCTTGCTCTTTGATTCCTCCAAGTTCTTCCTTGAATATTCTCCTTTGATTGCTCACTGAACTTGTTGAATATTGCTTGATACCTATCTTTACAATTTGACACTAAACACTTGCATACACATTAAGTTGTATTTGTCATATATCAAAATCTTTAAGTCGTTGAATCTAACACCTCAAGCCTTGGCCAAACAAGAAGAGAATAGCCAATTAATCCCATATTCAAAATAAAGGGAAAAGGATATTAAGGAGGGATAACTACGTTACCTTAAACGATGCTAATACGCGTAACTTCTCTCCCAAACGGACTCATAAACTCCAAGAACTTCAAGGGGTTCAAGGGAAAGGAAAGGGAAGAGATTTCTATCGCATTCGGATTGCCCAGGGTGCCAAAACATGGATTGGCTCGCAACCCTCACAGAACTGTTATATTTATAGACTCTGTGACCTGAGCACGATCGTGCTCCCTTTAAGCATGGCCGTGCTCAATTCCTGAGCACGGAGCGCTCAAAGATTGCACTACGAGACCAATTAAACTACCTAATTGGCCAACACACATAAAATAAGACTTGTATATAATTCTCTTAAATTTCCAACGCATCAAAGATCACCTTAATCGGACATCTAAAACTCAAGATATGGCCAAAACTGTGAAACAGTTTACTAGGACTCTAAAAGGATTGATCCTTTCTAAAGCTAAACTTCCCCAAACATAAACCTAGATATAAAAAAACAAACATAACAAGCATATACAAACATATATATAACATATATAAATGCATTAAGCTTATTTACGAAAATCAGGGTGTTACAATTCCACCCCTATTAAAAATTTCGTCCTAGAAATTTCTATCACCTTGATTGGTTAAACTTTCACCAATTAGGCACATACCTTGGGTTAAGTCATCGGACTCGGAGGCTCCAGCTCCACTAAGAGTAAAAACTCTCCCAGTTGTCTTCAGTCGATTGACTTTAGGTCTCTGATCTCTATTGGTGCTCTGTGGTTCTAACTTCGCTACTCTGCACTCCCGACTGATATGGCCAGACTTGCCACACTTGAAGCAGATGACGTCTGTCTCCTTGCACTGCCTGGTATAGCGATCCCTGTAACATCCATAATTTTATGTTTTGTTTAAGTAAGAGGATTAGGTTTAAGGCTTGGAATAAATAGTTAAGATGCTGTTTGAGGTCTAGGAACCTTTGCATGGAAGGTACGAAGTCATCTCGAGTGAGTTTGAACATGAAAACAACTTAGGGTTTTCCCTGATTATCGTCTTTAAGATGTATGAGTGTAAAACAAGAATTTTGGAGTTAGAGTTGAGATTAGGCAATTTTATGGTTCGAGGTTGTTTACTAGGTGTTGATGAGCCTATATCTCAAATTTGAGGTCAATCGGACCTCAAACGAGCTAAGAACGTGAAGAAATGCGCGAAGTCAACGTTGTTGACCAGAGGCCACGCTGAGTGTGGGAAAGTTGTGCCATGCACGAGGACACGTGGCATGTGACGTGGCACGCATGCAAGCACGCTTGTGGACGCTCCAACGCTGAGCGTGAGCGCCAGGAATTTGAAAAAAATAAAAAGGGCTCAAGTGATTTCACTTGAGCCTTTTGAAACCGAAAACAGAGAAGGAGACCTGAGAGTTGGAAAGAACAGAAAGCCATAGAGTTCTAGAGAGAGATAGGGAGAGAATTAGAGAGAGAATTAGAGAATGAGAGAGGGAGATCACTAAAGAACCCTAAAACACCATTGTAGAGAGCTTTAGGAGCTGGAACAGTTTCAGAGAAATCATCACCAAGCCTTCATCATCCGTTGGATTGTGTCCAAATTTGACATGGAGTTTCGAAGCTAGTAGTGATTCATATCTAACGTTGAAAATTCTGTACCTTTCCCAGAGTGTGAGTTATTCAGCCTAAAAGTTGGAGTTGAGTTCAACTCGGGAAGCTCCAGACCAGTCATCTTACGAGGTTCATCCCTAGCTCATCCACCATTGGATCGAGCTGAAATTTCTGGAGAAGGTAAAGGGAAGGTAGTTCTTTAATCTCACCGTTCAATTTTGTAAACAAATGTTTGGATTCTGATATATGAGGCCCAATCTGTGGCAGATTTGGTGGTATATGCTGCCAATTTTGAGTTCCTTACAATGTGCCTTTTTCAATGTGAGTCGTAGGTGGACTTTGAGTCTCGGAGACCCTATTTCTAGGTGAGGCAGAATCAAGTAGTTTCGAGGATGCTTCGTTTTAGTTTGTTTCGTCTCGTTCCGTATAGCGCGTGACTCTCCAGGAGGGGGAAAGAAACTATTTAACGTTCGAAACGGCGCGGTTACATTTAATTAGATAATGGCGTAGGGCGACCCAAACCCTATAGGAGAGCGAGTAACGGACAATGTCTATACCACATTGGGGACTACTCAGTGGTACCGATGATGATATAGAAATTGTGTGTTTATCATCGTTATGCTTTATATATATATATATATATATATATATATATATATATATATATATATATATATATATATAAATTTTATTATGTGATGATTGCCTGTTTGACTGGTTGATTTGAACTTGGTACTTGATTTATGATATCGTGAGTGTTGTAATTAATTTTGAAAGTGTTTATTATTATTATTATTATTATTTTTTTATTATTATTATTATATTTTGGTATTTATTATTTGGAAATGATATTATGACATGATGATATATGATGATGATTTTGGATAACATGATGATGATTGTGATGATATGATGAGTGTTATGATTGCGCTTAGCGGTTGAGTAAGTTACAAGTTATGTTGAGACATGAGGATGTATTGGGAATTTCATATGATATGTGATAATAGTGCCTAACCGAGATGTTTTTTGAAATATAATGATGAGGTTGATGAGATGAAATTATTTTATTCAGAGGTTATTTGTGAGGTTATGATGAGCGGTTAGGGCACTACGGGGAGGCCTGAAACATGGTCTGTGATTTGAGGGACCTGAAACATGGTCGTGTGGGGTCTATGCCTCGGAGGGAGAATTCCCGGGGATAGGCTAACGACGGACCGTCCAGAGATGATTTCATTTTAGTCGCAACTATAATTCATGCATTGCATGAGCATCCTGGATCGTGGTCTAGAGGTGTGCACCGGGTTGTGTAGCTATAGTGCCATTGCTTTGTCTGGGCACCCTCCAGCCGCGGACGAGGGTGTGCGCCGGGGACTCTAGGACGTGTCAATTATATTGTTGTGATATCCGGATATGGCCGATACCTGAGGGGATTATTCATATAGAATTTGCATTGCATCATGATAGAGAGTAGAGGAAAGATCCTAGATGTGGATTGAGGATGATTGTGTTACATATATTTATACTTGGGAGACGGATGTTTAGTGTGCCGTTATTTAATTAAATGTAGCTGAACTCTTTCCACGTTTGATGTTATATGGTTTCTTATCCCTGTCTTCTCTATATTGCATATATTTTTTTATGTGATCGTGATGAGAAGATCCTACGGGGGAGCCAGCTATGGAGGAGCTTGATGGGACCTCGTATGAGCCAGACGTTGGAGGATGAGCAATGTATCCTCATAGTTTAGTACAGAGTCTATGGCCAGTGCGTCTTGTCACTTTAGGATGTTGTTTTATTTCTATTTGATTATCAATTTGTACATTTTGGGATCCGACTGATGGGATTTCCCTCTACTGTACTGTATCAGGTCTTAAGGTGTATATGTATGTATGTATGTATATATGTTGTTTATATTTTAAGTTTTTACTTTCTTCGCTGTTTTAATATATCATCTTAACGGTAATAACGAGATTAGGTCTTAATATTTTTGGTTTTCTTTAATAGGACGTCGGGGCATCTCAATCCCTTCAACACTTGCCACACCTGATAGGTCTAGGGACAGAAAGATCCCAATCCCTAGGCTCGCTTGCCGAAAACTGTGACTCTTTGCCACCTGCTTGAAGTCCTGGCCTACTGGAGCTAGATGCTGTCTCACCTCGTACTTTTGATCATTCTTCTTACTGCCCTGAACATCTGAACTCTTGCGGCTTGCCACTCTGGATCTGTAGGCATCCTCGAAGATCCTACACTTGTTTACCAAGACTGGAAAGATTCAGGTTCCAGATAGCTAATCGCTTGCTTGATTTATGGGTGCAGACCATCTTCGAACTTCACGCACTTCGAGCGGTCATCATTCACATACTGATAGTGTGTAATAATGAGCAAGCTCCTCAAACTTCGCAGCATACTCTCCCACGGACATGTTCCCTTGCTTCAGAGCCAAGAACTCCATCTCTATCTTGTCCCAGATGTCAGCTGGGAAGTACTTCTCCAGAAACCTGTCCCTGAATACATTCCAAGTCACCACCGTACCCTCAGCTTCCATACGCTGGCGACAATTCTCCCACCAGTGCTCAGCTTCCTCTGACAGCATGAACGTCCCAAAGATGATTTTCTGAATGTCATTGCATCCCATAGCCCGAAAGATCTTCTCAATCTCCCTCATCCACAAAAGAGCACCGTCGAGGTCAGAAGCTCCCTTGAACTTGGGAGGGTCGTTTCGCTGGAACTTATCTAGACCCTGAAACTCAACCGGTCCATCATGGTGGTGGTTGTTTTGGTTCTGTCCTATTGCATTGGCAAGAAGTTCCAATTCGCCAGCGATAGCCTGGTTGTCCCTCCTCTTCCTGCCAATGGTTACAAACAAGGTATGTTATGCGATGCAACGCAACTCCACTACTCCAATGCATGAATGAGTAACAAAGCGCACAACCAACAATCACCACCTCTGCTTGGGCCACTCGACTACCCAAGTTCATCATCAACGTTATCTTCCATCATTAGTCTTTAATCTTTTATCACATAATCTTTTCACTTACACACTGACCAAAAAGCACAGAGCTTAACACCTTGACCATTAAGCATCAAAGCCACCTTGGCCACTCGGCTACCAAGGTCCAATATCTTTTAACAAAACCTTGACATTATGCATCAAGGCCCCCTTAGCCTCTCGGCTACCAAGGTACAAAACAACAACACTCTGGCCAATAAGCACCAGAGCTCAACACCTCGACCACTCGGATATCGAGGCCCTCTTGGCCACTTGGCTACCTAGGTACAAAACAACATCTTTTCACTTTAGTTATTAACACTCTGGCCCATCGGCACCAGAGCTCAACACCTTGACCATTAAGCATCAAGGCCCCCTTGGCCACTCAACAACCAAGGTACATTATTATCTTTAAGTTATCTAACTTGTCTTTACCTGTTTTGGTGTCTTCTTCATTATTATAAGCGTTTAGGGTAAAACACCCCTTGTTACTGTTATGCATTTTGCTCTGCACAGGCAAGCATGGTCGTGCTTCCCCCAGCACGGGCATGCTAACTATTAAGTCAGGCACGGTCGTGCTGACTGTTGAGCATGGTCATGCTCAATGTATTAGACTCAATGACTTAGAGATTTTGATATATGACAAAGAAAACTTAATGTGTATGAAAGTGTTTTAGTATCAAATAGAAAAGACAGGTATCAAGCAGTAATCAACAAGTTCAGTGAGCAATTAAAGGTGAATATTCGAGGAATAACTTGAAGGAATCGAAAGAACTACATGGAGGAGTCAAAGAGAAAAGATAGAGATCAAAGGAATCATCAAGACAAGAGCTTAAAGGAGAAATTAGATTTAAGTCTTAGATGATTTGTAAGAGATGAAATCTCTTATTCACAAATAGCTCAATTAAAAAGATGCATGAAGAAAATTATTTTTCATAACCTGCATTAAAAGGAATAAGTTTTCATTAATGACAATGATTTTTGGAAATAAGAGTTTTTGAATCCAAGCGCTTGTCCAACACTGAAGTAATCCAAGCGCTCGTCCAACACTGAAGAAATACAAGCGCTCGTCCAACACTGAAGTAATACAAAGCGCTCGTCCAACATTGAAGTAATACAAGCGCTCATCCAATATTGAAGTAATACAAGCGCTTTTCCAACACAAGTGACACAAGTGCTCGTCCACTAAAGTGATACCGGTGCTCGTCCACTGTAGTTACAGAAGCGCTTGCCCAACTAAAGTGACAGAAGCGCTCGTCCACTGTAGTGACAGGAGTGCTCGTCCACTAAAGTAACAGAAGCGCTCGCCCACACAAGTCTTTGGACTTGCTAAGATCTTAAATGAGAAGCTATGTCCAATGACATGGCATATGGAGCTCATCTACTAGTTGGAGCATGTCCAATTACTTTGTGTTTTAGTACTCCCGTCTGCTGACGTGGCATATGGAGCTCGTATACTAGCCCATCCCGATGTAAAATCATAATGGCTAGATGGACGCGGTTATTATCAAGATGGATGCGAATTCTATAAGAGCCGATGAAGAATCTTATTTCAAGAACCAGAATCAAGAAAACAGATTCTGTTAATCAGATCCAAATCTATTTTGATTGATTCCAACGACTATAACTTGTTTTTTATATAAAGAGGGATCAAAGGAACACTTTTACGAATATCATAACATATCACAGTTTTACGAAATCATTTTGAGAAATCAATTGTGAAAATCATTCATCATCTTCATTGAGCTTATTGTGAAAAGAGTGTTTCGTTCTCATAAGTGCTTCAATTTGTTTATCTGACTATTGAGAGTTAGGAATCAACTTTTGTTTTACTTTTGATTGTAAAGAGAGAGGGATTCTCTGAGTGATTAGGGTGAGGTATCCCTAAGGTTGAACATTGAGGCTCTTCACAAGAGTGTGGTATCTCGAGGTGAAGGAATGCTCTGTGGTGTAAAGGTTTTTCAAGCTACCTGGCAAAGCTTGTGTGTTAGTGTGTGAAATACCACAAGTGGAGTGGGGACTGGATGTAGGTCACAGTGGAGGTGATTGAACCAGGATAAATCTGGTTGTGTGGTATCCCTAAACTCAAACTCTTTTACTTTCTGTTTATGATCAAGAACATGCGATTTTGTTGTTTAAAGTTCAATATAATTTCTGTTCTTGATCTGTATAAACTGTATTGAAACCTGAGTTCGATTATAATCAAGACTTTGTTATCTGCGTTTAAAACTGAGTTGATCAAAACCATTCTTGATTGCTGAAACCGAACTAATACTGAAATTAAAACCTGCAAGTTTGTTCTTGATTGTTAATGCTTGTATCTGAAACTTGCATAACTTGTTCTTAATCATTAAAGGATTAATCAGTTTCTGTATTTTGTTATTACTGAGTCTTGAACCCGAACCTATTCTGAATTAATCTTTCTTATTCTCATCACCTTCTATTCAAGATTTTATATAAACCCTTCATTGATTTTGTAAAAGATCCTGAGGCCACAAATCCGCAACTCTGATTTGAAAAGTTTTTTAAGAGGGAAAGATTTTAAGAAAATTCAATTCACCCCCCCCACCTCTCAAGTCGTTGAAGCCAAAACAACAATTGGCATCAGAGCTAAACTCTTAAGTTTGGCTTAACTGATATATGAGTATGGCTTACAATGACTGTTTAAATGAAGGGGCTTCCCTTGCACACCCTCCTGCCTTCAATGGATCTGAGTATATCTATTGGAAGGAAAGAATGGTAATCTTTCTTGAGGCAGCAGGTGTTGACATATGGGATGCAGTAGAAAATGGACCATTTGTCCCCTCTACTGTAGATGCTAATGGTGCTCCAAGAAATAAGCCTAAAATTGAATGGAATGAGGATGATAAGAAAAGAGTTCAATATAATGCACGTGCTAAGAATATTATAACATCTTCTTTAAGTCGTGATGAGCTTTTCAGGATTTTAGATTGCAAATCAGCAAAGCAGATGTAGGATACATTGCAAGTGACTCATGAAGGAACCACAGACGTCAAAAGAGCAAGAATGAAAACCCTCACACATGAGTATGAGTTATTTCGCATGAATCGAGGAGAACCTATGACTGAAATGCAAAAGAGATTCACACACATCGTAAATCAATTGGCTGGTCTTGGAAAAGCTATATCAAATGAGGATCAAGTTAACAAAGTAATGAGATGCTTGAGCAGGGAATGGCAACCTAAAGTCACTGCAATCTCAGAATCTAGAGACCTCTCATCAATGACCATTGCCACATTGTTTGGAAAACTGTAAGAGCATGAATTGGAGTTAAACAGACTGAATGAGAGTGAAGAAACTGATAAAAGAAAGAAGGGATTGGCTCTGAAATCAAAAGTCAGAGAAATAGAAGACAGTGATGATGATAATACAAAACAAGAGGCAAAATCTGAAGAAGAGATGGAAATGCTAGTTAGAAATTTCAAGAAGTTCCTAAAGAAGAAAGGCAACTTCAAAAGAAAGCCATCCACTTTTCAAAGGAGAAATCACAGCAAAGGTGACAACTCTTCCAACAACATCACATGTTATGAATATGGAAAGATTGGCCACATGAAGCTTGACTGTCCAAAGCATCAAAAGAAGGACAAAACTAAAAGTTTGACTCAAAGGACAAGAAGTGGAAAAGGCCAAGAAAGACCTACATTGCTTGGGATGATAATGATCTAGAATCCACTTAAGAATCAGAATCTGAGGAGGCAAACTTGTGCTTGATGGCTAGCAATCATAGTGATTCAGAAAGTGAAGTAAGTTCTGATTATCAACCTTCTTATGATGAATTGCAAAATGCTTTTGAAGAACTTCATAAAGAATCCATTACACTTGCTAGATTGCTAAATAAGTCTAATAAAACCATCACATGCCTAGAAAAGAAAAATTTTGTTTTAAACAAAGAGCTAGATGAATTAAAAATAGAAAGTTATGTTGTAAAAGATAGATTAGCTACTGTTTTGGAACCACCTATATGCTCTAATTGTTCTAAGTGTTGCACATTGACTAAAGAAGTTGAAAAACTGAAAAACGATTTAGCCAAGTTCACAAATGGTAGAGATAACTTGAATGCTTTGTTAGGACAGCAAAAATGTGTTTATGATAAGGTTGGAATAGGCTATAAACCTAAGATACATGAGAAATCTTTCAAGAAATTTTTTGTTGCACCTACGACATCAAACACACCATTTGTTAAATGCAATTTTTGTGCTAGAAAAGGTCACACAGCTTCTACATGTCAATACATAAAATCAGCATATAATAAATCCAAGTATGTGTCGGTTCCTAAAGTAACTATTGCTACAACTAACTCAAAAGGGCCCAAACAGATTTGGGTACCTATAGCAGAAACATGAAATTCTGTTTTGTAGGTGTGGTGGAAGGTCAAGAGCAAAAATTGGAATCATGACATAGAGCCTTCACCAAACACAAAATGGGTAACAATAAAGAAATAATGTTGAATAAATATGTTTTCTAATTATCATTATTAATGTATGATTGTGAATCTTTCTGTGTTGACTTATATATCATTGTATAGTACGTCTACATTGTTGTATTAAAGTTATTTGATCAATCTTGGAATAATCATATGGAATTTGTGTCTCAAGTAGAACCTAAGAACATAGATGATGCTATAATTGATGAACATTGGAGGATGGCTATGCAAGATGAGTTAAACCAGTTTGAAAGAAACCAAGTTTGGAAACTAGTGCCTAAACCCAAGAACTGTCAAGTAATAGGTACAAAATGGGTTTTTAGGAATCAACTAGATGAAAATGGTATAATTGTAAGAAACAAGGCTAGATTGGTAGCCAAAGGGTATAACCAAGAAGAAGCATAGATTATGATGAAACATATGCACCAGTAGCAAGATAAGAAGCTATAAGAATGCTATTTGCTAATGATTGCATAATGGGATTTAAATTGTATCAAATGGATGTTAAGAGTGATTTCTTAAATGGATTTATACAAGAGGAAGTGTATGCTGGTCAACCACCTGGTTTTGAGAATAATGAATTGCCTAACCATGTTTATAAACTGTCTAAAGCACTATATGGCTTAAAGCAAGCTCCTAGAGCTTGGTATGAAAGGTTAAGTAATTTTCTCATTGAAAAAGGATTTAAAAGAGGAAAAGTTGACACAACTTTGTTCACTAAGAAAAAGGCACACAACATTTTACTTTTACAAATATATGTGGATGATATAATTTTTGGTGCCACTAATGAGCATTTGTGCAATGAGTTTGCAAGTCTTATGCAGAGTGAGTTTGAAATGTCAATGATGGGTGATCTGAACTTTTTCCTTGGACTGCAAATAAAGCAAACTAAAAATGGAATCTTTGTTAGCCAAACCAAGTACTGCAATGAGTTGATCAAGAAGTTTGGTGTAACAGCCTGATTTTAATTATATTATTCAACTTGTTAAAACATAATTAATTATATTTTAATTTGAGAGTTAGAAAGTGTTTTTGATTAAAATAAAATCATATTCATAGTCTACTTTAAGGTAGAGGGTTACGGTAAAAATTTCGGTTGAAAATTCAGACAAAAGCCGATCTGCGTTTTCATTGCCGGAACAAGTTTACTGTGCAGAAAACCTAATTTTGACCCGTGAACGAGACGGTTAGTATTTTTAATATGTTTCCTTCAACTTTGGTTATTTCAAAAATTTTCGTTTAAAAATGGAATATAATATTTTATTCGGGCGAAAACATCGGAAGAATTACGATCGGAAAATACAATCGGGTATGAAATGGAGCAGATTAGGGAGCACAAAAGAATTGAAGTGACTTGATGGGACTTGATGGAAATGGGTTATGACACACTCCAAAAGTATAATCATCACACTTTTCAAATTATAACATATTATATTCTAAAAACCTATTTTTCTCTTTCCTCTTCAACCAAGCAAGTCTTAAAGACAAAACTTGCTCTCCAAGCTCATCCTCTCTCCAAAATTTCGTTCTCCCCTCTCCCTCCTCTATTTAATCATCACTCATCTTCATTCTCTCATTTTCTTCCTCCATCTTCATACTTCTTCAACTTCTTCCATTTCTTCTTTTTTTTCAAACACATAAAGCTTCCATTTTTATTAATCTTTTCCACTTGAGTTCTTCATTAAAGTTCTTCCTTATAATAAGGGTAATGCTCTCATATGAATCTTTTTGTAAGTTTCATCTTTTATTTCTTAGTTTACTTTATGTGTTCTTTATATGCTTTAAACTTCTAAAATCTCTCTAAAATGGTAGAAAACTCCTTTTGAGTTGAAACCACTTTCTCTAGTCTTGTATTAACTTATATTTTCACATACTAAAAGGTTGTGTAAAACAAAAATCTCTACCTATCTCTTCTAATGAAGGCTGAATGCCTGCATTTGTGACCTAGGAAGTTTTTGTTTCAACTTTTGGAATATGATCATGTGTTTTAGTTTCTAACTATCCATTGATCTTAAATCTATAAATCTTGGAAGTTTTGATAGCTTGTTCCTGTGATGGCTTAAAATATGAATAAGTAAGCCTAGTATACTATGTTTCAACCTTCCAAGTATGATCATGGATTTAGAACTCTTAATACCTTGTGATTCTAAACCTAAGAGTTATTGTTAAACAAAGAATATTTTTCTCGTCATCCTATGATGGCCGAAACTTAGTGTTTAGGTGCTAGGATGTATGAGTTTAAGTTTGGAGATTGGAATGTTTAAGTTTCCATTGTTTTCCAAAATGATCATGGACTTGAGCTCCATAAGATATTTGGATGCTAAGTCTAAGAGATTGGAAAGTTTAAAGATTTCTAACCTATAAATCCTATGAAGGCCGAACCTAGAAGGTTATAGAGCTAGGATACTTTGTTCTTATTTTTCCAAAATGATCATGGTTTTGAGCTCCTTAATACATATGGATTCAAAACCTAAGAGATTGGAAAGTTTAGTGAATGCTAGCCTATTTTACTAGCCTTGGCCGAATACCCTAAGTTTATAACTTAGTGGGATTTTAATTCAACTTTGTTAAATGATCATTGTTTATGAACTCCTAACACTTAAGGATTATAAATCCATGAGTTGTATAATTTTCGGGAATCTCTAACCCTAAGAACTAGTCTTGGCCGAACCTATACCTTGTGGTTTAGTGTTCTTGTTTGATTTTAACTTGTGATTTTGTGTTCATAACCTTAGACTTCCATTGCGAAGGAAACGAGGATGTTCGTGGTATACCTCTTCGAGCATCTAATCTCCTTACCTTCACAGAAGGTGGAGTTAGTACTTTGTGGTGTGAAGACGAGGAGCTTCGAGTTCGGGAGTTCGGTGATAACCCAGGTGGGGGAAAGAACCAACCTATCGTCGGAATGGATATGTAGTAGATTATATAATAATTGTGTAGGGCAACCTAAACCCTACTAGTAGTCGAGTAATTGACCAGACCAAAATCACATTGGAAACCTTTTCTGAAAAGCCAATGGCGATTCGAGGATTGTAGGTTTATCGATATTAGGTTGATTTTATATTCTTGATGGTTGATTTGAGCTTATAACCTTTATTGAATTGATTTTTGTGCTATGTTGGTGATATTGGAATATTTTGATTGATATTGTGTTATGCATGATCTGCCTGGTTTTTATTATTATGCTTAGTGGATTTTAAGCAAAGATATATATGTTGTCTACGAGATGATTTTTTTAGGTGTGAGGATAATGATGATTTAGAAGTGCCTAACTTAGATGATGTATGTTAAAGAGATGTTATGGCATAGAATGTGTCAAGTTCTAATGGAAGGTTAAGGCACTAGGATGTTGTTAAATCGGGTTGGTGGGATTCAAGTATAGGTGTTGTTGTCCATGACCGTGTATTGGTAATATAATACACAAGGACAAAAGTGTATTGTTAATATAATACACCAAGACAAAAGTGTATTTGTAATATAATACACAAAGACAAAAGTGTATTGGTAATATAATACGCAAGGACATCTGTGTGTTGGTAATATAATACACCGTGTATTGGTAATATTATACACGCAAAACACTTTTGTGTATTGGTAATATAATACACCGTGTATTGGTAATATAATACACGTAAAACACTTGTGTATTGGCAATATAATACACCGTGTACTGGTAATATAATACATGTAAAATCAAGAGTTCTCGCGAGACCACTTCCACCTTAGGGAATGGGGGTGGAACACCTAAACGGGAATGGGGGTGGAACACCTTAACGGGAATGGAGGTGTGCACTAGGTGGAACCTCCTAACGGGAATGAGAGTGTGCCCCGATGCAAATGAGGGATGGTGACAGGAGTGGTAGTGGCCACGATAACGTAAAGACATGGTGACAGGATTAGAGAGGTTACGTTAAAATAACGTGTTAGATTGCCTAAGAGTAAAGGTAGAGGATGATATATATTAACCTGAGGATGATTCGTTAGTTATGTGTGTTTATTGTCTGTGACAATTACTGCATAATTTACTATGACTCTTTTCCGCTTTTTGATGATAGAACTGTTTCTTATCCCCTGTATATTTCTCTATGTTGTATTTTATCTCCTTGTGGAATCGTACGAGAAGACCCTGTGAATGAGTGTAACCAGGAGGAGTTGGATGGAACTCCATACGAACCAGAGGCTGGAGGACGAGCTGTGACCCATGGTGATTAAGGTCTAGTTAGTTATGGCCGGTGCGTCTCGTGAGGCATATTTTTATTATGTTTTTCGATGTTTAACTTTTTGTCTAAGTATATGCCTGTGAGGGATCCTACTGATAAGATATCCTCCACAGTGTTTTGTAATATGCATAATATACTTATATTGTGATATGCCATTCTATATGAAGTTGTATACTTTATAAGTTAAGTTTTATTTTTTATGTATTTTCACGTTAAGCGTGCGATTAAGTAATTAAATAATAAGGTTTTAATCTAATGACAAAAAGGGGCACAACGGGATGTCTCATTTTGGTATCAGAGCAGTTTGGTTCTAAAACGGACTGTGGGATTATGTCCGATCAGAATCAAGGACTGCGAGGTTTAGGATGTTGTTATTGGCCATATCTAGTTGAATCCACATCGGATATTGACTATGCTTAGAAGTTGTGTAGTGAGTACGAACGCGATAACTAACTTTGGTATGCAGCAATCGGTAGCTGATGATAGAGGAGCCAGTGTTCAGAGAGGAGGAGCTGGAAAAAGGAGTTCCAGCAGCAGGACTGCCGATGGTCAGACCTCAGGCCACTGGGAGAGTGTTTACTGTGAAGAGAGATGAATCCTCTCAATCTGGGGATCTTATACCAGGTATGTATTTGATATCTGGTAGACTTTGTTTGTTTGTCTAATTAGCATGATAGACAAGAAAGTGATGAGAGTTTTGTTTAGGTATAGTTGTTACTGGTAGGATGTGAACCCTTAAGATCAATATCAGTGAGTGAGACAATTACTATACGTCAAATGTTGATCGAGGCATAGTATTACCAAGAGAATCTAAGGTAGTGATCAAATACTCGTAGTTTGTATGGATGGTATGAATTTGGAAGATTAAAGGAAAAGTACCTATAGTAGTTTTACCTAAGATGAATATGATCAGGAAAGATAACTTCTTTTGGTTTTAATTACATTATGAGGTGCAATAATGTTCTTTTGAGGATTAAGATATGCGATTTTGATATAATCTGGAATAGTGGAATACGCTACAAGGATCTAAGACTGTGAATGGATACATTAAGTAGGAAGTTAGGGTAGTATTGATTGCGGTGTTAATTGTAGAAGTTAGATGTTGAAATGGATTGTGGTGTTAATTGCGGGAGTTAGATGTTGAAATAAGGTCCTCTAGTGGATCAGTTGTAAGAAGAAGGAAAAGATTAAGATTTAATTATGTCCTTCAAAGATGATAGATCAAGGTGAAATGTTAAGGACAATGAATATAATGTAGTGATTGATTGTTTCGAGGATAAATAGAACGATATAAGAATGAATTCTATTATAAAGTTACTGTTGTCACCTAGGGGAAAGACAACGATGGGAAATATAATGTGGGATCTTTAGATTAAGATACGATTACAAGATGAGGTCTAGTTTTGAGTTAAGAAATTCCGAGGACAGAAATTTTTTTTTTAGAGGGGTAGTAATGTAACAGCCTGATTTTAATTATGTTGTTCAACCGGTTAAAATATAATTAATTATATTTTAATTTGAGAGTTATAAAGTGTTTTTTATTAAAATAAAATCATACTCATAGTCGACTTTATGGTAGAGGGTTACGGTAAAACTTTCGGTTGAAAATTCAGACGAAAGCCGGTCTGCGTTTTCACTGCCGGTACAAATTTACTATGCAGAAAACCTAATTTTGACCCGTGAACAAGACGATTAGTGTTTTTAATATGTTTCCTTCAACTTTGATTATTTCGAAAATTTTCGATCAAAAATGGAATATAATATTTTATTCGGGCAAAAATGTAACATCCCTGACTGCTCTATGGATTGACGACTGTCCCCACAGACCAACACGGGTCTTTTCAGCATGCTTTGTCCTCACTTACACGCTTCCTGGGAAATTGTAACACCCTGTTTTTCCTAAGCTTTCTGTAGCAGTAAATACATATTTAAATGTGTTTATTTTAGATTAAATTCGGAGGATGATTTTAATTAAACTAAAATCATTTTCTTGTGTTCTTATATCATATGAAGTTACGGTAAAACTTTCGGTTGAAAATTCAGATGGAAGCCGGTCTGCGTTTTCACTGCCGGTGCAAGTTTACTGAGCAGAAAACCTAATTTTGACCCATGAATGAGATAGTTAGTGTTTTTATTATGTTTCCTTCAACTTTGGTTATTTTGAAAATTTTCGTTCAAAAATAAAATAAAATATTTTATTCGAGTGAAAATGTCGGAAGAATTACGATCGGAAATGCAACCGGGTACGAAATGGAGCAGAATAGGAGACATAAAAGGCTTGAGGTGAGATGAGGGAATGAGGTGACTCACTAGAGGTATGGCCTAAGCTACCTCCTAAAAAGTGGTCATAATGGCACTTTTTGAAATATATCATATTATAGAGTTGGGCTATGGTACACCACCCACATTTTACACCACCCACTACACCACCCATGTGGCAAATTTTGGCCCAATCAAATTGCCACATAGGTTGGTCAAAATTTCAAACTTTCTAGTTGTATTATACTGTAGTCAAACTATATGAATACAATATATTGTAGTATAATATATGTGCTTTTTGTATTTGCAAATTTAACTCATATTAAAATAATGTTTTTTGATTAAAAAAACTGATTATATTGCAAAATATTATTGACAACGAACATTATTTTAATTCATATTAAAATATTATTTTGTAATATAATCAGTTTTTTAATCAAAAAAACATTATTTTAATATGGGTTAAATTTGCGAATACAAAGAGTACATATACTATACTACAATATATTGTATTCATATATTTGACTACAGTAGAAATACAACTAGAAAGTTTGAAATTTTGACCAAACCCATGTGGCAATTTGATTGGTCCAAAATTTGGCACATATGGGTGGTGTAGTGGGTGGTGCAAAATATGGGTGGTGCACCTTAGCCCAACCCCATATTATTATATTCTAAAAACTTATTTTTCTCTTTCCTCTTCAACCAAACAAGGCACAAGGTCAAAACTTGCTCTCCAAGCTCATTCCCCTCTCCTCAATTTCGTGCCACTCTCTCCCCTCTCTATATATACCAATTTCATTTTCACTTCATCATATTCCTCCTTCAAACTCCATTAAACCTTCATCTTCTTCTTTCTTCTAAAAGTTCAAGCTCTTAAAGCTTTAGTTTTTATTCATCTTTTCTACTTAAGTTCTTCATTAAAGTTCTTCCTTATACTAAGGGTAATGCTCTCATATAAATCTTTTTGCAAGTTTCATCTTTTATTTCTTAGTTTACTTTATGTGTTCTTTATATGCTTTAAACTTCTAAAATCTCTCTAAAATGGTAGAAAACTCCTTTTGAGTTGAAACCACTTTCTATAGTCTTGTATTAACTTATATTTTCACATACTAAGAGGTTGTGTAAAATAAAAATCTATATCCATCTCTTCCAATGAAGGCCAAATGCTTGCATTTGTGACCTAGGAAGTTTTTGTTTCAACTTTTGGGATATGATCATGTGTTTGAGTTTCTAACTATCCCTTAATCTTGAATCTATAAATTTTGGAAGTTTTGATAGCTTGTTCCTATGATGGCCGAAAAATATGAATAAGTAGGCCTAGGATACTATGTGTCAACTTTCCAAGTATTGACCATGTATTTAGCACTCTTAATACCTTGTGATTCTAAACCTAAGAGTTATTGTTAAGCAAAGAATATTTTCCTCATAATCCTATGATGGCCGAAACTTAGAGTTTAGGTGCTAGGATGTTTGAGTTTTTATTTTTCCAAAATGATCATGGACTTGAGCTCCATAAGATATTTGGATGCTAAGTCTAAGAGATTGGAAAGTTTAAGGATTTCTAACTTGTTTATTCTATGTTATTAAAGCTAGTATGTATTACTTTCATTTCTCCAAGATGATCATGGACTTGAGCTCCATAAGATATTTGGATGCTAAGTATAAGAGATTGGAATTTTTAAGTTTCCATTGTTTTCCAAGATGAACATGGACTTGAGCTCCATAAGATATTTGGATGCTAAGTCTAAGAGATTGGAAAGTTTAAAGATTTCTTGCTTATAAATCCTATGAAGGCCGAACCTAGAAGGTTATGTACCTAGGATACTTTGTTCTTATTTTCCAAAATGATCATGGTTTTGAGCTCCTTAATACATATGGATGCTAAACATAAGAGATTGGAAAGTTTAGTGAATGCTAACCTATTTTACTAGCCTTGGCCGAATACCCTAAGTTTATAATTTAGTGGGATTTTAATTCAACTTTGTTAAATGATCATTGTTTATGACCTCCTAACACTTAAGGATCATAAATCCATGAGTTGTATAATTTTCGGGAATCTCTAACCCTAAGAACTAGTCTTGGCCGAACATATACCTTGTGGTTTAGTGTTCTTGTTTGATTTTAACTTATGATTTTATGTTCATAACCTTAGACTTCCATCGCGGAGGAAACGAGGACGTTCGTGGTATACCTCTTCGAGCATCTAATCTCCTTACCTTCACAGAAGGTGGAGTTAGTACTTTGTGGTGTGACGACGAGGAGATTTGAGTTCGGGAGTTCGGTGATAACCCAGGTGGGGGAAAGAACCAACCTATCGTCGGAATGGATAAGTAGTAGATTATATAATAATTGTGTAGGGCGACCTAAACCCTACTAGTAGTCGAGTAATCGACCAGACCAAAATCACATTGGAAACCTTTTCTGAAACGCCAATGGCGATTCGGGGATTGTAGGTTTATCGATATTAGGTTGATTTTATATTCTTGATGGTTGATTTGAGCTTATAACCTTTATTGAATTGATTTTTGTGCTATGTTGGTGATATTGGAATATTTTGATTGATATTGTGTTATGCATGATCTGCCTGGTTTTTATTATTATGCTTAGTGGATTTTAAGCAAAGATATATATGTTGTCTACGATATGATTGTTTTCGGTGTGAGGATAATGATGATTTAGAAGTGCCTAACTTAGATGATGTATGTTAAAGAGGTGTTATGGCATAGAATATGTGTCAAGTTCTAATGGAAGGTTAAGGCACTAGGATGTTGTTAAATCGGGTTGGTGGGATTCAAGTATAGGTGTTGTTGTCCATGACCGTGTATTGGTAATATAATACACAAGGACAAAAGTGTATTGGTAATATAATACACCAAGACAAAAGTGTATTGGTAATATAATACATAAAGACAAAAGTGTATTGGTAATATAATACGCAAGGACATCTGTGTATTGGTAATATAATACACCGTGTATTGGTAATATAATACACCGTGTATTGGTAATTTAATACACGTAAAACACTTCTGTGTATTGGAAATATAATACACCGTGTATTGGTAATATAATACACGTAAAACACTTCTGTGTATTGGTAATATAATACACCATGTATTGGTAATATAATACACGTAAAACACTTGTGTATTGGTAATATAATACACCGTGTATTGGTAATATAATACATGTAAAATCAAGAGTTCTCGTGAGACCACTTCCACCTTAGGGAATGGGGGTGGAACAGCTAAACGGGAATAGGGGTGGAACACCTTAACGGGAATGGAGGTGTGAACTAGGTGGAACCTCCTAACTGGAATGAGGGTGTGCCCCGATGCAAATGAGGGATGGTGACAGGAGTGGTAGTGGCCACGATAACGTAAATACATGGTGACAGGATTAGAGAGGTTACGTTAAAATAATGTGTTTGATTGCCTGAGAGTAAAGGTAGAAGATTATATATTAACCTGAGGATGATTCATTAGTTATGTGTGTTGATTGTCTATGACAATTACTGTATAATTTACTATGACTCTTTTCCGCTTTTTGATGTTAGAACTGTTTCTTATCCCCTGTATATTTCTGTATGTTGTATTTTATATCCTCGTGGAATCGTACGAAAAGACCCTGTGGATGAGCGTAATCAGAAGGAGTTGGATGGAACTCCCTACGAACCGGAGGCTGGAGGACGAGTTGTGACCCATGGTGATTAAGGTCTAGTTAGTTATGGCCAGTGCGTCTCCTGAGGCGTATTTTTGTTATGTTTTCCACTGTTTAACTTTTTGTCTAAGTATATGCCTGTGAGGGATCCTACTGATAGGTTATCCTCAACAGTGTTTTGTAATGTGCATAATATACTTATATTGTGATATGCCATTCTATATGAAGTTGTATACTTTATAAGTTAAGTTTTAATTTTTAAGTATTTTCATGTTAAGCGTGCGATTAAGTAATTAAATAACGAGGTTTTAATCTAATGACACAAAGGGGCGCAGCGGGGTGTCTCATACTGGACCTTGCAACAATACTGGGAGAATACTGATTTGAGCATAAACCCCACAAATTAGGTAACCAATTGTTCCTATCATTTACTGCAAACAAATAAATATTTAATCTAGGCAAATAATCAATTGGCAGTTGCTGAATGGAGATCCATGGCTCAACAATAAAGACAAAATCTGGCTTATTCAAACTACAAAGCTTCTTGAAAACCAATCTTGAATCAGGGTTTCCAATGCCCCTAATATTCCATAATAACAACTTCATTGATCATTGTTTTTTGGATCCACCCTTGGAACTGTCACACCCCGTTTTTCGTGTTAAGCCTTTAAGTGCTTTTGTGTGTGCTTTAGATGTTAAGTTTGGCCTTAGGAGTGTTGTCAAGGGCTAGTGGGACTTCTCAAGTGAGGAATTCCTTTCTGATGCATGAGAACGGTCATGCTCAAGTATCAGCACGCTCATGCTCAAGGTGCATGCTTGGTGGCTGTCTAGGCCATAAGCACGGTCGTGCTTAATGGGGAGCACGACCGTGCTCAACGCGCTCGTTGATGTTGTTTTTGTTTGACCATGCTTATGTGAGCACGACTCCGTGCTCATGTTAAGCACGGCTGTGCTTAGTGGGGAGCACGGTCGTGCTCGAGTCAGAGTTTATAAATAGAGAGCAGTGTCTGCGAGGATTACGAGTGTAAACCTTATTTTTGCACATTGGACAGTCCTAGTATGGCAGAAACCTCTTCCCTTTACTTTCCCTTGATCCACTTGAAATTCTTGGTGATCTTGAGTCCGTTTGGGAGAGAGTGGAACGCGCTAGTATCATTTAAGGTAATGTTGTCTTCCCTCTCTCTCTCTCTCTAAGTCTCATTTCTATTATTAGATCTAGAGACTAATTGGTTGATTTCTTCTTGTTTGGCCAAGGCATGGAAAACTCATCGAGCCGCTCGAGGGAACGTGTCTAGTTTGCCCACATTATCGTTTTGGGAATATTCATACCAGGTATGGGGAGAAGGGCTAGTATAAACATGTAGGGTATGGGGTAGCGTAAGATGAGGGTTAACCATGACCCGATTGCATGCTAATTGTCTAGTTGATATTGTATGATGTTGTTTGTTACTTCCTTGTCATGATGATTTGTATGATTCATTGTTATTAATATGCCTAATTGTGTATGATGTTTAATGATGCAATGGATGAATGTTCATGGTTATGATGATGTTGTTATGATGATATGGATGTCTTGCTCTGGATGAATGTTTGATTGTTGAGGATGTTAAGGCCAACAAATAAGTCTTAATTAATTAATAGGGCTTGATAATGATGTTTAAGACGTTAAAATACATTAACAATGATAAATGAAAATTAACAATGATGTGTTCCCAGTTGTTCATAAGACATGAATATAGTATGAAAGGAAAGGATATGCTCATAGGGCTTAGTTAAAGACCCTAGGATTGATTAGAGAGTGTTTAGGGACGTTAATAATAAGCTGAAATTAAAGGGTTAATTCCCCATAATGATAAGACATGAAGACCAGTTAAGAATAATGAAGCTGATGAGCAATGGTATAGTTAAAGCCAATAGGTTTGATCCTTGGACGCCCTAGGAATCTTAGCAAGGGTTCTTCAACCTTTCTGCCTAGAAACAGTACGGCCACGCTCCATTAGGCACGGCCGTGCTCAATAGTCAGCATGACCATGCTTGACTTATCAGTCAGTACGCCCGTGCTGTACAGACCAGAACATAGAAAGTAGAACAGGGATTTGTAACATCCCTGACTGCTATATGGAATGACGACTGTCCCCACAAACCAACACAGGTCTTTTCAGCATGCTTTGTCCTCACTCACACGCATCCTGGGAAAACTTCCCAGGAGGTCTCCCATCCCATAATTGCTCCAAGTCAAGCATGGTTAACTGTGGAGTTTTTAAGTGATGGGTTACCGAAAAGAAGATGCATCTTATTGTAAGACTCAATAACTTGAGATTTTGATATATGACAAATACAATTTAATGTGTGTGCAAGTGTTTTAGTGTCAAATTGCAAAGACATGTATCAAGCAGTGATCAACAAGTTCATTAAGCAAATTCAAGTAAAATATTCAAGGAAGAACTTGAAGGAATCAAGGAGCTGCATGTAGAAATCAAAAGAGAAAAGTCAAATATCAAAGGATCATCAAGACCAAGCTTAACGGAGAATTTTAGATTTAAGTCTTAGATGATTTGTAAGAGAAAGAAATCTCTTAGTCACAAAATAGCTCAGCTAAAAAGATGCATGAAGAAAATCAATTTTCATAACCTGTATTAAAAGGAATAAGTTTTTGTTAATGAAAATGATTTTTGGAAATAAGAAATAGATTTGATCAGGAATGGATCCCCTGTGTTCTTAGTCTGATAAACTCAGAATACACAAGATTCTAATCATGCTCGTCCACTGAAGTGATAGAAGCACTCGTCCAATAAAGTGACAGAAGTGTTCGTCCACTAAAGTGATACAAGCGCTCGTCCACTAAAGTGACAGAAGTGCTCGTCCACTAAAGTGACAGAAGTGCTCGTCCACTAAATTGGTACAAGCGCTCGTCCACTAAAGTGACAAAAGTGCTCGTCCACTAAAGTGATACAAGCGCTCATCCACTAAAGTGACAGAAGTGTCCGTCCACTAAAGTGACAGAAGTTCTTGTCCACACAAGTGACAAAAGCGCTCGTCCACACAAGTCTTTGGACTTACTAAGTCCTTAATGAGAAGCTCTGTCCAATGACATGGAATCTGGAGCTCGTCTACTAGGTTATGTTCAACCAGATAAAGCAATCCGTCCAATGACGTGGCATATGGAGCTCGTCTGCTATCAACTACGAGCCCTGAGGATTGAAGATGACGCCAATGTAGAATCTTATTTCAGGCACCAGAATCAAGAAAACAGATTCTGTTATCAGACTCCAATCTGTTTTGATTGATCCCAACGGCTATAACTTATTTTATATATAAAGTGGGATCAAAAGAACACTTTTAACAAGAATATATCATAACAATAACATATCATAACACATATCAGAAAGTTTGCAAAATCGATTTGAAAAATCAATTGTGAAAATCATTCATCATCTTTCTTGAGCTTATTGTGAAAAGAGTGTTTCATTCTTATAAGTTCTTCAATTTGTATATCTGACTATTGAAAGTTAGGAATCAATTTTTCGTTCTATTTGATTGTAAAGAGAGAGGGAGTCTCTCTGTGTGATTAGGGTGAGGTATCGCTAAGGAAGAACATTGAGGCTCATCACAAGAGTGTGGTATCTCGAGGTGAAGGAGTGCTCTGTGGTGTAAAGGTTTTTGAAGCTACCTGGCTAAAGCTTGTTGTGTTAGTGTGTGAAAACCCACAGGTGGAGTGGGGACTGGATGTAGGTCACAGGGGTGGTGACTAAACCAGTATAAATCCGGTTATGTGGTATCTCTAAACTCAAACTCTTTAATTTTTGTCTTGCGCATATAACTGTGATCTTGATGTTCTAAGTATTCAATTGATATCAGTTCTTGATCTGCATAATCAGTATTGAACCTTGAGTAAACTGTAATAGTAATTGTCTATTCAATTTTATTCTCAAGGATCAATATTTGAATTAAATCTTGCATCATATGTGATCAAATTCGAATAGCTTAATTTCTGTTTCTTAATCACTAAAACTGAAACCTGCAAGTTTGTTCTTGATTGTTAATGCTTGTATCTGAAACTTGCATAACGTGTTCTTATTTTTTAAAGGCTTAATCAGTTTATGTATTTTGTTATTATTGAGTTTTGAACCTGAACCTATTCTGTGATCTATTAATTTTGAATCAATCTTTCTTATCCTCATCACCTTCTATTCAAGATTTCATAAAAAGCCCTTCACTGTTTTTGTAAAAGATCCTGAGGCAACTCTGATTTGAATTCGAAAAGGAAGAATTTTTGAAAACTCAATTCACCGCCCCCCTCGAGTCGTAGTCGTTGAAGCCAAAACAACAATTGGCATCAAAGCTAAACTCTTTAGTTTGGCTTAACAGCTATAAGAGTATGGCTTCCAATGACTGTTTGAATGAAGGGGCTTCCCTTGCACGCCCTCCTGCCTTCAATGGATCTGAGTATATCTATTGGAAGGAAAGAATGGTAATCTTTCTTGAGGCAGCATGTGTTGACATATGGGATGTAGTAGAAAATGGACCATTTGTCCCGTCTACTATAGATGCTAATGGTGCTCCAAGAAATAAGCCTAAAACTGAATGGAATGAGAATGATAAGAAAAGAGTTCAATATAATGCACGTGCTAAGAATATTATAACATCTGCTTTAAGCCGTGATGAGTTTTTCAGGGTTTCAAATTACAAATCAGGAGAGGAGATGTGAGATACATTGCAAGTAACACATGAAGGAACCACAGATGTAAAGAGAGCAAGAATGAACACATACACACATGAATATGAGTTATTTCGCATGAATCGAGGAGAACCTATGACTGAAATGCAAAAGAGATTCACTCACATTGTCAACCAACTTGCTGGTCTTGGAAAAGCTATATCAAATGAGGATCAAATTAACAAAGTAATAAGATGCTTGAGCAGGGAATGGCAAGCTAAAGTCACTGCAATCTCAGAATCCAGAGATCTGTCTTCAATGACCATTGCTACCTTGTTTGGAAATCTGCAAGAGCATGAATTGGAGTTGAGCATACTGAATGAGAATGAAGAAACTGACAAAAAGAAAAAGGGATTGGCTCTGAAATCACAAGTCAGAGAAGTAGAAGACAGTGATGATGATGATTCAGCACAAGAGGCAGAATCTGAAGAAGAGATGGGAATGCTAGTTAGAAAATTCAAGAAGTTCCTAAAGTAGAAAGGCAACTTCAAAAGAAAGCTATCCACCTTTCAAAGGAGAAATTTCAGCAAAGGTGACAACTCTTCCAACAACATCACATGCTATGAATGTGGAAAGATTGGCCACATGAAGCTTGACTGTCCAAAACTGCAAAAGAAGGACAAAGCAGAAAAGTTTGACTCAAAGGACAAGAAGTGGAGAAAGCCAAGAAAGGCCTACATTGCTTGGGATTATAATGATGTAGATTCCACCGAAGAATCTGAATTTGAGGAGGCAAACTTATGCTTGATGGCCAGCAATAACAGTGATTCAGAGAGTGAAGTAAATTCTGATTCACAACCTACTTTTGATTAATTGCAAGATGCATTTGATGAGTTACATGCTGAATATCTTAAGATTGCTAAACAACTTGTCTCATCTAGAAAAATAATTGCTAAACAACGTGATGATTATGCATGCTTGAAAATGAAAGAAAAAGAACAAGAAGCTAGGAATAAGGTCTTGATTGCATCTAGCTCTAATTGTTCTAAGTGTTGTACATTGACTAAAGAAGTTGAAAAACTGAAAAATGACTTAGCCAAGTTCACAAATGGTAGACATAACTTGAATGCTTTATTAGGACATCAAAAGTGTGTTTATGATAAGGCTGGAATAGGCTATAAACCAAAGATACGTGAGAAATCTTTCAAGAAATTTTTTGCTGCACCTACGACAACAAACACACCATTTGTTAAATGCAATTTTTGCGCTAGAAAAGGTCACACAACTTCTACATGTCAATACATAAAATCAGCATACAATAAATCTAAGTATATATGGGTTCCTAAAGGAACTATTGCTGCAACTAACTCAAAAGGACCCAAACAGATTTGGGTACCTAAAACACAAACATGATTCTGTTTTGTAGGTGTGTTGGAAAGCCAAGAATGTGAAATGGTATCTTGACGGTGGCTGTTCCAAGTACATGACTGGAGACAAAACCAAGTTCCTTTCCTTTACCCCCTAAGTCAAGTGGTAGTGTTACCTATGGAGACAACAATAAAGGGAGAATACTTGGCATTGGCAACATTGGAAGTGACTCAACAACAATCATTGAGGATGTACTATATGTTGAGGGACAGAAACACAACCTATTAAGTATCAGTCAACTATGTGACAAAGGCTTCAAGGTAAAATTCAATTCCAATAGTTGCTTAATAGAAAATCGGCATGATGAAAATTTGAAATTAATTGGACATAGGACAGATAACATCTATATACTTGATTTAGATAATATCTCTTCAAATACTACATGCTGTCTTATTTCAAAAGAAGAAGAGAATTGGCTTTGGCATAGAAGAATTGCACACATTCACATGAACCACTTGAATAAACTGATTTGTAAAGATCTTGTAGTTGGTTTGCCTAAAATGAAATTTGTGAAAGATGGACTATGTGATGCATGTCAAAAAGGAAAGCAAGTTAAGGTCTCTTTTAAATCAAAGAACATTGTTTCAACAACTAAACCCTTGCAACTTTTACATATGGATTTATTTGGTCCATCTAGAACCAAAAGCTTTGGTGGTAACTTGCATGCATTGGTAATAGTAGATGATTACTCTAGATATACATGGACATATTTTCTATCTCATAAGAGTAATTCATTTGCTGCATTTAAGAAAATGGCAAAAATTGTGCAAAATGAAAAGGACATGAAAATTATTTCTATAAGAAGTGATCATAGGGGAGAATTTCAAAATGATGTGTTTGAAAACTTTTGTGATGAGCATGGCATTCAACATAATTTTTATGCTCCTAGAACTCCACAACAAAATGGAGTAGTGGAAAGGAAGAATAGATCATTAGAGGAGATAGCAAGAACTATGTTGAACGACTCTAGCTTGCCAAAACATTTTTGGGCAGATGCTATCAATACAGCCTGCTATGTGCTAAATAGAGTCTTGATAAGACCAATCTTAAAGAAAACCCCTTATGAGCTTTACAAAGGAAGAAAACCAAATATAGCACACTTTCATGTTTTTGGTTGCAAATGCTTTGTTCTTAACAATGGAAAGAATAATCTTGGAAAATTTGATGCAAAGGCTGATGAAGGAATTTTCCTAGGTTACTCTCTATCTAGTAAAGCATTTAGAATATATAATAAGAGAACACAAACTATTGAGGCATCCGTGCATGTGACATTTGATGAGTCTAACCCCAAAAGGTTGGGAAAGGATTCTGTTATTGATAATCTTGCAAATTCAATTGAGAAAAATCTCCTACAAGAGAAACAGGACAATGAAGAAGATGAAAGCTTAAAGAATGAATTGCTGCAGCAGGAGCAAAAAGAACAACAATCTGACCTACCAAAGGAATGGAGGACTGTCAGAAATCGTCCAATTGATAACATCATTGGTGAAATTACAAAGGGGGTAACTACTAGACAATCTCTTAGAAAAGCTTGTAATCATATGGCATTTGTGTCACAAGTAGAACCTAAGAACATAGATGATGCTATAATTGATGAACATTGGATGACGGCTATGCAAGATGAGTTAAACCAGTTTGAAAGAAACCAAGTTTGGAAACTAGTGCCTAAACCCAAGAACTATCAAGTAATAGGTACAAAATGGGTTTTTAGGAATAAACTAGATGAAAATGGTATAATTGTAAGAAACTAGGCTAGATTAGTAGCCAAAGGGTATCACCAAGAAGAAGGCATAGATTATGATAAAACATATGCATCAGTAGCAAGATTAGAAGCTATAAGAATGCTACTTGCTTATGCTTGCATAATGAGATTTAAATTGTATCAAATGGATGCTAAGAGTGCTTTCTTAAATGGATTTATACAAGAGGAAGTGTATGTTGGTCAACCACCTGGTTTTGAGAATAATGAATTGCCTAACCATGTTTATAAACTGTCTAAAGCATTATATGGCTTAAAGCAAGCTGCTCGAGCTTGGTATGAAAGGTTAAGTAATTTTCTCATTGAAAAAGGATTTAAAAGAGGTAAAGTTGACACAACTTTGTTCACTAAGAAAAAGGCACACAACATTTTACTTGTACAAATATATGTGGATGATATAATTTTTGGTGCCACTAATGAGCATTTGTGCAATGAGTTTGCAAGTCTTATGCAGAGTGAGTTTCAAATGTCAATGATGGGTGAGCTGAACTTTTTCCTTGGACTGCAAGTAAAGCAAACTAAAAATGGAATCTTTGTTAGCCAAACCAAGGACTGCAATGAGTTGATCAAGAAGTTTGGCATGGAAAATGCTAAGGAGATGGCTACTCCAATGAGTACCTCCTGTTATCTGGACAAGGATGAGCAAGGTAAACCTGTTAATGTTTCTATCAGAGGTATGATAGGCTCACTACTTTATCTTACTGCTAGTAGGCCAGATATCATGTTTAGTGTATGCATGTGTGCTAGGACTCAAGCAAATCCTAAAGAATCACACTTAATAGCAGTTAAAAGGATAATTAAGTATCTGTTACGAACAAAAGACATGGGATTATCGTATCCCAAGGGAACTACATGTACTTTAATTATCTATTCAGACTCTGATTTTGCTGGTTGTAAACTAGATAGAAAGAGTACTAGTGGAACTTGCCATTTACTAGGAAACTCATTAGTATCATGGTTTAGTAAGAAATAATCTAGTGTGGCTTTATCAACTGTAGAAGCTGAATATGTGGCAGCTAGTAGCCATTGTGTACAGGTTTTATGGATGAAACAACAATTAGTTGATTATGGTGTGCAACTAAACCAAGTTCCTATTAGATGTGACAATACAAGTGCAAATAACCTAACCAAGAATCCCATAATGCACTCTAGAACTAAACACATAGAAATCAGATATCATTTCATTAGAGATCATGTTCAAAGTAGAGAAATTGAGATTGAATATGTTGATACAACTAAACAACTTGCTGATATTTTTACCAAGCCCTTGAACAAGGAAAGTTTCTGTTTCATTAGAAGAGAATTGGGCATAATTGATCAATCCTATAGCTAATCTCAAAAGAAACAAAAGAAAATCAAAAAGGAATAACTAGTTCTACGAATTCATAGGAATTAGAACTTAGTTTTTGAAAGGTAAAATGCCTTAGTTTGTAATTTCGGCTGATGGTTTATGTTCTTTTTGATTTATCCCTGCACCTATCCCTCAATCATGAACAATTTTATATGCTATGTTTGAATGTTTAAATGCTTGCCTTCTCTATTGCTTTGAATGTTTCTTTTCTTTACCTTTTTTATAATGCCAAAAGGGGGAGGAAAAAGTATGATATAGAGAAAGGGGCTAATAACAAATTATACATGCATATGTTGAGGGGGAGCTTATAAGCATACATGACTAATGGGGAGTAAATCAAATTATGCTCTGATTTTTTTTTTTTTTTGCTCTGATATACTTCTGCTCTGATACCATGATATAAATCTGTTAAAAACACTTAGCATCTGCTACACTTATACTCTGATCTTATAATTTGTTAAAAGATTTGTCATAATCAAAAAGGTTGTAAGACTCAATGACTTAGAGATTTTGATATATGACAAATACAATTTAATGTGTGTGCAAGTGTTTTAGTGTCAAATTGCAAAGACATGTATCAAGCAGTGATCAACAAGTTCATTAAGCAAATTCAAGTAAAATATTCAAGGAAGAACTTGAAGGAATCAAGGAGCTGCATGTAGAAATCAAAAGAGCAAAGTCAAAGATCAAAGGATCATCAAGACCAAGCTTAACGGAGAATTTTAGATTTAAGTCTTAATTGATTTGTAAGAGAAAGAAATCTCTTAGTCACAAAATAGCTCAACTAAAAAGATGCATGAAGAAAATCAATTTTCATAACCTGCATTAAAAGGAATAAGTTCTTGTTAATGAAAATGATTTTTGGAAATAAGAAATAGATTTGATTAGGAATGGATCCCCTGTGTTCTTAGTCTGATAAACTCAAAATACACAAGATTCTAATCATGCTCGTCCACTGAAGTGATAGAAGCATTCGTCCAATAAAGTGACAGAAGTGTTCGTCCACTGAAGTGATACAAGCGCTCGTCCACTAAAGTGACAGAAGTGCTCATCCACTAAAGTGACAGAAGTGCTCGTCCACTAAATTGGTACAAGCGCTCGTCCACTAAAGTGATAGAAGTGCTCGTCCACTAAAGTGATACAAGCGCTCGTTCACTAAAGTGACAGAAGTGCTCGTCCACACAAGTGACAAAAGCGCTCGTCCACACAAGTCTTTGGACCTACTAAGTCCTTAATAAGAAGCTCCGTCCAATGACATAGAATATGGAGCTCGTCTACTAGGTTACATTCAACCAGTTAAAGGAGTATCCGTCCAATGACGTGGCATATGGAGCTCGTTTGCTATCAACTACGAGCCCTGAGGATTGAAGACGACGCCGATGTAGAATCTTATTTCAAGCACCAGAATCAAGAAAACAGATTCTATTCTCAAGGATCAATATTTGAATTGAATCTTGCATCATATGTGATCAAATTCGAATAGCTTGATTTCTGTTTCTTAATCACTGAAACTGAAACCTGCAAGTTTGTTCTTGATTGTTAATGCTTGTATCTGAAACTTGCATACTGTGTTCTTAATCTTTAAAGGCTTAATCAGTTTTTGTATTTTGTTATTATTGAGTTTTGAACCTGAACCTATTCTGTGATCTATTAATTCTGAATCAATCTTTCTTATCCTCATCACCTTCTATTCAAGATTTCATAAAAAGCCCTTCACTGTTTTTGTAAAAGATCCTGAGGCAACTCTGATTTGAAAAGTAAAGTTTTTAAAAAGGAAGAATTTTTTAAAAATCAATTCACCCCCCCCCCCCCCCCCCCCACCACCCTCTTGAGTCGTTGAATCCAAAACAACACTTATTGGTATATGTAGTACCAATCAATTCATATAAGTCATCCTTAACTGCATAGTCCCATACCTACATAGTCTCAGGATCTCTCTCATTCCGGTGTGTAATCGGTTCATTCATGTGTCAATCTGCCTAGAAGCCTGTCAGGAGCCGCTCCTTGTTCGTGCCTTCTTGCACCGGTGACCACTCCCGGCCCTCGTCAACCCCGGGTGTCACAGGATCGGGTGTTATAATTCTATGTTAGCTGAATAAGCAACTTTTTATTTTACAGTTTCTTTTTTTGTGACTTAGAAAGAACCACAGTAAATGAGTCCTCCCCATCTTTTTCCAATCCTTCCTATTTAGAATCAGAAGAGATTTCTTCATCTTAACAGTTTTCACTATCATCAGACCACAACCTACCAGCAATTCTCAAGTCCTTTTTGACAATAGGGCAAGGGTGGTTTTTTTGTAAAAGTTATAGAGTTACCTACCATAAGGTTAACATGATCACCTTCAACAGAAAGGTCTCAAACATTAAGATAATGACCCTTTTTAGTAGCAGAAATATTATTATGAGCTTATGAAATGTACCTGAACCAGGATTATTTGAGGAAGATCCACTTGAAGAACCTTCTTTATTAAACTCAACATCATCAGCCCTGACTCTCCTAGAGACAAAAGTATAAGGAGTATAAATAGGAGTCTGCTTTCCATTGTTTGAACTCTGAGTATTAGGGACAATTTCAACAGGGTCGGCATCAGATACATTCCTATCCAAATTCTTGCTGCCATGATCTAACTGATCCTAATTTAAAGAATTTAGCTCATCAAAAACATTCTCAATATTATCTTCCTCACCCATCGAATCAGATTCAGTGATATGCTGATGAGAGTTAAGTGCAGGCCTAATGACTTGATTCTCCAAAGGAGCTCTTCTTAATTCAACATCAATCACCAAGTCAAGCCCATGAATAGCAGCATCATGAGTGTAACAATCTGATTTTTAATTATGCTATTTAATTGGTTAAAATATAATTAATTATATTTTAATCAGAGAGTTAGAAAGTGATTTTAAATAAAATAAAATCATATTCATAGTCTCTCTTATGGCAGAAGGTGACAGTGAAATTTTGGGTTTAAAACTCAGACGGAAACGGGTCTGTGTATTTACTGACAGTATAATTTTATACTGGCAGAAAACTCTAATTTGACCCGAAACTGAAATTTATATATTTTTTATATTTTTTCCGTGAGGAATTCTACTTTCCAAATTTCCGATCAGAAATAAAATACTATGTGTATTCGGACAAATTTTGGTTAAAGTTCGAACGGAAAACAGTCGGTGTTTTCACTGACAGTAAGATTTTAATGATCAGAAAACCTAATTTTGACACATGAACGAAATGGTTTATATTTAAATCATATTTCCAACGAGTTTGGTTAGTTTGAAAATTTTTAACCAAAAATGAAATATTACGCTTTTATTCAAGTGTAAAACCCTAATCGGGAAACCGACGGAATCGGTAACAGAACTGCAGAGATAGAATGCGATATCAGAGGAGCTAAGCTATGGGATTAGTCATCAAGAATTTATGATGCAATTAATGTTAGAAATTATGAGTTTTTAAGTGAAATGACCAAAATGCCCTTTTAGCTTAACCTAACCGACGTTTAGTTAAATTCTAACCATGCTTAAGAAGCCATGGTTAATTCTTGTGGATCAAAATCAGTCACACCTTCATTTAATGTGAGCCACATGTTTATTAACCATAGTTAGCAAGATAACCCTAGTAAAGTTAATTATTAACCATAGTTAGTCAAATATTAATTAAATAATCACAAAACCCATTAATCCAAAAGCTAAAAACCAAACAAGGCCTAAGATTTTCCCTATAAAAAGTCCCTCAAAACCGTGGCCTCCCCTCCCCATTTCACTCTTCATCTTTTTCATTCTTCTTCTTCGTTTTCTTCACAAACTCCATTATCATCTTCAAAAGCTTCAAGTGTTTCAATTGAAGAAACTTGCCAAGATCATCAATCTCCTTCTTCTACTTTCCTAACTTGAGGTAACAAGATCATCTCTTCCATTCTTAAGCTTTTGTTCTTCATATTTCACGAGTTTCCATTTCTAGATCTAAAACTTTAAATAATTCTAGAAAATTGTAGAAAAATCATAAAAATGTGAAACCAATTTCTATGATCTAATTATGATTCCTACTTTCATTATCCAAGAGCATGTCATCAAAACCATTTTCCATTCCTATTTTCTTTAAATGCCCAAAACCCTCTAGAAAGTGGATTTATTGATTTTGTTTGATTTGTGAAATCTAATGATTGATTCAAGCTCTCTAATGCTTATGTTATCTAAATCCAAGAGTTTGAATCAAAAGGAATTTTCTAACCTATTTTGTTATAGGAGGCCGAAACCCTGAGGGAAAGAGATTGGATTATCTTTGTTCAATATTAGGCTTATGATAATTTATATTGTCTCTATGATTCCTTAGTATCCTTAATCCAAGAGATTGAGAGGTTTGAAAATCGTAGCCAATTTCATCATACATGGCCGAAACCTTAACCTATTTGGTTAGAGGATTTTGTTTCATATTTTTGAATTATAGCAATTTATCTATGTTAGATAATACCATAGGAACTAGCATCCAAAAGATTAGAAGGAGAAAATGGTCCTAGCCCTAATTTAAATTGAATGGACGAACCTAGCTATTCTAGGATTAAGGGTGATTTTGTTAATTAATTATAGTTACGTTGTTTGGTTCAAGGTAAATATTAAGCTGTGATGTGATAGTGAGGAATGTCGAGTTCGGGATCTCAGTTCTAACTTAGGTGGGGGAAAGAACCAATCTACCTCGGAATCGATAAGTAGTATATTATATAATAATTTTGTAGGGCAACCTAAACCCTACTAGTAGTCGAGTAATCGACAAGACCAAAATCACATTGGAAACCGTTTCTGTAAAACCAATGGTGATTCGGGGATTGTAGGTTTATCGACATTAGGTTGATTTTCATGTAGCTGATGATGTCAGAGTTTATGTTGTTGAATTTACTGTGATATGCTGGTTGAGATATTCCATTGCATGTGACGTATTATTTTTAGTGTTTGAATATTTCTTGGTATTGTGTTATGCATGATCTTCCTGGTTTTTAATACTATGCTCAGTTGATTTTAAGCAAGGATATATATTGTTCGGGAGATGATTGTTTGGGTGAGAGAATGAATTGACTTAGAGGTGCCTAGCTGATAAGCCTCTGGCTCATCTAGTTTTATGGCTAGTATGACCAGGGTTTTGTGCAAATTATATCCTATTTTCACCCAAATTAGATTAGATTGTCCTCAAGCAAGGTTTTGAGTCTCTAAAGTAGTTTTAGGTTAATTTAGCTAGTTTTGAGTCAAAATAATGCACTTATAGTTATTTCCTTGTTTTCAGGTTAAGTAGAAGTTGAGGAAATAAAGAAACGGGGGATTCGCCTCGCGAGAGTTTTGCTCGCCTCGCGAACCTGAAAGCAGCAGAACAGTGAAAATGTCATCCTCTCTGGTTCGCCCCGCGACTACTCTTCTCGCCTCGCGACCCCGAAGGCTGACTGTTCTAGGAAAATGCAAGGTTTCTGGGTCGCCTCGCGAACACTTGACTCGCCTCGCGAGTAATCCAACCCTGGAAGACCAGAAGCTATCACGGTTTAGCCATACTGAAGGTCACGGCTGTGACGGTTTGGAACTTGAAGAGTCTCGCCCCGCGAGAAGGCCAAACGTTGCTGACTTTTCACAATATTCGCCTCGCGAAGAGGTGCTCGCCTCGCGAGTGGACTTAATTTCTGAACAGTATAAATTGCCATTCTGAACAGCTTGTAAAGACTTTTGGCTTCTCCATTGTTCTGTTTTACATTTTTCTGTGTGTTTTCGTTTTTGTCATGGAGAACTAAGTTTCTAGGATTAATCTATTGTAATCGATTTCCACTATACTTGAGGTTCTTGTATTTCCTGTTTTGTATGCTTTTCCCTCTTCAATGCCATGCTTTATATTTCTCTTTGCTTAATTCAGGAGTATATTGTATTGTGTTGATTTATTTCCGGTGATATCATGTTCCTATAATTAATCGTGTCTGCTTAATTCGCGTGTGTACGTTTCGTGTTCGCTTAGTTCACGAAGGGCTTAACCCCGTTTGTTTAATTCGGGAATAGGGACATGTATCTGTAGTAGTGGTTTCACTTGTAAATTGTTGCTACAACCGGGAGGGGATTAGAATCTGCTTAGGGCTTGGAAATTACATGAACCTATGATAGTTGGGGAATCGAGAACAATAGATTACTCTGTTTTTAGCCATTTGATAACCTCTTTGAACTGTCTTGTTTTATTTCTCTGTTTTCATTATTTTGTTTTCTTTGATTGCATCCCAATCCAAACCCCCCAAAACTGATTTTTTTGTGAAAAATAACACTTTAAGAGTCCTTGAGAGACGACATCCGAGTTGTCGCCCTAAACTACAGTTTTAAAACCCGTTCGTCCTTTTTGGCGCGTGCGCGACAGCGCGACCAAAAATTGGCGCCGTTGCCGGGGACTCTTGTTTTGTTATTTTCGCATTTTTATTTCTGTTTTTCTCTTTTATTTTCATTCTTCTTGTTTTGAATTGGTCTGGCTACTAGGTCGAATTGCCCTGAATTGTGTGATTTTGACCCGGAAATTGAAAGAACACTGCACACACTCCGTAGAGAATTTCGGGCTAGCACTAGTAGTGATTCTAATTTCAAAACTGTTTTTGAAAACATGGGTGACCAGAGGACATTAAGACAGCTTGCTGCCCCTGATGTTAACTATAATGGATTGTGTATTTCATATCCTGGTGCTGATACTCCTTTTGAACTAAAATCTGGTTTCATTCACTTGTTGCCAAAGTTTAATGGTCTTGCAGGTGAGGATCCACACAAGCACTTAAAGGAATTCCAAGTTGTATGCTCCACAACCTCGAGATCAGAGGGAGTCACTGAGGATAGCATCAAGTTGAAGGCTTTTCCGTTCTCACTCCAAGGAGCTGCAAAGGATTGGCTATTGTATCTTGAGCCCAACTCTATCACCACTTGGAATGACTTGAAGAGGGTGTTCCTAGAAAGATATTTTCCTGCTTCAAGAGCTGCGTCAATAAGAAAAGAAATATGTGGCATCAGGCAAGGGAATGAATCGCTAGCTGAATATTGGGAAAGGTTCAAGCATTTGGTATCCAGTTGCCCCCAGCATCAAATTTCTGAACAACTCCTGATCCAGTACTTTTATGAAGGATTACTGCCGATGGATAGGAATCTTTTGGATGCTGCTAGTGGGGGAGCATTAGTTGATAAGACCCCAGCTGCTACCAAGCAACTCATTGAGAATATGTCACTGAATTCCCAGCAGTTTACTACTAGAAGAAATTCAGTTGAGACAAGAGGTGTGCATGAGGTCCATAGTTCATCTTCCAACCAGGCTGCCCTTGAGAATAGATTGGATGAGCTGACTTCTTTTGTAAGGCAATTGGCAATAGACAGAGTTCAGCCTGCAAAGTTATGTAGCATGTGCAATTCACCTGAGCACCCATTTGATCCATGCCCTATCCAGAGAGAAGATTTTGTCAGTGAAGTGTCTCAAGCTTATGCAGTAAATCCATATAATCAAGGAAACAGTCAGAATCGGTACAGCACTCCAGACCTCTCCACAAATAGGTACCATCCCAATTGGAGGAATCATCCTAATCTGCGGTATGGGAACTCATCCCAACAACAACCGATGGCAGCACCTCAGAATCCTCTAGTCACTAATTTTGCACCCTCGGGACCTTCCCTAGAGGATATGATCAAGCAAATGGCTGCAAATAACCTCCAGTTTCAGCAAAGAAGTTGCGACTTCACAGTACACGATTTCAAAGAAGAAAACAAGTGCTAGCATTCAAGATTTGAGGACACAGATTGGACAGCTGGCCACAAACATAAATAATATACAGCAAGGTCAAGGGACAACCCAGCTGCCAGCACAACCAGTGATAAATCCTAATGCCTCCAATCCTAACGTGAGTGCCATATCTCTGAGATCTGGAAAAGTTGTTGAGGCCACCTCGGGAAAGGATGAAGAAACTATTAAGGTAACTCCTGAGCCTATTGTTGAAGTTGAAGTTGAGAAAGTGTACAGACCACCCATCCCATTCCCACACAGATTGCAGAATAATAAGAAGATTGGTGGTGAAGATAAGGAGAAGGAAATTCTTGATGTTTTCAGAAGGGTAGCTGTGAATATTCCTCTCCTAGATGTGATCAAGCAAGTGCCCAAATATGCCAAATTTCTGAAGGATTTGTGCACCAACAAGAGGAAGATGAAGAATAATGATAGGGTTGATTTGGGAAGAAATGTCTCAGCTCTGATCCAGTCTAAGCCAGAAAGAGTTGCTTCTCTAGCCCCTACTCAGGCATTACCACAGAAGTGCAAGGATCCGGGCACATTCACTATTCCATGCACTATTGGGGATAGGAAGTTTGAAAACTGCATGTTGGACTTGGGAGCATCCATAAATGTCATGCCTACCTCCATCTTTAATAACCTTGACCTTGGTCCCTTGCAGTATACAGGTCTCACCATCCAGTTGGCTAACAGGACCAGTGCCCGACCCATGGGAATGGTAGAAGATGTTCTAGTGCAAGTTGATGATTTGATCTTCCCTGTGGACTTCTACATCCTAGACATGGCAGGAGAGACTCATTCCAATAGATCACCAATAATCTTGGGCAGACCATTCATGATGACATCCAAGACTAAGATTGATGTGTATGATGGGACTATGTCTATGGAGTTTGGTGGTATTGTGGCCAAGTTCAAGATCTTTGATGCTATGAAACACCCACTGGAGGAGCACTCTGTTTTCCACTTAGAGTTGCTTTCTGAGCTTATTGAGGATACCCATGAGGACTTTATTTCTGATTTTCCACTCATTTCTGGTTTTGATGATGTATATACTTGTACTAACTGTACTGACACTAACCCTTGTTCTGTTTGTGCTGAGTTTCTTGATTCAACCTTGCAGGGTGATAGTGATAGTAATAGTGAGAGTGAAGTTGTCTGTTCTGCAGAAGTCCGTGGCATCATGGCTACTCCCAATGTACCATCCATTGAGCAGCCGCCCTCCTTAGAGCTCAAGCCACTCCCAGAGAACCTGAAGTATGCCTACCTGGAGACAAACGAAAAACTGCCAGTCATCATTTCTTCCAGCCTTGACTCTGACCAGGAAGCAAAACTATTGGAGGTTCTGAAGAAGCACAAGAAAGCTATTGGGTGGACATTGGCTGATATTCCAGGAATTAGTCCCTCCAGATGCATGCACAGAATTCTATTGGAGGATGGAGCTAAACCAGTAAGACAGGCCCAAAGGCGACTTAACCCACTGATTCTGGATGTGGTAAAGAAAGAGGTGACTAAGCTTCTACAGGCAGGTATTATATACCCCATCTCTTATAGTACTTGGGTAAGTCCGGTGCAAGTTGACCCAAAGAAGTCCGGTCTAACAGTAGTTAGGAATGATAATAATGAGTGATGAGCCTCTGGTTGACTGGTTTTATAACTAATAAAAACCTTGGCTTTGTGCTAATTTTATATCATTTTCACCCAAATTAGACTTGATTGTCCTTAAGTAGTATTTTGAGTCTGTAAAGTATTTTTAGGTTAATTTAGTTGATTTATAGTTAAATAAAATACTTACTGTTATGTCTTATTTTCAGGTTAATAAAAATGAATAAATCTGGTTTGCCCCGTGAAGGATATCTCGCGTCGCGAGTCACCAAGCCCAGAAAGTCAGAGACGATCACGGTTTACCCGTGTTGAAGATCACGGCTGTGGCAGTTTTGAAGTTGAAGCGTTCGCCTCGCGAGCATCCATTCGCCTCGCGATCCTTGGAAGACCAGAAGCCATCACGGTTTGCGCATATTGAAGGTCACGGGCGATACAGTTTGGAATCTGAAGAGTTTCGCCTCGCGAATGATATGCTCGCCTCGCGAGAAGATCAAAAGTCGCAGACTGTTCACAATTTCCGCATCGCGAAAGAGTCTTCGCCTCGCGAGTTATCTGATTCCAGAAACGTGTATATAAGTAGTCTTAGGCAGAACTGAAAAAAGAGGAGAGAGAGTCAGAATTAGCCAGTTTTGGCTAGTTTTTAGACAGTAGTTTATTTTCTTGTCTTTTCTTTTCTTTTCCCTTTTGTAATGGAGAGTTAGTCTCCTAGATTAATCTACTGTGATTGGTTTCTATTACATTTGAGGTTCTATAATTTCCTGTTTTATTTACTTTTCTCTTTTCAATGCAATATTATACATTTCTGTTTGTTTAATTCAGGAGTGTATAGTGTTGTATTGATTCATTTCGGTGATGTTATGTTCCTATACTTAATCGCGTTTGTTTAATTCGCGTGTGTTCATTCATGTTCGTTTAGTTCATGAGGGCTTAACCCCGTTTGTTTAATTCGGGAATAGGAACATATATCCGTAGTAGTGGTTTCGTTTGTTAACTGTTGCTACAACCGGGAGGGGATTAGAATCTGCTTAGGGCTTGGATTTATATGAACCAATGATAGTGGGAAACCGAGAACAGTAGGTTAATCGTCTTTAGTTTATTTGCTATTCTCTTTAACTGCTTTGTTTTCATTGTTTTGTTTTCTTTAGTTTATTTCAATCCAAAACCCCCAAAACTAACTTTTGATTTTCTGTTAATAATAACAACGCCTAAGAGTCCTTGAGAGACGACATCCGAGTTGTCGCTTCCCTATCTGCATTAATTTTGTAAACGCTCGTTCTTTTTGGCGCGTGGCGACAGCGCGACCAAAAATTGGCGCCGTTGCCGGGGATTCTGGTTTGTTGTTATTAGCAGAAAATAAAATTTTAAAAAAAAAAAATCTCTTTGCTAATTAGTTTTGTCTGCTTGTCTGGTTGTGAATTTTGCCCCACGGATAATTATATGCGAAATTATGTGCCTAATGTTTATTATGAGCAACCATGCATGTATTATCCTGATTTTAGTGAGCCACCACCGTGCACATATTATCCTAATTTTACTGGAAGTTATGAGTCTAACAGTGATTGTGGCAGGTTTGGAGTGAATAATCATTTTAGCCAACAAAGTGTAGGACAGAGCACCTTGGATGAGATTGCTTCTATGATACAACAAATGGCCGAGAACAATCAACGGATGGCAGTAAGCCAGCAATATCGCCTTGATCCTACACTAGCCCAACTTCGATGCGGCAGAGATGATACAACAAATGGAAGAGAATAATCAATGGTTGGCACAACAAAATCTTGAATTCCAACAGAGGATGGAGGCTGAATACCAGAGGAGCCAAGCTGAATCTCAGAAGTTGTCCGCTCTAATTGATCAAATAGCCGCCAACTCGGCTGCAATGCTAACTCCACAGCCCATTGAAGAACTTACAGAGTCACAAGTTATTCTTGAAGATACTTCTGATGATGATTGTGATAATATTTCTGTTGATGATGAATTGTGTGTTGAATCCCCTGATTCTAATGATTGTTACTGTTCTGGCACTGCTTTGTGTGTAGATTGTTATTTTGAAAGGTATGTTAAGCAAAGCATCCATATGGAACAGGAGACAGATGGGGTTGAGGGCCATGTTCATATAGGAAATGAGCATCAGGAGGATCAGGAGAACATTCGCTCCACCGTGCTTGAGGATAAAGAAGAATCTTTGGTCTTAGATGCAGGTGTTGAAAGTGATGGGGTGGATGAACCGTGTGCAGAAAGTCCAGACAATCAGACCTTTACTAATTTAGTTTCTTTTACTACATGTACTAACTGTACTGACACTAACCCGTGTGCTGTTTGTGGCCAGTTTCTTGACTCTATTTTGCAGGATGATAGTGAGAATGATGCTGTTTGTTCAGCCGAAGTTCCAGCTATACCATCCATTGAACAGCCACTTCCCCCTGTGGAACCAAAAGCTCTGGATTTTGCACCCTTGGATTTTGCACCATGGCCGGTCCAAGAGGTTGAGCCCCACTTCTATTGGGAGGATTTTATTGAGAAAGAGGTCAACCTTGACCCAAGAGGGAGTGAGAAGTCCGCCGCACTTGGCGAGGTTACCATGACTATCAAGCACTCATCTCCATATAAAGGCTGCAAGTTAGGGAAGCACGGAATGAGCTTCCAGTCTTTGTCCATCACTTGGGCAGTATGCTGCATACCATGGGATCCGGGAGGATCATTCTGCAACTTGAGCATCTCGTGGCCACTGTATCACAGACAGTGGGATCCTGGCGGAACCGCCCTCCAATGAGTTTTCCTTTCCCTCACTCTGATTTTATTGTTATGTTGTTTCATTGGGGACAATGTATATTTTAAGTGTGGGGGAGGGAACTAGTTGTAGTTTTTCCTTTTCTTTGAATAAAGCTCCTGAATAATTTGAGAAGCTCAGGAGTTGTGTTGAGTCTGGTATTGGCAAGTTTATTGGATTTTATTGATTTTGCATAGATTGATTGCATGATAGTGTTGACTGTTTTCCCCCTAGGATTTGAGAAAATTTTTTTGAAAATTTGATCCCCATATGATTGAAACTGAACTTTGAGATTTTATTATGATGGCATGATTTATGATAAGTTTGGGGTGATAGGAAGCACACACTAGGGATAGAATCTCTTTCAAATAATTTGAAAAAAAAATGTCCAGGTGAGGTTTTGAGCCTCCAACATGTTTTTGACTGTGAGAATCTCTTTTAAGTTGCACTTTCCCGAATTTGCTTGAATCTCTTTTTGATTTGCATGATTATATGTTTGCTTCAATTGATTTAGGCATTTTCCTTGTAAATAGCTACTTAGCCTAAAATAACCATCCCTAATGCATGTTCCCTAGTTAGCCCCTTTGAGCCTATTAGCCTGTTAATTCTTGATAACCTAATGTTATAAGCCCAAAAATCTGGAAAACCATGTTAACCCGATCTTAGGATTAGGAGAGCATGTAATCTTAGAATGGGTGCAAGAAACTAAGTTTGGGGTGGCTACCAGGTGCAATGTGTTGTTTGGGATTGAAAAAAAAAAAAGAAAAGAAAAGAAAAGAAAAGTGTAAAAATGAAAAAAAAAAAAGAAGAAAAAAAGAAAAAAAGAAAAACAATAAAAATAAAAAGTGAAGAATAAAAAGGCTGTAGCCACCCAAGGCATAAAGGAAAATGAAGAAAGGAACTTGAGTAGAAATTCAAAGTGTAAAAAGTTTCATGCTCTCTTAGTTCCTAGGGTCTTCAGCCTAGTTCCTTTGTATATCCTACCCTTAGCCAGGCCCCATTACAACCCATAAAAGACCTTTTGATGTTGCATGCATGTTTTCTGTGGGAATCATTTTGAGATGAAAATCAAATTTATGGGAAGTGCTCTTAAAAGTGAAACTGAGTGAAATGTTGATAGCCTGACACAAACTGAGCGATTGAGTGAAACACAAATTTCCCTTGTGAGGAAGGCAGTTGTTTGGATTTGGTGATCTCCCTTTTGTGTGTCACTTAGATCCCCTGCTTAGATTAATGATTGTTTGAATGATGAAATTCTCAAATGTTTAGAATAAATGAATGTGGGGATTACTTTGTTTGAAAGGGGGGAACATTGAGGAAAAATTGTTTTGATAAATTGCTTGAAATTTGTGTGAAAATTGATTAAATCCTTAAGCTTGCCATGTTTTGCCTTGTCTTGAGTCTTTTTGAGTTTTTAAGTTTTAGTTTGCTTGGGGACAAGCAAAGTTTAAGTTTGGGGTATTTTGATGAGCCTCTGGTTGACTGGTTTTATAACTAATAAAAACCTTGGCTTTGTGCTAATTTTATATCATTTTCACCCAAATTAGACTTGATTGTCCTTAAGTAGTATTTTGAGTCTGTAAAGTATTTTTAGGTTAATTTAGTTGATTTATAGTTAAATAAAATACTTACTGTTATGTCTTATTTTCAGGTTAATAAAAATGAATAAATCTGGTTCGCCCCACGAAGGATATCTCGCGTCGCGAGTCACCAAGCCCAGAAAGTCAGAGACGATCACGGTTTACCCGTGTTGAAGATCACGGCTGTGGCAGTTTTGAAGTTGAAGCGTTCGCCTCACGAGCATCCATTCGCCTCGCGATCCTTGGAAGACCAGAAGCCATCACGGTTTGCGCATATTGAAGGTCACGGGCGATACAGTTTGGAATCTGAAGAGTTTCGTCTCGCGAATGATATGCTCGCCTCGCGAGAAGATCAAAAGTCGCAGACTGTTCACAATTTCCGCATCGCGAAAGAGTCTTCGCCTCGCGAGTTATCTGATTCCAGAAACGTGTATATAAGTAGTCTTAGGCAGAACTGAAAAAAGAGGAGAGAGAGTCAGAATTAGCCAGTTTTGGCTAGTTTTTAGACAGTAGTTTATTTTCTTGTCTTTTCTTTTCTTTTCCCTTTTGTAATGGAGAGCTAGTCTCCTAGATTAATCTACTGTGATTGGTTTCTATTACATTTGAGGTTCTATAATTTCCTGTTTTATTTACTTTTCTCTTTTCAATGCAATATTATACATTTCTGTTTGTTTAATTCAGGAGTGTATAGTGTTGTATTGATTCATTTCGGTGATGTTATGTTCCTTTTCTTAATCGCGTTTGTTTAATTCGCGTGTGTTCATTCATGTTCGTTTAGTTCATGAGGGCTTAACCCCGTTTGTTTAATTCGGGAATAGGAACATATATCCGTAGTAGTGGTTTCGTTTGTTAACTGTTGCTACAACCGGGAGGGGATTAGAATCTGCTTAGGGCTTGGATTTATATGAACCAATGATAGTGGGAAACCGAGAACAGTAGGTTAATCGTCTTTAGTTTATTTGCTATTCTCTTTAACTGCTTTGTTTTCATTGTTTTGTTTTCTTTAGTTTATTTCAATCCAAAACCCCCAAAACTAACTTTTGATTTTCTGTTAATAATAACAACGCCTAAGAGTCCTTGAGAGACGACATCCGAGTTGTCGCTTCCCTATCTGCATTAATTTTGTAAACGCTCGTTCTTTTTGGCGCGTGGCGACAGCGCGACCAAAAATTTCTTGTACCTACTAGAGTCCAGAATAGCTGGCGAGTCTGTATAGATTATAGAAAGTTAAACCAAGCCACCAGAAAGGATCACTTTCCTTTGTCGTTCATAGATCAGATGCTGGATCGGCTGGCTGGTAAATCCCATTATTGTTTTCTAGATGGCTTTTCCGGGTATTTCCAGATTCATATTGCCCCTGAGGATCTGGAAAAGACCACTTTCACGTGCCCCTTCGGTACGTTTGCCTATAGGAGGATGCCATTTGGCCTTTGTAATGCTCCTGGCACCTTTCAAAGATGCATGCTTAGCATTTTCTCTGAATTTATTGAAAATTGCATAGAGGTGTTCATGGATGACTTCACTGTATATGGCTCCTCATTTGAGGCATGTCTGCATAGTCTGAGTCTAGTTCTACAAAGATGTATTGAGACTGATTTGATTTTGAACTATGAGAAATGTCACTTTATGGTGGAACAGGGGATAGTTTTAGGTCATGTAATTTCTAAAGAGGGTATTTCAGTAGATCCTTCAAAAATTGATGTAATTTCTTCATTGCCTTACCCATCTTGCGTACGCGAGATCCGTTCTTTTCTTGGACATGCAGGTTTCTACAGGCGCTTTATAAAGGACTTCAGCAAGATAGCACTACCATTGTCAAACCTGCTGAAGAATGATGCCCTGTTCAATTTTGATGACCATTGCAAGAAAGCATTTGACTATCTGAAAAAAGCATTGACTTCTACCCCTATCATCCAGCCCCCTGACTTGACACTCCCTTTTGAACTAATGTGCGATGCTTCCAATTTTGCTGTGGGAGCAGTTTTGGCACAAAGGGTGGGCAAGGTTGCCCATGTAATTCATTATGCTTCTAGGACATTAGATGCTGCACAGTCAAATTACACCACCACTGAGAAAGAACTGCTAGCTGTTGTATTTGCACTTGATAAGTTTAGGTCATATTTGCTAGGTTCTAGGGTTATTGTTTTCACTGACCATGCAGCTCTGAAATATCTGTTAAAGAAACCAGAAGCTAAGCCAAGACTGATCCGGTGGATGCTTTTGCTCCAAGAATTCAATGTGGAGATAAAGGATAAGAGTGGAGCTGAAAATTTGGTAGCAGATCACTTGAGCCGGATAGCAAGGGATGAGGATACTTCTCCCATCCAAGATGATTTCCCTGATGAGAGACTTTTACATCTGTATGGGGTAACCCCCTGGTTTGCTGACATAGTTAACTTTCTGGTTGCTGGTGTTGTTCCTGCAGGTACAAGTAGACATAAGTTCCACAAGCTCAAGAGCGATGCAAAGTACTATGTGTGGGATGATCCATACCTGTGGAAGTTTTGCAGTGATCAGGTGATTCGGAGGTGTGTCCCCGATCATGAGACAGAGTCCATCCTGCATTTCTCTCATGCCTCTCCAGTTGGAGGACATTTTGGACCACAGAGGACAGCAAGAAAAGTCCTGGATTCTGGGTTCTACTGGCCCACAATTTTTAGAGATTCCTATGAGGTATAAGGAATTGCAAAGAATGTCAAACAACAGGCCATGCCATCACTCGTAGGAGTGAGATGCCTCAGCATCCCATGCTCTTTTGTGAGATTTTTGATGTGTGGGGGATGGATTTTATGGGTCCTTTCCCTCCTTCTTTTGGTTTTGTATATATTCTTTTGGCTGTAGATTATGTTTCAAGGTGGGTGGAAGCAATCCCCACTAGGACTAACGATGCTAAAGTTGTTTCCAAATTTGTTAGGTCCAACATTTTTTGCAGGTTTGGCATACCTAAGGCAATCATCAGTGACCAGGGCACACACTTCTGCAACAGAACCATGGAAGCCTTACTCAGAAAATATAGGGTTGTGCATAGAGTTTCCACTGCTTACCATCCCCAAACCAATGGCCAGGCTGAAATATCAAACAGGGAGATCAAGCAAATTCTAGAGAATATGGTGCAGCCGAATAGAAAGGAATGGAGCCGCCGTCTGGAAGACGTACTGTGGGCTCAGAGGACTGCTTTCAAGACACCTATAGGAATGTCCCCATTCAGGCTTGTATTTGGTAAGGCATGTCACCTCCCGGTGGAAGTTGAGCACCGTGCATATTGGGCAGTCAAGAGCTGTAACTTGGACATGAAGGAAGCTGGTGTTGAAAGAAAACTGCAGTTGCAGTAACTTGAGGAGCTTAGGCTAGAAGCCTATGAAAGCTCCAGGATTTATAAAGAGAAAACAAAACAATTTCATGATAGGATGATTGTTAGGAAAGAATTTTTTGTGGGTCAGAAAGTCTAATTGTTTAACTCCCGCCTGAGATTGATGGCTGGGAAACTTAGGTCCAAGTGGATTGGACCATTTGTTGTTACTAATGTGTTTCCTTATGGTGCAGTAGAGATTCAAAGTACAGGTACCAACAAGACCTTCAAGGTTAACGGGCAGAGGCTGAAGCCATTCCATGGTGTGGATGTTGGTGATCCTGTGGATGCAAATGTTGAGGAGCTCTCCTTGGAAGCTCCCACCTACACTGATACTTGATAAGGGAGTTTCCTTTCATTTCCCTCACTCTGTTTTTATTGTTATGTTGTTTCATTGGGGACAATGCATGTTTTAAGTGTGGGGGAGGGAACTAGTTGTAGTTTTGTTGAGTCTTGTTTCTTTGAATAAAGATCCTGAATAATTTGAGAAGCTCAGGAGTATTTGTGTGTTGAGTCTTTTGTTGGCAAGTTTATTGAATTTTGATTGATGTTGCACAGATTGCTTGCATGATTGATATGTGATGATTCCCCCTAGGCTGAAAAATTTTTGAGTTTGAAAAGTGATTCCCATGTGAAATTGAAAACTGAACTTTGAGATTTTGTTATGATGGCATGATTTATGATAAGTTTGGGGTGATAGGAAGCACACACTAGGGATAGAATCTCTTTCAAACAATTTGCATGAATGTCCAGGTGAGGTTTTGAGCCTCCAACATGTTTTAAACTGTGTGAAAATCACTTTCAAGTTGCACTTTCCTGAATTTGCTTGAATCTCTTTTTGGTTTGCATGATTATGTGTTTGCTTCAGATGATTTAGGCATTTTCTTTGTAAATAGCTACTTAGCCTAAAAATAACCAATTCCTAATGCATGTTCCCTAGTTAGCCCCATTGAGCCTATTAGCCTGTTAATTCTTGATAACCTAATGTTATAAGCCCAAAAATCTGGAAAACCATGTTAACCCGATCTTAGGATTAGGAGGGCATGGAATCTTAGAATGGGTGCAAGAAACTAAGTTTGGGGTGGCTGCAAGGTGTAATATGTTGTTGGGATTGAGAAAAAAAAATACAATAAAAAGGTTGGAGCCGAAGGCTTGTAGAGAAAAAAAAATGATGAATGAGAAAAAAAAAGAAAGAAAGAAAAAAGAAAAAAAAAAAGAAAAGTGTAAAAATGATAAAAATAAAAGAGGCTGTAGTCACCCAAGGCAAAAAGGTGAATGAGAAAAGGAACTTGAGTGGAATTTCAAAGTGTAAATAATGTTCATGCTCTCTTAGTTCCTAGGGTCTTCAGCCTAGTTCCTTTGTATATCCTACCCTTAGCCAGGCCCCATTATAACCCATAATATACCTTTTGATGTTGCATGCATGTTTTCTGTGGGAATCATTTGGAGATGAAAATCAAATTTATGGGAAGTGTTCTTGAAAAGTGAAACTGAGTGCAATGTTGATAGCCTGACACAAACTGAGTGATTGAGTGATATACTAAATGCCCTTGTGAGGAAGGCAGTTGTTTGAAGTTGGTGATCTCCCTCTTGTGTGTAACTTAGATCCCTTGCTTAGATTTCTGATTGCCTGAATGATGAAATTCTCAATTGTTTAGAATAAATGAATGTGGGGATTGCTTTGCTTGAAAAGGGGGGACAATGAAGAAAACTGTTTTGATGTGTTGCTTGAATTTGTGCAAGGTTGATTGAATCTTTTAAGCTTGCCAGGTCTTAAGTCTTTTTGATTTTTTGAGTCTTAGTTTGCTTGGGGACAAGCAAAGTTTAAGTTTGGGGTATTTTGATAAGCCTCTGGCTCATCTAGTTTTATGGCTAGTATGACCAGGGTTTTGTGCAAATTATATCCTATTTTCACCCAAATTAGATTAGATTGTCCTCAAGCAAGGTTTTGAGTCTCTAAAGTAGTTTTAGGTTAATTTAGCTAGTTTTGAGTCAAAATAATGCACTTATAGTTATTTCCTTGTTTTCAGGTTAAGTAGAAGTTGAGGAAATAAAGAAACAGGGGATTCGCCTCGCGAGAGTTTTGCTCGCCTCGCGAACCTGAAAGCAGCAGAACAGTGAAAATGTCATCCTCTCTGGTTCGCCCCACGACTACTCTTCTCACCTCGCGACCCCGAAGGCTGACTGTTCTAGGAAAATGCAAGGTTTCTGGGTCGCCTCGCGAACACTTGACTCGCCTTGCGAGTAATCCAACCCTGGAAGACCAGAAGCTATCACGGTTTAGCCATACTGAAGGTCACGGCTGTGACGGTTTGGAACTTGAAGAGTCTCGCCCCGCGAGTAGTCTTTCGCCCCGCGAGAAGGCCAAACGTTGCTGACTTTTCACAATATTCGCCTCGCGAAGAGGTGCTAGCCTCGCGAGTGGACTTAATTTCTGAACAGTATAAATTGCCATTCTGAACAGCTTGTAAAGACTTTTGGCTTCTCCATTGTTCTGTTTTACATTTTTCTCTGTGTGTTTTCGTTTTTGTCATGGAGAACTAAGTTTCTAGGATTAATCTATTGTAATCGATTTCCACTATACTTGAGGTTCTTGTATTTCCTGTTTTGTATGCTTTTCCCTCTTCAATGTCATGCTTTATATTTCTGTTTGCTTAATTCAGGAGTATATTGTATTGTGTTGATTTATTTCCGATGATATCATGTTCCTATAATTAATCGCGTCTGCTTAATTCGCGTGTGTACGTTTCGTGTTCGCTTAGTTCACGAAGGGCTTAACCCCGTTTGCTTAATTCGGGAATAGGGACATGTATCTGTAGTAGTGGTTTCGCTTGTAAATTGTTGCTACAACCGGGAGGGGATTAGAATCTGCTTAGGGCTTGGAAATTGCATGAACCTATGATAGTTAGGGAATCGAGAACAATAGATTAATCTGTTTTTAGCCATTTGATAACCTCTTTGAACTGTCTTGTTTTATTGCTCTGTTTTCATTATTTTGTTTTCTTTGATTGCATCCCAATCCAAACCCCCCAAAACTGATTTTTTTGTGAAAAATAACACTTTAAGAGTCCTTGAGAGACGACCTCCGAGTTGTCGCCCTAAACTACAGTTTTAAAACCCGCTCGTCCTTTTTGGCGCGTGCGCGACAGCGCGACCACTAGCTTAATTAGTTATCTAATGGATGAGATGTGACATAGAATGTGAGTTGAGGCTATGATGGGAGCTTGAGTTGCTAGGTTGATATTGATGCGAGATAGTGAGATTCATATAGAGGCTTTGATGCATATACTTTTTCAGTCTATGACGCGTTGATCTGATTTATCCTATCAAAAGATAGAAGTTCACTGTATCGATTCCTAACCTATCAAAAGATAGAAGAGCACTAAACTGAATCCTATCTTATCAAAAGATAAAAGATCACTATTCCTGATCCTATCTTGTCGAAAGATAGAAGTGCACTATGTCGAGTCTTATCCTATCAAAAGATAGAAGTGTACTACATTGAGTTATTTGCATCGGACTACCATGGACTACTGACGAATGTGAAAGGAATAGAGACAGTTATAAGGATTTAGATGGCATGAGTTGAGGGTAGAGGACAACATCAGAATTTGAGGATGATTGCTAATTATGGGTGTTAATTGTCTGTGACATTTATTGTATGATATACTATGACTCTTTTCCGTGTTATGATGATAGAAATGTTTCTTATCCCTTGTATTCTCTCTGTGTGTGGTATTTTATTTTATTATGGGATCGTACAAGAAGACCCTGTGACTGGGCAGAATGAGGAAGAGTTGGATGGAGCTCCTTATGAACCAGAGGCAGGAAGTCGAGCTGTGTTCCATGATGATTAGAGTATAGATAGTATGGTCAGTGTGTCTAAGAAGTATTTTTATATGTTTTCACTAAGTATGACTTTTAGTTAAGTTTATGCCTGTGATGGATCCTATCGAGAGGATACCCTCAACAGGGTTTTGTAATTGTTAAGTCTCTAAAATGTCCGATGTGCATTTCCCTAAGTTTTGATGAGAACTAAACATTGGTTAATGATTTAATTAACATTCATATTGGTTGCTAATGTAACACCCCGATTTTCACTGTTTCAAAATAATCGAAATGCGAACGATTATTTGTATATGATTATATGAGTATTAGAAAATTATTTTAAATAAACGGAGTTCATCACTCAATCCTACTTGAATGCAGGAAGCTACAATTAAAATTTAGGTTGAAACGACGGGTGAATCCCGGCTCGCTATTTTCACTGACAGTATATTTATACTTCTCAAAAGACCTAATTTTAATTCGTGAACGAGATGAAAAATGTTTTTATCGTATTTGCTACGATACTGGAAGTTTTGAAAATTTTGGTTAAAAAAAATTAAAATATTATATTTGTTGTGGGCGTATACGTCGAGATTATCTCTAGGAAAAGCCTGCTCCAGATGAACCAAGGAGTCGGCAACGGGGCTGAGGTGATGGATTTGACCGACTTGACGGGCATTTATGACGAGCTTATCCATGTCATAATGGCCATAATGGCGCATTTATGACAGAGGAATCTTTTGCCTGAAAATGACGATTTTACCCTTGGCTCTTCATGAATATTTCAAGTCATGCCATTGAGAATTTGGACCAAATTACCCCCAATCCACACAGTTTCCTCCTCCATTCCAAGCATTTGGACACCACTTTTTCCTAGCCATAAATGAGCATTGATGTTAAGTGGATGAGTCATAGGCAAAGTCACATTCTCATCATTATCCCGAAACTGCCACGAAATTATGACTCTTATCTGTTCTGAATCTCGAAAACTTTCTACATAAAAGTTGTTCATCTTTCTCTCTTCTTTCCAACGACATAAAGATCATCAAAAACGGACAAGTATAGTGAAAGATATGCCCAAATTACCGAAACTGCTCTAAATTTTCATCATCTTTATCTTTCTCTCTAAACTTCTCAAGAATACTTAGAAAACCAAGGTTTATTAACCATGATTTGCAACCCAAAATATTTTCTCCCTAATATGTGGTGTAGGAGGCAGCCACATCTCTTCAAAATTTGGGACCACATATTTTATTAACCATGATTATACATAAACCCTAGTTAGGTTACTATTAACTATAGTTAAGTTATTATATTATTTTCTAACTTAACCTTGATCAAATAAACTCAACCATGGTTCTTTTATCTCATCAAACCACACATTTTCTCCTCACACCCACCTCTAAACCGTGCCCATCATCCACACTTGGATCATTTTCACTCATTTTCCAACTTCATCATTTTGTCTCTCTCAAAACTTCATGTTCTTCATTTTCTTTCACAAGTTCTTCACTTGTTCTTCATTTGTTCTTCATTTGTTCTTCACTTATTCATCATTTATCTCTAACTTAGAAACATAATCTCATGATTCTTCATTCATGAAACTTGTTCCTTAGATCAATAACCATCACTTGATCCATTTTGTTCTTGAATCCATGAACTTTCAAGTTCATCTTTTCTTTCCTTCAAATTCGGCCCATACCCATATATAACCATCCAAACCTTGTTTTGATCTTCTAAGATCATATTCTCACTTATCTAGATGATCTAAACAATTTCTATTTCACATCTCAAGTTTTCCCCACAGAACACAAAGAACTCCTTAGTGTTCTTGCTAAGATCATCTTTGTTCTTCAAGTTATTGAATAAATCTTTTTATTCCAAGGTGAGAAATCTCTCTCTTAATCTTGATATTTTAAGCTTTTCTATTCACAACTTTTATGGATTTATGCTTGTGTTCATCATGTTCTTCATATGAGTCAAAGTTCTTGAAGCTTTCTTCAAAAATTCATAACTAATTCTAGAAAAATCTCATGATGATGAAACCCCTTTCTATATTCTTGATATCATTCATATTATCTACATCCAAGAGCATGAGGTAATCAAAATCTTCTTTCCTAAAAACCTAGCATTGGCCGAATCTATTAGAATAGGTTTGGTAGAGTTTTGTTCATGTGTTGTCATGTATGATCATGTATTTTATATGACATGTATGTCTATACACTCTAATCCATGATAGATTATTAAAATGAAAATCTTTACTCAAAAATCTCTATGTTGGCCGAACCCTAGGTGGGTGAGATTTGATGAGTTTTGTTCAAAAGTTTTCATAAATGATCTTGGTTGATTAAGGACCATTAATCTATGACTTAATCATGATTAGAAATTTTAAGGATTTTGAACCCTAAAAATCAGCCCTTGGCCGAAACCCTAACCCTAAAGGTTAGAGGATTTTGTTTCAAATTTTAGTCTTGTAATAAGTAACCTATGTTAGTTAAGACTTTAGTAACTAGGATCCAAAAGATGGCATTAAGAAGATAATCCTAAACCTATTTTCTAAGTCTTGGCCGAACCTAGCCCTAAAGTGTCATAGATGGTTGTTAGTTGATTAATTATAGTTATATTGTTTGGACGAAGGTGGTTGTGTTAACTCATGGCGGGATAACGAGGATCGTCGTGTACGTGTTTCCGGTGCTAACTCAGGTGGGGAAAAGAATCAACCTATCGTCGGAATCGATAAGTAGTAGATTATATGATAATTGTGTAGGGCGACCTAAGCCCTACTAGTAGTCGAATAATCTACAAGACCAAAATCCCATTGGAAACCTTTTCTGTAAAACCAATGGTGATTCGGGGATTGTAGGTTTATCGACATTAAGTTGATTTTAAGTATTTAAGGATGTTTGATTTTATGTTATCAAATTTACTATGATACGCTGGTTGAGGTATTCCATCTGCATGTGACGTATTATTTCGGGGTTTGAATATTTATGATATTGAGGATGGTTGTTGTCTGTCACGGCCGTGACAGGTTCTGTTTTGTAGAATTCTTGCCTTTGATGTCTGTCACGGCCGTGATGGCTATCACGTCCAGGCCGTGACAGAGTCTGACTTGCATTTGTTGTCTGTCATGGTCGTGATGGCTATCACGGTCAGGCCGTGACAGAGTCTGACTTTGTTATTTATTTGGTTGAACTATTATGAGTTGGTTGTGATAAATTGCCTTATATGATATTGAGATATTTGAATATTCTGTTGATTAATGTGTTATGCATGATCTGCCTGGGTTTAATATTATGCTTAGCTGATTTTTAAGTAAGGATATGTGTTGTTCGGGAGATAATTGTTTGGGTGAGAGAATAAAGGTGATTTAGAGGTGCCTAGCCTAAGTAAGTGGTTTTATCTATGAGGAAAAAGGTGTTGAGACTTTGATGGAAGGTTGAGGTACTAAGTTGTTATTGATGAAATTTAGGGAGATTCATTTATCGAGGTATTGTTATTCACAGCCGTGTGAGTGGAACACACGAGGTCAGGATATCCTATTTTGGGGATATCGGATGTTGCGGGTGAGTTCCCTACGGATGTGGATGCCGAGGTAGACTACCGTAATACTCTTTAGTTCTTGACGCGTTCGAATGTTCTTGGCACTGGACAGTTATGGAATGATATTCCTTGACGAGTTCGCATGTTCTTGGCACTGGACCGTTCTGGATTGATACTTGACGAGTTCGCATGTTCTTGGCACTGGACCGTTCTGGATTGATACTTCTTGACGAGTTCGTATGTTCTTGGCACTGGACCGTTAGGGAATGATATTCCTTGACGAGTTTGTATGTTATTGGCACTGGACCATTTTAGATTAATACTTGTTTAGTCTTTGATGCGTTCGAAAGTTATTGGTACTGGACCGTCCTGGACTACTGACTAAAGTGAAAGGAATAGAGATGGCCACGTCAGTATAAAAGTTTAGTTATATTAGATTGAGGGTAGAGGATGATATAGTGAATTGAGGATGATTGTTGATTTTGAGTGATGCGTGTCTGTGACAATTACTGTATAATTTACTATTACTCTTTTCCACTTTTTGATAATAGAACTATTTCTTATTCCCTATATCTTTCTGCGTGTTGTATTTTATTTCTGATATGATCGTACGAGAAGACCCGATGGAGGAACCAATTGCTGAGGAGTTAGATGGAACTCCTTACGAACCAGATGCTGGAGGTCGAGCTGTGATTCAAGGTGATTAGAGTATAAACAGTATGGCCAATGTGTCTAAAGAGTATTTATATTTCCGCTAAGTATGTCTGTAGTGAAGTTTATGCCTGTGAGGGATCCTACTGAGAGGGTACCCTTAACAGTGCTTTTGGAATGTAATAAATAAACAGGTGTGTATTTATGTAATATAGTTTTGGTATGTTTTATATATGCATAAGTTATATAATTATTAATTAAGTTTTAATTTTTACGTATTTTCAACGATAAGCGAGCGATTAAGTAAATAAATATTAAGGTTTTAATGTAATAATACAATGGGGCACAACGGGGTGTCTCAGCTAACCTGTCTATCGAGTATGCAGATTAAATAAGAGAATCATCCGTCCAACACTGCAGTAATTGAAGCTCACGTCCAACACTATAGTGATTAAAACAAACGTCCAGCACTGCAGTGATTGAAGCGCATGTCCAAAACTCGAGATAGAAACAGGGTCCACTAAAGTGAAAGCCAGCGTCCACTAAAGTGATGAAAGCCAGCATCTACTAAAATGACACAAGTGCTCGTCCACTGGAATAACAAAAGCGCTCGTCCATTAAGGTATCAGAAGCGCTCGTCCAATGACGTGGCATTTGGAGCTCGTCCATTAAGGTATCAGTATCAGAATGGCTCGTCCAATGACGTGGCATTTGGAGCTCGTCCATTAAGGTATCAGAATGGCTCGTCCAATAACGTGGCATTTGGAGCTCGTCCATTAAGGTATCAAAATGGCTCGTCCAATGACGTGGCATATGGAGCTCGTCTACTAGGTTACGTTCAACCAGTTAAAGGAGTATTCGTCAAATGACGTGGTATATGGAGCTCGTCTACTAGGTTACGTTCAACCAGTTAAAGGAGTATCCGTCCAATGACATGGCAAATGGAGCTCGTCCACTAAAGTAAAAGAGGCTCTCGTCCACTATAGTAACAGAGGCTCTCGTCCACTAAAGTAACATAGGCTCTCGTCCACTAGAGTAACAGAGGCTCTCGTACACTAGAGTAACAGAAGTGCTCGTCCACTAAAGGTGACAGAAGCACTCGTCCACACTAGTCTTTGGACTTGCTAAGTCCATAATATGGAGCTCGTCTACTAGCCCAAATGAAAAATCTTAAATGGCTAGATAGACGCGATTATTTTCAAGATGGAAGCACTTATCTTATGAACGCGAATTCTATAAGGATTATCAGAATCGTATTTCAAGAACTAGAAAGAGACTTGAAGCCTTCTCTTCTACTTAGTTTCACGCTTATCAAGAAAAGTCAGAAGTTACTCTCTCAAGCAACCTTGGATAATCAGAACCAAAAACCAGTTAAAGAATGCTTCCAACATGCTTTATTCCCTAGTACCTCTGGTCCTTACACGAAAAGGGAAGTATACTCAGCAAAGTACAAAAAGCTCTCTGCACAACTCTGATATGGTTGTATCACGATGCATAAAGCTATGATCCTTCATGTTAGAGTACAACCAACGTTCCTATTGCATTAATGGCTGCCCAGAACGACTCTATTGTATTAATGGCTGCCCAAAACGACTCTATTGCATATAATGAAGTTCTTCTTGAATCCAACATCTGAGGGAATGTCTCTAACGGATCTTAAATGCTTGAAGACTATAAATACAGAAGTCATTGAAGATGAAGACAAGAGAGAGTTTTTGTAGCTACTACTTCTGCTACACTTAATGAAAAATGAGAGGATCGCCATCTTCATCTCCATAGAAATCATCCTCAATGTAAACATTCTATATTCACTCAAGTGAGTGTTATGAGAGATTTCTTTTATCAGTTCTGAAGTGCTTAAAAATATATCCACTCTTGTGAGTGTAGGAAGAACTCATCTCTGTACTTCATTGTAAAATCACTCTATGAGTGTTGTGAGATTTTCTCTATGTAACCTTCATCAAATACTCATTGAGCCTGGAGAGGCTAGGTGAAAATAATACTTGCAACAGCCTGGAGAGGTTGGTTAAGAACAATACTCATTGAGCCTGGAGAGGCATAATACTTGCAACAGCCTGGAGAGGTTGGTTAAGAATAATACTCGTTGAGCCTGGAGAGGCTAGGTGTGCAAATAATACTTGCAACAGTCTGGAGAGGCTGGTTAAGAACAATACTCAATGAGCTTGGAGAGGCTAGGTGTGCAAAGACTACTCATTGTAATTATCTGATGTGATAGTGGAGAAAAACTCAGCTACTGCTGGGGACTGGATGTAGCTTATCGTTTATATGAGTGAACCAGGATAAATCTTGTTGTTTATTTTCTCTCTACCCTTATCTCCTTATCTTTGTTGTTTTATGTATTTTCAACAAAGTTTTCTAACTGATTTTAAGCTTTATGTTCTAAGCTATTTTCAAATGTTTTTTTATCCTCTAGATGTTGTCTAACCGGTTAATGTTTAGTCTAAGATAATTAGACAAGTGAAATGCTTTATCTTCCTTATTTTCAAACTGGTTAAAAATATGTTATTAGTTTTGTTAGATGGTTTTTAAATTATCTTCTTTTATCCATCTACACTCTCTTCATTTGAAAAACTCTTATTTATGTTTTGTTGTTTAGTAAAAGTTTTAAATTTCTATTATCACCCAATTCACCCCCCTCTTGTGTGATGGTTGCTTTGATCTAACAGTAATATGTATAAGACATATGGCTATATTCACAATATAATTATGGTATGAAGTTTTAAGTAATTGAAGTTTGTATGCTCCTTAACTTAAGTTTTTAATTTTTACGTCTTTTCACGTTAAGCAAGCGATTAAGGAATTAATTAAGAAAGCTTTAAACTAATAAAACACCTGGGCACAACGGGGTGTCTCAATGAGCATCATTCCTGGGAGGCAAATTAGAGTCTTGTCCTCTAAGACTTGATTCTCCTTGAATAACATTATTCCTCACAGGAGTGAAATAAACAAGAACCTCGTTTCCTTTGTTTCGATTAGCAGGCTCAGGAACAGGATCGTCTAAACTTGTTTCAGCTTTCCTCCAAACTTTCTTCTGCATCATCTTTTTTGGGATTATACTATCATTTGTCTTCTTGTTTTTATTACAATTGGACAAAGAATGGTCAATAATATGACAAGAAGAACAGAACATTGGTAACCTTTCATACTCAATCTCAACCAAGAAGGCAAAGTCCTCCCTTTCCACCCTGATATGATCCTGCAACGGTTTGACTAAGTCAATATCAACTCACACCCTCGTAAAATGTCCCAAGGATCTATTCTTGGTCGCATCATCTAAAGATAAAGGTATGCCAACACCCATTGCAATGACAAACAAGATCCTAGGGGGCCAAAACTCTTGAGGCAACCTATGAATACGAATCCAGCATTGAGTATGGGTTTGCTTGACAAGATTAGGGAAAAAATCAGGGGTCCATGAAGATAATCTCAATATACCCACAGAGAGAGAGTCCAAGATCCAACTGCCAAGACCCTTCTCGGATCTTCCATGGTTGAGAAAGAGAACTCAAAGAACCCTTTCCCTATAGGGATCATCTTCCATTGAGTCAAAGGTTTCCATAATTACATTAACTTGGCTCGCAAGTCATCTATTTGTAAGGACCATCACCTTTCATTAACATCAATCAACCATGTTGATTGTTTTTGCAGCTTTCTACACCCGCAAAGTACTCATCCTCAGGGATCTTAACAGTTATTGCATCGCCCTTAACACAAGGTATTGGTAATTGACTCAAGGGAATGTCGCAAGTAATATTCAAGGCCTGAGCAAAGGTTTTTTGTGGCATCAAAGAGGAGGAAACAGGAGCAGTCTTGTGAGAAAGAACAAAAGAAAAAGGAATAAGGGGAGGGGAGGAGGAAGATCGGATTCCGGGAAGAGGTCTTTCCATGGGTTTGTCATGATGAAACTTGTCAAACCCTAAAAACACCATGCAAACCCTAGCAGAGAGTTTGCTATACAACAACAAATAATTAATTATTATTTTTTATTAAACATGAAAATCCTGGAGGATAATTATTTGAAATGGATGATTGTAACATGGCCAAAAGAGGTAAAAGATGTGGAAAGGTTGAGAAAACAGTAGATGAAAGAAATAATTCCCCATCAAATCGTTAAAATACCAATCGATTATGTCTTTGAGTGATGGTGATCTCTTTCATATGCTATGCTTTAGGAATGAATATCAGTGTTAGAAGTGCTACAATGTCTATTAATATTTTGAGTGATGTATAATCTCTTGTCTTTACATTTCCTAGTTTACCATTATCTTTTTGTGTCTATTCATGGTTTACGTGAATTATGGAACTATCAAAGACCTATCAGTATCATCATGTTTATTTTGAAATTTTATATCTAGATACCCCAACTAATTTGATTATCTAGATCTCTTGGATATACAAAAACTCAGGCGGCTAGTTGTGTGTAGTCACGTTCCAAATCTGATCAAAAGGCTTGCATTGTGCAATCTAAAAGGTACCCATAAAGCAAGCCCTAGGAGAATCTCCAAAGCATATGTATACACTAGCTGAGCCAGTGTACACAATCATGAAGGTGGAAGGAACAATTTGTCACCCTCGATCGTCATGATATTCAAACTCTAGGGTACCCAGCACCAGTATCCTTGGTGCCTTTGTATCCATGGATGCTAGTATGACATCTTCCTCGACGGGGTCTTCTCGATCATAATATAAAAACATACGTAACAAAAATAGAGAGATAAGAATCTACACTATTATCATGCATGAGAAAGAAGCAATAAATTAAAATACAAAATTGTTTTCAATGTTTCCTGTATAAATCTTAGAACATGGGAAATAGAATGAAAATAAGATGACGATTTTGTAATTATTTATGAAAACATGAAATAAAAACAGAAAACTGAAAACAAAGGACATGTTTGGTTTATTTTCAATTTCTTGTTTTCTTTTATGATTTTAAAATTATTTACACCAAAATAATTATAAAAATAATTTTATAATTATTTATGTTGTAATTATTTATAAAAATAAAAAATGAAAATTGGAAATTACAAACAAATCGGCAAGGTCTTCAATCCTCCCAAAGTGGAATAGCGAGTCCCGTTTCGTGGTACCATCAGCAGAAAAACTGCCTTCTGTCATGATTTCAGGTATTGTGTGTAGATTATTCATTTACTATGTTCCTCAAACGTGCTTCTTGAAATTTGTTTTGCTTGGTTTATAGAAGTGCTTTTCCCACCTTGATACTGCAGAATACTTATTCAGTCCATCTTCTTGTCAAAAATGTTATTTTGATCGTCTGATTGTTCAGCTTGTGATTCATAATCCACCCATTTAAGGATTTTATGAATTGAATGCAATTCAATATTGTTATTATCCACTAAATATTAGTTCAAGTCATGATTGTGATAGTGACATGTCTTATTTGCTTCCCTTTTTGCCAGCTGATAATTGCCGAACCATAAACCCCTTCTTTGATACTTTGAATCCCACTTCACTTACCCTTTGTGCAGAGTGAGTAGTTCTTGCTTACTGGACTGTACACAGATCATTGGAATTTGGAAGAATACTTGCAAATCCCTTTTCTTGTTCAACTCAATTTCTCAATGATTGTTGACTAAAATGTTTCAACTGAGCACATGAATGGGTAGACTTGCAAGAAGTCTAATTCCCTCTACCAGTTTTGTTCTTCCAGAAGGAAAGTTTCCTTTGAACATTCTCCCCAATTATATATTTAGAATGGCAAAAGGGGTCCATTTTCACTTCCAGTAGAAGTTATGAATGAAGAAGACTGGTCTCCTTGTCCCTGACTGTATAGCACTCTTGCTCACACTTTTGCAAAATTTTGCCAAAGAAACCACTTTTTTTCCCAGCTAAGGTCCTTGTTCATCAAGTTAATTTCACATTAACAGTTGTGATAATGGACAATGGGGTTGGAAGAGAAACTTCGAACTAAAGGATCTTTAACATAGCTAAATTTCATCTCTTGCTGCTGCTAAAAGGACCTATCCAATTTTACCAAAATACTGGAAAGTTTGTTCAAAAGTGATTCTTGATTGATCCTGAAAGTGCTTTTAGCAATTGCCAGTGTTGGATGTATGCCAATGAAATCATGGAAGAGAAACTACAACCCTGATTCTCGAGCGGTTTGATTTTCTGGTTTGTAAAAGCTTTTTTTTTTTTATCTGTTTATCCACTTTACTGCAGAACTGACACTCAACGACTAGTGCCTTATAAACACCTTAATTGTGTACATGTGTATGGTTGTGTATGTAATTTACTTCCGACTGCTTATGAGTTATGATAGCATTCACTTTGATCTTGAAGACGGTAGGCATCATTAGAAATTTTACCAGCCATCTTTCATGCAACTACCAATGCTACATGTAGGGCTTGTCATTTTCGTTGCTGGTTGGTAAATGAGTATGACAAAAGTGTGCAAGAACCCTCCCGTGAATGATTTGTGCTTAAGCTTGCTAATTTTATGTTTTTGCTTAGCTTAAGTTGGTCTCTACTCCTACTATGTTCATCCTGTTCTTCTGTTACTTGCTATAACCCTTTTTCCTGATAGATTATTAAATGTTGCTTTTTCACCACACAATCATACTTGTTTTTTACTTGTACTTACTTCCCACTGTCTTTTGCTAACCATTTTTTATATAACATTTGTAGCTTGAAGGCCTATGGTTTGGAGGACTGATAAACTCTATTGTGTGCCTCTGTCCTAGTTTTCTGCATAAAAAACAATGTAATTTGTTGTACTCAAATAGACAAGCAAAGGAATAGCATTTCAAGTTGCAAATTTGTATTCATTTTACTTTCAATAATTCATAATCAAATCTAGATAATTACAAATTTGTAACTTTAATTAAACTTTTCGAGTATTTAAATATTATTTAATAGCCAATAACTAGAGATTTTATGCATAGTTTTAAAGGGTTGGGTTTATTACAATCATGTAAAGCATAAGGTTAAGATACATATAATCGATGCTATTTTTTTTGGCCCCATATAGCTACTAAATAATACTAGAACTAGACAAATGTTCTAGACGCTCCCAATAATGTTAGGCCCTTTAGGTGAAGAAGGAATGGAATTTAGGAGAGGGATACTCTGTTCATTCCTGAAAATATTTTGGGGATCAAACTTGGTCTTAATTTCTGCCAATCTCTTGAAGTTTCCCTTAAAGTACTTCATGCCCCATACACTTGCTTCTGAGTAGCTTGTGTTATCATGCCTGTTGCTACCCAAATCAAGATCCTTATAGTTGAAATAGGCAGCTCTTGGAGATTTAGAAACATAAGGAGTCATGTAGCTATAAAGCATTCTCATCCACTGTACATGCCTGTTGGATGCTTCAATGGTATTTACTTCCCATTTGACCATGTATTGTAAGTTGTACAAGTTGCCCTTCCTGTGAGGAAAAGGAATTTCAGTATCTGAAATTTCATTCATCCTACCACCATAGGGATCCATTATCAGTAGTGCTAATGTATCTTCTTTTAGAAGCATTTTCCAAACTCCTTCCAGCCCAATTTCTGGTATAGGTATCTTTACAAAGTCAGACTTGGCCTTGAAAGAGCTTTTGTATGTGGTAGTTCTGTTGAGTAGGAGTTCTGGAGGGTCCCATTTGTTGTATCCAGTAAAATAAAGAACAGATTGAATCCAGCTCATTTCAGTGCAGTCTTTAGCCTGCAATCCCAATTCTGGAAAGCTCTCACTCATTGTTGGGATTAGCCTATCTATTCCTCCAAGGAAAAGAGAGTTAAAGTTTGCTTGGACTGTTTTTGAATTGGCACCACTATTTTGAGCAACTACTCTGATGAAAAGATCTTCATGCAGTTTATCTGCTATGTATTGCCACCTGTGAATGAGCTTGGTGGCTCCTTCCTTCAGTGTTTTGTGAATGCTGAAGACAGTTACAATAGGTGGAACTTGAACCAGTTTGATCTTCCATGCCAGAATGATTCCAAAACTAGTTGCACTACCTCCTCTAATGGCCCAGAAAAGATCTTCTCCCATTGATTTTCTGTCAAGAGTCTTCCCATTTACATCAATCAGGTAAGCATCAAGAACCTGGTCTGCTGCTAGACCATACTTCCTCAGCATATTACCAAACCCCCCTCCACTGATGTGTCCACCCATCCCTACACTTGGACAGACTCCTGCAGGGAATCCATGGACATTACTTGCTTTGGAAATTTTGTAGTAAAGTTCACCTAATGTTGCTCCAGCCTGAACCCAAGCTGTTTCCTCAGCAAGATTAATTTCAATGGAGCGGATGTTGATGAGGTCAATCATGATAAATGGGGCCTTACAATGATAAGATAGACCTTCATAATCATGGCCTCCACTTCTGACTCTGATCTGCAGCCCAAAATGATTGCTGCATAGAATGGCTGCTTGAATTTCAGATTCATGGAAAGGTGTTATTATGAGGAAAGGCTTACTTGAGGAATTCAGCCATCTGGGATTTTGTTGGGATGGTTCCAAGGTTTTTGCATATAGTGAGGAGGATGAGCTGAGGACTATTCTTTCAATAGATTCAGAATAGCCACCAACTTTGGCTAACATGCACTTTCTGAAACTCTTGTCAACTAAATTTGAAGCTGCACATGAGATTGAAAGAAGCAGAATCAGAAGCAACCCAAGATAACCCATCTCTATGTTTTCTTCTCTGCCTCTAGCTGATTGAGTTATGCTACTTATATTGATATTGCTACATACACAAATAAATTGAGCACTTGTACACTAGTTCACTAGTTGAGATAGACTATTCAAGTCACAGAAGTTCCTGAAGTGACTCCCTTGTGTCCAAAACTTCCCTCAATAAACTAACTCGGGTTAGTGACATTTCCAAAGCAGAGAAAGAAACAGTGATTTTAATGACTTTGTCCTTGTCCTTGTCCTTAGCATCCCAGTTCCGGCAACCAAGCTCAGCAGATTTGGTTTCTTCCATTACTTGAAACAAATAGTTAAGCTGTCTTGCATAATATCTTTGCCATTTTTATATTAGCAGCTAAAGAGCAAGAATTTGTATTGGCCGGTTGATTTTGATCCATATTTATTGAGGTTGTGTTATTTACCATTTAGTTTTGTGGCCTTCATAATCATTTGACTGCCACTTCATTAACAGACCATGTAGTGGGAATGCATGGCTGATATCAAAATGGACTTCACGGTGAAGTGCACTATCTTAGAATTTGGGTTTGGGCTTAACTCAATCCCAAAAGCTAGCTTATAAGATGAGGATTGCCTACTACTTATAAGCTCTTATTAGATACTATCTCTAGTCAATGTGGGACTTGAGTTTTTCCCAATACACCCCCTCACGCCCAGCACTATTAGGATTCGTGACATTCACTAGTTGTAAGACAGATTTGGTTATTAACCTTGATCCACGACTGTTGAATTGCAAATGTGAAATTCACATGCAAAACCAAATCTATCTACTGTCATTTTCTTCCTATCATATACCCTTTCTTGTTGGTGAGGATAGATTCTGAAATTTTGACTAGTGGAGGCAAAAACATATAATATAAATAATTTTATAAAAAGTATATAAAATATATAAGCGATAAAATAATGACATCATTATTTATCAAAAAATTGGTGATTACAAAAACTACTTTGTATATCCAAAAATTTGAAGACACCTCAACTTCTACAAATTATAATCATTTTCTACATGTCTTTATAATTTAAAACTTTTTGTATGACTTTGCATTTTCAATACTATCAAGACAAACAAACCAGAAAATGAATTTCTCCCATAAGCTTCACATAAGAAAATTCTGATGAATACAATCGAGGCAAACAAGTCAACTTCTCTTTATCATATGCAAAAAATGAGTCTCTTGGATTTAAGCTTGTCACACAAGTAAACGATTCAGTACCCACCTTTATAAATCTATTAAGCTCTTTTAAGTTATCTGTCAATAAGTACTTGATAAAATTATTCAACATAAAAGTGATGTAAGCTTAAAACTTTTTAAAGTTTACATGTTGATCATCCTAATTGTGCATGAATACATGATCCATATTTGGATTCATAATATTTTTCTTCTTAAAAAACAATATTTCGTTATCTAAATTATATCAACCATCTTCTCTCGTACTTTGTAATATTTCCTTTAACATTCTAACTAATGTCATGGCATTTACAATATTTTAGTCATTTTTGTAGAGTAAGGTTGTAATACAAGGCAATGAAGGTAACATCTATTTTTTAGTGGGGACAGCATTTATTTTTTAGTGGGGAAAAAATTATAATTATTTAATATTTAGTAAAAAAAAAAAGAATTAACTGCCCCCATTATATTACTCCTAGATCCATCTGAGGCAGAGAGAGAACCTTTTTAACCATTATATTCAGCTTCCGTCAAGTTGACATTTTGAACCAGCTTTTGACCGTTTCCAAACTAACTTCTCAGTTAAATCCCATACGAGTCTGAAGTACATAAAACACATTCCATATGCGTCACGAGTTTCTTTTTTAAAAAAAACATTTTCCCACTTGACTCGGGTGATAGTATATCACTTAATGATTTAATAAACATATCAATTATAATACACATTAACGAGCCAAATCTTTCAATCATTGGTTCATTAGGGGTGTAAGTGAATCCAACCAGATCCATGAATTCGATTAATCCAAACCGATCTAAATTGATTTTGACGATTTGGATCAGATCGTCGGATCAGACAATATTTAAAAATCTAAATCCAAAGAAGATCGATTCGGGTATTGGATTCAAAAAATAGTAACTGATCTTATCTGAACCAAATCGATCCTTTAAAAAAGTAATATATTATTATTAATATTTGTATTTTAATAAAAAAATATTATTAACAAACTTAATATATATTAATATAATAATAGGTCATTCTTAAAATTTAATATTAATATACAATTTGTTATTATTTTTTATTTGTATTAATCCGATGATATGTCGAACCAACCCGATTATAAATGTTCAGTTTGGTTCAGATGTATGGATTTTTTTTTTTTTGAAGAGTCTCATCCAATTCGAACCGATCAAATTTAATCAGTTTGAATGCTAAAATATCCTAAATCCAATTCAATCCGACCTGATCACACCCTAACCACTGAGTTCGTTACGTTGCCTGCGATGCACTGACCTAGAGGCAATTGTTCTGGACTTGTTTTGGGCATGACCTGTAGGCTAACCTGACTCAGCCTCAATTTATCTGACAGAAGTCAACTAGATAGCCAGTAGCACTACCAACCAAAAGGTTGCCACCTACCCCTCATTTCTTGCATATTGCTGGCCTAGTTAGGGTGTTCCCCCACGCACTCCGCACGGACCAAGGAATTGATCCCATGCATATCCCTAAGTTTACATATACATTGACTTAGTGCTTGTTTGGATATGATTATTTCCAATTCTAACGGAACAATTTGGCTTCCCTAGACACTGAAACGAGCTTTTGTCCAAAGTTTGTTTGGAGCTTTGCTCAAACGTAAGTTGTAACGCTGGTTGGCGTTTAAATTTTTTTAAATAAACACAAGTTTATATATATATCCCCCTCATCTCCTTCACACATTTAATGGGGGCATCGAAATGCCTTCTAGGTACCACCCATACCGACCTTGTGTAACACCCCAAATTTTACCCTTTTTCAATATCGGTAGAATTTTAATTGTTTATATTTTTATCCGAGGCCTAGAAAATGATTTTGGATAAAACAAAACCATGTTTAGACTCTACTTTATAGTAGAATGTTATGGTTAAATTTTGGGCTAAAAACTCAGACGGAGCCCGATCTACATTTTTACGGGCAGTGCAATTCTGTACTGCCCGAAAACCCTAATTCTGAACCGAAAACGAAAAATTTCAAAATGTTGCCACTTGTTGGGGACAAAATATATTTTAATAATTTCTACTCAAAAATAAATATTCTACTTTATCGGGTATTTTTTTTAGCGAAAAATGGGCGAAAAACTTAATCGGGTAAACGACGAAGTCGAATTCAAATCTGCAGAAATAGGTCGAAGGATAAGAATGATGATTCAACTTGGACAACTCACCTACATGATTCACCTAGTGAGTCACCCTAGTCATAAATGACCAAAAATGAAAGATGGTGAATCACCAAAGTCATAAATGAAAAGTAGTGAATCATTATCTTGCACATGTTAAGAGTTTGTGTTCAAATTCTCTTCCTCTTGCTTCATGGTCCATGAAATTCGACCAAGCCTTCCTAGCCACACATAAGTCACCTAGTCATCATGACTACTTAACAAAGTTATTTTAATATCTTTGCGAAGTAACCAAAATACCCTTTGATCATTTTATGAATTCCTTTAATGTCCTACAAGTGTTTTGACAATTTTTCTTCCTTCTACCATGTATAATTTCGACCTAGCCTCTTGGATAGGCATTCTTTCACTTCATTCTAGATGATCATGATGATTATGAAGACACCTAAGTATTTTAAGTTATTTCCTAACCTAACCTAAAACCATGGTTACTACCTAAGGTTTGTAACCAAGACAAAACCAAATTGGCTTCTTCTTCCTCCATGTGGTATACGCACGGCCACATCCTCCCTAGATGCACCTCCACCACACATTTCTCTCATCCATCTATGTCCACTCCTTTGCCATGACTCACTACCATCATGATGACTTAAGCACAAAATATCTAGATATTTTCCTGATAACCTAACCTAGCTTTGGTTAACAACAACCATGGTTTACATTTAAGGTTATCAAAGCAAAGTTCTCCTCCTCATTTGGTCCAATTTCGTGCAGCCACCTCCACTCAACCAAACCCATTTCATTTTGCTTTGATTTCATTTCCTTGTATGAAAAATACTTATGTCACTAACTTCAGTTAGTTTTAAAGATAAAAAAAACCTATGTTCTTCATTTCCTCTCACTTGTTCTTCATTTGTTCTTCATTTATTTTCCACTTTCCACCAACTTAGAGACATGATTTCATGATTCTTCCTTCATGAAACTTGTTCCTTAGATCATTGTCTTCACTTTGATTCACTTTGTTCTTAGATCCATAAACTTTCAAGTTCGTCTCCTTTTTCTCTCAAATTCGACCCACACCCATAAATCATCATCCAAACCTTGTTTTGATCTTCTAAGATAATATTCTTACTCCTCTAGATGATCTAGACACTTCTATTTCACACAAAAATTCATTTAGAGCTTGTGTTCAAAATGTGTTTCTAGAGGCCATATTCGGCCAAGCTTGTCTTTCCAACATCCAATCCTTATTCCACCATTTCAAACCACTTTCCTAAAGCTAATCATCATTCCAAACAACTTTCATGTTGAAGATTTCATCAAAAAAGTTCATCTTGACACAGTTCCTTCAAAATCAAAGCTGGGGTGCTTTAGGTAAAAGTCACTTCTTTTCTTTCCTATAGTGATTTTTGAACTTCTAAGATTATATTATGATAATCTTATTCCATGCTTCATTAGAATCCTTTGTATGTAAATTATTTTACTTTCCATATTCTTGAACATTTATGAATTAAGTCATAAAAATTTACATACTTAGACTTTTGAACTTCCGACAATTTTTCTATAGTAGAATTACCTATCCATACATGTCTACCAAATGACTTTGAAAACAAATAATCCTAGCTCTATAATCCAGTGTTTGGCAGTGAGTAACTCCAAGGGTTTTGACCTTGGGTTTTCTTGTTTTAACTAGTTTAATTGTTGGTTGATTAAGGTTTGGTATTAGAGTTGGTTTGGTATGGCTTTGTAGATGAAGATTGACTTGGTTGCTCTATGGTTTAAAGAGGATCATGTTGCACTTTAGGAGCTACAAGAGGTAACAGGAGTTTACATGAGGGGGTTTTAATAACTACATTTTATCTGTGGGTTGTCTGTGTAATTGTTCGTAGTGATTCTGTAACACCCCCTTGGATATTACATTGGTTAACTCTCATTGCGGAAAACAAAACAAAACAAAACAAAACAAAATAAAGGCTGGTGGTTGCTTTCGGAACATAAATTTTAAGTTATCCATGTTTGAAAAACTGGTTTTTTTATAAAAAAAACTTTCGACATATACATAAATCTATCACCTATATATATATATATATATATATATATATATATATATATATATATATATTTATATATATATACATATATATATTTATATACATATATATATATATACATACATACATCATCATAATAATTACATCACAATTTTCCTACAAGTCTATTTATTTAGAAACATACTTAAACACAGATCTAAAATTTTTACAAAAATGTCGACAGAGTCTCCTCTGTAATTCCAATATCCCAAACAAAAACACATGTTGGCATATTGATATTTTCATCCAAAAAAAAGGCTCTCCGAGCCATAAACATACATACTTATCATTAATCAACAATGTCTTAAAAATCTAAGCTGGTCATTTCTAAAAGATATTCGTAAACATAACAGTAATCCAATAAAAGACTCTCAGAGCCATAAAACAGATAAATATGAAACTTCTCCAAACTAAACTTGACACGATAGACTAAGCTGGTCGTACTATGAGACTTTTACTGGAAAATAACTCCATGTTCATTCCAGTTACTCAACCTTCTTTAAAAGTCGAGATCAATCACTTCGATTTGGGATAGAGAACCCCTCAGTATCATCTGCATTCACGTACCAAAGTATGACACAAGACCATATGAATATATTGCAAAGGTGAGTTACCAATATATGAGTTTTATCACAGCAGTCATATATTTAACATATAAACAGCATCAAAGTACCAAAGTAACAACTCATATAAATATAAAAATATTCATCTCATAAGGTTGTTCAGATTAGAGACTTTATTCGTAAGTTTTCTGTTAACACTTCAATATCTACTTTCTAACACAATCTCCGGAGATCCTAACTTCACTTCCTCGAGTATGATATGAAGTTGGCACAGGCAAACACAAGAAGGGGGGTTGAATTGTGTTTGTTAATTATTTTCGCAAAAAACCCTTTTTGAGAAACCTTTTCACAAGCAGAAGATAAAAAGTTTAAGCACACAAGAAATTATTTTTAAAAGATTAACAAAACCAAAATCAAATTCCATAGTTAGTATAAATAAATAAAACTGTAAAAGATAAGGGATAGAAAATTCACTCAGGTATTTTATCCTGGTTCACTCTCTTCCAACCAAGAGCTACGTCCAGTCCCTTCTACTTGAAGGATTTTCTCCACTATTTCCAAACAGTTTCTACAACAAGTATTCTACACCTCTCCAGGCTACAAGTATTGCTTTCTTGCTAAGCCTCTTCAGGCTCTAATTCAATCACATATTTTTCTAATATCTTTCTAACTCACTGTGTGTGAGGGTATAAAGGTTTAAGATCTGCTGAATATTTTTACAAATATTCAACCTTAAGAATTACAGACTTTTGCTTTACAAACGGAATATGAGCTTTTAATATCTTGTAAATGTTCAAAAGGCAAAAGTTGTTCTTCAATGCTTGAGACCTTCTATATATATAGTGGTCTTCAACTTCTCTTGCAAATTTTCAACGGTTATTTTTAATCATCCCATTTAGAGATAGCATTAAATGCATGATATCCGTTGAGACTGATCGCTTGATTTTGACTGTGTTGAAAAGCATCATTGGTTATCAGAAAAGCACAAAATGGAGGCTCACTGTCCTGAGCAATCGTACCTTAAAAACTTTCTTTCCTCCTTTGTGTATAACCAAGCTTTTGTCCAGTAATAAAGTTGTCATCGTACAGATCGTTTGCAATTCCAATTGTACTATTTGCTTTTTGTATTTCCTTGATAGTACTGTGAAATTTCTCACAAAGGAGCAAGGCATTAACTAGATAAAATAATTATAAAGAACATATATTCCATTGAAATAAATTCAATGTGGTCCAGACTGCATTAAATCACATTCAAGGTAGTAAAGATATAGAAGATGTAAAACCGTCTACAGGAACTCAGTTTTAGAATGCGTCTACATAAGGTTTTATTATGCTCGTCCACTGATGCGGCAGAAGCGCTCGTTCACACAAGTCTTTGGACTTGCTAAGTCTTTAGAGAAACTCTGTCCAATGACATGGTACTGCGGACGTCTACTGAATTTTAGTTAGGCACTATGGATGTCTACTTGAGTTTTAAGGAGAGCACTCGTCTGCTGACGTGACTACTATGGACGTCTACAGAGATATAGTTAGCCGTCTACTTAATGATTAACATATAAACAATTTAAATAACCTTTGGACGAATAACTCTTTGCAAGAGTCCAAGCAGTGTATACCTTATATTATTTTGGATATTCCTGCATAAACTGAAATCACTTGTTAGATCTCAACTAACACTTTGCCAAGAAAATTTAATCCTTTTGTTAACATCAAAACCTAGAGATTAATAAACCAGAACCACTTTGGTTCCAACAATCTCACCTTTTTTTATGATCACAAAAACTAATTAAATTAAAGTAGCAAAGTCTAAGAGAGCTTGTAAAGCTCCCCCTAAGACATAACATTCAACAGATCAAAGCAGTTAAGGCATATAAAAACAAGACTTATTTGCAAGATAATATAAGTTATCAAACCAATATAGTAGCTTATCAAACATTTGTGAATAAACAGTTCAAAGCAGTATCAGAGCATAATTTACTTTAGACAAAATTTAGGCATAAGAAGTCAAGGCAATGTATCATCAAGATGAATAGATTAAACTTATGCATATGCAGACAAAACATGTTTAAAAAAACTGTATAAATTTAGTCTTTCCTTTCTCCCCATTTTTTGTCATCAGACAAAAAGGTAAAATGAGTGGACCATCATAGTCAGCAAAACAGATAAGATAAAGAAAGAAAAGGTTTAGGTAGGAAGAGGTGATGGAGGGGGTTGGTTTTGATTTGGGTTTTATATTTTCTGAAAATCCATCAATAAAGCTAGCATCTGAGTCACCATTGCATTTGTAGGGGCCAAAGTATCTTGAACTTGCTTCTGTACCCTTTCTTCAATCTGTTGTGCCATCTGTTCTGTCTTCTCTTCAACTATCTTACCAACCTTATCATCAACAATTCTTCCAATGATGTCCTCAAGATTTGGTGGCAAGGATAATTGTCTTGAGCTCTCAGCAGTGTCTGAGACAGTGTCTTGAGCTTGGGCTGGTGGATGAACCATAGCAAGAGCTGATGGTTGAGATGATGTCTTCGCGGACTCAGCACCTTGCTTAGAAGCACAGACCTCAGCAGACTGCTCGGTCAGAGTTGGCTCAACAGTAGCAACAACAACAACATCAGCTGAAAGAGTAAAGGTTCAGAAACAGGTCTGGAAAAGATTTCAGCATTTAGCTCAGGGCCTTCTACAATTAACTCTTATTTTGTATGTTCAGAGGATGGGGTTGAAGCTGAAGCAAAGGCATATTGTAGAATTGGCTCAGGGACATCCTTTGCCCAATGAATAGGAGTGATTTCCTCCACATCTCTGCTGGTATTGGGGAGTGCCCACAGATCTTTGTAGATCATATGTCTGAACTTAGAGAGTCCACACTTTCCTCTGACTTTGGGAACTTTCTGCTTTTCTTCTTGAGATAGGCCAGAAGAAGAGGCTTCCCTAGTGCAGTGGATTATGTGAGACTTCCAGAAGTCAGCAGCTATTCTTTCTTCTGTTTTCTCAATAGCTTCCAAGTGCAGATAGTACTCAAACATAGAGTAATCAAATGTTTCTTCAGATAAGTCTAGCATTGCAGAATGAGCTTCAGGCATGACTCCTTTGTTTCTTCTGAACTTTTTGTATTTGCCCTTATTAAGATCAATCATGCTAAGCCTTGGACAAACAGGGTAAGGAGCAATTCCTAGGTTGGTTTTCTTTCCATGCCTAAGCCAGGTGAATGGAACATAGTATGCAGCTCTGTCAACTTGGAGATGACTGAACTCCCATTTCAGTATCTCATAGAAAAATTGATCTTGGAAGAAGTCAGTGGCTCTTCCATAGATACTAGGGTGTTTGAACTGCATCCATTTTGTGTTGCCATCCATGATGATGGGAACATGCTCAGAAGATCTGGCTCTCTTCTCAGGTAGGGTACTCAGCTTGTTCCTTTTTGGGTCAGTCTGCTATATTGGTATGATATGCCTCTCTACTCCACCAGTGAAGGGGATCAATGGAGGGGTTTTTATGAGGTGAGGGTAAATTTTTTTTCTCGGGAAACGTTTAAGGGGTAAGTGGGTAAGAAGAGGTCCACGTTGGTTGTGCATTTCTGAGAGAAAGGGTCCTTTGGGAGGTTGAGTGCTTGGATATCTGTTGGTCCAAGGGTAATCCACATATGGTTCATTTTCATATTCAGCAAGAGGGTACCACCTGGTGAGAGGAGTGTTAGGGTCAATATCAGGGTCAGTTGGTGAGTGTGAAACAGAGCTTTCCAATCTCTCTTGATCTTGGCCCAATTCTCTGATTTGTTAGCAAAAAGAGTGGATGAAGGTACAATGGGTGGAAAGAGTTGTCTAAGAGGTTTAGGAAAAGGGGCACCTGGGCAAATTCCATCATCAGTTTGATGAAACCAAGGGTCAGAATCAGGTATAGTTGGTGGAAAGATAGTTTTGATAGGTGTAGGTTGTGTTATGGTCAATTGATTTGAGGTGCTTTGTGGTGAGGATGGGGTTGTGGTTTGGTTAGTTTGGGTTCTTTGTGGTGAAGGTTGGGGTGTGGATAGAGTTGGTCTATATACATTATCAAAGAATCCTTCAAGAGGAGAGACACTATCATTCACAGTATTGACAACAGGAGCATCTTCTGCTAAATTAACAGGAATTTCAGCAGAGATGTTTACCTCAGAGGCTGCAAAGGTCCTTGCTTTCCTTGCAGGTTGTCTCTTCTTGGTAGGTACAGCAGCAGTTTCACTTGCTTTCTTCTTTTTCAAGATTGTTCCCAGAGGAACATTGTCTTCATCATCATCATCATCACCATCTGAAGGCAGAGCCAGCTTCTTTGCTCTCTTGGGAGCAGGTTGAGGATCAGGTTGAGGTGCCTCAGCTGTAGGTGAAGAGTGTTTTTCACCTCATATTTCATTTACATTTTGCATGCATTTTCATATAGTTTAGGCAATTTTTATTTGATTTTTGTTAGTTTTTACCTTGGAACGGGTAAGGCGGTTTTGTGGTGTTGTTTTGCAGAAATTAAGGATTAAATGCTCAAGATCAACCATGATGGAGCTTGCATGAAGATGGGGCTTGAAAAGTGAAGAAAATGAGCCAAACAGAGCCCATCAGGACCTAGCCGTGATGACCATCACGGCCATGATCAAGCAAAACTGAAAAGAAAAGAAGGCAAAAGTCAGAACTGGTCACGGCCTAGCCGTGATGTCCATCACGGCCGTGACATGTCAGCTGAACCAGACCCTTGACAGGCAGAACTGATCACGGCCTAGCCATGATGAGAGTCACGGCCGTGACAAACCAAAAATTGAAGAAGCGCCCATGGCAGAACCCGTCACGGCCTGGCCGTGATGGCCATCACGACCGTGACGCGCATTATTTGGATCTGAATTTATGCTAGATTGGGATTTAAACTTCCCTAATCTATAAATAAGGCATCTGGGTAGAACATAGGGACGACGACCTTTACCCAAAAAAGACGTTTTCTCTGAACCAGGGGCTGCGTTGACAGCTGTTGAAAGCTTCCATGGAGTTTCTTCTCTCCTTTGTTCCTATTTCTTTTCTTTTGGCTTTCTCTATGATTATGAGTAACTAAATTCCCTTTTTGTTGGGATTAGATGTAGCTAAACCGAATCTCATGTATTTGCCTTGATTTATTAATCTTTATGCTTCTTTATTAGTGTTTGATTCCTATGCTTAATGCTTTTTGTGGTTTGATCATCCATGAATAGATTTGATTTGAAATTGGGAAGTTCTTATCAATTCTTGATCTGGAATTAATCACCTAGTAAGTCTTGCATCTAGGAATGGATTTTGGTTTATTAGTAATAGTGTAATCCCTACTCTTAATGCAAATTCATTAACTAGGCCACCTAAGGAATTAGGGTCTAATTAGGGGATTTAGGCTCTTGTCATCTAAGGAATTAGGACTTGAGTAATCTAGTGGGTTGATTTTAATATTTGAAGCATAAATTGGATTGGTGGTCGTAGTATTGCATGAGGCAAAGGTTTAGTGAAGTTTAATCCCAACATCTTTCATCATATTTGAAGAATCCTTCTTTCTGCATTCCAAGTGTTTGATAAAAATCCTAAAAGAACTTGTTCCTTTTATTTTGTTTATTTTAAATTGACTTGGTATTTAATATTGAGCTCCCTTCCTTCCAAATACCCGCTTAGATAGTAGTTGATTTGTTACGTGCTAGTACTTGTCTCACTCCTCGTGGGAATGATATCCCTCTTACCTCTTTACTACTTGTACAACTCGGTATACTTGTCGAAATTGTCAACAAGTTTTTGGCGTCGTTGCCGGAGACTTGTGTTTCAATATTAGCACACCCATTTCGATTACTAATTTAAGCACAATTTTATTTTTTCTGTTTTATTATTTGTTTCTCTTTGCTATCATTTAGTGCTAACATTCTTGGTCTCTAGGCTTTTGTGCATGCGAGGTACTATCCCTGTCGACCAACTTCTCTACGATCCTGAAATAGAAAAAACGCTTAGGGAGAATCGGAGTCAAGCAAGACAGCGGAAGTTATTAGCACGACAAGAAAGAGAACAAGAGTGATGAGTGTAATTTGACCTTATATTTCATGTACATTTTTGCATGCATATTCATATAGTTGAGGCATATTTAGTTTGATTTTGTTAGTTTTTACCTTGGAACGGGTAAGGTGGTTTCGTGGTGTTATTTTGCAGGAATTAAGGGTAAAATGCTCAAGATTGACCATGATGGAGCTCGGAGAAAAGAAGGCAAAAGTCAGAAGCTGTCACGGCCTAGCAGTGATGCCTATCACGGCCATGACATGTTAACAGAACCAGACCCTTGCTAGACAGAATCTGTCACGGCCGTGACATGACAACCTCAACAGGCAGAACTGATCACGGCCTGCCCGTGATGAGCATCACGGCCGTGATAATCCAAAAATTGAAAGCGCGCCCATGACAGAACCCGTCACGGCCTGGCTGTGATGGCCATCACGGTCGTGACGTGCGTTATTTGAACCCAATTCTATAATAGGGCCTCTGGGCATAACAGAAAAGGAGATCTCTCTGGAGCAGACTTTTACCCTAGAAAGAAAATACGTTCTCTCGGAGCCAAGGAGCTGTTGGACTGCATAAGTGATAAGCCTCTGGCTCGACTAGTTTTATAACTAGTAAGACCATGGCTTTTGTATTAATTACTCGAGTTCAACCTCGTTTTCGCCCAAATTTGGATTTAATTGTCCTCAAGCAGCATTTTGAGTATCTTAAGTAGTTTTAGGACATTTTAGTTAATTTTGAGTCAAATAAAGCATTTACTGCTATTTCATATTTTCAGGTTAATAAGAAGAGCAAAAAGGGAAGGACTCTTAAAGCAGAAGCCATCACGGCCAGGCCGTGACACTGGTCACGGCCGTGATGAGCTACCCATGAAGATCAGAGAGCATCACGGCCCAGCCGTGATGACCATCACGGGCGTGATGAGAAGACCCTGAAAGTCAGAAAGAATCACGGCCCAGCCGTGATACCCATCACGGGCGTGATGAGAGAACCTTGAATAACAAAATTGATCACGACCTAGCCGTGATGGAGGTCACGGCCGTGACAGATCAGCACCCAAAGTCAGAAGGCATCACGACCGTGATAGACTAGAGTTTGAATGCGCGCCCTTGGCAGAATGCGTCACGGCCGTGACGCGAATCCTGATTTATAAAAGGCACCAGGGCAGATGCAAATCAGAGAGAATTGTCACTGTTTACAATATTTTTCAAGGGTTTGTATTATGTTTTTGATGGAGAACTAATCACCAGGGATTAGTCTGCTGTAATCGGTTTCCGCCGACACTTGAGGTTTCATAATTCCCAATCAATTTGCTTGTCTCTTTCAATATTATGCTATATACATTGTTTGCTTAATTCAAGTTGTATAGAATAAGTATTGATTAATTTCGATGATTCTATGTTCCTATACCTTGATCGCATTTTCTTAATTCGCGTGTGTTTGTCGTCTTTGCTTAATTCACGAGAGCTTCAATCCGTTTCCATAATTCGGAAATTAGGAACATATATCTCGTAGTTTCAATTGCGCTTGTCTAATTGCTGCTACAATCGAAAAGAGATTAGAATCCGCTTAGGGCTTGGAATTTATGTGAATCAATGATAGTTGGGAAACCGAAACAGCTGATTAATCCTTTCAGCTTATCGATAATCACTTAATTACGTTGTTTTCTTAATCAATTCTTCTTTCATTGAATCTGATCCCCCCACCCACCCCCCAAATTGATTTGTAGGTTAATAACAATCCAAGAGTCCTTGAGATACGATACTCGAGTTGTCGTGCCCTAACTACAGTTTTTTTCTAATCACTCGTTTTTGACCCGTGTGCGACAGTGGGTCAAAATTGAGGGAAACAATTGTTTTGTTTTTGTTTTGTTTTCCTTGTTTGTGTTGCTTTGTGTCGTATGTGTGTCGAGTCTTGTGTCGGTGAGCTTGAATGGGTTCTAATTAAATTCAGCATAGATTGATTGCATGATATTTGTTGACTGTTGATGATTTCCCCCTAGGTTTTGAAAATTGAAAATTGATCCCCATGTGAAAAATTGAAAATTAAACTTTGAGATATTCTATTGTGATTGCATGATTTATGATAAGTTTGGGGTGAAGGGATGCACACACTAGGGATTGAATCTCGGTCAAACAATTTGCGAAAAATGTCTATGTGAGGATTTGAGCCTCCAACATGTTTTTAATTGTGTGAATCACTTTTAAGTTGCACTTTCCCCGGATTTGCTTGAATCTCTTCATGGTTTGCATGCTTATGTGGTTGCACCAAATTATTTAGGCAATTTTCTTTGAAATAACTACTTGGCCTAAAAGAACCATCCCTAATGCATGTTCCCTAGTTAGCTACATTGAGCCTAATAAGCCTATTGTTTCTTGATGACCTTATGTTATAATCCTAAAATCTGGAAAAACCATGTTAACCCAATCTTAGGATTAGGAGAGCATGGATGCTTAGCAAAACAAGGGTTGTAAGAAACTAAGTTTGGGGTGGCTACAAGGTTTGATATGTCATTCTGGGTTGAGAAATAGAAAAATAAAGGTTGGAGCCAAAAGGCAAAGGAAAAGGAAAAGGAAAAAAAAAAAGAAAAAAAATAGAGAAAAGAACAAAATGTCAAAAAAGGGCATTAGAAGAAAAAGGCTGTAGTCACCCAAAGCAAAAAGAAAAATGGAGAAAGGAATTTGAGTGGAAGTTCAATGTGTCAAAATTCTCATGCTCTCTTAGTTCCTAGGGACTTAAGCCTAGTACCTTTGAATATCCTACCTTTAGCCAGACCCCATTACAACCTTTAAAAGACCTTTTTATGTTGCATGCATGTTTTCATGGGAACTTTGTTTGAGATGAAAATCAAATTCATGGGAAGTGCTCTTGAAATGTGAAATTGAGTAAAAAGTTGATAGCCTAGACAAATTGAGCGAATGAATGAAATATTAAATGCCCTTGTGAGGAAGGCAATTGTTTGAAATTGGTGATCTCTCTTTTGCATGTAACTTGGATCCTCAACTCAGATTACAAATTGCATGAATGATGGAATTCTCAATTGTTTAAAGCAAATGAATGAGGGGATTGCATTATTGAAAAAGGGGAAAACATTGAAGAAAAAATTGTTTTGATAAAATTGCATGAAATTTGTGCGAAATTGGTTGAATCCTTTAAGCTTGCCAAGTTTGAGTCTTTTTGAGTTTTAGTTTGCTTGGGGACAAGCAAAGTTTAAGTTTGGGGTATTTTGATAAGCCTCTGGCTCGACTAGTTTTATAACTAGTAAGACCATGGCTTTTGTACTAATTACTCGAGTTCAACCTCGTTTTCGCCCAAATTTGGATTTAATTGTCCTCAAGCAGCATTTTGAGTCTCTTAAGTTGTTTTAGGACATTTTAGTTAATTTTGAGTCATATAAAGCATTTACTGCTAGTTCATATTTTCAGGTTAATAAGAAGAGCAAAAAGGGAATGACTCTTAAAGCAGAAGCCATCACGGCCAGGCCGTGACACTGGTCATGGTCGTGATGAGCTACCCATGAAGATCAGAGAGCATCACGGCCCAGCCGTGATGACCATCACGGGCGTGATGAGAAGACCCTGAAAGTCAGAAAGCATCACGGCCCAGCCGTGATACCCATCACTGGCATGATGAGAGATCCTTGAAGAACAGAATTGATCACGGTCTAGCCGTGATGGAGGTCACGGCCGTGACAGATCAGCACCCAAAGTCAAAGCATCACGGCCTGGCCGTGATTGGCATCACGGTCGTGATAGACTAGAATTTGAACGAGCGCCCTTGGCAGAATGCGTCACGACCTGGCCGTGATGGCCATCACGGCCGTGACGCGAATCTTGATTTATAAAAGGCACCAGGGCAGATGCAAATCATATAGAATTGTCACTATTTACAATACTTTTCAAGGGTTTGTATTATGTTTTTGATGGAGAACTAATCACCAGGGATTAGTCTGCTGTAATCAGTTTCCGCCGACACTTGAGGTTTCATAATTCCCGATCAATTTGCTTGTCTCTTTCAATATTATGCTATATACCTTGTTTGCTTAATTCAAGTTGTATAGAATAAGTATTGATTATTTTCGATGATTCTATGTTCCTATACCTTGATTGCGTTAGTTTAATTCACGTGTGTTTGTCGTCTTTGCTTAATTCATGAGAGCTTCAATCCGTTTGCTTAATTTGGAAATTAGGAACATATATCTCGTAGTGTCAATTGCGCTTGTCTAATTGCTGCTACAATCGAAAAGAGATTAGAATCCGCTTAGGGCTTGGAATTTATGTGAATCAATGACAGTTGGGAAACCAAAACAGCAAATTAATCCTTTCAGCTTATCGATAATCACTTAATTGCGTTGTTTTCTTAATCAATTCTTCTCTCATTGAATCTGCCCCCCCAAATTGATTTGTAGGTTAATAACAATCCAAGAGTCCTTGAGATACGATACTCGAGTTGTCGTGCCCTAACTACAGTTTTTTTTTTCTAATCACTCGTTTTTTATCCGTGTACGACAGCGGATCAAAACTGGCGTCGTTGCCGGGGACTCTTGTTGTTATTAACAGATTTGTTGATTAATTTCTGAATTAGTTCTGGCTACTAGGTCTGGTTGTTCTAACCTGTTTGATTTCGATCCTGAATTTGAGAGAACCTTGCACACACGCCGTGGAGCAATTCAGGCTAGCACTAGTTCACCAACCAATAGTGATAACATGGCTGATCAAAGAACATTGAGACAGCTTGCTGCTCCTGATGTTAATTACAATGGTTTGTGTATTGAATATGCTGATGTCGTTGCTCCTTTTGAATTAAAATCTGGTTTAATACACTTGTTTCCAAGGTTTAGTGGTCTTGCAGGTGAGGATCCGCATAAGCATCTGAAAGAATTCCAGGTTGTTTGCTCTACACCTTTGAGACCTGAAGAAATAACAGAAGACCATATCAAGCTGAGAGCCTTCCCATTCTCACTTCAAGGTGCTGCGAAGGATTAGTTGTATTATCTTGAGCCGAATTCTGTTACAACCTGGAATGATTTGAAGAAGGTCTTCCTAGAGAGATACTTCCCTGCCTCCTGAGCTGCATCAATCAGAAAGGAGATATGTGGTATTAGACAAGGCAATGAATCATTGGCCGAGTACTGGGAGAGATTTAAGAAGTTAGTGTCCAGTTGTCCTCAACGCCAGATTTTCGAGCAGCTGCTTATTCAGTACTTTTATGAGAGATTTCTACCAATGGACAGAAACATTTTAGACGCTGCTAGCGGAGGAGCACTTGTTGATAAGACTCCATCTGCCGCCAAGTCATTGATTGAGAACATGTCACTCAACTCCCAACAGTTCACAACCAGAAACAATTCTCTCGAGGCAAGGGGTGTGAATGAGGTCCATGTTTCTTCTTCCCACAAAGCCCTTGAAACCAGACTTGATGAGCTTACTTCTTTAGTGAAGCAGTTGGCAGTGGATAAAGTTCAAACAGCAAGGTTGTGTGGAATCTGTACTTCTTCTGAACACCTGACCGATACATGTCCCATTCTGAAAGATGAGTCGGTCACTGATTTGCCTCAAGCATATGCAACCAATATTTACAATCAAGGCAACAATCAGAGCAGATACAACATTCCTGACCTTTCCACTAATAAGTACCACCCCAACTGGAGAAACCATCCAAACCTTCGGTATGGAAACTCATCCACACAACAACAGCTGATGTTACCACCACAGAATTCTCCCCAAGTGACCACCTCTGCACCTTCCGGACCTTCACTAGAGGACCTTGTCAAGCAAATGGCTGCAAACAATCTCCAGTTTCAGCAGCGAACGGATTCTAGTATTCATGCTTTGTAGACACGGATTGGACAGCTTGCCACTTCGATGAATGCCATGCAGCAAGCTCAAGGATCGAACCAACTACCTACACAACCAGTAGTGAATCCTAATGTCCCAAATCCTAATGTGAGTGCAATTACCTTGAGATCCGGGAAGATTGCAAAACCAGCCCCTGAAAATAAAAAAAATTGTTGAGGTAGCACCTGAACCTTCTGTTGTTGTTGAGGCTGAGAAAGAGTATGTGCCACCAATTCCCTTCCCGCAAAGAGCACTGAAAAATAAAAAGATTGATGAGGAAGACAAAGATAGAGAGATTCTGGATGTATTCAGAAAAGTGGCAGTAAACATTCCGCTCCTTGATGCGATTAAGCAGGTTCCGAAATACGCAAAGTTTCTGAAAGATTTGTGCACACACAAGAGGAGGCTGAAGGGTAATGAGAGAGTCAACTTGGGACGAAATGTTTCATCCCTCATTCAACCTAGACCTGCACCTGAAATGGTTACCATTTCAGCCCTCAATCAGGCAATGCCACAGAAATGCAAGGATCCGGGAACTTTTGCTATTCCATGTACCATTGGGGATAGTAAATTCAACAATTGTATGTTGGATTTAGGAGCTTCTATTAATGTCATGCCTACTTCTGTTTTCAACAATCTTGATCTTGGTCCTTTGGAGCATACAAGTCTTACTATTCAGTTGGCAAACAGGACCAATGCTCGCTCCATTGGAGTAGTAGAAGATGTGCTTGTTCAAGTCAATGACTTGATTTTCCCTGCTGATTTTTACATCCTGGACATGGCAGGGGAAATGAATTCAAGCAGATCACCAATCATTCTGGGCAGACCGTTCATGAAAACGGTGAAGACAAAGATTGATGTTGACGATGGAACCATGTCCATGGAATTTGGTGACATTGTTGCGAAATTCAACATTTTCGATGCTATGAAGCATCCCTTGGAAGAGCACTCTGTTTTTCAAATAGAGTTGCTCTCTGAAATTGTTGATGACACTTATGATGATTTAGTTGCAGCTGCTGATTTTCCATCTATTTCTAGTTTTGATGATGTTTATTCATGTGCCGATTGCACTAACACTGACCCTTGTGCTGTTTGTGCTGAGATTGATGCTGCCTAGCAGGGTGACAGTGTAAGTGAAGCTGTTTGTTCAGCTGAAATTCTTGACAGCACGGCTGCCCCAAACATACCATCTATTGAGCAGCCACCCTCCTTAGAGCTTAAGCCACTTCCTGAAAATCTGAAATATGCTTATTTAGAGAGGAATGAAAAACTTCCGGTTATAATTTCCTCTAACCTTGATTTTGACCAGGAAACTAAGCTCTTGCAGGTTTTGAAGAAGCATAAGAAGGCGATTGGGTGGACTTTGGCTGACATACCAGGTATTAGCCCATCCAGGTGTATGCATAGGATTATGTTGGAGGATGGGGTTAAAACAGTTAGGCAGCCCCAAAGACGGCTTAACCTCTTGATTCTTGATGTTGTGAAGAAAGAGGTAACAAAACTCTTGCATGCGGGTATCATATATCCTATCTCTGACAGTAATTGGGTGAGTCCAGTGCAAGTTGTACCTAAGAAATCTGGACTCACAGTGGTAAAAAAATGAAAACAATGAACTTGTCCCCACTAGAGTTCAGAATAGCTGGAGAGTTTGTATTGATTACAGGAGATTGAACCAGGCTACTAGAAAGGATCACTTTCCTTTGCCATTCATCGATCAGATGCTTGAACAGCTAGCTGGTAAATCACACTATTGTTTTCTTGATGGTTTTTCAGGTTACTTCCAGATCCACATTGCACTAGAGGATCAAGAAAAGACAACTTTTACGTGCCCTTTCGGAACTTTTGCTTACAGGAGGATGCCATTTGGTCTTTGCAATGCTCCTGGCACATTCCAGAGATTCTTGAATAGTATTTTCACTGAATATATTGAGAATTGCATGGAAGTGTTTATGGATGATTTCACTGTTTATGGTTCTTCATTTGATGCATGCTTGCATAGTTTGAATCTGGTTTTGGAGAGATGCATTGAAACTGACCTTGTTTTAAATTATGAAAAATGCCATTTTATGGTTGAACAGGGAATTGTTTTGGGGCATATTATTTCTGAGAAGATTATTTTAGTAGATCATGCTAAGATTGAGGTGATTTCTACACTGCCTTACCCATCTTGCGTCTGCGAGATTCACTCTTTTCTTGGTCATGCAGGTTTCTACAGGCGCTTCATAAAGGATTTCATCAAGATAGCTCTCCCTCTGTCAAACTTGTTGAAGAATGATGTCATTTTCAACTTCGATGACAACTGCAAAAAGGCGTTTGATTTCTTGAAGAAAGCATTGACCTCTACTCCCATCATCCAGCCTCCTGACTGGGCCCTCCCTTTTGAGATTATGTGCGATGCCTCGAACTATGCCGTGGGGGAGGTCCTTGCACAAAGGGTGGGCAAGGCTGCCCATGTGATTTATTATGCTTCTAGAACTTTGGATGCTGCATAGTCTAATTACACCACTACTGAAAAGGAACTTCTAGCTATTGTTTTTGCTCTTGATAAATTCAGATCATATTTACTAGGTTCCAAGGTTGTTGTTTTCACTGACCATGCAGCTTTAAAGTACTTGTTGAAGAAACCAGAAGCAAAACCGAGATTGATTCGGTGGATGTTGTTGCTCCAAGAGTTTAGTGCGGAGATAAAAGATAAGAGTGGAGCTGAGAATTTAGTGGCTGATCACTTGAGCAGAATAGTGAGGGATGAAGATCCTTCTCCCATTCAGCATGACTTTCCTGATGAGCAGCTTTTACAGTTACATGGGGTAACTCCTTGGTTTGCTGATATTGTTAAGTATCTTGTTGCCGGGGTTTTTCCGACAGGTTCAACTAGGTCACAAATTTACAAACTCAAGAGTGATGCCAAATATTATGTTTGGGATGATCATCCATATCTTTGGAAATTTGGCAGTGATCAGGTAATTAGGAGATGTGTCCCCGACTATGATATTGAATCTATTCTGCATTTTTCTCATGCTTCTCAAGTAGGGGGACATTTCGGGCCACAAAGGACTGCAAGAAAAATCCTAGATTCAGGTTTTTATTGGCCCACCATTTTTAAAGATGCTTATGAGATTTACCGCACTTGCAAAGAGTGTCAGACAGCAGGTACAACCATCACTCGTAGGAGTGAAATGCCTCAGCAACCTATGCTTTTCTGTGAGGTGTTTGATGTGTGGGGAATTGACTTTATGGGTACTTTCCCTGCATCTTTTGGTTTTCTCTATATTCTACTTGCTGTTGATTATGTTTCAAAGTGGGTGGAAGCTGTCCTCACTAGGACTAATGATTCTAGAGTTGTTGCAAATTTTGTCAGGTCCAATATTTTCTGTAGGTTCAGAATACCTCGTGCTATCATAAGTGACCAAGGCACTCATTTCTGTAACCGCACCATGGAAGCTTTACTCCGAAAGTATGGAGTTGTGCACAGGGTCTCCACTGCATATCATCCCCAAACTAATGGGCATGCTGAGATCTCAAACAGAGAAATCAAACAGATCTTAGAGAAATTGGTGCAGCCAAATAGGAAGGACTAGAGCCGCCGTCTAGAAGATGCACTTTGGGCTCAAAGAACAGCTTTCAAGACACCAATAGGGATGTCTCCCTATAGACTTGTGTTCGGTAAGCCATGTCATCTTCCTGTAGAGATTGAGAACCGTGCTTATTGGGCGGTCAAAAGCTGTAATTTGGAAATGCAAAAAGCAGGCATTGAAAGGAAACTCCAATTACAGCAGCTTGAAGAGCTTAGGTTGGAAGCCTATGAAAGCTCTCGAATTTATAAAGAGAAAACTAAGCACTTCCATGATAAGATGATTTCTAGGAAGGAATTCTCTGTGGGCTAACAGGTTTTATTGTTTAACTCCCACCTAAAAGTGATGGCTGGGAAACTTCGATCCAAGTGGATTGGCCCATTTATTGTTACTAATGTTTTCCCTCATGGTGCAGTAGAAATAAAAAGTGCAGGTAGCAACAAGGTTTTTAAGGTTAATGGGCAGCGCTTGAAGCTATTCCATGAGAGCTCGGTGCCTGCAGATGCAACCGTTGAAGAGCTCTCGTTGGAAGAGCCCACCTACACTACAACTTGATCAGGGGGCACCTTCTCCTTTCCCTCACTCTTATTTTATATCTATGTTCTTTCATTGAGGACAATGTATGTCTTAAGTGTGGGGGTGGGAACCAATTGTTTTGTTTTTGTTTTGTTTTCCTTGTTTGTGTTGCTTTGTGTCGTATGTGTGTCGAGTCTTGTGTCGGTGAGCTTGAATGGGTTCTAATTAAATTCAGCATAGATTGATTGCATGATATTTGTTGACTGTTGATGATTTCCCCCTAGGTTTTGAAAATTGAAAATTGATCCCCATGTGAAAAATTGAAAATTAAACTTTGAGATATTCTATTGTGATTGCATGATTTATGATAAGTTTGGGGTGAAGGGATGCACACACTAGGGATTGAATCTCGATCAAACAATTTGCGAAAAATGTCCATGTGAGGATTTGAGCCTCCAACATGTTTTTAATTGTGTGAATCACTTTTAAGTTGCACTTTCCCTGGATTTGCTTGAATCTCTTCATGGTTTGCATGCTTATGTGGTTGCACCAAATGATTTAGTTATAAGCCTAAAATCTAATGCATGTTCCCTAGTTAGCCACATTGAGCCTAATAAGCCTATTGTTTCTTGATGACCTTATGTTATAAGCCTAAAATCTGGAAAAACCATGTTAACTCAATCTTAGGATTAGGAGAGCATGGATGCTTAGCAAAACAAGGGTTGTAAGAAACTAAGTTTGGGGTGGCTACAAGGTTTGATATGTCATTCTGGGTTGAGAAAAAGAAAAATAAAGGTTGGAGCCAAAGGCAAAGGAAAATGAAAAAAAAGAAAAAGAAGAGAGAAAAGAACAAAATGTCAAAAAAGGGCATTAGAAGAAAAAGGTTGTAGTCACCCAAAGCAAAAATAAAAATGGAGAAAGGAATTTGAGTGGAAGTTCAATGTGTCAAAATGCTCATGCTCTCTTAGTTACTAGGGACTTAAGCCTAGTACCTTTGAATATCCTACCTTTAGTCAGGCCCCATTACAACCTTTAAAAGACCTTTTGATGTTGCATGCATTTTTCGTGGGAACTTTGTTTGAAATGAAAATCAAATTCATGGGAAGTGCTCTTGAAATGTGAAATTGAGTAAAAAGTTGATAGCCTAGACAAATTGAGCGAATGAGTGAAATATTAAATGCCCTTGTGAGGAAGGCAATTGTTTGAAATTGATGATCTCCCTTTTGTGTGTAACTTGGATCCTCAACTCAGATTACTGATTGCATGAATGATGGAATTCTCAATTGTTTAAAGCAAATGAATGAGGGGATTGCATTGTTGAAAAGGGGGAAAATATTGAAGAAAAAATTGTTATGATAAAATTGCATGAAATTTGTGAGAAATTGGTTGAATCATTTAAGCTTGCCAAGTTTGAGTCTTTTTGAGTTTTAGTTTGCTTGGGGACAAGCAAAGTTTAAGTTTGGGGTATTTTGATAAGCCTCTGACTCGACTAGTTTTATAACTAGTAAGACCATGGATTTTGTACTAATTACTCAAGTTCAACCTCGTTTTCGACCAAATTTGGATTTAATTGTCCTCAAGCAACATTTTGAGTCTCTTAAGTAGTTTTAGGACATTTTAGTTAATTTTGAGTCAAATAAAGCATTTACTGCTATTTCATATTTTCAGGTTAATAAGAAGAGCAAAAACGGAAGGACTCTTAAAGCAGAAGCCATCACGGCCAGGCCATGACACTGGTCACGGTCGTGATGAGCTACCCATGAAGATCAGAGAGCATCACGGCCCAGCCGTGATGACAATCACGGGCGTGATGAGAAGACCCTGAAAGTCAGAAAGCATCACGACCCAGCCGTGATACCCATCACGGGCGTGATGAGAGAACCTTGAAGAACATAATTGATCACGGGCTAGCCGTGATGGAGGTCACGGCCGTGACAGATCAGCACCCAAAAGTCAAAGCATCACGGCCTAGCCGTGAATGGCATCACGGTCGTGATAGACTAGAATTTGAACGAGCGCCCTTGGCAGAATACGTCACGGCCTGGCCGTGATGGCCATCACGGCCGTGACGCGAATCCTGATTTATAAAAGGCACCAGGGCAGACACAAATGATAGAGAATTTTCACTGTTTACAATACTTTTCAAGGGTTTGTATTATGTTTTTGATGGAGAACTAATCACCAGGGATTAGTCTGCTGTAATCGGTTTCCGCCGACACTTGAGGTTTCATAATTCCCGATCAATTTGCTTGTCTCTTTCAATATTATGCTATATACATTGTTTGCTTAATTCAAGTTGTATAGAATAAGTATTGATTAATTTCAATGATTCTACGTTCCTATACCTTTATCGCGTTTGCTTAATTCGCGTGTGTTTGTCGTGTTTGCTTAATTCACGAGAGCTTCAATCCTTTTGCTTAATTCGGAAATTAGGAACATATATCTCGTAGTGTCAATTGCGCTTGTCTAATTGCTGCTACAATCGAAAAGAGATTAGAATCCGCTAAGGGATTGGATTTTATGTGAATCAATGATAGTTGGGAAACCGAAACAGCAGATTAATCATTTCAGTTTATCGATAATCACTTAATTGCCTTGTTTTCTTATTCAATTCTTCTCTCATTGAATCTGAACCCCACCCCCCCACCCCCCCAAAATTGATTTGTAGGTTAATAAAATTCCAAGAGTCCTTGAGATACGATACTCGAGTTGTGGTGCCCTAACTACAATTTTTTTCTAATCACTCGTTTTTGACCCGTGTGCGACAGCGGGTCAATGAGGAAAGCTTCCATGGAGTTCCTTCTTCCCCTTATCTCTATATCTCTGGTTTTGGATTTCTCTGTAATCATGGGTAGCTAAATCCCTGTTTGTTGGGATTCACTAGTGGAAAATATACATTATACGGGAAAGGTTTACGTCAGTTAACCAAAAGCTAGACGTTAAAAAGGAGGCGGTGGCAGTTTTGTAAATATCAGACTTCATTAATTCAATTTTAACGCCAATTGTTGTAAGGACTGACGTTAAAAGTTAAGTGACTCACTTTTAACGTCAGTTCAATAAACAACTGACGTTAACAATGAACCTTTTAACCTCAGTTCTTTATTGAACTGACGTTAAAAGTGAGTCACTTCACTTTTAACGTCAGTCCTTACATCAACAGACGTTAAAGGTTATTTTAATAATTTTTTTTAGCTAGTAAATGTACCCTTCCGCATTGCCTTCCTCAAAGTTTCAGTTTCACTTGCTTTTATGTTTTGTGTTTCTGTTTTGAAAACTAAAATATATGTGCGAAGTATAAGTTGAATCAATTACCCAAATCGGATCTCATTCATGAAGTGTATCAATAATACAATTACAAGATACATTCAAAATTTTAAAATCCTATAAAAAGTTACATTGAAAGGGTTTAAAATCCTAAACATTTGTTGAGGCTTCGTTCCCTTCACGGGTGAGCAAGAGAGGAGAGTCGAGCGACTGAGTTTTCCAGAATTCAATGAGGAGGTTGTGTGGCAAAGCATAAGGCCACTTTTGGAACCCCTTATCACACCCGAAACATTAAATCTACATCCCATCAGAGAGTTTTATGAAATATTCCAAAGGGAAAACTATACTCCGAATGTGACCATGTCTAGTAGTGATGGTGTTACTCATGTTGGAATCGAGGTACATGCTGATAATGTGGTCATTCATAAGCTGAGGCTTTGGAACTGTAGCAGCCGATTCTCCGGAAGGATGATAAGGTGAGCAACTCACATTATGTGATTTACAGAACCTTATCACCCATGTTATGTGATTTACACAACCTCAGAAGTTGTTTGACCATTAAGACAAAGATCTTTGAGTCTAGGAATAGGAAGAAAGAGTGATGAAGTTAATCTCCATGGCAGAGCCATATTGTGAAGCAGAAAAATAAAAGGAAGGAATGAAGCTATTTATTGGAGCAGAGGATGAAGTTACTAGGCGTGGTAATTTGCTAAAAAATTAAGTTGATCATTAATAGGATTAGGTTCCAAGGTGAATGGGTAAGTAGCACAGTAGTCAAAGGAATGAATGTTTTTGCAGAAACTTATATACCTTTAATGTCAGTTGTTTAATACAACTGACGTTAAAAGTGTTTTTAAAATAAAAAATATTTATTTTTAACGTCAGTTTTTTATACAACTGACGTTAAAAGTGTGATTTTTACTTCAGTTAAATAAATAGCTGACGTAAATTCTCCTATATCCCTATCTGAAATGCCCTGTTGTCACTTTTAACACAGGTCACTCCATATATATAGTGTAGTTTATTTCTAGACTTTTTTTTAAACAAGTTTATTTTTAATCTTCATTAATTAGCTTGAATTAGTAAACAAATTCTTGTGCAAATTAAAATAAATAAACACTTAACTTAAAACAAGTTATATGTATAATCAAATCGTATCTCATTGAAGCGATTCATAAGTTACAATTAAATGATTAAAAGATAAAAAATTTCTGCAACATAGCCCTAAAATATAAAAAAGTTTTGCTTCAACATCATTTTCTTCTCGATCCCCGTCCTCAAACTCCAATGGATGCATCTCCTCCCTCACTTGAATTCCATGATGCAAAAGTGAATCCACATTGAAATGGATCTTTGCATCTTCTCCTTCACTGGAATTCCTTGATGCATCGTCTTGAATCCACAGTCACTTGATTCCAAATCAAAGTGAAAGGGATGACGGGGATGAAATAAAATGAGGGAATCACATTACGTGATTCACCCAACCTTACCATCCATGTTATGTGATTTAATCAACCTCAGAAGTTTTTTTACCATTAAGACAGAGACCTTTAAGTCTAGGAATAGGAAGAAATAACAACACCTCAAATATGATAGAGGCATATTGTGAAGGAAAAAGCACGAAATATAGAGGAAAAGAGGGGGGTGTAATACAGATCGACTGATCCAGAAGAATATGGTTCTTTATGTAGAGAAGAGAGACTACCTGAATTTCTTGAAAACTGATCTAAAAACTTAATGCTCATTAAGAGGATTAGGTTACAAGGTGAATGGGTAAGTAGCACAGTAGTCAAAGGAATGAATGTTTTTGCAGAAACTAATAAACTTTTAACGTCAGTTGTTTAATACAATTGACGTTAAAAGTGTTTTTTTTAAAAAAATATTTATTTTTAACGTCAGTTTTTTAAACAACTAACGTTAAAAGTGTGATTTTCAGTTAAATAACTAGCTGACGTAAATAATCCTATATCCCTATCTGAAATGCCCTGTTGTCACCCTTAACGTACGTCACTCCATATATATAGTGCAGTTTATTTCTAAACTTTTTTTTAAACAAATTTATGTTTAATCTTCATTAATTAGCTTGAATTAGTAAACATATTCTTGTGAAGAGAGACTGATACAGAAGAATGATACTTTAGATAGAGAAGAGAGACTGATTTTCTTGATAACTGATCTATAAACTTAATGCTCAGGGGTAGGTAGCACAGTATTCAAAGGAATTAATGTTTTTGCAGAACACTTTTAACGTCAGTTGTCTTCAACAGTGGACGTTAAAAGTTTTTTTATTTTTAACGTCAGTTTCTTAATACAACTGACGTTAATTAAATGTCCTTTAACGTCAGTTTTTACAAATAACTGACGTAAAATGTTGTTTTATTTTAATTATAACGTTTATACCCGCGCGCCTTCTGCACTTCGCTCTGTACGTCTCTTTTCTCTTTTCATCATGCTCAACCCTCACTCTCAACCCTCACTCTCAACCCTCACTCTCACTCTCACTCTCACTCTGCCCTAATCGCGAGCTCATCTCCACCGCAACCACCGCGAGGGCTTCTTCGCCACCACCGTGAGGTACGCTCTTAACCCCAAACTCTGTCTTTCCCGCTCATTCTTTGCAATAACTTGACATCTCTCTTTCCCCTTCCCGCGCACTAACTCTCCTTGTCCCTCTGCTCACAATAACCACATCGAACGTTAGCCACCACTCGAGCTCCCCTCCCCACCACCATGCGAGCACCTATTTCTGGTGAGTCTTTAGGGCACATTTTTTTATTTTTGGTTTTGAGTGTATGTTGAAACTGTAGTCTCAGTAGTTGAAACTTGAAACTGTGAGTTTGAGTTGTTTGGAATGTCTTTATTTTTGGTTTTGAGTGTATGTTGAAACTGTAGTCTCAGTAGTTGAAACTTGAAACCGTTAGTTTGAGTTGTTTGGAATGTCTCTATTTTTGGTTTTGAGTGCATGTTGCTCTGCTGGTTGATCTGTCACGGCCGTGATGCTCATCATGGCTAGGCCGTGATGCTCATCACGGCTAGGCCGTGATCAGTTCTTCCTGTGAGGGTCTGGTTCAGTTGGCACGTTACGGTCGTGATGGACATCACTGCCAGGCCGTGACCAGTGCTTGGCAATCTTCAAAAACTATAGTTTTCAATCTCCCGTATTGTCCTTATATTGGATATATGTTTTGTATATCTACAGAACCTATCTAGTTATTTTTATTTATACTTCTGTATTTATTTTGAGTTATAACCTATGTTAATAAATATATATTGTTTCTGAACAGGCATACATATGGATCAGTCGGATAGCCCACATTCACGGGAGGACACTGTGGGGGCTACAAAGGACCCGATCACGCCTACGCCTGATTCTAGTGTAAGTTTACATGTTATATACTATCTTTAGTCCTTATTTTTAATGTAAGTTTATAATGTAACAACCCTCTATTTTATCATTTTTTTTGTCCATACAGACATCACAGGCTCATAGGAAACAGGGTAGAGGAGCCACCTCGTTGAAGAAACTAGAGAAGGACAGACAAAGCGGACAGAAGCTTGAGGTGTCCTTCGATGCTAATCTAAATGCCCAGGGACCCCGTGCTAAAGAATTTAATAAGTGGGTGTTTCTACAAGCGAAGCAGCACGTAAGCATCAACTACAACCACTGGAATGACGTTCCACAGAACGTTAAGGATCAGATTTGGGAGGCTATCGCGGTATTTTACCTTTACATTCGTTTGATTTACATTATTAGATAATTATCTGAGTTATAATCCACCCAGTTGTTATGTATTTAATGTGTAGGTAGCTTGGACTGTGCCAAATGACGAGGATCATCGTCATAAATGTATGGAAATGGCATCAAAGCGTTGGAATGGGTTCAAGCATGATCTTACCAGGTACTATGTATCTGGGAAGAAGCGGCTTGATAAAATGTTCTCGGATTATCCCTGGATTGATCGGGATACTTGGGATATGTTTGCCAGGAGTCGACAGGATGGAGAATTTCAGGTTGGTTGATTAAGTTAATTTTGTATGCTTCTTATAGATCATTTAACTGTATTTAATTATGTGTTTTTGTTTGAATAGGCTAAGGCAAATAAGGTTCAGCAGAATCAGGCGAAGAACGTCCACCGCCACACCATGTCTCAGGGTGGGTACCAGACTCGGATCGAGCAGATGATGCCGGATAGGCTGAGGGCGAAGCAGGAAGAGCACTCTGCTAGGATTGAAAGAGGAGAGGTGCCTGAGGGCACACCATTAATTCCTCCGTCGGACATCGACCGCGAGGATGTCTGGTTAGCCAGCCGCATGACAAAGACGGGATCTTTTAAAGTTGATGCCACTCGCGAAGTGGCAGATAAGATTGTAAGTAAATAATTAACTTGATTTTAATTGATATTTGTATAGATATTTGCAACACTTTTCACTTGCACGTTTTTTCATTTTTTTCATTGTAGATGGATCTTAAAGCACAATCCTCCCAGGGCTCATTCGTCCCTTCTGGACGGTGGGACATCTTGATGACTGCTCTAGGCAAGAAAGACCATCCTGGTAGGGTTCTCGGTGTTCCTGGGAACGTGACCATCAAAGAATATTATGGCAAGTCTGCTTCACGAAAGCGGGAGGTCGATGAAGCATCAATTTTGGCTGACATTACTCAGCACCTCATGTCCAACCCAGCTATTACAACACATCTGATACAAAGCTAAATATCCAACCCAGAATTCAAGCAGGCGCTTGCTAGAGAGCTTTCCTCCGTCGGTACATCCCAGGACACCGCAGGGCATGCCAACCCTTCACATGTGAGCACAAAATAGAGTTATAGTAGGGCACATGTGGAGGGCGATGAGTTGGCAGCTAGGGAGCGGGAGTTCGAAGTCCAACGCCATGAGCATGAGTTGGAAATGAAAAGACGTGAGCTTGAGTTGGACTTCAAACGACGTGAGCTCGAAATGTTAACAAAGATATGTATTCATTATTAATGTCCAAATTAGTCAAACAATTACTTGTGTTTTTTTTAATTATCAACAACTTATCTATTTTATTTTTCCTAAACTGAAGGCCAAGTCGACGTCGGTGTCGTTGTCACCTATCACTCCTTTGTTCTCACTTGGTAAGGATTATGCGTTTGAGATTTTTGAATATCCATTGGAGCATGATGGATGGGTGGCACGCCTAGATCAACGGAGGATATTTTCCTTCTGTGGTGACGATCTCGAGAACGCCTGCAGAAATAACGTCTGGATGGCCAGCACGGTTTTGAGTCTCTGGTGCACATAAGTTAATTTTAATTTTATAACTTATTTATTTTTGGTATTTTTCCATTTAATAATTTATTTTAATTTCAATATATATATTATGTAATTAACATCCACACCTTTTCATATCTTAGGTATCTCCATCGTCTTCAGCTTGATAAGGGCATTGCATCAGGTTACGGCTCTTAGATCCGTCAATCCTTTTGCCCGATTTCTTTGCTGGCGATGCATTGAGTAAATACTTAGGGAACTTGTTGGGAGATAATCAGAAAGAATTATATCTGGCTCCCTACTGTATGAAAAACCATTGGCAGTTGTTCGTACTTCACCCGTCTAGGCATATTGTCATATTCTTATGCTCTCCACTATGACCACCACAGTGGTGTTGGAAAAAGTCGTAAATAAGTAAGTAACTAATCTTAAATTTAATTTAAGTTTTAATATCAGTTGTTTTTAGTTTATTACACACATGATATATGAATTTGTTAATTGATCGACATGATTATTTGTTTATGATAGCGCGCTTAAGGTGAGTAGCATAAGTTGCGCCAACGGGATAAGTAGGACTTCTAAGGCTAAAGCAAATCTTGTATGGAACATCCTCAAGGTTTGGTAGTTTATTTATCAAATAGTTAATATTATAATTACTAATTTATATGTATATTCAACTGACATTGAAATTAATTTTGTTGGTAGTCTCGATTTCAAATTGACGGGTGGTCGTGCGGCTATTATGTGATGCTTCATATGCTGAACATAGTCTCCGCATCTATTACGGATGGATGGAATAAGGTAATATTTAAACAACTTGTTAAATTATATATTATAGTTTTGAAGATGACTTGCATTGATGTTATTGTTATTATTTGAACGTGTGTAGGCATTTAACGACCAATCGCCTATTCAAGAAGATGAGTTAAGAGACTTGAGGATGCGCTTCGCTGAAGTCTTCTTCAAGTATGCGGCTGAAAAAGGAATTGACAAGATACCTCCGCACTACTTAGATGAATTGTTTTTTTGTTAGACTTTAGAAACTAATTAATAACATGTATATATATATCCTTAGATTGGTAGTTTTGTGTTTAGACATTGGAGACTAAAATTTATATATATATATATATATATATATATATATATATATATATATATATATATATATATATATATATATATATACTTGTAGATAGTTATGTTTTTCCTATACATGGGTTTTGGTTTTAAGTCCCCCCATTGTTCCATTTTTCCTATGCAATTCTGTAATGTGTGTGATATTCTGTGTTACTGGGATATTTACTGAATGCAGGGATAGCTGAGGGAAGTGATATTTTAAAACTGAATTTTAAAAAAAAAATCTATTAACGTCAGTTGTATCAAACAACTGACGTTAATAGTATTTTATAAAATATACATTACACTATTAATGTAAGTTGTAATAAACAACTGACGTTCTTTATAACAACTGACGTTAGTTTTAACAAAATTAACGTCCGTTGTATTAAAGAACTGACGCTAATAGTTTTATGTTTAACGTCAGTTGTGTTAAAGAACTGACGTTAATAGTTTTATATTTAACGTCAGTTCTCAACTGACGTTAAAATATTAACTATTAACGTCAGTTGTATTTACGTCAGTCAGTATTCTGACGTAAAAAATCAATTTTAACTCACGTAAAAAGCACTTATTGCACTAGTGAATAGATGTAGCCAAACTGAATATCATGTATTTGCCTTGATTCATTAATCCATGTTTATGTTGCTCTAATAGTGTTTAATTCCTTTGCTTAATGCTTTTTGTGGTTTGATCACCCATGAAATGTTTCTGATATTTGATTTGCAATGGGGACGTTCTTATCAATTCTTGATCTGGAATTAATCACCTAGTAAACCTTGCATCTAGGAATGGATTTTGGTTTATTAGTAATCGTGTAATCCCTACTCTTAATGTAATTTCACTAATTAGGTCTCCTAAGGAATTAGGGTTTAATTAGGGGATTTAGGCTCTTGTCATCTAAGGGATTAGGGCTTGAGTAATCTCGTGGGATGATTTTGATATTTGAAGCATAAACTGGATTGGTGGTCTTGGTATTGCATGAGGCTAAGGTTTGGTGAAATTTAATCCCAACATCTTTCATATTTAAAGAACTATCTTTTTGCCTTCTAAGTGTTTGATAAAATTTCTCAAAGACCTTTTTTCTTTTATTTTGTTTATTTTAACTGTTGGTCTTGATATTTAGTATTGAGCTCCCTTCAATCCAAAGATTCGCTTAGATAGTAGTTGATTTGGTACGTGCTAGTACTTGTCACAGTCCTCGTGTGAACGATATCGGTCTCACCACCGTATTACTTGTACGACTAGGTATACTTGCCTAGATTTTGTCTCAACAAGTTTTTGGCGCCATTGCCGGGGACTGAGTTTCAATATTAGCATACCCATTTCGATTACTAATTTAAGCACGATTTTATTTTTCTGTTTTACTGATCTGTTTCTGTTTGCCGTCATCTAGTGCTAACAGTCTTGGTCTCTAGACTTTTGTGCATGTGAGGTACTGTCCCAGCTGACCAACTTCTATACGATCCTGAAATAGAGAAAACAGCTAGGGAGAATCGGAAGCAAGCAAGATAGTAGAAGCTATTAGAGCAACAAGAAAGAGAACAAGAGACCTCCACTTCACAAGTTCAGCAAGAACCACTTGAGATGGCAGGCAATGGTGAGGGTGCTCCACGGAGGACACTTGGGGACTATGCCAATACAAATGTCAACCGGCATGTCACTAGCATAGTGAGGCTTCCAGTGAATTGCAACAATTTTGGCCGGCTTTATTGAATATGATTTCACAAAATCAATTTGCCGGGATGGAGAAGGAGGATCCTAATAATCATGTCTCCAAATCATGGGTTTGATGATCTTGTCCAAATGCGAACATTTTGCAATGGATTGAGACCGTCAACCAAGTTTATGTTGGATGCCTCAGCTGGAGGTTCCGTGAACACAAAGACACCGACGGAAGCATTGACTTTGATAGAAGCTATGGCATCTAATGACTATTTGATGCATCATGATCGAGGTATCCCATCAAGAAAGGGAGTGTTGGAGTTAGATTCACAAACTGCATTTTTGGCTCAAAACAAGCTTATGACACAACAACTTGAGTCCATTACCAAGCAACTAGCTCAACTCCCACAACAACTCCAGACCATTCAAGGGACAACCATGCCACCGCAACAGGTAATGAGATGTGATTTTTGTGGAGGAGATCATGATAATGGAAATTGTGAGCCAACACCTAGTTCCCATGAGGAAGATAATTATATGGGGAACTATGGGTGGCACGGTAACAACCAATACTCCAACAATTACAACCAAGGGTGGAGGAATCAACCAAATTTTGGTTGGAAACAAGATGCCGGACAAGCAAGTAAGCCTCTTCCCACACAACCGCCTCAAGACCGGACTTCTATCTTGGAGAACACCCTCAATCAATTCATGCAAATGTCCATGTCAAACCAGAAAAACACCGATGCTTCCATAAAGAACTTGGAGATTCAAGTTGGACAAATTGCAAAGCAACTAGCGGAACAATCTAGCAGCAGTTTTTCAGGTAATACTCAAACAAATCCTAAAGAGCATTGTAAGGCTATTGTTGTGAGGAGTGGTAAAAGTCTTGAGGAAGTGAGTGGTGAGCCTTTGTTGAATAATGAGAGAGTTGCTGAAAAAATAGAGTTGAGTGCTGAAAAAAGAGAGAAAAATGAGGAGAAAGGCAAAGAGGTTGTAATAGAGGAAGAAGAAAAAGACAAGAGAGAAAAGTTAGTGGATGAAAATTCAATTTTGAGGAGGAGTAAAAGTCAGATTTTGAAAGATGGAGACAAGCCTCAAGAGATCCCTTCTTATGTAAAGTTGTCATATCCTCACTTAAGCAAGAAGAAGGAGAAGGAAGAGCAGTTTGCCAAATTTCTTGACATCTTCAAGCGGCTACAAATCAACATACCCTTTACTGAAGCACTAGAGCAAATGCCAACTTAAGCAAATCTCATGAAGGAGTTACTGACGAAGAAAAGAAGGTTCAAAGAAGGTGAGACTGTTGCCTTGACAGAAGAATGTAGTGCAATACTTCAAAGGAAGCTACCTCCAAAGCTTAAAGATCCTGGTAGTTTTACAATCCCCTGCATAATTGGGAGTGTTGCTATTGGGAAGGCCTTGTGTGACTTGGGGGCGAGTATAAATTTGATGCCGCTTTCAATCTTGAACAAGCTTGGAGGTGGTGAAGTGAAACCACAAAGGATGGCATTGCAACTAGCCGATAGATCAATCAAGCGTCCTTATGGTATTTTGGAAGATGTTTTGGTTAAGGTGGATAAGTTTATCTTCCCAACGGATTTTATGATATTAGACATGGAGGAGGATGCAGAAGTTCCACTTATATTAGGGAAACCTTTTCTAGCAACTGGTCGTGCTTTGATAGATGTACAAAAAGGCCATCTTCGACTCAGTGCTAGATGAAGAGGTTACTTTCAATGTATTTGAAGCTATGCATCGCCCGAGTGATGAAGAGAATTGTTTCCGCATGGACATTGTGGATGTAGTGGCTAAAGAGGTCTTTGCACATCAGCACCATTCCTCTACACTTGAGAAGGTGATTGTGAACTCTATTGAAAATCTTGATGAGGAAGGGAAGAAGGAAATAGAGGAGTGTTTGTGTGATTTGGAAGCTCAACCCAAACAACTTTCTGTCAATACTAAGAAAGAAGAGCTCAAGAAGGATGAAGTCCAAGAGAAGCTCAAGTTAGAGCTTAAACCTCTCCCTCCCCACTTGAAATACGTGTTTCTTGGTGAGAATGATGAAAATTCTATCATAATGAGCAATGTATTGTCCAAATTGGAAGAGGAGAAACTTGTAAGGGTGCTTAGAGAGCATAAAACAACTATTGGATGGTCCATCTTAGATTTGAAAGGTATTAGCCCCACATTTTGTATGCACAAGATCATGATGGAGGCTGAATTTAAACCGGTGGTCCAACCGCAACGGAGGCTCAATCCTACAATGAAAGAAGTGGTAAGGAAGGAGGTGCTGAAACTCCTTGAAGCCGGAATGATATATCCGATTTTCGATAGTGCTTGGGTGAGTACGGTGCAAGTTGTTCCCAAGAAAGGTGGCATGACCGTCGTGAACAACGAGAAGAATGAGTTGATCCCAACAAGAACGGTCACCGGTTGGCGAATGTGTATAGATTACCGGAAGTTAAATCAAGCTACTAGGAAAGATCACCTCCCACTTCCATTAATGGACCAAATGTTGGAGAGGTTGACTGGGCAAGCTTATTATTGTTTCTTGGATGGTTATTCGGGTTATAACCAAATTGCGGTTAACCCGGAAGACCAAGAGAAAACTGACTTCACATGTCCTTTTGGAGTTTTTGCCTATCGGAAGATGCCTTTCGGTCTTTGTAATGCACCTGCGACATTTCAAAGGTGCATGCTTTCCATTTTCTCTGATATGGTAGAAAAATGTATTGAAGTTTTTATGGATGATTTTTCTGTTTTCGGTTCCTCTTATGATAATTGTTTGTCTAACCTTGCTGCTGTGTTAAAGAGGTGCATGGACACCAATTTAGTCTTAAATTGGGAGAAGTGTCATTTTATGGTGCAGGAGGGCATTGTGCTTGGGCACAAGATTTCAGCTAAGGGGATCGAAGTGGATAAATCCAAGATTGATGTAATTGAGAAACTACCTCCACCAGTGAATGTCAAGGGTGTGAGGAGTTTTCTTGGGCACGCAGGCTTTTACCAGCGGTCATCCAAGAATTCTTAAAGATAGCCAAGCCGTTGTGTATACTTTTGAACAAGGACACTCCATTTGTGTTTGATACTGCTTGTCTCACTTCTTTCCAGATTTTAAAAGAAAAATTGATCACTGCTCCCATTCTTGTTGCATCCAACTGGGAGTCACCATTTGAATTAATGTGTGATGTCAGTGACTACACAGTTGGGGCAGTTTTGGGATAGCGAAAGGAAAGGTTTTTCCATGTCATTCACTATGCTAGCAAGGTTCTCAATGAGAACCAAATAAATTATGCAACAACTGAAAAAGAGTTGTTAGCCATAGTGTTTGCATTGGAAAAATTTCGTTCATACTTGATTGGGTCACAAGTCACTGTGTTTACTGATCATGCTGCAATTAAATATTTGTTGACTAAGTTAGATTCAAAATTAAGACTCATAAGGTGGATTCTATTGTTGCAGGAATTTGATTTAGTCATTAAGGACAAAAAGGGCAGCGAAAATGTGGTGGCTGACCACTTATCTCGGTTGGTGAATGAAGAGGTTACTGTAAAAGAAAAGGACATTCGGGACGAGTTCTCGGATGAGGCCTTATTTATAGTGCATGAAATACCATGGTTTGCCGACATGGCAAATTTCAAGGCTGCCAACATTGTTCCAGAGCACCTCACTTGGCAGCAAAAGAAAAAATTCTCCCGGGATGCCAACCATTTCATGTGGGATGATCCATTTCTGTTCAAGGTTGGACCGGATGGCTTATGGAGGAGGTGTGTTAGTCAAGAGGAAGCGAGGAGTATTTTGTGGCATCGCCATAACTCTCCATATGGTGGACATTACAATGGGGATAGGACAGCTGCAAAGGTCCTCCAATCTGGGCTCTTTTGGCCCTCAATCTTCAAGGACTCTTACAATCATGTGAAGAGTTGTGACAAGTGCCAAAGGACCGGGAACATATCAAAAAGGGATGAGATGCCACTGCAAAACATATTGGAGGTTGAAGTATTTGATTGCTGGGGCATAGATTTTATGGGTCCACTTCCACCTTCGTTTTCCAATCAATATATCTTGGTGGCAGTGGACTATGTTTCTAAATGGATGGAGGCCATTGCAACACCGAAGAATGATGCACAAACAGTGATTAAGTTCATCAAGAAGAACATTTTTGCCCGGTTCGGCGTCCCGAGGGTTCTTATAAGTGATGGTGGATCTCACTTTTGCAATTCACAACTGAAAAATGTGTTGACCAAGTATGATGTGAGGCATAAGGTGGCATCTCCATATCATCCGCAAACAAATGGGCAAGCGGCGGTCTCCAACCGCGAGATTAAGAGAATTCTAGAAAAAACTGTGGCCGCTTCAAGAAAAGATTGGGCAAAGAAGCTTGACGATGCCTTGTGGGCTTACCGGACTGCATTAAAAACCTCTGTGGGGTTATCTCCGTTTCAGATGGTCTATGGGAAGACATGTCATCTACCCGTAGAGTTGGAGCATCGAGCCTTTTAGGCATTGAAGTTCTTGAATTTTGATGCCAATTTGGCGGGTGAGAAAAGAGTCAATCAGCTGCACGAATTAGAGGAGATGCGCCTCAATGCATATGAGAATGCAGCCATTTACAAGCAGCGAGTCAAGACGTATCATGATAAGAAGATCATGATGAAAGAATTTCAGTCGGGACAACAAGTTTTATTATTCAATTCCCGGCTGAGATTGTTTCCGGGCAAGTTGAAGTATAAGTGGTCGGGACCGTTCATTGTCAAAGAGGTCTCATCTCATGGAGCTGTAGAAGTGGAGGATCCTACTACAAACAGGACATTCAAAGTCAATGGTCAAAGTCTCAAGTCCTACTTGGGTGGTGACATCGAGAGATTGACCACAGCTGTGCGCCTTCGTGATCCTTGAGATCACCGACTCATCAAGCTATTGACGTTAAAGAAGCGCTTATTGGGAGGCAACCCAAGTTTTCTTTTCTTTTTCCATTTGTTTTTTATTTTAAATCTTGAATAATTTGAGAAGATCAAGAGGAAAAAGATCATAAACTAATAGATTTGTTAAGTATTTTCAGGGTATGTAGGAAGGAGAAGCAAAAAGGGCAAGGCCAAGCGAAGTCAGCAACCATCACGCCCAGGCCGTGACACTGGTCACGACCGTGATGAGCTAACCATGAAGACCAAAAAGGATCGTGGCCCGGACGTGATACCCATCACGGGCGTGATGAGAGGACCCTGAAGATAAGAGAGCATCACGGCCTGGCCGTGATGGAGGTCACGGTCTTGACAGGACAGCTCCTATGGACAGATTTGATCACGGCCTCCCCATGATGAGCATCACGGCCGTGACCAACTTTTCAGCCTCCCTTTGCCTAGGCATGTGAGCCAACACCCGCTACCACCTTGGTAAGTTGTTCCATTTTTTTCCTCTCTCCGACTTGATTATTTACATTGGGGACAATGTAAATTTTTAAGCTTGGGGTAGGGGTATTTTTGCATTTTTCATGATTGCATTCATATAGGCATAGTTTTGCATGATCACATGATTAGATTGCCCCTTGCTTAGATTATGCATCCAATTGTGAGTACTGAGTGCCAATTAACTTGAGATAGTGAATTTTTGAACCCAATTTTTTTTTTATTCTTGTGATAAGGCTACAAATAAAAATTCTTGAGATGATCTTTGATAGTTGATAATTAGCACGTGGTTCCTTAGATTTCTATTTCTCACTAATTTTTGAACTACTAAAATGTGAGATTTTGAGCCAAAAAAGGGTACTCACTAAATCTACCCCATTCTTTGGGATAGAGTGTTATTCCTCTTGGATTGTATTTCTCTAGAACTTGACTTGAAACCGTTTTGAAGCTTAAAATTTTTTTAAAACATTTCTGAAAATGATTGGGGCACTAGGTATTTTCTCGGCCTTCTGAGTTTTGATTGACTAAATGCTACCCCTTAGTTGCCCAATTTTGATCCTAAAAAAATAAAATACTTTTCTTGGTACCTTGAATTACTTTGATGAAATATGCTTGGTATGACACCTTTTAAAGTATTACAATAAGGGTAAAAAGGTAGTTGAAAAAGTATGGGATGAGAAAGTCAGAAAAATATTTCTCTTGAGTTGAAAATCTCCCCTTCTCCAAATATATATATATATATATATATATATATATATATATATATATATATATATATATAGAGAGAGAGAGAGAGAGAGAGAGAGAGAAGGGGATGACAAAAAGAAAGTGAGAAATAAAATAAAAAGAAAGAAAGAAAGGTGGAAAAATGGATCAAAACCCAAAAAGGTATTTTAGAAGGTGTCGTGCTTTTCAGTGCTTGATATTTTCTGTAGCCTTCTTGAAATTCCCTTTTCTTGATTTCCCCACCTAACGATTAATCCCATGGCCCCGTTACAACCAAAGTGAAAGACCTCTTGATTCTTAATTGTTTTCATTAATAAAGTAGAGATTTGGTTAATAGTCAAGCTTATGGTAGAATTCATTCCATGAGGAAATTGAGCGAATTGTCATATATCCTTAACACTTGAGCAAGGTGAGAAGGAGTGCCCGAATCAGTGAGAATGTGAGTCTAGGAAACCTAAACTTCTAATTGGACTTGAAATTGATTGTCTCTTGGTGAATTATTTGAAAATGTCTGTTACTTGGATTAGTTACTCGGGTTCTTGGTTCACTATCTATGCTCTGATTATTTATATCTTCTGGCCTTAGTGATTGCTTGAGGACAAGTAAATGAACAAGCTTGGGGTGATTTGATGAGTGTAATTTGACCTCATATTTCATGTACATTTTTGCATGCATTTTCATATAGTTTAGGCATATTTAGTTTGATTTTGTTAGTTTTTACCTTGGAACGGGTAAGGTGGTTTCGTGGTGTTGTTTTGCAGGAATTAAGGGTAAAATGCTCAAGATTGACCATGATGGAGCTCGGAGAAAAGAAGGCAAAAGTCAAAAGCTGTCACGGCCTAGTCGTGATGCCCATCACGGCCGTGACATGTTAACAGAGCCAGACCCCTGCTAGACAGAATCTGTCACGGCCTGGCCGTGATAGCCATCACGGCCGTGACATGACAACCTTAACAGGAAGAACTGATCACGGCCTGCCCGTGATGAGCATCACGGACGTGATAATCCAAAAATTGAAAGCGCGCCCATGACAGAACCCATCACGACCGTGACGCGCTTTATTTGAACCCAATTCTATAAAAGGGCCACTGGGCAAAATAGAAAAGGAGATCTCTCTGGAGCAGACTTTTACCCTAGAAAGAAAATACGTTCTCTCGGAGTCAAGGAGCTGTTGGACTGCATGAGGAAAGCTTCCATGGAGTTCCTTCTTCCCCTTATCTCTATTTCTCTGGTTTTGGCTTTCTCTGTAATCATGAATAGCTAAATCCATGTTTGTTGGGATTAGATGTAGCCAAATTGAATATCATGTATTTGCCTTGATTCATTAATCCATGTTTATGTTTCTCTATTAGTGTTTAATTCCTTTGCTTAATGCTTTTTGTGGTTTGATCACCCATGAAATGTTTGAGATTTGATTTGCAATGGGGACGTTCTTATCAATTCTTGATCTGGAATTAATCACCTAGTAAACCTTGCATCTAGGAATGGATTTTGGTTTATTAGTAATCGTGTAATCCCTACTCTTAATGCAAATTCACTAATTAGGCCACCTAAGGAATTAGGGTTTAATTAGGGGATTTAGGCTCTTGTCATCTAAGGGATTAGGGCTTGAGTAATCTCGTGGGTTGATTTTGATATTTGAAGCATAAACTGGATTGGTGGTCTTGGTATTGCATGAGGCTAAGGTTTGGTGAAATTTAATCCCAACATCTTTCATATTTGAAGAACCATCTTTTTGCCTTCTAAGTGTTTGATAAAATTTCTCAAAGACCTTTTTTATTTTATTTTGTTTATTTTAACTGTTAGGCTTGATATTTAGTATTGAGCTCCCTTCAATCCAAAGATTCGCTTAGATAGTAGTTGATTTGGTACGTGCTAATACTTGTCACAGTCCTCGTGGGAATGATATCGGTCTCACCACCGTATTACTTGTACGACTAGGTATACTTGCCTAGATTTCGTCTCAACAAAGAGACCTCCACTTCACAAGTTCATCAAGAACCACTTGAGATGGCAGGCAATGGTGAGGGTGTTCCACGGAAAACACTTGGGGATTATGCCAATACAAATGTCAATCAGCATGTCACTAGCATAGTGAGGCCTCCAGTGAATTCCAATAATTTTGAGATCAAGTCGGCTCTCTTGAATATTATGCAACAAAATCAATTTGCCGGGATGGAGAAGGAGAATCCTAATAATCATGTCTCCAACTTCATTGAGTTATGTGATACGGTGAAGATAAATGGTGCTACCAATGATGCAATTCGCCTAAGGTTGTTTCCTTTCTCTCTAAGAGATAGAGCCAAGGCTTGGCTCTAATCTCAACCAAGGGGAAGCATCATTACATGGGATGACTTAGAGGCTAAATTTCTTGCAAGGTTCTTTCCCGCCTCAAGATTTGTGAAGACACGGGGTGATATCACAAGCTTTGTTCAACAAGAGGGTGAAACTCTTCATGACACATGTGAAAGGTTCAAAGACTTGCTCTGAAAATGTCCAAATCATGGGTTTGATGATCTTGTCCAAATGCAAACATTTTGCAATGGATTGAGGCCGTCAACCAAGCTTATGTTGGATGCCTCAGCTGGAGGTTCCATGAACACAAAGACACCGGAGGAAGCATTGACTTTGATAGAAGCTATGGCATCTAATGACTATCTGATGCATCATGACAGAGGTACCACATCAAGAAATGGAGTGTTGGAGTTAGACTCACAAACTGCACTTTTGGCTCAAAATAAATTTATGTCACAACAACTTGAGTCCATTACCAAGTAACTAGTTCAACTCCCACAACAACTCCAAGTCATGCAAGGGACAACCATGCCACCTCAACAGGTAATGATATGTGATTTTTGTGGAGGAGATCATGATAATGGAAATTGTGAGGCCACACCTAGTTCCCATGAGGAAGCTAATTATATGGGGAACTATGGGCGGCAAAGTAACAACCAATATTCTAACAATTACAACCAAGGGTGGAGGAATCAAACAAGTTTTGGTTGGAAACAAGATGCCGGACAAGCAAGTAAGCCTCATCCCACACAACCGCCTCAAGACTAGACTTCTATCTTGGAGAACACCCTCAATCAATTCATGCAAATGTTCATGTCAAACTAGAAAAACACCGATGCTTCCATAAAAAACTTGGAGGTTCAAGTTGGACAAATTGCAAAACACCTAGCGGAACAATCTAGCGGCAATTTTTCAAGTAATACTCAAATAAATCCTAAAGAGCATTGTAAGGCTGTTGTTTTGAGGAGTGGTAAAAGTCTTGAGAAAGTGAGCGACGAGCCTTTGTTGAAAAATAAGAGAGTTGCTGAAAAAACTGAGTTGAGTGCTGAAAAAAGAGCGGAAAATGAGGAAAAAGGCAAAGAGGTTGTAATAGAGGAAGAAGAAAAAGATAGTGAAAAAGACAAGAGAGAAAAGTTAGTGGATGAAGATTCAATTTTGAGGAAGAGTAAAAGTCAGATTTTGAAAGATGGGGACAAGCCTCAAGAGGTCCCTTCTTATGTAAAATTGCCATATCCTCACTTAAGCAAGAAGAAGGAGAAGGAAGCGCAATTTGCCAAATTTCTTGACATATTTAAGAGGTTACAAATAAACATACCCTTTGCTGAAGCACTAGAGCAAATGCCAACTTATGCAAAGTTCATGAAGGAGTTACTTACGAAGAAAAGGAGGTTTAAAGAAGATGAGACTGTTGCCTTGACGGAAGAATGTAGTGCGATACATCAAAGGAAGCTACCTCCAAAGCTTAAAGATCATGGTAGTTTTACAATCCCTTACACAATTGGGAGTGTGGCTATTGGGAAGGCCTTGTGTGACTTGGGGGCGAGTATCAATTTGATGCCGCTTTCAATCTTGAACAAGCTTGGAGGTGGTGAAGTGAAACCAACATGGATGGCATTGTAACTAGCCGATAGATCAATCAAGCATCCTCCTGGTATTATGGAATATGTTTTGGTTAAAGTGGATAAGTTTATCTTCCCAGCGGATTTTGTGATATTAGACATGGAGGAGGATGTAGAAGTTCCACTTATATTAGGGGGACCTTTTCTAGAAACTAGTCGTGCTTTGATAGATGTACAAAAAGGCCAACTTCGACTCAGAGTGCAAGATGAAGAGGTTATTTTCAATGTATTTGAAGCTATGCATCGCCCGAGTGATGAAGAGAATTGTTTCCGCATGGACATTGTGGATTTAGTGGCTAAAGAAGTCTTTGCACATCAGCACCACTCCTCTACTCTTGAGAAGGTAATTATGAACTCTATTGAAAATCTTGATGAGAAAGAGGAGAAGGAAATAGAGGAGTGTTTGTGTGATTTGGAAGCACAACCCAATCAACTTGTTGTCAATACTAAGAAAGAAGAGCTCAAATAGGATGAAGTACAAGGGAAGCTCAAGTTAGAGCTTAAACCTCTACCTCCCCACTTGAAATATGTGTTTCTTGGTGAGAATGATGAAAATCCTGTCATAGTGAGCATTGTATTGCCCAAATTGGAAGAGGAGAAACTTGTAAGGGTGCTTAGAGAGCATAAAACAGCTATTGGATGGTCCATCTTAGATTTGAAAGGTATTAGCCCTACATTTTGTATGCACAAGATTATGATGGAGGCTGAATTTAAACCGGTGGTCCAACTGCAAAGGAGGCTCAATCCTACAATGAAATAAGTGGTAAGGAAGGAGGTGTTGAAACTCCTTGAAGCCGGAATGATCTATCCGATTTCCGATAGTGCTTGGGTGAGGCTGGTACAAGTGGTTCCCAAGAAAGGTGGCATGACCGTTGTGAAAAGCAAGAAGAATGAGTTAATCCCAACTAGAACGGTCACCGGTTGGCGAATGTGTATAGATTACCGGAAGCTAAATCAAGCTACTAGGAAAGATCACTTCCGACTTCCATTCATGGACCAAATGTTGGAGAGGTTGGTCGGGCAAGCTTATTATTGTTTCTTGAATGGTTATTCGGGTTATAACCAAATTGCGGTTAACCCGGAAGACCAAGAGAAAACTGCCTTCACATGTCCTTTTGGAGTTTTTCCCTATCGAAAGATGCCTTTCGGTATTTGTAATGCGCCTGCAACATTTCAAAGGTGCATGCTTTCCATTTTCTCTGATATGGTAGAAAAATACATTGAAGTTTTTATGGATGATTTTTCTGTTTTCGGTTCCTCTTATGATAATTGCTTGTCTAACCTTGCTGCTGTGTTGAAGAGGTGCATGGACACCAATTTAGTCTTAAATTGGGGGAAGTGTCATTTTATGGTGCAGGAGGGCATTGTGCTTGGGCACAAGATTTCATCTAAGGGGATCGAAGTGGATAGATTCAAGATTGATGTAATTGAGAAACTACCTCCACCAGTGAATGTCAAGGGTGTGAGGAGTTTTCTTGGTCATGCAGGCTTTTACCGGCGGTTCATCAAAGACTTCTCAAAGATATCCAAGCCGTTGTGTAGCCTTTTGAACAAGGACACACCATTTGTGTTTGATACTGCTTGTCTTACTTCTTTTCATATTTTGAAAGAAAAGTTGATCATCGCTCCCATTCTTGTTGCACCCAACTGGGAGTCACCATTTGAATTAATGTGTGATGCCAGTGACTACGCAGTTGGGGCAGTTTTGGGACAGCGAAGGGAAAATCTTTCCATGTTATTCACTATGCTAGCAAGGTTCTCAGTGAGAACCAAATAAATTATGCAACAACTGAAAAAGAGTTGCTAGCCATAGTGTTTGCATTGGAAAAATTTCGCTCATACTTGATTGGGTCCCAAGTCACTATTTTTACTGATCATGCTGCAATTAAATATTTGTTGACTAAGTTAGATTCAAAACCAAGACTCATAAGGTGGATTTTATTGTTGCAGGAATTTGACTTAGTCATTAAGGACAAAAAGGGCAGCGAAAATATAGTGGCTGACCACTTATCTCGATTAGTGAATGAAGAGGTTACTGCAAAAGAAAAGGACATTCGGGATGAGTTCCCGGATGAGGCTTTATTTCTAGTGCATGAAAGACCATGGTTTGCCGACATGGCAAATTTCAAGGCAGCCAACATTGTTCCAGAGCACCTCACTTGACAACAAAAGAAAAAATTCTTCCGGGATGCCAACCATTTCATATGAGATAACCCATTTTTGTTCAAGGTTGGACCGGATGGCTTATGGAGGAGGTGTGTTAGTCAAGCGGAAGCGAAGAGTATTTTGTGGCATTGCCATAACTCTCCATATGGTGGACATTACAATGGGGAGACGATAGCTGCAAAGGTCCTCCAATCTGGGCTCTTTTGGCCCTCAATCTTCAAGGACTCTTACAATCATGTGAAGAGTTGTGACAAGTGCCAAAGGACCGGGAACATATCTAAAAGGGATGAGATGCCACTTCAAAACATATTGGAGGTTGAAGTATTTGATTGTTGGGGCATAGATTTTATGGGTCCACTTCCACCTTCATTCTCCAATCAATATATCTTGGTGGCGGTGGACTATGTTTCTAAATGGGTGGAGGCCGTTGCAACACCGAAGAATGATGCACAAACAGTAATTAAGTTCATCAAAAAGAACATTTTTGCCCGGTTCGGTGTCCCAAGGGTCCTTATAAGTGATGGGGGATCTCACTTCTGCAACTCACAACTGAAAAATGTGTTAACCAACTATGATGTGAGGCATAAGGTGGCATCTCCATATCATCTGCAAACAAATGGGCAAGCGGAGGTCTCTAATCGGGAGATTAAGCAAATTCTGGAAAAAACTGTAGCTACTTCAAGAAAAGATTGGGCAAAGAAGCTTGACGATGCCTTGTGGGCTTACCGGACTGCATTAAAAACTTCTTTGGGGTTATCTCCGTTTCAGATGGTCTATGGGAAGACATGTCATCTACCCGTAGAGTTGGAGCATCGAGCCTTTTGGGCATTGAAGTTCTTGAATTTTGATGCCACTTTGGCGGGCAAGAAAAGAGTCCATCGGCTGCATGAATTAGAGGAGATGCGCCTTAATGCATATGAGAATGCAGCTAGTTACAAGCAGCGAGTCAAGACTTATCATGACAAGAAGATCATGATGAAAGCATTTCAGTCGGAACAACAAGTTTTATTATTCAATTTTCGGTTGAGATTGTTTCCAGACAAGTTGAAGTCTAAGTGGTCGGGACCGTTCATTGTCAAAAAAGTCTTATCTCATGGAGCTATAGAAGTGGAGGATCCTACTTCAAAAAGGACCTTCAAAGTCAATGGCCAAAGGCTCAAGGCCTACTTGGGTGGTGACATCGAGAGATTGACCATAGCTGTGCGCCTTTGTGATCCTTGAGATCACCGGCCTGTCAAGATAGTGACGTTAAAGAAGCGCTTCTTGGGATGCAATCCAAGTTTTCTTTTCCTTTTCCATTTGTTTTTGAAATTTTGTTTCTGAATAAATTGAGAAGATAAGAAAATAACGGTCACTAATTGATGGCTTTGCCAAGTATTTTCAGGTTCTGAAGGAAGTAAGAGGAAAAAGGCAAGGACAAATAAAGCAGAAGTCATCACACCCAGGCCGTGATAGTGGTCACAGCCGTGATCAGCTTAATGAGAAGATCAGAAAGGATAACAGCCCAACCGTGATATCCATCACGATCATGATGAGAAGGACCCTGAAGATCAGAGAGTATCATGGCCTAGCCATGATGAAGGTCACGGCCGTGACAGGCCAGCTCCTATGGACCAGAATTGATCATGGCCTGCCCGTGATGAGCATCACGGCCATGACACATTTTCTAGCATCCCTTTGACTAGGCATGTGAGCCAGCACCCGCTACCACCTCGGTCAGTTGGTGAGTGTGAAACAGAGCTTTCCAATCTCTCTTGATCTTGGCCCAATTCTCAAATTTGTTAGCAAAAAGAGTGGATGAAGGTACAATGGGTGGAAAGAGTTGTCTAAGAGGTTTAGGAAAAGGGGCACCTGGGCAAATTCCATCATCAGTTTGATGAAACCAAGGGTCAGAATCAGGTATAGTTGGTGGAAAGATAGTTTTGATAGGTGTAGGTTGTGTTATGGTCAGTTGATTTGAGGTGCTTTGTGGTGAGGATGGAGTTGTGGTTTGGTTAGTTTGGGTTCTTTGTGGTGAAGGTTGGGGTGTGGATAGAGTTGGTCTATATACATTATCAATGAATCCTTCAAGAGCAGAGACACTATCTTTCACAGTAGTGACAACAGGAGCATCTTCTGCTAAATTAACAGGAATTTCAGCAGAGATATTTACCTCAGAGGCTGCAAAGGTCCTTGCTTTCCTTGTAGGTTGTCTCTTCTTGGTAGGCACAGCAGCAGTTTCACTTGCTTTCTTCTTTTTCAAGATTGTTCCCAAAGGAACATTGTCTTCATCATCATCATCATCACCATCACCATCTAAAGGCAGAGCCAGCTTCTTTTCTCTCTTAGGAGCAGGTTGAGGATCAGGTTGAGGTGCCTCAGCTGTAGGTGATGAGTGTGTTTTCACCTCATATTTCATTTACATTCTGCATGCATTTTCATATAGTTTAGGTAATTTTTATTTGATTTTTGTTAGTTTTTACCTTGGAACGGGTAAGGCGGTTTTATGGTGTTGTTTTGCATAAATTAAGGATTAAATGCTCAAGATCAACCATGATGGAGCTTGCATGAAGATGGGGCTTGAAAAGTGAAGCAAATGAGCCAAACAGAGCCCACCACGACCTAGACGTGATGACCATCACGGCCATGATCAAGCAAAACAGAAAAGAAAAGAAGGCAAAAGTCAGAACTGGTCACGGCCTAGCCGTGATGGCCATCACGGCCGTGACATGTCAGCTGAACCAGACCCTTGACAGGTAGAACTGATCCCGGCCTAGCCGTGATGAGAGTCACGGCCGTGACAAACCAAAAATTTAAGAAGCGCCTATGGCAGAACCCGTCACAGCCTGGCCGTGATGGCCATCACGGCCGTGACGCGCATTATTTGGATCTGAATTTGTGCTAGATTGGGAATTAAACTTCCCTAATCTATAAATAAGGCATCTGGGCAGAACATAGGGACAACGACCTTCACCCTAAAAAGACGTTTTCTCTGAACCAGGGGCTGCGGTGACGGCTGTGGAAAGCTTCCATGGAGTTTCTTCTCTCCTTTGTTTCTATTTCTTTTCTTTTGGCTTTCTCTATGATTATGAGTAGCTAAATTCCCTTTTTGTTGGGATTAGATGTAGCTAAACCGAATCTCATGTATTTGCCTTGATTTATTAATCTATGTTTATGCTTCTTTATTAGTGTTTGATTCCTATGCTTAATGCTTTTTGTGGTTTGATCATCCATGAATTGTTCTGAGATTTGATTTGCAATTGGGAAGTTCTTATCAATTCTTGATCTGGAATTAATCACCTAGTAAGCCTTGCATCTAGGAATGGATTTTGGTTTATTAGTAATGGTGTAATCCCTACTTTTAATGCAAATTCATTAATTAGGCCACCTAAGGAATTAGGGTCTAATTAGGGGATTTAGGCTCTTGTCATCTAAGGAATTAGGACTTGAGTAATCTTGTGGGTTTATTTTAATATTTGAAGCATAAATTGGATTGGTGGTCGTAGTATTGCATGATGCAAAGGTTTAGTGAAGTTTAATCCCAACATCTTTCATCATATTTGAAGAATCATTCTTTCTGCATTCCAAGTGTTTGATAAAAATCCTAAAAGAACTTGTCCCTTTTATTTTGTTTATTTTAAATTGGCTTGGTATTTAATATTGAGCTCCCTTCCTTCCAAATATCCGCTTAGATAGTAGTTGATTTGTTATGTGCCAGTACTTGTCTCAGTCCTCGTGGGAACGATATCCCTCTTACCTCTTTTCTACTTGTACGACTCGGTATACTTGCCAAAATCGACAACAGTAGGCTCATTAATCATTATGCCTCTAGTAGACCTTCTAGGGTTAGGCTTCCTGACAGCCATTGTCTTCATCTTGGTTCCTTTCTTTAGACCAAGGATTTCAGCATTGTTGTCCTCAAGTGATTCTTCTTTAATCTTCATCTTCTCCTCAAGCTTGGCCAACTCCACTTGCTTGTATGTGCTAAGTTGCATGCCACTAAGATTAACTCTGCCAAAATCAGCAGCTTGCAGCCCTTTCTCACTAAGGAGTCTTTCTTGTTCATCTTTAGGCTTTGCACTCAGAATATCGTACAAGCCTTGCTTCTTGAAAATCTTTGACAGAAGGTGAGTGAAGGTGATGTGAGAAGCAGATTCTTTGTTGGTAATGACATCCTTGAAGAGATGAAACAGGATCCAGGGTAAGTTGATCTTTGTTTCAATAGCCAGATGGTAAAGACAGAACTTGTGAAAAGATGATAAGTTGTCCTTAGACCCAATCTTATGCAGCACCACCTTGTTCAGGATTTGGTGAATAATCCTGATGTGATTCTTCATCTCAGGATTTCCAAGAGTGAGTTCTTACGGTGTCTTGCCTCATTAGGGTAATAGTAATTGTCTCTGAACCACCTAGGTCTTTTTCCCAATTCTCCTTCAAGATCGAACCCTCTTAAGCACATGCAATCGCATCAGAGATGGTTTTCTCAGACACTATTATTTTTCTTCCTAGCACAAACCCAACTACTTCTGTTTTAGTAATCTTTGGTCTTCTCTAGAATTCCCTTATCAAATCTGGATACACTGAGACCTTTTCCAGAAAGATTCCATCCCATCCAGCAGCGTTAATGAACTTACTCACATCGAGATTGTACTCTTATAGAATTCCAAAATTGAAGTGATGTTCCACAGATATAGACATAGTGTCAGTTGCAAAAGCAGGCACGGGAGCAGAGGTTGAAGCCATTGTTGAGTAAGATGAGTTAAGGTTTGGAAGAACAAGGGAAACAGAGAGTTCGAAAGTTTCAGAGAGAGGTTGACAGGGATGAAGAGAAGCGAAAGGTTTTTTAGAGGGAAAGAGGTTACTTTTAAAGGTTTCTGAAAAACAACAGTTTCCAAAAAAATTCACAAGACATATCATTATGTGTAAAACGGCGTTGGTAAATTGGGACCATAAAAAGTTATGATGGGATTGATGGGGGTAGCTGACTCAGCAAAGAAAACAAAGGTCGTTTTAAATAAAGAGTTCAAGGACAAATTAATACAAACAATAAATGTGTGCATAGACGAGTCCACACAAGACTAAGAGTGGACGCGTAAAGCCATATGTAGTGGACGCGGCACACCAACAAAAGTGGATGCTTAGACTCCACGTGCTCTGGACGCCATGACTAGTGGACGTGCAGAGAAAACATGCAATAGGCGACCAAATTAACAACAAATATACTAACTCAATCCACATACAACATATTTAAATGCTTTCTTATAAAGATAAATCTGTCCTGAGCAAGAGGTTTAGTGAAGATATCTGCCCATTGGTGGACAGTATCTACAAATTCAACATCAAACACACCTTTTTGCACATAATACCTAATAAAATGATGTTTGATTTCTATATGCTTAGCTCTAGAATGCAATATTGGATTTTCAGATAAATTGATTGCAGCAGTATTATCACACATAAGTGGAATACTACTTACAAATACATTGTAGTCCTCCAATTGGAGTTTGATCCATAGAAGTTGTGAGCAGCAACTTGCAGCTGATATGTACTCTGCTTCAGCAGTTGATAGAGCAATGGTACTTTGCCTTTTGCTTGACCATGATACTAGGTTAGCTCCAATGAAGTGATATCCTCTACTGGTGCTTTTTCTTTCAATTCTATCTCCAGCATAGTCAGCATCACAAAAACCAACTAATCTGTAATCTTCATCTTTCTTGAAGCATAGACCAAGATTAGTAGTACCTCTTAAATATCTAAAGATTCTCTTAACTGCTGACAAGTGAGTTTCTCTAGGATCAGATTGAAATCTAGCACATAAGCATACACTAAACATTATATCAGGCCTATAAGTAGTTAGATATAAGAGGGATCCAATCATACCTCTGTATACCTTTTGATCTACCTTTTCTCTTTATCATCTTTGTTCAGTGTGGTTGTGGGGTGCATAGGAGTGTTCATAGGTTTGCAGTCATCCGTCTTAAACTTTTTGAGTAATTCCTTTGTGTATTTAGTTTGATAGATGTACACCTCGTCCATAGACTGTTTAACTTGAAGTCCAAGGAAGAATTTGAGTTCTCCCATCATGCTCATTTCAAACTCTTTCTGCATTAACTTAGAAAATTCCTTACACATATATTCATTAGTAGAACCGAAAATGATATCATCAACATAAATCTGTACTATAATGAAATCCGACTTAATGGATTTTCTAAATAAATTTGTGTCTATTTTTCCTCTGTTAAAACCACTTTCCATTAGAAATGAACTTAACCTATCATACCAAGCTCTAGGAGCTTGTTTAAGTCCATACAGTGCTTTCTTAAGCTTATAAATATGTTCAAGGTGATTTGTACTTTCAAAGCCAGGAGGTTGCATGACATATACTTCTTCATTAATAAATCCATTTAAAAAAGCACTTTTAACATCCATTTGAAAAAGCATAATGTTATGATGTGCATTAAACGATATTAAAATTCTAATAGCTTCTAGCCTAGCAACTAGTAGAAAAGTTTCAGTGTAGTCTATACCTTCTTCTTGTGAATATCCTTGAGCAACAAGTCTAGAAAAAGCATAATGCTATGATGTGTAGTAAACGATATTAAAATTCTAATAGCTTCTAGCCTAGCAACTGGTGGAAAAGTTTCAGTGTAGTCTATACCTTCTTCTTGTGAATATCCTTGAGCAACAAGTCTAGCCTAGTTTCTTACAACCTTACCATTTTCATCTAGCTTGTTTTTGTACACCCATTTAGTTCCAATAACAGATTTATACTTAGGTAGGGGTATAAGAGTCCAAACCTCACTTCTTTCAAACTGGCCCAGTTCTTCTTGCATTTCCAAGATCCAGTCATTGTCCAGCAGAGCCTCATCTAGTGACTTTGGTTCCAATTCAGAGACAAGTGTCGAATCATCTTGTTCTCTAAAAGTTGATCAGGTTCTCAGTCTGTCATTAGGATCTCCAATGATTTGATGTTGTGGATGATAGTTCTTGAAGTACCAAGATCTTTGAATTTCTTGTTGAGAAGTGGATGTTTCTAGTTGTTGTTGAGGAGAATCATCTATTTGATCATCAGTCTTTATTTCTGTTTTGTTTCCTAAAATATTGAGATCAAGATCTGCAAAGACTTCATCGAGCTCTAATAATTTCTTATCAGACTGTTTCTCATCAAATCTAACATGTATAGACTCTTCTACTATTAAGGTTCTTGAATTATAGACTCTAAATCCTTTTGAGGACTCAAAAAATCCTAGTAGAATTCCATTATCTACCTTAGCATCAAATTTACCAAGTTGATCTTTTGTATTCAAAATGTAACATTTACATCCAAAAGGATGAAAGTATGAAATGTTGGGTTTTCTACCTTTCCACAATTCATAAGGAGTCTTATTCAGAATAGGTCTAATGTATATTCTGTTCTGAATGTAGCAGGCAGAGTTCACAGCTTCAGCCCAGAAGTGCTTAGGGACAGAATTGTCATTGAGCATAGTCCTAGCCATCTCTTGAAGAGATTTGTTCTTTCTCTCTACCACACCATTTTACTGTGGTGTTCTTGGTATTGAGGAGTTGTGTCGAATATCACATTCTTCATAAAACTCATGGAATATCTCATTGATAAATTGTCCCCCATGATCACTTCTAATTGAAGTTATACACGTGCCTTTTTCATTCTATACACATTTGCAGAATACATAAAAGACCTTGAATGACTCATCCTTGTGAGCAAGGAACATAACCCATGTCCATCTAGTGTAGTCGTCTACTAAGACAAGACCATTTTTCTTACCACTAATAGATGCAGTTCTTGTTGGACCAAAGAGATCAAGGTGCAGCAATTCTAGTGGTCTGTTGGTACTAACAACATTCTTAGATTCAAATGAACCTTTGACTTGTTTTCCCTTCTGACATGCATCACAGAGAGCATCGGATTTGAAACTAAGGTTTGGTAGACCTCTTACAAGGTTATGCTTTTTCATATTTGAGATTAATCTCAAACCTGCATGACCCAACCTTTTGTGCCAAATCAATCGCTCATCCTCAATGGACACTAGACATGAGACACTTTGATTTGAGAGGTCCCCTAAGTCAATCTTATACAGATTGTTTTGCCTCTGGGCAGTGAATAGGAGTAACCCATCAGCTTTCTTAACAGTACACATATTCTTATCAAAAGAAACAGCAAACCTACTATCACATAATTGACTAATGCTAAGCAAAATTACTAACAGAACATTATCAATGGAGGGGAAAGGGTGTTTACCAATTTTGCCTATACCATTGATCTTTCCTTTTTGGTTTCCTCCAAAGTGACCCAGCCACCATCTTTGGGTCTAAGGTCTTGGAACATACAGCTTTCTCTTGTCATGTGTCGTGAGCACCCACAGTCCAAGTACCAGGACTTCGGTTTCTTTCCTGTTGTTAAGCATATCTGCAACAGGGATTATCTTATCTTTAGGTACCCAAATTTACTTGGGTCCTTTCTTGTTTGTGATCATAGGTCGTGAATGCTTTGTATGCTTGTTATGTATGCATCTAGATGACACATGCCCACTTTTTCCACATACTTTGCAGTAAGTATTGGAAGGGCTTGGTTTTGACTTAGTGTGCTGTGGACGGACTTTAGAAGCCTTATATTGTGTATGAACCTTTAGTTTATTCAGAGATGCATCTTGCTTATATTTATCATAACCAATGTCAGATTTGTCACGTGGTGATATAGAATACCTTAAAATAAGGTTTAATTTATCTGAGCTACCAACCAGTTTTGACAGAGAGTCTGTCAAGTATGTCACATCTTGTTTCAGTTGTTCAACTTCACAAGAGCTATTAGACTTACACTTCGTCCTGTCAGCCAGACTGACATTGATTGATTTTAATGTTTTATTAACATCCTTAAGGTTTTGATTCACTATGCAGACCTTATCATAATCTCTAGAGAGTTTAATAAACTTCTTTTTGAGACTCTTATACTCTTTAAACAGTATGCATGATTCATGCAGTAATTCATCAAAAATAGTATGAATAGTAGATGGATCAGAGTCCATTACCTCAGCATCAGTGAATTCACTTTCTGATGCAGTGTCAGCCATGAAGCAAATGTTTGCTTCTTCTCCTGCTTCATCTGAAGAAGACAAGTCATGATCCTCCCATGTAGCCATCAAGCCTTTCTTCTTTTTGAAGAATTTCTTTTTCTCCTTCAGCTCTGGGAAGTTAGCTTTGAAGTGTCCTGGTTTCTTACATTCAAAGCACAAGGGTGGGCCTTTCTCCTTGGAATCTGACTTCTCCTTGGAGAATTTTTTGTTGAACTGCTTCCTTATGAATCCACCTTTCTTTCTCCACATGTGTTGGATTTTTCTGGAGATGAAAGATAGTTCATCCTCATCTGAGTCACCTTCACTATTTGATGAATCAGCTTCATCTGAGGACTCAGCAACTTTAAGCACCTTTGAGGAACTAGCTTTCTTGGCCTTTAAGGCAATGGATTTTCCTTTTCTGGAGTTTTCCACTTCATTAAGTTCAAGTTCATGAACTTTTAATAACCCCAGAAGCTCTTCCAGAGAAAGAGTATTCAGATTCTTTGCTTCCTGGATAGCAGTTACCTTAGGTATCCACAGCTTTGAGAGCCTTCTCAAAATTTTTCTCACATGATCTCTATTCTCATAGACCTTTCCAAGAGACCTGAGATTGTTGGTGATAGTACGGAATCTTCCAAACATCTGGTCTATAGTTTCATGATCAGCCATCTTGAATAGCTCATACTGGTGAACCAGCATGATGATATTTGATTCCTTAACTTGTGAAGAACCCTCATGAGCTAGGGCAAGAGTATCCCAGATTTCATTAGCAGTATTGCAGCTGTGAACTTTGTCAAGTTCATATCTGGTAATGGCACACATGAGATAGTGCTTTGCTTTTAGGTTAAGCTAATGTTGATTTTTCGGCTCTTGAGTCCATTGAACTCTAGGAACAGCAGCCCCGTCTTCATATCTGGGCTCAGTATAACCAGTTTCTATGAGCTCTCAGATGTCTAGATTTTGTGCAACCAAGAAGGCCATCATCCTCTTCTTCCAGTAATCATAATCAGTTCCATCAAAGAGAGGAGGTCTGTTGATAGCTTGTCCTTCTGCATCCATGATAGTAGGATCGTACTGCCTTAGCACTTGTTAGATGCTCAACCCTGTCAAGGCTGAGCTCTGATACCAACTGAAGTTGGCACATGCAAACACAAGAAGGGGGGTTGAATTGTGTTTGTCAATTATTTTTGTAAAAACCCTTTTTGAGAAACCTTTTCACAAGCAGAAGATAAAAAGTTTAAACACACAAGAAATCATTTTTAAAAGATTAACAAAACCAAAATCAAATTCCACAGTTAGTATAAATAAATAAAACTGTAAAAGATAAGGGATAGAAAATTCACTCAGGTATTTTATCCTGGTTCACTCTCTTCCAACCAAGAGCTACGTCCAGCCCCTTCTACTTGAAGGATTTTCTCCACTATTTCCAAACAGTTTCTACAACAAGTATTCTACACCTCTCCATGCTACAAGTATTGCTTTCTTGCCAAGCCTCTTCAGGCTCTAATTCAATCACAAAGATTTTTCTAAGATCTTTCTAACTCACTATGTGAGGGTATGAAGGTTTAAGATCTACTGAATATTTTTACAAATATTCAACCTTAAGAATTACAGACTTTTGCTTTACAAAGGGAATATGAGCTTTTAATATCTTGCAAATGTTCAAAAGGAAAAAGTTGTTCTTCAGTGCTTGAGACCTTCTATATATATAGTGGTCTTCAACTTCTCTTGAAAATTTTCAATGGTTATTTTTAATCATCCCATTTAGAGATAGTATTAAATGCATGATATCCGTTGAGATTGATCGCTTGATTTTGGCCGTGTTGAAAAGCATCCTTGGTTATCACAAAAGCACAAAATGGAGGCTCACTGTCCTGAGCAATCGTACCTTAAAAACTTTCTTTCCTCCTTTGTGTATAACCCAACTTTTGTCCAGCAATAAAGTTGTCATCGTACAGATTGTTTTGCAATTCCAATTGTACTATTTGATTTTTGTATTTCCTTGATAGTACTATGAATTTCTCACAAAGGAACAAGGCATTAACTAGATAAAACAATTATAAAGAACATATATTCCATTGAAATAAATATCAATCATTGAAATAAATTCAATGTGGTCCAGATTGCATTAAATCACATTCAAGGTAGTAAAGATATAGAAGATGTAGAACCATCTATAGGCACTCAGTTTTAGAACGCGTCTACATAAGGTTTTATTCTGCTCGTCCACTGATGTGGCAGAAGCGCTCGTCCACACAAGTCTTTGGACTTGCTAAGTCTTTAGAGAAACTCCATCCAATGACGTGGCACTATGGACGTTTACTGAATTTTAGTTAGGCACTATGGATGTCTACTTGAGTTTTAAGGAGAGCACTCGTCTGCTGACGTGGCTACTATGGACGTCTACAGAGATATAGTTAGCCGTCTACTTGACGATTAAAATATAAACAGTTTAAATAACCTTTGGACGAATAACTCTTTGCAAGAGTCCAAGCATTGTATATCTTATATTATTTTGGATATTCCTACATAAACTGAAATCACTTGTTAGATCTCAACTAACACTTTCCTAAGCAAATTTAATCCTTTTGTTAACATCAAAACCTAGAGATTAAATAAACCATAACCACTTTGGTTCCAACATGATAGGCCGCGATAATTCCTATAACACAATTGTTTCGTGTTGGGTGGCCTCTCCACTGGGTCATTTCCCCAACTGTTATAGGATTTCGCGTATCACCTATATAATATTTGATAGTCCCCTATTGAGTACATTCGTGCAGAGTAGTCGATTTCCACGACAAAAGGTTGCAAAGCCCCAAGAATTTCGTGGACTTCGAGCCCGAATGTCCCTAAAGACCCAAATGCCCAAGAATATGCCTTTGGTCCGTAACTATCAGATTTATCAGTCCACCCTATGTGAAAATTGTAACTCGATAACAACAGCATGTCTTCTAGATCATCTTTTTAGATATTAATTAAGCTTTCAATATCAATTGAGTTTTTAAATCTCGCTAAAGATTTTTCAAAAGATTTTATCAACAGACACTAGTCCGACGTCTCGGAACTCTAGGTCCTCAACAGGAGGAAGGCTAGTCCTGCTTCACAGTAATCAGAATCCAGTCTAAAACCACAGTACACAAATCTTGTCCTTTTGTTTCCTTTCCACTTTCCGAAGAAAGCCAAAATTCATGTTTTCACTTCTCTATATTCGTAGATTTTTTATAAAATAAGATTTCTCCTTTATAAGCCATGACTGACGTCACGCTTCAACCAGTCTCACAAATTTTCAACAGCACAGATAACTACACACACACACACACACACACACACACACACACACACACACACACACACACACATATATATATTCCTCAAACAACCAGACAGTTTCAAATCTCAGTATCACATGACATATATATATATATATGTATGTATGTATGTATGTATATATATATATTCGCAGTCAATCAACATATTATAAATCATCACAAGCAGTCTATAACATTAAATATACAATAGCTAGGAACTCTTCAGGCTTACTCCCTTTACCTTTGAAGCCCATAAAAGATCCTCTCCTTGACGCATTCAGTAGTTCGTTTCCTTCTCAATGATGCCCCGAGTTTAGTTAACACCTTGAAACCAGTGCAGTTAACTCCTATCAGCTCCCAATAACATAAAACAGGCTTCTCAATGCAAGACAATCACCATCAACATCCCAACGAGGGAGTCCAAACATTTTGCAACAACCAGAAAATCAAGAAATCAATTACTCATCACCAAACGAACACTCTAATTGGATTTGAACGTTTAATTTCACAAAAGAGAGTCAATTTCAAAGGAAAAAAAATCAGATTTGGGGTTTAGGGTTCCTAAACAAGATTTGGGGAAACCTCATTCTAACTAAACAATAATGAAATTAGTTTTGGGAATCATTAATTCACAGTCTCCATAGTATAAAATAAAGTTCAATTTCAAGATTATAATATGAAATCAAAGTGCTAGGGTTTCAAAATCAAGTTTGAAGGTTTTGAACTAGGAGAGGTTTTGGTGGAGTACTCACCCAAGATAACAAGGAAAGAGGACACGGTGGCTGTTGCATTGGTCGGCGCAGCGGCACTCGGAGGCGGCGGCGGTGGTGTTTCCTAGTAACACCAATGACTGGAAAAAAAAAAGGAGAAAGAAATAACATAATAGTGACAATAACATAATATTATTGTCTAGTAAGCGTGCATGCACTGAAATAAAGCAGTGCTATCGCAGTTAATAAAATCATTTTAAATGAGTAATTAAAATTACTCAAACCAAACCCCTTAAGATAACCAAAGCTAAACATCTCGAAAATTAATCTTTCCAAATAAAATAATATAAACATATAAAAATATATATATAATTACTGTTATTGAAGAACGGTAAAAACCGGGGTGTTACATTACTACCCCACTAAAAAAAATTTCGTCCTCGAAATTTCGTGACTCGAAACTAGATAGGATCTTGTAATTAGATATTACTCCCAAGATCCTACATTGTACTTATCGTATCCACTTACCCTTAGATTACTTTCATAACTCAATAACGAAATTCATACTTAGTGTTCGTTCTATTTATCCTCAATATCAAACTCTCCCTTATTAATACTTTACCTCGCACATGAAAGATATAATTAAAACTTAATCTCTTCTTCATTCAATACTAATTCATTAGAAAAAAATTCCTCTACATACTTAACTCTCACTTTTAACACCAAGATTCAACTAAGATATACGTTCCTCTAACATGAAGAGTAAAATCCAACTTAATCACTTCCATTCACAATTACTAGTCCATCAGAAAAACTGGTTTCAACACTTTCAACATCTCAAAGTCATTACTAATATCAAAACTAACTTTACCATAATATGCATCAACTCCCTACTCAAAGTATATGATTGTAATCTTAGTCCCTCTGAACGTAATCTACCTTTCCAAATCCCATCAAAATCACATACTTCAAATCTCCAATCAAAAAATCGTAATACTTCTTAAGATAAACTGAAATAAAAAAGGAACCTCGTTGGGTAGGATTATCTAACTCATCAAATTTGAACTTCTTCCAAAACTTAATTTTCACGAGAGCTTATCCCTCTCGCTCAAATTCACTTAAATGGAATTACTATTCACCTCCGTTCGTAACACACACATCAGTTCCTATTCAATATATCCCATCATAGTTATACATTTAAGTCTTAAAGAACATGATTACACTCCTTCATGTAACTATGACCAAAAAGGAATCACCTCGATTTGATTTATCTAAAATCATAATTCTTAAACTTCTCTAACAACTTAGTTTTATTCAAGAACTCCTCTTTACAGCTCCCGTTCAGCTTAAGGAAAACTACTATAGACACTTTCCTGTAAATCTTTAAACTCATAAAATTAATCTTAACCATGGATATTGATCATTATCCTAGGTTCCTTTAACAGTATTCTGCCTCGATCAACATTTGATTTATAATAATTGCCTCACTTACTGGTATTGATATTAAGGATTCACATCATACTAACCACAACTATTCCTCAACAAAACTCTCGTCACTTCTTATCCGTCCGACTAAAAGGATGATCGTAGTTAGATACTACACTTACTCTCAACAATTTTTCTAAAGATCAGATCATTTTTCTCGCTCACCCACTCGAGTCGAGAATGATCCATTGAGCTTAGCCTCAACTTGGTCCTCAGAACTTAGAGCGGGCTTTACCGACAAATGTTGGTAAACTTCAGGTCTTCATTTGAAACGATACTTGATGATACTTCGTGAAATTTGATCCGTTCTCTGATACATACTTCGCTTTAGCTTCTCCACTTCATGGTGGATCTTAACAGCTAAGAAGAGTGTTGACTTCATCAACCTGTCCATGATCACTCGAACTAATTAAAACTCTTGAAGGTACTCGGTAAACCCACGACAACCTTCATTGCGGTGCTAACATCTTTAGCAAGGGAGGTCTCTAACATCAAACTATCTCTCTTTCAATGTATCCGACTAACTCTGACTTACTGATATGAATCAGATACCCATCCTCATAACTCTTGAGGTAGGTCACATGTCAATGACGTTTGGAAAAATATGTAGGGTGAAGTTGATCAAGGATGACAAGTCCTTTCGAACTACAATAAGACATGATCTTAAAGATTACATAAAGAAATTTTCAAGAAAAGAAATTATCTTGATTTCACTTTCACAAAAGCATAAAGAAGAATTCTATCAATTTGAAAGATACCGGAACATCAAGTATGAAAAAGATTCTTCAATTAGGTTCGTGAGTGTAAAAATGCATAGCTAATACATATTTACAAACAAAACTCTAATTAGAGTTTCTTCTTTCACAAGAACTTCCGGTGGATTTAGGAAATCAAAGGATGAATAATTCCTAATCTCAAGAGGATTCATTCTTAATACAAGGAATTTACAAAACGACATTTTGAAAAGGAAAAACAGTCTTACCAAAAATCAGACTGGATCACCTCTACCAGATGTAAAAGTGATTAGACTAAGTTTCATCAAGAAACTTTTGTTATCACAAAGTTATCTGTGTTACAACTCAAGAAATAGTCATAACAAATTCTTTCAACGAAGTATGAAAATTCCATACCAATGGATACTATCAATCAATCCACTCCAATGTCTAATACACTGGGGGTTATTTAGAAGTATGAGTACAACTTCTCACAAACAAGGAAATCAATTAGAATAACTTGAAATTTATGAACTAGCGTAACTAATTCATGAGTTCTGACAGATTTCAAATCAAAATCAGAAAAATCTGCCTAACACGTACAATCTTCACCGCTGTGATGGTCTAATACAACCATAGGGCTCAAGAAACAAATGTCGACTTACAAATTCATAAGAATTGAATAGTACAGTGAAGAGTTTCTTGATCATGAGACACTCACCTAAGGTCAAAAATTCAAATCGACTCACCTTGGTTCCAACCAACATACAAATCTTTCCAGGCATGCTAAGTGTGGTCACCCTGAATTGGGCACGATCACGGACAACTTGGTCAGTCTCTCAGATATGCGAAGAATTGGTCTTTCCTCGCAAGCTAAGTCAACTGCGCGAAGTTTTTTGATAGGTCCTCATTCTAATCTGGTGACAACCCGCCCTCGAATCGATCTTTGAGTAGACAACGACTCCTCTCAATTTCTTCTATCATATCAATTCTGCGCGATAGAGAGTACTTGTTATTAATCGTCACTTTGTTGAGTTGTCAGAATTTTACGAAGAGTATCGAACCTCTATACAACATTGGTGCTCCTTACGAGAACACAATCGGTCTAACAAACTGTTTAGACCTCAAATCGTCCGGTTGAATCGAGTCATCTAACTCGATTTAACTTTCTAGCCAACATCCTACACAAGGCAACAGAGATCTGACCGAATCTAGAAACTAGATCAATTCTAAAATCCATATCCTTCGTAGGTGACAAACTGGAACATTCTCAGGGAAAACACCCGAAAAATCTTCTATAACAAGTACCTTGTCCAAATGTCTGACACAATCCAAAAGGATAATTGAATATGTCACACATGAAACAAAGCACCATTTATGAGTCATGGCTTTCCACAATGCCAACCAGTGAAAACCCATCAAGAAAACATATACATGTGCATCAACACACATTGCCTCAATAGGGAAACAATTCAATCAAGGTCCAACCAGAGATCACACAACAAAAACATAACAGACTTATTCCCCAAGGTTACCGAAAGACTCAACCAGCTCTGATAGAACTAATGTAACACCCCCTGGGTATTACATTGGTTAACTCTCGTTGCAGAAAACAAAAAAAAACAAAAAATAAAGGTTGGTGGTTGCTTTCGGAACATAAGTTTTAACTTATCCATGTTTGAAAAACTGGTTTTTTTAATAAAAAAAAAACTTTCGACATATACATAAATCTATCACCTATATGTATATATGTATGTATGTATGTATGTATGTATGTATGTATGTATATATATATATATATATATATATATATATATATATATATATCATCACAATAATTACATCACAGTTTTCCTACAAGTCTATTTATTTAGAAACATACTTAATACAGATCTAAAATTTTTACAAAAATTTCGACAGAGTCTCCTCTGTAATTCCAATATCCCAAACAAAAACACTTGTTGACATATTGATATTTTCAACCAAAAGAAAGGCTCTCCTAGCCATAAACATACATAATTATCATTAATCAACAATGTCTTAAAAATCTAAGCTGGTCATTTCCAGTCTGAAACCTTAGTGTTGGAGATATGGCATACACACACACTCAATCTAAGCTGGTCATTTCCACCTCACTGCTTCCTGTTACAAGCAAGTCATCTACATAGAGACATACAATCATTACATCAGTTGAAACATTACATTTCACATAAACTCCAGGTTCTGAAGTACATTTCACAAGTCCTAATGTACTCAGAAAAGCATCTATTTTCTTGTTCCAAGCCCTTGGGGCTTGTTTCAAGCCATACAAGGCCTTCTCTAGTTTATACACTTTTGTTTATTGGCCTATTATTACAAAGCCAGGGGATGATCTATATAGACCTCCTCATCAAGTGGTCCATTTAGAAAAGCCGATTTCACATCCAATTGATACATTGACCAATTTTTCAGGCTTGCAAGAGCTACCACCAATCTAATTGTTTCAATCCTTGTAACTAGTGCAAAAACATCACCATAGTCTATACCATGTCTATGCAGAAAGCCTTTGGCAACAAGCCTGGATTTATGCTTGATCATCTCATTATCAGGGCTCTTCTTTAACTTGAAGACCCACTTCAATGCTATTGACTTATTCTTACTTGGTCGAGAGACAAGTCTCCATGTCTGGTTATTCTCAATTGCACTGAGCTCCTCCTTCATTGCTCCAATCCATTTTGGATTCTGCATTGCCTCCTCAAAACTGACTTCTTCAGTTTCAGAAAACATAGCAAGGTGCACCAAGTCACCATATGTGTTTACTGCAGAATCTGAGACTACCTCATAATCAAGTAGTCACTAAGGGAACTGTCTTCTTCTCTGTGATCTTAACTCTGAGGCATCAACTTCTGTTTCCTTCTGAATTTCTGAATTTGATAAATCCAACAGCATCATGTTTGATCCTTCATTACCATTCTCAGCATTCCAGTCCCAGCTTTTCATCTCATCAAACACCACATCCCTGCTAACTACAAATTGCTTGCTCTTGGGGTTGAACAATCTGTATCCACCAGTGGGATGATATCCCAAGAATTTCACTGAATATACACTATTATTTTATTCATTCATAATGATGGTATTTATACACAATCGGTTTGCCCCACATTGGCTAAACCTCACTTCACATTTGTTACAACTCTAACAACTTCTTAACAACTTCTATTAGCTACTAACAGCTCTTTATCAATTACTAACAACCAAGCCTAACTAAAATTACCTAAATTTCTCAACACACTTCCCTAATTTCAGTTTCCTAAAACATGATATGCAAATTTGCATCACTATGAAGCCTAACATCCCAACTATGTTGGCACCCTAGGCTTCACCCTTCATTTGCAGCACATCATGTTTATATCAAGTCAAGTTAGAAACCGAAACAATACTCAGCATTTCTCTCAGCATTTTAAATCTATCAACATTCAATGGCTTGGTCATTATATCTGTAATTTGCACTTCTGTATTGCAGTATTCAGTTGCAGCCTCCCTTTACTTACTTGGTCTCGAATGAAATGAAACTTGGTTTCTATATGTTTACTTCTCCCGTGTGAAACTGGATGTTTGGCTAGGTTTATGGCTGACTTATTGTCAACCAATAGTCTCACAGCTTCATTGTCTTTCATCTTCAGTTCTCGCAGCAGGGTGTCAAGCCACAGTGATTGACAAACACTCATTGAAGCTGTAATGTACTCTGCCTCGCATGATGAAAGTGCCACCACAGACTCCTTTTTTGAGCTCCATGAGATTGGTGCAGCACCATACATAAAGATGTATACAGCAGTGCTCTTCCTATCATTCTTATCACCACACCAATCTACATCAGTATAGCCAAACAATTCAGTATTAGTTTCACTGATTCGGTTTGGAAGCAAAATTCCAAACTTCAATGTCCCTTTCACATATCTAAGTATTCTCTTTGCATCAAGCAAATGAGACGATTTTGGTCTCTCCATGAACCTGCTAACCAAACCCACACTATACACCAGGTCAGGTCTCGTATTGCACAAGTACCTAAGAGATCCAACCAGACTTCTATAAAAAGTTGCATCAACAGCCTTCTCATCACTCTCAGTTTTCAGTGCTAAGCCAGTTTCAGCTGGTGTTGCAGCTGGATTACAATCAGTCATGTTGAACCTTTTAAGCAGATCAGCTGCATACTCGGATTGGTGCATCACAACTCCCTCTTCTGTCTTGTTGAATTCATGTCGAAGGAAATAGTACAGTTGACCAAGATCAGTCATTTCAAACTCCATCATCATCCTTCCCTTGAACTCAGCAATCTCCACCTCACTGCTTCCTGTTACAAGCAAGTCATCTACATAGAGACATACAATCATTACATCAGTTGCAGCATTACATTTCACATAAACTCCATGTTCTAAAGTACATTTCACAAGTCCTAATGTACTCAGAAAAGCATCTATTCTCTTGTTCCAAGCCCTTGGGGCTTGTTTCAAGCCATACAAGGACTTACCTAGTTTATACACTTTTGTTTCTTGGCCTATTATTACAAAGCCGGGGGGCTGATCTATATAGACCTCCTCATCAAGTGGTCCATTTAGAAAATCCGATTTCACATCCAATTGATACATTGACCAATTTTTCAGGCTTACAAGAGCTACCACCAATCTAATTGTTTCAATCCTTACAACTGGTGCAAAAACATCAGCATAGTCTATACCATGTCTCTGCAGAAAGCCTTTGGCAACAAGCCTGGCTTTATGCTTGATCATCTCATTATCAAAGCTCTTCTTTAACTTGAAGACCCACTTTGCTGCTATTGACTTCTTCTTGCTTGGTAGAGAGACAAGTCTCCATGTCTGGTTATTCTCAATTGCACTGAGCTCTTCCTTCATTGCTCCAATCCATTTTGGATTCTGCATTGCCTCCTTAAAACTGACTTCTTCAGTTTCAGAAAAAATAGCAAGGTGCACCAAGTCACCATATGTGTTTATTGCAGAATCTGTGACTACCTCATAATCAAGTAGTCTCTGAGGGAACTGCCTATTTCTCTGTGATCTTCTTAACTCTGAGGCATCAACTTCTGTTTCCTTCTGAATTTCTGAATTTGATAAATCCAATAGCATCATGTTTGATCCTTCATTACCATTCTCAACATTCTAGTCCTAGATTTTCAGCTCATCAAACACCACATCCCTGCTAACTACAAATTGCTTGCTCTTGGGGTTGAACAATCTGTATCCACCAGTGGGATGATATCCCAAGAATTTCACTGAATATACACTACTAGTTTATTCATTCACAATGATGGTATTTATACACAATTGGTTTGCCCCACATTGGCTAAACCTCACTTCACATTTCTGTTACAACTCTAACAGCTTCTTAACAACTATTGAAATCCAATGGTGAGAATTTCACAACTTTGCTGACTATTGAAAAAGTGCTAATAACTTTATCCCCGAGATTTGACCATGTGGTTGTTGCAATTGAGGAGTCCTCAAATCTTAAGGAATTGAAGGTAGAATACTTGCAGGGAAAGTTAGAAGCATATGAACTGAGGATGAATGAAAGAGTTCTTGAAAGATCCAATCAAGAACAGGCATTGATGGCTCGGGTCAATAAAAACAACAACTATGAAGAAAAGAAGAAAAAAAAGGGAAAGGGAAAGTGGCGGAATCCCAAGTGGAAAAGTGAAAGCAATTCATTCATACTTCAGATATATTTTCTCTTCTCTCCCTTTATTCCAATATTTTAGTGTGTGCGAGTAAAGTACATCAAGAGTGAGCTAGATTCAACAGTGGTATCAGAGCCTTCAACGACTTTGTAAGGATGTCTGCAAACTGATCTTCGGTATTGCAGTATTCTATTAGCAACTTTCCTTTATTGACTTGGTCCCTTATAAAGTGAAACCTGGTTTCAATATGTTTGCTCCTACCATGAGCAAAACATTATCAGAGTATGAATCTTCTTCATCATGGCCATTTGAGCCTCATCTTCTTTATCATTAGCTCTCCTACTTCTGCATTCACTTGCAAAATGGTCTCATTTTCCTGCGAATCTGCCAGATCTTAATGGCAAAGATTATGACAAATGGTGTACTCAAATAAGGGCTATCTGCGGATTCCAAGATGTATGGGAAGTCATGACTGTAGGCTTCAAAGAACCTGGCAAGAATGCAACTGCTGAAGAAAGGGCTGAGTTCAAAGATGCAAAGAAGAAAGACTATAAAGCACGGTTTATTCTTCACCAATGTGTAGACCCTCCTCACTTTGAGAAGATAGCCTTAGCCTCTACTGCAAAAGAGGCCTGGGATATCCTTGCAAAGGTCTGTGCTGGTGCTGAGAAAACAAAGAAGGTCAAGCTACAAACAATGAGGAGACAGTACGAGTTGATGGAGATGGAAGGTAATGAAGGTGTGGCTGCTTTCTTTGATAGAGTGACTACCCTGACTAATCAAATGAAGAATTGTGGAGAAACCTTCTCAAACCAGCAAATACTAGAAAAGATACTGAGATCCTTGCCTCCTAAGTTTGATCACATAGTGGTCGTAATAGAAGCATCTAAAGATCTTGAAGACTTAAAGATTGAAGAGTTACAGGCTTCTCTTGAGACTCAAGAACAAAGGTCACTTGAAAGAATTTCAAGAAGTGGTGAAAAGACATCTGAACAAGCACTACAAGTTCAGTGTCCAACAAAGGAGTCAAAGGAGAATGGGCGTGGCAAAAGAGGAAGAGGAAGATGGAAGGGTTACAGAGGAAAAAATGGCCATAATCAGGACCATAATAAAGGTTCTAGTGATCAAAGAAACGGTGACAATAACAACAAAAGAGGTGGCTATGGAAGTAATCGGGGCAGAGGTGGCAAGAAGAGGCAAGAGAAGTTTGACAAGAGCAATATCCAGTGTTATAGATGCCAGAAGTGGGGTCATTTCGCAGATGAATGCTACACCAAGCTGAACAGAAATGAAGACGCTCAACTTGTACAAGAAGATGATTCTGATGCAGAACAAGTACTTCTCATGGTGACAACCAAAGAGGGTGAATGCAATGCAGATTCCTGGTACTTAGATACAGGATGTTCCACACATATGACAGGTCACAAGGATTGGTTTGTTGATCTAGATGAAACAGTGAAGAGCATGGTAAAGTTTGCTAATGATAGAACACTGAAAGCAGAAGGTTCTGGTTGAGTGCTAATCAAAAGAAAGGATGGCAAAAAGTCATTCATTTCATAGGTATTGTATGTACCAGGTATGAAAAATAACTTGCTAAGTCTTGGACAACTGTTAGAAAAGGGATATGTGATGAACATGGAGAATGGCATGCTTAAAATGTTTGATAATAAAAGAAGATTGATTCTAAAGTGTCCCTTGTCCAAGAATAGAACATTTCAGGTTGGAATTGAGATCATGGATCACAAATGTCTAGCTGCTGTAGTGTGTAGAGATGAGTGGCTATGGCACTACAGATATGGACATTTGAACTTCAAAGATCTGAGTCTTTTGTCCAGGCACAACATGGTTCATGGTCTTCCACAAATCACTATGCCACAAGAAGTATGTGAGGAATGCTTGGAGTGCAAGCAATCCAGAAGCCCTTCAAGGAACAAATTCTAATTTGAGCCAGTAACAAGGTTGAGGTAATCTACTCAGATGTGTGTGGACCTATCCAAACTAAAACTATTGGAGGTAACAAATACTTTGTATCCTTCATAAATGATTTTACTATAAAGGTTTGGATTTATCTGATTAAAAGAAAGAGTGATGTGCTAGAAACCTTTAAAAGATTCAAAACATTTGTTGAAAAACAAAGTGGTTTGTGCATAAAAGTGTTGAGAACAGATGGAGGAGGGGAGTATGTTTCTAAAGAATTCAAGAATCTGTGTGATGAGACAGGAATTGTGCATGAATGCACACCACCCTACACTCCACAACAAATTGGAACTGCAGATAGAAAGAACAGGACTATCCTGAACATGATCAGAAGCATGCCGAAATCCAAGAATCTTCCCAAGTTGCTGTGGGGAGAAGCAGCATCCACAACAGCCTACATCCTGAATAGAAGCCCATCCAAGAGACTTCAAGGAGTGACTCCAGAGGAAGCTTGGTCAGGCTGCAGGCCAACAGTAACACATTTCAAAGTGTTTGGAGCAGTATGCTACGGGCATATACCAGACCAGCTGAGAAGAAAGTGTAGAAGTGTGAAATATGTGCATAGTGCAAGTGTATGAATAAAGTTTTTTTAGTGTATCTCTTTCTCTCATCTTTCTCAATCTTTCTTCAATCTTTCTATGTGTGCACTATAAGTGATAGTGAGTGATTGTGTTCCAACACTTAGCACAGAAATCTAGTCCTTTTCTATTTCCTTTCCACTTTCCGAAGAAAGTCAAAATTCATGTTTTCACTTTTCTGTATTTGTAGATTTTGGATCAAATAAGATTTCTCCTTTATAAGTCATGACTAACGTCACGCATCAACCAGTCTCACAAATGTTCAACAACACACACACACACACACACACACACACACACACACACACACACACACACACTCACACATATTCCTCTAACATCCAAACAGTTTCAAATCTCAGCATCACATGACATATATATATATATATATATATATATATATATATATATATATTCGCAGTCAATCAATATATTATAAATCATCACAAGCAGTCTATAACATTAAATATATAACAGCTAGGAACTCCTCAGGCTTACTCCCTTTACCTTTGAAGACCAGAAAATATCCCCTCCTTGACGCATTCAGTTGTTCATTTCCTTCTCAATGATGCCTCGAGTTCCGTTAACACCTTGAAACTGGTGCAGTTAACTCCTATCAGCTCCCAATAACGTAAAACATGCTTCTCGATGCAAGACAATCACCATCAACGTCCCAACGAGGGAGTCCAAACATTTTGCAACAACCAGAAAATCAAGAAATCAATTACTCATCACCAAATGCACACTCTAATTGGATTTGAATGCTTAATTTCACAAAACAGGGCCAATTTCAAAGGAAAAAAATATCAGATTTGGGGTTTTGGGTTCCTAAACAAGATTTGGGGAAAACTCATTCTAAATAAACAATAATGAAATTGGTTTTAGAAATCATTAATTCACAGTCTCAATAGTATAAAACAAAGTTCAATTTCAAGATTATAATCCAAAATCAAACTGCTAGGGTTACGGCTTCAAAATCAAGTTTGAGGGCTTTGAACTAGGAGAGGTTTTGATGGAGTACTCACCCAAGATAACAAGGAAAGAGGACATGGTGGCTGTTGCAATGGTCGGCGCGACGGCAGGAGGCGGCGGTGGTGTTTCCTAGTAACACCAATGACTGAAAAAAAGAGAGGAGAAAGCAACATAACAAGGTTTAGGGAAGAAAAAGAAGATATAAGGGAAGAAGAATAGGTGGGAAAACCACCATAAACGGCGGCCAATGGGCTTGCGGCGGCGGAGCTCGCGGCGGTTTCGAAGACAACCGGTACCAAGCGCAAGTGGCTTCGATCTCGCGTGCATGAACGCAACCAGAGAAGAGCGAACAGGTGCAACGGCCGCACAGCTCCAACGACGGTCCAGGGGCAGTGGCGGCGCGACTGGTGTTGAGAAGGAAGAAGGAAGAAGATGAAGTTGTAGGGAGAGAGGGGAAATCGGTTTTGCTGTACTTGTAGACGAAGGAAAAGAAATGAGATACAGAGTGAGGGGGTATCGGCTGATAAGAGAGGGAGGAGAGAGAAATTTCAGTTTTTAACTTAATATTTAGTGATAGGTACAAAAATGAGTGAAAAATATCGAGTCTAAAAATAAACACACTTTTAGTTTTTGAATCTAAAAATAGAGGGTAACAAATATATACTTTCAAATTTTGAAATAAAGTAGAGATTGATAGTTGAATTGATCAACTAAGAGAATACAAGGTTCAAAATTAATCTCCGATTAATTCCAAACCAGTTTATTTTTAACCGTTAAAATTAAATAAAGTAAAATATGAAAATTATTTTCTTTCAATCATATCATTTAAAATAATTTTCTAAATAAAAACTAATAGTGACAATAACATAATATTATTGTCAAGTAAGCGTGCATGCACTGAAATAAAGCAGTGTTATCGCACTTAATAAAATCATTTTAAATGAGTAATTAAAATTACTCAAACCAAACCCCTTAAGATAACCAAAGCTAAACATCCCGAAAATTAATCTTTACAAATAAAATAATATAAACATATAAACATATATATATATATATAATTATTGTTATTGAAGAATAGTGAAAACCGGGATGTTACAGATTCTGTGGTAGTTGATTTAATTATTACGTGTTTGTTTATGTGATTTATGATATTATATGTGAAAGCATGTTATGATTGTGATGTATGTTATAACTGTGATATATGGGTTGACTGTTGATTGATGGATTGATTGAAAGTCTGAAAGTGATCAGTGCTCAATGATAACTAACGATAAAGCTTTAAAAGCTTGAGGAAGAATTTAAGTGATAATTGAGGATAAAACTTTAAAAAGTTTGAGGAGAAAATTTGAGGGTTTTGAAATATGAAAGTGGAAGAAAATATGGAAAATAATAATATTTAATGAGTTTTTGGTGAAAGGGCAAGTCAATGAGTGACAGTGAGGACAAAACCGTGAAAAAAATTTACTTACGTTAATTTTTTCGAATTAAATTTAAAAATAAAATAAAATGTAATTGCAATAAATTAAGTTTCAAAAATAATTTTAATTTGGGGGGGGGGGACTTTTATCAAGGAAAACTTCATTTTGATTTACAAAAGAATGCATTCCAAAACGAAACATGATTCAGAAAAGTGATTTACAACGAGACTATGAGCAACAGTTTTATTACTTTGGTGAGAAATGATTTTTCAAAAATTTGTTGTGTTGTTGGAAAAGATATTTCAAAAGAAAAGGAATTTGAGAAAAAAAATTGTATTTAGGGGTGATTTAATGTTTTATAAATGAATTTCAGCAGAAAAGATTTTCTGTAAAAGAGTTTTAAGTCAGCAAAAACATTTTCGATAAACTTGGATAAGTTTTTAGAAGTTTTGTTTTGGTATTTATGTTTCACAGAACGAAAATTTTGTTGAAAAGAAATTGAGGAAAGAAGTAAGGACCTAGATTGCCGGGACGTCAGGCTAGTGTTCCTATGAGTAAGTACGTGGACCATGTGTCCTGCGTGTGTCGTGGGTTAGAGTCCCAATTGGCACATTTGTTTTCGTGTCCTGTGTATAGCGGGTTAAATTCCCAGTCGGCACATTTGACTGCGTGTTCTCTAATAAGAAGATTTGGCTTTATGCCTTTTAGTCGTGTGCTTTTAGCCTCGACAAAGAAAGAATGAACCAAAAAAAAAAGTGATGAGAATAAATGTTTTACATGCATTGTGGGCAGACGTGCCTTGTTGGCCAAATGTGCCATCGAGCTACAATCCACAAAGGGTGGATTGACAAACTGAGGAAGTCAAGACCAAAGTGGGTCAATAAGGGACATCCAGGTTCGTGAGCCACAAAGGCTGGGGCCTCGCGACCTCGAGCTGTGGACGTAACAATGCAAAACGTGGATGTACTCAATCAGGGACTACTCAATATTATTTTAGGTGCTTGAGTGTGATACCCTTGAACAATTGGAGCCCGAACCTAAATTAAGAGGCCGACCTCATGAGACAATTGTGGTAAGGGGTATTGCAGCCTAATCATGCTCGACGAAGGGAAGTTAGGATCTCCGGAGAATAAAATTAGATGGTGGATGTTGAAGTGTCATGCATTTTTTACAAACTGCGATGACTGCCTAGTATGAATCTTATTGTTTATAACAGTATGTTTATTCTGAGAATTTACGTGATGTATATATGTGTATATGCCGTTGTTTTGTGTGTCGCGCATGTAGTTATTATGATGAAACTCAATTGTCGGTATCTCACCCTTGCAATATATCTGTTTTCTTGGTTTTTGTTGTTGTACCGTGGGATGCAAATACAGACGTTGTAGAGGAGTTCCTTGTTTTACTCGAGGACATTAGTCCTGAAAACTGAAGAGACCGTTGATTGTAGGATTGACCTCGGGGGTCTTCCCCGTAGATGTCGGTTAGAGTGACCAGCTCAACTAGGATATTAGGTTGTTTTTATACCCTCTTGAGTATAGTCTGTATATCAGGCTGCTAAGAGCCATTCTTTTGGGGTAAGGGTTGTCCCGATGTTTCAGTTCAGTGGTGTATAATTATATCTTTTGCTTAGGTATATATTTATGAAAAATCAACTCGTACGTTGTGATGTGTATTATGAAGTACGCAGGAACGTATATGAAGTTGTTATATGTTAATGTTTGCATGTTGAAACTTTAGTTACCGCGCAAGAAAAAATTTTATAACTGTTTTTGAACGTAACTATGTATTTAAATTATTTTCCCGAAAGCAACCAGCTTTCATTTTCGTTTTATATTTCCGAAATGAGTTAGTCATGTAATGCCCTGGAGGTGTTACACCTTGCAGATTAGGTAAGGTCAACAGGGGATGTAAAAAAAAATCCATTTGCCAAAAAAAAAGAAGAATGAAAAATCATTGTGTCAATAAAATCTCAATTGAAAAGTTTGGGTTAATAAATTTGTGAGTTTCAGTGGAAGGCTGAATCTTCAAAGAGTTAAAAACAATACTCAATCAAATTTGTTTTGCGGGACCCCTTTAATGCAAGTACACTAAAAGTACAGCAATTAAATTATCAAATAAAATTAAGATACTGATGATGAAAATTGATACAAAAATTAATCATATCGGTTAATAAAACTTATATTTTAAATGATTAGTAGATTTATACAAGTTGGGTCACACTGCAAAAGGAATATAAGGGTTTTATAAAGACAAATCATAGTTACCTCAATTACAAAGTGACGACGAGATTTTATTTTATTATTATTATTACTATTTTATACTTTTTACACAATTAATTCAATAAATTTAAGATCTGATCTTATCAAGACAGATCCTAGAGTTATTTAAAGATTCGAATTACTTGAATTAACATGTTTGCCCACGAGTTTTTTTAGCTTTCTTATATAAAGACCCTTACTAAAATAAGACAAAATTGACCATATATAGATATATATAGATATATATTTTAAAGCAAAAATTTTAAAGAAAATTAAATTTTACATTGTAGTTTTTTTTTTTTTTTACAATTTTTACATTGTAGTTGAAACATGGTTTTTTTTTTTTTAATTTTTACATTGTTTTTGTTAATGGTTCATTAAGATATCTTGTTAAAAAAAAAATCGAAAGGAAGATATTTTTTATTTAAAATATCAAAAAGAGAGTATAATTATTTGAAATTTTTATATTCAATGTATTAAAAAAAAATTGAAATGGATGTGCAAAAGCATCACAATAGAATCGAAGATCCCAACTAGGTTGGCACCAAAGATCCTAACCATCATCAGCAGCACATCACAAATATATTAATAAAGGAAAAAAGAATACGAAATCAAAGAGCATGGGGGCATGTACCAAAACCTATGGAAAAGAAATCACCTAAACCTATAATTAGAAAGGTTAAACCTATTTCTATTGAAATCATCACGAGTAAAATCGGGAACATTGCTCCACCAAGAGAAACCATGAGAGCTAGAGCCATAGTTAGCTAACTTGTCTTCACAACAATTCCCTTCCCTTATAGATGTGAGAGGCAACTACATTCATGCTTCTAGAGAGTAAAAGGCAGTTTTGCCACCAGTTTCTTAGCTTCCAAGGAAATAGACTTTGATCTGAATGCTGAAATGACTAGAGAATAATCACTTTCAATCCATAATTTTTTCCAGTCTTTATCATGAGCCAACTCTATTGCTTTAATCATAGCAACAAACTCAGCATGAAGGGAAAAGTTTAAGCCAATGTTAAGAGCAAAGCAACCCAGAATGCTGCCAAAACCATCCCTAAAAATGCCACCACAAGCTGCTACACTTGGGGAGCCCTTTGTTGAGCCATCAATATTACATTTGAACCAACCCCAAGAAGGAGGATGCCAACACACCTCTTTAATTTTAGGAGATTTATCCAATCTGCCTTGGACAGAGAAGTAATTTAACACAGCTACCGAGCTAGCAATGGAAGAAGTAGTCCCTGAAAAGAAAAATTGTCAAAGATACAGCAGCTACAATCATGTTACTAATGCTCCAAAGGTTGAATGCCTTGTTATCAAAGCGAATTTTATTTCTGTTAAACCAGATGAACCAAAGGGAGTTGATCACTGCTGCCAACTTCATATCAAGAATCTGAGAGTTAGGTGCCAGTAGCTGCATTGGCAAGCAAATCAGTAAAAGAGGAGAGCTGCAGCTTACAGGAAAAAATTCTCTCCAACCAGCTCCAAATTTCAGTGGCAAAGGAACAGTTGAGAAAGCGATGGCTCGAAGTTTCTTCAGCTTTACCACACAAACAGCACCTGGAAACTATGATGCAACCCTTGGACTTTAACTTCTCATCAGTAGGGACTTTGTCATGAAGAAGTCTCTAAATCAAAAAAGATCTAGATGGAGGTATTGAGGAATTCCAAATAATTTTCCCCCAATCAAGAGGTTGCTGTCTAGGAATCGGGAAGTTATATGAGTCCTTGAAGCTTAACAGACCAGAATCAGAATGTTGCCACATCAATTGATCATCACAGTGCACAAAAGGAATAACCATCTGCTGAATCTCCTAAACAATGTTAGGACAGTTAGATGCAAGAGCTGTTGGGATGCACCAAGCTTTGTTTTCAATAAAATCAACCACAATAGCTGTCAGAGAACACTGCATATCAGAAGGAATCCTCATAATGTCAACAATGGGCTGAGACAGCCATCTGTCTGACCAAAAGTTGATTTGCATTCCAGTACCAAGCTTCCAACAGCAGTTGTCAATAATTGATTGCAGGAACTGAGATAGGCCAGGCCAAATGGAAGATCTGATGTAGTTTGAGCAAGGGAGCCTGTTTCTGAAGCATCTGGCTTTAATCAAACAAGACCACTGGCTGTTTATGGCAATCACATTCCAGCTAAGCTTGAAGAGGGCTGCATCATTTATGGACTTAAGAGGCCTAATACCAAGACCTACTTCCAAAAAATAGGAGTGCAAACCTTACTCCAAGCTACTGTGACAAGCTTTTTGCTGTGGACATCACCTGTCCAAATGAAATTTCTGATCCAAGACTCCAAAGATTTCAACAAAGAGGCAGGCCAGAGGTAGGTGTGAAAGCTATATAGCAGCATACCTTGGATAATTGACTTGACCAGCTGGACACTACCCATTATTGAGAGGATAAAGCCTTTCCAAGCTGAACGTTTAGACTTGACCCTATCTGCTATTGGCTGAAGGTGAATTCTTTTTGGCTTTCCTGTCGACGATGTTTTAGATTATGTGATTTTTATATGTTTATTGGGTAGATTTTTATTCCTTAATATACTAATTGATTGAGTTTTGTCCCTAAGTTTAGGTAATTTAGTTTTTAATAATGTTCTATATTTTAATTTTAATTTTATATTTTTAGAGTTAATCTAATTGTGTTTTTACTTGTTTGTGTTTGTAGGAAATAATAAAGATGATATGGAAAAATGAAGAGATCCATTTTAGTGAAGAGTGTTGAAATTAAGTATTCTATAAAAAAAAATAGAAAAAATTGAACTAGAATTAAACTTGGAAGTGGGCATTTAAGAAGCCCACGTGAAGCTATTTTTGCTTCTGGGCAATTTGGAAATTGGATTGCCATTTGTGAAGAAAAGGACATCACGTCCATGCCCAGTAGGAAGCCTTCAAAATGAAATTGTGAGCAATTGATGAACAGGGCAGCACAGTGTGAGTGATGGACAGAGGACGCACTGGGTAAAGGAGCCGCACAGGGCGCTGCGCCTGCAACTGGACAAGAGCAGCTGCTGTGTTCTCTTGTTTTATTTTCATGTAGTTTGCTTTCTTTCATCATCTATTTTATTTTATTTTAGGATTTAATATGTCTAACTAAATTTGCTCTTGTTGGGGTTAGCTGTTTACTCTTTTGAACTTAGTTGTATCTTGACTTGGTTTGCATACAAGTTCATTTTTCCTTATGAGTATTTGATTGATTCTATGCTTAATGTTTTTCTTGGCTTGATCACACATTAAATGATTTTTTGCTTTGGTAGACAATTGGAAGATTGATACTAATGCATGCTCATTAAATCAAATATCAGTAATTCATGAATCTAGGAATAGGTCTTGGACTGCTTGCAATCTTTTAAAGTCTGGGCTCTTTATGCAAAATCTAATGTTAATCCACCTAAGGAATTAGGGTTTAATTTGGGGTTTTAGGCTCATTCCACCTGAGGAATGAGGATTTGAATATTTTAAAAGGCTTGATTGTCATAAATGGACTAGGCTTGTGTTAGTAATCATTTCATTGCAATTGAGGGAAGATTAGTGTAGTCTAACCCTGACATTTTATCCTTTTTTTAATCAATTTTCCTTTTTGTCTTCTAAGTATTTGTTTAATTTTCTTAACAAAAATTCCGAAAATATTTTATTTCTCTTTTGTTTTATTTTATTTATTTTGAGTTCTCTTCATACCAAAGTTTAGTCTAGATAGTTGTTTAACTTGTGATTGGTACTTGGCAATTGATCCCTGTGGACGATATCCAGTTCTCACTGTTTTTATTACTTGCAACGAACCCGATACACTTGCTGTGGTCGTACCAAGTTTTTGGCGCTGTTGTCGGGGATTGGTTTTGCCAATATCATTAGTAACAAAGGAGACAACTAATTTAGACTTTTTTTGTAAGACTCAATGACTTAGAGATTTTGATATATGACAAATACAACTTAATGTGTGTGCAAGTGTTTTAGTGTCAAATTGCAAAGACAGGTATCAAGCAGTGATCAACAAGTTTATTACGCAAATTCAAGGAAAATATTCAAGGAAGAACTTGAAGGAATCAAGGAGCTGCATGTAGAAATCAAAAGAGCAAAGTCAAAGATCAAAGGATCATCAAGACAAAGCTTAAAGGAGAATTTTAGATTTAGGTCTTAGATGATTTGTAAGACAAAGAAATCTCTTAGTCACAAAAAACTCATCTAAAAAGATGCATGAAGAAAATCAATTTTCATAACCTGCATTAAAAAGAATAAGTTTTTGTTAATGAAAATGATTTTTTGGAAATAAGAAAATTATTCTAATTCCGCTCGTCCAACACAAGTGATAGAAGCGCTCGTCCAACACAAGTGGTAGAAGCGCTCGTCCAACACAAGTGATTGAAGCGCTCGTCCAACATAAGTGATAGAAGCGCTCGTCCACTAAAGTGATAGAAACACTCGTCCACTAAACTGACAGAAGTGATCATCCACTAAAGTGACAGAAGCGCTCATCCACTAAAGTGACAGAAGTGCTCATCCACTAAAGAGATAGAAGCGCTCGTCCACTAAAGTGACAGAAGTGCTCGTCTACTAAAGTGATACTAGTGCTCGTCCGCTAAAGTGACAGAAGCGCTCATCCAATAAATTGACAGAAGTGCTCGTTTACTAGGTTACGTTCAACCAGTTAAAGGAGTATCCGTCCAATGAAGTGGCATATAGAGCTCGTCTACTATCAACTACGAGCCCTGAGGATTGAAGACGACGCCGATGTAAAATCTTATTTCAAGAAACAGAATCAAGAAAACAGATTCTGTTATCATATCCAAATCTGTTTTAATTGATCCAAACGACTATAACTTGTTTTCTATATAAAGAGGGATCAAAGGAACACTTTCAACAATATCGAATATCAAGAAAATATCACGATAAACATATCACAATATCATAACATATCAGAATTGCACGAAATCAATTTGAGAAATCAATTGTGAAAATCATTCATCATCTTTCTTGAGCTTATTGTGAAAAGAGTGTTTCATTCTCATAAGTGCTTCAATTTGTTTATCTGACTATTGAGAGTTAGGAATCAATTTTTCGTTTTATTTGATTGTAAAGAGAGAGGGAGTCTCTCTGAGTGATTAGGGTGAGGTATCCCTAAGGAAGAACATTGAGGCTCTTCACAAGAGTGTGGTATCTCGAGGTGAAGTAGTGCTCTGTGGTGTAAAGGTTTTTCAAGCTACCTGGCTAAAGCTTGTGTGTTAGTGTGTGAAATCTCACAGATGGAGTGGGGACTGGATGTAGGTCACAGTGGTGGTGACTGAACTAGGATAAATCTGGTTGTGTGGTATCTCTAACTCAAACTCTTTAATTTCTGTCTTGTGCATATAACTGTGATCTTGATGCTCTAAGTATTCAATTGATATCAGTTCTTGATTTGCATAATCAGTATTGAACCTTGAGTAAACTGTAATAATAACTGTGTATTCAATTCTATTCTCAAGGATCAATATTTGAATTGAATCTTGCATCATATATGATCAAATTCGAATAGCTTAATTTCTGTTTCTTAATCACTGAAACTGAAACCTGCAAGTTTGTTCTTGATTGTTAATGCTTGTATCTGAAACTTGCATAACTTGTTCTTAATCTTTAAACGTTTAATCAATTTTTGTATTTTGTTATTATTGAGTTTTGAACCCAAACATATTCTGTGATCTATCTTTCTGAATTAATCCTTCTTATCTTCATCATCTTCCAATTCAAGATTTTATATAAACCCTTCATTGATTTTGTAAAAGATCCTGAGGCCACAAATCTGAAAACTAAAGTTTTGTGAAAAGTTTTTAAGATGGAAATATTTTAAGAAAACTTAATTCACCCCCCCCCCCCCCCTCTCGAGTCGTTGAAGCCAAAACAACAATTTTTTTATTTTTTATATATATTTGATCTTTTCTTTTAAGTTTTGTTTGTGTAAGGTGGATGCAATTCATGGACAACTATTATTATCCATCTGAAGAGGAAGCCTCAAGTCACACTTTGGTTCACAACTTGTGTTGGGGAGACTACATAAATTTAGGAGATCGAGATCTTTAAGCACAAGTTGATTGTGTGACGAATAAGCTTGTATTTAGAGTCTCCAAAGAGGAATGGGAATCCTTTTGTTCATATTTACCACCACCACCATGGTGCTTACAAGTGATTCCCAAAGAGTCACATGAAGCACAATTTGAGCAAAATATGGTTGTGGGGATGAATCAAAATGAAGATGAAGTGGTGGTGATAGATGAGTCCCAAGAACAGGAACTATCTTCATCAAATTCTTGGGAAAGAACAAGTGAGAAGGAGCGTAATGAAGAAAACATTTGCTCCACCATGCTTGACAAGAAACCGGTTTTTTTCTGCATTGGATAAATATATTAGTTTAGATGTTTGTGTGGACACTAAAAAGTTGACTCCTTCCACTTGTCTATCAAATTCCTTTGTGGCAATACCATTTGACCCGAGAGGAAGTGAGTTCATTATTGTACTTAAAGAGGTCAATGGAGTTTTCACACATTTGTCAAGAGGAATTGAGGGTGGAGTCATATTGCTTCTGCAATTGCCACTCCACAAGCCATGGGATCCGGGAGGAAGCCTTTCAACATTGAGCTTCTCTTAGCCCTTATACTACAAGCAATGGGATCCGGGTGGAAGCTACTCAATGAGTTTTTATTAACCCTTCACTTTAGTTTATTTTCATTTTCTTGTTGTTAGTTGTGTGTTTCACTTGTTTTAGTTAGTTTGTGTTAGAAAAAAAACATGCCAAGCACTTAAAGATTTGAGATGCAATTTTGAGATGTCACTTTTGGCATTTTCATTTTATGTGCATTTTGTCGGACTATTTTCCTTTCTTTAGAAGTTATTCTTGTAGTCTAGTCTTCATTTTTCAAATTTGTTCATAGCAATTTTCATAAATTCTTTGCATATTTTTGTTTATTTTTCATTAAATTCATGGCAATGAGGTTTGGAATGAAAATTTAGCATCTTGGTTATGACCTTAGTGAGATAGTGTGCTTGATTGTTAATTCTTTTTGAGTGTGCGCCAATGAGTTGATGTGCTGAGATTTGCTTGATTCTTTTATCTAAGATTCATGAATTGCGTGTGTTGCATAAAAATGATTTGGGCATTTTTTTCATAAACCACTTGAGCCAAAAAGCCAACCCTGAATGAAAAAGTTCCTTTACTTAAGGATGGGAGAGCATTGGTGAATTGCTTGTGGACAAGCAAAGACTTTGGTTTGGGGGAGATGGTAATGGAATAATGTGAGAAGCTTTGGAAAAAAAAGTGTAAAAAGGAAAATAGGCACACCAAGGTAATTGAAATGAAGTGAACCAGCTGTGAAACCTAGGACATTGGAGAGAATTGCCATTCTTGCATTGGAAATAAAACCATGATAGAACTTACATTTGGAGAGACTAAGCATCTGGCCAGAAGCCTCTCCATAAAGGTTGAAGAGACTCATTAAATTCATCAAGTTCATCTTTGTTCCCTTGCAAAAGACCATGATGTCATCAGCATATAACACATGACTAGGAGTTTTATAGCCTCTAGGACCTGCCATTGGAAGAAGCATACCTTCTTGAATCAAAAGAGATATGCCTCTGCTGAGAACATCCTCAACAAGGTAGAATATGAGGGGGGAGAGAGGATCCCCTTGCCTAACTCCCCTATCACAAGAAAAGTATCCAACAGATCTCCCATTAACAGAGAAGGATAATTTTGCAGACTGTAAAATTACATGATTCCAGTGACAAAATTGTTCATGAAACCAAAAGCATGTAGGACTTGCAATAAAAAAACTCCAATCAATTGTATCAAAGTCCTTTTTGATGTTAAACTTCAGTGCTAAGTTTCCTCCAAAGGACCTATTATGCAACATGTTAATAGCCTCGGATGTGATGCACACACAGTCACTAATCTGTCTGTCTCTGATGAAACCTCTTTGGTGCTTAGAAATTATCTTTGGAGAAACTTTGGATAATCTATCAGCCAGCACTTTGGTAATGATTTTAAACTGGAAGTTAGCTAGTGCAATAGGTCTAAAGTTCTCAACTGAGTCAACACCCTTGAACTTAGGGATAAGAACCACTAGATTGGAATTCAAATTTGGAAGTAACCATCCCTGGACAAAGAACTGAGAGATTGAGTTATAAACATCCATGGAGATGATATCCCAAAACCTTTGGTAAAAGCAACCAGCAAAGCCATTGAGAAGACTGCCTCCTTAACCTCTTCCATAGTAGGCAACTTGGATAACATTGAGTTATTGTCATTGGAAACTCATCTTGTAATGGTTCTCTGGGTTAAGTCATTCACTGAGCAGGAGTTATCCAAGGCATATAAATCAGTAAAGTAGTCTAAAACTATTCTTTCCAAGTCCTCTTGCTGATCATAGATAGTACCATCTTGTCTAAGTAAGGACATTTGCTTTGTAGCATGTTTAATCTTGACAATCTTGTGAAAGAAAGATGTGTCCCTATCACCAAAGCAATGCCAATTTACTCTAGCTTTTTCCTTCCAAAATGCTTCTTGAAAAGATAAGGCTTGTTGATGATCTCTCTGCAATCTGAGTTCTTGATCATGGAGAGAATCTGTTAAGCCTAATTCTTCAATTTGCTTCTGAACCTCTTCCACGGCAGCTGCTATTTTCTTGACTTATGTAACACCCCAGTTTTTACTGTTTCTCGATATCGGTCAATATATTCACATATTTGTTTATATTATTTTATTTGGAGTGATTAATTAACTAGGGATTTTTTTATGTGGTTTAGTTGAGTAATTTATTTACTCTTTTAAAAAAATTATTTTATTGAGTGTGTTAGCATTGCCTTATTGTAGTGCATGCACGTTTACTAGACAATAATATTACGTTATTGTCACTAATATTGTTTGTTTACAAAAATAGTTTAAATAATATGATTGAAAGAAAATTATTTTCATATTTTTTCTATTTAATTTTAGATTTGAAAATTTGTTGGTTTAAAATTAATTTTGGATCATTGATTTCCTTGGGTGATAAATTCAACCATTAATCTCTATCCTATTTCAAAATTTGAAATTTTATATTTTTCCCTCATTACTTTCATATCCAAATGTTAAAAACAAATCTCTTTTTTCTAAACTCAATCTTAACCACTTAATTTTAGTACTTATCCTCAAATAAAAGAAAAGAAAAAATGAAAAATTGTTTTTTTCTCTTTCTTCCTCTCCACTCTGTCGCATGATAACCCCCCTCCCCTCCTCCTCCTCCTCCTCCTCCTCATCATCATCATCATCATCATCATCATCACTCTTCTCTTTCTTTTTATTTTCTCCCTTCTTCTTCCTTCACCAACTCATGTCTCCCTCTTCCTAAAGCTTCAACTTTTCTCCTCCTCCTCCTTAGAGAGCCTCGCACGCCGTCCCTAAGGTCACCGTCGTGGTGGACCCAACCCTGCACCCTATGCGTTTGGTCCGTGTTGCTCCGATGTTGTGTCGTCAGCGCCACCGTGGTAAGAGCTCTAACCACCATCTATGGCTTCTCTTCCACCATCTCTATTCTGTTGAACATCTTTCTTCTTCCTCAAAGCTTGCTTTCTTCTTCTTATGGGTCATGATATTTTTAGAAACGGTATTGGTTGTGCTCCGTTGCCCCTTCGCCGTGTTGATGCTGCCGCTACCGCGCGTTCTCCATAGCACCACCGCGTGCTTCTTCTCCTTCCTTGTGGGTGAGTGATTCTTCACCTTATCATGGTAAATTTCAAAAAGCCCAAAACTGAATTTGAAACCCTAACCCCAACTCTTGATTTCAGTTTTAACTTTGAAATTAACTATTGTATAGAACAATTAGGACTGTCTATTGATGAATTCCAAGGCCAATTTCATATTCCTATAAGCAAATATCATTTTCCCCAATTTCACTCAAAAACCCTAACTTTTCATCTTACTTAAATCATGAAATTGGTTCAGTTTTAGTACAATTAGGACTTGTAATTAATTATTTCTAAAGTTATTTTCATGATTCTCTAATTAAATCAAAATTTCCCCAATTTTAATGATGGACCCTTTTTACCCAATTTGAATATATTGAGAAATCAATTCTATTTTGTTAAATTAATTATATAGTTTCCTTGATTGTATGTTTTGAGGATCATAATTGATTTTTATGTTATTTGATTTTGTTGTATGTGCTTGGACGCTCTCTTTATGTTGATGGTTGTGTTGATGCTTACTTGGGAGAGCAACTTGGGAGCTGTCATGGATGTGCCTGCGTGTGATGGGAAACGTCAGAGGAACCGGAACGTCATGTTAGCTTGTTAGTTGGGGCCTAATCTTGAGCAGCTTCGTTGTGAAGTAAGATAATTGTTGAATGCGTTTAGGAGAGGATCTTTCTCTTATATTCAAAGGTAAAGGGAGTTTACCTGAAGGGTTTTAGTTAGTCACATACTTTGTTTGTGTTGATTGGATGTATGTTGATTTTAACTTTATTGTGATGTTATCTTTAATGGTTGTAAATTTATATGTTGTTTGTATTATGTGAATGGAATATGTGTGTGTTGGATGAGATTTGTTTCATTGATTGTGATTGGCTGAGGGCATGACATGTGTCATTGCTTGATAATGAAGATTAAATCATTAAAATGCTCAACTAAGATTTATGAAGTTGATTTTGTTTTTGGAAAGTGTAAAGACTTCTAAGAATGAAAGTGATTGTAACTTAAATATTTTGTTAAAAGTTACATTTGAGAAAGTCGTTGATGATTTTTCAATGAGGGTTAGTGAGGACAAAAATTGTGATAAGTTACATTTCTCTTTTTAACCGAAACTGTTTTTGAGGAAAAAGAAAGAAAACGGAAGACATCAAACCTTATGAAAATGTTCAAAAGTCTTTGAAATAGAAAGGTTTTTAAGTTTTACAAAAGATTTTATTCAAAATGAAAAGATTTAGAGAAAAGTTCCATTGATGAATTTATTGACAAAAGTCTTGTGTTTAGTCAAAAGTTGAGAAAATTTTTTAGTGGTTTTGACGTTTTCAGAAATTGATTATAAAAGAAAAAAGATTCTGTAAAAATGTATTTACAAGAGTGAAAAGGTCTTTATGACGCAGAGTTGAAAAACCTTTGTATTTGTTTTTCGATTTAGTTTTCACTGAACGAAAAACGAAGTGGAAAAAGATGGAAGTGGAAAGGACCTAGATTGCCGAAATATCGGGCTACTGTTCCTGTTTGAAATTTTGAGGAAAAGGATAAGGCCTAGATTGTGGAAATATCGGGCTAGTGTTCTTGTTTGAAAATTTGAGGAAAAGGATAAGGACCTAGATGATTGCCGAGACATCGGACTAGTGTTCATTTGAGAAAGAGATTTTAAATCATTGATTTTGTTTTAAAATCCTATGTTGGTATTAAAATAAATTTAATACCTGAATAAAAGTAGTCGAGAGCTTTAAGCCTGGAGAAGGAAAGATCGAAACGAAAAAGAAAAACAAAACGAAAAACCATTGGTTTACATGCATAGTCTGGCAGACGTGCCATTGTGTATCGAGCTACAATTCTCAAAGGCTGGATTGGCAAATTGGATAGTTACGGACCAAAGATATATTCTTGGGTCTTTGGGTCTATTATGGGCATTCGGGCTTGAAACCCCACGGAAGGCTCGGGCCTTTGCAATCTCGGGCCGTGGAAATCGATTACCCTGCACGAGTGTACTCAATAGGGAACTATTTAATATTATTTAGGTGAGACGTGATACCCTAGAACAATTGGGGATCTAACCTAAATTGAGAGATCGACCCAACACGAAACAATTGTGTTATAGGGATTATTGCAACCTATCATGCTCGACGAAGGGAAGTTATGATCTCCGGAGATTTACGAAATAGATAGTGGACATTGAAGTGTCATGAAATTTTTATTAACATACGTTGGTTGTCGGGTATGAATCCCTGTTTGAATATTTGTGATGTTATGACTATGAGTTATGCTATTTTATAAAATGTTGTGTTATATGTCATTGGTTGTGAGTCGTGTATACCTACTTCGATAAACTCATATGTCGGTATCTCGCCTTTGCAATATATCTTTTTGTGTGGTCTTGCGTCGTACCTTGGTACGTGACTGCAGATGACACTGAGGGATTCTCTACCCCACTCGGAGGGATTGGTTCCGACTTTTGAAGAGGGTTGAGTAAGTGGAATAACCATAGGGATCTTTTCCAGTAAGAGTCTCACAGTACGACAAGCTTAGTCTATCGAGTCAATTTTATTTTGGAGAATGTCATAATTTTATGTATTATGACTCTGAGAGTCTTTTCTTGGATTACTGTTATGACTATGAATTTTACTTACGGATGCTTTAAATTATGACCAGCTATGGAGTAGTCTTTTTGATGCAAGATTTTTTAGGGTCTTTTCTAAGTAATTATCATGGTCTATTATGACTATTTTGAAAACTTATATGCATTGGCGAGAAAAACCTTTTAAGGATTCTGTGGAGATTTATTTGTGATGTATGAATTATGATTTTATTTTCTTACCTTGATGTTTGTAAGCAGTCATTACATAAGAAAAATTTTAGACCCATATTTTTGCAATACAAGTATAAACTTAAATTTATTTTTTCCGAAAGCAACCAGCCTTTAATTTAGATTTATTTTCCGCAACGAGTCTGAAATGTAGCACCGAGGGAGGCGTTACAACTTCCAAGTGGACATCACCAAAAACAACTTTGTTCCAAGTTTTCAATTCAGATTTCAGGTTCTTCAATTTTTGAGATAGGACATACATAGGGCATCCCAGAACTGGCTTATTTCAAACCTCAAACAATTCTAGGACAATCATGATGATCTAACTACATTTTAAGAAACTTAAAAGAAGAAGGAAAGCATTTAGCACCTTTTTGCATATTCAGAAGGATTGGATTATGATCAGAATGCTACCTAGGCAGAGTGCAACAGGAAATTGAGCTCCAATAATCCAAGCCCTCAGCATTATAGGTTGACCTATCTAATCTCAGCTCAATGTGAGAATTTGCCCTTCTTCTGTTTGACCAGGTAAATTCAGCCCCTTTAGTCTCCACATGAGTCAAAGAACAAGCATCGGTCCAAGCTCTAAACTCATCACAAGAGATGTTAGAAGGGAGGTTTCCACCTTTCTTTTCATGAGCACCTAGTATTGCATTAAAGTCACCTAAGAAGCACCAAGAACCAGGATTATTCTGTTGCAGCATGGTTAAATCAGTCCAAAGTTGTCTTCTCAAAACATAAGTAGTGCAGGTATAAACTGCAGAGATGTATTGGACTTGGCCATTATGAAGAATTGATAATGTGATGTACTGGTTTGCAGGAGTTAGCAGGGTAGGATCAAGATGATCAGCACAGAAGGCCCAAAGGTTAGGAAGAAGCTCATTTCTTTTATTAACAGCAAGGAACTTTTAACTTAATTTGCCTCCAAAAGGAGAGGGGAATGGAAGCAATGTCAGTTTTAGGCTCAGCTATGAACAAAAAATCTGGCTTGTGAGTTATGCACAAGTTCTTTAAGAACAGTCTGGTGTCACCATTGGCAACACCCCTGGCATTCCAGTAAAGAGACTTCATTAGGCAAATAGACTAGGACCAGCCCTGGAACGGGCATTAACTGCAGCAGCTATCTCAGCTTTTTCTCTGTTGGGCCTAAGCTTCTTTTTCTGAGACTTGCTCAAGACCTTAGTGTATTCAGTCTCTTCTATAGGATTAGTTTCTGTTTCTGATTGAACCTCTTCATCCTCATTAGCCCACTGCTTTGAAACTATTCTCAAATCCTTCTTAACAGTTGGATTTAAAGGGCTGGAAACAAACTCAGTTGTTTTGCTAACTGAATTTGCTACATAATCCTGAGAGTCAGGAACAACATAATTGTTGTCAGTATTACCTTGACTAGAAGCCTAATTCCTTGCATCCGATTTTTGGATTGGTGATTCATCAAAGATATTTTCACAGGACTCAATATCATCCTCAATTGCATTCATCAGCACACCATCTCTAGGAATATCAAAGATTTTGTCCTCTCTATCAGGGATTACATCAAAGTTAGGCAAATCAGCATCAGGAATTTTCCCGGTGCTTCCTTCCACATTAGCATTAGCAGCTAAGTCCTCAACAGGAGACTTTTCTTGCTCCTTAGGCAACTGATTATCTTTGACATTAACATCAGGGTCATCCTGTTGCTCAGTTTCAAGATTGATCACTTCTTTATTTCTGCTTGGCCCAGCCTTATCATTAGCTACATTATGCTTTGGAACATAGATTCTTCCTTTGACAGAAGGCTTGTTAGTAGTTATGTTCTTCGAAGAATCAACTTTATGCATGCATTTATCCTTCGAGTGCCTAATAGACTGACAGCAGGAGCAAAACAAAGGTAGCTTCTTGTACTGGCCGAGGTTATTAACCCGGCCACCGAGCTCAAGTACCCGGCCCAGTCCGAAGATTAAGGATAATAAATCAAAGATCGCTTAATTAAATGAATAAGATATTAACATTAAATCCTGATATCATCCAAAATAGCCTTATCTGGTTAAAAGAGATAATATTCCTTAAATTAAGGAATGTTATCTCAAAGAGATATTAAGAGATAAATCAAATCTCTAAAAGATATTAAGAGATAAATCAGATCTCTAAGAGATAGGGGAATCCTATTATAAAAGGAGGAGTACCCCTCATAAGAGACTCACTTTTCACTGAACACCGGTGACTCTCCCTTAAGCGTGTTAGAGGAACTAGCGTCGACCAAGAGACTATCAAGCAGTCCTTGCTCCCTAGTACTCGTCCGATACAAAATTAAGGGATCGAGATCACCCCCGCCAAGGGATGAACCTAGAACTACGTCTGGCTTTGATTCCCACTGGGATACGTAGGACCGGAATCACTGAATTCTGTCAAGCCCAAATCATAAAATAACCCCCTTGGTTTCACGTTCTATGGCGAGATTCTGACAAAACAGATCTTGGCAGGAACATTTGGCGCCCACCGTGGGGCCGAGGCAAACCTTCCCCGGCCACACATCCATCGACATCTGTCAAACTTTCCAGAAAGATGCTCCTTCAATTCTCTCTGAACACAAACCCTGTGTTTTCAGAGACTCTCTGTCACGTGCTATGTCTCAAATTCCTTCGCCGAACACAGACCCGTTGCCACGTGGAAGAACTTATTCAGGAGGGTATCGTTTATGCTAAACCCAGAATTGGGATCTGCCACGGTGTTGAATCAGTGGGAGGATGAAGGAAAAACCCCCACAAAATCGGAACTTGGTAAAGTGGTCACAGAGGTGAGGAAACACAAAAGACATGACCGTGCCCTTGAGGCATGTGATTGGATGAACAACAGTGAAGAGAGGTTTGGTTTATCTGCAAGTGATGCTGCAATCCAAGTAGATCTAATTTCCAAAGTTCGTGGAGTTTCTAGTGCAGAAGAAAACTTTCTGAGACTGAAAAACGTATTAAAAGAACAGTGATTTTGTTGATAAAAACGATCCATGGACCACTCCACACTCTTGGTGCTAGAAGGAGGGCATGGACGAATTCGGTCTCCTTCCAAAGCTCTCTTCTTATGCTTCATTTGCAGCAACCAGCAGCACCATCACCGAGCAAACCCTAGCACCACCCTTCAGCCATGCCAGAGGGAAGAAACCGTTGTGTAACACCTGTAGACGTGGCAGCTATCCTCGCACGCCGCCGAGCTTCGATTGTCGACGGCAACTCAGACCCGGTAATATTCGAGTCCACTCCCGGGCCGGGTTCATACCACGTTGGGTCGGGAACACCGAGAAACCAGATCGGTCGCGGTGGTGGACGTTTTCTTCACGGGTCGCCGCCTGCTGCGGGTAGCGAGAATACGCCTCCATTGGGAAGGAGAAGTTTTTCCCGAAGAAGTTCAGCGAGGCGTAGCGTGTTACCTTCTTTGTACCATAGAAATCCTCTTGGTGATTGTCACGGCTGTTGTGAGGAAAAATTAGATTCCGAAGTTAAAGGAGTGTTTGGTAGGTTCCAAACCTCACCAACAAACTTTGTCAAAAAGATGACCGAGTAGCCGAGGGTCAACGGTGCAAATGGCAACAAGGCTGGTCTTCAATAGGGAGTTATTCTATGCAATTTAATATATCAAAACTTGTTCAATGTTCTTATATCAAGTTACTGATATTGCAGCTTGTAGGTCCTACTGATTATATTTATTATTTCATGGACCCATGGACCTCATGTAGAATATTACAAAAGCTCAGCCAGCACAACTCGGTCTAGGAGAGCTCAACCATATGGGCTTGAGAAAATGCCTAAATCAGAGGCCGCGAAATGCTCAGGTGATATTATTCCTTAAATCTAGCGTAAAACTAATATGTTGTGGTATGTTTTGCTCCACGCCTTTAATGTTGTGTTATGTAGCATCATATCAAGTTATTTATTTGAGCAAAGTGATGGTCGGCTGATACCACTCCCAGAGTCGCAACATTTGCGGCTACAAAGTGATTGAGCTCCGGCTCCCGAAATATCAAGCTCTCCCTTGGAAAATAAAATTCCATCGGCTTCAGCACTCAGACACCATACTCAGCTCCTAAGTACGAGAAGAAACTACTTATACTCAGCTCCTAAGTAAGAGAAGAAACTACTTATACTCAGCTCCTAAGTACGAGAAGAAACTACTTATACTCAGCTCCTAAGTACGAGAAGAAACTACTTATACTCCGCTCCTAAGTAAGAGAAGAAACTACTTATACTCGGCTCCTAAGTAAGAGAAGAAACTACTTATACTCGGCTCCTAAGTAAGAGAAGAAACTACTTACACTACGAGAAGAAACTACTTACACTTAGCTCCTAAGTACGAGAAGAAACTACTTATACTCGGCTCCTAAGTACGAGAAGAAACTACTTATACTCGGCTCCTAAGTACGAGAAGAAACTACTTATACTCGGCTCCTAAGTACGAGAAGAAACTACTTATACTCGGCTCCTAAGTACGAGAAGAAACTACTTACACTGCGCTCCTAAGTACGAGAAGAAACTACTTACACTCGGCTCCTAAGTACGAGAAGAAACTACTTACACTCGGCTCCTAAGTAAGAGAAGAAACTACTTACACTCGGCTCCTAAGTACGAGAAGAAACTACTTATACTCGGCTCCTAAGTACGAGAAGAAACTACTTACACTGAGCTCCTAAGTACGAGAAGAAACTACTTATACTCGGCTCCTAAGTACGAGAAGAAACTACTTACACTCGGCTCCTAAGTAAGAGAAGAAACTACTTACACTCGGCTCCTAAGTACGAGAAGAAACTACTTATACTCGGCTCCTAAGTAAGAGAAGAAACTACTTACACTTAGCTCCTAAGTACGAGAAGAAACTACTTATACTCGGCTCCTAAGTAAGAGAAGAAACTACTTATACTCGGCTCCTAAGTAAGAGAAGAAACTACTTATACTCGGCTCCTAAGTAAGAGAAGAAACTACTTACACTTGGCTCCTAAGTAAGAGAAGAAACTACTTACACTTGACTCCTAAGCAAGAGGAAAAACTACTTGACTCCTAAGCAGGAGATAAAGCCTAAGCAGGCACTTGACTCCTAAGCAGGAGATAACACCTAAAGGTGCTAAACCCTGGAGAGGCCAACCGAAGCCTCTAAAGGTACTTGACTCCTAAGCAGGTGCCAGACCCTAAAGAGGTCAACCAAAGCCTCTAAAGGTGCTCGAATCCTAAGCAAGAGCCACATTCGACCGATCAGGGTCGAAGTGCCAAGCCTATATAAATATATCAAGTGATCAATCAGGATCAACCCATGAAACATCAGAAAATTCACCAAAGTATAAATAAATCCACAAGTAAAATAAGAAATGTTAGGGGCAAGTCCCCAAGTACATAAAGTCTTACAAAAATGTCTCTAAACCGCTTATATAACTTCAGGAGTCTAGGTTCTCCTCCGCCTCGGAAGGAATGGTATTAATCTGGCCAGTTTGGCCCACTTCACCTTCGGGACCCTCCTCGTCCAATTGATCCTCGCCCTCTTCTCCAGGAGTTGCGGCATCATCCTCATCCTCCAGCTCGGCCAATGCCACAAGGATCCCGTCTCGGTTTAAATCCTTGTCCACATCGGCACTGGAGAAGTCGGAAGTAGGGTTGAAGTGCTGGAGTTGCTTCACGGCTCGGGAGAAACCGTTAACATGCTCCCTCATGATTAAAGTCTCAGCTTCAGCTAGATCAGCACGGAGCCTCCGGTTCTCCTCCTTCTCGGCCTCCAGCAACTTCCGCAACTCCTGGATGGCTTCTGTATCGGCTTCCAGCCCTTTCACTACATTTTGAAGATTAAGTCGGTCAGTTCTCTCCGCTTCTAGCTCGGTCGTAAGAGTAGCTCGGCTTTCTTCCAGCTGCACCTTCTGGGCCTTCAACTGACCGATGACCCGGCCTTGTCCCTCACACTTGGCCAGAATCTGAGCATTCTCATCCTCCTCATCCTCTAGCTCGGACATTGGAACTAGGATTCCATCTCAGGTAAAATCCTTGTCCACGTCAGTACAGGAGAAGTCAGTATTCGGATGGAAATGCTGAAGCTGCTTCACGGCTCGGGAAAAGCCATTAACATCCTCCCTCATGATAAGCCTCGGCTTCAGCCAGATCAGAGCGGAGCCTCAGATTCTCCCCATTCTCGAATTCCAGCAACTTCCACAACTCAAGATTGGCTTCCTTCTCGGCTTGAAGCCCTTCCATGACCCTCTGAAGGTTGAGCCGGTCGGTTCTTTCCATTTCCAGCTCGGTCATAATTGCTCTTTACACTTTGCCATGACTTTTTCAAGCTTGTCCCCAGTGCGCAAAGTTCGGGCGGCATCCGCCTTCATACTTTTCATTATTAGAAAGCTCGCGGCTCGAAAAACGGATAATGGAGGAGACTCAGAAGAGTGTAAGCGACCGCAGCTTTCCTACTCGCATCATGGACCAATTCTAGTAAAAGCCGAGCATATGCTGGCTTAACAACTAGAGAACCCACTATAGGGCCAGAGTTAAAATCATCCAGCTAGGAACAAATGGCAGAAGCCCGGAAAACCGAGGTCGAGCATTGCCCCCTCGCACCAAAAAGCCGAGGTCGAGCTATGCTCCCTCGCACTATGCACTGGAAAAAATTGAAATCGAGCAATGTTTCCCTCCGCACAAAAATCCGAGCAGTGCTCGGCCAAGCAAGACGATAGCCCAAGAAAGGATTGGTTCTACAAAAAGCAGATTTCCGAGCAATGCTTCCGCGAATCATAGTCCGAAGTCCTCGACACCAAAAGCCGGGTTAAGACATGCGGGTTGACATTCAAGCTCTTTCGCTTATTTCAAGCTCGGAGCTTGGGGGGCTAACAGGGATAAAGGAAGGATATTCTCGAAAATTACAGAGAAAGGATATCCCTTAGCCTACAACTCGAAGAACCTGTATGAAAACTATTTTCTCATACAAATTGGAGAAGATACTAGGAAAGTTTATTCTGAGGCATACCTTCAAGATCGGGAAAAATAATTCGAGGTCAAGTTGCAAAGTTAGTGGGTATTTCAAAATCCACCAAATGAAAGGGTTATGAGCTACTCGAAGAAAATGTTAAGAGCTCTCAAGAACTTCAAAGACCAAGCTACATTCGGCAAAAGGCAGGTCAAATTCAAACTCTCAAGATAAGCATCTTGAAAGCATCAAAAGTTAAAGGATGAAATACAAGCACCAAGGTAAATTCCTGATGACCGAGTTTGAACTTGACTCTTCACAAGATCGGTTCAAACCTAAACCACTGCTAGGTCGAATCTCAGCTACCAGCTTCTAAACTTGTCTTAAACAAAGGAAAGATTGAAGTATCTTATGTTCAAAGCATGTTACTGGCCGAGATGTGAAACTCAACCACTAAACTCAGGCACTGCCCGAGAGGTATTAACCGAAGTAAAAAGATCTATGCAAATCCAGTACCTTATCAACACCAAGGACCAGCTCAGCTTCATTCACAAAACTCTTTCGCTTATTCCGAGCTCAAAGCTTGGAGAGCTTATATACTGATCGAAATGTAAAAATCGGCCTCTGAGCCCACCAAACTAAAATATTGGATGAGAAATAAAGCTAGATCTCCAAACCCAAACAATCAAAGGGAAATGATTACTAGACTCGCCCACCGAGTCCGTTGAACTTAAGAATTGGCCGAAATGTGAAGCTCGGCAACTTGAAACGAGAAGCTCCGGCTCCCGACTGCTCGATTGAGCTCCGGCTCTCGACTTATCGTTCGAGCACGCAACTACAGCGCAAGCCTCAGAAATGATGCCGTGAAGGCCACGCGTCACACACAGTAACGTCTCTTTTCCATCTCGGGAACCGAGAACGTATGGCCTCAGCGGGAGACGAGTAACCATCCCCACCTCGGCTCGGTACCTCGAAAGCGTCAAGCTCGGTCACCCGAGATGCTCACCGAGTTGGAGGATGTGAACACATATATAAGGTATGAAGCTCGGCCTCTCACCTCGCCGAGACGAAGGATCAAAAGGTGAAACCAAGTTCCTAACCTCGTCTCCTTCGAAAAAGCTTCCACGTGATCAGCTCGAAGCTTGGGGGGCTTGTGTATGGGCCGAGATATAGAGCTCGGCTAAAACATCATGAAAGCTTCTATGCCTAATCAGCTCGAAGCTTGGGGGGCTTGTGTACTGGCCGAGGTTATTAACCCGGCCACCGAGCTCAAGTACCCGGCCCAGTCTGAAGATTAAGGATAATAAATCAAAGATCGCTTAATTATTTGAATAAGATATTAACATTAAATCCTGATATCATCCAAAATAGCCTTATCTGGTTAAAAGAGATAATATCCCTTAAATTAAGGAATGTTATCTCAAAGAGATATTAAGAGATAAATCAAATCTCTAAAAGATATTAAGAGATAAATCAGATCTCTAAGAGATAAGGGAATCCTATTATAAAAGGAGGAGTACCCCTCATAAGAGACTCACTTTTCACTGAACACCGGTGACTCTCCCTTAAGCGTGTTAGAGGAACTAGCGTCGACCAAGAGACTATCAAGCAGTCATTGCTCCCTAGTACTCGTCCGATACAAAATTAAGGGATCGAGATCACCCCCGCCAAGGGATGAACCTAGAACTACGTCTGGCTTTGATTCCCACTGGGATACGTAGGACCGGAATCACTGAATTCTGTCAAGCCCAAATCATAAAATAACCCCCTTGGTTTCACGTTCTATGGCGAGATTCTGACAAAACGGATCTTGGCAGGAACACTTCTCATAATCAATGCTCGCATAGAAGGCAAATTCTTCTCTTTCCACCATGAGTACACTGGGGAGATCACCCAAAAGATCTAAATCTACAAGAACCCTAGCATAATGACCAAAGTTCTTGTTTCTTATGTTTTCATCAATAGAAATAGGAAGTCCAACACCACTCGCAATTTCAAAAAGGATTTTAGGCCTCCAATACTCCTGTGGCAAATCATATATGCGAATCCAAATTGCACATGAGTACTTTGCTTTTATGAATTCGGCTTGAAATCTGGAGTCCATTGGGATAATCTAAGAATGCCAGGCTGCAGGTTCCTGGAACCGACTGACCAGGCACTTCTAAGGTCTTCAAGAGAAGCAAAACCAAACTCATAATACCCTTTGCCAAGAGGGACCTTGCGCCATTGACCAATTGGCCTCCATAATTTTGATAACTTCTCTCTCAAGTCACTGGCCTTTAGCAGCTGACATCCTTTGGGTAGAAGAAGGCGGCCATGCAGGTTGTTTTTGCAACTCTCTAACCCTTTGATGTACTCATCTTCAGTGATCTTTATTGATAAGGCATGTCCCTTCAGACGAGGCTTTGGAAATTGGCTCATAGATATGCCAAAAGAATTATTCAGCGCCTGTGCGAAAGTTTTGGTCTGCACTGGAACATCCAATGAGGGAGACGAGGAGAAGAAAGTGGTGGAGGGGGAGGGCGCGGAGGGGGAAGGGAGGAATTTGGAAACAAGAATTGCCATGGACAAGAAGCCATGATCAAGGAGCATGCAGAAGCCTAAGCCACCATGCAAAACCCTAGCATAGCAAAACTAGGGTTTTCTCAACCTTCAATGTATTTAATGAATAAAGTATTTTAACTATATATGGGCCGTTAAAATTAATTAACAAAATACTGTTTTTATTTTTTTATAATTTTGTAGTTGACATATTTGGATTTTTAAAAATGTTGACCAAGATCAATATTATGAAGATAATATTAATTTTTATTTTAAATTTATGTCTTTTATAATCAGGAAGCAAATAAGATTAAATATTATTTTTTGGTCGTTGCCTCAAGGTTTTTAAATTTCAATTAGAAATAATTCTTAAGTTGAGTGTAACAATTTGATTTTTTTTATATACAATGTATTCCATAATTAAGTTATTTTCACTATATATGGGCAGTCAAAAATAATAACTAAAATACTGTTTTCTTTAACTTTGTTAGTTGAAATATTTGGGTTTTAAAAAATGTCTATGAAGATTGTTAAAATAAAAATGTTCACCATGATCAATCTGATGATAATAATACGCTTATTTCATTTCGTTGAAAATATTATAAAAATACAAGTTGGAAAAAATTCATGAACCGGAGAACTAGGAAAAATAATAATCACCCTAGCTAGCTTGTCAACAGCTACATTACCTAACCTCCTAACAAACTTAGCTTTAAAGTTTGGTATAGTACAAAGGATTTCCCTACAATAGCTACCGAAGCATCATTTCTACCGTGATAAATAACATCATTTCTATCATGTGCGAGCAAGACTCCAACTCATTTGGACAGAAAAGCAGTTCATGCAAGCTTACCATAAAAGACTTTGATTTTGTTTGGAATATTCAACCTCTAAATCAAGTCCCAATTTCTTTCTTCATGCAAGTGGTCCAAGTTAATAGATTCCTTCATGAACAACCTATAAGCAGACTTCACTAAATAGGAGCCATCATTTTCGGCAGACCAAATAAGCTAATCATTTTGGACAGAATCATAAAGGGGAGTACCTTTTTTTGCTTTAGCGTCAGTAGGATAGAAAAATTGATCAATGAGAGCATAGTTCAATATTTTCATACCAGGCAGTATAAGATCTTTGACCTTAATATTAAGCACTTGAGGAATAACAGATCGTTGGATTTTTGGATGATCCCTATCACGTAACCACATATCAGGCGAAACACAAATCTCAGAACCATCACCAATGCACCACCTCAACCCTTCCTTAACCAAAACCCGGGAGCACCAGATAAATGCCATGAATAGCTTGGATTATGACCAACAAGAGAATCCAAGAAATCCTGTAACGCCCTGATTTTCGTATACACTGTATTACTAGTAAAGATATATTTATTTATATTTTTATCCGAGACCTAGAAAATGATTTTGTAGAAAACAAAATCATATCTAGAACCTACTCTATGGTAAGAAGCTTCAGTTAAATTTTGGGTTTAAAACTCAGACGGAAACCTGTCTGTGTTTTTACTGATGGTATAATTTTATACCGTCAGAAAACCCTAATTTGACTCCAAACTGAAAAATTGTATATTTTTACATTATGTCTGTGAGGAATCTATTTTCAAAAGTTTTGACCAAAAATAAAATATTATATTTTATTCGAGAGAATTTTGGAGAAAACGGACGGAAACCCTAATCGGGTAAAACGACGGAAGCAGATATGGAGCTGAGGGATGGAAGTTATTGATGTGAATGAGGGGACATGCATTAAATGTGAGGGGACAAGCATTTATGGTGCATTTAAGGCGATTCCTAAATATCTAGATATTTTTAAGGTAAAAAGACCAAAATGCCACCAAGCTTTCATGGTTATTAACAATACATATCTCCTCACCCTCAACCACTCATTTTACATGGTTGTAAACCCCCACACCTCTCCAATTTCGTGCAGCCACATCCACTCAACCACACCCATTTCATTTTGCTTTCATTTCATCATCTTCCTCTCAAAAATCAATCGTAATCGGGTAAACAACGGAACCGAATACGGATGTGCAGAGGATACACCGGGAGAAAGAACACAAGTCATCCATGATGACTCTGAGGGGATGAGTCGCCATGATGAGTCATGGTATCTTCACCATAAATGATCATAAATGCGAAATCCTAGAATATCTAGATAGTTATGTAGTAACCTAACCTATCCTAGTTAAATTAATGGCAACCGTGGTCAAGATCAAGACATCATCAAATTGGCTTTTTCTTCCTCATTGTGGTGCACAACCAGCCACACCCTTCAAACACCCATCCACCACATATTTCATTCCTAGCCATGATGATTACTAAGAGTAGATAGCTTATAATACTATATTTCTAACTTAACTTAACCTAGCTTAGTTAACATTAACTATGGTTATTAAGGACACATCTCCTATCCCTTAACCACTCAATTTATTTGGCTGAAAACACCTCCACACCTAGCCAATTTCGTGGCTGTCTTCTCTCCTCTTCATCACTTCATTCATTCATTTCATCATAATTCTCTAAGTCATTTCTCTCAAAAACCTAAGACTCCATGATGACAAAGCTTGCATCTTGGATCATTCTTTTCTTCATTTCAAAGTAAGTATCCTCTTACTCCTCACCTTAGCTCTCTTTATCACCCACTACATCAGATTAAAGGAGAAGAATTGAGAGAGAAACCTCAATAGTTACAAGAAGCCTTTGTTGGAAGCTTTGAAACCTAGTTGGAGTAATCTTGGTGAGAGAGTCGACACACACTCTTCAACCGTTGGATCATTCTCAAATTCTAAATGAAGGTTCATGACTTGTGGTTATTCATATCCAACGGTTATAATTGTGAAAAAATCTCCAGAGTATGAGATATTAAGTTTGGACAGTGGACTGAAAGGGTGAGAAAATCAACCCCGGTACCACCAAACCTGTCACCCTATATTTACAATCTGAGATTCCTTAACCGTTGGATCGGGTTGAAACTTTGTGAGAAGGTTAAGGAAGCATCGTTCTTAATTGTCACCGTTCATTTTTGTAAATAAAGCTCTGTGGCTAGAGAAACGGAGCTCAAACAGTAGCTCTATTTTGGTAGCTTTTCCCTAGGATTCTTGAGCTTATTTTGAATCCGATTTCCCCTAAGTCCAGCCATTGTTCTTGTAAGTTTTTCCATCGATTTTGTCTCTTGATTCAAATAGATTTATTTATTTGAAACCCTATTGTTGATTCGGCTGGTATTTGGTGTTTCCGGTGAATTGTGACTCGTACGTGTAATCGTGACGGAAACCGAAATGGTGGATGTGTAATGATGGATGGTGACAGATTTGTGGATGTTGTTGGATAGCGTGCTGAGGTTTGTGGCAATAGAGTGGATGCATTCGGAGCTTGTACGGGAAAGCACGCACTTCAATCGGGTGGGAGAAAGAAATATCTTGTCCTCGGAACGGATAAGTAGCGTATAATTTATAATAATGGTGTAGGGCGACCTAAACCCTACTAGTGGTCGAGTAATCAACAAGACCAAAATCACATTGGAGACTATTTCGTAGTACCAATGATGATTTGGGGATTGTCGGTTTATCACCGTTAGGATAATTTTATAATATTCGAGGATGTCTGATTTTATTACTATTGAACTGCTTGTGATGTGCTGGTTGTGATAAACTGTTTTATGTGATGTTTTGTGATATCTGAATATTTTAGTATTATTGTATTGTGTATAATTTGTTTGTCTGACAACATGCAATATCTGTTATTTCATGCTTAGTTGGTTTCTAGGCGATGATATATGTTGTTCGGGAGATACGTGTATGGGTGAGAGAATGAATGTGACTTAGAGGTGCCTAGCCGAACTAAATTATTTTATAGATGAGAGGTGACATGGAATGTGTGTTGAGATTGTGGTGGAAGGTTGAGGCACTAGGTTGTAACAGATGCGGGTGAGTGATATATGAGTGTATATATATATATATATATATATATATATATATATATATATATATATATATATATATATAAGCATTGTTATTCACGACCATGTGAGTAGAACACACGAGGTCAGGCTATCCTATTTTGGATATCGGATATTGCGGATGAGTGCCCTACGGATGTTGATGCCGAGGTAGACTACCGTAATACTCTTTTATCCTTGACGCATTCGAAAGTTCTTGGCACTGGACCGTTCTGGACTAATACTCTTTTAATCCTTGACGCGTTCGAAAGTTCTTGGCACTGGACCGTTATGGACTAATACTCTTTTAGTCCTAGACGCGTTCGAAAGATAGAAGTAGTATGTATTATGTGCTTATTGTCGTATTTCCAATGGGGGAATAATGTAGCACACTGTGCTAAGTGCACTATTCTCTACTAGTGATTAGGGAATAAGGGGGCACCGAGTTCTTGGCACTGGACCGTTCTGGACTATTGACTAACGTGATAGGAATAGAGATGGCCAAGTCAGCATAAAAGTTTAGCTGCGTGATATTAAGGGTAGAGGATGATATCGTAATTTGAGGATGATTGTTATGCTATGTATTCCTTTTACGCTTATGATGATTATCCCATGAGAAGGCTCTATTGAGGAACCAGTTGTCGAGGAACTAGATGAAACTCCATATGAACCGGATGCGAGAGGACGAGCTGTGGATTCGAGTGGTAGAATTTAGGGAGTATGGCCAGTGTGTCTTGTGAGACGTTTTATTTTCCGATAATTATAACAGTTTGTGTAAGTATGTACCTGTAAGGGATCCTACTGATAGGATACCCTAAACAGTGTTTTGTTTATGATGGTGAAACATATGTGTGTATGTGTAATATAATTATGGGGTAGTGTGTTAACTTTCCGAACGGGTTACGTTTAACGTTATAAACGCGATTAAGTTTAATAAATAATTAATGGCACAACGGGGTGTCTCAAATCCCCCCTAGGGAAGTATTTAGCTTTGAAAATAGGAGAAATCATAGCATCTGGGTCAAATAATTTTCCAACCTTGTTTCCCCAACATAGCTAAGTTAAAGCCTTGGAGACTGCGAAAGCCCATCCCTCCATGCGCCTTATCGACCACCAATATATCCCAAGACAACAAGTCAATGCCTCTTACCCCTCTACCACTTTTTCCCCACCAAAAAGAATTCATCATCTTCTGAATTTCATCACCAAAGGGAATGAGGAATCATGAAAATACTCATGCAATAAGCTGGAATTGCCTATAAAACAGATTTCAAAAGAACCTCCTTACCACCCTTGTATAAAAATTTTCCGGACCAGGATTTAATTTTCTGCCAAATACGGTCCTTAAGATAATTAAAAGTGGACTTTCTATTCCTTCCAATTAAAGACGGTAATCCCAAATACTTGCCACCACCAATATTTGCCTCAACACCCAGCAAAGAAGATAATTGAGAACAAACTTCAATATTAATATTATTGCTAAAACACATACCTGATTTACGCATGTTAATAGCCTGGCCTGAAACACATACCTGATTTACGCATGTTAATAGCCTGGCCTGAAGCTAGCTCATAGTCTTCAAGAATCTTCTTAATCATAGTAGCTTCTCTAACATTAGCCCAGAAAAAGAGAAAGATATCATCGACAAAGAGAAGATAAGAAATAATTGGAGCACCCCGACACACTTTAATACCATGCAAGTCCCCTTTACTCTATGCTCTCTTAATCAAAACCGAAAGTCCTTCAGCACAAAGAATAAACATAAAAGGAGAAAGAGGGTCTCCTTGCGTAAGGCCCCTACCCAGAACAATAGATCCCACAACTTCATTATTAAGGATAATCGAGTAGAAAACTGAGCTGATACACAACATGTCCACCCATTGCACTGCAAAACCCATCTTTAACATCATGCTTCTAAGATATATAGCCCCAATCCACTCTATCATAGGCTTTGCTGATATCAATCTTCAGAGCCATTTCACCCGACTTGCCTCTAGTCTTGCACTTCATATAGTGGATAATCTCATTAGCAACCAGCACATTATCAAGAATTTATCTATCCGAGATAAAAGCCGATTGCTCCACTGAAATATATTTATGAAGCACTTTCTTTAATCTGTTAGCTAAGACTTTAGAGGGCACTTTATAAATGACATTGCACAAGAAAATGGGTTTCCAATCGTTCATACCGTCGGGACCTGGAGCTTTATCATAATGCATCTCTCTCAAAGCAAACCTGAACTCATCCTCCGCAAAAGGAGCCAGCAGCGCAAGGTTATCATCCTCTGTGACGCGGGGAGAAATCAAATCAGTTAAAATATCATATTGCCCATGACTCTTTTCAAAAAGGTTCTCAAAATAAGATTTAGCAAGCTGACACATACCTTCTTGGTCTTCAACTACCACATCATCATTATTTTTCAGTTGCTACACTGAATTTCTACACCTTCTATTAAAAGCCATGGCATGAAAGTTTTTATCACCATTCTTCAGCCAATGAACCTTGGATCTCTGCTTCCAAAAAATTTCTTCTTGGACTAATAAGGACGTTAATCTATCCTTCAAATCCCCACAATCACGGATTCTCTCCATCTGCTTTTTACAACTCTCGATATCATCTCTAAAGCGGGATCTAAACTTTCTGCCCCAGTTAAATAAATCATCAGCGCATGTACCCAGCTTGTGCTCCAACGAGTCATAAAGCGACCTCTCCCAACTGTTCTAAACCACTTCGTGAAGATCAGGCTCTTGAAGCCATACATTTTCAAATTTGAACTTTTTATTACGGATCATTTACATTTGGTTAACGCATGGATCAGAGAGTTACATTGGGTGCAAGCAAAGGCCCTCTATATGGTTAAACAACTCATTTATTACATTTAGAGCTCTTATAAATGGGAACCCCCGTTTATGATGGATATATTCTAAAGCTGATCTTATATGAATGTTTAACCATGATGTCCGTCGGCCCTACCAGAAAAATCAATGGGCTAACTCAATATTGACTGGCTTATGCTGTGTAATATACTCTCTAAGGTGCCTCTTTGCCACTTCACTGACAGCACCCCGAATATTCCAAGAAAAGACAGAAAACTCTTTGAACCCTATCATTAAGAACAAATCATAAAGGAAAGAAACAGATCAAGGCCAAGCCTCATCATTAATTCACGGGTGTGGGCGGCATTTTCTTGAGGACCACTGCTATAGAAAAAGACTTTAATAACATTCTTTTAATAGAATTTTTTTAGTGAAACACTATTAAAAAAAAGGCCGAACACATTTAATAGCGTTTCCTTAAGGAAGCGCTATCTTTGATACACCTTATGAGACACAACCCCCATTGTATTATTACATTAAAACCTTAATATTTATTTACTTAATCACGCGCTTACTATTGAAAATACGTAAAAATTTAAAACTTAATTAATAATTATACAACTTATGCAGATATAAAACACACCAAACTATATTACATAAATACACACATAAGTATCCTTTATTTTACACAACACTGTTTAGGGTATCCTCTCAGTAGGATCCCTCACAGGTATAAACTTAAACAAAAGTTGTACTTAGCGGAAAATATAAATACTTCTTAGACACACTGGCCATAATGTCTACACTCTAATCGCCATGAATCACAACTCGACCTCCAGCATCTGGTTTGTAAGGAGTTCCATCTAACTCCTCAGCAATTGGTTCCTCCATCGGGTCTTCTCGTACGATCACATCAGAAATAAAACACAACACATAGAAAGATATATCATCAAAAAGCGGAAAAGATTCATAGTATATCATACAATAAATGTCAGAGACAGGCAACACACATAACTAACAAATCATCCTCAAATTATGATATTGTCCTCTACCCTCTGCTCATGTAGTCTAAACACTTATACTATCATAACTGTCTCTATTACTTTCACATTCGTTAGTAGTCCATGGCAGTCTGATGCAAAGAACTCAGCATAGTACACTTCTATCTTTTGATAGGATAGGACTCGACATAGTGCCCTTCTATCTTTCGACAAGATAGGATCCGGTATAGTGCTCTTCTATATTTTGATAGGATAGGATTCAGTTTGGTGCTCTTTTATCTTTTGATAGGATAGAATCTCAATATAGTGCACTTCTATCTTTTGATAGGATAAATCAGATCGACGCGTCATGAACTGAAAGAGTATTTGCATCAACGCCTCTATATGAATCTCACTATCTCAAATCAATAACAACCTTGTACCTCAAGCTCCCACCATAACCTCAACTCGCATTCTATGTCACATCTCATCCATTAGATAACTTAATTTAGCTAAGCACCTCTAAGTCAATTCATTCTCTCACCCAAACAATCATCTCCCAAACAACATACATCCTTACTTAAAATCATCTAAGCACAATATTAAAACCAGGCAGATCATGCATAACACATTAATCAACAGAATATTCAAATATCTCAATATCATATAAAGAAATTTATCACAACCAACTCATAATAATCAAACCAAATAAATAACAAAGTCAGACTCTGTCACGGCCTGGCCGTGATAGCCATCACGACCGTGACAAACAACAAAGGCAAGTCAGATTCTGTCACGGCCTGACCGTGATAGCCATCACGGTCGTGACAGACATCAAAGGCAAGGATTCTACAAAACAGAACCTGTCACGGCCTGGCCATGACAACCATCACGGCCGTGACAGACAACAACCATCCTCAATATCATAAATATTCAAACACCGAAATAATACGTCACATGCAGATGGAATACCTCAACCAGCGTATCACAGTAAATTTGATAACATAAAATCAAACATCCTCAAATACTTAAAATCAACTTAATGTCGATAAACCTACAATCCCCGAATCACCATTGGTTTTACAGGAAAGGTTTCCAATGGAATTTTGGTCTTGTCGATTACTCGACTACTAGTAGGGTTTAGGTTGCCCTACACAATTATCATATAATCTACTACTTATCGATTCCTACGATAGGTTGATTCTTTTCCCCACCTGAGTTAGCACCGAAATCCCGAACTCGACGTTCCTCGCTATCACACCACAGCTTAGTAGTTTCACCTTGAACCAAACAACATAACTATAATTAATCAAACCAAATCCATCTATGACACTTGAGGGCTAGGTTCGGCCAAGTCTTAGAAAATAGGTTTAGGGTTATCTTCTTAATGCCATCTTTTGGATCCTAGTTACTAGAGTCTTAACTAACATAGATTACTTATTACAAGACTAAAGTTTGGAACAAAATTCTCTACCCTATAGGGTTAGGGTTTCGGCCCATATTAGGAAAATAAGCTAGGGATTTTTGTTGGACCTAAGCTCTTGGATTTAAGCTATACATGTATTATAGAACCTAAGTCAAGTACTAACTTTCAAAACAAACAACAAAACACCAAACCCATTTTCCTACCTAGGTTCGGCCATTAATGGTTAATAGGGAAGGAGAATGATTTTGATCACATGCTCTTGGATAAATAAAGGAGGGATCATAACTAGATCATAGAAATTGGTTTCACATTTTTATGATTTTTCTACAATTTTCTAGAATTATTTGAAGTTCTAGATCTAGGAATGGAAAACTATGATTCATGGCATAAACATGAGAAATACATGAATGTGAAAGCTTATATGATCAAGGAGATGAGCTTTTACCTCTTGAATATTGAATAAATGAAGAAAATGATCAACCTTCACTAAGTTGAAAACTGGACAACTTGAGGGTGTGATGGTATTGTGAGTGTATCTCACAATATACTAATCCAAAAATTACGAACTTTGGCTTGATAGAAAGATAGAAGAAAAGGAACAACTTTGGTTTTGAAGGTTTCATTTGGTTAGGATCATAACAGGGGTGAAAAGGGACTTTTTTTAGCTGTTTCGTGGTTTGCTGAGAATTCTAGGCAATTTCTGTATTTTGATCCTATCTCCCAATACACTTATCCGTTTTTTATTATATTTAGCTTGTTTGATAGGAGAGAAAGAGGAAAAACTTTTATGTTGAGTGTTTTTCGAGTTTCAGAAAGGAATAGGGTCATATGTTTGGTGGGGATTCGGTGTTGTTAGGGTTTTGTAACTTAGTTGGTGAGGAAGATGAAGAGAATGAAGAAGATGAGTGAAATGGTGAGGGAGGCCACGGTTTGGAGGGTATATATAGGAGTAATCTTATGCCTTGTTTGGTTATAAGGAATTGGTTTAATGGGTTTTGTGAATATTAAATTAATATAAGCTTAACCATAGTTAATAATTAACTTAACTAGGGTTACTTTGCTTAAATATGGTTAATAAATATGTGGCTCACATTTGATGGAGGTGAGGCTGATTTTGGGCCACACAAAGTGACTCATCAATGAGTCACCGATCCTATCCGTTAGCGGTTCTCGGAAATTCCGTACGCAGCTCCGTCGTTTACCCGATTTCGATTTGAGAGGAAAATAATGAAACGAAAGTAAAATGAAATAGGTATGGTTGAGTATATATGGATGCACGAAATTGAGGAGATGTGGGAGGTTTACAACCATGTAAAATGAGTGGTTAAGAGTGCGTAGATGTGTCTGGTTAATACCCGCGAAAGCTTGGGGGTATTTTGGTCTTTTTCACCTAAAAGTCATGATTACTAGCATTTAATGCTCATAAATGCTTGGTGACTCATCCTCCATGAGTCATCATGTATGAATCGTTGTCCCGATCCCTTGACGGGTCTCTGCAGTTCCGTTTTTGACTCCGTCGGCTCCCCGATTAGGGTTTTACGCCCGTATAAAAGCGTAATATTTCGTTTTCGACTGAAAATTTTCAAACTAATCAAACTCGTTGGAAATATGATTTAAATATAAATCATTTCGTTCACGAGTCAAAATTAGGTTTTCTGCTCAGTAAAATTATACTGTCGGTGAAAACGCAGACCGATTTCCGTCTGAATTTTCAACCCAAATTTTTATCCTAACCTTCTACCCTAAGATAGAGTATGAATATGATTTTTATTTCATAAAAATCAATCTCCATGAACTCGGATAAAAATATAAATAAATACATTTATACCGGTTAATACAGCGAAAATATTTTTACTGAAAAAAATAAAAATCGGAAAATAAAAAGTAGGGTGTTACATTACTACCCCTCTTAGAAAAAAATTCCGTCCTCGGAATTTCTTAACTCAACACTAGACATCATCTTGTAATCGTATCTTAATCTAAAGATCCAGCATTATATTTCTCATCGTTGTTTTTCCCCTAGGTGACAGCGGTAACTTCATAATAGAATTCATTCTTATATCATTCTATTTATCCTCGAACTTATCCATCGCTATATTTTATTCATTGTTCTTATCCTTTCCAACTTGATCTAACATCCTTAAAGGACATAATTAAAACTTAATCATTTTCTCTTTTTAATACTGATTCCCCAGAAAACCTTATTCCAACATCTAACTCCTGCAATTAACACCACAATCAATTTCCACATCTAACTTCCACGATTAACACCACGATCAATACAACCCTAACTTCCTACTCAAAGTATCAAATCACAATTCTTAGATCCTTGGAGCGTATTCCACTATTCCGATTATAACAATATTACACATACCTTTTATGAGATCTGCACGAAGAGAGGAATTAACTCCCCTCATGGTGAACACTCTCCCAGTGGTTGGGGGTCTAGCCATCTGCTGACCTATTCCTGGATCTCTTCTCCCAGCTTCACTTCCATAACTTCCAGCTCCTCTACCAGTAGCTACATTCTGTTGTTTATTTATCTGTCTACACTCACGAGCAAAATGACATGGTTTACCGCAATGGAGACAACCAGGTCTCTCCTTGCAATCCCGCAGGTAATGCGGTCCTCCACATAAGTAACAACCTAAACCTCTCTGTTGCTGCTGGCCTGCTCCACCCACCGGGGCTGTAGGAACTGGTGTTGGTGCAACTGTCTGCATTAATTTGTTATATGGTTCCCGTCTCCACTGAGAACCACTATCTACTCTCCTCTGCACATCTGATCGAATAGGACCTCCAATCCTTTGCTGCTTCTGCTCAGCATCCAGCCTCTGATCTATACTTTCGATCGCACCGCATCTCTCCACCAGCTCTGGAAAACTCTGGATATCGAGAGATACTATAGCCCTCTGGAGTTCATGTCGGAGTCCTTCCTCAAACCTTCGACATTGTCAATCCTCATCCGGGAATTTCTGATAAAATTTGGAATACTTAATCAGAGCCTGAAATCGTGATGCATAATCACCAACAGTCATGTTGCCTTGTTTGAGATTCATGAATTCCCTCTCTTTCTCGCGTCGAACTAGACGTGAAAAATATTTTTCAAAGAAATAGTTGCTAAACAACTGCCAAGTGATCATTCTGCCCTCAGCCTCCAGCAATCTTCGCTTGCCTTTCCACCAAGATTCTGCTCCTCCAGTTAACATGAAGGCAGCATACATCACTTTACTATCCTCTCGACAGCGCATGGTATCTAATATCTTCTCGATCTCTTGTACCCACCATTCTGCCTTCTATGGGTCATACTCTCCTCGGAATTGAGGTGGCTTCCCTTTCAGGAAAGTAGCCATTCCGGCATCTTCCGCTGCTGCAACTCTCCTTTGATTCTGTTGTTCCTGCTGTTCTTTGTTCATCTGTTTCATCTCAGCATTCTGCTGTGTTTGTAATAACAGAGCAGTAACTATGTTTTTCATGATATCATGAATCTCATATGACTCTCCTCCATTTCCGGTATGAATATTTTCCATATTGTTAGCTCCAACAATTCTTTCAGGAGTTCTGCCATCACTGTCGATCGGACGTCCTCTTCCACGAGCCATGGTTCTGTAAAAGAAATCATTCGCTCTTATCAGTATGACATATAATACCACATAGACCAGTATATAAATACCATATGCCACACTAATGTTAATTATCGCATCGGATTCGGACACACTACCGATCTTCTAAGCATAGTTGAAATCCGATGTGGATTCAACTAGACACGGCCAGTAACAACTTCCTAGACCTCACAGTCCGATTAGAATCGAACTGCTCTGATACCACCAAATGAGACACCCCGTTGTGCCCCATTGTATTATTACATTAAAACCTTAATATTTATTTACTTAATCACACGCTTACTATTGAAAATACGTAAAAATTTAAAACTTAATTAATAATTATATAACTTATGCAGATATAAAACACACCAAACTATATTACATAAATACACACATAAGTATCCTTTATTTTACACAAACTGTTTAGGGTATCCTCTCAGTAGGATCCCTCACAGGTATAAACTTAAACAAAAGTTGTACTTAGCGGAAAATATAAATACTTCTTAGACACACTGGCCATAATGTCTACACTCTAATCGCCATGAATCACAACTCGACCTCCAGCATCTGGTTTGTAAGGAGTTCCATCTAACTCCTCAGCAATTGGTTCCTCCATCGGGTCTTCTCGTATGATCACATCAGAAATAAAACACAACACACAGAAAGATATAGGGAATAAGAAACAGTTCTATCATCAAAAAGCGGAAAAGATTCATAGTATATCATACAATAAATGTCAGAGACAGGCAACACACATAACTAACAAATCATCCTCAAATTATGATATTGTCCTCTACCCTCTGCTCATGTAGTCTAAACACTTATACTATCATAACTGTCTCTATTACTTTCACATTCGTTAGTAGTCCATGGCAGTCTGATGCAAAGAACTCAGCATAGTACACTTCTATCTTTTGATAGGATAGGACTCGACATAGTGCCCTTCTATCTTTCGACAAGATAGGATCCGGTATAGTGCTCTTCTATATTTTGATAGGATAGGATTCAGTTTGGTGCTCTTTTATCTTTTGATAGGATAGAATCTCAATATAGTGCACTTCTATCTTTTGATAGGATAAATCAGATCGACGCGTCATGAACTGAAAGAGTATTTGCATCAACGCCTCTATATGAATGTCACTATCTCAAATCAATAACAACCTTGTACCTCAAGCTCCCACCATAACCTCAACTCGCATTCTATGTCACATCTCATCCATTAGATAACTTAATTTAGCTAAGCACCTCTAAGTCAATTCATTCTCTCACCCAAACAATCATCTCCCAAACAACATACATCCTTACTTAAAATCATCTAAGCACAATATTAAAACCAGGCAGATCATGCATAACACATTAATCAACAGAATATTCAAATATCTCAATATCATATAAAGAAATTTATCACAACCAACTCATAATAATCAAACCAAATAAATAACAAAGTCAGACTCTGTCACGGCCTGGCCGTGATAGCCATCACGACCGTGACAAACAACAAAGGCAAGTCAGATTCTGTCACGGCCGTGACAGACATCAAAAGCAAGGATTCTACAAAACAGAACCTGTCACGGCCTGGCCATGACAACCATCACGGCCGTGACAGACAACAACCATCCTCAATATCATAAATATTCAAACATCGAAATAATACGTCACATGTAGATGGAATACCTCAACCAGCGTATCACAGTAAATTTGATAACATAAAATCAAACATCCTCAAATACTTAAAATCAACTTAATGTCGATAAACCTACAATCCCCGAATCACCATTGGTTTTACAGGAAAGGTTTCCAATGGGATTTTGGTCTTGTCGATTACTCGACTACTAGTAGGGTTTAGGTCGCCCTACACAATTATCATATAATCTACTACTTATCGATTCCTACGATAGGTTGATTCTTTTCCCCACCTGAGTTAGCACCGAAATCCCGAACTCGACGTTCCTCGCTATCACACCACAGCTTAGTAGTTTCACCTTGAACCAAACAACATAACTATAATTAATCAAACCAAATCCATCTATGACACTTGAGGGCTAGGTTCGGCCAAGTCTTAGAAAATAGGTTTAGGGTTATCTTCTTAATGCCATCTTTTGGATCCTAGTTACTAGAGTCTTAACTAACATAGATTACTTATTACAAGACTAAAGTTTGGAACAAAATTCTCTACCCTATAGGGTTAGGGTTTCGGCCCATATTAGGAAAATAAGCTAGGGATTTTTGTTGGACCTAAGCTCTTGGATTTAAGCTATACATGTATTATAGAACCTAAGTCAAGTACTAACTTTCAAAACAAACAACAAAACACCAAACCCATTTTCCTACCTAGGTTCGGCCATTAATGGTTAATAGGGAAGGAGAATGATTTTGATCACATGCTCTTGGATAAATAAAGGAGGGATCATAACTAGATCATAGAAATTGGTTTCACATTTTTATGATTTTTCTACAATTTTCTAGAATTATTTGAAGTTCTAGATCTAGGAATGGAAAACTATGATTCATGGCATAAACATGAGAAATACATGAATGTGAAAGCTTATATGATCAAGGAGATGAGCTTTTACCTCTTGAATATTGAATAAATGAAGAAAATGATCAACCTTCACTAAGTTGAAAACTGGACAGCTTGAGGGTGTGATGGTATTGTGAGTGTATCTCACAATATACTAATCCAAAAATTACGAACTTTGGCTCGATAGAAAGATAGAAGAAAAGGAACAACTTTGGTTTTGAAGGTTTCATTTGGTTCGGATCATAACAGGGGTGAAAAGGGACTTTTTTTAGCTGTTTCGTGGTTTGCTGAGAATTCTGGGCAGTTTCTGTATTTTGATCCTATCTCCCAATACACTTATCCGTTTTTTATTATATTTAGCTTGTTTGATAGGAGAGAAAGAGGAAAAACTTTTATGTTGAGTGTTTTTCGAGTTTCAGAAAGGAATAGGGTCATATGTTTGGTGGGGATTCGGTGTTGTTAGGGTTTTGTAACTTAGTTGGTGAGGAAGATGAAGAGAATGAAGAAGATGAGTGAAATGGTGAGGGAGGCCACGGTTTGGAGGGTATATATAGGAGTAATCTTATGCCTTGTTTGGTTATAAGGAATTGGTTTAATGGGTTTTGTGAATATTAAATTAATATAAGCTTAACCATAGTTAATAATTAACTTAACTAGGGTTACTTTGCTTAAATATGGTTAATAAATATGTGGCTCACATTTGATGGAGGTGAGGCTGATTTTGGGCCACACAAAGTGACTCATCAATGAGTCACCGATCCTATCCGTTAGCGGTTCCCGGAAATTCCGTACGCAGCTCCGTCGTTTACCCGATTTCGATTTTTGAGAGGAAAATAATGAAACGAAAGTAAAATGAAATAGGTATGGTTGAGTATATATGGATGCACGAAATTGAGGAGATGTGGGAGGTTTACAACCATGTAAAATGAGTGGTTAAGAGTGCGTAGATGTGTCTGGTTAATACCCGCGAAAGCTTGGGGGTATTTTGGTCTTTTTCACCTAAAAGTCATGATTACTAGCATTTAATGCTCATAAATGCTTGGTGACTCATCCTCCATGAGTCATCATGTATGACTCGTTGTCCCGATCCCTTGACGGGTCTCTGCAGTTCCGTTTTTGACTCCGTCGGCTCCCCGATTAGGGTTTTACGCCCGTATAAAAGCGTAAAATTTCGTTTTCGACTGAAAATTTTCAAACTAATCAAACTCGTTGGAAATATGATTTAAATATAAATCATTTCGTTCACGAGTCAAAATTAGGTTTTCTGCTCAGTAAAATTATACTGTCGGTGAAAACGCAGACCGATTTCCGTCTGAATTTTCAACCCAAATTTTTATCATAACCTTCTACCCTAAGATAGAGTATGAATATGATTTTTATTTCATAAAAATCAATCTCCATGAACTCGGATAAAAATATAAATAAATACATTTATACCGGTTAATACAGCGAAAATATTTTTACTGGAAAAAATAAAAATCGGAAAATAAAAAGTAGGGTGTTACACCTTAAGATAGCGTTTCCTCAAGCAAGCGTTATTAAAAGTTGATGGGTAGGAATAGATAGCACTTCCTCAAAAGAGTGCTATCCATTCCTTGGCCTAAGATAGCGCTTCCTTGGGAAAACGCTATCTATTCCTTTAGCTTTACCCTAGAAATAAAAATTGTTCCCTCTTGCTCTCAAAACTTCGCGCGACCTCTCTTCTCACTCAGTCCCTCGCTTCTACGGCCACACTTAAACCTCCCTCAACCTCTCCTCGTGACTCTCACAAACCTACGGCCACCACATCCACTCCTCGCGACCACCACAACCACCGTTGCATGGCCACCACACACCACCGTCACACAGTGCTCGAGTTTCACTAGTGCGTTTCACTGGTGCGTCCCTTAACCACCAACTACCACCTTTTATGACCACTGGAGCGTTTCACGACCACCACACAACCGCCGTCTCTCACTGGTGCGTTTCACTCAGAAGGTCCGCCGGTAGAGAGAACTCGGAAGCTCTTCTCCAGGTAATCCCTAATTCCTTCAAATTATTGTGATCTTTCATTTTTATACAGCCTCTGCTCAAAGCGAATCTTGGTTTTGGTTAGTTTGTGTGTTCATGCTTTCTTCTTCCTCTTCTATTGGTTATGAATACTTTTGATATAGTTATTCTGTTCTATTTTCATATATCCCTTGTTCACTGCTATATTGGTTTTCCATCTTATTTCTTCTCTGTTTTACCTCATACCTACCATGTGTTTGATGAAAGTTAATTAAGATGGTATTAGAGCTTTAAGCTCTGCTCCCACTTCTTTCCTTGGTTCCATGGCTCAAAATAGCTATAATGCTTCTACTTCTGGTACTACACACATCAACACTGGTGGAAGAAATCAGCCTCCAAGGGATCCAACACATGACACATCAAGTCCTTACTATGTTCATGTTGGTGATGGTCCTGCATCAGCAGTTGTGACACCAGTTTTGAGCAGCAATAGGTGTTTTTGTCCCTTTATTATATAGTTTGTATTTGTGCAAAATAAAGTTTTGTGGACTGGAGGAGCAATTTTCTATTGTGACTTGGTTATGCTTTGTACTGTTGGGATATCAGTTATGGCAATTGTAGTTGGTCTAATTACATCAAATACATATTGCATATCAAGATGATATTTCATCTTTTTCAAGCAAACAGATAGCATGTTTTATGCGTTTTCAGGTTCATTGGTTATGTAAATGTATATATATATATACATACAACTTTTGGTTGTTTTACTTGTTTGCCTTAAAATAAAGTTAGCTATTGCAGGTTGCCAAATGGAAAGAATGGCAGTTATTGCAGGACCTTAAATCGTTTTTTTTTCGAAAGAGGCAAGCACAAGCTATAGAGATTCACTCTTCCGTATCTCACATTTCATTTTTTTCATGTAAGATTTTACTTCATGGCTTTCTGATACATATTATATTTTAGGTTCTTGATGTTATTGTGTCCATCACAAAGGATATGGGGCCTTTGAGTCTTGACAATTTCAGAAAAAATAATTTGTCTGCTTCATGGTGAGTTGTTGGGATAAAGACTTCAAATGCTACCATTGAGGTTAGGAAGACTAATGCGCTTCTACATTAAACTTTCATTTCCTGTACTGAAAAAATCCATTATAGTTTTATTGTTACTATATGTTAATCCATTATTTTTTCTAATTAAAGCTAAACCAAGCAACAACAAATGTTCACTAGTGTAATAAGTACTTTTTACGTCAGTTAAAATTGATTTTTTACGTCAGAATACTGACTGACGTAAATACAGCTGACGTTAATAGTTAATCTTTTAACGTCAGTTGAGAACTGACGTTAAATATAAAACTATTAACGTCAGTTCTTTAACACAACTGACGTTAATTTTGTAAAAATTAACGTCAGTTTTTTAAACAACTGACGTTAAACATAAAACTATTAACGTCAGTTCTTTAAGACAACGGACACTAATTTTGTTAAAACTAAGGTCAGTTGTTATAAAGAACTGACGTTAAAGGTTTTAATTTTAACGTCAGTTGTTTATTACAACTGACGTTAATAGTATACTGTACATTATATAAAATATTATTAACGTCAGTTGTTTGATACAGCTGATGTTAATAGTATTTTTATTTTTTTTTAAATTCAGTTTTAAAATATCACTCTCCTCAGTTATCCCTGCATTCAGTAAATATCCCGGTAACATAGAATATCATACACATTACAGAATTGCAAAGGAAAAATGGAACAATGATCCATATGTATGCCTGTTCAGAAACAATATATATTTATTAACATAGGTTATAACTCAAAATAAATACAGAAATAAAAATAAAAATAAATGTATACTAAGTTTAAACTACCTATATCAATATCCCTTCGTGATGATCATCACGAGTGGCATGTACATCGTCCACCAGTGTCTCCTCGATTATAGTAGGCATGTTTGTTGAAAAAGAAGGAGTCTCAGGAATATCAAGATTTGAATCTTCTTTTTCATCACTACCATTATACATGCTTTTTCCTTGGAGAACCACGGACAACCTTTTGTTAGAAGGATCAGTGATGTAGAACACTTGTTTTGCTTGGGAAGTCATTATGAAAGGCTCATTTATATGACCTAACTTGTTGAGGTCTACCAATGTGAACCCCAATTTGTCGGTTTGTACACCACCGTTACTATCAACCCACTTACATTTAAATACCGGCACCGTAAACTTAGTGTAATCGAGCACCCAAATATCTTCAATATATCCAAAGTAAGGTGTCGGTGCTTTAACTGGTTTTGTGTCCTTTGCACTAGAGAAGTGCATTGCTTCGGCCACGATCATAACCCCACTATTTTGCATGGTGCTCTTGTTATCTTGTTCCTTTGTATAAAAGGAAAAGTTATTTATGTCGTATCCGCTCCAACATATGACGTTGAAGCTAGGCCCACGTGCTAGCCATCTTACGTCATCAGAAGCAATACTACCATCCTTAAGCATTTCTTCCTTGAACCATGGTAAGAAAGTCTTGTTATGCTTGTTCAACAACCACCTTTCGCTCATTCGAGGGTTTTCTTGATTGACTTTTCTTTTATGTTCAAATAAGAAAGGCTGAACACATTCGATGTTGTTCAATACATACAAATGTGCTTGAAGCACTTCCTCCCGATCCTTGCTATTAATTCTTAAGCCATGTGTACCCTTACCTTGACATCTGATCTCATCATGCCGAGGCTTAGGAACCCCTATAGGATCCGTGTTATGAAGGTAGTCCGAACAAAACTCAATAGCTTCATCTGCAACATACCTTTGAACAATAGATGCTTTCGGACGATGAGGATTCTTCACGTACCCTTTCAAGATCTTCATGTAGCTCTCAACTGGGTACATCCATCTCAGAAAAACCGGCCCACATAATCTAATCTCCCTTACCAAATGAACAATTAAGTGAATCATTATGTCGAAAAAGGAAGGAGGAAAATACATCTCCAATTGGCACAAGATTGAAGCAGCCTCAACTTCCAAGTCATCCAACATACGGGGGTCAACGACTTTGCTACATATAGAATTGAAGAATGAGCACAACCGAGTAATGGCATGTCTCACATTTTTTGGAGCAATACCACGAATAGCAACGGGTAGAAGTTGTTGTATCAAGATGTGACAATCATGAGACTTTAAGCCAACCAATTTAAGATCACTAGAGACAAGCCTCTTCATATTTGAAGAGTAACCATGTGGAACTTTGATGCCCTGAAGACACCCGCAGAAACTTTGTCTCTCTTTTTTGACAAAGTATGACATGCTGGCGGCAAATAAGTCCGCTTACCATCCTCAACAACTGGAGCTAATTGCTCTCGTATACCCATAGCAACGAGGTCGAGACGAGCATTCTCACCACCCTTTGTCTTGCCCTGAATGTTGAGACGTGTCCCGATCACACTATCACACACATTTTTCTCCACATGCATCGCATCAATGCAGTGTCTGACATCAAGCTTGCGCCAGTATGGAAGATCAAAGAATATCGACCTCTTCTTCCATATGTTTTTATCAGCGGATTTACCTTTCTTTTTGGACTTGCCGAATATAACATCGATGCCCTTTACCCTCTGATAAACCTGCTCTCCAATTAAGGCCGCCGACGCTTCTTCTGTCTCTTGGCATCCATTAAAAGCTTTTTTCATCTTACGATATGGGTCATCACGTCTAAGAAATCTTCGATGCCCAAGGTAAACTGTCTTCTTTCCATGATGCAACTGAGTGTAGCATGTACCTTCTTCACATAAAGGGCATGCTTTATTCCCCTTGACACTGTACCCGGACAAGTTACCGTATGTTGGAAAGTCGTTGATGGTGAAAAATAACATGGCACGAAGCTTGAAAGTCTCATGAGAATACCCATCAGCTACATCAACACCTTCCACCCACAACATTTTCAAGTCTTCAATCAAGGGACCTAGATAAACATCTAAGTCATTTCCCGGTTGCTTTGGGTCCGAAATCATCATAGACAACATCATGTATTTGCGCTTCATGCACAACCAAGGGGGCATGTTGTAAATTACCAACAGAACAGGCCATGATCTATGAATAATACTCATGTTACCATAAGGATTCATTCCATCCGTAGCAAGTCCAAGCCTTAGGTTTCTTGGCTCATCGGCGAAATCCGGAAACATAGTATCGATATTCTTCCATTGCATAGAATCAGCAGGATGACGAACCTTTCCATCACGTTTCCTCTCATCATTATGCCATCTAAGATTCTTCGCATCTTTCGCATTGGCAAACAATCACTTGAACCTTGGAATTATTGGAAGATACCACAACACCTTTGCAGGAGGACCCTTTTTTCTCACATCATCAAGATCATCATCATCATCACCACCCTTCACTTTGTATCGTGATAACCCACATTTGGGGCAATCATGATTGTCTTCATGAACACCAGTGTACAATATGCAATCATTGGGGCATGCGTGTATCTTCTTATACTCCATACCCATAGGACACAATACCTTCTTGGCCTCATAGTTACGGTCAGGCAATGTGTTGTTCTCGGAAGCAAGTCTTTCAACACTTCAAGCAATTTCGTGAAGCTTTTATCGGTCCAACCATTTCTCGCCTTCACACAAACCAATTTTAGCACCGCCGACAACCGTGTATGAGTAGTACACCCTAGATATAAAGGCTTATCCGCATCACCTCACAACCTATCATACACATGAGCTCGATGAAAAGATTCTTGTCCAATATCACGGATCATGCCCTCTACTCGATCATCCTCCATATCTACGTCAACGTCCTCACTTTGGGAGACACTTGCCGTACTAATCAACAACACATCACCATGCCATATCCATCTTGTATAACTCAAGCAAATCCCTTCAGAAATCAAATGAGTACGTATATCCTTCACCGTACATTTCCTCGTATTCAAACACTTGACACAAGGACAACAGAACATTCCATTACTATTAGGAACATTCCTTTGAGCAAATTCTATAAATTCTCCCACCCCCTTCAAATACTCAGCATTAGTGTGCTTACAAACCATCCAACTACGATCCATAACTAGATAGGTCCTGTAGATATACAAAACATATATGCAATATAAGGACAATACGGGATATTGAAAAATATAGTTTTTGAAGATTGCCAAGCACTGGTCATGGCCTGGCAGTGATGTCCATCACGGCCGTAACGTGCCAATTGAATCAGACCATCACAGGCAAAACTGATCACGGCCTAGCCGTGATGAGCAACACGACCGTGACAGATCAACCAGCAGAGCAACATGCACTCAAAACCAAAAATAGAGACATTCCAAACAACTCAAACTCACGGTTTCAAGTTTCAACTACTGAGACTACAGTTTCAACATACACTCAAAACCAAAAATAAAAAAATGTGCCCTAAAGACTCACCAGAAATAGGTGCTCGCGTGGTGGTGGGGAGGGGAGCTCGAGTGGTGGCCAACGTTCGATGTGGTTACTGAGAGCAGAGGGACAACGAGAGTTAGTGCGTGGGAAGGGGAAAGAGAGATGTCAAATTATTGCAAATAATGAATGGAAAGACAGAGTTAGGGTTAAGAGTGTACCTCACGGTGGTGGCGAAGAAGCCCTCGCGGTGGTTGCGGTGGAGATGAGCTCGTGATTAGGGCAGAGTGAGAGTGAGAGTGAGAGTGAGGGTTGAGAGTGAGGGTTGAGCGTGATGAAAAGAGAAAAGAGACGTACAGAGCGAAGTGCAGAAGGCGCGTGGGTGAAAACCAAAATAAAACAACATTTGACGTCAGTTGTTTGTAAAGACTGACGTTAAAGGTCATATATTTAACGTCAGTTGTCTTAATAAACTGACGTTAAAAGTGTATACGTTTATCCAAAAACATTAATTCCTATAACTATTTATTTAATTGAAGTAAAAATTAAACTTTTAACGTCAGTTGTATTAAACAACCGACGTTAAAAATAAATATTTTTTATTTTAAAAGCAATTTTAACGTCAGTTGTTGAAGACAACTGACGTTAAAAGTGTATAAGTTTCTTGAAAAAAATTCATTCCTTTGACTACTGTGCTAACCCATGCACCTTGAAACTTAATCCTCTCAATGAACATTAAGTTTATAGATAAGTTTTCAAGAAAATCAGAGAGACTCTATTCTCTATATAAAGTTCCATTCTTCCGTATCAGTATGCAAATACACCCTATTCTTTTCCTCTATATTTCGTGCGTTTTATATTCATTCACAATATGGTTCTATCACATTTGAGACTTTTGTTATTTCTTCCTATACCTAGACTTAAAGGTCTCTGTCTTAATGGTCAAAAAACTTCTGAGGTTGAGTAAATCACAAAATATGACTCCCTCGCTTTATTCCATCTCCTCCCCAAGTGACTGTGGATAAAGCACGGATGGAGCATCAAGGACTTCAAATGAGCAGGGAGGGGATCGATGCATCCATTGGAGTTTCTCATGACAGAACTGAGAAGAAATTGATGTTGAAGCAGAAACTTTTTAATATTTTAGTGCTATGTTGCAGAAATTTTTTATCTTTTAATCATGTAATTGTAACTTATGAATCGCTTCAATGAGATACGATTTTATTATACATATAACACTTTTATGTTAAGTGTTTATTTATTTTAATTTTCACAAGAATATGTTTACTAATTCAAGCTAATTAATGAAGATTAAAAATAAACTTGTTTAATATTTACACAAGTTTATTTTTAATCATCATTAAAAATAAACTTGTTTAATATTTACACAAGTTCTTTACACAATTGACGCAAATAGTGATTTAATATTTACAAATTGCCACCACCTCATTTTTAACATCAACTTAATTTATGACTGCCAAGTTCCCGTATATTACATTATTTCCAATATTCATTCTGCACGTTTATAATATATAGAATTATTTACGTCGGCTATTTATTATACTGAAGTAAAAATCACACTTTTAACGTCAGTTGTATAAAAAACTGACGTTAAAAATAAATATTTTTTATTTTAAAAACACTTTTAACGTCAGTTGTATTAAACAACTGACGTTAAAGGTGTATAAGTTTCTGCAAGAACATTCATTCCTTTGACTACTGTGTTACTTACCCATGCACCTTGTAACTTAATCCTCTTAATGAGCATTAAGTTTATAGATAAGTTTTCAAGAAAATCAGAATAGCTTAGTAACTTCATCCCCTGCTCCTATAAATAGCTTCCTTCCATCCTTTTAAATTTCTGCTTCACAATATGGCTCTACCATGGAGATTAACTTCATCACTCTTTCTTCCTATTCCTAGACTCAAAGATCTTTGTCTTAATGGTCAAACAACTTCTGAGGTTGTGTAAATCACATAACATGGGTGATAAGGTTGTGTAAATCACATAATGTGAGTTGCTCACCTTATCATCTTTCCGGAGAATCGGCAGCTACAGCTCCAGAACCTCAGCTTTGGAAGCAAATGACTGTTCCAAGACCATTGCTGAAACAGATCGGGTGCACCATTGCTCAACCACTCTGGAAAACGCAGTCACTCGACTCTCCTCTCTTGCTCACTCGTGAAGGGAACGAAGCCTCAACAAATTTTTAGGGTTTTAAACCCTTTCAATGTAACTTTTTATAGGATTTTAAACCCTTTCAATCTTCTATATCAGTCTGTATTACACTTCATGAATGAGATCTGGTTTGGGTTATTGATTCAACTTATACTTCACACATATATTTTAGTTTTCAAAACAGAAACACAAAACATCAAAGCAATTGTGAAACTGAAACTTTGAGGAAGGCAATGCGGAAGGGTACGTTTACTAGCTAAAAAAAATTATTAAAATAACCTTTAACGTCTGTTGATGTAAGGACTGACGTTAAAAGTGAAGTGACTCACTTTTAACGTCAGTTCAATAAAGAACTGATGTTAAAATGTTCACTTTTAACGTCAGTTGTTTATTGACCTGACGTTAAAAGTGAGTCACTTAACTTTTAACGTCGGTCCTTACAACAACTGAAGTTAAAATTGAATTAATGAAGTCTGATATTTACAAAACTGCCACCACCTCCTTTTTAACGTCTAGCTTTTGGTTAACTGACGTAAACATTTCCCGTCTAATGTATATTTTCCACTAGTGGTTAGACAAGAAAAACAAAAGGGGAAGGAAGGCAGATCTTTAGGTGGTACCATACGATCAGGTAATATGCTTATTTGTTTTTTTTTATTTACTTTCTCATTTAATTTATTTTGTTAATGCATATTAGAGTATAAGCTAACTGTAGTCTAATAATGCAGATGGTCTTGCTTAGTGGACTGATAGTCCTGCACAGCTTGCCAGAAGGGTGAGCATCATTCTTGGATATTTTTCTTGTTCTAACTTACTCATAGGTGCTTTGCATTTGCATACCATTTGCAAGTTTGTACTGTGGGTAAGCATTCTGACTCACCTTGTAACTTGTGGTCACGGTCATGGTAGTCATGGAAACAACCTGTCTGCCTATAGGGTTAAGGTTGCACACATATAACCCTCCCCAGACCCCACCCTAGAATGATGGGATCCTTGCACACAGGGTTGTCCTCTTTGTTACTTCGTGCTCAATGGAAGTTGAGGTAGAATATATTTTGACGCATTTTATAATTTTGTCCTTGCTTAGAACATAATTCGTTTGACTAATAGGCAACTGTACACCAAGTACGCAAACATGTGTATATGTTCTGTTCAAAAATGTTCAGCTACCTAATGGACAGTTCTCAATAGCTAAATTGGTTGGAACTGTTCAGTTTTCCCCTGGTTTCAGCATTAGAAATGTACTTTATGTTCCTGATTTTTCATTCAATCTTATTTCAGTTGCAAAACTCAGTTCTGAACTAAATTGTGCTGTCATTTTCAATGATTCAAAATGTCAAACACAAGATTTGAAAACCAAGAAGATGATTGGTTTGACTACGTTGTTTGAGGGGCTGTACTACTTGGTGATAGAATCCAAAGTTGTTAACTCATGGGTATTAAACATTGTGCTCATTTGTTCTACATATTTTTTTTCTTGGTATCAACATATCAACTGCTATTAAACAAATGACTAGTTTGCTTTATTCACAATGTATTGTATATTTGAAGTATGATAACTGTAACAATGATGGATCATTGCATATTACTGTTATCTTTTATGTGATTGAGTGCCAATGGCATCTTCCAATGTTCCAGTTTAACCTTTATATATAATTTTTAAAACTATGGTTTTCTTATATGTAGATACCCTATCATGACTCGGACTTTGATGAAGGCAGGTCGTCCAATATTCTTCTCACTGTGAATGGTAATATGTTATGAATTTTATCAACAACTAAGGGTACAACATACTTTGATATTATGCTAGCCAGTGTTTTTCCTATAATATTAGACTTGTGTTTATGTGCAAGTGATCTGTGTGTGTATCATTTGCAGGCCGGCAACAAGGATTTTGTGCCATCAGGCAGAAGATGGAAGCCACATGCAGATACTGTTTAGAATTACTAGTGTGTTGGTTAGCTTAATATTTGTTAGTAGTGCGTGCATGTATTGGTTAGCTATAGTTATTGTCTAGTGTAGGTTACCTACTTTATGGTATATGGACTTAGATATTAGAATTAATTGTGTACATGTTACCGTGAATTGTGTAAAGTATATTAATTAATTTGGTTATATTGTTTAATTTGACGTTTGGTTTATATATATATATATATATATATATATATATATATATATATATACATACTTACCAATATTGTATTTAAGCTTTTGTACGTAAATTTAAGGTTTTGTTGAGTTTTTTGAATGCAATGGGTTGTATAAACTATTTAATGTCTTGGTTTTGCCGAGAGCAGGAAAGAAATTTAGAAAAATAATGTGATAATATTTTAAAAAAAAAAAGGAATAGACAACGCTTCTTTAAAGAAGCGCTGTCCAAAGTGAGGAATAGACAGCGCTTCTCTGTAAAAAGCGTTATCTATTCCATAGGCAATGGATAGCGCTTCTTTGAAAAAACACTATCCATTCCTTACTTTAGACAGTGCTTTCTCAAGGAAGCCCTACCTATTCCCACTTTCAGTAGCGCTTTTTTAAATGCTATTGAATCTCTCCCACCTTCAGTAGCGGGTGAATAGATAGCGCTTGGAAGCGCTACTAAAGGCAAAAAAAAATGCTATTAAAGCCATTTTCTGTAGTAGTGGACTATAAACTTGATGTACTTTATTATCTACATTGTCCCAAACAATGTAGATAATATCATGCTCTCCTAAGAAATGATACCATCCAAGTAGAGAATCTCATTCTTTCAAAGGCTTGAAGCTTTCAAATTTTTAACCACTCAAAACTAGGGTTGCTATCCTTCTATACTAGGAGTAACTAGTATGCACTTTTGATACAACATTTGCTTTAAACCATTACCAATCCATATTAGAACATCATTCTTCGAAGAGCAGGGCGATGGCTTGAAACTTTAGGTGCTTATTCTGAAGCATCAACATATTAATTACCCCACGTTCTCATAAATGAAACTTTGAATTTGTTTTTGTATTTGTTGAGTTTTTTTTTTTTTTGGTATGTATATTATATGCATAACATGTGTGTTGAAGCATAGTCCCACATCGGATAATTCTAATAATGTATCCCTACCTTTTTCATATAAAGAGAGTTCACTCTACATGGTTGAACAATCCAAAATATTTCTTGGGCCTATAACTTAGTTTTGGGCTTAAGTTGTTCTAATTAAATTTTTTCTATTTTATTACTTCCTTTGGGCTTCTCTTCAAGGTTTAGTTCATGAGTGCATATACAACAGTGAGGTAATTCTGTTTTAATTATTTCTTCATATTTCTAGCATTTATTTATTTATTTATATGATTTCCTTTATTTTGTGTATTTTGTTTTATTATTTCTTCTTCTTGTTAATTTAAATTTCTTAAGTTGATTCATTTATTTCATTAGTTATATTTTCGTAAGTAGCTTTCCAATAGCTCTTGTCATTGTTTATAATTTGGAATGTCACAAAAGTATTTTTTGAAGATGGTAAGGATGTTCTTTACTCAATTTTTACATCAATAAAAATTAAGTCATTCTTTATACAATAATAAGAATGCACCCCATATAACATTAAAAGGACATGAATTTCCAATGCAGAATATTAAAATATACGTTGTTAAAATAGATTTTTGGTATGTTTGTAGCAAAAATATGATTCTTTTCGTAAAATACTATCCAATCACACTAACATCGTGAAATTAAAATGATTATAAACATTATAAAAAGAAAATTAAGATAAATAAACCCACACTTGTAGTATTCATTACTATTTGTGCATTTACTTAAAATAAATAAATAGCAAGAGTCTTTTGACCATTTAATCATCAAGTGTATAATGCTTGAAGTTTGAAACATGTTTCTACCTATGATGGATGTTAGCAGGGTCTTTGATGCACATTGCACCACAAACGTAATTTTAGTCTCAAACACTATCCTAAATTTGCTCATTGTGTGAAATCAAAATGATTTTGAAGGGATTATTGACTAGTATAATTGATAAATAAACTTTTGCATAAGATGTAAATGTGTAGGCTTTTAATTTGAACTTACATTTTAATTATCCAACTTTTCAAATTAATTGTTATTGCTTCAAAGTAAACTTGTATAAATTCATTTCAATTGTCCATGGGAGCAGCCCTTCATTATCGAATATAGTTGTATAGATCGATTGAGATCATCGGTTATATATATATATATATATATATATATATATATATATATATATATATATATATATATATATATATATATATATATATATATATATATATATATGCTCCATTTGATGTATTATCCAAGAATGTGGTATTAAATGGATCAGAATATTTCTTATATCACGCTTTGACGTCATCGTTGATGATTCCTATCCTAATGCATTTCCTAGACCTTCCAATGGTAATGTTGGTTCGCAATCCAGGTGCAAATAAGGCAATTGATGGAACCAGTCCATATGCTTGTAAGTTGATAATTTGTCTTACCTAGTTTTCTCTATTGTTTTAGAGTAGATTTCTTCAATTAATTAAGTTGAGATTTTGATTCCACAAAAACCTCTACACCCCAATCCATTACTAATAACCAGATCTTGATAAAATGAAAATAGACAAGCATATACTAGTTATTATTATTAACAGAATTCTAGCATCATCTTCTTTTTATACATAATATAATCATTTTCAAATTAGTTACTTAATGGACATGGGAAAATCACAGCAGTACAGCAAAGATTATAGGAAAGCAAAGAACCATTTATTAAAATAGAATACAAAACCGGGGGAAGTTGTTATACTTTCACTTAATTTCCTTCAATGACAACAAAAAAAAAAAATCGCTTTGAATGCCCCATAAATATATCTACAAAACAAACACGACACTTCATGATTGACACTTAGGAAATTAGCAATGTGAGTCTCCATTGAGAGCATAAATGAAATACAAAAGTGTTGAGAATGTCATTAACAGCTTGGTCTCATACCAAGCATTTCACTTAATGTCTTCTCCACAGCACTTGAATTAACCTCATTTCACAGTCCATCATATAAGACAATTTATTATAATGGAATGCCACAACAATCATCAAAACATGTAATAATACTAAAATAATGATGCTTGAATTGCCCAAGAGATGAGTCATAACATGATTAATTCACATTAGCGAGTGTTACATCTCACCGTCCTTGATAGGCATATCGACAATCCGCCATTGGATGTTAATGTCTCGCTGGTGCATGGCCATCTCATACCATCCAAGCTCTACTAGGAGTTTCGTCGTCTCCATAACACTATGCAACTAGGCATTATGTCTCGTCGTCCCGTGTGCAACTCTCATAGGTCAATTCAAGCATCAGTTAGATCCAACAAATCACATCTCTATAACATAAACATACAAATTTATACATTTGAATCTAACCATATACTTAACCATTTCATACACTTACCTCCTGCTGACGGGTGCATCCCCAAGTTAGTGCTATGCCGACCTCAAATGTGACTATAGTTAACTTAAAACATAAAGCTTCAAAAAATTTAAAATTCCCTTTTTATGATTTTTTAGCCTAAGCTCTCATACCAACTTTGTCACGATCTAGAATCGGAGCCATGATCAGTCAGATGGAGGGACCCTAATATTCCTACACAACAAACCAACTAAATCTTACCTGTTGATAATGTCTCAAAAACAGATTCAGTTACAAGAAAAATCAGTTACAAGCATTTTCCCTTTGGTGGCAAAAGCAGTTTTTTCTGTTGGTGGACAAATAGAATTCTGTTTTGACTTGGAGAAAAACTTGGCAGCTGAAGTCCCTTTTTCTCATCTATATATATACATGTGTATGGTAGGATTAAGAGTGTGTAATTGTATTCAACTGTGTAATCTTTCCTTTTCTAAAATCATAGAGAGTTAGGCCTAGATCAAGGAGTTTTGGTGAGAACAAGAGTGGTAGAACTAGGGAGCTTGTGGCTGTGTCTCAGCGGGAAAAACAAGGGCCTAGTGTAGATTCTTGTGAAGTTTGAAGCTTGATCTTGTAACTCTTTCAATCATAGTGAAGACTTTGCTCTCTTCCCGTGGATGTAGGCCACATCGGCTGAACCACGTTATCTCTTGGTGTTGATCTTTCTTTCTTTCTGCCTTACAATTTTCATTTCTGTTCTGCCATATAACTTTCTGTTTCTGCAATTCTGTTTTCTATTCTGTTTCTGTTTGCCTTGTTCCATTGTTGCTGTGATCTTGTTCTTGGTGTGTTTCATTCAGTGATTAGACCACAACAAGTGGCGCCGTCTGTGGGAAGAAAGAAAGAAACTGAAAACTGAAAGAAGAAGCATCTCAGCATGAGTTCAACAAAGTTTGACATCGAAAAGTTCTCTGGCACAAATGACTTTGGATTATGGCGAGTCAAGATGCAGGCAGTGCTTGTTCAACAAGGTCTTGGGGACACTCTCAAGGGTGAGGCAGCTCTATCAAACACTCTCACAACTGCTGAGAAAAGGGAGCTCATAAACAAGGCAAGAAGCATCATCATACTGTGCCTTGGAGACAAACCTTTAAGAGAAGTTGCTAGAGAACCTACTGCAGCTGCTCTATAGCTGAAACTGGAGTCTTTGTATATGACCAAATCCGTGGCAAACAGATTATTCTTGAAGCAACAACTCTTCTCATTCAAGATGAGTGAAGACAAGTCAGTTGCAGAGCAGATTGCAGACTACAACAAGATTCTTGATGATCTTGAGAATCTTGAAGTTCAGATGGATGATGAGGATAAGGCACTGATCCTGCTGAGTGCATTGCCAAGTTCCTATGAACACTTCAAGGATGCGATTTTGTTTGGAAGAGATCAAACAATCACTCTTGATGAGGTACAATCATCCATAAGGACAAAAGAATTCCAAAAGAAACGAGAAGCAAGAGCGAGAAGGCAATGCGGAGAAGGCCGGAGTGTCATGAGAGGAAGACATGAAAAGAGAAGTGCAAAACCAGGAAAGCACGGATCAAAGTCTAGGAATCAAGATAAGTCCAAGTACAAATGCTTCCACTGCCACAAGAAGGGTCATTTCAAAGGGAGTGCCACTGAGAGGAAGAATAAAGGTTTTAAGACAGGCCAACAAACTGGTGATGCAGCAATTGTCTCATCGGGCTATGAGTCATCGGGGTATGAATCTGCAGAAGCCTTAGTCTTTGTCAAATTCAGCATCGAGAAAAAGGATTGGGTGCTTTGGATTAAGGGTGCACCTATCATATGTGTCCAAGAAAGGACTATTTCGAGTCTTTAAATCTTCAAGATGGTGGAGTTGTCTTGCTGGGAAACAAACAAGCCCTGCAAGGTTCAGGGAGAAGGCACAATCAGATTGAAGATGTATAATGGACAAGAGACCATAATCACAGGGGTCAGGTATGTACCAGAATTGAAGAGAAATTTACTTTCCATAAGCATGTTTGACAACTTAGGTCACATAACTAACATTGAACATGGTATGCTTAAAGTTTCTGTGAACAACAAAGTAATAATTAAAGGCATCAAGAGGAATGGTCTCTATATCTTAGATGGATCTACTGTAATAGCCTAAGCCTCAGTAGCTAGTCAGATCCCTTTAGATAAAACCAGATTATGGCACATGAGGCTTGGCCATGTTAGTGAGAAAGGTCTAAAAGAATTATGCAAACAGAACCTCTTAAACCATGATGAAATAGGTAACTTAGACTTCTGTGATCACTGCATTCTAGGCAAGGCTCATAGGGTTAGTTTCAATACTGCACAGCACACCACTAAATCCATATTTGAATATGCTCACTCAGATTTATGGGGGCCAGCTAGAACCATGACTCATGGAGGTGGTTATTACTTTCTAACTATCATTGATGATTATTCTAGGAGAGTATGGATTTATATACTTAAGAACAAGAATGAAACCTTTGAGAAATTCAAAGACTGGTATGCTGAAATAGAAACTAAAACTGGAACCAAACTTAAGTGTTTAAGGACTGACAATGGCCTGGAATATCTTTCAGAGCAGTTTAACAACTTTTGCAGGAAGTTAGGAATTAGAAGGCATAGAACAGTTGCAGGTACTCCACAGCAGAATGGCTTGGCCGAAAGAATGAATAGAACAATTTTTCAAAGAGTAAGATGCATGATATTGAGTGCTGGTCTTCCAAAAGGTTTCTGGGGAGATGTTGCTGTAACAGCAGTGTATCTCATCAATAGATGTCCATCATCGGCTATAGGGTTCAAAACTCCAATAGAAATTTGGAGAGGCAAACCTGCAGACTACTCCAAGCTAAGGATTTTTGGTGCTTTGGCCTTTGCACGTGTTAAACAAGACAAGCTTGCTGCCAGAGCAACAAGATGTGTGTTCATTGGTTATCCCACTGGTGTTAAAGGCTACAAACTGTGGAGACTAGATCCGGGAGAACCAAAATGTATAATCAGCAGAGATGTAGTCTTTGATGAGACTAGAATGGCTATGCTGTCAAAGGATAAGCCAGACACTCCAACAAATGCTCCAGAGACCTCTCAATTTGAGGTGGAGCTGTCACCAACAAGAAAGCAGAATGTAGCAGCACAAGATGAAACACAACCTGGGGATCAACAACAATCCCAACCAGCTACAAGTGACTACAACCTTGTCAGAGACAGAGCAAGGAGAAATATAGTCCCTCCAAAGAGATATGCTCAAGCAGACCTCATATGCTATGCCTTGAGCATAGGAGAAGAAGGTCAAGACTGTGAGCCCAACAACTTCACTGAAGCAGTCAAAGACAGATGCAAGAAGGAATGGATGAAAGCAATGGAAGAGGAAATGAAATCTCTTGAACAAAACAACACCTGGACTCTAGTTGATCCACCTAAAGGACAAAGGATTGTAGGTTGCAAGTGGATCTTCAAGAGAAAGGAAGATGCTCAATGCAACAACAGTATCAGATTCAAAGCAAGGGTTGTGGCAAAAGGGTTTTCTCAAGTTGAGGGCATAGACTACAATGAGATCTTCTCACCAGTAGTCAAACATTGCTCAATAAGGATTCTTCTTGCTTTAACCACTCAATTTGATCTTGAACTAGAACAGCTAGATGTCAAGACTGCTTTCCTTCATGGAAATTTAGAAGAAACCTTCTATATGCATCAACCCGAGGACTTTGTTAAAGACAAAAACAAGGTCTGCTTGTTAAAGAAGTCCTTATATGGTCTTAAGCAAAGTCCTAGGCAATGGAATAAAAGATTTGACAGTTTCATGATGCAGATTGGTTTCCAAAGATGCAACTATGACAGTTGTGTATATTTCCTAAAGGAAAATGCAGAAGTGATAATATATCTATTGTTATATGTTGATGACATTCTTCTTGAAGGATCTAAGAAGTCTGAAATTCAAAGGATCAAGGCTGAGCTGAAATCAGAATTTGATATGAAGGAGCTTGGAGAAGCCAAGAGGATCCTTGGAATGGATATATGCAGAAACAGGAAATCTGGAGAGTCAGCTTTGTCTCAAAGAAGGCTACATACAAAAGGTAGTAAGAAGGTTCAGAATGCATGAATCAAAACCAGTTGGTACACCTCTAGGTCAACTTGACAAACTCTCAGCAAAGCAAGGGCCAACCTCAGAAGAAGAAAAGCAGAAAATGGCATTGATTCCATATGCAAATGCTGTTGGTAGTATCATGTATGGAATGGTGTGTTGCAGGCCAGATTTAGCTTATGCAGTGAATGTGATGAGCAGATTTATGGCTGATCCTGGTTTACCTCATTGGCAAGCAATGAAGTGGATTCTAAGATACCTAAATGGCTCCCAGAAATCTGGTCCTCAGTTTAAAAGACACCATCATGCTCAAGATACCATCATAGGGTATGTGGATTCAGATTATGCTGGAAATGTTGATACCCGAAAGTCACTATCTGGCTATGTTTTTACCATGTTTGGAACTGCTATATGTTGGAAGTCAGTTCTGCAGTCAGTGGTAGCCTTATCAACAACACAAGCAGAGTTCATAGCCCTTACTGAAGGAGTCAAAGAAGCAATGTGGCTCAAGGGGATTATTGGTGAACTTGGAGTTCCACAAAACTGTGTTACAATTTATAGTGACAGCCAAAGTGCCATTCACTTATCCAAACATCAGGTTTACCATGACAAATCCAAACACATTGACATTAAATTACATTTCATCAGGGATGCAATTGAGGCAAAGGAGATTGCTGTTGAGAAGGTTCCAACAGAAGAAAATCCAGCTGATGCCTTAACCAAATCCCTACCTCTAACCAAGTTCAAGCATAGCTTGGACTTGATTAGTTTTTCAGAAACATAAGGTCAGGCAAGGGAGCAAAGCTGGAACCATGATTGAAGGGTTTTAGAGACAAGGTGGAGATTTGTTGATAATGTCTCAAAAACAGATTCAATTACAAGAAAAATCAGTTACAAGCATTTTCCCTTTGGCGGCAAAAGCAATTTTTTCTGTTGGTGCACAAACAGAATTCTGTTTTGACTTGGAGAAAAACTTGGCAGCTGAAGTCCCTTTTTCTCATCTATATATATACATGTGTATGGTAGGATTAAGAGTGTGTAATTGTATTCAACTGTGTAATCTTTCCTTTTCTAAAATCATAGAGAGTTAGGCCTAGATCAAGGAGTTTTGGTGAGAACAAGAGTGGTAGAACTAGGGAGCTTGTGGCTGTGTCTCAGCAGGAAAAACAAGGGCCTAGTGTAGATTCTTGTGAAGTTTGAAGCTTGATCTTGTAACTCTTTCAATCATAGTGAAGACTTTGCTCTCTTCCCGTGGATGTAGGCCACATCGGCTGAACCACGTTATCTCTTGGTGTTGATCTTTCTTTCTTTCTGCCTTACAATTTTCATTTCTGTTCTGCCATATAACTTTCTGTTTCTGCAATTCTGTTTTCTATTCTGTTTCTGTTTGCCTTGTTCCATTGTTGCTGTGATCTTGTTCTTGGTGTGTTTCATTCAGTGATTAGACCACAACAATACCCAAATTATAAATTAAAAAAAGGAACCCTCATCGTCACTTTCTAAAGTTCTTAAAAAAAAGACTTTACAACAATATTCACAAGACAACTCTTTGAGACCAGCTCCATAACAAAGTAAAAGGTCAAGTACATTTCAAAAAAAAAAAGTCGAACTATGAACAAAAGAATTATACAAAATCAAGGTTAAGACAGTTTGTGTGGCTGAGGCATAGCACTAGAAATCACATTCAAGGTGTCAAAGCAACTCAGAATGATCCAACAACCCCTACACCAACATCTACGACACTAAGGGAGTTAGTTGCATAAACTCAGTAAGGCATGAATTAAACACATAACATAGACATAAACAATGTGTATATAGAACAAGAATACATGGTTCAATTAGGATATGCACGAGTTCCTTATAACGGGTCCTATCTCCAATTCGTACATTACTTATACAATTATGAATAATTCACCCATGCCAATCCCATATCTCATAGATTCTCATGAATATATGCATCATCGCTTTTCAATTCAACTAGTTGACTAACATGAGAAATCCATCATAATCCATTATATTATTTATATCAATAACAAAAATTCCACCACATGAAAATCAATGCTTTCTTCAATCACTCATAACATCAATATCATCATCTTTAATAATTCCCCGTCATCAATGTTTCGGAGCAATAGAATGCAATATGTCGATATAGGCATGCTCAACATTTATGATTTATCATAGATTTTTATCCTTACTTCAATACATTATTAAGTAGACTATGCATCCCAAAATGGAGCATCATAAATACACTAGTACATCCTAGGTACAATATTCATCCCAATCTGGAGCATCATATATACACTACATTATATCTAACTCTTCATATAATAAATACACTCTTTATTATTATTATTATTATTATTATTATTATTATACATATAAAAGTATAGTAGTGTGGAGGCATTTTTCCCGCTCAAATTGAGGGCATTATTGGCATTTCGACATTCATATTTTATTTTCATTTTTTTAATTATTATTAGGATAATTACTACTATTAATGCTATTAATTAATAATTGATAAATAATTTTTTTAAAATAAAAGAATAATACTCTCAACAATGAACAACTAAACCATTTTAAAGAATTTTCCTTACCTATGCACATTTCAAATTGTATTAAATGAGACTCTTAGATAAACAAAAAAAAAAAGAAAAGATAGTTTTAAATATTGCTTTGATTAATATTGCATTTACTGTGGATGATATTTTTCAAAATCTCCCTCCATTGAGATTGATGCAACACTGTAGAAACCTTTCCTAATCCACTGTTGATCTTTCCTCTCTCTTTATTGTTTATTGTCCTGTATTGTATTATATATATTTTTTTGATGAATTAAGCTTCAAAACAGACCATTAATTATGTGCTTCTTTTTACTATGTCATCAGCACCATGAGAGAGATCGGAAAGTCTCAGCCAGAGTACCTGCAGTTTTTGTTTTTGCCGTTTGAGGAGTTTGGTTTGTCAAAATACCTGCTCTTATAATCACCCTATGGTGGAAGAGTACGTTCGTTAAAATTTTGAAAATTTAATTCCATGACAACTTTCTACTCAATAGTTTTTGAAATCATTGCATGATATCTTCTCTAATGAACTTACTTAATTTTGTAATATGCCTTGCAGTGTTCCTCAAGTTAACTTGATGGACATGGACTTTGAAGTTTTCCCACCAAAGAATCCAGTTAATTTACTGGCACTACAAAAAAACATCTGTTTAGTGACCATAATATTCGGTCGCTAAACAGTGTAAATCGGTCGCTATTTAATTTAGCGACCGAATTAGCGACCGAATTAATGGTGGTGGCTGAATACCTGATCGCTAAGGTTTTAGCGACCGAATTAATATTTCGGTTGCTAATTGGCGACCGAATTTACAGTCGCTAAATAATAATAAACGGTCGCTATTAGGTTGGTCGCATTTTTTGGATAACCATTTCTAGTTCGGTCGCTAATTTTGGTTACTGTTAACCTATATTAGCGACGGATTTTCAGCCGCTATACCTCATCTGTAAATGTTAAATAAAGTTTAGCGACCGAATTATTGGTTTCTAATTCGGTCGCTAAACTGGTTATTATTAAAAAAAATATTTTTAATTTTTAAAATAATTTTTTTTTCTGATTTTCTTTAAACGTTAGCAAAATTACTAATAAAACACACCAAATTACTTATGAAATATACAATCATAAGAAATAATAAATATATATAAAAAGAATAATCCAAAATGTCGTACAAGAATCGTTTAAAGTCAAAAATATGGAAAAAAATCAGTCATGATGAGGGGGAGATGGAGGAATCCAATCATCCTCGGCGTCCGTACCACCGGCGTCGCGCTAGTTGATCGTCCTCTCGGAGTAGCAACATCGATGGTCAGGCGGCGGAAGCGGAGGAGCGGCAGCGGCGCACAACCGCCGAGAATCATCTCGAGCAAATCGAGTCTGGATCCTCATCTGCTCCAACACCAGCCGCGCATGATGTCTGCCTCGCTGATGCTGCTCGCTTTGCATCATTTCTTGGTGTGCCTGAGCCAACTGTGCAATCTGGTTCGCCATCTGTTGCTCTCTCTCGCTCTTCTCCCGAAGCTCCGCGTTCAGCTGCGTGATGGTGTCCTGCATTTGGTGAAACTGCTCCTGAGGGACGGTATCGGCGTAGGAAGGAGCAGGCGTGCCGGACGATGAAGCGATAAACTCGCCTCCCAGGTGCCTGAGGCCATACACGTGTCCCTTCTTGTTCCTGCCCCCGACGACCTCCAAATAAATGGCATTATCGTCGATGGAGACAGGAGAGTAGGGCCCATCACCAGTCAAAGCCTCATCTTGTGACTGTGAGGCACGTGATATGGCATCGTCCTTCTTCTCGTTGAAGCCCACCTACAAAGTATAGTTGAAGAGATTTAGTTAAAATTATATCTAATATTAACAAATCATTTATAATAAATTACAAGTAAACACTAAATTATTTTTTTGCTTACAGCATAGTTACGGGCCTTGTCGTTGACCCATGTCCCCGACTTCAACTTCTTCATCCTCTCCACCAACGCCATAGCAGTGGGGGCCCGCTGTTTCTGTATATTAAGAATAATTAAAAATGAAAACTAATTAATTAAATAGTATATTAAGTCAAAAGTTTAATGTATTACCAGCTCGTCGTAGTGGGTGGCGGCTGATTTAGACCCACCGATCCAAGCACATGCGCCACCATCAGAAGCTCGATTACGCCGAGCTGTGGCCTGGATCTCCTGGAACTTCTCAGTAGCCCAGTACTGGTCCAGCTGCCTCCTGATCTCAGGATCCACCCACCTCCCCTTATTCTAACCCTTCCTCAGCTTGTTCGTCAGATTCTTCATGACCAGCGAGCATTTATGCTCAAATATGTCCCTGACGAGAGCCTCTAAAGCTAAGTCCCACCTATACTCTTTCTGCAACTTACCGTTGTTAGGAAATTCGTGTGTACATATATATAATGTAAATTTAATGTAAATAACTTAATAAATTGTTACCTTAAACTCTAGAAATAATTGATCCCTATGGCCCTCTGGGATGGCCTTCCATGTAGGCCATGGACCATCAAACTTGCGTCGCAGGATCTTCGATATCGAATCAGAAGGGCCCTTCGCGGGCAGAAAGCTGCAGCAAAATTAGAGCATTAATAAATGTTATAAATAAATTAAAAAAACAAGTAAATAGAAATTAAAGATACTTTATATATATATATTAAAAAATTAAATTAGCATACTCGTTATCCCCCCTGGGGATAAGAAGAATCCTCCTATCGGATGGACCACGACTCTCCTATCCCGATGATGATGATGGTCCTGTCGTCGTAGGTGTGGATGATGAGGGTGCAGCCTGTGTCCCGACCACATGAGGCTGGGTAGGGGGTTCATCTCCATCACCCTGAGGTGCCCCGTCCACAGAGGTGCTGGTAGGGTGGTCTCGATCTGAAGGCCGTGGGTCGGCCGATGAAGGGACTCTCGCAGTACGACCTCCACGACGACCTCCACGACGACCCCTACCTCTAGAGGAATCTGCCATCTGTGAAAAAAATGAAAAGATGATTACACAACAGTGTAAATAATACAAAAATAAATTACCTAAGTAGAATGACATTTACACAATTATGACATAAATAAATTACCTAAGTAGAATCTCCGTCACTAAATTCACCCTCACTCTCATCAGTATCACTTGATCGGAATGTACCTTCGCTAGATTCTTCCAACTCGGATTTATCCATTAACTCTCTTTTAACTTCTTCCCCATTTCCGGAAATGTCCGCCAGAGAATTAACAATAATGTCCGGCGTAATTTGCAACGGTACGTGGGGTCTTGAAAACTCATCATCTTGGTACAAAGCATCTTTTTCAGGCTGGTTGATTACATTATCAGTAATTATACTACGAGCCTTTATCTTAATAACACCCAACCAGCCATGATGTTCTTCGGGATATGGCGAGTAATAAACCTGCTCTGCCTGTTGTGAAAAAATGAATGGGTCGTACGCCTTATTATACCTTCGAGACAGCCTAACTTGAACAATACCATATTTTTTATCTATTTTTGTCCCTACGTCAAGAGTAGGATCAAACCAATCACACTTGAAGATAACTAACTTCATCACGGGGAAACCGGTATAATCGAGTTCAAGGATGTCAGTTAGAACCCCATAGAAATCATCATCTACATTGCCATCAGTGGCTCGCACACAAACACCATAGTTACACGTCTGCATTCCTTCATTCCATGTTTTTGTGTTAAATTTATATCCATTTACAATATAAGTATTCCATGATGTAACCCATCTGTTAGGCCCCCATGCCAAATTTGTCAACAATGGATTTTGAACATTGTTTTCTGGATCTAGTACCTAAAAAATAAAATATTATATTATTCTTATACATGTTATATATTTAAGGAGATAAAATGTATTTCAACAAATGAAGATGCTTAACCTACATATTTGTTGAACCACGTAGCAAAGTGAGAAGTAATTTCTCAATCAACCTAATCGTTTGAAATGTCAGGTTGGAGATCCCTTAGAAAATTGTCGTACATCCTACATATGGGAGATTAACAGCAGAATGATTAATAATCATAAATGTCAATTGAAGTTATAAAACACATTGTAGAAACTTACTCTAAATATGGCGCAACCTCTTCACAATTTTGAAGGATATACAGATGAGCAGCATTAATGTCACGCTGCTCCAAGAAATATCCTTTTGATTTGCCACTAAATATGCCCGGATAGTTGAATATTGATATAGGAGGACTAGTTGAACTTCCTTCGCCCGAATCAATGTTTCTAGGCATCCTTGTCCTTCTCGTGTTAACTTCGTCCGGATAGAAATAAGAGGCAAAAGTGGAAGTCTCCTCTACTAAGTATGCTTCACAAATGGAACCCTCCACTCGTGCCTTGTTCTTGACTTTGTGTTTAAGGGAGTACAGGAACCTATTACAGAGGGATACATACAAATAATTACTAGTTTTAGGGAAAGCTAAACTACGCTCTCGTGTTCGTGAATTTCATATGTATTAAGTAAAATAGTTGATGTTGTTTACCTCTCAAATGGATAGATCCAACGGTATTGGACTGGGCCACCAACTCTTTCTTCGTAAGGTAGATAAGCTGGCAGGTGTTCCATGGAATCAAAGAAACTCGACGGGAAGATTTGCTCCAGCTTACATAACAAAACAGGTATCTTGACTTCCATATCCTTTAATTGATTCACATTTAGTGTTGTCGATGTAAGCTCCCTGAAAAAGTGGCTAAGCTCAACAAGTGGGTTCCAAATTTGCTTGAATGCGTCGAACGCAATTGGAAGCAACCGTTGCATGAACACGTGGCAATCATGACTCTTCATTCCATCTAACTTTGCTTCCTTAATGTCAACACATCTACCCAGATTGGAAGCATACCCATCTGGTAACTTTAGTTCTTTAACCCACTTACAGAGGACCACTTTTTGTGCTTTGCTTAGTGTATAACTTGCCTTCGGTTTGATAAGTCTGCCACGACCACCGTCCTGCAACTCAAGCTCCTTCCGATTACAAATGTCATCCAGATCCAATCGGGCTTTATTTGTATCCTTTGTCCTTCCCTTGATGTCCATCACAGTGTCAAACACATTCAAAAACACATTCCTCTCAGTATGCATGACATCAATGTTGTGACGGAGTAGCTACGTCCTCCAATACGGCAACCTCCAAAATATACTTTGTTTTGTCCAATTATGGTTGATGCCATAATCAGGAATATGTTCTCCTCGGGTTTCATGGACGAGCGGTAAGTACTGTACTCTATGCCATACATTAGGACCAGTCAAACATGGTGGAGGCGGTGTTGTCTCCGCACAACGCTTCTTGAATGCATTCTTGTTCCGCCTATAAGGATGATCTTTTGGAAGGAATTGACGATGACAATCAAAATATGAGATCTTTCGACTGTTTTTAAGAGTGAATGCCTTCGATCGCTCCATACATATTGGGCATCCAAGCTTCCCCGCGGTCATCCAACCCGACATCATCCCATAAGCAGGAAAGTCGTTGATCGTCCACATTAAAGCTGCTTTCATGATGAAATTCTACCTCAAAGATACATCATATGTCAACACACCATCATTCCACAGCATTGTCAACTCATCTATCAGCGGCTGCAAGAACACATCAATCTTATCTTTTGGATTAGACGGACCCGGAATTATGACTGTTAGGAACATAAACTCCCGCTTCATGTACATCCTCGGGGGAAGATTGTACGGAGTCAGGATAACCGGCCAACAAGAGTATGCTTTTCCAGACTTCCCAAAAGGATTAAATCCATCAGTAGATAACCCCAATCGGACATTACGAGGGTCCTGCGAAAATGCCATATGAACCCTATCAAAATGCTTCCAAGCTTCTCCGTCAGATGGATGACACAAGATATCTTGCTCCCTCTCATGCTCACTATGCCACCTCATGTGAGCTGCAGTGGCTATCGAAGAGTACAATCTTGTAAGTCTTGGCACGAGCGGAAAGTACCACATCTTTTTTAGCGACCTCTTCTTCTCAATGCCCATCCTAGTGGTTGTCTTATACCGATCCGCACCACAAAATAGACAACATGTTATGCTTTCCGCTGAATCATCCTTATAGTACAACATACATCCATTCGGGTAACAATCAATTTTCAAACACCCCAGACCCAAATTTTCCACAGACTTCTTAGCATGATAAAAACTAGTAGGCATTCGATTGTCTTCTGGCAACGCCTTGGACACTGACCTGGTGAGGCGATTAAAACAGCCTTCTTGCATATTGTAGTCAGATTTGATACTTAACCATTCCATGCACATCGACAACTCAGTGTACTCCCGACATCCTTCTCACAATGGAGATCGTGCAACACTCAACATATCATAGAATCTTTGAGCTTCGGGATTCGGATTCTCCTCTATGTATTGGGAACCCATTCCACCATCTTCTCCCCCATCTTATTCTAGTACAACACCAACCGATGGTCCAGCATGATCCATTATCATCTGCTCGTATGGATTCAATTCTTCCCTCTGGTCACCACTTCCATAGTACGAACCTTCAACCACAATCGGGTTTAAGTCGGGCAATGTCTCACCATGGTTACTCCACCAATAGTAATCAGGCATGAAGCACTTCTCATAAAGATCGGCTACAACTCCATCCACGCTTTTGAAAGATTGACACTTGCATCTTTTGCAAGGACACCTCAATTGATCACCGCCCAGCCGTATAAATCTCTCCTGGCTAACAACAAACTCTATAAACTCACCCACTCCAACTCTATACTCTTCCCTAAGACGTTTATTCCGATCCAACCTACGATACATCCATTTCCGATTCTCCGGAATATCCATTGCTGGCAATTAAATTGCCTGACCAATCCTACAATAACTCTTATATATTACGGTGCATTCCAAAAACTCCATCAATCTCGTTCTTATGACAAGGTATGAACCTATCCCATTCGAGAAGAAACCTTTGCCACACTCGGCTACTAATAGTTATTCCCATATTCAAATACCTTATACTTGACAAACTTTTGACAGCATTTCCCATCGGTCTCCAAGTTACACGACTCGAGCACAGTCAGAATTATCGCGATCAAGTATGCACCAGGAGAACAAAAGGAAATGCATCAGACCGAGATTTCAACAAGTATATAAGGCATTTGAACATTGAAATGACTATTGTACGAGTGTGAAAAAGGTTTTTTCCCAAACTGTCCCACTTGGACAATTCAAGATTCAATACAATGAGCATGCATACCTTGATAAGTTACGCATGCTCATTAATATTGAATCTCAAATAGGAAACTAAGGCTTTCGTAAATTAATTATTAACTCTAACAGAAAATAAAACCATTAACCTATAAATATTGCAACATTGTTGAGCTTATATAAATTGCAGCGTAAATCAATACAAACTTAGATTAAATATTGTAGCAAACATCCTATTGAGCTCCGGTCTCCACTAACAAGTAGCGATTAATTGTCAAACACATGCATAATTTCTCAATTATCAACACACAATCAGCATCCCGCCTTTCGGGACAGGATCACATCCTATTGAGCTCCGCTCTCCACTAACAAACAACACATATTGACAAACACATGCATAAACATTAAATTATCAGCATACAATCGACAAGATCACATCCTATTGAGCTCCGCTCTCCACTAACAAACAACACATATTGACAAACACATGCATAAACATTAAATTATCAGCATACAATCAGACAAGATCGCATCCTATTGAGCTCAACTCTCCACTACCAAACAACACGATAATTCACATAATACATTACACCGAGTGTTCAGAGAACTTACCTGAGAGAGAAAACACAACCGATCAAGGATAAGGGGAGGAGCCGGAGCCAACAGAGAGTAGAAGAATATGACAACAAGGACCTATCGTGCATAAATGCAATTAGTCATTTCAAATCAAATCACTATTCTATATATACAGAATCCAGTACAACTATTTATAAGACTAGAAACACATAAATTAATATAAAATAGAATCAACAATATACGGTTACAAATATAGAACAACTTACAACTTCCCTTCTTCTTTATAATCTCCTCCCCATCTCCTTTATTTCAGAAGAAGAGGAAACAAAGGGAGAAAAGTACTAAGGAACCTTTTCTCTCCCAAAACCTAAGTCTTGGAAGATGAGGTAAGGGTTTAAATCTTAAATTACAAATTCCATTTGTTTGTGGTTTGTCATATTTGCATGTCTGAGAACTCAAAACAAAATTCAAAACACAAAATTTAAGCTTTAATCAGTGACAAAAACGTAACTATAATAAACTAAACTAAAAAAAAAAAGAATGTTTCAAACGCTTTTTGGATGGGCAAAGCAAGTGTCACGATTCATGAAATCATCCAGACCTGGACTCTACTCTGGTGTTTGTACAAACACATAAAACTCACCCAGGATAATTGTTCTCTCTCACTTTTAACTCTCGAACTCACACAGCACTTATAAAGGAAGAGAATAAAATTTATGTTCTCATATTCTTGATTCATTCCATCATCAAATTGCCAACGTACAACCATGGGCTTTTATAGGCAACACTTCATAATAAACTATTAAAATATAAACAAACTTAATTGATAAGAAAGGCTTAGGCGGTGGCACACAAAATATGACTATTCTACATGAATCATGATAACGATGCAAGTAGATAATGAGCTGTAAAAAGTTCCTTGTTTACTATGCATTGCGGCAGGTAGACTTCAATTTGGACTAATATGACTTGTGTTAATTGTTGGTGATTAAAAAAAGGCTTGATTTAATTATATCAGCTCTATAATGTGACATCGGGATTGGGTTTTCTTTTATGTTATGTTTTGTTATGTTTTATTTCGAACTTATGTTATTTTCCGCATTGAGATGTTGTTACAATGTGGTACTTTCTATCCAGTTTTTATTTTATGAAATAAATGCATGTTTTTATTTTATACCTTTTATTTAAATGTTTTATAAATACATATGGGGTATAGGGTGTCACAGTGGCGGGCGGTTGTGTATGGGTGGCAAATGAGATGAGAGAGATTCCAAAATACCTGCTATTTCATCTGGATCATTTTTCTTTTCTTTGTTCATCTTTTTTACAAAACAAGGATATATAGAGATGCATAGAAAAAAAATTAAACAAATAACAAATGATTATTCTAATAAATGAGATTAGGCATCACAAATGCCAAATTATAAAAAAAATTAAAAAAATGCTCAAAAGCATACTATTAATGGTTTGTACAATTTTCAACTTTAGTTACAATTAATGAATTTATTTTGTAATTTTATTTCAGTTGTGACATTTTTTTGTAACTTTTGAAAGCCATAAAAACACTCATGAATGCAGGAATCTTGCCAAAGTTTAGTGGAGCAAGTATGAGGTTGGTTCCACCTAGACTTAGAGTTAAATTTTAGATATTGATAAATTTTTCCTAGTCTAGTTGTCGCCCAATTAATAAATGAATTGTAAAGGTGAAACAACATACATTATTAAAATAAATAAAAATAAATAAATTTATATTTAATCAAATATAAATTACCTAAGCGACAAAATCTACCAAGGTGAATTTTGTCATGTACTATGTTAAATTGTTATACCTAGATAATTTATCTCATGAATATCTAGTGGTAAAGCATGTGCTCACGAAAAAATAATCAATGAAGCATAAAAAATAATAAGAAAACGTATGATTATATTTCCCTGAATCAATAGTAAATTATCAAACATCAAATGTGTCCATGATAGGAAATCACAATTTATATCCAACTACTATCAGCAACCCTCGAATAAATTCTAAGCATGAGAAAAATAAGATTGAACACATGGAACGTTTAATTATATCAATCGAGAGGAACACAAATTCAGTAAGTGTTAAATTCTAATATTGAGTAACAACAAGCCAACATAGCATACCAAAATAATAAGGGTTTCATCATCCCCATTGTACAAGAAAATCTAAATAGAAAAACTCATAGGTAGCATCAGTACTACCCTCCTCACGCTGTGTGGGCATCCCTTAGAGATTTTTTTGTTTGAAAAGAATAATTTAGGGTGATGATGCCCTAGTTTAAGGTAGGGAAAACCCTCGGGCTCTATGATACAAAGGGATTTACATTTACCTTCCTCAATGAGACTAGTGGGGGCTCGAACTCACGACCTGTCAGATACGAGATTATGTCATGCTAGCTCTACTAGACCAACCACTTGGGGTTCCTAATAGATTAATTTTGTTCTAGGTCTCTAACTCATTGGTTGTATGATAAGATCAATTTAGATTTAGCTCTAATGCTTTGTGATTTCTGCAAACACAAACATGAAAACCTCCCAGTCACCACTGGGTTCACACCACTGTGTTCACACCATCACAGACCACATCAGACACAGCTTCTCCCATTCATTTATATAAACACAAACATGAAAACATTTGTGAATGATAAAGAAGTATTTAAAATCTGACATATGTAAAAACAAAAATTAAACATCAAAATCCAACCACAAACCACATAGCAAAAGAAAAACACACAGAGTTTTCAACAACAAATTTGTTACCTGTATTTTGTGAATCCGCCGACAGCTAACGTATCTCCCCAGTCCCCAAGCGAATGGATGAGAGAGACCATAGAAACAGATAGAGAGAGAGAAGCAGAGTGAGACAAAGAGAGATGTGAGAGAAACAAACAGAGAGAGAAAGATGGAGTAAAGGAGAGCTTACCTGAGCAGAGGGGATGATGGTGGTGACAGGAGGTGTCTTGTGGTGGCCGGAGCGCGCGGCTAGGAAGAGAGAAACAGTGAGAGAGAGATATGCGCCGAGTAAAATGAGGAAGAAGGAGGTTCTGTCGAATTTAGGGATTTCAGTTTTAGCGACCGAATTAGTTCGGTCGCTAATTCGGTCGCTAATATGGTTAGTTTGAATTTGAATTTATAATTTTAGCGACCGATTTAAATTTTGGTCGCTAACACACGCTGTTTTAATTTTTTACGCGCCGTTTAGCGACCGAATTAATATCGGTCACAAATATAAATAAAGTTTGAAGTATGATTTCATAAATTTAGCGACGGATTTTTAAATCGGTCGCTAATATAAATAAAGTTTGACCGTTGCATTTAAATCGGTTGCCATTTCGGTCGCTAAAAATTCACAAATTCCTGACTTTTACTTTCCTTCGTTTAGCGACCGATATAGCGATCGATATCTCTGCTACGCTCTATTTCGGTCGCTATTTCGGTCGTAGAATCAACTCTCACCAGTGTTTCATGTAGATCCTACAATCGGCCGCTATTTCGGTCGCAAAAAGCAACCAAAAAATTCGGTCACTATTTTCGGTCGCTAAATGACCTTTTTTTGTAGTGTGGCAAACAAGGATATATTTCGAAACAACATATTCTCTCAAAAGGAACCAATGAACTTTAACATAGTTGTATTGGTCGAGGGAGAAAAGAAAGAATCTGGTAAATTGTTTATTCAAGATCAACGATTAGTAGATAACCCTTATCTTCTAATGAATGATCAATGTAACATCCTATTTTCTTAACAAGCAGTAAGGTGTGAGTTAAGTTTTTCCAAGAATTTGATTACATTCTTTATGATATGATAAAGATTTGGTCTAAATTTGAGTGGATTTGACCTTGGAACGGGTTCAGAATGTGAAGAAAGACGAGAGAACGGGTCAGAATCAACACAAAACGCTTTGATGTTGCAACACCCAATGCTCAAGTATTGAAGTCAACGCTCGAGCGTGGGAAAGGTGCACGTCTAAGCATGGAAAGTGTATGCGTGGAAGGACATGTGTCATGTTACATGTACACGTGTTAGGACAAGGCGGTTACTTCGGGAGGAAGAACGCTCCACGCTCAAGCGTGGGGGAGTAGCACACTTAAAGTGCTCAGGGAAGTGATAAAATGTGAAACTTTCTCTTCATTTTCACTTTTCACCATTTCTTCATCTCACCTAGCAGAAAGACGCAGAGACAAGGGGCCAGAGGATATTGGCAAGCTTTCTAAGGTTGATTCAAGCGCATTCAAGCATTGAAACGTAAATCCGATCGTGTCATTGTGTTTGTATCTTCGCTCTCTTCGATTTTGACCAATCGTTTCTTAAATTCACCAAAGGCAAGCTTAAGTTTCTTATAAATTGGCATGTCGGTATTGTCGACATCGACGTGCTTAAGTTGGTCTTTGTTTGATTCTTAGACTCGATCCTCGTTTCGATTTGTTATAGGGTTAACCATATCTTATACGTGTTGTTTACTTGATTATGGCAAAGTTTGAAGCTATCAACGTACCCGTAGTATTCGTGGCAGATTCGAGTTCATTTAAAGATGATCTTATTTGAGACACCTTGATGTTCCATTACCGATAAGCCTAGTTAACTAAAATTTAATCGCGATATAAGCGTTAAACATCCATAACATAAAAGCAAAGATATTAAAAACTTAAACATAAAAGACATGAACATAATCATCACACCATATATATATATATATATATATATATATATATATATATATATATATATATATAAACATATATATACATCATCTGCCTAAGGTTCCCCATCAATAAGGCCCCACACGATACAAACCGACATCAAAAATTGAAAATACATCATCTCTCAAAAAGACGCAATGGCTATAGACACTAAACTCCACCACTAGTACCTACGGCTCGTCCTCCAACATCTGGTTCATAAGGAATTCTATCGAGCTCTTCAGCAGCTGCTTCCTCCACAAGGTCTTTCTCACGAAAATCACATCATCATCATCATACACCGAAAAGGAATACATTGCATAAGATACAATAATAGAACAAACACAAACATCACATATAGATAGCAGTCATCCTCAAATTACAACATCACATATAGATAGCAATCATCCTCAAATTACAGTATCAGCCTCTACGCATAAGCACTCATGCAACTAAGCCTAGATGCTGGCGTGGGCACCTACAATCCCGTCACCATCCCCCATTCTCGTTAGGGATGTTAGTCAGTCATCCAAGCAGCTCGTCCATAAACGCCAATGCACACCCCCATTCCCGTTAGGGCTCTCATTCAAAGAATGACACTATTCCTTCATTCCCGTTAGGGAATAGCTGCACAATATAAAAGTATCCACACTCTCATTATGATACGGGACAGATCAACAAGGACTACAAGAGTATCACGGTAGTTTCCCCCATTCCCGTTATGGAACTGACTCGTGACATCTGGTATCCGTAATCGGATACTCTAACCTCGTGTGTTTCACCCACACAGCTGTGAACAACACCACAAACTCATATAATTCCTCAGATCACATCACATAAGCTCATCACATTTATATTTTATTAGGTTAGGCACATCTAAGTCTCACATCATACTCTCCCCAATGTGCATCTCTCCGAAACAGCATATATCATTGCCTAGAGGTCAACTAAGCATATAATAGCGGATATAGCATGTTATTAGGCAAAGCATTTTACTCATATTAAAATAATAATAAAATATTCATGTGATCATAGATAGCCAAATAAAGCATATTAAACATGTTAACACAACCAGCACACATCAAGCAGCTTAATGGATAAAATCATACATCCTCGATATTCAGCAAATAAACTTAACATCAATAAACCTACAATCCTCAAATCATCATTGATACTACGAGGTAGTGTGAACACCCATTTTTGTCCGTCTTCCTTTTATTCTAATTTTTATGTTATTATGTTTCAGGGAGACTAATAATAATAGTGAAGAGAGAAAGAAGAAAAAATGAAAAAATGAAGCAAGGAGGAGGCTCATAACTAATTTGCTATAGGACGGGGAGGTCCCGTCCATTACATTGCATTTTCTGTTGGATGGGGAGGTCACGTCCATTGCATTTACTGTTGGACGGTGAGGTCCGGTCCATTACATTGCATTTGTTGTGGGACGGGGAGGCCCCCGTCCATTGCATTTGTTGTTGGACGGCGAGGTCCAGTCCATTACATTACATTTGCTATTGGACGGCGAGGTCCAGTCCATTACATTGCAATTGCTGTTGGACGGGAGGTCCCGTCCATTACATTTGTTGCTGGACGGCGAGATCCCATCCATTTCATTTGTTGTTGGACGGCGAGGTCCAACCCATTACATTGCATTTTCTATTGGACGGGGAGGTCCCGTCCATTGCATTTGCAGTTGGACGGTGAGGTCCAGTCCATTACATTGCATTTACTGTTGGACGGGGAGGTCCAGTCCATTGCATTTGCTGTTGGACGGCGAGGTCCAGTCCATTATATTGCATTTACTGTTGGATGGCGAGGTCCAGTCCATTACATTGCACTTGCTGTTGGACGGGGAGGTCCCGTCCATTGCATTTGTTGATGGACGGCGAGGTCCCGTCCATTGCATTTGCTGTTGGGGGGCGAGGTCCAGTCCATCATATTGCATTTGCTGTTGGACGGGGAGGTCCCATCCATTGCATTTGTTGTTGGACGGTAAGGTCCAGTCCATTGCATTGCATTTGCTATTGGACGGGGAGGTCCCATCCATTCCATTGCGTGTTTAAGTTTCTGTTGGACGAATAGGTCCTTCATTGCATATTTAATTTTCTGTTGGACGAGGAGGTTCCGTCCATTGCATATCTAATTTTCTGTTGGGCGAGAAGGTTCCGTCCATTGCATGTTTAAACTTCTGTTGGACAAGGAGGTCCGTCCAGTGCATATCTAATTTTGCATATCTATGTTTCTGTTGGACGAAGAGGTTCCATCCCCTGCAATTTTATTTTCAGGCTGGATGCTAAACAATAAAGAAAGATGAAGAAGAAGATAATGAAGAAAATACGAATAAAAGAAGGAGAAAAGGATAATCAGCGTAAAGAAGAAAGGAGATGGAGTTACTTCTCCTAACCCTAAAAAACCCTATTTTACATATCAGACAAGACCTCTTTTCCTCCTCCCACTCTCCAACCACCCATGTGCCTCCTCTACCCATTGGTTCTTCTTCTTCCTCATATCCTCCCTCATTTTAACCTAGCAGCCCCACTCCTAAACCTAAAAATCACATCTTACATATCAGACAAAAACCCCCACCTCCTTCTCCCTTCAAACACGCAACCTTCACATCAAATCACCTCCTTTCCGCTACTCGCGCCGCCCCTACCTGGACACACGCTATTTCTGCTCAGAACCACCCAAGCCACGGATTTCGTGAAGACCAACCTTGAAGCCGCCGAGTAAGAAGAAGCATGAAGCCCTCTCATCCATCTATAAAAAGGGAGAAAAATAAGAGAGGGGGGACGAAGACGTGGGGGAGGGAGAGATTTTTATCTCATATTTTCTTTGTGAAGAAAAGAGATTAGGTATTTGAGTTTCTTTTTTCTCTTCACTTCGTAAGAGTGGTTCCAGATTTTCAGAAGAAGGAAGAGTTAAAAGAGTCGGTGAAACTGAAATGTAAGGGTTTGATCTTAAAATTTTACTATTGGGGAGAAGGCAAAATCATTGTTATTCTGCTCTCATTTGGTAATCCTTGTTCTATTTGTTGATATTATTCATGAGTTTCTCTTGACATTCTTATTTTTCTGTATCTCTGTTTATGATGAAAAGAAAATCCGTGGATATTGAAATTGAATGAGTTAATATGATGTTTGCTATATGAGTTCTTATGTTTGTTTCAGAAATGGTGTATCGTAGGGTTCCTATTTCATTGATTGCATCATATGCTGAAATGCATGATACACTAGTAATCTTCATATGGCTATACTGTTACTAAACACTTAAAATGTTTCATTTTTGTTCTTTTTTCATAAGGAAAAATTACCTTTTTACGTAAAAATAAAATATGATCACTTAAATCCCCTTCAACCGGTTCTAAATACTTAATTAAATCAATGTTTTTTTTGAGGTTGCTCTATGACAAGTGTCATCCTCAACCCATTAGATTTTGAGGTTGCCCTGTGGACTTACATGCCATGTTCAATCTCATTTAGGTTTAATAAAAAATTTCACAACTAAAAATGATTTTTTTCCTTTAAACGATTTTCAGGGTAAAACAAATATTTTCAAAGTTACTAATAATTTGCTATTGGATGGGAGGTCCCGTCCATTGCATTTGCTGTTGGACGACGAGGTCCCGTCCATTGCATTTTCTGTTGGACGGGGAGGTCCCGTCCATTGCATTTGCTGTTGGACGGCGAGGTCCCTTCCATTGCATTTGTTGTTGGACGGTGAGGTCTAGTCCTTTACATTGCATTTGCTGTTGGACGGCGAGGTCCCATCCATTGCATTTGCTGTTGGACGGGGAGGTCCCGTCCATTGCATTTGTGGTTGGACGACGAGGTCCAGTCCATTGCATTGCATTTGCTATTGGATGGGGAGGTCCCGTCCATTCCATTGCATGTTTAAGTTTCTATTGGACGAATAGGTCCTCCATTGCATATTTAATTTTCTGTTGGACGAGGAGGTTCCGCCCATTGCATATCTAATTTTATGTTGGACGAGGAGGTTCCATCCATTGCATGCTTAAACTTCTGTTGGACGAGGAGGTCCGTCCAGTGCATATCCAATTTTGCATATCTAAGTTTCTGTTGAACGAAAAGGTTATGTCCACTGCAATTTTATTTTCTGGCTGGAGGCTAAAGAATAAAGAAAGAAGAAGAAGAAGATAATGAAGAAATGACGAAAAAAAAGAAGGAGAAAAGGACAATCAGCATAAAGAAGAAAGGAGATGGAGTTACTTCTCCTAACCCTAAAAAAACTCTATTTTACATATCAGACAAGACCTCTTTTCCTCCTCCCACTCTCCAACCGCCCATGCGCCTCCTCTACCCATTGGTTCTTCTTCTTCCTCATCTCCTCCCTCATTTTAACCTAGCAGCCCCACTCCTAATCCTAAAAAACCCATCTTACATATCAGACAAAACCCCACCTCCTTCTCTCTTCAAACACGCAACCTTCACATCAAATCACCTCCTTTATGCTACTCGCGCCGCCCCTATCTGGACACACTCTATTTCTACTCAGAACCACCCAAGCCCCGGATTTCGTGAAGACCAACATTGAAGCCGCTGGGTAAAAAGAAGCATGAAGCCCTCTCCTCCATCTATAAAAAGGAAGAAAAAAATCAGAGAGGGGGGGACGAAGACGCGCACGGCGGGGAGGATTTTTATCTGATATTTTCTTTGTGAAGAAAAGATATTAGGTATTTGAGTTTTTTTTCTCTTCTCTGTCATTAGAGTGATTCCAAATTTTCAGAAGAAGGAAGAGTTAAAAGAGTCAGTGAAACTGAAATGTAAAGGTTTGATCTTAAAATTTTACTACTGGGGATAAGGCAAAATCATTGTTATTTTGCTCTCATTGGGTAATCCTTGTTCTCTTTGTTGATATTATTTGTGAGTTTCTCTTGAAATTCTTATTTTTGTGTCTGTTTATGATGAAAAGAAAATCCATGGATATTGAAACTGAATGAGTTAATATGATGTTTGCTATATGAGTTCTTATGTTTGTTTCAGAAATGGTGTATCTTAGGGTTCCTATTTCATTGATTGCCATCATATGCTGAATTGCGTGATACATTAGTAATCTTCATATGGCTATACTGTTACTAAACTCTTAAAATGTTTCATTTTGTTCTATTTTCATAAGGCAAAACTATCTTTTTTACGAAAAAATAAAAGATGATCACTTAAATCCCCTTCAACCGGTTCTAAATACTTAATTAAATCAATTTTTTTTGAGGTTGCTCTGTGACAAGTGTCATGCTCAACCCTTTAGATTTTGAGGTTGCCCTGTGGACTTACGTGCCATGTTCAACCTCATTTAGGTTTAATAAAAATTTTCACCACTAAAAATGATTTTTTTTTTTCTCCTTTAAACGATTTTCGGGGTAAAACAAATATTTTCAAAGTTACTAATAATTTACACAACTAATTTTGGGTAACCATTTTTATGGATGTTCTAGGGTGCCGTGGGGTTAAGTCTCCATGCCATCCCTAGACGTAACGACTCCCGAACCCAAAGTTTTTTTTAAAGGGTTTTCCAACTTTCCCGAAATTAAATAAAGTTGGTGGCAACTCCATGTTTATTCTCTAAAAGAAAAAACAAGTTTTATTTTTGGTCGCGACAGGTAGCCACCAATGCGATTTTGGTATTGTCGATTATTTGCCCACTAGTATGTGTAGGTCACCCTACAACTATTATTGCTTAATATGCTACTTAGTCGTTTCCTACATATGATTCTTCTTTCTCCCCACTGAGCTACATGTAGAGATAACCGGGACTACGAAATAAGCACTCCCAATCCATTGCATGTCTGTCTGGATTGTCCTTTTTGTTTGGGTTTTCCTTTTACTTAAATAAAAATGAGAAAAATTAGTTGTATATACATTTTAACTCATGTTATTTTTGTATATGTTTCACTAAAAATGTTTTTGTTTCCTCCTCCTCTCTTTTCTTTTTTCCTATATTTTAACAATAGGGTAGATGACTTTTAACCATTTTCATATATACCTATGCTTTTGTTTTGAAGGTTTTTCTTGTCTTTTCTTTTATTTTTATTTTTTTAAAAGTGTTACAGGTTTGTATGCCCCCTCCACACGCATCACTATCACATATTACACACACTCTTAGCTCTATACCCGAGCTTGCTCAAAAACCCAAGGATTAGGTCGTGCTCCGACATTGTCATTGAAGAGGTCTTGTACCTCCATGATACTTGTCGGTTCACCACTCAGATTGTACATGAGATCATGGAATAGTCATATTGAGAGGGTTTATCCCTACTTGCGGCTAGATTCATGAGTCAGATCCTTATAAGGGCAATCTGGGGACCATGACTTTTAGAGGTCTAGACCCGTCCCAATTTTCACTAATAGAGCAAACCTAGTGGCCAACCTGTTTAGAGTGCTAACTTAGGGTGTGTCCATCCTTAGGTTTTACCTGACTTAGGACAAAAGGGGGCGTACTTTTCTTTTCTCTCTCTACCATCATAAGCACAAATTGTCATGCATCTTCATTGTGAATATTCACAAAACTAGGAGCGTCACATTGTCGCCTCGAACCTGAATGACATATTCTAATATTATTACACATCTAATAGGCGATATGTCATGATGAAGGTGATGCATTGGCAGCATACCCGTCAGGGTTTTCAACCTCATTGGGTTTCATACAACATGAATCATACAAGATATATTTGTTTCACTATACTCATTTTTGTTTTTTTTTTGCTTATGCCTTTTTGTTGGAAGACTTTGGTATTCATCTCATGAAAGTTTGCTAGTATGGGTGTGGTCTATCGAGGAGTGGATTCTCCCTTGGACTTGACACCAACTGCATTCAAGCTAGAGGGAACCATACCACTAGATTTGATTGCAGGATGATTATTCTTGCTATAGGTGTATACGACAGTCTTCCTAAGAGCACTCTCGCGATCAAACAAAGGGTGTTAACTTGCATATGAATACATACATACACAAAAATTTTGGGTTTACTAATGAGATTCTTGGATGCTTTATAGAGTTACATCCTTCTGAGAATTTGGGAACCATTGCGCGACCTAGGAAAGGTGACACCAATCAAACCCTAGTTCATAATACCAGATCTCGGACCAGGATGGCTGCCAACATGCCTGAGGAAGGAAAAAACTTAAGCTCTGAAATAGATGAAGTTCTCAATAATTGGCGATCTGAACCGTTTGTTGATGTTATTTCCATGAAGTAATTATCTTATTATACTAAATATGAACTGATGTTTACTTTGTTTGAGACTTGAATGAGAATGTAGCACTTTGTCTGGTGTTTTCCTTTTGGTTCAATCGTTTCTTTTTCTCTTTCTTTCATTTATTTACTTTGTTTAAGCTTTTCTTTCATGAATAATACTCTCGCCTATACTTCTCCTATTCCTGACTTTTTCTTCCAGGAATACTTCTTCCACTAAAGGTTTACCTCAGGAGAGGAACTTTGAAAATTCATTTACTAATTCCCTCGCGGCCGTTGATGAATACAACCTTGAATCCGATGAGGAAGAAGAAGACATGAAGAATTCATAAAGATGGTGAAACGGTCAGAGGAAGGGATTAGCTCGAATGATGAGGTTGCAGAAGTGATCGATATGGGAACCGAGGAAGACAAAAAGGAGTTGAAAATAGTGGATAACCCAGAGAGTGAAGAAGTGGTTGCACTATTCAAAGAGTATCTGGATGTTTTTGCATAGTCCTAAAGAGATATGCCAGGTTTAGATCCTGAGATAGCATCACAAAAAATTCCCTTATACCCAGATGTGGTTCCAAAGAAGCAAAAATTAAGGAGGATGCATCCTGAGATGTCGCTGAAGATCAAGGATGAAGTGACCAACCAGTTAGAGGTTGACTTTATGGAAGTAGCTAGACACCCGGAATGGGTAGCTAATATTGTTACAATACCAAAGAAGGATGGAAGGGTCAAAATGTGCGTGGACTACCGAGATCTGAATAAAGCCAGTCCAAAGGATGATTTCCCGCTACCTCATATTGATGTCCTCATAGACAGTACAGCCAGAAGTCATAGGTTTTCTTTCATGGACGGGTATTCTAGGTACAATCAGATCCTCATGGATGATGATGACAAAGAAAAGACAACTTTTATCACTCTTTGGGGAACTTTTTGTTACAAAGTGATGCCTTTTGGGTTAAAGAATGTCAGGGCCACTTACCAACGCGCTACGGTAGCATTGTTCCATGATATGATGCATAAAGAGGTAGAGGTATATGTTGATGATATAGTGGCTAAGTCCAAGGAATAAGAAAGTCATGTAGCAGTTTTACGAACGTTGTTCGAGCGGCTAAGAAAGTACAAGATGCGGCTCAACCCTACAAAATGTACTTTTGGTTCATCCGTAGGGAATTTACTTGGCTTTGTTGTCAGTAGAGAAGGAATAAAGGTGGAACCTAACAAGGTAAAAGCAATACGTGACATGTCAGCAGCCAAGAACGAGCGTGAAGTAAGGGGTTTTCTTGAAAGGTTGAACTATATTGCGCGCTTCATTGCAAATTTGACTAGCACATACAAGCTAATCTTCAAACTCCTCAGGAAGAATAATCCGGGAAGATGGAATGATAAATGTCAAGAAGCCTTTGACAAGATAAAGGCATATTTACTGAATCCACCAGTATTGGTACCACCTACCCAAGGTCGTCCATTGTTACTCTATCTCACTATATTGCCTACCTCAATGGGGGCATTGCTGGGACAACATGATGAATCTGGCAGGAAGAAGCAGGCAATTTACTATCTGTGTAAGAAGTTTAATGCCTGTGAGGCTCGTTATATGGCAATCGAGAAGACTTGTTGGGCGCTAGTGTGGACCTCCAGAAGACTCAGACAGTACATGTTATATCACACCACTTGGCTAATTTCTCGAATGGATCTTTTGAAGTATATCTTCGAAAGTCGTCATATCTCCTTAAGAGTTTTGAAGTGGCAAGTGATATTGTCAGAATTTGACATCAAATATGTGACTCAGAAGTCCATCAAAGGAAGTACGATTACTGATCATTTAGCAGAGAATCCTCTTGAGGATGGATGGCCTGTCAATTTCGAGTTCCCAGATGGAGAGATAATGTCCCTCGAGGAAGATGAAGAACAAGAAGATGTGTGGGAAAATGTATTTTGATGGAGCATTCAATATGCATGGCAGAGGTATAGGAGCAATAGTTATCTCACCAAACGGCAAGCAGTACCCGGTGGCCGTAAAACTGAAATTTGAATGTACGAATAATACTGCATAATACGAGGCATGTGCTGGCGAATTACAAATGGTACTTCAACTTGGTATAAAGAAGTTGAAAGTCTTCGGGGATTCAGCTCTAATCATTTACCAAGTCAATGGTGAATGGCAAACCAAAGACTCCAAGTTGATTGCGTATCAGAAATACTTGACTCAGTTGATTGCAAAGTTCGACGAGAATACTTTCTCGCATTTAACTCTAGACAAGAATCAGTTTGCTGATGCTTTAGTCACACTGGTTGCCATGACCAAGCTGGATATCCATACCAATGTCCAACCCATCCAAGTTAGAGTGCAAGATGAACCGGCATACTGTGCCCATGTGGAAGGAGAACCTGATGATAAGCCTTGGTATCATGATATCAAGTAATATATTCAGAACAAGGAATACCCGGCAGAAGCGAGCGAAGCAAATAGAAAGACCATCCGAAGACTGGCCATGTCCTTTTTCTTAAGAAAGGAAGTCCTGTATAAAAGAGGATATGATGGTACCCTACTCAGATGTGTGGATGCTCACGAAGCTAAATTGATCGTGATTGAAGTTCATGAAGGAATCTGTGGGACTCATGCCAATGGTCACATGATGGCTAGGAAAATCTTGAGAAGTGGTTATTATTGGTCTACTATGGAGTCAGATTGTTTAGAGCATGTTCGTAAATGCCAAAAATGTCATATGTATGCAGACCGGGTTAATGCACCTCCATTTCCACTGCACAATTTAGCATCCCCATGACCTTTTTCGATGTGGGGAATAGATGTCATCGGTCCCATTAATCCCAAAGCTTCCAATGGTCATCGTTTCATTTTGGTGGCGATAGACTATTTCACTAAATGGGTAGAAGCTGCTTCATATGCTAGCATAACCCAAAAGGTGTTTCTCAAGTTCCTCAAGAAGGATATCGTCTGTAGATACGGGATCCCAGAGAGGATAATCACAGATAATGCCGCTAATCTTAATGGTGCCGAGATTCAAAAGTTTTGCGATGGTTTCAAAATCAAACACCACAATTCAGCTCCTTATAGACCTCAAATGAATGGTACAGTTGAGGCAAAGAAATAAAAATATCAAGAAGATAGTTGCCAAAATGGTTGTAAATTATAAAGACTGGCACGAAATGCTGCCATATGCTCTACATGCTTATCGGAATAATATACGATCAAGCACTGGGGCAACCCCTTTCTCTTTGGTGTACGGGATGGAGGTTGTCTCACCTATCGAAGTAGAACTCCCTTCGCTAAGAGTCTTGATGGAAGCACAGTTAGAAGAATCTGAGTGGGTGAAAACTCGATATGAGCAATTGAACATGATAGAAGAGAAAAGACTAGCGCCTATCCTCATCACGGGCAATTGTATCAAAGCAGAATGGCAAGAGCTTTCAATAAGATGGTTCGCTATAGAGAATTTTGTGCGGGAGACCTGGTTTTAAAGAAAATCATCCCTAATCAAGAGGATGCCCGAGGAAAATAGGTGCCGAATTATGAAGGTCCTTATATCGTCAAGCAAGCATTCTCAGGAGGAGCTTTGATTCTGCAAAACATGGATGGGGAAGAGTTATCAAGGCTGGTAAACTCTGATGCTGTGAAAAAAGTTCTACGCTTGAGGGCCCGCTAGGTTGAAAACCCAAAAGGGCGACCTAGGTAAAAGTTAGGGCAAAGAACAATGAAAACAAAAGAAAAGAAAAGGCCCGCTAGGTTGAAAACCCGAAAGGGCAACCTAGGCAAAAGTTAGGGCAAAGAACAATGAAAACAAAATAAAAGAAAAAGCCCACTAGGTTGAAAACCCAAAAGGGCAACGTAGGCAAAAGTTAGGGTAAAGAAACCTTAGACTGAAAACCTGCAAAGGCAGCCTAGGAGGAGGATATGGTCCAACATTTCTGCAAGCACTCACCATACTGGGGTAATTTATCCGGCTGAGTATAATGGGGCAAGATTGATAAAGAATGATTGGAGAAGGTGTGTTTGAAGAATCAGAAATGGAAGCCAAGATCTGTGTCATCAAAAGCCTGTGGGGAATCAATTAAATGAAAATTAAAGGACCAACACTGGGGTAAATTTTATGTGATTCTCATAATTTTCTTTGCTCACATATTGTTATTTTCTATTAACAAACTAAATTCTCGTATTAAGGCAAGAGGCTTTTCTTTCACGCTCCCCTGTCGTGTTCACTCTCATGTTTAATCACTATGGTTATGACTCAATAAAAGTAAATATAAGTTTAATGGTATGATTTGATAATTCTAATGGCAGCACTAATGAATGGTTTGAACCAAAAGGACACAATACTTCAAATTCAATGGAAGAGATAGCATGCACTAGACGACAAAAGAATGATGCAAATAAGCTTGGGAGAATAAACATAACATCCACCTCATATGTTATCAGATTATTTGCTGACCCATGTTGTTAAAAGAATGAATGATGCATCATCCCAGAGTGGTCGGTGAACAAGGGTTTGGTTGGTGGAAGTTTTTCCATGGAGCATTTGGTTCCGCTGTCTTCAAAAGGAAAGGATTCTCATTAGTTTCAGATCACTGCATTTTTAATTTTGAGCTCTGAGGCTCACTGCAATTTTATTTTCGAGCTCTGAGGCTCGTTGCATATTTACTTTCTTGTTGGACGAGGAGGTTCCGTCCACTGCAATTTTATTTTCGAGCTCTGAGGCTCACTGCAATTTTATATTTTATTTTCGAGCTCCGAGTCTCATTGCAATTTTATTTTTGAGCTCTGAGGCTCACTGCATTTTTATTTTCGAGCTCTGAGGGTCATTGCAACTCACTGCATTTTTATTCTTGAGCTTTGAGGCTCACTGCAATTTTATTTTCGAGCTCTAAGGCTAGCAGCATATTTACTTTCCTGTTGGACGAGGAGGTTCCATCCACTGTAATTTTATTTTCAAACTATAAGGTTTTCTTCTGAGCTCCTCACGTTTTTTCGGACAAAATATGTGTTCATTTTCTTTACTTGTTCATTACTACAATACATGAAAAGTCACGACTAATCATGTCTTCTAGTATGCAACAAGTAAAGAGGGGAAACTGCGAACACCCATTTAGGTCCGTCTTCATTTTATTCTAATTTTTATGTTATTATGTTTCAGGGAGACTAATAATAATTGTGAAGAGAGAAAGAAGAAAAAGGAAAAAATTAAGAAAGGAGGAGGCTCATAACTAATTTGATATTGGACGGGGAGATCCTGTCCATTACATTGCATTTGCTGTTGGACGGTGAGGTCCCGTCCATTGCATTTGCTGTTGGATGGGGATGTCCCGTCCATTGCATTTGCTGTTGGACGGCGAGGTCCAGTCCATTACATTGCATTTGCTATTGGACAGGGAGGTCTCGTCCATTGCATTTGCTGTTGGATGGCGATGTCCAGTCTATTACATTGCATTTGCTGTTGGACGGTGAGGTCCAGTCCATTACATTGCATTTACTGTTGGACGGGAGGTCCCATCCATTGCATTTGCTGTTGGACGGCGAGGTCCCGTCCATTGCATTTGTTGTTGGACGACGAGTTCCAGTCCATTACATTAAATTTGCTATTGGACGGGGATGTCCCGTCCATTGCATTTGTTGTTGGACGGTGAGGTCCAGTCCATTACATTGCATTTGCTGTTGAATGGGGAGGTCCCGTCCATTGTATTTGCTGTTGGACGGCGAGGTCCAGTCCAGTCCATTGCATTTGCTATTGGACGGCGAGGTCCAGTCCATTACATTGCACTTGCTGTTGGACGAGGAGGTCCCATCCATGGTATTTGCTGTTGGACGACAAGGTCCCGTCCATTGCATTTGCTGTTGGACGGCAAGGTCCAGTCCATTACATTGCGTTTGCTGTTGGACTGGGAGGTCCCGTCCATTGCATTTGCTGTTGGACGGCGAGGTCCAGTCTATTGCATTGCATTTGCTATTGGACGGGGAGGTCTCATCCATTCCATTGCATGTTTAAGTTTCTGTTGGACGAATAGGTCCTACATTGTATATTTAATTTTCTGTTGGACGAGGAGGTTCCGTCCATTGCATATCTAATTTTCTGTTGGACGAGGAGGTTCCGTCCATTGCATGTGAAAACTTCTGTTGGATGAGGAGGTCCGTCCAGTGCATATCTGATTTTGCATATCTAAGTTTCTGTTGGACGAAGAGGTTTCGTCCACTGCAATTTTATTTTTAGGCTGGAGGCTAAAGAATAAAGAAAGAAGAAGAATAAGATAATGAAGAAAGGACGAATAAAAGAAAGAGAAAAGGACAATCAGTGTAAAGAAGAAAGGAGATGGAGTTACTTCTCCTAACCCTAAAAAACCTATTTTACATATCAGACAAGACCTATTTTCCTCCTCCTACTCTCCAACCGCCCATGCGCCTCCTCTACCCATTGGTTCTTCTTCTTCCTCATATCCTCCCTCATTTTAACCTAGCAGTCTCACTCCTAATCCTAAAAAACCCATCTTACATACTGCACAAAACCCCCACCTCCTTCTCTCTTCAAACACGCAACCTTCACATCAAATCACCTCCTTTCACATTGCTCGCGCCGCCCCTATCTGGACACTCGCTATTTCTCTCCGTAACCACCCAAGCCCCGGATTTCGCGAAGACCAACTTTGAAGCCGCTGGGTAAGAAGAAGCATGAAGCCCTCTCCTCCATCTATAAAAAGGGAGAAAAAATCAGAGAGGGGGGAGGGAGAGATTTTTATCTGATATTTTCTTTGTGAAGAAAAGAGATTAGGTATTTGAGATTTTTTCCTCTTCTCTGTCATTAGACTGGTTCCAAATTTTCAGAAGAAAGAAGAGTTAAAAGAGTCGGTGAAATTGAAATGTAAGGGTTTGATCTTAAAATTTTACTATTGGGAAGAAGGCAAAATCATTGTTATTCTGCTCTCAGTTGGTAATCCTTGTTCTCTTTGTTGATATTATTCGTGAGTTTCTCTTGACATTCTTATTTTTGTGTCTCTGTTTATGATGAAAATAAAATCCATGGATATTGAAACTGAATGAATTAATATGATTTTTGCTATATGAGTTCTTATGTTTGTTTCAGAAATGGTGTATCGTAGGGTTCATATTTCATTGATTGCCATCATATGCTGAAATGCATGATACACTAGTAATCTTCATATGGATGTACTGTTACTAAACACTTAAAATGTTTCATTTTTGTTCTATTTTCATAAGGCAAAACTATCTTTTTTACGTAAAAATAAAAGATAATCACTTAAATCCCCTTCAACCGGTTCTAAATACTTAATTACATCAATGTTTTTTTTTTAAGGTTGCTCTATGACAAGTGTCATGCTCAACCCTTTAGATTTTGAGGTTGCCCTGTGGACTTACGTTCCATGTTCAACCTCATTTAGGTTTAATAAAAAATTTCACCACTAAAAATGATTTTTTTCCCCTTTAAACGATTTTCGGGGTAAAACAAATATTTTCAATGTTACTAATAATTTACACAACTAATTCTGGGTAACCATTTTTATGGATGTTCTAGGGTACCGTGGGGTTAAGTCTCCATGTCATCCCTAGACGTAATCGACTCGCGAACCCAAAGTTTTTTTTAAAGGGTTTTTCAACTTTCCCGAAATTAAATAAAGTTGGTGGCGACTCCATATTTATTCTCTAAAAGAAAAAACAAGTTTTATTTTTGTTTCCTCCTCCTTTCTTTTCTTTAACAATAGGGTAGAGGACTTATAACCATTTTTATATATACCTATGCTTTTGTTTTGCAGGTCTTTCTTGTCTTTTCTTTTCTTTTTTTAAGTGTTACAGGTTTGTATGCCCCCTTCGCACACATCACTATCACATATTGCACACACTCTTAGCTCTATACCCGAGCTTGCTCAAAAACCCAAGGATTAGGCGGTGCTCCGACATTGTCATTGAAGAGGTCTTGTACCTCCCTGATACTTGTCGGTTCACCACTCAGATTGTACATGAGATCTTGGAATAGTCATATTGAGAGGGTTTATCCCTACTTATGGCTAGATTCATGAATCATATCCTTATGAGGGCAATCTGGGGACCATGACTTTTAGAGGCCTAGACCCGTCCCAATTTTCACTAATAGAGCAAACCTAGTGGCCGACCTGTTTAGAGTCCTAACCTTAGGGTGCGTCCATCCTTAAGTTTTACCTAGCTTAGGACAAAAGGGGGCATACTTTTCTTTCCTCCCTCTATTATCATAAGCATAAATTGTCATGCATATTCATTGTGAATATTCACAAAACTAGGGGCGTCTCATTGTCGCCTCAAACCTGAATGACATATTCGAATATTATTGCACATCTAATAGGCGATATGTCATAATGAAGGTGGTGCATTGGTAGCATGCCCGTCAGGGTTTTCAACCCCATTGGGTCGCATGCAACATGAATCATGCAAAGGGTTCAGGAAAAAGAAGATGAAACTCTTAACATAGTGCTTTGTGGAAACTATCAATGTGTTTCTTTTATTTTGATCAAAGGCTCGTGATTTGTATCGAAATATTTGTAATGGAATGGAAGTTTTCATCAATATCTGTCGAGCGTTTTTTAGATGATATCTATCGAGGAGTGCATTCTCCCTTAGATACGTCATCTACTATATTTTTACCCTAAAAACGATGTGTTTTCTGCGTAAAAATAAGGACGTTGCTAGTACGGGTGTGGTCTATCGAGGAGTGGATTGTCCCTTGGACTTGACACCAACTGCATTCAAGCTAGAGGGAACGATACCACTAGATTTGATTGCAGGATAAGTATTCTTGCTATGGGTGTATACGATAGTCTTCTTAAGAGCACTCTCTCGATCAAACAAAGGGTGTTAACTTGCACATGCATACACACACGCACACACAAAAGTTTTGGGTTTACTAATGAGATTCTAGGATGCTTTAAAGAGTCACATCCTTCTGAGGATTCGGGAACCATTGCGTGACCTAGGAAAGGTGACACCAATCAAACCCAAGTTCACAATACCAGATCTCGGACCTGGATGGCTGCCGGCATACCTAAGGAAGGAAGAAACTTAAGCCCTGCTAGCAATGAAGTTCTCAATAATTGGCGGTCTGAATCATTTTTTGATGTTATTTTCATGAAGTAATTATCTTATCGTACTAAATATGAACTGATGTTTACTTTGTTTGAGACATGAATGAGAATGTAGCACTTTGCCTGGTGTTTTCCTTTTGGTTCCATCGTTTCTTTTCTCTCTCTTTCATTTCTTTACTTTGTTTAAGCTTTTCTTTCATAAATAAGACTCTTGCCTATACTTCTCCTATTCTCGACTTTTTCTTCCAGGAATACTTCTTCCACTAAAGATTTACCTCATGAGAGGAACTTTGAAAACTCGTTTATTGATTCCCTCGCGGCCATTGATGAATACAACCTTGAATCTGATGAGGAAGAAGAAGACATTGAAGGATTCATAAAGATGGCGAAACGGTCAGAAGAAGGGATTAGCTCAAATGATGAGGTTGCAGAAGTGATCAATATGGGAACCGAGGAAGACAAAAAGGAGTTGAAAATAGTGGATAACCCAGAGCGTGAAGAAATGGTTGCACTATTCAAAGAGTATCTGGATGTTTTTGCATAGTCCTAAAGAGATATGCCAGGTTTAGATCCTGAGATAGCATTGCATAAAATTTTCTTATACCCAGATGTGGTTGCAAAGAAGCAAAAACTAAGGAGGATGCATCCTGACATGTCCGTGAAGATCAAGGAAGAAGTGACCAAGCAGTTAGAGGCTAACTTTCTGGAAGTAGCTAGACACCCGGAATGGGTAACTAATATTGTTCCAGTACCAAAGAAGGATGGAAGGGTCAGAATGTGCGTGGACTACCGAGATCTGAATAAATCCAGTCAAAATGATGATATCTCGCTACCTCATATTGATGTCCTCATAGACAGTACAGCCAAAAGTCATAGGTTTTCTTTCATGGATGGGTATTCTAGGTACAATCAGATCCTCATGGATGATGACGATAAAGAAAAGACAACTTTTATCACTCCTTGGGGAACTTTTTGTTAAAAAGTGATGCCTTTTGGATTAAAGAATGCTGGGGCCACTTACCAACGTGCTATGGTAGCATTGTTCCATGATATGATGCATAAGGAGGTAGAGGTATATGTTGATGATATAGTGGCTAAGTCCAAGGAAGAAGAAAGCCATGTAGCAGTTTTACGAAAGTTGTTCGAGCAGCTAAGGAAATACAAGTTGCGGCTCAACCCTGCAAAATGTACTTTTGGTGCATCCGCGGGGAATTTACTTGGCTTTGTTGTCAGTAGAGAAGGAATAAAGGTGGACCCTAACAAAGTAGAAGCAATACGTGACATGCCAGCACCAAAGAACAAGCGAGAAGTAAGGGGTTTTCTTGGAAGGTTGAACTACATTGTGCGCTTCATTGCAAATTTGACCAGCATATGCGAGCCAATCTTCAGACTCCTCAGGAAGAATAATCCGAGAAGATGGGATGATAACTGTCAAGAAGCCTTTGACAAGATAAAGACATATTTACTAAATCCCCCAGTACTGGTACCACCTACCCAAGGTCGTTCATTGTTACTCTATCTCACTACATTGCCAACCTCAATGGGGGCAATGCTGGGACAACATGATGAATATGGCAGGAAGGAGCAGGCAATTTACTATATGAGTAAGAAGTTTAATGCATGTGAGGCTCGTTATATGGCAATCGAGAAGACTTGTTGTGCGCTAGTGTGGACCACCAGAAGACTCAGACAGTACATGTCATATCACACCACTTGGCTAATTTCTCGAATGGATCCTTTGAAGTATATCTTCGAAAGTCCTCATATCTCCTTAAGAGTTTCGAAGTGGCAAGTGATATTGTCAGAATTTGACATCAAATATGTGACTCGGAAGTCCATCAAAGGAAGTGCTATTGCTGATCATTTAGCAGAGAATCCTCTTGAGGATGGATGGCCTTTCAATTCCGAGTTCCCAGATGGTGCGATAATGTCCCTTGAGGAAGATGAAGAACAGGAAGATGTGTGGAAAATGTATTTTGATGGAGCAGTCAATATACATGGCAGTGGTATAGGAGCAGTGGTTATCTCACCAAACGGCAAGCAGTACCTGGTGGTCGTAAAACTGAAATTTGAATGTACGAATAATATTGCAGAATATGAGGCATGTGCTGGCGGATTACAAATGGCACTTGAACTTGGTATAAAGCAGTTGAAAGTCTTCGGGGATTCAGATCTAATCATTTACCAAGTCAATGGTGAATGGCAAACCAAAGACTCCAAGTTGATTGCGTATCAGAAATACTTGACTCAGTTGATTGCAAAGTTCGATGAGATTACTTTCTCGCATTTAAGTCGAGACAAGAATCAGTTTGCTGATGCTTTAGCCACACTAGCTGTCATGACTAAGTTGGATATCCATACCAATGTCCAACCCATCCAAGTTAGAGTGCAAGATGAACCGGCATACTGTGCCCATGTGGAAGGAGAACCTGATGGTAAGCCTTGGTATCATGATATCAAGCAATATATTCAGAACAAGGAATACCCTGACGGAGAAAAAGCAAATAGAAAGACCATCCGAAGACTGGCTATGGCCTTTTTCTTAAGCAAGGAAGTCCTGTATAAAAGTGGATTCGATGGTACCCTACTCAGATGTGTGGATGCTCGCGAAGCTAAATTGATCGTGATCAAAGTTCATGAAGGAATCTATGGGACTCATGCCAATGGTCACATGATGGCTAAGAAAATCTTGAGAAGTGGTTATTATTGGTCTACTATAGAGTCAGATTGTTTAGAGCATGTTCGTAAATGCCAAAAATGTCATATGTATGCAGACCGGGTTAATGCACCTCCATTTCCACTGCACAATTTAGCATCCCCATGGCCTTTTTCGATGTGGGGAATAGATGTCATTGGTCCCATTAATCCCAAGGCTTCCAATGGTCATCGTTTCATTTTGGTGGCGATAGACTATTTCACTAAATGGGTAGAAGCTGCTTCATATGCCAGCATAACTCAAAAGGTGTTTCTCAAGTTCCTCAAGAAGGACATCGTCTGTAGATACTGGATCCCAGAGAGGATAATCACAGATAATGCTGCTAATCTTAATGGTACCGAGATTCAAAAGTTTTGCGATGTTTTCAAAATCAAACACCACAATTCAGTTCCTTATAGACCTCAAATGAATGGTGCAATTGAGGCAACAAACAAAAATATCAAGAAGATCATTGCCAAAATGGTTGTAGATTATAAAGACTGGCATGAAATGCTGCCATATGCTCTATATGCTTATCATACTAATATACGATCAAGCACTGGGGCAACCCCTTTCTCTTTTGTATACGGGATGGAGGCTGTCTCACCTATCGAAGTAGAACTCCCGTCTCTAAGTCTTGTTGGAAGCAGATTTAGAAGAATCTGAGTGGGTGAAAACTCGATATGAGCAGTTGAACATGATAGAAGAGAAAAGACTGGCAGCTATCTGTCACGGGCAATTGTATCAAAGTAGAATGGCAAGAGCTTTCAATAAGAAGGTTCGCTCTAGAGAATTTTGCGCAGGAGGCTTGGTTTTAAAGAAAATCCTCCCTAATCAGGAAGATGCCCGAGGAAAATGGGCACCGAATTATGAAGGCCCTTATATTGTCAAACAAGCATTCTCAGGAAGAGCTTTGATTCTGCAAAACATGGATGGGGAAGAGTTACCAAGGCTGGTAAACTCTGATGCTGTGAAAAAGTTATACGCTTGAGGGCCCGCTTCGTTGAAAACCCGAAAGGGCAACCTGGGTAAAATTTAGGGCAAAGAACAATGAAAATAAAAGAGAAAAGAGCCCGCTAGGTTGAAAACCCGAAAGGGCGACCTAGGCAAAAGTTAGGGCAAAAAACAAAAGACAAGAAAAGGCCCGCTAGGTTAAAAACCCGAAAGGGCAACCTAGGCAAAAGTTAGGGCAAAGAACAATGAAAACAAAAGAAAAGAAAAGGCCCGCTAGGTTGAAAACCCGAAAGGGCGGCCTAGGCAAAAGTTAGGGCAAAGAACAATGAAAACAAAAGAAAGAAAAGGATCGCTAGGTTGAAAACCTGAAAGGGCAACCTAGGTAAAAGTTTGGGTAAAAGAAACGTTAGGCTGAAAACCTGCAAAGGCGGCCTAGAGGGAAGATATGGTCCAACACTTCTGCAAGAACTCACCACATTGGAGCAATTTTATCCAACTGAGTATATTGGGGTAAAATTGTTAAAGAATGATTGAAGAAGGTGTGTTTGAAGAATCAGAAACGGAAGTCAAGATATGTGTCATCAAAAGGCTGTGGGGAATCAATTAAATGAAAATCAAAGGACCAACACTGGGGTAAATTTTATGTGATTCTCGTAATTTTCTTTGTTTATCTTTGCTTTTAATCTTCATGATCCCTTCTGTAATTTTGTTCTCATATTGTTCTTTTATCTTAAACAAACTAAATTCTCATATTAAGGCAAGAGGCTTTTCCTTTATACTCCCCTGTCGTGTTCACTCTCATCATGGTCATGTCTCAATAAAAGTAAATATAAGTTTAATGGTATGATTTGATAATTCCAATGGTAGCACCAATGAATGGTTTGAACCAAAAAGGACTCAATACTTCAAATTCAATGGAAGAGATGGCATGCACTGGGTCACAAAAGGATGATGCAGATAAGCTGGGGAGAATAAACATAACATCCACCTCATATGATTCAGATTCTTGGGTGACCCATGTTGTTAAAAGAATGAATGATGCCTCGGCTCAGAGTGGTCGGTGAACAAGGGTTTGGTTGGTGGAAGTTTTTCAATGGAGCATTTGGTTAAGCTATCCTCAAAAAGAAGGGATTCTCATTGGTTTCAAATTACGGATTGAGTTTTGTCGAGCTCTGAGGCTCACTGCAATTTAATTTTCGAGCTCTGAGGCTCACTGCAATTTAATTTTCAATTTCTGAGGCTCACTGCAAGTTCATTTTCGAGCTGAGGCTCGCTGCATATTTACTTTCTTGTTGAACGAGGAGGTTCCGTCCATTGCATATTTAATTTTCTGTTGGACGAGGAGGTTCTGTCTATTGTGTATCTAATTTTCTGTTGGAGGAGGAGGTTCCGTCCATTGCATATTTAATTTTCTGTTGGATGAGGAGGTTTCGTCCATTGCAAATTTACTTTTCTGTTGGACGAGGAGGTTCCGTCCATTGCATATTTACTTTTCTGTTGGTTGCATATTTACTTTTCTGTTGAATGAGGAGGTTTCGTCCATTGCACATTTAATTTTCTGTTAGATGAGGAGGTTCGGTCCATTGCATATTTAATTTTCTGTTGGACGAGGAGGTTCCGTCCATTGTACGTTTACTTTTCTGTTGGACGAGGAGGTTTCGTCCATTGCATATTTGCTTTCCTGTTGGACGAGGAGGTTCCGTCCATTGCTTATTTACTTTCTTGTTGGACGAGGAGGTTCCGTCCACTGCAATTTTATTTTCGAGCTCTGAAGCTCACTGCAAGTTTATTTGCGAGCTCTAAGGCTCGCTGCAATTTTATTTTCGAGCTCTGAGGCTCACTGCAATTTCATTTTCAAACTGTGAGGTTTTATTTTGAGCTCCCCACGTTTTGACGGACAAAATACGTGTTCATTTTCTTTACTTGTTCATTACTACAATACATGAAAAGTTACGACTAATCGTGTCTTCTAGTATGCAACAAGTAAAGAGGGGGAACTGTGAACACCCATTTTTGTTTGTCTTCATTTTATTATCATGATTTTATATTTCAGGGAGACTAGAAAATAATAAGAAGGAAAGAAAGAAGAAAAAGAAAATAATGAAAAAAGGAGGAGGTTCATATCTAATTTTCTATTGGACGGGGAGGTCCCGTCCATTGCATTGCATTTGCAATTGGACGGGGAGGTCCCGTCCATTACATTGCATTTTCTGTTGGACAAGGAGGTCTCGTCCATTACATTGCACTTTCTATTGGACGAGGAGGTCTCATCCATTACATTGCATTTTCTGTTGGACGAGCAGGGCCCGTCCATTGCATGTTTAACTTTCTGTTGGACGAGTAGGTCTTCCATTGCATTTTTAACTTTCTGTTGGACGAGTAGGTCTTCCATTACATGTTTAAGTTTCTGTTGGACGAGTAGGTCTTCCATTGCATGTTTAACTTTCTGTTGGACTAGTAGGTCTTCCATTGCAAATTTAATTTTCTGTTGGACGAGGAGGTTCCGTCCATTGCGTATCTAATTTTCTGTTGGATGAGGAAGTTCCGTCCATTGCACATTTAAGCCTCTGTTGGACGAGGAGGTCTGTCCAGTGCATATCTAATTTTACATATCTAACTTTCTGTTGGACAGGGAGGTTCCGTCCACTGCAATTTTATTTTCAGGCTAGAGGCTAAAGAATAAAGAAAGAAGAAGAAGAATATAATGAAGAAAGGAGGAAGAAAAGAAGGGGAAAAGGACAATCAGCGAAAAGAAGAAAGGAGATTGAGTTACTTCTCCTAACCCCAAAAAACCCTATTTTACATATCAAACAAGACCTCTTTTCCTCCTCCCACTCTCCAACCGCCCCTGCGCCTCCTCTACCCATTGGTCCTTCTTCTTCCTCGTCTCCTCCCTCATTTTAACCTAGTATCCCCACTCCAAACCCTAAAAAACCCATCTTACACATCAGGAAAAAACCCCATCTCCTTCTCTCTTCAAATACTCAACCTTCACATCAAATCACCTCCTTTCCTCTGCTCGCGCCACCTCCATCTGAACACACGCGATCTCTGCTTAGAACCACCCAAGCTCCGGATTTTGTGAAGACCAACCTTGAAGCCGCTGGGTAAGGTGAATCATGAAGCCCTCTCCTCCATCTATAAAATGGGGGGAGGAAACAAATCGAGAGAGAGAAGAGGAGACGGAGACAGAGGGAGAGAGAGATTTTTATCTGATATTTTCTTTGTGAAGAAAAGAGATTAGGGATTTGAGTTTTTTTTCTCTTCTCTGTCATTAGAGTTGTTCCAAATTTTCAGAAGAATGAAGAGTTAAAAGAGTCAGTGAAATTGAAATGTAAGGGTTTTGATCTTGAAATCTTACCACTGAGAGAAAACAAAATCATTGTTATTATGCTCTCATTTGGCAATCCTTGTTCTCTTTGTTAATATTATTCATAAGTTTCTCTTGACATTCTTATTTTTGTGTCTCTGTTTATGACGAAAGGAGAATCCATGGATATTGAAACCGAATGAGTTGGTATGATGAGTGCTATATGTTTCGTTTTTGGGTAAACTGAATGAATTAGCAAAATGTATCATCTTTGTATCTGTTTACTATGATGTTTCTGTGTCTCTGTTTACTGAATAAGCTAGTAAAACGTTTCATTTTTGTTCTATTTCCAAGAGGTAAAATTATTTATTTTACATAAAAATAGAAGATGATCACTTAATTAAAACAATCTTATTTATTGGGTTGCCCTATGACAAGTGTCATGTTCAACCCTTTAGATTTTGAGGTTGCCCTGTGGATTTACGTGCCATGTTCAACCTCATTTAGGTTTAATAAAAAATTTCACAACTAAAATGATTTTTTTCCTTTTAATAATCAAAAATTTCACAACTAAAGATGTTTTTTTAAAATGATTTTCGGGGCAAAACAAATATTTTCAAAGTTATTAATAATTTACACAACTAATTTTGGGTAATCATTTTTATGGATGTTCTAGGGTGTCGTGGGGTTAAGTCTCCATGCCTTCCCTAGACGTAATCGACTCCTGTAACCGTGGGGTTAAATTTTAATTATAGTGTTTCATTACTGTAACTTTTTGGACGTGACATTGTTTGATCTCTTATCTCTAAAAAATTATCAGATTACTATTTTTTTTTTGTTGCAGAAATTGCATTTATAAGTTCCAAGCTCCATTGAAAAATATCAAATTACTAAAACTTGTTGCCTGTGACATTACATTTTATCTTTCTTTGCTTCCCGGTATCATCAATATATCAATTACGTAAAAGGGCTGCCAAAGGTTTGAAGGGAAATGGATGCTCTTATGTTTCTTTTATTGTAATAGATTGAAAGATTCTATTAGTAAATCAATCCATTTAAGATTTGTGACATTATCCTTTATATTTATTTCTTTCTTCCACGTGAAGAAAAAACTCATCAGAAAATCCATTCCCAGCTTTACAATAGCAACTTGTAACAATTTCAGTAATGTCACTTAAGGAGTCCGTACTAAAAATTTCGAAAACACAGTGACACGCTGTCGCGCGTGGGTCAAAAAGCGAGTGGTTTGAAAACTGTAGTAAGGGTACGACAACTCGAGTATCGTCTCACGCGGACTCTTGTAGTGTTATTTGCAGAAAAATCACTTTTTTTTTTCTTGGGGGGTTGTTTTCAGATTGAAATTCAATTCAGGGCAAGCAATGCAAACAAGAAATAAGTGATTATCGATGATTAAAACAATCAATCTACTGTTCTCGGTTTCCCACTATCATCGACTCATACAATTCCCATGCCCTAAGCAGATTCTAATCCCTTTTCGATTGTAGCGACAATTATCAAGCGAAACCGGCACTACACGATATATGCTCCTAATTCCCGAATTAAGCAAACAGGGTGAAGCACTTGTGAATTAAGCAAACACGATTGAACACACGAGAATTAAGCAAACGCGATTAGATATAGGAACATAAAATCTTCAAAACAAATCAATACCTAGTCTACACAATTCTGAATTAAGCAAACAGAAAATATAGCATGGTATTGAAAGGGAGAAGCAAATTAATCCGGGAATTGTATAAACCTCAAGTGTCGGCGAAGACCGATTACATATTACAGCAGATTAATCAAGGGGAATTAGTTCTCCATCAACAATAGAATGAAAATCTAAAAATATAGTGTGAACAGTGAAAATCTGGATCCCTTCTTCTGTCTGGCGCGCCTCTATTTATAAGGTGGCCACGCATCACGGCTGTGATGGCCGTCACGGCCTGGCCGTAATGCATTTTGGAGTGGCGCGCGTTCAAATTCTGGTCTGTCACGGCCGTGATGTGTATCACGGCCAGGCCATGATCCTTTATGCCCAATGGTGCTGATCTGTCACGGTCGTGACCTCTATCACGGCCAGACCGTGATCAATTATGTTCTTCATCGTCTTCTCATCACGCCCGTGATAGGAATCATGGCTAGGTCGTGATGGCTTCTGGTCTTCAAGGTCTTCACATCACGCCCGTGACGGACATTACGGCTAGGACATGATCCTTTCTGACTTTCATGATCTCCTCATCACGCCCGTGATGTGTGTCACGGCTGGGTCGTGACCCTTTCTGTCTTCAATGGGTATCTCATTAAGGTCGTGACCAGTGTCACGGCCTGGGCATGATGGCCTCTGCTTCAGGTGCCCTTCCCTTTTTGCTCTTCTTATTATCCTGAAAAATGAAATAGCAGTAAATGCTTTATTTGACTCAAAATCAACTAAAATACCCTAAAACTACTTTACAGACTCAAAATGTTGCTTGAGGACAATTACGTCCAAATTTGGGTGAAAACGAGATTAAACCCGTATAAAACCCTGGTCTTACTAGTCATAAAACTAGTCGTTATCACACAGCATATAAATAATTTGTCAAATTTTCTAACTTCCCTAGAAAGGTATGCATTGACAGAAATAAATACACAGAACATAATGCTCCCACCATAGTCATTAACCTCCCTGCTTTATCAGCTCCCTAAATTCTTCATCAGTGTTTAAGTCACACAGACAAAGGTAAATTGATCCCACTTTGCACAACCAGCTCCAAGTGTCTAGTGCTTTATTCTCCAAACTAAATGCAAAGTACCGAGGAATCTCTTTCAGCTCCTCCAATTTTCTTCCCATTTCCCCAGTAAAATACTCAAACTTTGGCTGATTTATTTTCAATGTTGGAAATCTCTCAAGACCATACGTCTAGCCTCATCCTTGGAAAATCCCAAATCTTCCAAATACTTTCTCAGCTTAGGAATGAGGGTCCTATAAAATACAATGAAAATATTTCATATCAAGTAGATATAACATAATTTCAAGTTGCTCTTCTGACTCCATATATTTACCAATAAAATAAAATAGGTTAAAATAATTTTTTGGTCCCTATACGTGTCCCTGATTGTCCATTTGGTCCCTATACGTAAAAAAATTACAAATCGGTCCCTATATGTGACTGTCGTTATCACTTTAGTCCCTACCGTAACCCACCGTTAGTAACGTTCCCTGATTGTCAATTTGGTCTCTATACGTGTCCCTGATTATCAATTTGATTCCTATACGTAAGAAACTTGTAAATCAGTCCCCATACGTGACTACCCTTATGTTGCATAGAGAAAGAGGGGAGCAAGGTCCGTAAAAGGAGTAACTTTTATTTTTATTTTTATTTATGTAAAATAGGAGTAAAAATTTGAGGAGAAAGTCACGTGAGATATTAATTTCAATAGATCTACCATTGTGTAATATCCCAACTTTCACAAGGATACTACTGAGTAATGATATATAAACATGGTTATAACATCAGGAATAATAGTTGAGCATAGGAAATTTTGAAAATAAGTGAAACAAATTTCTACAAGATATTTTTGTAGAGTTGAACATATAATTGGAATTAATTTAATACAAATAACCATTTAGCCCCTAATCAACAATTCAATTTCATGTAAACATTGACTCCTAGTAAGACTCCAACTTTGATCCGGCTGTGAAAACTAACGTATCTTGGGACACTATTGGGTGACTATCAAGCAATCTCCCGAACTTGCTTATCAGTTTCCAATATGTACCTGTTATCTGAAACAAAGAGGAGCCTAGTGAGAAATGAATCTCAATGAATTCCTGCTTCAAGCAAAGCATATTAGTAACAATGTATTATATTTAATTGTCCTCGTTGAGTTATACATACTTACTTATATGCACACATATCATAATTAACCTCACGTAGTGGTAAAGTTTCTCATAGCCAACTTACCTCTCCATTTTGCCAGGTGTGCACTTTGTGGACTAAAGCAAGCTAAAGTAGGACTACTCAACTTTATACCACTACGGAATTATTCTCTCATAACTCACCATTTCATCACCAGCTCTTTCTACTGGGTCCTTACTTGGATTGAGTTATTTACTGAATGTGAATCTAAGCATAGACATTTTAAGGAAAGAAACCTTTACTAGGTACCTCAAGTGTGAGCGGAAATAAGGCACGTGTAGTTTAAACTGGTTGATATGGCAGTCAGATCTCTATGACAACAATTAGGCGTCCCTTAATTGCTAGTACCATATCCTAGCCTTCAAAAAAATGAAGGACTTAACATCTCACCCACAAGAATATTGTGGACTTAAATAATGGCTAGAATAGTTTTGAAACCTTAAGTTTCACTAAACATAGACCATTTTAAATTTTTAATGCCATGCTATAATTCATTTTATCATACTCTTCTCTAATGGAAGTCAAATGCATTAAATATTCATCAACCATACCAAGATCATAACTTCATTAAACATGCATAAAAATGTAAAGAGTGAAGACATAGCACAAATGGAAATGTCACACCTTCATATTGCAATTCATACCAACCAAATCATCATGCAACAACCACTAAGTTAGATCATACAGCCACGAAGAACACCATACCAATTGCACATATACATTTTATTCATGGTTGGACAGAATTAAAACACATAGAAATCTATTCCACACAATTCAAGTACCATATGCTCAAAGTTATGTAAACAGAATTTTGCATCAAAATGGAACTGGGTTTTCTCCATAAAAACTTCATCAAAATCAGAACTTCTAGAGCCTAAATTGTAACACCATAAGTCTATTTTCTATTAAAACCGGAATTAACACAATCCAATATTAGTACAATTTACTACAATTTAAATACTAAAACAATGTCAATTCAGAGTTTTCAGTACCAACAATAAATTGCATGTCATTTTTTGCCTTTTATACTTAATGAAATTGAACCATTCCACAGCCCATTTCGAAGGAAAAAGAGTCCACTTTCTAATGGTACAAAAATTACTTCGAAATAAGCCCTGTAGAGGAAGTTATGGATGAAACACTAACAGGGGTACATTACGGGTTTGAAGGATTGACAGCCCCTTGAAAATCTTTTCATCCACAACCACCCCTAATCAACATGAAAACAAAACCCCATTGTTACAAAGCATATATCAGTTCAGAACAAACATTCTACCAAAGCAATTTAAACAATCTAACAAGTAATTGGGATTTATGGTTACCCAATGTTACAAACAACAAGAACTCACATAACCAAGTAGCGAATTGAAGGTGGTGAGTGTTGATCTCTCTGTGCTTCCTAATCTGACTTGTTCTTCAGTTTTCGAAATTTTATTTGAAGGAAGCTAGAGGTCTTGCATGTTATCCTTCTTGTTTGATTTAGGGTTTCAAAATTGATTTGGGGATTTTCTTGAATCTAGAAGAAACTATGGGTAAACACTTACCCAACAAGGAGAGGAAGAGATGGTGGCGACTGGGGTGGTGAGTTGATGGAGGAAGAAGAAGAAGAAGAAGAAGGGAGTTTTTCAGAAAATGGAAAGTGAGGGTGAGGGAGAGTCTTTGTGATTTATTTAAGAGAGGAGAGGGGTATGCATAGTAAAATAGGGGGTGTGACTAGCAAATTAATAAAATCAGCTTTTTGAAATAAATAAAATATTTGTGATATCTTAGAGTTAGGTACTTTCATAAAATAAATTCTACCCTTTATAAATCTCAAAATAAATTCTATTTTCTTACTAAAATGTCTCTTAGCCAAATAATATAATTTGAAACTAAATTATAAAATATCATTTTATAATTATCAAACACAAATAATTATCACTGTACAAAATAAATCGAATAGTTTAATAATAATTATCCCGCTTCTAAAACTGGTATATGACATTTCTCCCCCTCTTAAATAAAACTTCGTCCTCGAAATTTGTTACATTAGAAAAGTTGTGAAACGTGAAATACATCATGGAGATTGGAGTGAAATGGTGTAACTTGCACAAAATAAAATCTGAGGAAGAGGTGATTGACTTTTATTTCCTTTTCTCTTAGCTGGTATATGTACATGAATAGAAATCAAAAAGTTGTGATATTTTGGGTAGAATGAAAGATGCAAGAGTTAGCAGCCTTCAACTCTATTTCCTTCAACAATAAGTAAGACTTTTAGCAGTTGTCAATGCATAGAAGAAAGGAAATGGATTTTGCCAGACATAGGAAACAGGGTAAGGATATGCTGTTGAGAAAGCACATAAAGGAATAGAATAATTAGAGAGTCATGTACTGAATATTTTAGGATACATAATTTTAAAATACCATAGATAATCGACTTATCTCTAGCACATGAAGTTAATATGGAAAGAATGTGCCAACATGGGAGAATTTGATGGAAGGCAAAAGTGGAGAGGTGTCCACATACTGGAAGTACAGCAAGGCAACCTTGCTTGAATTGAAGGAATATTTTAAGTTTTAGCTTACAAGTTGTAGTTAATACGCACAAGCAAATTAGATAACCTTGCTAAGAATGTCGTCTAGCCACACAAAATACAAGGGAAGCTTAGGAAACTTAAGTTGTCTAACTATTAGTACTATCATTATGATAGGAAGAAAATAATGTACCTATTATGAGCTTTAGCTCACACAAGTAGAGAAATGAAACCACAAAGCAACAACACTACTAACTCGTGAATTTCATTCCTCCCTACGTTAACCAATATCAGTCATTGAATTATGTTACCTTTCACACCCATTCCTTTCTGCTATTTGACATCTAACAAAAATGAAGCTCTTTTCTTCATTCTTGCTTACTTTAAAGTAGGCAACTAATACTAAAGCTCCAAAACATAATTTAGGCATATTGTAAAGAATTCTTGAATTATAATTTAAAATCAATAATGAAGTTTGGCAGAACATGATCAAATGTAAGATAACTAATCATGTGGAAAAGAGTCAAAGGAGTGAGAGTAAGGTCCAATTAACTAAGAAACATAAATTCATACCACTACAACAAAATAGACTTTTAATAACGCACCTTTAATAGCATTTCCGTGTGGAAATGCTATTAAAAGTGATGGGGGACTTTTAATAGCGTTTCCCTAAGGGAAACGCTATCTTAGGTATAACCTAAGATAGCGTTTCCGTGTGGAACCGCTATTAAAAGTGTCACTTAGGAAAAGATAGCGGTTCCACACGGAAACACTATCTTAGGTGATACCTAAGATAGCGTTTCCTGAAGGAAACGCTATCTTAGGTATCACCTAAGATAGCGTTTCCTGTAGGAAACGCTATCTTAGGTCTTCCCAGTAAAAAAATACGCGCGCTCGGCCTTCCCTCTGCATGCCATCTCATTTTCCTTCCTCATTTCTTAGGTCTCCGCCGCTGCTTCGCCATTGCTGGTTTCGTTGGGTTAGCTCAAGTTGCAGGTTATTTCTCTCTTCTTCGTTGCAAATTTAGCTTTTTATACTTGATGTGCAATATGGGTATGCTCTAGATTTGTAGGTTTGTGATTTGTTTGGTGCGGAATGCTTTGAGTTTTTGAGGTAGTTTTGGTTGCTTGAAAATGGAAGTAAAGTGGGAAAAGTTTTAACCTGGAACGTGATTTTCGGAAATTAGAAGTCGGGTGTGTTGAATGTCGAGCTCGTAGTGAAGTGAGGTAGCCAAATTTTTTTCTCTTCTAGTTTTGGGTGCATTGTTTATTGTTCTACTTTTAATGTTTTCTTACCAAAAAACATGTCTTCCGTGATTGGAACAATGGTACACTTGCACATTCAATAATGAGGGTTAAACCTGGTGCACTTGTTGAGACCGGGCCTTTTGTCCCTATCTCAGAAACTGAAAGTTAGCATTTGGAATTGGAAGAAGGGTGAGAGCTAAGATAATAAAATATCAGTGCAATTCTCTGCAAAATAGAAAGGCAAACCCAACTTCCAAGTTTCTTGGAGTTTTTTTTTTAGCTTCTTTGTTCTCAAGTCTTGCTTCTCTATGGAGCCTTCTAGAGATTTAGCATCGAAGGGGGAACTCAATGGAAGTGAGTCCGGATGGACCACTTATATTGGTTCTCACAACTTTCGATCAGCAGCCTCCCTCTCTCTCTCGTATTCTTTGTGTGTTTTGGTTGTGTTCTCCCGTGTGCTGTTTACAATTGGTTTTCTCTTGTGCTATGAAGTTTTATCTTTAATTCTTTATAGTGTGTGTTTGGATGAGCGTTTGACAAATGTGATTTTGGATATAATTGATTTTGTAGAATTGATTTTAATAAAATTGAGTTTGTTTTGTGAGCTATGGGTCCGGGTTTGATTCTTGCACTTATATTGATCTTTCAGTTTGCCCCTTCTTTGGTGCTTTCATTTTACATTTATATCCTGTTTTGGCTTCATAAGTTTTGAGAAACCATTATATATGTAGATCTAGCTTAAACTCATGTGGATCAGCCATAGTAATTGATCTTTGCTTACCTAGAGAGTCACTAACTTGGAACCCGCTCCTTCATGACCATTGATTATAATCCACGAAGGGTTCAACACCCATCCATCTTTTCCACCAACATAGAATTTGTAGGCTTGGGAGCTTGAGAAGAGACTAATGAGAACCAGGAAGAGGCATATAGGTCTCTCAAGCTCCATGAGGAAATAGAAGCAAGTAGTGAATGAGTGTGTATTGAGGTATATATAATATAATATATAGTTATTATAGTGTGCATAATAACCTATGCCCAAGTCCTAGTTGTTATGGATCTCATCCAATGTGTATTGTGTATCCCCCGATCCGATGCCTTGATCCTTATTTATAGAAATTGGGAAGTTAGAGTCCCAAACCAACTCAAAATCTGATCTATTTTGGTTTCTTCAGGTCCAAGTAATGCGCGTCACGCACGTGATGTCCATCACGGCCAGGCCGTGACGGTCTCTATATGGCCGTGAAGAATTTCACTACCGGGCCGTGATGTGCTCTGACTTGTGGTGGTTTTGGGTCACGGCCGTGATGGATATCACGGCCAGGCCGTGACGGTCTCTGTTATGGCCGTGAAGAATTTCACGGCTGGGCCGTGATGTGCTCTGACTTGTGGTGGTTTTGGGTCACGACCGTGATGGATATCACGGCCAGGCCGTGACAGACTCTGACTTCAGTCTTTCTTCTTTTTCAGCATGGATCGGAAATGGATGTCTGCCAATCGTTTAACGAAGGAGTATGAGGATGGGGTGAAAGAGTTCATTAGTTTTGCAGTTCGGCATGCGAAAAACCCTAATACAATCATATGTCCTTGTTTAGATTGTTGTTATGCAAGGCGAGTTAGTGCAGCCGATTTGGAAGAACATTTAGTGTGTAATGGAATCGATCAAAGTTATACATGTTGGACAAAACATGGTGAGACAAGAGCTGAGTCTAGTGAAATGAGGAATCGTGTGAGATATTCATCATACGATACCGACAGAAATACTTATGAGGGCGATCGTTTTGAAGACATTGCAAATGCTGTTGAAGAGGATCTTCGGGATTGTCCACAAATGTTTGGGAGGTTGGTAAGTGATGCAGAGCAACCATTGTATGATGGATGTACTAAATTCACAAGATTGTCGGCGATGTTAAAGTTGTATAACTTGAAATCGGGCAACGGATGGACTGATAAGAGCTTTACGGACTTACTCACACTATTGAAAGACATGTTGCCGGATGATAATGTGCTTCCTAGTCGGACATACGAGGCTAAACAAATGTTACGCTCTATTGGCATGAGCTACGAGAGGATACATGCTTGTCCTAACGATTGCATTTTATTTCGGAATGAATATGCATCGTTACAGATGTGTCCTAAATGTAATGCCTCACGATATAAGAAGAAAGAATCAGATCCAGAGAAGGTTGTGTGGTATTTTCCCATAATACCCAGATTTAGGCGCATGTACCGTAGTTCAAAGATTCAAAGCACTGACATGGCATGAGGATGAAAGGATCAAAGATGGCAAGTCTGCGGCACCCGGCAGATTCTCCGCAATGGAAGAAATTTGATCATGATTATCCCGATTTTGGGCAAGATTCAAGAAACCTACGACTTGCATTGGCTACTTGACGGATTTAACCCGCATGGTGTTCAAAGTAGCTCTCACAAAGACATGGCCTGTGATTTTGGTGATTTACAACCTATCCCCATGGCTATGCATGAAGCGCAAATTTATGATGTTATCTATGTTAATTTCTGGGCCCAAACAACCAGGAAATGATATAGACGTCTATTTGACTCCTTTGATTGAAGACTTGAAACAACTGTGGGAGACAGGTGTGGAGGTGTATGATGGGTATAAGGAAGAAAGTTTCAATTTGAGAGCTATGTTGTTTGGGATAATTAATGATTTTCCAGCCTACGATAATCTGTCAGGATATAGCATCAAGGGTCAGTGTGCATGCCCTATATGTGAAGAGGGTACGGATTGGATGCGGTTAGAACATTGTAAGAAGAATGTCTTTCTTGGGCATCGTAGATTTTTGCATCCAAGTCATCATTACCGGTGGTGGAGAAAGGCGTTCAATGGGAACTCGGAAGAAGGTAGAGCGCCTTCACCTTTGACGGGTGATCAACTTTTTGAAAAGGTAAAGGATTTGAATATCCAATTCGGTAAACCTTTTGCGAGAGATATTGTCACAAGAGGGTGGAAGAAAAGGTCGATTTTCTTTGAGTTGCCATATTGGAAATCATTATATGTAAGACATTTCCTCGATGTGATGCACGTTGAAAAAAATATCTGTGATAGTGTCATTGGTAATTTACTCAATGTGCCAGGGAAGACTAAAGATGGCATCAATGCAAGGTTGGACTTGGTTAGTATGGGAATAAGAAGAGAATTGGGACCGACGAAGAAGGGTAAAAGTACATATCTTCCTCCGGCTGCTTACACTCTATCTAGAAAAGAAAAAACTGTTTTTTGTAAGTTTCTTGAAGGAGTTAAGGTTCCGGAAGGGTACTCTTCAAACATTAGGAACCTCGTATCGATGAAAGATCTCAAGTTAAAAGGTCTAAAGTCCCACGATTGTCATGTTCTCATGGAGCAGTTGATACCCATTGGTATACGGTCTATTTTACCTAACAAAGTGCGAGGGGCCTTAACTAAACTCTGTTTCTTCTTCAAGGCAATTTGCAGCAAAGTGATTGACCCTGGGAAGTTGCCATCATTGCAAAGAGAAATTGTTGTGACTTTATGCGAGCTTGAGATGTACTTTCCACCTTCATTCTTTGACATAATGGTTCATCTAACCATTCACCTTGTTAGAGAGACACAACTGTGTGGGCCAGCTTATATGAGATGGATGTACCCGATTGAGCGTTATATGAAGATATTAAAAGGGTATGTGAAAAACCGATCACGACCAGAAGGTTGTATTGTTGAACGGTATATTGTCGAAGAAGCTGTTGAATTTTGTACCGAATACCTATCCAATGCTGAATCTATAGGGCTGCCAAAGTCTCGTCACACATGGAGAATGATGGGGCAAGGAATTACTGGAAATGAAATAGTGACTATAACAAGGACAGAATGGGAGCAAGCACACTTATATGTTCTGCACAATGCCGATGAGGTTGAGCCATATGTTGAAAAACACAAGGACATGCTTAAGAGTTTGTATCCAAATAAGAATCAAAATTGGCTAACTAGAGAACACAATCGTTGTTTTATAACGTGGCTAAGAGATCACATTTATACAGAGTTGATTGAAAATGATACTTCGGTTTCAAATAGATTGAGATGGTTAGCCAAAGGTCCAAGTTTGCATGTGTTCTCTTACCACGGTTATCAAATTAATGGGTACACATTCTATACAAAAGAACAAGATGGTCGGAGTACAATGCAAAACAATGGTGTGACTCTAGTAGCTCGGTCGATGCATATCTCAAGTGCCAAAGACAAAAACCCGATATATGCAAATATGTCATACTTCGGCGTCATTGAACGCATATGGGAGTTGGATTACACAAAGTTTAAGGTTGGTGTGTTTGGTTGCAAGTGGGTTGACAATAATAACGGTGTTGGGATTGATGAGTCAGGGTTCATGCAGGTGGATCTTAATAGGGTGGGGTATAAAGATGAGCCTTTTATATTAGCATCTCAAGCTCAACAAGTGTTCTATGTCACTGATCCAGCTGATATGAAAAGGTCCATTGTTCTTTTGACTAACAAAATAATTACTAATGTTGATGAGCAAGACCATCGAGATGTTGATATTGAAGATGATCCTTTCGTCGGGACATTACAATCACTTGAGATTGATCCAACTAGGGATGATGGTATGTATATGAGAGATGATCATGATGAGGGGCTTTTGGTCAATCCACCATTTCGTACTAATAAAGGACAAACAAATCTCAATCAAATGAAGAAAAGAAAAAGGTTGACTTAAACATGTATGTAGTGTTTGTGTTTAAATGAACTTTCTGATCCTTTTATATTATAGTTAGCATCTTCCTAAATGCTAGTGTTGATTTTGTTATTCATAGTTGTTTTATATTTTGCATCAATTAATGTTATATTAATGTCCATTGATGTTTTACTTGTATCTAATATTTTTGTAGGTAAATGGCATCTTCAAGTAATTCTAGTGATGCCAAAGCGGCGAGACGTGGGCCAACAATTATGAAGGCGGTCATCCGCGCACGGAGTAAAGGACAAAAATTTGATGTAATTTACTTACTAATCTAAGGATTTCATAATGTTGTTTGATATCTAGATTTAATTACTTTATTATTTTTATTAGGTTGAATGGAATTCTTTGGACCAACCTATTCGTGCTAATGGTAAAATATTGAAGAGTTACATTGGGGCCGTTGCTCGAAAACGGTCCCAATTATTTGTTCTAATTGGAAGGATGAAGCTTTGGATGGTTTCAAAGAGAGCATATGGGCTGATGTACAGGTAATTGTTAAAATTTATAAATTATATTGTAAACTATGTAAACATACTTACTTTGACACGTTGTTTATATTGTTTTGCGGATGTCTTTTAATGTTGATGAATCTCGGAAAAAATTTGTACTTCGGAAGTCGGTAACCTACATAGGGCATTCAGAACTAGATTGACCAAAAAATTTCTAAGAGATGCCAACGGGAATATCAATGAGGAGCCTCCATCAAAATATCCACACATATCAAGGGATGAGTGGACAGATTTTATAGCAATACGCACAGGAGATGCTCAATTCCCGGTATGTTTAATATCACGTTAGTCCTTATAATTTTATAGCAATACGTACATATGACATTAACCATGTATTAATATTACTTATATGTGTCTGAATAGAAATTAAGCAATGAAAATCGCAACAGGGCGTTAGATCCTGCATGCCCTTACAAAGCATCACGTAAGGGGTATGCTGACATTGAGGTTGAAGTGGTATGTATGTATATATATATATATATATATATATATATATATATATATATATATATATATATTTAACTGCATTTGTGGTAAATATGACTTTTAAACTGTTTGGTTAATTTATATTATCTCAATATACCGATACAGGAGGCGGGGCCAGAGGTTAAGAAAATTAAACGCCATATTGTGTGGAGGAAAGCCCGCGAGAACAAGGCGGGTGTAATTGACAACAAAAATACGCAGACCGTGTGGAATAAATGTGTTAGTAGACTAACGATTACATTATCAATTGTTATTTTCATATGATAATATATAATAATTTTAACATTTGCATTTCACCAATAACTATGTGTCGGGAGGAACTCACGAGTCTGCGGTAGAGGGAGAGATAGAAGACTTTGGTCGCCAGGATATTCTTGCCAAAGCCATAGGTGTGCCGAGAACCCCGGGCGTGTTAGGGGTGTGGGTTTCGGCGTCTCACAAAAGATTACTTCCCACCCGAAGGTCGTGCAAGAAATAACTCGGAAACGAAAAAGTGGGAGACATTGGTGTCTCAACTCTCCGATAGATTGAACATTTTGGAAGAAAAGCTGAAACAAAAGGATGATGAGGAGAGGCAGGGCTAATTTCACAGCCCAAGCAAGCGTCAAAAGATAGTTGCACTCTACCATCGCACGAGGCTTCCGGAGGTAATGCATGCCTTTTTTTTTTACTAGTATTGCATTCGCGATTAAATACATTCAATTGGATGCCTTAATTCACAGCTTATTCATCTATCATTGGATTAGGGGCGTCAACTCATGTCGACTATATTTATCGACCCCAAACTATCGTATGGTTGCTATGGGTAAAGTATACAATGAGCCGGGTGTTACACCGCACACCTTGGACCAGTACCCTTAACCATGTGAAAGTTGGAGTTGATGTTGCAACTGAGGGGGATGCGCCATTGCCGGTACCTATCGTTGATGCAGATGTGATGACAGTAGGAGATGCAATAGGTACTTATGTGGCATGGCCAATTGATCTCGTGGTTGTAATTAATATGGTATGTAATTGCATTTTTCCACCTTTTCATATACGGCATATATGGATTACATTAGTTGATCACTAACTGGCATATTGAAATGCAAAATTTCCAGGCACCCGCAAAAGCTAAAGGCAAGGGCAGAGTGTCTGGATATACAAAGGAGTCAATTACAACCCCAGAAAATAAAGGAGGCAACTCTGAGGCCAACCCACCTACAGCTGGTTCAACTACAACTTCTCTGGAATATTTGAATTTCCTTAAAATACATGAACGAAAGAATATGAAAAATGCTGACCAATTGTACGTAGAGATGGAACAAAATATTTTTGGCAACCATTTCATTGAGATGCTCAATACTGAAAATATCAGAGAAGTTGTAAATCATGAATGGGTATCTGCCTCCGTTATTTCCGCATATATCAGGTAATAAATCGGGTTTAAAGTGTACAATATTTTTTAGTCTTTCCATTTAAATATTGATGTATGTCATTGGTGTAATCCATTTTTATATTTTAATTGAAGGTATTTGTATGAAGAATTGTTGCTTCCAAAGGAAATAACGAGGAGGTTTCTGTTCTTGTCCCCACACCAAACAAATACATACGGCTGCTTGGGAGGGATTCACGGACAACGTATCTAGCTGACCGGTTTGCAACTAAAGAAAGAGAATATCAGCCCTTGTTTTTAGCGCCATGCAATGTTGGGTGAGTCGCTTATCCTATAGGACTTAATTCACAATAATGAATTACATAAAAGTTGAGGTGCTTAGGATTTGTTATCTCAACATTTTTGTAGGAATCATTGGGTGTTGTGCGCGATAAATATTGTTGAAGAGATTATTTACTATCTGGATCCCTTGTATGTTGATCCTAGGGATCGCCTGCAATTAAAGAATCGCATTCGATACGTAAGCATGTTTTTATATTTCCGATTTTCTATGATTACGTTCGATACGTGAGCATGCGTGTGTTTGTGATGATTGAAAATATGTTTCTTAATGAAGTCTGTTTGATTTTGTGATTAGTGGTTTGCAAGTTTATCGCGCAAATATCGGAGCTAAGGTGCCGCGTTTAAAGGCAACCAACATTAAATGGATTCAGATACGGTATATTTGCAAAAACTTAATGCGCAATTAGATAAAAAAAACTATATTGATTAACTATTTTATTTTTAATAGTGCCCAAGAAAAACCAACAGTACAGATTGTGGGTACTATGTCATGCGTTTCATGAAGGAGACTATCTTGCAGAACCAAGTTAAAATACCAATGGCGGTATGTTGTTTACTTAGCTTTTAACTGTGACTGTTCAAATGTTTTAGCAATTGTAACTTCATTTATTTAATTTTTATGTCGCAGTACTTCCCTGACTTCAAATGCTCCACATACTCCACTGCTCAACTATCTGAAGTCAAGGAAGAGTGGTGTCGCTATATTGTTGAAAAGTTCGTTTGATTATGTCAAATTGATCACAGTAGTTGCAGCAATACTCATTGGTATGTGAATAATGCTTTATATTTATCAACCCCAAACTATCTATGTATTTGTTTTTCCTTGGTAAATGCCTTCGAGTTGATGTGCCGCTGCTAGGAGAAAATAAGTTCAAACTTATTATTTTTGTTACACTTTGTTAATGCTTGATTTGAATTCTGTTTCTTGCTACGTAGTATTTACCTAATTAGTCCTGCTGTATCCCAATGTAACAAAGTTAGTCTTTGTGGTGGAAATTCAGTATGTATGCTACGTAGTCTTTGGATCACATTTCGACACATTACTTTGGTGTTGTCTTGGTCTCATGAAAAACAAACAAAGCTGTAAATGTAGATTAATTGTAGATGTATGTTGGTTTTCCGATTTTGGTTTCTTAAGGATTGAGATCCGGTATAGTTGCTGCACTTTGATTTTGTCTTACTCGTGTGAATTTGAATACTTTAGAAACAGAGTGGTGTACTTATATCTCGGTTATATATATATATAGTTGCTGTATAGAGTGTTGCACTTTGATTGTATAGTTATTGGTTTCTTTGCACAAACACATGCAGTGCTGCATTGAACACTTATATTTTGAACACATTTTGAACAATTGTGTTGACTGCAACAATTGTGGTTTTTTTGTGTAAATATGCAGGAATAATGGATGTAAAAGTTAAGAAATAAAATTAAAAAAAAAAAGGGGCTTTAGATAGCGTTTCCTTGTACAAACGCTATCTAAAGTCTGACTTTAGATAGCGTTTGTATAAGGAAATGCTATCTAAAGTCAGACTTTAGATAGCGTTTGTATAAGGAAACGCTATCTAAAGTCTGACTTTAGATAGCGTTTCCGTGTACAAACGCTATCTAAAGTCAGACTTTAGATAGCGTTTGTACAAGGAAACGCTATCTAAAGTCTGACTTTAGATAGCGTTTCCGTGTACAAACGCTATCTAAAGTCACCTATTAATAGCAGTTCCTAAATGCTATCTTTGCTAACGAGTTTTAATAGCGGTAGAATAGATAGCGGTTACAAACGCTATTAAAAGGCATACGGAAACGCTATCTAAAGTCTAATCTGTTGTAGTGTCAGGAGAAAACATTATGCAGAACAATAGGATTCTTTGTCTTCCAACCAATGTCACACTCCACTTATTCTTTGGCACAACATAATAATTTACATGTACCATGTCCATAATTCTTGGCCTATCTTTAATTGAAACCTTAACCTATAAGTTATAAATATTATAACTACTTGACAAGGAACTAATGAACATTCAGATATATCCAACCATAAATAAGTCTATCAATGTTCTAAGCAAGACAATTCAAAACCATATAATCTAACTAGTTGATTCCAAAATGAGAACTTTTAAGAATAGGACACATGCTAAGCTAGCCACAATTTCCATATATAAGAAGAAATTAAAATCCTTACCTTAACTATGTATTCATTAACACCATGATAAGCATTGACTTTAATAAAAACATGGCAGCAATCAAGTTTATGTGTTAATTTACTTCACCCGTTAGCTAAAAAGTGGAGGCCAAATTGGTTGAGAGCTTCACCAATATCAATATAGCAATTTAATTATCAAGAAAAGACCTACCCACAACAATATAAACATATAGAACCAATAATGTGAAGCCATATAATTACTAATCAAGACTTATGTGTGCAATAACTTGAATGCAAAATAAAGAAGAGGGCATAATTGAGTTTAAACATTATCGTGCAGACCAAGGCATCAAAAATTCACCTTTCACCTCTAGGATACCAGGGAAGAAAATTTAAATACCTCAGCAACTTACCCAAGATAAAGATGTACAAGATACAGTGAACATAGTATTTTCAAGTCACTAATTCATATAAAAGTCCACAAACAATTTACGCATGAGTATTATAAGGAATGGAAATTAATCCTTGTGTTTTGTTTGGTAGTGCACAAGAAGGAAATTCTACTTGCCATGCTCTAAACTATCTATTTATGAAACTAAGAAAAGCATGAATTGTTGATCTTTAACTTAATTTAGAGAATGAGTAATTATAAAAGATTCAACGTTATCATTATTTGGCACATCAATATATAAATAAAGTTATAATAGTCACTTATATAAGTTCAACTGCTCTAGGAGTTATATATATTAGCTAATGTAAAAGCATCCTTCTAGTTTTGCAGACTATTCAGCTAATATTGCATCTGATTTTTGCTCTTAAGGGGTTCGAGGTGATATTAAAGATGCTTAACAAGTGTATATTCCAACTGATTCATTCAAAATAAATCAAGTGCAAGAAAAGTTGTTTCAACTAAGACGGATGTTGACTTTGAATTTTTCAAGAACAGGAGTAGTAATTAAAAGAGAGGAAATAAAAATAAATAAACCAGAGCAAAATGAAAGATTTCATGTATTAAGTTCCGATATATCAGGAACATAAAACGTACTAATAATCTCGTTGCTTCCTTGAAGTTTTATTATCAAACTCAAAATAGGATCTATTTGGTGATGGGGAGGCCTCACATAGCAACTGGAACATTTGACTATTTAAGTAACCAATTACAAATCTTTTAACTATCTACAAAGTCATCTTATATTTTAAATATCTGTTATGTAATAACAATGTCTAAAACAATTAAATGCTACAAATCCAAACATTCTTGGATTTTACCTCAATTCCTTCTAATATATAGAGTTCATTGCTCATTTGTTATAAAAACTAATATATAGATAGGATGGATCATCAAAGGCACAAGCAGTAAAACATAACAGAATAACCACTGGAAAGTAAATATATAAAATGAGGAAGAGACATGGTAAGTTGGGGTAGTAGAATCTTTGATGGCATAAAAATAAACAAAGAATTTACTCAAAACCATTTACAACCTATTATATTCTGTAGGGGATAGGTGCATAACCAAAGGCAATTGTATAATAGTACAATAAACTTCTGAAGTTCTCTTCTTTTATCCAAAAACTAAAACAACAATAAACTTCTGAAATACTATTAGGCCTTCACCACATGCATATGGCAGACAAGACCCAAATCAATAAAAAAAAATGCAGGAAGAAACAATGATACAGTGCACAAAGGAAAGACAAAGAACTCATAATAAAGTGTTAGCTTAATATACACCAACATATAATAGTAGTAATTACTTTCTTCATGCACAATTTCAAAATCATACACACAACGGCACACCCATTCACAAGAAGCATGAAATTTCATAACTTATACCTTCACCATGACTTCAACTACAAATTGTTCGCACATTGAAAATTCCCTCTCAAGACAACTTAAATTTTAGAATGGCGTCCAATAGTTACTCAACCAAAATAGAGCTTCGGTACGTTCGAATTAAATTTACCAACATCAAAACACTAACTCACAAGTCAATTCTTGTTGAAATAGGTAATTCAAGTCGTATGCAAATAACACATCGAAAATTTAAAAATGAAAATCCAAAAATCTTTTTCAATAGACTAATTATAACTGCCACAACTAAACTATGGGAAGCATTGTCTATTTAATGCTTACCCCCACAAGTCATTATCCTCCTTCATTCCTTGAGAAAACCATTAGGATGGCCAGTCTCAATAATTTATCCTCAAAGAACTCAGAATTGTAACAACACTGCAAAAAAGACATTGACTACTGACGTCCTAAGCCGGATCATGCTAAACACCCTCTTCTTATTATGATAAACTCACAGTCCGGAAGGACCAAACTGCTCTGATACCATAAATGTAATATCCCAACTTTCACAAGGATACTACTGAGTAATGATATATAAACATGGAAATAACATCAGGAATAATAGTTGAACATAGGATATTTTGAAAATAAGTGAAACAAATTTCTACAAGATATTTTTGTAGAGTTGAACATATAATTGGAATTAATTTAATACAAATAACCATTTAGCCCCTAATCAACAATTCAATTTCATGTAAACATTGACTCCTAGTAAGACTCCAACTTTGATCCGGCTGTGAAAACTAACGTATCTTGGGACACTATTGGGTGACTGTCAAGCAATCTCCCAAACTTGCTTATCAGTTTCCAATATGTACCATAATCCCAAACAAAGATGAGCCTAGTGAGAAATGAATCTCAATGAGTTCCTGCTTCAAGCAAAGCATATTAGTAACAATGTATTATATTTAATTGTCCTCGTTGAGTTATACATACTTACTTATATGCACACATATCATAATTAACCTCACGTAGTGGTAAAGTTTCTCATAGCCAACTTACCTCTCCATTTTGCCAGGTGTGCACTTTGTGGACTAAAGCAAGCTAAAGTAGGACTACTCAACTTTATACCACTACGGAATTATTCTCTCATAACTCACCATTTCATCACCAGCTCTTTCTACTGGGTCCTTACTTGGATTGAGTTATTTACTGAATGTGAATCTAAGCATAGACATTTTAAGGAAAGAAACCTTTACTAGGTACCTCAAGTGTGAGCAGAAATAAGGCACGTGTAGTTTAAACTGGTTGATATGGCAGTCAGAGCTTTATGACAACAATTAGGCGTCCCTTAATTGCTAGTACCATATCCTAGCCTCCTAAAAAATGAAGGACTTAACATCTCACCCACAAGAATATTGTAGCCTTAAATAATGGCTAGAATAGTTTTGAAACCTTAAGTTTCACTAAACATGGACCATTTTAAGTTTTTAATGCCATGCTATAATTCATTTTCTCATACTCTTCTCTAATGGAAGTCAAATGCATTAAATATTCATCAACCATACCAAGATCATAACTTCATTAAAAATGCATAAAAATGCAAAGAGTGAAGACATAGCACAAATGGAAATGTCACACCTTCATATTGCAATTCATACCAACCAAATCATCATGCAACAACCACTAAGTTAGATCATACAGCCACGAAGAACACCATACCAATTGCACATATACATTTTATTCATGGTTGGACAGAATTAAAACACATAGAAATCTATTCCACACAATTCAAGTACCATATGCTCAAAGTTATGTAAACAGAATTTTGCAGCAAAATGGAACTGGGTTTTCTCCATAAAAACTTCATCAAAATCAGAACTTCTAGAGCCTAAATTGTAACACCATAAGTCTATTTTCTATTAAAACCGGAATTAACACAATCCAATATTAGTACAATTTACTACAATTTAAATACTAAAACAATGTTAGTTCAGAGTTTTCAGTACCAACAATAACTTGTATGTCATTTTTCGACTTTTATACTTAATGAAATTGAATCATTCCAGAGCCCATTTCGAAGGAAAAAGAGTCTACTTTCTAATGTTACAAAAATTACTTCGAAATAAGACCTGTAGAGGAAGTTATGGATGAAACACTAACAGGGGTACATTACGGGTTTGAAGGATTGGCAGCCCCTTGAAAATCTTTTCATCCACAACCACCCCTAATCAACATGAAAACAAAACCCCATTGTTACAAAGCATATATCAGTTCAGAACAAATATTCTACCAAAGCAATTTAAACAATCTAACAAGTAATTGGGATTTATGGTTACCCAATGTTACAAACAACAAGGACTCACATAACCAAGTAGTGAATTGAAGGTGGTGAGTGTTGATCTCCCTGTGCTTCCTAATCTGACTTGTTCTTCAGTTTTTGAAATTTTATTTGAAGGAAGCTAGAGGTCTTGCATGTTGTCCTTCTTGTTTGATTTAGTGTTTCAAAATTGATTTGGAGATTTTCTTGAATCTAGAAGAAACTAGGGGTAAACACTTACCCAACAAGGAGAGGAAGAGATGGTGGCGACTGGGGTGGTGAGTTTATGGAGGAAGAAGAAGAAGAAGGGAGTTTTTCATAAAATGGAAAGTGAGGGTGAGGGAGAGTCTTTGTGATTTATTTAACAGAGGAGAGGGGTATGCATAGTAAAATAGGGGGTGTGACTAGCAAATTAATAAAATCAGCTTTTTGAAATAAATAAAATATTTATGATATCTTAGAGTTAGGTACTTTCATAAAATAAATTCTACCCTTTATAAATCTCCAAATAAATTCTATTTTCTTACTAAAATGTCTCTTAGCCAAATAATATAATTTGAAACTAAATTATAAAATAGCATTTTATAATTATCAAACACAAATAATTATCACTGTACAAAATAAATTGAACAGTTTAATAATAATTATCCCGCTTCTAAAACTGGTATATGACACATTGGATTTCTATTATATGAATGGTTGAGATGAAATTTAAGATATATATATATATATATATATATATATATATATATATATATATATATATATATATATATATATATATATATACAATGAAAACCATTGTTTCAAATACAAGTCTTGGAGTATGTTTGGATGAGCTTAATTTTTTTAAAAAAACTTATTTTAAAAATAAAAGTGATTCTACGAAAAATATAAGTGTTTGGATGGGCTTTAAAAAAGCAGTGAAAAAAACATATTTTGATGCTTTTTTGAGACGCCACACTTTCTAACTCCAAAAATAAGCAGATGCTCTAGAAGAGAGATAGTGATGATGGATCATATTTTATTAGACAATAATATCCATGTAATAAATTGCATAAAAGCCCATTTTTTAAAGTCCAAACGCATAAAGGTTTTTGCATATAATAATACATTCTGCTTCTACTTCTATATTCTTTAAATGAAAAATTTGACCGGGCAATATCAATTATGCGCCATATATCAGGATTAAGAATGCAACATTAATTTTTTGGGAATAAATACTATAACACCCCGATTTTCACTGTTTCAAAATAATCGAAATGCGGACGATTATTTGTATATATTTATATGAGTATTAGAAAATTATTTTAAATAAACAGAGTTCAACACTCCATCCTACTTGAATGTAGGAAGCTACGATTAAAATTTAGGTTGGAAAGTCAAGTAAACCCGACCCGCGAATTCCATTGACAAGATAATTATAATGCTCAAAAGACCTAATTTTAATTCGTGAACGAAAGACTTAAGGTTTTTATTTTATTTCCTACAATTCTGTCTTTTTAGAATTATTTCAGAAATAAATGAAATAATATACGTTTTTCGGGTGAAATACGTAATCGGGTAAACGCCGGAATGGATTTCAGAGTTTCCAAGGGTCTATAAAGAGGTTATCTTAGGATTTTGAGATGATTCATGGGGATGAATCACACTTTTGAGTCTAGAGGATTCTACAAGGTTAAAGTGACAATTTATGGATTTTGCACTTTAGTCCTTGAACTTTCTATTAATTACACTTTGGTCCCTAAGTTAGTTCTTATGTTTTTCTAAGTGAATTGGGCCAGAATCTTTGTTCCCAATCTATGAGTGGACCGTGGCCATGAAGCCCAAATTCCTTGTCCATGAATTAAATTTCATGAAGCCCATTTGAAGTCATATAAGTTCCTAGCTTATGTTTAAGCTTTAAGCCTTTTGGTGGGCCCCACAATAATTAAATTCAAGCCCAAGTTTTCAAGGCCATGCGCAGGCCCAAGAAGGAGTGGGGGCTGCCTTAGTTTGGAAGAATCAAGTTGATTCTTGAAGCTTCCACCATGTTCCACAATGTTCCACCATGTTCTCCAAAGTTCCACACAATTCTACAATGTTCTCAAGTGTTCTCAATTATTCTAGGTTCTTCCCAATTAGTCTCAAGGAAATTCAACAAAGATGAGTCACATGTGAAATGTGGCCCATGGCCATCATGTCAAACTATTGGCAATTTGCAAAATAGTCCTTATACTTTTGGAATCTTTGCAAAATGGTCCCTAGGAATTAATTGCACTTAAGTCCTTAGAAAAATCACCTCCTTTCTATTTGATCCTCAAAAGTGGCGCAGCCACATGCCTATAAATACCCTCCCTCACATTTCATTTTCTTCCTATTGCCATTTGTTTCAAAAACTCTGAAGTTCATAAGCCTTTTAGCATCACTTTGTGAAGCAAGTCCTTGGATCTTCACTTGTCTTTGATCTTCAAGAGGTGAATCCTATTCTTGTTCCTTAATCATGTCTATGTTCTTCAATAAGTTTCTTGATTCAAAGTCTATTTCATCTATGTTCATCACTTTTAAGTTTCTAGATCTAGAACTTTGAAAATTCATAACTAATTCTAGAAAAATCCTTTTGACATTAAACCAATTGCTATGATCTTATAATCATCTCTATTTTCATCATCTAGAAGCATATGATCATGAGAAATTTCTTTCCTTGATTTCTGGACTGGGCCGAACCTAGGAGAATAGGTTTGGTAGGATTTTGTTCATGTGTTGTCATGTATTTCATATGACATGTATGTCTACACACTCTAATCCATGTTAGTTTATTAAAATGAAAATCCTTACTCAAAATCTCTATGTTGGCCGAACCCTAGGTGGACGAGATTTGATGAGTTTTGTTCAAAGTTTTCATTAATGATCTTGGTAATCAAGCTATTAATTAGTATGTATGCCTAATAAATCCAAGTTGGTTTATCAAACTAAAAACCCTAGCCCATGAACATGTTAAGGCCGAATCTAAGTATATGAGAGTTAGGAAGTTTTGAGTTTAAAATTTAGTGTTTAGTTACTAATCCATGATCTTGGTTGATTAAGGACCATTAATCCGTGACTTAATCATGATTAGAAATTTTAGAGATTTCTAACCCCAAAGTCAGCCCTTGGCCGAAACCAATATGTAGGATTTTAGGCTTTATTTAGTTGTTTGTTTGTTGATTGAGTGTTATGTTTAATGAAGGATAAACTAGATTATCGTGTACGTGCGCTGACGGTTTCCAGATTCACGACAAAGTTTTAAATCGGAAGCTAAGTTCTTCAAGAGGTAAGGGGAGCTTACCTGAGGGATTTTCTCAATAACTATTTGCTTTTAGTGCGGCTTATATGATTTATATGTGGTTTGTGATTAATTTTTTATGTTGTTTACGATGTGTTGTTTATCTGTGTTTCGGTGATTGATCTGCTTTTAATTATCTGCAGTAGTATATTATATTGCTATGATGCATGATCTGCCTGGTGATATAATTATGATGATGTTGTTGAATGTTGAATGTTGTTTGAGAGGCCTGACAGTGGTCAGTGCACAACCGATTAATCAGATAAAAGATTTAATAAGATGTGAAAAGATTATAACCAACGTTTTATAGGGAATGTTGGAATATAATAGTGGTGGAAAATATTGTTTTGGAAAAAGATGAGTTTTGAGAAATATTATTATTTTAATGATTTATTAGTGTAAAAGTAATTTATGAGCCACGGTGAGAGCGTAACCGTGAAAATTTTTAGTACTGCTAATTTTTACGCAAGAAATTCCGAAATATTATAAAAAGTTATTTTGTGAAATTAATATTTGAAAATACTTTTAAAAAAATAATAATAATAATAATAAAAATCAAAGTCAAAGTCAAAGTTTGACTTTAAAAACATTTTCTTGGAAAATGATAAACGACGGCAAGTTTCGAAATTATTTACGGTGAAAGTTTAAAAACAACAGTACTTAACTTAAGAAGAGATTTAATCTGAATTGATTTAATTTTTAGAGTTGAAGTTTCAGTAAAAGAGTTCTTGATGATTGGACGTTTTATAAACGAATTTCAAATAAAAAGGATTTTCTGTAAATGAGTTTACTCAATGACGTATTTCCGGTAACTTGGATAAGTTGCGGAGATCTTATTTTGGATTTGTTTTCATAGACGAAAAACGACGTAAAGGACGAATAGAACTTAGTAACCGAGATGTCGGGGTACTAGTGTTCTTATGACGTTATCCTACTTTGGATTTGTTTTTCACAGACAAAAACGATGTAAAACGACGATATGGAACTTAGTAACCGAGACGTCAGGGTACTAGTGTTCTTATGACGTTATAGACTTGGTGTCTAGTAGGTAGACGGTGTGTCTACTTCATGACGTAATAAATGACGGTAAAAGATTTATGATGTTTTCTATTACCACGAACCTAAGACTGATTGCAAGGTTTAGGGTATCGTGACTAAGCACTCGAACTACGTGTCCTGTGTTGTTAATAAAAGACTTTAAGCCATTGAAAACTACGTTGGTCATAAGCTTTTGAGCTTTGGCAAAGGAAAGATTTCACACGAAGAAAACGACGAGAACAAAATATTTTATATGCATGCATTGGCAGACGTGCCCACGATGTCCTATGTCGAATACCTTGATGATAGGGTATTTTGGCTACGAAGTTATGTCGGATACCTTGATGATAGGGTATTTTGGCTACGAAGTTATGTCGGATACCTTGATGATAGGGTATTTTGGCTACGAAGTTATGTCGGGTTCCTTAATGAGAGGGTATTTTGGCTACGAAGTTATGTATGATGCCTAAATGATAGGGTATTCATGCTATGTCCTATGTCATATACCTTAATGATAGGGTATTTTGGCTACGAAGTGTGTATGGTGCTTTGATGAATAAAGTATTCCATGCCACGAAGTGCCTAATATACCCGGCTATCGAGCTTGATCAGCTCATTTGCGCGGTGTTGTGATCTCATGAGATTATGTGTGAATGTTTAGATGATGTATAGAAGTGTTCATGCATAGTTTTCCAACGTTGATGTTTGGGGTGTGAAACCCATTGATAAACTGTATGCTATAATTGAGATGCTTATGTTATTATAAACATGCATATGTGTATATGCCTTCTTTGTGTTGTGCTTTTAGTTATTGTGTTAAATCCATATATTGGCGTCTCACCCTTACAAACATATCAGAGCCGCACGAGGGGTATGATCTCTACAAGAAGACGAAGGCTGTCTAGTTCGGGGCATGTTGTTGCTGCTTCCATCGGTTGTAGTGTCTGTTAGTTACGACCAGCTTAGGTCTTATTATGTTTTGGGAATAAACTAATCTGATAATGGTTTAGGTGTGAACATATATGAGGCAGTATAGTTGTATGACTTATATACATTATGTATTTAAGTGTGATCTGATTACGTTGTTGTTGTTTTGAGGTTAAAAAAGAAGAAAAATTTTTATCACCATATTTTGAAAAGATAAACGTTGAGAAAACATTATTTTCCAAAAGCAACCAGCAAATTAAGTTTTATTTTCCGAAAACGGGTAACCATGTGATGACCCTAGTTTAGGGTGTCGCAAATACACATTAAGAAATATCTAGACTCAAAAAAATATATAGGGTACCTGTTTTTGAGCAAATTAAAGTGTTGATAATAAAATTGGTATAACATATGCGATGGATCTGCTAGATTTTTTTATTTTTATTTTTTTATCAAATGGATCTGCTAGATTATGTCAAGAAGGTTGGGAGATTTTACACCTCTTTTTTTGTTGAACCGTAGGGAGCCAGAGACTATCAATTATGCGCCATATATAAGGATTAAGAATGCAACATGAATTTTTTGGGAATAAATGCACATTAAGAAATATCTAGACTCGGAAAAAAAAAATTATAGGGTACCTGTTTTTAAGCAAATTAAAGTGTTGATAATATAATTGGTATAACATATGCGATGGATCTGCTAGATTTTTTTAAGCAAATTAAAGTGTTGATAATATAATTGGTATAACATATGCGATGGATCTGCTAGATTTTTTTAATTTTTTTTTATCAAACGGATCTGCTAGATTATGTAAAGAAGGTGCGCCATAGGCATGAGATAGAAATTGAACCTCTAATCACATGCTTAAGAGACACGGTTATCTACCAATTGTGTCACACCATGTTGATGAAGATTTTACACCTCTTATCTATTATAAGTACTTAGACCTATTAATTGTATCCCATAATCTCATAGTTTGCAATAAATCTGTTTGATTTTGAAGGGCGAGTTTCTAGAAAGTACTACAGCCGATACAAGAACTAACGGCAAGTAAATTATCAAACATTCAAATTATACTAACAATGATAATTGATATAAAAAAAAATTGGATCAATTAATGCAAAAAAATCTATATTAACTAATTGGTTGATTTACATGATATGGGTATCACCTTGAATTAGGTCCTGACAAAACAAATTTTAATTTTGGACAAATTGAAGATCTCTCATATCAAGATAGATCATAGTTACTTGAATAAACTTGCTTGCTCATAAGTTTATCGTTTCTTATATTTTTTTTGGTCTAAACCTAGTGTATCACAACGCTGACAACGAAGGACTAATCACTGTCATGGGGACGTGGCTTCAGCTAGCCAATCATTATTTTAACACCGTCAGGAATCGAACCCGGACCAAAACGAGTTGTAACACCCCGATTTTCATTGTTTGATAATATCGGTAATAAATATATAAACATATATTTTTATCCGAGATTTAGAAAATGATTTTGGATAAACCAAGGTCATTTCCTTGTTATACTTATTTTTATAAGGTTACAGGGAAGTTTTGGTTGAAAACTCGAGACGGAAGCCGGGTCTGCTTTTTTTCTCGTGTTTTCACCGACAATAAAAGTTTACTACTCAGAAGACCTAATTTTGAGTCGTGAACGAGATGAAAAATCTTTTTATCGTATTAACTACGATACTGACAGTTTTGGAAATTTTGGTAAAAAAATTAAAATATTATGTTTGTTGCGGGCCTATACGACGAGATGTCTCTAGGCAGAGCCCGAGTCGATGAATCGGGAAGTCGGCAAAGTAGCGAGACATTGGATTGACCGACTTGATGAGCATTTATGACGAGTTTATCCTATCATAAATGGCAATAAATGGCACATTTATGGCAACATTTAATTTTGTTATGAAATGACCAAAATACCCTTGTCTTTTTATGACAATTTCTACAAAATGCCATTTGACAAATTGACCCAAAACTCTTGCCCAACCCCCACGGCACCAACACCTTCTTCCTTAAGTTTTGAATTCTTCTTCACCAAGTATTCATTTCTTCTTCACCAAGTTTTGAATTCTTCTTCACCAAGTTTTGATTTCTTCTTCATTAAGTTTGGATTTCTTCTTCCTTTAAATAAGTTGTCTTCTTCCTTAAGCCATTTTTCCATTTTCATGTTCTTTGCTCCAAAAAGTTCATAACTCGTCCGATTTTGCATAGCAATTCTTATCAGTTTCTATTTTGAATCTCGAAAAACTTTCAACATGAAAGTTGTTCATATTTCTCTCTTCTTTCCAACGACATAAAAATCATCCAAAACGGATAAGTATATTGAGAGATACATCCAAAATACCAAAACTATTCTAAAACCCTAACTATGTTCATCTTCTCCCTTAAGTTTCTTAAGAACACCATAAGAAAACCTTGAAGAACATCATCCAAATCATCATTTTATTTGATCATCAAGAGGTAGTCTATATTAATCTTGCTATTCTAAGCTTTTCTCTTCATAAGATTCTTGAGTTTATGCCTTTGATCAACATGTTCTTCATTTGTTCAAAGTTCATGGAACTAGATTCAAAAATTCATAACTAATTCTAGAAAAATCCTTTTGACATGAAACCAATTGCTATGATCTTATAATCATCTCTATTTTCATCATCTAGAAGCACAAGATCATGAGAAATTTCTTTCCCTAAAATCTGGACTTGGCCGAACCTAGGTTAACTTTGAGTTCTTAGGTTTTGTTTCAATTTCATGTCTTGATTCATGATTATATCTTGATAGTTCTTGTATTCAAGAATATAGAGGATCAAAAATCAAACTTGATCCTATTTGATTCTTCAAAAAAACCCGAAACCCTAGGTATGAGCACTTGTTGGTTTTATGATTCAAAAGTTGTTTGTAACACTTGAATCTAACTCTAGGTTTTGTATGTTGATTAAATACAAGAGTTTAGAAATTTTAGAGATTTCTAACTCCAAACTCAGCCCTTGGCCGAAACCCTAGTTCTTGGAACTAGATGAGTTTTAATTTATGTTCTTGGTTCATAATCATGGTTAAAGTGATTAATCATGCTTAAGTAACTTATGGATCATTAATCCCTAAGTTAATCAAATTTTAAGTTTCCTAACCTAGAAAATTGGGTAAAGCCGAACCCTAACCCCATTGATTTAAGTGTGTTATTGTTTGATTTTGATTTATTTTGGTTGCAATTCGTTATGAAGGAATCGATCGAGTTGGTTTGACCTAAAGCCGATGGAGGAAACCGGATCAAATCGGGAGATTATTTGAAACCTTTAGTTCGAGTCTTCAACAGGTAAGGGGAGTTACCTAGGGATATTCAATAACTATATGCATGTGTGTATGTGTGTAATTGATTTCTGTGAATATTATTGTGATGTTTAGCCAATACTTGAATAACTTATTTATTTGAACCCTTGTGGTTATTACTTGGAGTTGAATATTTGTTGCTTTAAAGTGTTATGAATTATATGTATATGATTAACTGTGATATATATGAATTATATATACATGATTAACTGTGATGTTATTGTTGTTGATTGAAGTTTGAGAAGCCAGACTTGAGTCTGTGCCCAATAATGATAAGGATTAAAAGCCTTAATAAGCCTTGAATAGAACTTTGAAAGTTTTGAGTTCACTTATAAAAGTTCCTTGTTTTAAGTGCTTGCTTCAGAAGAATAAGATTCTTTTGTTTTAGAAAAATTTTAAAATGATTTTGAGTTGAAGGAAACTATATTTTTATGATAAAAAGTTTTGTACGAGAGAAAACCTTTTCGACCGGTGTGCTTTATGAAGGAAAGACCCTTTGAAAATATTTATTATGAAGGAAAGATCTTTTGAAAATATTTAACTTTATTCCATCAATGAATTTCAAATACAAATGAATTTCCTAGATGTTTTAGAAAAGATTTTTGCAAAGGAAAAGGATTTTCTCCCAAATAATTTTCGAAACGTTCCGGTTACTTGGATAAGTGACCGAGGTTTTGTTTTGGTTTTGATTTTCACTGAGCGAAATGTTTTACAAGTCGATAAAGGAGCCTAGAAACCGAGACGTCGGGGTTCTAGTGTTGTATGGACACGTAGATCAAGGATCTCAGGTCGTGGACCCGAGTGTCCTGTAAAGTTTTGTTTTTGGACTGTGTGTCCTAAGTTGATGTGGACAGTGTGAGTTCCATATCCGCGAGCCTAAAACTGGTGCATCGGTTTAAGGGCCTCGTGATTGAGCATTCGGACTGTGTGTCCTGTGTTGAGATTAAAAGATTTGGACTGTGTGTCCTGTATTTGTTTAAAGTGAAAAGTCTTAATAAGAAATTGAGCATGGTCGTTAAGCTTTGTGCTTCGACAGGGAAAGATTATTACGACAAAGAAAACAAAGCGAGAATAAAAGTTTTTCTCATGCATTCAATGGCAATTTTGTCATGTGATTATGGGCATTGAATCCAGAGTGGATCAATGTATATGGCAGACGTGTCAGGAGATGATGATCATTGTGTTCTGTGGGGACCAATGAGTTACCTTGTGTATGACTACAACAATGGTTGGAGAGTTGTCACAAGGGGCCGTATGACTAAGCTGCAATAGCTGTTTGAGTGGCTATCATACGAGGTCGGATAATATTTGTGCATAGCTGCAATAGCTGTTTGAGTGGTTATAGCACAAGTGACCCTGTACATAACTGCAATAGCTGTTTGAGTGGTTATGTATCTCTGTACAACTGCAATAGCTGTTTGAGTGGTTGTCACAGAAGGGTCGTGTGACCAATTGCAATAGCTGTTTGAGCATTGGTCACATGTGATTGAGATGGATTATCCGACAGTGTATCTGTGTACAACTGCAATAGCTGTTTGAGTGGTTGTCACAGAGGTATCATGTGAACAGTTGCAATAGCTGTTTGAGCACTGGTCACATGAATGTGCCGCTATTTCCTATCGGGAATGGGGGAATAGTGTCATTGCTTTGCATGAACATCCTATCGGGAATGGGGATGTGCACCATTTATTTTCTTGGGCATTGTTTTGTTCGTTTTTACAATGTGCCATGTGAGAGCCTGATCAGCTTGAAACGAAACAGAAAGATGTGGGATCTCCGGAGATTAGGTATCAAAATAGAGTTGAATATTGAAGTGCCATGCATTCTCTTTATAAAACCGATTGTTCGGGTTTGAGACCCTTTGTTATAACACTGTTATGTTAAGTATATGCATGATTCAAAATGCTTATATGATTATGTGATGTATGTATCATGTGTATGGTTGTTGTGTGATATATACATTTGTCGGTATCTCACCCTTACAAACATTTCAGGATTCTTCTAAGTTCGATATTGTACCCTGGGTACTCTATCACAGATGGTGCAGAGGAGTCTTTCTAAGTCACTCAGAGACTTAGATGTAGTTGCTTGATGAGGTATTACTTGCGGAATAACTTTTAGAACGACCAGCTTAGGGTTGAGATTTAGATTATTGTGATAGTATGTACAAGTTTGGCTCAGAGAGCCTTTATTTTAAAATGGAATGTCTATAGCTCGGAGAGCGTATCTTTTGAATGAAAAATCTAAGCTATTTCTTTTGGTTTTGTAAAGATTTTGACTATAGCTATTATTTTTATGTATTGATGCCTGATTGAAATTGGTATGACTGGAATTCTGGAGAGAAATTGCAAATATTTTAACAGGTGTTATTTTGTCTGGGATGTCCAAATTACAGAGGAGACTCTGTCAAAATTTTTGTAAAACTAATAGCTTGTATTTAAGTATATTCTTTAAATTAAATAGGCTTGCCAAGCTATGATATTAAATTTGAGTGTAAATTAAGGTTGAGGCGTGGAGTCGTGAAAAAAAAAATTATAACCAATTTCAAACACTTATGTACTTATATAAGTTATTTTCCGAAAGCACCAGCAAATTATATTTTAATTTTATTGTCGCACGTGTTACTTAAGTAATGCCCAGGGGAGGGTGTTACACGAGTCGACTCCTAAAGTATCCCTGGACAGGCCTTACAACCACTGGGCCAACATGCTTGATTTTACCGTTACTTATATAAATGCCCTTACTAAAATAATATTTCATGCATATTCAAGAATATATATATATATATATATATATATATATATATATAAAATAAAACAGCGGTCATGGATTATATTAGTATTGTTAGAGATGAAAAGTGGAGGCACTTTCTATGTCTCCTTTAAGCCTCTGTTACTTTTCCAAAAACAAATGATGATGCTGATCATGGTAGCGGCACCCTCTCCAAGAAGTAGAAAACAAAATTTTCTGACATGGAGGGTCCACCATCATGTTCACTGCAAGGCTTGCCTAAAGAATTGAAGAAAAAGTTCAAGATATGTGGAGAAAATGCTATCACTATGGTTATTGAAAAGACGCTATTTAAAACAGATGTTGCAAAGAACGATAATAGACTTTCAATAACTTTCAACCAAATAGCAAGTTTCGGTTTCTTGAGTGAAACTGAGATAAAACTTCTTGATGAGCAATATGCTATTGAGGTATCTTTGATCCATAAACGTGCAAGGAATGGAGTTGCTCTTATGGAGAGTACCCTTCAATTTAGACAGTGGGATATGCGCAAGAGTGATGAAAGTGAAAGTGATGATAGTAAAAAGTGTTCTATGTATGTGTTGAAAGCTAAATGGAATGAAATTGTCCAAGAGGATGAACTTAAGGCTGGAGATGAAGTTCAAATTTGGGCATCCAGGAAAGTTGATGAAGATAGACTTTGTAAGTCTCTTGTTAAAGTTCCAAGTAAAAAACCAGACCAAGATTGAAGTGTGCGCCATTGTTGAAGAAAAATAGCTACCCCAAGTAATGTTAGAGAGGTTATTCAATTTAGTTTTGACAAATTGGTCTAGTACTGAGAGATAAATGCTCTAACTTAAAAAAAATTGGTTTTTTTTTAGCTTTATTTTTTTAGCCCTATGTATTACTGTGACTTTAGTATTTTTCTGTTTTTCAATCAATTGTTAAGGAAATTTTGAGTCACCAATGATAGTTTTTTTTTCTTATTATGTGTCATTATGTCAATGTCAAAATATGATCCAAGTAAAATGTGAAGAACTCCGGTGTCACGGTTATAAATAATAAACGTATGCTCGAATGCCTAAAATAGTAAAATGGAAAAGCATCTAGCACCTGTCAAAATAAACTGTGTAACTAGAATATCAACCTGACATTCTACTTTAACTCATTTTCAGATAGTTTTTGCCTCTGGGTCTTCAGAGCATCCACAACTTCTGCATCAAGATTGTGATTTAATAATCTACCTTAAAAAGAAGTGGATCTTAATTTGCTCTTGAAGCATCCTTTCAACCTCCTTTTGTGATGCCTTGATGTCAGTAACCAAATGATAGTTAGATTAGTTTTCTGAAAATAATGATATTAGTACTTCGACCTGATATTACAAATAAGGTTAGTTTCAAAATGTAGTTCAAATATGCAAAATGTGTGACACCCTAACCCAGGTCATCACATGGTTACCCGTTTGCGGAAATAAAACTTAAATTTCTGGTTACTTTCGGAAAATAATGTTTTCTCAACGTTCATCTTTTCAAAATATGGTGATAAATTTTTTTCTTTCTTTCTTTTAACCTCACAACCACAACAACATAATCAAATCACACTTAAATACATAATGTATATAAGTCATACAACTATACTGCCTCATATGTCTTCACACCTAGATCATTATCAGATTTATTCTCCTAAACACCATATATCAAAATAGGACCTAAGCTGGTCGTAAATTAATGAGACACTACCGCTAACCCGGAGCAAAGACAAAGATGCCTTGAACTAGACAAACCTTCTCCTTCTTGTAGAAATCCTACCCCTTGTACGTCTCTGATATGTGTTGTAAGGGTGAGACACCAATATATGGATTTAACAAAATAACTAAATGCTCGCACAAAAGAAGACACATACACATATACATAAACATCTCAATTATAGCATACAATTTATCAGTGGGTTTCACACCCCAAACATCAACATTGGAAAACTATGCATGAACACTTCTATACATCATCTAAAAATTCACACCTAATCTCATGAGATATCCCAACAAGTAATGAGTTGATCAGACTCCCAGGCACGCAGCCAGAACACCAGGCACGCAACCAGAACAGAATACCAGGCACGCAGCCAGAACATCAGGCACGCAGCCAGAACAGAATACCAGGCACGCAGCCAGAACATAATACCAGGCACGTAGTCAGAACAGAATACCAGGCACGCAGCAGAACACCAGGCACGTCTGCCAAATGCATGGAAAACACTCTGTTCTTGACGCTTTTCTTTGTGTTCCATCTTTTCTTGTCGAAGCTCAAAATGGCTTACGACTCACACAGTTTTAACATCCTTAAAACTTTTATGAAAACACAGGACACGTAGTCCGAGTGCTCAATCACGACACCTTTCGACCTTGCAATCAGTCTTAGGTTCGTGGTAGTAGAAAACATTTTAAATGTTTAAACACAGTATACACAACGTATACGGTAGACACCAAGTCTGCAGGACCTCAAAGTCCAAAGGACCCCATGTCCATAACAACACAGAACCTTAGTACCCCGACGTCTCGGTTACTAAGTTCAACAACACTTTAAACACGGTTGAATTTATTTTTATTTTCGGAGAATCTTTTCACATGGAAAATTCTTCAATAAAGTCTTTAAATACTAAAACTTAGTTTTCACAAGGTGAGTCACTTGAGATTTCGAACTTACTTAAAATACGACTTGCCGTTTCAAGATACTTGCCGTCGACACTTTTCCAAATTTGCCGTCAATTATCACTTTTAAAGCTTTTTAAGCCAAAACTTAGCTTTTTCCACTTAAATAATTTTCTAAAATCATAATTAACTTATTTTCAACAATTAATTTCATAAAAGAATATTTTGTAATATTCCGGAATTTCTTACGTAAAAATTAGCAGTGCTAAAATATTTTTACGGTTTCGCGCTCATTGTAACTCAGGAATTACTTTTACACTAACAAATCATTAAAATTATAATATTTCTCAAAACTCCTTATTTTCCCAAAATAATATTTTCCACCACTATTATATTTCAACATTTCCCATAAAACATTGAATATAATGTTCACGGCTTATTAAAGCTTTTATCTGATTAATCGGTTGTGCACTGACCACTGTCAGGCTTCTCAAACAACACTCACAAACAACACTTAACAACAATTATCAGAATAATATCACCAGGCAGATCATGCATCATAGCATTATAATATACAACTGCAGATAATCAAATAGTTTAAAAGCAGATCAAACACCGATACACAGATAAACAACACAACATACCACATAAACAGATAACCACAACCACATAAATTATACAAACTACACTACAAGAAAATGGTTATTGAGAAAAATCCCTCAGGCAAGCTCCCCTTACCTCTTGAAGACTCGAACTAACGGTTTTCAAATAATATCCCGATTTGATCTGGCTTCCTCCGTCGGCTTTAGGTCAAACCAACCAGATCGATTCCTTCATAACGAATTGCAACCAAAATAAATCAAATCAAACAAAAACATACTTGACTCATGGAGGTTAAGGTTCGGCCTCAACAACTTTTCTAGGTTAGGAAAGTTAAAATTTTGTTAACTTAGGGATTTATGATCCATAAGTAACTTAAACATGATTAAGCACTTAAACCAAGATTATGAACCAAGAACATGAACTAAAACTCATCTAGTTCCAAGAACTAGGGTTTCGTCCAAGGGCTGAGTTTGGGGTTAGAAATCTCTAAAATTTTTAAACTCTTGGATTTAATCAACATACAAAACCTAGAGTTGGATTAAAGTGTTACTAGACAACATTTGAATCAAAAATCCATCAAATATTCATAGCTAGGGTTTCGGCCTTAATGAAACAAATAGTTTAGGGTTTGCTTGTTGATCTTATATATACTTAATTACAAGAACTACCAAGATATAATCATGAATCAAGACATGAAAATGAAACAAAACCTAAGAACACAAATTTGACCTAGGTTCGGCCATGACCAGAAATTAGGGAAAGAAATTTCTCATGATCTTATGCTTCTAGATGATGAAAATAGAGATGATTATAAGATCATAGCAATTGGTTTCATGTCAAAAGGATTTTTCTAGAATTAGTTATGAATTTTTGAATCTAGTTCCATGAACTTTAAGTAAATGAAGAACATGTTGATCTACGCCATGAATCTACAAAAGTTGTGAAGAGAAATGATTTAAATGACAAGAGAAGAGGTTGTTACCTCTTGATGATCCAAGGAAAGAAAGATTTGGATGATGTTCTTCACAAATTTCTCATGGAGTTCTTAAGAAACTTAGAGAAGAAGATGAACATAATGAGGGTTTAGAACAGTTTTAGTAATTTGGGTAGATCTCTCAACATACTTGTCCTCTTTGGATGATCTTTATGTCGTTGGAAAGAAGAGAGAAATATGAACAACTTTCATGTTGAAAGTTTTCCGAGATTCAGAATAGAAAATGGTCAGAATTGCTAGGCAAAATCTGACGAATTATGAACACTTTGGAGTTCTTATGGCAAAGCTTAGGTTTTCAAGAAGAAAAACATGGAAATGGAAGATGAAGAGATACTTAGTGAAGAAGGCAACATACTTAATGAAGAAGGCAAGAGTGAGCCGTGGGTTTTGGATAGGTTTGGTCAAATTTTCCAATGGCATTTGCTTGTAATTGTCATAAAAAGGCAAGGGCAAAATGGTCATTTCATAGCAAAAATTCCCTTTGTCATAAATGCGTCATTATGGCCATTATGACACGGATAAGCTCGTCATAAATGCTCGTCAAGTCGGTCAAATCCATCATCTCTGCTACGTTGCCGACTCCTCGATTCATCTGGCGCATGCTTTTCCTAGAGATATCTCGACGTATACGCCCGCAACAAATATAATATTTTAATTTTTTTACCAAAATTTTCAAAACTTCCAGTATCGTAGTAAATACGATAAAAACATTTTTCATCTCGTTCACGAATTAAAATTAGGTCTTCTGAGCAGTAAACTTTTAATGTCAGTGAAAACACAGAAAACGCAGACCGGTTTCCGTCTGAATTTTCAACCAAAAACTTCCCCATAACCTTATGAAAATAAGTATAACAAGGAAATGACCTTGGTTTATCCAAAATCATTTTCTAAGTCTCGGATAAAAATATATATTTATATATTTATTACCGATATTACAAAGCAGCGAAAATCGGGGTGTTACAAAATGGGCTTTATATCCTTTTAGGATTTGGAATGTTAGTAGCGAACAATTTGTACTATATTCATTGGGTACCCATAAAAATTATCCACGATGGTGATAATTATCCGTACAATGGGTAAGGGTCCTGATACAGGTAATTATCCGAAAATTTGAATGGGTATGAGTGCGGGTGCGGGTACGGGTACTACGATACCCACCCCGCACCTGCACATATGTACATGTATATATAATTATTTATTTATTTATATTACTGATATATATAATTTTAACTATATACAATACAAATTTTAAAACTAAAATCAATCTAAAGATTCTTAACTTTCTAAACCTAGTTATATCTATAATTCCTTTTTGGATGTTTTCATTTATTTAAATATTTTTTTTGTTACATTTAAATATTTTAATTTTTAATGTTTTATGAGTATATTTAAAAGATCTTTGAATTGTTTTTTGATTGTTATAACGTTTCTTTTGTTATTTAATGCTTTTTCACATTTAAAGTGTGGGTAACATGTGCTAGTACGTATACTTAGGTACCCAAAGGGTACAGGTAAGTGTACTAAAGTTGCTACCCACGTCGACACATGTCCGAGTACGAGTAATTTTTTCAAATACAAGTATGAAAACGGATACTATATAATACCCTATCCAGATCTACCCATTGCCATCCCTAAATGTTAGATCTTCCCTTTGTAAAACTATGCTTCATTTTATTAGAATAAATAAGTAAAATGAAGCTCCCTACTTAATTAAATTAATAGAGATTGTGCATTCCAGGAGAAAATTAAAATGGGTACTATTAGTATGATTCATACATAAGCATTCGAATCTACGATGTCTCAGATTTTTTCATGAATCGATTATCCTCTTCATAAAAAAGTATATTAAGATAATGATAGTTTTACATGTAATTTCTTTTTCATATAACTCGCATAAGGCTGACTTAGGAAACAAAATTTTGGCAACTCAATCTATTCAATAATTTACTTGCAAAGAAAAAAAAAATCTTTCCTCTCTTTGCAACGTTTATGGTTTTGGGTCCTTAATAATATTTTTGTTTACAAAACAAATCAACCAATTTTTTTTTAAAGAGAATTATATCTGAGATATGCAAGAGAATCTATATGTGTAACTACCATTATCCATAATATTATAATTGACAGATTATTTTTTTTTTATTTAGTGATGATTTTGTGTTGCCTTTTAAAAGAAAAAATATTACTTCTTATTTATTGAGTGGAACCGTCCCTAATTAACCTTGCTACTCAGAAGTCATTGTCGTCTATAGGGGTATCTTTCATATTGTACCGTATAAATATACTACGGAAGAATATGGAACATAGATGAGATTGAAAATATTATAATGAAATATTATTTAGTGATTAATTCAAGAGCGAATCACCATTTTGATCCCTGAAAATGTAGGGAAGTGGCAAGTTGATCCCTCACTTTAAGAATTTAGCAAAAACATCTCCCAAATTAAAAAAAAGCTAATAATCTTAATCCAATTTGACGACTTAATTTTTCAATTTGGAAGACTCGAAGGTTGGGAGATTTTACACCTCTTATCTAATATAAGTGCTTACACATATTAATTGTATCCCATAATCTCGTAGTTTGCAATAAATCTGTTTGATTTTGAAGGGAAGTTGCTAGAAAGTGCCCCTGTTGGAGATATATATGGCTCAGATGGCCAATAAATCTCCCAACCTTTGAGTCTTCCAAATTGAAAAAGTAAAATGGATACAGCCAATATAACAACCAACTGCAAGTAAATTATCGGTTCAAACTAAGATACTGAGGACGATAATTCATATAAAAAACAATTATATCAATAAATATAAATAAAGAAAAATCTATGTTAATTGATTGGTTGATTTACTTGATATGGGTATCCTACATAAACAACATAAAGTTGAAGACAAATCATAGTTAACTGAATTAGATCCTGACATAAATATTTTAAATCTTTGGACAATTAATTCAATAAATTTAAGATCTTTCAAATCAAGATAAATCCTAGTTACTTGAATAAACTTGCTTGCTCACAAGTTTACTGTTACTTATATAAAGACCCTTACTAAAATAATATTTCATGCATATTCAAGAATAAAAAAAAGAAGAGCAGTCATGGATTATATTAGTATTGTAGGAGATGAAAAGTGGAGACACTTTCTATGTCTCGTTGAAGCCTCTGTTACTTTTCCAGGAACAAATGGTGATGCTGATCATGGTAGTGATACCCTCTCCAAGAAGCACAAAAGAAAATTTTCTGACATGGACGATCCTTCATCATGTCCACCGCAAGACTTGCCTAAAGAATTCAAGAAAACGTTCAAGGAGACGTGTGGAGAAAATGCTATCACTATGGTTATTGAAAAGAAGCTATTCAAAACTGATGTTGCAAAGAACAATAATAGACTTTCAATGCCTTTCAACCAAATAGCAAGTTTTGGTTTCTTGAGTGAAACTGAGATAAAAGTTCTTGATGAGCAATATGCTATTGAGGTATCTTTGATCCATAAGCCTGCAAGGAATGGAGTTGCTCTTATGGAGAGTACCCTTCAATTTAGACAGTGGGATATGCGCAAGAGTGATGAAAGTGAAAGTGGTGATAGTCAAAAGTGTTCTATGTATGTGTTGAAAGCTAAATGGAATGAAATTGTCCAAGAGGATGAACTTAGGGCTGGAGATGAAGTTCAAATTTGGGCATCCAGGAAAGTTGATGAAGATAGACTTTGTATGGCTCTTGTTAAAGTTCCAAGTAAAAAACCAAGCCAAGATTGAAGTGTGTGCCATTGTTGAAGCAAATCAGCAACCCCAAGTAATTGTTAGAGAGGTTACTCAAAGTTGTTTTGATAGATTGGTCTAGTGAGAGATAAATACCTATGAATTTTTTAAATTTTTTTTATTCTCTAAATACCTATGATTTTGTTATTACATTGCTCTAACTTTAAATAATTGATTTTTTTATAGCTTTATTTTTTTAGTTTTCAGTTTTCACATCTGTCTTTCAATCTTTTCCATTTTTTGTCTCTCGACCCATACCTTCCCTCATCTGTTCATTCTTCTATTTTTCTGTGTCTCTGCTCCTTTTGAGGGTCGAGGGCTTTTTGATCGGAGAAGAGAACTGTGAAAGGGAGGTATTTAGGGGTGGAGTGACGATTTGCGTCAGGCGGGGAACCAATCGACGAGGGAGGAACTGTGGTGATGGAGGCGGCAGAGGAAGGAGGGGTCGACGGAGTCGAAGAGGGGGTGTTAGATGACGGGAAGGAGAGGAAGCTGGTCGCAAGGAGAATGAGGGAGTCAGGAGGGTTAGTGGTGGAGCAGTAACAGCTTCCACCTTCTTTCTCTTCCTCTTTCTACTTTCCACCTTCTACGACCCTTCCATGTCCCAAGACAATGCGCATGAGAAACAAAGTTGGCAACATGTATGTTAAATCACCAATTAATCTTTTTTCACATTCCAATTTTCAAATCATTTATCTTCCCATTTCCAGCTTCTTACTTATTGCTTATTTGTTGCTCAAATCTATCTAAATTTTGGATTTCCAAGGTTAGGAATACATTATGAAGAACGAGCCTTTTTGATTCTATCATTTATGTTTCCCAACTATTTGGTAAAAGTAATTAATTAATAATTGAATCTAGGGTTTATTGTTAATTAATTTGAATGACAAAAGCAATTTTTTTTGTTGATACTTTGTAGTTCAAAGCAATCTAGGGTTTATGGCTGCATTTTGCTTATTTAGACAGTTAAGCGTTTGGCAGGAATATCTTTGCTAGGGGTTACTTGTGAAGAGTGCAGCTGTGATCATTCCTTAGTTTCTTACGCTGTGTGGTTTTGAGGAGTTACTAAAGTTTCTACAGCCACAGATAACAAGTTGTTTTTCCACACTTGCAGATGATTCTATTGCAAGCCTTCTTTAATTTTCCCTTTGGGAATATCATATGCTATTCACTGCAGATTTGTTGTTGTTTTGAGCCATAGATGAAGTTAGAGATGAGTAATATCGCCTTGGTGCTCTAAATTTGATTCATTCTAACTATTATATTTCATATGTTATCCAGCATTGCATACCTTTATCACACCTTTATAAATGAATGGTCTATTCTTGGGTTAGAGGCTGTCGTTGAATCAGTTTATTGGTTTGGTTTTTTTTATATTGGTGGTATGTGGCTATTTTGCAGGGAGCTAAAGAGCTGAGCTCTATTTCCTTGGTTCTTATTTATTTGTATGATGTATGCAACCATTATTAACTATTCACTGGTGTAGGGACTGCCATGGTAGATTGATTCATGCAAGAGTCTATATAAGGTGGTCATCTGAGATACAATTTGACATAAATATTGTTTAGACATTTTCTGGTATGTTATCACACTTTACAATCTTGATCTCCATGTTTGTTTCATGCATGCAGGTCATTTATATGTAATTCCTTCCAAACTATTGTCTTATTCTCTTTTGGTATTTCATTGACCAAGTGCATCTCTCAGTGGATCAATTCCTTCCCATCTTCATTTTTCCTTTTTTTCATTCTTCGCTTGGATTTGCTTGCTTCTTTTGGTTAATGTAGTGTGATTAGTAAGTCATTTCAATGATGTCAGCTTTGGAAGGTTGATGGAGAGGGTATGGTCCCTAATAGAATCCTTGCTTCTGTTTTTCTTTCTATGTCTCAATCTGAAGATCATTTTCCTATTCTCCAACTTGGTTCTCTAATCCTACATTTTTTTCTCTGTCATTCCAATCATATATCTCTATATCTATATAACAGATTACAAGCTATATAACCTGTAAGCTATACTTGAACTGCATCCCATCTTCATTGGTACACCTTCTAAGCTAACATGATAGGCATTGATATATGACTGTATTAAAAGAAAATAGGACAACATTAGGGATGTAAAAGATTTAAAATACAAACTTTGAGTAAAAAAAATAAAGTAGATCCATTAGATAGAGGTGTACAGGTTACATTGTAGAATGACTCAACCATAGAAGTAAAAGAATAGATAAATATCTATTCAACAAAAAGAATAAGAGTTCCAGCTTTTAAATTGAGCCAGTGAGTTGGCCAAATTAGACAATTGCATACAAAATGGGTTCCACCATGAGTTAACTTATGATCTAGGTGTTTTACTCTATCAAGTGTCCTCCAAAACTTAGCAATTATGCCACCAAGTTTTACATGGTTTCAACAATATAACAAACTACCCAAAAGCAACCTTTTACTTGGTTTCCGCTTCCATCGCAAATAATTGAAGTCTTGCATACGTTGCAAGTATGTTTTGCTCAGTTGGATTTGCTGCTAGATAAAATAAATGATTGGCCTGCTAGAAAAACTGCATCCATTTTAATTTGGATCTTTGAAGCCAGAGTAATGCTGCTTACTCTATTTTTGCCCACCAATTGTGAACAAACTGTAAATGTGGTTGCATCTACCTTTATCTTTTTGCTTTTTCTATAAAAAAAACAGATGTAAACATATCGCGATTCTTATGAAGAAAGGTAATAGGTTGTTAGCATTACTTTTAAAGTGACTATGCTCCACATAATTCATCCATTAAGTTGAATAATTAACTTTTTATGTTGGTGGCAGTTACTGATTTGGTTTTTTCCCCCCTCGAGGAAAGGGAAGGAAAGGGTGTACCTTTACATAGTGGCAAATTTTGCCTTTATGCAGTCTATTGAGTTTATGTGCTTATTCGTTTGATATTAACTAACACTACTCTCAAATTTTATTTATATTATTCATCTTACTTTTTGTACGTAGTATGGATCACAAGGTTCAATCACGAAAAAGTATGTAGGACATTTTAAGAACAAGAAATTAATGAGAAAACGAATAAAAAACTCATAAATTTCATTGGACCTGCAGGCGACAGGTGGAAGACATGATGATCATGTTCCAAGATGTCATTGGGCAGTTCTCTTATGCCATTTGAAGCAGTGGAAGCCCTTTAACAATTCAAACGTCTCCATCTCATTAGAACATATTGTATTCATACCTCATAATTATTTGTTTAACAGTTCAAATATACATAACTGTAGGTTGCATACTATTTTTCAAGGGCTTTGCTGCTTACAATTACCCGAAGACTGCTAAAAAACATGTATTTCTTCTCTTTATTTTTACTTTGTTCAGATTTTAAATAATATATATATATATATATATATATATATATATATATATATACAACATTTTATATATACAATAATTTGTGAAATTATTTTATTTTCAAAACATATTATATTAACATTATTCATTTATCATTTAGAAAATAAATTTATTAGTTCAATGCGATTATCATCCATAGCATATACTTAAAAATTAAAAAAATTAATGCCTACCCATAGAAATGAGTGTACTGGGAAGAGTGTGTTACTAGTATTTCTCATTATTTTTTTAATGGATGTGAACCCATAAAATAAACAAGAGAGAGAAAATTATATTTTTTTAGTGGGAAGAAAGAAATTATAGGAAGGTCAAAATTAATGTAAAGTGTGTAATTAATACTCCCTTCGATCCACAATATAAGAAACAAAATCCTAAAATACACAGACCAAAGAAATGTATTGGAACGAGTTAATTGTAATTAATACTCATAAATTTCCAAAAGCATCATTTCTAATTTTAATTAATATTCTCATGGCCTATAATTAATAACATTAATTAATAAGGGCAAGATTGGAAATTAATATTTAATATGTAAAAATTGATGCATGTTTCTTATATTTTGGATAAAAAAAAAAGGACTCGTTTTTTTCTTATATGTTAGACCAGAGGGAGTACATCTTAATTTGTACAACCTTGCATATGATAGGGAAAAAAAACTTTCTAAAAAGTAAGACCATTTCGTTAAAAATACTCCCTCCGATCTCTATTATAAGCAAAAAGTCTCCAAGTTTTTGGTCCAATACATAAGCAAATTTTGTTTTTCAATGACTCATTTAATGACATTATTTCCAAAATACCCTTGATTTAATACAAATTCCAATGACTCGTTTAGTGAAGATTGGAGTTTTAGATGAAGGGTAATTTAGGAAACAAACCTAATTTTTTACAAGATTCAATGAGATTAACAAACCATTTTAATATGTGTGTTTTATTTAATTTTTGCTTATAACAGAAACCGGATGGAGTAACTCCTGACTCAATTATAAGCAAAAATAACTAATTTCACAAAATGAGTTATAATTAATAAACTACCATTTAATTGTCTCGGAAATGTACAATAGTCTTGGAAAAGTAAAGGGAGAATTGATTTGTTTGGTTAATTTTCTTATTTTTGGAATACTTACATTAAATAGAGTAAGTTGGTTGGATTTTGTTTATATTTGAGTCCAAAAAATACACTCCCTTCGGTCTCTATTATAAGCAAAAATTAAATAAAATACATATATTAAGGTGGTTAGTTGATCTCATTTAAAAGGGTCATTGGGAATAAAAAATTACGTTTGTTACCTAAATTACCCTTCCTCTTATTTATTAAGCTTGTGTTGTTGAGAATAAAAGGAGTCATTGGAAAATAAAATTGGTATTAAATGAAGGGTATTTTGAGAATAACTTCATTAAATAATATAGAAGCAGTTGAAATTTGCTTATATTTTGGAAAAAAAAATCGGAAATTTTTACTTATATTGTGGACCGGAGGGAGTAGGTACTTTTTTTTGCTAATAATTGAGTCCAGAGGGAGTATAATGAAAATATTTCATCTCAATTAGATATGACAAAATTTCAAGCTGCTCTTCTGAACCCATATATTTACCTATAAAATATTACTCTGGACTCAATTATAAGCAAAAAAGTACCTATATTTTTTGGACTCAAATATAAGCAAAATTCAACTACTCCCTCCGGACTCAATTATAAGCAAAATTAACTAATTTAACACTTATTAAAGAAGATAGTTAATTTAGTAATTGTCTTGATTTATGTAAAAAAAAGAGTTATAATTACTAAACTACCATTTAATTGTCTTGTGAGTATGCAATACTCTTAGAAAAGTAAAAGGAGAATTGGTTGGATTGGTTAATTTTCTTGATTTTTAGAATACAGACATTAAATAGAGTTGAGTTCGTAGAATTTTGTTTATATTTGAGTCCAAAAAAATAGGCCTTTTTTTGCTTACAATTGAGTCCAGGTGGAGTAATTCAACTATTTTTAATGTTAGTGTTCCAAAAATCAAGACAATTGACCGATCCAAACACTTCACCTTTTACTTTTCCAAGAGCATTACATACTCCTGAGATAATTAAAGGGTAATTTAGTAAGTGTAACTCTTTTTTTTTAACATAAATCAAGGCAATTAAACTAAATTAACTAACTTTCTTAATAAGTGTGAAATTAGTTAATTTTGCTTATAATTGAGTCCGACCGGAGGAAGTAAAATACATTGAAAATATTCCATATCAATTACCCATTAATACTATGAAAATTGCGACAGAGTAGGGTTATTTTGACATTAAAATTGAACACCCATAGGAGACACACTACTCTTTAGTAGGTTATGAATCACTTTATTCTTTCTCTCTCTTTATTTGATTGGTTCATAACCTACTAAAGGAAAGATATCCCCCATGAGTATTCAATTTTAGTGTCAAAATAACATTACTCGTTGCTACATTATTAACTTTCTAACTTCCTTTCTACAAAAGCTTCGCTGCTTATTTGAACAAAAACCCATTTGCACAAACATAATATATATGAATAAATATCCCAATGAAAACCACGGTTACAAACAAGCCTTATTCTTTAAATGAAAAATTTAACAGGGCAATATAAATTCTGCGTCATGTATAAGATCAAGAAAGCAACATGAATTTTTTGGGAATCGATCCACATAAAAAAAAAGATCTATACTCAAAATAAAAAATTTCTAGGGTACCTGTTTTTGAGCAAATTAAAGTGTCGATAAATTAATGGGTATAACATATACGATGGATCTGCTGGATTATGTACAGATTTTACACCTCTTATCTTTTTTTCTTTTTTTTTTTATAGATAAATGTTAATAATTAGTACTAGTATGTTATGTTAGTGGTGGGGGTTGAGTCCATGACCTCCTTATCACTTCAATCCCTATGTCCCTCTCTTGCACCTCTTATCTAAGTGCTTAAACATATTAGTTGTATCCCATAATCTCATGGTTTGCAATAAATCTGTTTGATTTTGAAGGGCGAGTTGCTAGAAATGACTAATGTTGGAGATATGGCTCACAAGGCTACATATTTTTGTACAAAGTAAAATGGATGCATCCATTAAAAGAACCAACCGCAAGTAAATTATCAGTTCAAACTAAGATACTGAGGATGATAACTGATATAAAAAAATAATTATATCAATAAATATAAATTTAAAAAAATCTATGTTAATTGATTGGTTGATTTACACAATATGGGTATCCTATATAAACAACATAAAGGTTGAAGACAAATCATAGTTAAATGAATTAGATCCTGACAGAAATATTTTAAATTTTTGAACAGTTAATTCAATAAATTTAAGATCTTTCATATCAAGATAAATCCTAGTTACTTGAATAAACTTGCTTGCTCACAAGTTTACCGTTACTTATATAAAGACCCTTACTAAAATAATATTTCATGTATATTCAAGAATAAAAAAAAAGAACAGCAGTCATGGATTATATTAGTATTGTTAGAGATTAAAAGTGGAGGCACTTTCTATATCTCGTTGGTGATGCTGATCATGATAGTGGTACCTCTCCAAGAAGCATAAAAGAAAAATTTTCTAACATGGAGGGTCCATCATCGTGTTCACCACAAGGCTTGCCTAAAGAATTCAAGAAGAAGTTCAAGGAGATGTGTGGAGAAAATGCCATCAATATAGTTATTGAAAAGAAGCTATTCAAATCTGATGTTGCAAAGAACAATAATAGGCTTTCAATGCCTTTCAACCAAATAGCAAGTTTTGGTTTCTTGAGTGAAACTGAGATAAAACTTCTTGATGAGCAATATGCTATTGAGGTATCTTTGATCCATAAGCCTGCAAGGAATGGAGTTGCTCTTAAGGAGAGTACCCTTCAATTTAGACAGCGGGATATGCGCAAGAGTGATGAAAGTGAAAGTGATGATAGTAAAAAGTGTTCTATGTATGTGTTGAAAGCTAAATGGAAAGAAATTGTCCAAGAGAGGATGAACTTAAGGCTGGAGATGAAGTTCAAATTTCGGCATCCAGGAAAGTTGATGAAGATAGACTTTGTATGGCTCTTTCTAAAGTTCCAAGTAAAAAACCAGACCAAGATTGAAGTGTGCGCCATTGTTGAAGCAAAACAGCAACCCCAAGTAATTGTTAGAGAGGTTATTCAAAGTTGTTTTGATAAATTGATCTAGTGAGAGATAATAACAAAATAATAATTTTAGTATTACATTGCTCTAACTTTAAAAAAATTTGGTTTTCTATGTATTAGTGAGACTTTAGTATTTTTCTGATTTTCAATCAATTGGTTAAGGAAATTTTGAGTCACCCATGCTAATTTTTTTTTTCAATAGTTTATTATGTGTCATTATGTCAAAATATGATCCTAGCAAAGTGTGAAGAACTCCAGTGTCACGGTTATAAATAATAAACGTACGCTCGAATGCCTAAAATAGTAAAATGGAAAAGCATCTAGCACCTGTCAAAATAAATTGTGTAACTAGAATATCAACCTGACATTCTACTTTAACTCATTTTCAGATAGTTTTTATCTCTGGGTCTTCAGAGCATCCACAACTTCTGCATCAAGATTGTGCTTTAATAATCTACCTTGAAAAGAAGTGGATCTTAATTTGCTCTTGAAGCATCCTTTCAACCTCCATTTGTGATGCCTTGATGTCAGTAACCAAATGATAGTTAGATTTATTTTCTGAAAATGATGATTTTAGTACTTCGACCTGATATTACAAATAAGGTTAGTTTCAAAATGTAGTTCAAATGCAAAATGGGCTTTATATCCTTTTAAGATTTGGAATGTTAGTAGCGAATAATTTGTACTCTATTCATTGGGTACCCATAAAAATTATCTACAATGGTGATAATTATCCGTACAATGGGTAAGGGTCCTGGTACAGGTAATTATCCGAAAATTTGAATGGGTATGGGTGCGGGTACAGGTACTACGGTACCCACCCCGCACCCGCACATATGTATATGTATATATAATTATTTATTTATTTATATTACTGATATTTATAATTTTAACTATATATAATACAAATTTTAAAACTAAAATCAATCTAAAGATTCTTAACTTTCTAAACCTAGTTATATCTATGATTCCTTTTTGGATGTTTTTATTTATATAGATATTTTTTTTGTTACATTTAAATATTTTAATTTTTAATGTTTTATGAGTATATTTAAAAGATCTTTGAATTGTTTTTTGATTGTTATAACGTTTCTTTTGTTATTTATTGCTTTTTCACATTTAAAGTGTGGGTAACATGTGCGAGTACGTATACTTAGGTACTCAAAAGGTACAGGTAAGGGTACTAAAGTTGCTACCCACGTCGACACATGTCCGAGTACGAGTAATTTTTTCAAATACAAGTATGGAAACGAATACTATATAATACCCTATCCAGATATACCCATTGCCATCCCTAAATGTTAGATCTTCCCTTTGTAAAACTATGCTTCATTTTATTATAATAAATAAGTAAAATGAAGCTCCCTACTTAATTAAATTAATAGAGATTGTCCATTCCAGGAGAAAATTAAAATGAGTACTATTAGTATGATTCATACATAAGCATTCGAATCTACGATGTCCCAGATTTTTTCATGAATTGATTATCCTCTTCATAAAAAAGTATATTAAGATAATGATAGTTTTACATGTAATTTCTTTTTCATATAACTCGCATAAGGCTGACTTGGGATTTTTTTTTTTTGGTAACTCAATCTATTCAACAATTTACTTGCAAAGAAAAAAAAAATATTTCCTCTCTTTGCAACGTTTATGGTTTTGGGTCCTTAATAATATTTTTGTTTACGAAACAAATCAACCAAATTTTTTTTAAAGACAATTATATCCGAGATATGCAAGAGAGTCTATATGTGTAATTAACTACCATTATCCATAATATTATAATTGACAGATTTTTTTTTATTTAGTGATGATTTTGTGTTGCTTTTTAAAAGAAAAAATATTACTTCTTATTTATTGAGTGGAACCGCTCCTAATTAACCTTGCTACTCAGAAGTCATGGTCGTCTATAGGGGTATCTTTCATATTGTACCGTATAAATATGTTACGGAAGAATATGGAACATAGATGAGATTGAAAATATTATAATGAAATATTATTTAGTGATTAATTCAATAGCAAATCACCATTTTGATCCCTGAAAATGTAGGGAAGTGGCAAGTTGATCCCTCACTTTAAGAATTTAGCAAAAACATCTCCCAAATTAAAAAAAGCTAATCATGTTAATCCAATTTGATGACTTTCTCAATTTGAAAGACTCGAAGGTTGGGAGATTTTACACCTCTTATCTAATATAAGTGCTTACACCTATTAATTGTATCCCATAATCTCGTAGTTTGCAATAAATCTGTTTGATTTTGAAGGGAAGTTGCTAGAAAGTACCCCTGTTGGAGATATATATGGCTCAAATGGCCAATAAATCTCTCAACCTTTGAGTCTTCCAAATTGAAAAAGTAAAATGGATGCAGCCAATATAACAACCAACTGCAAGTAAATTATCGGTTCAAACTAAGATACTGAGGACGATAATTCATATAAAAAAACAATTATATCAATAAATATAAATAAAGAAATATCTATGTTAATTGATTGGTTGATTTACATGATATGGGTATCCTACATAAACAACATAAAGGTTGAAGACAAATCATAGTTAACTGAATTAGATCCTGACATAAATATTTTAAATCTTTGGACAATTAATTCAATAAATTTAAGATCTTTCAAATCAAGTTAAATCCTAGTTACTTGAATAAACTTGCTTGCTCACAAGTTTACTGTTACTTATATAAAGACCCTTACTAAAATAATATTTCATGCATATTCAAGAATAAAAAAAAAAGAACAGCAGTCATGGATTATATTAGTATTGTTAGAGATGAAAAGTGGAGGCACTTTCTATGTCTCGTTGAAGCCTCTGTTACTTCTCCAGAAACAAATGGTGATGCTGATCATGGTAGTGGTACCCTCTCCAAGAAGCACAAAAGAAAATTTTCTGACATGGACGATCCATCATCATGTTCACCGCAAGGCTTGCCAAAAGAATTGAAGAAAAAGTTCAAGCAGATATATGGAGAAAATGCTATCACTATGGTTATTGAAAAGAAGCTATTTAAAACAGATGTTGTAAAGAACGATAATAGACTTTCAATGCCTTTCAACCAAATAGCAAGTTTTGGTTTCTTGAGTGAAACTGAGATAAAACTTCTTGATGAGCAATATGCTATTGAGGTATCCTAGATCAATAAGCCTGCAAGGAATGGAGTTGCTCTTAAGGAGAGTACCCTTCAATTTAGATAGTGGGATATACGCAAGAGTGATGAAAGTGAAAGTGATGATAGTGAAAAGTGTTCTATGTATGTGTTGAAAGCTAAATGGAATGAAATTGTCCAAGAGGATGAACTTAAGGCTGGAGATGAAGTTCAAATTTGGGCATCCAGGAAAGTTGATGAAGATAGACTTTGTAAGGCTCTTGTTAAAGTTCCAAGTAAAAAACCAGACCAAGATTGAAGTGTGCGCCATTGTTGAAGAAAAACAGCTACCCCAAGCAATGTTAGATAGGTTATTCAATTTAGTTTTGACAAATTGGTCTAGTACTGAGAGATAAATGCTCTAACTTTAAAAAAAAATTGGTTTTTTTATAGCTTTATGTTTTTAGCCCTATGTATTACTGTGACTTTAGTATTTTTCTATTTTTCAATCAATTGTTAAGGAAATTTCAAGTCACCAATGGTAGTTTTTTTTTTCAATAGTTTATTATGTGTCATTATGTCAAAATATGATCCAAACAATGTGTGAAGAACTCCGGTGTCACGGTTATAAATAATAAACGTATGCTCGAATGCCTAAAATAGTAAAATGGAAAAGCATCTAGCACTTGTCAAAATAAACTGTGTAACTAGAATATCAACCTGACATTCTACTTTAACTCATTTTCAGATAGTTTTTGCCTCTGGTCTTCAGAGCATCCACAACTTCTGCATCAAGATTGTGCTTTAATAATCTACCTTGAAAAGAAGTGGATCTTAATTTGCTCTTGAAGCATCCTTTCAACCTCCTTTTGCGATGCCTTGATGTAGTAACCAAATCATAGTTAGATTAGTTTTCTGAAAATAATGATTTTATTACTTCGACCTAATATTACAAATAAGGTTAGTTTCAAAATGCAGTTCAAATGTAAAATGGGCTTTATATCCTTTTACGATTTGGAATGTTAGTAGCGAACAATTTGTATTCTATCCATTGGATACCCATAAAAATTACCCACGATGGTGATAATTATCCGTACAATGGGTAAGGGTTCGGGTACAGGTAGTTACCCGAAAATTTGAATGGGTATGGGTGCGGGTACAGGTACTACGATACCCACCCCGCACCCGCACATATGTATATGTATATATATATATATATATATATATATTTATTTATTTATTTATTTAATTATATTGCTGATATATATAATTTTAACTATATATAATACAAATTTTAAAACTAAAATCAATCTAAAGATTCTTAACTTTCTAAACCTAGTTATATCTATAATTCCTTTTTGGATGTTTTTATTTATTTAAATATTTTTTTTGTTACATTTAAATATTTTAATTTTTAATGTTTTATGAGCATATTTAAAAGATCTTTGAATCGTTTTTTTAATTGTTATAACGTTTCTTTTGTTATTTATTGCTTTTCCACATTTAAAGTGTGGGTATCATGTGCGAGTACGTATACTTATGTATCCAAAGGGTTACGGGTAAGGGTACTAAAATTGCTACCCACGCCGACACATGTCCGGGTACGAGTAATTTTTTCAAATACGATTATGGAGACAGATACTATATAATACCCTACCCATATCTACCCATTGTCATCCCTAAATGTTAGATCTTCCCTTTGCAAAACTATGCTTCATTTTATTAGAATAAATAAGTAAAATGAAGCTCCCTACTTAATTAAATTAAAAGATATTGTGCTTTCCAGGAGAAAATTAAAATGGGTACTATTAGTATGATTCATACATAAGCATTCGAATTTACGATGACGTCTCAGATTTTTTTCATGAATTGATTATCCTCTTCATAAAAAAATATATTAAGATAATGATAGTTTTACATGTAATTTCTTTTTCATATAACTCGCATAAGACTGACTTGGTTTTTTTTTTTTTTTTGTAACTCAATCTATTCAACAATTTACTTGCAAAGAAAAAAAATCTTTCCTCTTTTTGCAACGTTTATGGTTTTGGGTCCTTAATAATATTTTTGTTTACAAAACAAATCATACCATATAAAAAAACAATTATATCAATAAATATAAATAAAGAAAAATCTATGTTAATTGATTGGTTGATTTACATGATATGGGTATCCTACATAAACAACATAAAGGTTGAAGACAAATCATAGTTAACTGAATTAGATCCTGACATAAATATTTTAAATTTTTGGACAATTAATTCAATAAATTTAAGATCTTTCAAATCAAGATAAGTCCTAGTTACTTGAATAAACTTGCTTGCTCACAAGTTTACTGTTACTTATATAAAGACCCTTACTAAAATAATATTTCATGCATATTCAAGAATAAAAAAAAGAACAGCAGTCATGGATTATATTAGTATTGTTAGAGATGAAAAGTGGAGGCACTTTCTATGTCTCGTTGAAGCCTCTGTTGCTTCTCCAGAAACAAATGGTGATGCTGATCATGGTAGTGGGACCCTCTCCAAGAAGCACAAAAGAAAATTTTCTGACATGGAGGGTCCATCATCATGTCCACCGCAAGACTTGCCTAAAGAATTCAAGAAAACGTTCAAGGAGATGTGTGGAGAAAATGCTATCACTATGGTTATTGAAAAGAAGCTATTCAAAACTGATGTTGCAAAGAACAATAATAGACTTTCAATGCCTTTCAACCAAATAGCAAGTTTTGGTTTCTTGAGTGAAACTGAGATAAAACTTCTTGATGAGCAATATGCTATTGATGTATCTTTGATCCATAAGCCTGCAAGGAATGGAGTTGCTCTTATGGAGAGTACCCTTCAATTTAGGCAGTGGGATATGCGCAAGAGTGATGAAAGTGAAAGTGATGATAGTAAAAAGTGTTCTATGTATGTGTTGAAAGCTAAATGGAATGAAATTGTCCAAGAGGATGAACTTAAGGTTGGAGATGAAGTTCAAATTTGGGCATCCAGGAAAGTTGATGAAGATAGACTTTGTATGGCTCTTGTTAAAGTTCCAAGTAAAAAACCAGGCCAAGATTGAAGTGTGCGTCATTGTTGAAGCAAATCAGCAACCCCAAATAATTGTTAGAGAGGTTGCTCAAAGTTGTTTTGATAAATTGGTCTAGTGAGAGATAAATACCTATGAATTTTTGTAATTTTTTTTTATTCTCTAAATACCTATGATTTTGTTATTACATTGCTCTAACTTTAAATAATTGATTTTTTTATAGTTTTATTTTTTTAGCCCTTATTATGACTTTAGTATATTTCTTTCTTCGAGAGTTTAATTACTATTTACTCTCAGTGTAAAAAATTTTATACTGTCAACCAATCAAAAATCAAGGTTTGAATGCTTTTTAAGGTGGTTAGAATAAGAGTTAAAGATTTTTCATAATTTATCAATTTCTGATTGGTTGACAGTGTAAAAAATCTTTACAGTATCAATGTATATCAATTAAATCCTTTTAGTATTTGGAATGTTGATCTACCATTTGTAAAACTATATATGCTTCCATTTTATTAGAATAAATAAATTAAATGCAGCTCCCAACTAAAATTAAAAGAGATTGTCCATTCCATGAGAAGGGGCGCATTGTAGAATTTCCCCCCTTTTTTTTTCTTTGATTTCTGCCAATAATAATAATGGGTTTTATATAATAGGTTTGAACTTTGAATGTTTGATAATGGAATACCACTCCATTGACACAACCGTGTTTTCCTAATTCCTACCAACGCAATGTGTCCCTTCTCAGTTTTCAGTTATCAATTTTAAACTTCTCAGTTTTCAGTTATCAATTTTAAACTTCTCAGTTTTCAGTTCTCAATAAATATAAATAAAGAAAAATCTATCGATTGGTTGATTTACAAGATATGGGTATCCTACATAAACAACATGAAGATTGAAGACAAATCATAGTTAGATCCTGACATAAATATTTTAAATCTTTGGACAATTAATTCAATAAATTTAAGATCTTTCAAATCAAGATAAATCATAGTTACTTGAATAAACTTGCTTGCTCACAAGTTTACCGTTACTTATATAAAGATCCTTGCTAAAATAATATTTCATGCATATTCAAGAATAAAAAAAAGAACAACAGTCATGGATTATATTAGTATTGTTAGAGATGAAAAGTGGAGGCACTTTCTATGTCTCGTTGAAGCCTCTGTTACTTCTCCAGAAACAAATGGTGATGCTGATCATGGTAGTGGGACCCTCTCCAAGAAGCACAAAAGAAAATTTTCTGACATTGACGATCCATCATCATGTCCACCGCAAGACTTGCCTAAAGAATTCAAGAAAACGTTCAAGGAGATGTGTGGAGAAAATGCTATCACTATGGTTATTGAAAAGAAGCTATTCAAAACTGATGTTGCAAAGAACAATAATAGACTTTCAATGCCTTTCAACCAAATAGCAAGTTTTGGTTTCTTGAGTGAAACTGAGATAAAACTTCTTGATGAGCAATATGCTATTGAGGTATCTTTGATCCATAAGCCTGCAAGGAATGGAGTTGCTCTTATGGAGAGTACCCTTCAATTTAGGCAGTGGGATATACGCAAGAGTGATGAAAGTGAAAGTGATGATAGTAAAAAGTGTTCTATGTATGTGTTGAAAGCTAAATGGAATGAAATTGTCCAAGAGGATGAACTTAAGGCCGGAGATGAAGTTCAAATTTGGGCATCCAGGAAAGTTGATGAAGATAAACTTTGTATGGCTCTTGTTAAAGTTCCAAGTAAAAAAACAGGCCAAGATTGAAGTGTGTGCCATTGTTGAAGCAAATCAGCAACCCCAAGTAATTGTTAGAGAGGTTACTCAAAGTTGTTTTGATAGATTGGTCTAGTGAGAGATAAATACCTATGAATTTTTTAAATTTTTTTTATTCTCTAAATACCTATGATTTTGTTATTACATTGCTCTAACTTTAAATAATTGATTTTTTTATAGCTTTATTTTTTTAGTTTTCAGTTTTCACATCTGTCTTTCAATCTTTTCCATTTTTTCTCTCTCGACCCATACCTTCCCTCATCTGTTCATTCTTCTATTTTTCTCTGTGTCTCTGCTCCTTTTGAGGGTCGAGGGCTTTTTGATCGGAGAAGAGAACTGTGAAAGGGAGGTATTTAGGGGTGGAGTGACGATTTGCGTCAGGCGGAGAACCAATCGACGAGGGAGGAACTGTGGTGGTGGAGGCGGCAGAGGAAGGAGGGGTCGACGGAGTCGAAGAGGGGGTGTTAGATGACGGGAAGGAGAGGAAGCTGGTCGCAAGGAGAATGAGGGAGTCAGGAGGGTTAGTGGTGGAGCAGTAACAGCTTCCACCTTCTTTCTCTTCCTCTTTCTACTTTCCACCTTCTACGACCCTTCCATGTCCCAAGACAATGCGCATGAGAAACAAAGTTGGCAACATGTATGTTAAATCACCAATTAATCTTTTTTCACATTCCAATTTTCAAATCATTTATCTTCCCATTTCCAGCTTCTTACTTATTGCTTATTTGTTGCTCAAATCTATCTAAATTTTGGATTTCCAAGGTTAGGAATACATTATGAAGAACGAGCCTTTTTGATTCTATCATTTATGTTTCCCAACTATTTGGTAAAAGTAATTAATTAATAATTGAATCTAGGGTTTATTGTTAATTAATTTGAATGACAAAAGCAATTTTTTTGTTGATACTTTGTAGTTCAAAGGACTTGAATTGTTATTTATTTAGGGTGCAAGACAACGTCCTTTCAGTAAAGGAAATCAATTGGGGTTCCTTTGTTATTGCAAGTTAGATGAAATGGGAGCTTTTACATGAACCTTTTTCACAAAATCTCATCAGTCTCTATGGACCCTGTAATTTTTTTAATTCTTTTGTTTTCACATTTCCATTTCAAGTGCTAGTTCTGATTTAAGTGATACAAAAAAATGGTATTGAAGTGTTGTTATCATTTTCAACTATTGTTATATCTAGGAATCTGTGATAGTTACAAAGGACTTATAATTAATTCTAGCCTAAGTAGAGAAATTGAGAAAGAAAGCATTTTTCTTTCATCCTATGTATATACACAGCTAAGTCATGTTCAGCTAAGCACTTTACCAATCTCACTTTGGATATTCTTTCTTGATGTTTTTCATTTATTTTGTTCATGGTGAAAAGTAAAATTTGCAATTTAAGAGTATTAATTGAGGTTTGTAATGTATCTGCACGTGGGAAGCTATAAATATTCTTATATGTCATATATAGAAGATTTGGTTTTGTTAGTCTGCTGGTGATACAATTTTTTCAACTTTAGGACTTTGTGAGTGTGATGTAGAGAATTAATGAATACTTGTGGGTCAGTAGGAATTTTTTTTCCTTATCTAATTAAGATAGTATCTTTTTTAGACAGCAACAAACAGATGGAGGCTTTGGGTGGGAGGTTTGGATGGTGTAATGGTGTAAAGAAGAAGCAATTTTTTTTGGAAGAATTTTTGAACTAGTGTAAGGGATAGAAAGGTATGTTAGCTAATGAAATAATTAACATTTAGGCTTAGAGTTTCGGTGGAAATCTGGTGAAAGGTGGTAGGTATGCCGCATTGGTAAGGGTAGTTGTGAGGTTGGGAGATTGGAAGAAAGAAGGGGTATTCTTGATATCACAAATACTGTAGAATGAGGGATCAGTAACACTACCCTTCCGTTCTTCTATTCCTCGCTCTTGAAGGATCTACTCCTTGTACTCTTCTTCTCCTTTGTTTTTTAGAGTAGAAGAAAGAGGCTTCAAAGAGAACTACAGAATTTCTGCCACCTTTCGAGAAAGCTAAGTTTGATCAAATTTAATCTATATTTGGGGGCATGAACGGGTGAGGGGTTGTTCTTTTTATTAAAGATTGTTGAGCTTGGTTCTGTGATGAACAAGCATGTTTTGTATCATATTTCTCAGTTTAACTCCTGGTGTTCAACCCTTCGAGAATTTTTCTGTTAATGGCTTGATGATGATATAAATTATTCATTAGATTCCTTGGCAACCAGACACAATTCAGCAACTTGTTATTCATCCCATCCTGGTGAAATTGAAACAAGGGTGGACAATAGCAACATTGAAGAAGCAGAGTCATCTTTTCGTGAAAGCGGTTATTTAAACTATGCGGTAAGATAAAATATTCTTTTGCCTTTCATTGGGTGCAAGCATTTACTGATGTTAGCCAAATCAGGTTAGCATTACCTTGAGATTCTTGAACTTAACATCCCAACCCAGTGCTTCTGTGAAGCTCCTAGGTGCTAATGTGGGGACGAGAAGTTATAAGAAAATAAAATTCCACCCTCACTTACAGCTCATGCTTTTAGTGCTGTGACAACCAGTTGATCCTTAACTGAATTTTCTGGTCTAACTAATTTAGGTGTTTAAGAAAATTTCAATGGCTTTTCAGAATTGAATTCTCTGGTGTATGCAATTTATTAATTGATACATACATGTTATCCACATTTATTAAACAAAAGGTCTTTATAATTGCGTGATGTGTGCAGCAGTACAACTCTTTTGCATAATTTTACGATTAGCATATTATCTCAATCTTTTTCTTTTGATTATATTTCTGTTGTAGTTGACTTTCTACATGGTCGATAAAGTGTTAGATTGAATGGAACAGTCCACTTGAATGGCATATTGTATTGATAAATTTCCTTCACAAATGAAGTTACTTTATAAATGCAATGCAGCTTGAGGGGTCTGTGGAAAAGGTTTATGGATTTTCAAAAAAAAGTTTAAAAATTTTGAGTACCTAATGGATTTTGGCCTTCTATTTGTTGAAAAGGTTTCAATTTTATTGCCACACGGGTTTTAAATTTTGAGGGTCCCTTTTGGATTTGCTTCGAAACTAAGAAATTATAACATCCTATTCCTGGAGTTATTCAATTATAGAAAGTTTGTGTTTTTAGGGGTGTGTGGTTTGAGATCTCTACTAAAAGTCAAATACACCTTTTCAAAAAATGTTATGGTCATTAGCACTACCTAATTTTCTATGGTTGCTGTATGGCTTCATTTGATATATGGTTGATTAGATTTTCATAGGTAACAACCTCACTTCATAGATAGGATACAGATTTTAATTAGTTTGGGGAACAAAGTAATGGTTGCATATGATAATAAGCATATTTTGTACATATGTCTATTTTCCATTTTCTATTATGGATCACTATAATCAACCGATAAACTGCATAAGATGTGAGTGAGTATTTTCCAGGAGCGCATGGCATTAGAATGGCATGCATGACTCCTCAGTTATTATTATTTTTTTTTTCATAATGTACACAGATACCATCCATGGAGTCTAAAATAATGCTTCAACCCTTCATTTAAATCAAAGTAGTTAATAAATTTAGTAGCAAAAGAAAACATGACTATGAGCTTAGAGTCATTTTAGCTATACTACTAATCACCATTCTAGCCTGAGATTTCAGAATGAGTTAAACTTGAAAGCATATCATTGACAAAGAATTGAAGATAAAAACATAAACTGAAAACCTCCTCATGGGTTGACACCATTTTGCCCCTCCTTTCTATCATCAATATGGTAAATTTCATTTGTTTGCACTATCGTCTTTTTTGGTTGTTCAACACATTTCTTTTTGTTCTTAACTTTGAGTTGTTCAATAACTTAATAAAATTGACATGGCTGCATTTTACTTATTTAGTCAGTCAAGTGCTAGGCAGGAATATCTTTGCAAGGGGTTACTTGTGAAGAGTGCAGCTCTGATCATTCCTTAGTTTCTTATGCTGTGTGGTTTTGAGGAGTTACTGAAATTTCTACAGGGACAGATAACAAGTTGTTTTTCCACACTTGCAGATGATTCTATTGCAAGCCTTCTTTAATTTTCCCTTTGGGAATATCATATGCTATTCACTGCAGATCATATGCTATCATATGCAAGCCTTCTTTATCACACCTTTATAAATGAATGGTCTATTCTTGGGTTAGAGGCTGTCGTTGAATCAGTTTATTGGTTTGGTTTTTTTTCTATTGGTGGTATGTGGCTATTTTGCAGGGAGCTAAAGAGCTGAGCTCTATTTCCTTGGTTCTTATTTATTTGTATGATGTATGCAACCATTATTAACTATTCACTAGTGTAGGGACTGTGGTAGATTGATTCATGCAAGAGTCTATATAAGGTGGTCATCTGAGATACAATTTGACATAAATATTGTTTAGCCATTTTCTGGTATGTTATCACACTTTACAATCTTGATCTCCATGTTTGTTTCATGCATGCAGGTCATTTATATGTAATTCCTTCCAAACTATTGTTTTATTCTCTTTTGGTATTTCATTGACCAAGTGCATCTCTCAGTGGATCAATTCCTTCCCATCTTCATTTTTCCTTTTTTTCATTCTTCGCTTGGATTTGCTTGCTTCTTTTGGTTATAATGTAGTGTGATTAGTAAGTCATTTCAATGATGTCAGCTTTGGAAGGTTGATGGAGAGGGTATGGTCCCTAATAGAATCCTTGCTTCTGTTTTTCTTTCTCTGTCTCAATCTGAAGATCATTTTCCTATTCTCCAACTTGGTTCTCTAATCCTACATTTTTTTCTCTGTATTTCCAATCATATATCTCTATATCTATATAACAGATTACAAGCTATATAACCTGTCAGCTATATTTGAACTGCATCCCATCTTCATTGGTACACCTTCTAAGCTAACATGATAGGCATTGATATATGACTGTATTAAAAGAAAATAGGACAACATTAGGGATGTAAAAGATTTAAAATACAAACTTTGAGTAAAAAAATAAAGTAGATGCATTAGATAGAGGTGTACAGGTTACATTGTAGAATGACTCAACCATAGAAGTAAAAGAATAGATAAATATCTATTCAACAAAAAGAATAACGAGTTCCAGCTTTTAAATTGAGTAAGTGAGTTGGCCAAATTAGACAATTGCATACAAAATGGGTTCCACCATGAGTTAACTTATGATCTAGGTGTTTTACTCTATCAAGTATCCTCCAAAACTCAGCAATTATGCCACCAAGTTTTACATGGTTTCAACAATATAACAAACTACCCAAATGCAACCTTTTACTTGGTTTCTGCTTCCATCGCAAATAATTGTAGTCTTGCATACGTTGAAGTATGTTTTGCTCAGTTGGATTTGCTGCTAGATAAACTAAATGATTGGCCTGTTAGAAAAATTGCATCCATTTTCATTTGGATCTTTGAAGCGAGAGTAATGCTGCTTACTCTATTTTTGCCCACCAATTGTGAACAAACTGTAAATGTGGTTGCATCTACCTTTATCCTTTTGCTTTTTCTATAAAAAAAAAAACAGATGTAAACATATCGCGATTCTTATGAAGAAACATATCGAGATGTAAACTCTTATGCCATTTGAAGCAGTGGAAGCCCTTTACCAATTCAAACGTCTCCATCTCATTAGAACATATTGTATTCATACCTCATAATTATGAGTTTAACAGTTCAAATATACATAACTGTAGGTTGTAGACTATTTTTCAAGGGCTTTGATGCTTTCAATAACCCGAAGACTACTAAAAAACATGTATTTCTTCTCTTTATTTTTACTTTGTTCAGATTTTAAATAATATATATATACAACATTTTATATATACAATAATTTGTGAAATTATTTTATTTTCAAAACATATTATATTAACATTATTCATTTATCATCTAGAAAATAAATTTATTAGTTCAATGCGATTATCATCCATAGCATATACTTAAAAATTAAAAAAGTAATGTCTACCCATAGAAATGAGTGTAGAGTGTGTTAAAGAGTGTGATACTAGTATTTCTCCTTATTTTTTTAATGGATGTGAATCCATAAAATATACAAGAGAGAGAAAATTATATTTTTTTAGTGGGAATAAAGAAATTATAGGAAGGTCAAAATTAATGTAAAGTGTGTCATTAATACTCCCTCCGATCCACAATAAAAGAAACAAAATCCTAAATACACAGACCAAAGAAATGTATTGGAATGAGTTAATTGTAATTAATACTCATAAATTTCAAAAACATCCTTTCTAATTTTAATTAATATTCTGGTGGCCTATAATTAATAGCAGTAATTAATAGGGGCAATATTGGAAATTAACATTTAATGTGTAAAAATTGATGCATGTTTCTTATATTTTGGACAAAAAAAAAGGACTCATTTTTTTCTTATATGGTGGACCAGAGGGAGTACATCTTAATTTGTATAACCTTATATATGATAGGGGAAAAAAACTTTCCAAAAAGTAAGACCATTTCGTTAAAAATACTCCCTCCGATCTCTATTATAAGTAAAAGGTCTCCATGTTTTTGGTCCAATACATAAGCAAATTTTGTTTTTTAATGACTTATTTAATGACATTATTCCCAAAATACCCTTCATTTAATACAAATTACAATGACTCATTTAATGAAGATTGGAATTTTAGATGAAGGGTAATTTAGGAAACAAACCTAATTTTTTACAAGATTCAATGAGATTAACAAACCATTTTAATATGTGTGTTTTATTTAATTTTTGCTTATAACAGAGACCGGATGGAGTAACTCGTGACCCAATTATAAGCAATTATAACTAATTTCACAAAATGAGTTATAATTAATAAACTACCATTTAATTGTCTTGGGAATATACAATGGTCTTGGAAAAGTAAAGCGGGAATTGATTTGATTGGTTAATTTTCTTATTTTTGAAATACTTACATTAAATAGAGTAAGTTGGTTGGATTTTGCTTATATTTGAGTCCAAAAAATATACTCCATCTGGTCTCTATTATAAGAAAAAATTAAATAAACCACACATATTAAGGTGGTTAGTTGATCTAATTTAAAAGAGTCATTGGGAATAAAAAATTAAGTTTGTTACCTAAATTTTCCTTCCTCTTATTTATTAAGCTTGTGTTGTTGAGAATAAAAGGAGTCGTTGGAAAATAAAATTTGTATTAAATGAAGGATATTTTGAGAATAACTTCATTAAATAATATGGAAGTAGTTGAAATTTGCTTATATTTTGGAAAAAAAAATGGAAATTTTTACTTATATTATGGACCGGAGGGAGTAGGTACTTTTTTGCTTATAATTGAGTCCGGAGGGAGTATAATGAAAATATTCCATCTCAATTAGATATGACATAATTTCAAGCTGCTCTTCTGAATCCATATATTTACCTATAAAATACTACACAGACTCAATTATAAGCAAAAGGTACCTATATTTTTTTGATTCAAATATCAGCAAAATTCAACTACTCCATCCGGACTCAATTATAAGTAAAATTAATTAATTTAACACTTATTAAAGAAGATAGTTAATTTAGTAATTGTCTTGATTTATGGAAAAAAAAAAAGAGAGTTATAATTACTAAACTACCAATTAATTACCTTGGGAGTATGCAATACTCTTGGAAAAGTAAAAGGAGAATTGGTTGGATTGATTAATTTTCTTGATTTTTAGAATACAGACATTAAATAGAGTTGAGTTCGTAGAATGTTGCTTATATTTGAGTCCAAAAAAATAGATCTTTTTTTTTATTATAATTGAGTCCAGGTGGAGTAATTCAACTATTTTTAATGTTAGTGTTCCAAAAATCAAGACAATTGACCGATTCAAACACTTCTCCTTTTACTTTTCCAAGAGCACTGCATACTCCCGAGATAATTAAAGGATAATTTAGTAAATGTAACTCTTTTTTTAACATAAATGAAGGCAATTAAACTAAATTAACTAACTTTCTTAATAAGTGTGAAATTAGTTAATTTTGCTTATAATTGAGTCTGGTCGGAGGGAGTAAAATACATTGAAAATATTCCATATCAATTACTCATTAATATTATGAGAATTGCTACAGAGTAGTGTTATTTTGACACTAAAATTGAACACCTATGGGAGATATCATACTCTTTAGTAGGTTATGAACCACTTTACTCTTTCTCTCTCTTTATTTGAATGGTTTATAGCCTACTAAATGATAGATGTCCCCCATGAGTATCCAATTTTAGTATCAAAATAACACTAGTTATTGCTGCATTATTAACTTTCTAACTTCCTTTCTACAAAAGCTTCGCTACTTATTTGAACAAAAACCCATTTGCACAAACATAATATATATGAATAAATATCCCAATGAAAACCACGGTTACAAACAAGCCTTATTCTTTAAATGAAAAATTTAACAGGGCAATATAAATTCTGCGTCATGTATAAGATCAAGAAAGCAACATGAATTTTTTGGGAATCGATCCACATAAAAATAGATCTATACTCAAAACAAAAAATTTCTAGGTACCTTTTTTGAGCAAATTAAAGTGTCGATAAATTAATGGGTATAACATATGCGATGGATCTGCTGGATTATGTACAGATTTTACACCTCTTATCTTTTTTCTTTTTTTTTATAGACAAATGTTAGTAATTAGTACTAGTATGTTATGTTAGTGGGGGAGTTGAGTCCATGACCTCATTATCACTTGAATCCCTATTTCCCTCCCTTACACCTCTTATCTAAGTGCTTAAACATATTAGTTGTATCCCATAATCTCATAGTTTGCAATAAATCTGTTTAATTTTGAAGGGCGAGTGGCTAGAAATGATTAATGTTGGAGAAATGGCTCACAAGGCTACATATTATTGTACAAAGTAAAAAGGATGCAGCCATTAAAAGAACCAACCGCAAGTAAATTATCAGTTCAAACTAAGATACTGAGGATGATAACTGGTATAAAAAAATAAATATATCAATAAATATAAATTTAAGAAAAATCTATGTTAATTTATTGGTTGATTTACACGATATGAGTATCCTATATAAACAACATAAAGGTTGAAGACAAAACATAGTTAACTGAATTAGATCCTGACAGAAATATTTTAAATTTTTGAACAGTTAATTCAATAAATTTAAGATCTTTCATATCAAGATAAATCCTAGTTACTAGAATAAACTTGCTTGCTCACAAGTTTACCGTTACTTATATAAAGACCCTTACTAAAATAATATATTGTGTATATTCAAGAATAAAAAAAAGAACAGCAGACATGGATTATATTAGTATTGTTAGAGATGAAAAGTGGAGGCACTTTCTATATCTCGTTGGTGATGCTGATCATGGTAGTGGTACCTCTCCAAGAAGCATAAAAGAAAATTTTCTAACAAGGAGGGTCCATCATCATGTTCACCGCAAGGCTTGCCTAAAGAATTCAAGAAGAAGTTCAAGGAGATGTGTGGAGAAAATGCCATCACTATGGTTATTGAAAAGAAGCTATTCAAATCTGATGTTGCAAAGAACAATAATAGATTTTCAATGCCTTTCAACCAAATAGCAAGTTTTGGTTTCTTGAGTGAAACTGAGATAAAACTTCTTGATGAGCAATATGCTATTGAGGTATCTTTGATCCATAAGCCTGCAAGGAATGGAGTTGCTCTTAAGGAGAGTACCCATCAATTTAGACAGCGGGATATGCGCATGAGTGATGAAAGTGAAAGTGGTGATAGTAAAAAGTGTTCTATGTATGTGTTGAAAGCTAAATGGAAAGAAATTGTCCAAGAGGATGAACTTAAGGCTGGAGATGAAGTTCAAATTTCGGCATCCAGGAAAGTTGATGAAGATAGACTTTGTATGGCTCTTGCTAAAGTTCCAAGTAAAAAACCAGACCAAGATTGAAGTGTGTGCCATTGTTGAAGCAAATCAGTAACCCCAAGTAATTGTTAGAGAGGTTATTTAAAGTTGTTTTGATAAATTGATCTAGTGAGAGATAATAACAAAATAATAATTGTAGTATTACATTGCTCTAACTTTAAAAAAAATGGTTTTCTATGTATTAGTGAGACTTTCGTATTTTTCTGATTTTCAATCAATTGGTTAAGGAAATTTTGAGTCACCAATGCTAATTTTTTTTTTCAATAGTTTATTATGTGTCATTATGTCAGAATATGATCCAAGCAAAGTGTGAAGAACTCCGGTGTCACGGTTATAAATAATAAACGTATGCTCGAATGCCTAAAATAGTAAAATGGAAAAGCATCTAGCACCTGTCAAAATAAATTGTGAAACTATAATATCAACCTGACATTCTACTTTAGCTCATTTTCAAATAGTTTTTGTCCCTGGGTCTTCAGAGCATCCACAACTTCTACATCAAGATTGTGCTTTAATAATCTACCTTGAAAAGAAGTGGATCTTAATTTTCTCTTGAAGCATCCTTTCAACCTCCATTTGTGATGCCTTGATGTCAGTAACCAAATGATAGTTAGATTTGTTTTCTGAAAATAATGATTTTAGTACTTTGACTTGATATTACAAATAAGGTTAGTTTCAAAATGTAGTTCAAATGCAAAATAGGCTTTATATCCTTTTAGGATTTGGAATGTTAGTAGCGAACAATTTGTACTTAATTCATTGGGTACCCATAAAAATTATCCAAGATAGTGATAATTATCCGTACAATGGGTAAGGGTCCTGATACAGGTAATTATCCGAAAATTTGAATGGGAATGGGTGCGGGTACAGGTACTACGGTACCCACCCCGCACCCGCACATATGTAAATGTATATATAATTATTTATTTATTTATATTGATGATATATATAATTTTAACTATATATAATACAAATTTTAAAACTAAAATCAATCTAAAGATTCTTAACTTTCTAAACCTAGTTATATCTATAATTCCTTTTTGGATGTTTTTATTTATTTAAATATTTTTTTGTTACATTTAAATATTTTAATTTTTAATGTTTTATGAGTATATTTAAAAGATCTTTGAATTATTTTTTAATTGTTATAACGTTTCTTTTGTTATTTATTGATTTTTCACATTTAAAGTGTGGGTAACATGTGCGAGTACGTATACTTAGGTACCCAAAAGGTACAGGTAAGGGTACTAAAGTTGCTACCCACATCGATACATGTCCGAGTACGAGTAATTTTTTCAAATACAAGTATGAAAACGGATACTATATAATACCCTATCCAGATCTACCCATTGCCATCCCTAAATGTTAGATCTTCCCTTTGTAAAAACTATGCTTCATTTTATTAGAATAAATAAGTAAAATGAAGCTCCCTACTTAATTAAATTAATGTAGATTGTGCATTCCAGGAGAAAATTAAAATGGGTACTATTAGTATGATTCATACATAAGCATTCGAATCTACGATGTCTTTGATTTTTTCATGAATTGATTATCCTCTTCATAAAAAAGTATATTAAGATAATGATAGTTTTACATGTAATTTCTTTTTCATAAAACTCACATAAGGCTGACTTGGGATTTTTTTTTTTTTTGGTAACTCAATCTATTCAACAATTTACTAGCAAAGAAAAAAAAATCTTTCCTCTCTTTGCAACCTTTATGGTTTTGGGTCCTTGATAATATTTTTGTTTACAAAACAAATCAACCAATTTTTTTTAAAGACAATTATATCTGAGATATGCAAGAGAATCTATATGTGTAACTACCATTATCCATGATATTATAATTGACAGATTTTTTTTTTTTATTTAGTGATGATTTTGTGTTGCTTTTTAAAAGAAAAAATATTACTTCTTATTTATTGAGTGGAACCGCCCCTAATTAACCTTGCTACTCAAAAGTCATTGTCGTCTATAGAGGTATCTTTCATATTGTACCATATAAATATATTACGGAAGAATATGGAACATAGATGAGATTGAAAATATTATAATGAAATATTATTTAGTGATTAATTCAAGAGCGAATCACCATTTTGATCCCTAAAAATGTAGGGAAGTGGCAAGTTGATCGCTCACTTTAAGAATTTAGCTAAAACATCTCCCAAATTAAAAAAAAAAGCTAATCATCTTAATCCAATTTGACGACTTTTTCAATTTGGAAGACTCGAAGGTCGGGAGATTTTACACCTCTTATCTAATATAAGTGCTTACACCTATTAATTGTATCCCATAATCTCGTAGTTTGCAATAAATCTGTTTGATTTTGAAGGGAAGTTGCTAGAAAGTGCCCCTGTTGGAGATATATATGGCTCAGATGGCCAATAAATCTCCCAACCTTCGAGTCTTCCGAATTGAAAAAGTAAAATGGATGCAGCCAATATAACAACCAACTGCAAGTAAATTATTGGTTCAAACTAAGATACTGAGGATGTTAATTCATATAATAAAAACAATTATATCAATAAATATAAATAAAGAAAAATCTATGTTAATTGATTGGTTGATTTACATGATATGGGTATCCTACATAAACAACATAAAGGTTGAAGACAAATCATAGTTAACTGAATTAGATCCTGACATAAATATTTTAAATCTTTGGACAATTAATTCAATAAATTTAAGATCTTTCAAATCAAGATAAATCCTAGTTACTTGAATAAACTTGCTTGCTCACACGTTTATGGTTACTTATATAAAGACCCTTACTAAAATAATATTTCATGCATATTCAAGAATAAAAAAAAGAACAACAGTCATGGATTATATTAGTATTGTTAGAGATGAAAAGTGGAGACACTTTCTATGTCTCGTTGAAGCCTCTGTTACTTCTCCAGAAACAAATGGTGATGCTGATCATGGTGGTGGTACCCTCTCCAAGAAGCACAAAAGAAAATTTTCTGACATGGACGATCCATCATCATGTCCACCGCAAGACTTGCCTAAAGAATTCAAGAAAACGTTCAAGGAGACGTGTGGAGAAAATGCTATCACTATGGTTATTGAAAAGAAGCTATTCAAAACTGATGTTGCAAAGAACAATAATAGACTTTCAATGCCTTTCAACCAATTAGCAAGTTTTGGTTTCTTGAGTGAAACTGAGATAAAACTTCTTGATGAGCAATATGCTATTGAGGTATCTTTGATCCATAAGCCTGCAAGGAATGAAGTTGCTCTTATGGAGAGTACCCTTCAATTTAGACAGTGGGATATGCGCAAGAGTGATGAAAGTGAAAGTGATGATAGTAAAAAGTGTTCTATGTATGTGTTGAAAGCTAAATGGAATGAAATTGTCCAAGAGGATGAACTTAGGGCGGGAGATGAAGTTCAAATTTGGGCATCCAGGAAAGTTGATGAAGATAGACTTTGTATGGCTCTTGTTAAATTTCCAAGTAAAAAACCAGGCCAAGATTGAAGTGTGCGTCATTGTTGAAGCAAATCAGGAACCCCAAGTAATTGTTAGAGAGGTTACTCAAAGTTATTTTGATAAATTGGTCTAGTGAGAGATAAATACCTATCAATTTTTTAAATTTTTTTTATTCTCTAAATACCTATGATTTTGTTATTACATTGCTCTAACTTTAAATAATTGATTTTTTTATAGCTTTATTTTTTTAGTTTTCAGTTTTCACATCTGTCTTTCAATCTTTTCCATTTTTTCTCTCTCGACCCATACCTTCCCTCATCTGTTCATTCTTCTATTTTTCTCTGTGTCTCTGCTCCTTTTGAGGGTCGAGGGCTTTTTGATCGGAGAAGAGAACTGTGAAAGGGAGGTATTTAGGGGTGGAGTGACGATTTGCGTCAGGCGGAGAACCAATCGACGAGGGAGGAACTGTGATGGTGGAGGCGGCAGAGGAAGGAGGGGTCGACGGAGTCGAAGAGGGGGTGTTAGATGACGGGAAGGAGAGGAAGCTGGTCGCAAGGAGAATGAGGGAGTCAGGAGGGTTAGTGGTGGAGCGAGAATGACTTCCACCTTCTTTCTCTTCCTCTTTCTACTTTCCACCTTCTACGACCCTTCCATGTCCCAAGACAATGCGCATGAGAAACAAAGTTGGCAACATGTATGTTAAATCACCAATTAATCTTTTTTCACATTCCAATTTTCAAATCATTTATCTTCCCATTTCCCGCTTCTTACTTATTGCTTATTTGTTGCTCAAATCTATCTAAATTTTGGATTTCCAAGGTTAGGAATACATTATGAAGAACGAGCCTTTTTGATTCTATCATTTATGTTTCCCAACTATTTGGTAAAAGTAATTAATTAATAATTGAATCTAGGGTTTATTGTTAATTAATTTGAATGACAAAAGCAATTTTTTTTGTTGATACTTTGTAGTTCAAAGGACTTGAATTGTTATTTATTTAGGGTGCAAGACAACGTCCTTTCAGTAAAGGAAATCAATTGGGGTTCCATTGTTATTGCAAGTTAGATGAAATGGGAGCTTTTACATGAACCTTTTTCACAAAATCTCATCAGTCTCTATGGACCCTGTAATTTTTTTAATTCTTTTGTTTTCACATTTCCATTTCAAGTGCTAGTTCTGATTTAAGTGATACAAAAAAATGGTATTGAAGTGTTGTTATCATTTTCAACTATTGTTATATCTAGGAATCTGTGATAGTTACAAAGGACTTATAATTAATTCTAGCCTAAGTAGAGAAATTGAGAAAGAAAGCATTTTTCTTTCATCCTATGTATCTACACAGCTAGGTCATGTTCAGCTAAGCACTTTACCAATCTCACTTTGGATATTCTTTGTTGATGTTTTTCATTTATTTTGTTCATGGTGAAAAGTAAAATTTGCAATTTAAGAGTATTAATTGAGGTTTGTAATGTATCTGCACCTGGGAAGCTATAAATATTCTTATATGTCATATATAGAAGATTTGGTTTTGTTAGTCTGCTGGTGAGACAATTTTTTTAACTTTAGGACTTTGTGAGTGTGATGTAGAGAATTAATGAATACTTGTGGGTCAGTAGGAATTTTTTTTCCTTATCTAATTAAGATAGTATCTTTTTTAGACAGCAACAAACAGATGGAGGCTTTGGGTGGGAGGTTTGGATGGTGTAATGGTGTAAAGAAGAAGCAATTTTTTTTGGAAGAATTTTTGAACTGGTGTAAGGGATAGAAAGGTATGTTAGCTAATGAAATAATTAACATTTAGGCTTAGAGTTTCGGTGGAAATCTGGTGAAAGATGGTAGGTATGCCGCATTGGTAAGGGTAGTTGTGAGGTTGGGAGAGTGGAAGAAAGAAGGGGTATTCTTGATATCACAAATACTGTAGAATGAGGGATCAGTAACACTACCCTTCCGTTCTTCTATTCCTCGCTCTTGAAGGATCTACTCCTTGTACTCTTCTTCTCCTTTGTTTTTTAGAGTAGAAGAAAGAGGCTTCAAAGAGAACTACAGAATTTCTACCACCTTTCGAGAAAGCTAAGTTTGATCAAATTTAATCTATATTTGGGGGCATGAACGAGTGAGGGGTTGTTCTTTTTATTAAAGATTGTTGAGCTTGGTTCTGTGATGAACAAGCATGTTTTGTTTCATATTTCTCAGTTTAACTCCTGGTGTTCAACCCTTCGAGAATTTTTCTGTTAATGGCTTGATGATGATATAAATTATTCCTTAGATTCCTTGGCAACCAGACACAATTCAGCAACTTGTTATTCATCCCATCCTGGTGAAATTGAAACAAGGGTGGACAATAGCAACATTGAAGAAGCAGAGTCATCTTTTGGTGAAAGCGGTTATTTAAACTATGCGGTAAGATAAAATATTCTTTTGCCTTTCATTGGGTGCAAGCATTTACTGATGTTAGCCAAATCAGGTTAGCATTACCTTGAGATTCTTGAACTTAACATCCCAACCCAGTGCTTCTGTGAAGCTCCTAGGTGCTAATGTGGGGACGAGAAGTTATAAGAAAATAAAATTCCACCCTCACTTACAGCTCAAGCTTTTAGTGCTGTGACAATCAGTTGATCCTTAACTGAATTTTCTGGTCTAACTAATTTAGGTGTTTAAGAAAATTTTAATGGCTTTTCAGAATTGAATTCTCTGGTGTATGCAATTTATTAATTGATACATACATGTTATCCACATTTATTAAACAAAAGGTCTTTATAATTGCATGATGTGTGCAGCAGTAAAATTCTTTTGCATAATTTTACGATTAGCATATTATCTCAATCTTTTTCTATTGATTATATTTCTGTTGTAGTTGACTTTCTACATGGTCGATAGTGTGTTAGATTGAACGGAACAGTCCACTTGAATGGCATATTGTATTAATAAATTTCCTTGACAAATGATGTTACTTTATAAATGCAATGCACCTTGAGGGGACTGTGGAAAAGGTTTGTGGATTTTCAAAAAAAAATTTAAAATTTTGAGTACCTAATGGATTTTGGCCTTCTATTTGTTGAAAAGGTTTCAATTTTATTGCCACACGGGTTTTAAATTTTGAGGGTCCTTTTTGGATTTGCTTCGAAACTAAGAAATTATAACATCCTATTCCTGGAGTTATTCAATTATAGAAAGTTTGTGTTTTTAGGGGTGTGTGGTTTGAGATCTCTACTAAAAGTCAAATACACTTTTTCAAAAAATGTTATGGTCATTAGCACTACCTAATTTTCTATGGTTGCTGTATGGCTTCATTTGATATATGGTTGATTAGATTTTCATAGGTAACAACCTCACTTCATAGATAGGATACAGATTTTAATTAGTTTGGGGAACAAAGTAATGGTTGCATATGATAATAAGCATATTTTGTACATATGTCTATTTTCCATTTTCTATTATGGATCACTATAATCAACCGATAAACTGCATAAGATGTGAGTGAGTATTTTCCAGGAGCGCATGGCATTAGAATGGCATGCACGACTCCTCAGTTTTTTTTTTTTCCATAATGTATACAGATACCATCCATGGAGTCTAAAATAATGCTTCAACCCTTCGTTTAAATCAAAGTAGTTAATAAATTTAGTTGCAAAAGAAAAGATGACAATGAGCTTAGAGTCATTTTAGCTTTACTACTAATCACCATTCTAGCCTGAGATTTCAGAATAAGTTGAACTTGAAAGCATATCATTGACAAAGAATTGAAGATAAAAACAAAAACTGAAAACCTCCTCATGGGTTGACACCATTTTGCCCCTCCTTTTTCTATCATCAATATGGTAAATTTCATTTGTTTGTACTATCGTCTTTTTTGGTTGTTCAACACATTTCTTTTTGTTCTTAACTTTGAGTTGTTCAATAACTTAATAAAATTGACATGGCTGCATTTTGCTTATTTAGTCAGTTAAGCGTTAGGCAGGAATATCTTTGCTAGGGGTTACTTGTGAAGAGTGCAGCTCTGATCATTACTTAGTTTCTTACGCTGTGTGGTTTTGAGGAGTTACTGAAATTTCTACAGCCACAGATAACAAGTTGTTTTTCCACACTTGCAGATGATTCTATTGCAAGCCTTCTTTAATTTTCCCTTTGGAAATATCATATGCTATTCACTGCAGATTTGTTGTTGTTTTGAGCCGTAGATGAAGTTAGAGATGAGTAATATTGCCTTGGTGCTCTAAATTTGATTCATTCTACCTATTATATTTCATATGTTATCCTGCATTGCATACCTTTATCACACCTTTATAAATGAATGGTCTATTCTTGGGTTAGAGGCTGTCGTTGAATCAGTTTATTGGTTTGGTTTTTTTTCTATTGGTGGTATGTGGCTATTTTGCAGGGAGCTAAAGAGCTGAGCTCTATTTCCTTGGTTCTTATTTATTTGTATGATGTATGCAACCATTATTAACTATTCACTGGTGTAGGGACTGCCATGGTAGATTGATTCATGCAAGAGTCTATATAAGGTGGTCATCTGAGATACAATTTGACATAAATATTGTTTAGACATTTTCTGGTATGTTAGCACACTTCGCAATCTTGATCTCCATGTTTGTTTCATGCATGCTGGTCATTTATATGTAATTCCTTCCAAACTAATGTCTTATTCTCTTTTGGTATTTCATTGACCAACTGCATCTCTCAGTGGATCAATTCCTTCCCATCTTCATTTTTCCTTTTTTCATTCTTTGCTTGGATTTGCTTGCTTCTTTTGGTTAATGTAGTGTGATTAGTAAGTCATTTCAATGATGTCAGCTTTGGAAGGTTGATGGAGAGGGTATGGTCCCTAATAGAATCCTTGCTTCTGTTTTTCTTTCTATGTCTCAATCTGAAGATCATTTTCCTATTCTCCAACTTGGTTCTCTAATCCTACATTTTTTTCTCTGTCTTTCCAATCATATATCTCTATATCTATATAACAGATTACAAGCTATATAACCTGTAAGCTATACTTGAACTGCATCCCATCTTCATTGGTACACCTTCTAAGCTAACATGATAGGCATTGATATATGACTGTATTAAAAGAAAATAGGACAACATTAGGGATGTAAAAGATTTAAAATACAAACTTTGAGTAAAAAAATAAAGTAGATCCATTAGATAGAGGTGTACCGGTTACATTGTAGAATGACTCAACCATAGAAGTAAAAGAATAGATAAATATCTATTCAACAAAAAGAATAACGAGTTCCAGCTTTTAAATTGAGTGAGTGAGTTGGCCAAATTAGACAATTGCATACAAAATGGGTTCCACCATGAGTTAACTTATGATCTAGGTGTTTTACTCTATCAAGTATCCTCCAAAACTTAGCAATTATGCCACCAAGTTTTACATTTTTTCACCAATATAACAAACTACCCAAATGCAACCTTTTACTTGGTCTCCGCTTCCATCGCAAATAATTGAAGTCTTGCATACGTTGCAAGTATGTTTTGCTCAGTTGGATTTGCTGCTAGATAAACTAAATGATTGGCCTGCTAGAAAAACTGCATCCATTTTAATTTGGATCTTTGAAGCCAGAGTAATGCTGCTTACTCTATTTTTGCCCAGCAATTGTGAACAAACTGTAAATGTGGTTGCATCTACCTTTATCTTTTTGCTTTTTCTATAAAAAAGACAGATGTAAACATATCGCGATTCTTGTGAAGAAAGGTAATAGGTTGTTAGCATTACTTTTAAAGTGATTATGCTCCACATAATTCATCCATTAAGTTGTATAATTAACTTTTTATATTGGTGGCAGTTACTGATTTGGTTTTTTCCCCCTCAACTAAAGGGAAGGAAAGGGTGTACCTTTACATAGTGGCAAATTTTGCCTTTCTGCAGTCTATTGAGTTTATGTGCTTATTCGTTTGATATTAACTAACACTACTCTCAAATTTTATTTTTATTATTCATCTTACTTTTTGTACGTAGTATGGATCACAAGGTTCAATCACGAAAAAGTATGTAGGACATTTTAAGAACAAGAAAATAATGAGAAAACGAATAAAAAACTCATAAATATCATTGGACCTGCAGGCGACAGGTGGAAGACATGGTGATCATGTTCCAAGATGTCATTGGGCAGTTCTCTTATGCCATTTGAAGCAGTGGAAGCCCTTTAACAATTCAAGCGTCTCCATCTCATTAGAACATATTGTATTCATACCTCATAATCATGAGTTTAACAGTTCAAATATACATAACTGTAGGTTGCATACTATTTTTCAAGGGCTTTGATGCTTACAATAACCCGAAGACTGCTAAAAAACATGTATTTCTTCTCTTTATTTTTACTTTGTTCAGATTTTAAATAATATATATATATATATACACAACATTTTATATATACAATAATTTGTGAAATTATTTTATTTTCAAAACATATTATATTAACATTATTCATTTATCATCTAGAAAATAAATTTATTAGTTCAATGCGATTATCATCCATAGCATATACTTAAAAATTAAAAAATTAATGTCTACCCATAGAAATGAGTGTACCGGGAAGAGTGTGTTACTAGTATTTCTCATTATTATTTTAATGGATGTGAACCCATAAAATAAACAAGAGAGAGAAAATTATATTTTTTTAGTGGGAAGAAAGAAATTATAGGAAGGTCAAAATTAATGTCAAGTGTGTAATTAATACTTCCTTCGATCCACAATATAAGAAACAAAATCCTAAAATACACAGGCCAAAGAAATATATTGGAATGAGTTAATTGTAATTAATACTCAAATTTCCAAAAGCATCCTTTCTAATTTTAATTAATATTCTGGTGGCCTATAATTAATAACAGTAATTAATAAAGGCAAGATTGGAAATTAACATTTAATGTGTAAAAATTGATGCATGTTTCTTATATTTTGGACAAAAAAAAAAAGGACTCGTTTTTTTCTTATATGGTAGACCAGAGGGAGTACATCTTATTTTGTACAACCTTGCATATGATAGGGAAAAAAAACTTTCTAAAAAGTAAGACCATTTCGATAAAAATACTCACTCCGATCTCTATTATAAGCAAAAAGTCTCCAAGTTTTTGGTCCAATACATAAGCAAATTTTGGTTTTCAATGACTCATTTAATGACATTAATCCAAAATACCCTTCATTTAATACAAATTCCAATGACTCGTTTAATGAAGATTGGAGTTTTAAATGAAGGGTAATTTAGGAAACAAACCTAATTTTTTACAAGATTCAATGAGATTAACAAACCATTTTAATATATGTGTTTTATTTAATTTTTGCTTATAATAGGGACCGGATGGAGTAACTCCTGACTCAATTATAAGCAAAAATAACTAATTTCACAAAATGAGTTATAATTAATAAACTACCATTTAACTGTCTCGGGAATGTATAATGGTCTTGGAAAAGTAAAGCGGGAATTGATTTGATTGGTTAATTTTCTTATTTTTGGAATACTTACATTAAATAGAGTAAGTTGGTTGGATTTTGCTTATATTTGAGTCCAAAAAATATACTACATCCGGTCTCTATTATAATAAAAAATTAAATAAATCACACATATTAAGGTGGTTAGTTGATCTCATTTAAAAGAGTCATTGGGAATAAAAAATTAAGTTTGTTACCTAAATTACCCTTCCTCTTATTTATTAAGCTTGTGTTGTTGAGAATAAAAGGAGTCATTGGAAAATAAAATTTGTATTAAATGAAGGGTATTTTGAGAATAACTTCATTAAATAATATGGAAGTAGTTGAAATTTGCTTATATTTTGGAAAAAAAATCAGAAATTTTTACTTATATTGTGGACCGGAGGGAGTAGGTACTTTTTTTTGCTTACAATTGAGTCCAGAGGGAGTATAATGAAAATATTACATCTCAATTAGATATGACAAAATTTCAAGCTGCTCTTCCGAACTCATATATTTACCTATAAAATACTACTCTGGACTCAATTATAAGCAAAAAAATACCTATATTTTTTGGACTCAAATATAAGCAAAATTCAACTACTCCCTCCGGACTCAATTATAAGCAAAATTAACTAATTTAACACTTATTAAAGAAGATAGTTAATTTAGTAATTGTCTTGATTTATGTAAAAAAAAAAGAGTTATAATTACTAAACTACCATTTAATTGTCTTGGGAGTATGCAATACTCTTGGAAAAGTAAAAGGAGAATTGGTTGGATTGGTTAATTTTCTTGATTTTTAGAATATAGACATTAAATAGAGTTGAGTTCGTAGAATTTTGTTTATATTTGAGTCCAAAAAAATAGGTATTTTTTTGCTTATAATTGAGTCCAGTTGGAGTAATTCAACTATTTTTAATGTTAGTGTTCCAAAAATCAAGACAATTGACCGTTCCAAACACTTCTCCTTTTACTTTTCCAAGAGCATTAAATACACCTGAGATAATTAAAGGGTAATTTAGTGAGTGCAACTCTTTTTTTTTAACATAAATCAAGGCAATTAAACTAAATTAACTAACTTTCTTAATAAGTGTGAAATTAGTTAATTTTGATTATAATTGAGTCCGACAGGAGGAAGTAAAATACATTGAAAGTATTCCATATCAATTACCCATTAATACTATGAAAATTGCGACAGAGTAGGGTTATTTTGACATTAAAATTGAACACTCATGGGAGACACCCTACTCTTTAGTAGGTTATAAATGACTTTACTCTTTCTCTCTCTTTAATTGATTGGTTCATAACCTACTAAAGGATAGATATCCCCCACGAGTATCCAATTTTAGTGTCAAAATAACATTACTCATTGCTACATTATTAACTTTCTAACTTCCTTTCTACAAAAGCTTCGCTGCTTATTTGAACAAAAACCCATTTGCACAAACATAATATATATGGATAAATATCCCAATGAAAACCATGGTTACAAACAAGCCTTATTCTTTAAATGAAAAATTTAACAGGGCAATATAAATTCTGCCTCATGTATAAGATCAAGAAAGCAACATGAATTTTTTGGAATCGATCCACATAAAAAAAAAGACCTATACTCAAAATAAAAAATTTCTATGGTACCTGTTTTTGAGCAAATTAAAGTGTCGATAAATTAATGGGTATAACATATGCGATGGATCTGCTGGATTATGTACAGATTTTACACCTCTTATATTTTTTTCTTTTTTTATATAGGCAAATGTTAATAATTAATACTAGTATGTTATGTTAGTGGGGGTTGAGTCCATGACCTCCTTATCACTTCAATCCGTATGTCCCTCTCTTACACCTCTTATCTGAGTGCTTAAACATATTAGTTGTATCCCATAATCTCATAGTTTGATGTTGAAGGACGAGTTGCTAGAAATGACTAATGTTGGAGATATGGCTCACAAGGCTACATATTTTTGTACAAAGTAAAATGGATGCATCCATTAAATGAACCAACCGCAAGTAAATTATCAGTTCAAACTAAGATACTGAGTATGATAACTGATATAAAAAAATAATTATATCAATAAATATAAATTTAAGAAAAATCTATGTTAATTGATTGGTTGATTTACACTATATGGGTATCCTATATAAACAATATAAAGGTTGAAGACAAATCATAGTTAACTAAATTAGATCCTAATAGAAATATTTTAAATTTTTGAACAGTGAATTCATTAAATTTAAGATCTTTCACATCAAGATAAATCCTAGTTACTTGAATAAATTTGTTTGCTCACAAGTTTACCGTTACTTATATAAAGACCCTTACTAAAATAATATTTCATGTATATTCAAGAATAAAAAAAAGAACATCAGTCATGGATTATATTAGTATTGTTAGAGATGAAAAGTGGAGGCACTTTCTATATCTCGTTGGTGATGCTGATCATGATAGTGGTACCTCTCCAAGAAGCATAAAACAAAATTTTCTAACATGGAGGGTCCATCATCATGTTCACCGCAAGCCTTGCCTAAAGAATTCAAGAAGTTCAAGGAGGTGTGTGGAGAAAATGCCATCACTATGGTTATTGAAAAGAAGCTATTCAAATCTGATGTTGCAAAGAACAATAATAGACTTTCAATGCCTTTCAACCAAATAGCAAGTTTTGGTTTCTTGAGTGAAACTGAGATAAAACTTCTTGATGAGCAATATGATATTGAGGTATCTTTGATCCATAAGCCTGCAAGGAATGGAGTTGCTCTTAAGGAGAGTACCCTTCAATTTAGACAGCAGGATATGCGCAAGAGTGATGAAAGTGAATGTGATGATAATAAAAAGTGTTCTATGTATGTGTTGAAAGCTAAATGGAAAGAAATTGTCCAAGAGGATGAACTTAAGGCTGGAGATGAAGTTCAAATTTCGGCATCCAGGAAAGTTGATGAAGATAGACTTTGTATGGCTCTTGCTAAAGTTCCAAGTAAAAAACCAGACCAAGATTGAAGTGTGCGCCATTGTTGAAGCAAATCAGCAACCCCAAGTAATTGTTAGAGAGGTTATTCAAAGTTGTTTTGATAAATTGATCTACTGAGAGATAATAACAAAATAATAATCTTAGTATTACATTGCTCTAACTTTAAAAAAAATTAGGTTTTCTATGTATTACTGAGACTTTAGTATTTTTCTGATTTTCAATCAATTGGTTAAGGAAATTTTGAGTCACCAATGCTAATTTTTTTCCCAATAGTTTATTATGTGTCATTGTGTCAAAATATGATCCAAGCAAAGTGTGAAGAACTCCGGCGTCACAGTTGTAAATAATAAACGTATGCTCGAATGCCTAAAATAGTAAAATGGAAAAGCATCTAGCACCTGTCAAAATAAATTGTGTAACTAGAATATCAACCTGACATTCTACTTTAACTCATTTTCAGATAGTTTTTGTCTCTGGGTCTTCAGAGCATCCACAACTTCTGCATCAAGATTGTGCTTTAATAATCTACCTTGAAAAGAAGTGGATCTTAATTTGCTCTTGAAGCATCCTTTCAACCTCCATTTGTGATGCCTTGATGTCAGTAACCAAATGATAGTTAGATTTGTTTTCTGAAAATAATGATTTTAGTACTTTGACCTGATATTACAATTAAGGTTAGTTTCAAAATGTAGTTCAAATGCAAAATGGGCTTTATATCCTTTTAGGATTTGGAATGTTAGTAGCGAACAATTTGTACTCTATTCATTGGGTACCCATAAAAATTATCCACGATGGAGATAATTATCTGTACAATGGGTAAGGGTCCTGGTACAGGTAATTATCCGAAAATTTGAATGGGTATGGGTGAGGGTACAGGTACTACGATACCCACCCCGCACCCGCACATATGTAAATGTATATATAATTATTTATTTATTTATTTATATTGATGATATATATAATTTTAACTATATATAATACAAATTTTAAAACTAAAATCAATCTAAAGATTCTTAACTTTCTAAACCTAGTTATATCTATAATTCCTTTTTGGATGTTTTTATTTATTTAAATATTTTTTTTGTTATTTTTAAATATTTTAATTTTTAATGTTTTATGAGTATTTTTAAAAGATCTTTAAATTGTTTTTTAATTGTTATAACGTTTCTTTTGTTATTTATTGCTTTTTCACATTTAAAGTGTGGGTAACATGTGCGAGTATGTATACTTAGGTACCCAAAGGGTACAAGTAAGGGTACTAAAGTTGCTACCCACGTCGACACATGTCCGAGTACGAGTAATTTTTTCAAATACAAGTATGGAAACGGATACTATATAATACCCTATCTAGATCTACCCATTGTCATCCCTAAATGTTAGATCTTCCCTTTGTAAAAACTATGCTTCATTTTATTAGAATAAATAAGTAAAATGAAGCTCCCTACTTAATTAAATTAATAGAGATTGTGCATTCCAGGAGAAAATTAAAATGGGTACTATTAGTATGATTCATACATAAGCATTCGAATCTACGATGTCTTTGATTTTTTCATGAATTGATTATCCTCTTCATAAAAAAGTATATTAAGATAATGATAGTATTACATGTAATTTCTTTTTCATAAAACTCACATAAGGCTGACTTGGGAATTTTTTTTTTTGGTAACTCAATCTATTCAACAATTTACTTGCAATGAAAAAAAAAATCTTTCCTCTCTTTGCAACGTTTATGGTTTTGGGTCCTTAATAATATTTTTGTTTACAAAACAAATCAACCAATTTTTTTTAAAGACAATTATATCTGAGATATGCAAGAGAATCTATATGTGTAACTACCATTATCCATGATATTATAATTGACAGATTTTTTTTTTTTTATTTAGTGATGATTTTGTGTTGCTTTTTAAAAGAAAAAATATTACTTCTTATTTATTGAGTGGAACCGCCCCTAATTAACCTTGCTACTCAGAAGTCATTGTCGTCTATAGGGGTATCTTTCATATTGTACCGTATAAATATATTACGGAAGAATATGGAACATAGATGAGATTGAAAATATTATTATGAAATATTATTTAGTGATTAATTCAAGAGCGAATCACCCTTTTGATCCCTGAAAATGTAGAGAAGTGGCAAGTTGATCCCTCACTTTAATAATTTAGCAAAAACATCTCGCAAATTAAAAAAAAAGCTAATCATCTTAATCCAATTTGATGACTTTTTCAATTTGGAAGACTCGAAGGTTGGGAGATTTTACACCTCTTATCTAATATAAGTGCTTACACCTATTAATTGTATCTCATAATCTCCTAGTTTGCAATAAATCTGTTTGATTTTGAAAGGAAGTTGCTAGAAATTACCCCTGTTGGAGATATATATGGCTCAGATGGCCAATAAATCTCCCAACCTTTGAGTCTTCCGAATTGAAAAAGTAAAATGGATGCGGCCAATATAACAACCAACTGCACGTAAATTATTGGTTCAAACTAAGATATTGAGGACGTTAATTCATATAAAAAAACAATTATATCAATAAATATAAATAAAGAAAACTCTATGTTATTTGATTGGTTGATTTACATGATATGGGTATCTACATAAACAACATAAAGGTTGAAGACAAATCATAGTTAACTGAACTAGATCCTGACATAAATATTTTAAATCTTTGGACAATTAATTCAATAAATTTAAGATCTTTCAAATCAAGATAAATCCTAGTTACTTGAATAAACTTGCTTGCTCACAAATTTACTGTTACTTATATAAAGACCCTTACTAAAATAATATTTCATGCATATTCAAGAATAAAAAAAAGAACAACAGTCATGGATTATATTAGTATTGTTAGAGATGAAAAGTGGAGACACTTTCTATGTCTCGTTGAAGCCTCTGTTACTTCTCCAGAAACAAATGGTGATGCTGATCATGGTAGTGGTATCCTCCCCAAGAAGCACAAAAGAAAATTTTCTGACATGGACGATCCATCATCATGTCCACCGCAAGACTTGCCTAAAGAATTCAAGAAAACGTTCAAGGAGACGTGTGGAGAAAATGCTATCACTATGGTTATTGAAAAGAAGCTATTCAAAACTGATGTTGCAAAGAACAATAATAGACTTTCAATGCCTTTCAACCAAATAGCAAGTTTTGGTTTCTTGAGTGAAACTGAGATAAAACTTCTTGATGAGCAATATGCTATTGAGGTATCTTTGATCCATAAGCCTGCAAGGAGTGGAGTTGCTCTTATGGAGAGTACCCTTCAATTTAGACAGTGGGATATACGCAAGAGTGATGAAAGTGAAAGTGGTGATAGTAAAAAGTGTTCTATGTATGTGTTGAAAGCTAAATGGAATGAAATTGTCCAAGAGGATGAACTTAGGGCTGGAGACGAAGTTCAAATTTGGGCATCCAGGAAAGTTGATGAAGATAGACTTTGTATGGCTCTTGTTAAAGTTCCAAGTAAAAAACCAGGCCAAGATTGAAGTGTGCGCCATTGTTGAATCAAATCAGGAACCCCAAGTAATTGTTAGAGAGGTTACTCAAAGTTATTTTGATAAATTGGTCTAGTGAGAGATAAATACCTATGAATTTTTTAAATTTTTTTTATTCTCTAAATACCTATGATTTTGTTATTACGTTGCTCTAACTTTAAATAATTGATTTTTTTATAGCTTTATTTATTTAGTTTTCAGTTTTCACATCTGTCTTTCAATCTTTTCCATTTTTTCTCTCTCGACCCATACCTTCCCTCATCTGTTCATTCTTCTATTTTTCTCTGTGTCTCTGCTCCTTTTGAGTGTCGAGGGCTTTTTGATCGGAGAAGAGAACTGTGAAAGGGAGGTATTTAGTGGTGGAGTGACGATTTGCGTCAGGCGGAGAACCAATCGACGAGGGAGGAACTGTGGTGGTGGAGGCGGCAGAGGAAGGAGGGGTCGACGGAGTCGAAGAGGGGGTGTTAGATGACGGGAAGGAGAGGAAGCTGGTCGCAAGGAGAATGAGGGAGTCAGGAGGGTTAGTGGTGGAGCAGTAACAACTTCCACCTTCTTTCTCTTCCTCTTTCTACTTTCCACCTTCTACGACGCTTCCATGTCCCAAGACAATGCGCATGAGAAACGAAGTTGGCAACATGTAATCTTTTTTCACATTCCAATTTTCAAATATTTATCTTCCCATTTCCCGCTTCTTACTTATTGCTTATTTGTTGCTCAAATCTATCTAAATTTTGGATTTCCAAGGTTAGGAATACATTATGAAGAACGAGCCTTTTTGATTCTATCATTTATGTTTCCCAACTATTTGGTGAAAGTAATTAATTAATAATTGAATCTAGGGTTTATTGTTAATTAATTTGAATGACAAAAGCAATTTTTTTTGTTGATACTTTGTAGTTCAAAGGACTTGAATTGTTATTTATTTAGGTTGCAAGACAACGTCCGTTCAGTAAAGGAAATCAATTGGGGTTCCATTGTTATTGCAAGTTAGATGAAATGGGAGCTTTTACATGAACCTTTTTCACAAAATCTCATCAGTCTCTATGGACCCTGTAATTTTTTTAATTCTTTTGTTTTCACATTTCCATTTCAAGTGCTAGTTCTGATTTAAGTGATACAAAAAAATGGTATTGAAGTGTTGTTATCATTTTCAACTATTGTTATATCTAGGAATCTATGATAGTTACAAAGGACTTATAATTAATTCTAGCCTAAGTAGAGAAATTGAGAAAGAAAGCATTTTTCTTTCATCCTATGTATCTACGCAGCTAGGTCATGTTCAGCTAAGCACTTTACCAATCTCACTTTGGATATTCTTTGTTGATGTTTTTCATTTATTTTGTTCATGGTGAAAAGTAAAATTTGCAATTTAAGAGTATTAATTGAGGTTTGTAATGTATCTGCACGTGGGAAGCTATAAATATTCTTATATGTCATATATAGAAGATTTGGTTTTGTTAGTCTGCTGGTGATACAATTTTTCAACTTTAGGACTTTGTGAGTGTGATGTAGAGAATTAATGAATACTTGTGGGTCAGTAGGAATTTTTTTTCCTTATCTAATTAAGATAGTATCTTTTTTAGACAGCAACAAACAGATGGAGGCTTTGGGTGGGAGGTTTGGATGGTGTAATGGTGTAAAGAAGAAGCAATTTTTTTTGGAAGAATTTTTGAACTGGTGTAAGGGATAGAAAGGTATGTTAGCTAATGAAATAATTAACATTTAGGCTTAGAGTTTCGGTGGAAATCTGGTGAAAGATGGTAGGTATGCCGCATTGGTAAGGGTAGTTGTGAGGTTGGGAGAGTGGAAGAAAGAAGGGGTATTCTTGATATCACAAATACTGTAGAATGAGGGATCAGTAACACTACCCTTCCGTTCTTCTATTCCTCGCTCTTGAAGGATCTACTCCTTGTACTGTTCTTCTCCTTTGTTTTTTAGATTAGAAGAAAGAGCCTTCAAAGAGAACTACAGAATTTCTACTACCTTTCGAGAAAGCTAAGTTTGATCAAATTTAATCTATATTTGGGGGCATGAACGAGTGAGGGGTTGTTCTTTTTATTAAAGATTGTTGAGCTTGGTTCTGTGATGAATAAGCATGTTTTGTATCATATTTCTCAGTTTAACTCCTGGTGTTCAACCCTTCGAGAATTTTTCTGTTAATGGCTTGATGATGATATAAATTATTCATTAGATTCCTTGGCAACCAGACACAATTCAGCAACTTGTTATTCATCCCATCCTGGTGAAATTGAAACAAGGGTGGACAATAGCAACATTGAAGAAGCAGAGTCATATTTTCGTGAAAGCGGTTATTTAAACTATGCGGTAAGATAAAATATTCTTTTGCCTTTCATTGGGTGCAAGCATTTACTGATGTTAGCCAAATCAGGTTAGCATTACCTTGAAATTCTTGAACTTAACATCCCAACCCAGTGCTTCTGTGAAGCTCCTAGGTGCTAATGTGGGGACGAGAAGTTATAAGAAAATAAAATTCCACCCTCACTTACAGCTCATGCTTTTAGTGCTGTGACAATCAGTTGATCCTTAACTGAATTTTCTGGTCTAACTAATTTAGGTGTTTAAGAAAATTTTAATGGCTTTTCAGAATTGAATTCTCTGGTGTATGCAATTTATTAATTGATACATACATGTTATCCACATTTATTAAACAAAAGGTCTTTATAATTGCATGATGTGTGCAGCAGTACAATTCTTTTGCATAATTTTACGATTAGCATATTATCTCAATCTTTTTCTATTGATTATATTTCTGTTGTAGTTGACTTTCTACATGGTCGATAGTGTGTTAGATTGAACGGAACAGTCCACTTGAAAGGCATATTGTATTGATAAATTTCCTGCACAAATGATGTTACTTTATAAATGCAATGCACCTTGAGGGGTCTGTGGAAAAGGTTTGTGGATTTTCAAAAAAAAAATTAAAATTTTGAGTACCTAATGGATTTTGGCCTTCTATTTGTTGAAAAGGTTTCAATTTTATTGCCACACGGGTTTTAAATTTTGAGGGTCCTTTTTGGATTTGGTTCGAAACTAAGAAATTATAACATCCTATTCCCGGAGTTATTCAATTATAGAAAGTTTGTGTTTTTAGGGGTGTGTGGTTTGAGATCTCTACTAAAAGTCAAATACACTTTTTCAAAAAATGTTATGGTCATTAGCACTACCTAATTTTCTATGGCTGCTGTATGGCTTCATTTGATATATGGTTGATTAGATTTTCATAGGTAACAACCTCACTTCATAGATAGGATACAGATTTTAATTAGTTTGGGGAACAAAGTAATGGTTGCATATGATAATAAGCATATTTTGTACATATGTCTATTTTCCATTTTCTATTATGGATCACTATAATCAACCGATAAACTGCAAAAGATGTGAGTGAGTATTTTCCAGGAGCGCATGGCATTAGAATGGCATGCACGACTCCTCAGTTTTTTTTTTTCCATAATGTATACAGATACCATCCATGGAGTCTAAAATAATGCTTCAACCCTTCGTTTAAATCAAAGTAGTTAATAAATTTAGTTGCAAAAGAAAAGATGACAATGAGCTTAGAGTCATTTTAGCTATACTACTAATCACCATTCTAGCCTGAGATTTCAGAATAAGTTAAGCTTGAAAGCATATCATTGACAAAGAATTGAAGATAAAAACAAAAACTGAAAACCTCCTCATGGGTTGACACCATTTTGCCCCTCCTTTTTCTATCATCAATATGGTAAATTTCATTTGTTTGTACTATCGTCTTTTTTGGTTGTTCAACACATTTCTTTTTGTTCTTAACTTTTGAGTTGTTCAATAACTTAATAAAATTGACATGGCTGCATTTTGCTTATTTAGTCAGTTAAGCGTTAGGCAGGAATATCTTTGCTAGGGGTTACTTGTGAAGAGTGCAGCTCTGATCATTCTTTAGTTTCTTACGCTGTGTGGTTTTGAGGAGTTACTGAAATTTCTACAGCCACAGATAACAAGTTGTTTTTCCACACTTGCAGATGATTCTATTGCAAGCCTTCTTTAATTTTCCCTTTGGAAATATCATATGCTATTCACTGCAGATTTGTTGTTGTTTTGAGCCGTAGATGAAGTTAGAGATGAGTAATATTGCCTTGGTGCTCTAAATTTGATTCATTCTACCTATTATATTTCATATGTTATCCTGCATTGCATACCTTTATCACACCTTTATAAATGAATGGTCTATTCTTGGGTTAGAGGCTGTCGTTGAATCAGTTTATTGGTTTGGTTTTTTTTCTAGTGGTGGTATGTGGCTATTTTGCAGGGAGCTAAAGAGCTGAGCTCTATTTCCTTGGTTCTTATTTATTTGTATGATGTATGCAACCATTATTAACTATTCACTGGTGTAGGGACTGCCATGGTAGATTGATTCATGCAAGAGTCTATATAAGGTGGTCATCTGAGATACAATTTGACATAAATATTGTTTAGACATTTTCTGGTATGTTAGCACACTTCGCAATCTTGATCTCCATGTTTGTTTCATGCATGCTGGTCATTTATATGTAATTCCTTCCAAACTAATGTCTTATTCTCTTTTGGTATTTCATTGACCAACTGCATCTCTCAGTGGATCAATTCCTTCCCATCTTCATTTTTCCTTTTTTCATTCTTTGCTTGGATTTGCTTGCTTCTTTTGGTTAATGTAGTGTGATTAGTAAGTCATTTCAAT